>JAUPFZ010000022.1:13933092-15239123 GCA_036937285.1 Euphydryas editha | reverse complement strand
TGGACAGGACTGATATGATGATGATGATGATGAAATTAATTTCAGATCGACTATGAATATGAAGAGCAGAAGATCAGAGAGGCATACGGTGGAGACTGGTATGATGCTGAAAGTGAAAATTTCAGTAATCCTAAGAATCCTTCCAACGCACCTGTTAAATCTAAGTGGAGCAGTAGATATCTCAATTATTTATTATAATTTTTTTAAGTTTGACCGTAACAGATTTTTTATGATTCTGTATCGAAAGGTGCCAGCTAGGGGATACTATTACTGACTGCTATCATCTGTATGTCAGGGTTTTGGTCTTTAGAACAATAATTAATAGGTACTTGAACTTTACCCAGAATATACAGAGTACTGTATATATTTTACATACACAAACGGTCTGTTTCTAATGTAGAAAACTTAATGCCTGTATTATAGGTAACAGCCGACTGATATACTTTTTTTTGTAATATATATATACATATAAATAAATATATATTACACCCAGACTCCGCGGCGGTCGTTGTACAGTTCCCTCTGCGATTGATAAAATGTTGTGAGTGTTAAGGCTTGGTTATACCTGTAAGTTACAAGGTTCGAAACACTTTTTAATTTTTTTTTCAATGTGTTGCACCAACTTTTTATACACGAAATTTTTATGATTAATAGAGCACGTAAAGGAGCATAACATATATTATTTTCGTCATTTCTAAGTCTCAGAGAACACGGAAAAAAAATTATAATTTACTTATTTTTTAATTTTTTTTAAAGTATATTAAGTTACACCAAAAATTTGAAAAAAATATATATTATACTCTGCAATGTAATCTTAAGACTCGCATTGGTCTCAACTCTCTTGCATAATTAATTTTTGAGATATATGACTATGAATAAGAGTCATGCGTGCGGTTATTTTTTCCCATATCTCAAGGTCAAAGCGAAAGCTAGCTGCGAAAAGTACTTTAATTTTGTTTGTACATTAAGGCGATATTAAAACATAAGTTTCGATATAGGTTCCCATTTGGGGGCCGACTCGTCATACTTATCCGGCTAAACCAGTGTTTCCCAACGTGAGGCCCACGCCCCACTGGGGGGCAATTTGATAGTTAAGGGGGGCAATTTAAAAATGGACTCGACACGACTTTCACCCTTTCGCTTTGGGTTATTTAAATGCAATGCTATACCTTGTCCAACCGTTTATTATCTTTTTGACAGCTTACGTCTATAAATTACAGTTTGTTTTTTTTTTTTTTTTTTTTTTCGGAATAATGTACTACATATTGAATTTCAGTTTTTTTTTTCATTATATGTTTTGAAATTTTACTTACGATGTTTTGATAACAATTTCATAGTGATTTCTTCCTAAAACTTATCATTTATATTTCTTAAGGGAACAAAACAATTTTAAAGGTTAAAAATTACGCATGGGGGCATAAAAAATTTAGAAATATTAAGGTGGGGCATGGCCTAAAAAAGGTTAGGTAACACTGGGCTAAACCCTTTATGTACGTTAGGTATATGGTAAAAAATAGTCGGTAAGTATATATAGCTAAATATCAAGTATTCACCCGTATAAACAAAACAATTATCAAATTTAACTAATTTCTGCTGTCCCAATGTTTATCTTCATTTAAAATTCATAATTTAAAGAAGTTATTTTACTTTTAATAAATAAGTTAATAATAAGTCCTAAGCCAACTTTACTGTCTCTTAAAAAATTTTCTTTAAATTTTCACCAGACTGTCCCCAGTTGAAAACAAACAATTCATTATTATATTACACAAGTTAGATGGACAAATAATAAAATAAATTAAACTTTTGAACACTTGATAAACATTTTTTCGTTATTAAATATTGTACGGTTATTTGGAATCAATTGTGTGTGTTATAAACGGGTGTGTCACTTATTTTAATTTAATAAGTAGTTAAAAAATATATAATAATAATTGTACGGCCACGTACCGCCTGTTTTAATACACAATCTTTAACTATACTTAAGCTAAATTGGATGTGGAATGTTTACCAACAAACCGTTGCTTAGCAACCAACCATAGGCAGATGTTAACAACCTATTGGAAAATAATTATAATAATTATATTGTTTAATATTTATACAAAGTAGTACAAGCCATGTAAAACTTAAAATTACTCTACTTAATCCACTTTGCCGAGCAGTAGGACGTTAAACCTCAGACTTGATATAAAGAAATAAACTAAATATGTATATTACTCGTGCAGAATAAATGCTCGCCTTAAAAGTCAGGACTTGAAACTTTTACGACAGACGACTTTTACAACTTTCAACTTCAAATGTATCGTTTATGCAAGGAATTTATATACAAACTGGAATGCTCACGTGTACTCTAAAAACGTTCCTTAACCCGGGATTGCGTCTCTTTCTACCATAGATTCAAGGCAATACTCGTAAGAAAGAGACAAAACACCGGTTGTCAACGAAATGCTCGGAACAATTTTTCACTTTACATGTTGGTAAGAAATGTCAACCTTATGTCTTTTATTTCAAGGTGCATATTTGAATATACAAGTTTACTAAGTGAGCATTCTAGTTATGGTATAAATTCTTTGCGTTTATGTTACAGGCTGATTGATTCATTTCAATTAATTCAAAATAAGTTTGTTTTCATACACGTCATTGTATAGCGACGGCTCTTGACTGTCTAAATTGTTCATAATAGAATAGTTTTTGTTGAAGTAATTTTGTTAATACATTTTAAAAAAAAGTTCTAAAATTATTTTTAGTTCTAAGTAATTAAAAATAAAAAGAAAATAATCGATATTTTGAAAGGCGATATGAATCTGGATGATAAATTTTTTATAGGCTGGTCGAAAAAACATATGAAATCGGAGCCGATGATTAAACAGGAGGTGTTCGTTAAACAGGAGCCGTCTGATGATGATGAGGATGTCGATGATGATGACGATGACGACGACAGTAAGAGGCTTTGTATACCATCGCATCTCCTAAACGCCCATCGAAATGTTTCGTTTGGGCAATGACGGTGCTACAGAAAATATCGTGCTTCATATGTTATATGGACATCCGATATGATTTGTCGGAGCGTTCTTTGATATAAATTATTTTAAATGAATTTTTTTAATATATTGGTATATGGGTAATTGGATTAATGGTAATTGTATTCGCTGAAATATAGATTAATTAACGGTTTTCCGATTATGAAAAGAATCTATGTAAAAAAAGCAGTGTTGCCATTTATAAAACTTAAAAAAAATGGACGTTGCATTTTGACGGTAATATTATTTTTAATTTTAATAAAAGTTTTTATTTATTCTTTTTGTAATCGGATGTGTACATTGTTAATTATGTAAATGATTTTATTTTTTTTTAAACCTTCATTTTTAGTTTTCATATATATCTAGGAAATTATTAAAATATATCAGGAATAATTATAACAAGTTATTATTATTCCAATTTTTATTTACTTTTTTAGTATTATATATCTCATACATTAAATTAAACGCTTCAGCTTAATTGTATTAACCTGTTAATAATAGTAAAAGTATAAAAATCTAATAATTTTGATGTTAATTTCTTTTTAGATCAACCTGTCTCGATCGCGAAAAAAGTGGCGCAAGATACAGATGTGCCCAAATTATTGCAGACAGACAAACCGACTCTTTTATTCTTACAGGTAACACCGGTTTTTTATTTTTTATTTAATGGTTTATTTTATGGTTTAAATTAAAAATATACAGTCGTAGGGACGAGTCAACATTCGTATTTTTTGCTTCATTTCTATGCTTCATATTTTAATGTTTCCTATATCTTCCATTTGCCGTGCGGTGAGAGAATAGGGGGTAGAGAAGAATAGTCTCAATCTTTTTCTTGCCAAACTATCGTACAAGGCGACTAAGGACATAGTGGTGCGAATATTAGTACACCAACCAGGATTATGATGGGCAATTGCGTCACCATATCCTGACATGACACACTGTGCTTGCCAAACCGCCTGCTAAGTGTGGCGAGTTTTGTCAAATGCCCCAGAGATTAGAGTGGACATAATCTGCTGCTGGATTTTTAAATTCTAACTTCAAATATTTAAATACATTTACATCAACTGGATGAATCAATCAATCAATCAAATATCATCCTCGATAAACAGGCTTTATAACATAAAAAGAGCTTTGTAAAAGTTTGAAAAAAAGAAAAAACTAGATATTTCACTTACAATTAGTAATATTAGTATGAATGAAATGGTTTCAGTTAAGCAGTTTAATCTTCAAATTACACATGTGATGTCAGTTGTAATATAATGTAACGTCGGTATTTGAGTACTGAAAAAATAAAAAACGTACTGACAATAAACTTGATTTATTTCTTGATTGAATTTACAAATTTAATTGAAGTAGAAAATAATTTCTTGTCCGATCGCTTCGCTCTCGCCAAAAGGAATGCTCAGCTGCTCGACTATCCTCTCCTCACCACACTTCACCCCTCCTCTCCACACCTCACCCCTCCTCTCCACACCTCACCCCTTCTCTCCACACCTCACCGCCTCTGCTCCCTCTCACTGCTCTCCGCCCAACGTCACACAATGTTGCCCGTTACAATAATTATTGTAGAATATTTACATTGTTCTTGTATATTTACATAAGTTATAAAATTGTTCAAAAGATTACGAGCTGAGCCGACGATAGTTTAACTAATAATCTATAATTCTATACTAATATAATAAATCTATAATAATATAATAAAGCTGAAGAGTTTGTTTGTTTGTTTGAACGCGCTAATCTCAGGAACTACTGGTTCGAATTGAATTATATTATCCGCCAACCCGCAGTGGAGCAGTGTGGTGGATTATGCTCCAACTCTTCTTTCGAAGATTCAGTTCACGTCTATATGGAGCTGAGGTCTTTGCCCGCTGTGGGACGTTAACAGGCAGTTTCAGTTCATTCAGTACTTCCGATTACAGTTGCCAGACATCCTGCCGGGGCACGGCTCTCGGAACCGCGACCAGCCCTCCACTTCCACCGAGAACGCGGACAAACCTGTGAGTACTCATTGCTCTGTGTATCTATTTTCAATTATTGTCTATGTTTAAATAATGCACAGGGGGGAACTATCCGCTGACCAAAAGCAGGGTCACTGCCAACTGCGCCAACGGATCAGTCAAAACATTACATCATTCGTACACTTTTTCGTTTACTCACAATCTCCTTCATTCAAATCGTTCGCGCGCTACATCGGTCATTACCTACTTCATTTATTCACTATCTCATTACGACAATCGGCCTATATATGTATGTATGTTTATTTTCAGCTGAGAGATACACTTTTTTGGGGCACAACACATAATTGCAGCCATTATTTACTGTTTATTTTTACCCGACTGCGACAGAAGGAGGGTTATGTTTTTCGAGTGTATGTATGTATGTATGTATGTATATATGTATGTATGTATGTATGTCCATTTCTTTGGCACGCCCTACAGCCCAAACGGCTGGACGGTTTTTGACAAATGAGGTGTCGTTGTATTTGTCTAAATTGTAGTAGTGACATAGGCTATATAAATTTTCAAAATGGCGCCCGCAAATGGCGGAATGAGGGAGGGGAGTTAAATTTTTTTTTCTTACTGTAGCAATATGGGTATCAAATGAAAGCTAGTAAATTGTTTTATTCTTTTTAGTTTATAATAAGAGTATTTTACGCAGTCGGGTTTTTTTTTTATACTAATACACAATTACTTGTTTTAATGACATTTCTTTCATCGATTTTTGAATTCCATTAATTTATGTTGCTCTCGTTCTCTATATGGGGAAAAGGCCTTCGCTCAGCAGTTGGTGGTTTACGGGCAGGAAATCATTTGCTTATATTATTGGTGAATTTTTTATTCGCATCAGCCTATTGCAGTCCGCTGCTGGACATAGGCCTCCCCAAACTCGCGCCAAAATATCCCGGTTTTCCGCAATCCTCATCCAGCCTCTGCCGGCGACCTATTACGAATTTTTATTACTTTATTATTATTATTTTTTATTTATAATTTAGTGTTGTGTTTTTTGTTGTTGTTGTTTTAGTTGTACACATAAATTCTACAGGATTCTATCCTAATGGGGGCCGTTGAGTGTGAGGCGCTTTTAATTTTTTTTTTTTGTATTTGTTGATATATACAATATAATAAATAAAATAATGTCGTAGGTGGACAACAGATGCCGCCTGAAGGACCTCGACGAGGGTAAGATAGGCAAGATGCGCGTGCACCGCTCGGGGAGGGTCACGCTAATGCTCGGCGACACCCTGTTCGAGGTGAGGGACTCGCTACCTGTTCTGTTCTGTATTATTGTTATTTTGTTACTTTATGATCTACTATCGTGGACATATCGAATTTCCCACACCATGAAATACTCGAAAATTTAATGGGTTAATCGCATTTCATGAAATGTTTCACTGTCCATTAGTCACATCATAATGTGCATTGGCCAGATCAATGATAAGAAATCGTTTATTGTCGATATGGTAAAGCTCTACTTCGTAAATTGGTCAAGATTATTTGATGATATTGCTTATAAAACAAATAAAGGATAGTAGGGTGACCATGCGAAAAAAAGTGTATGGACTATAACTGGCTTTCCAAATACATTATGGAAACTGACGATGAGGAATATATTTAAGTAAAAAAAAGAAAAAAAAAAACTACCTAACCTAACATACTCTGGATTTTTATTAAATATTTCATGGACACTGTAAAATAAATATTGTTAATATCTTGTATAGTTTTTGCTTGTCTCAAACTTATCGAGTTACTTTCGTACCAGGACAGTATGTTGAGTGTAGTATTTAATTTAATATTTATAGTATTTCATCAATAACCTTGTAAATAATGGCTTATATTTCTAAAAAAAAAGAAAGTTTTTTTACTACCTATTCCGGTCAATCACCGGCAATCCGTCAAATTATTTCTCACGTTTATTTCAAAAAATCTTTTCGTTGGTATTAGCGAAAATATAGACACGCAATTTTAGACTTACATAATGTTTTTTTATAGGTTTGTGCAGGTATAAGATCATCATGTGTCCAAGAAGTTGTATCAACGGCCGTAGATGATCCGTCGCGATCCGCAAGTATCACATCACTGGGACAGCTGGATCATAAACTGGTCATCACTCCACACTGGGAAAGCATCTTCGAGAAGATGTCTATGTGATTGTTATTTAAAATTATTTTTAATGTCTGATGTAAAGATTGAGTTAATTAGGAGAAAAAACAAAAAAAAAAAATGAAAATGTTGTAAATTTTTGTTTATAGATAAATCAAAATAAATAGGAACGACTTGAGCATTTAAAAACTTCTTTGTAAAACAACGTATTATTGTGTAAAATTATTAAGATAGATAATCAGAGAACTTCTAATGAAGTACGGCTGAGGGTTTAAAAATTCAGTACCAAAGTATAATATCAGTAGCACTGAAAATATTAATACACTTGAGAGTTTCTCGTTAACCACGCAGTTGACTTTGAAAATTATTAGGTGCTCAAATGAGATTGTATTGGAATGTTTTTGAGAGAATAACTTCTGGTTGACTCAGTAGGTATAATGTTATTTATAAAACGCGAATTAAAATTGTTTTTTGAAGCGTGTGTATAGAGTAAATTTTTGTTTCATTAAATTACTAATTGTAATTAGTCGCAAGCTTCATCTTAAGTAGTTCCAATATTTTTTGACTTGTCTGGTAATCAATTTGTTTAATATGTAACTATATTGATGCTTATAACATGACTCTTAATATCTCCTCTTCCATAGATAAATTTAATTTTTTGTACATTAAATTATTTTTACACAGCTTGTTTTTTTTTCTTCAATTATACCCTGTACAAGTTAGCATGATCTTTTTGACAGATGTAAATTTTTCTGATCGACATAACTTTGCAATGACGAACATATTATTTTCTTAATTTAAATGATTTTAAAAATTGTAAAAATATTTAAAATATATAACACAAAAGTCCCTAAAGATTTAAGCGTCGTCCGAAAGTTTTAAGACTTTTCATTGCTTCAAAGTAAAATTTAAACAGGAACACTGTAAATAATAGACGCTTGTACAATGTTACAACGGTCGAAACAAAAATCCGACCCACCGATGTAACATTGTACAAGCGTCTATTATTTTCAGTGTTCCTATTTAAATTTTACTTTGAAGCAATAAAAAGTCTTAAAATTTTGGGACAACGCTTGAATCTTTAGGGACTTTTGTGTTATATGTATTTTTTTAATATTTTTACAATTTTTAAAATTATTTAAATTAAGAAAATGATATGTTCGTCATTTCAAAGTTATGTCTATCAGAAAATTTACATCTGTCAAAAAGATCAAGCTATCTTGTACAGGATATATTCGTTGTATGACTTTTACATGAGTCAATTTTACAAAAAAATATTTCGCCAATATCATGTTAGATGAAGAAGTCAGGTAAATATTATTGGTTTTAGTGGAAAAATTATTTCCTGATAGTAATTTGGTCTAAAATTACATTTTTCCTAATTATACTTTTATTGAAACAGCCTCTATTTTCATTACCCATTGTCTAAGTAATTTACTTTGAGTAATATACTACACTTTTTCCTAACCCTCTGTGACTGACGTGACTTGATTTTTACAATTGTACTGACGTGGTAGTACACCAGACACCATTTCAAAATAAAATATTTTTACGTGCACAAATTATGCAGATATTTTATTTATAGTTATTTGATCTTTAATCTTTTATTTATCTGAAATAAACTTTAAATAATAAAAAAACATTTGTATTTTCAAAATTAAACAGTTTTTATTATCTTAACACAAATCACTCTAGGAATCTCTACTTAAACATTCTTGACATAGAAAAAATTACAAAGTCAACTTTTTTCAAACTTAACATTAAACATTTTAAAAATTAACAATTACACTAATCAGTCTAGCATAAATGAGATAAATTCGTTGGTTGACTTAAATTTTAGAGAGTTTCAAAGTTACAGCTTTTTTTGAAAATTATCACACAGTGGCTTGGAGCACTGAAGGCGAATCGAATTGGCTTCGAACAATCACAGCAAAAATATTAAGTTTGTCTTTTTATTTTTGTTGGACAAATAGAACATAGCTTTTTGCCACTTGGTGGAACAGACCGAACTACTGGTGGTGGAGGGGGCATATCTTGACCTAAAACTCTAGTGATATTCATCCGCAGCTCCCTTGGCAATCATTTATTGTACACTCGGTTTATCATCTTCTAGATGTTCCACTCTGGTAGTCGAGTCATCAAACCTGAGGCAGTTCATCAAATACGAGAAACGCCATTTCGACATAACGCAACGAAATATTTCACGGCCTGTGCCATCGGTGATAAATATTGTGCGAAGATCTGTGTCGTTACATTTGAATACTGATGAATAGTACATTAAAGCAATGAACGCTTTTATCTCGCTTACATTTGTGTCCTGAAGTTCGGGCTTAGTAGTATTTTTGAACTTAATACGGTAGAAACGGTTTTTGATTAGTAAATCGCACTAGAGATTCTAACATTGTGGGGTCAATTAGCTTAGACCAAAGTTCCGAGTGTCCTTCAAAATTAGTTTTTGTAGTATGACATGGTAAATGAATTATATTATGAGCTGCAATTCGTGATATCCTAGGACGCTCTTGCTTACTCCAAACAAAACCATTTTTACCTTTGTAGTGGTCTTCTGAGACGTGCGAAGATCGCTGGCGTTCAACCACAGTTTCTTGTTGTGATTCTAAGTTTGACTCTGGGTCTTCTTCACGTGAAATGACGTCTTCTTCAACGTATTGTGTTTCTGGCTCGAAAGTAGGATCTTCAACTTCATCATCAATATCGCTCAATTCATGTTCAATTACCTCTTCCAGCCACTGCTGTATTTGATCATCGTTACCTACAAAAGTTCCCGCCGACGTTCTCTTACGAGTAGAAGTACCTGGCCTCGGGTTGTTATTTGAATAAGCCATCTAAAAAACACATTTACATGAAAAACAAAGGTAAAAAAAACATATTTACTGATGTGGTAGTTTAGGAGACACTATGGAAATATAACCATTTTACTGTGGTGGTAGTATAGTAGACACGTACCTTAACACTGATGTGGTAGTCTCATGGACACCTTCCTCCCGCTACGCCCACGTACGCTCGCTGCGACCACTCTCCGCACACTGATCGACGCGCGAGTACACTACAGTAAGGTAACAAGAGCGGCGGCGTCCCTACTTGAAAATTAACGGTAATAAACCGAATTTTATGTTTGTATCACTAGTGCAAATACACTTTCAAAACAAGTGACCTAGGTTACAATCCTCCTGAAATAAGATTTTTATTTCAGGAATTCTTTACCTATAACCCATTCACAAAATTATATTTACAATTTATAGATTAAATTTAAATGATAAAATAATAAGACTTTAGTATTTTTAGTTAAATTATAAAAGTAAAATAAAATAACATAATATGCTATACAAATTATATTCAAGACAAATATAAAATTGCTAACTTCATATTTAATTAAAAAATTTGAAGATGCCTTGGTGCAGTGGTTATAGCCATAGTATAGCAAACCGACTGACATTAGAGATTGCGGTATTGATTTCCACACATCACAAATATTTGTACATACATACAGATTTTGTAATGGTCTGGGAGTTTTATGAGTTGTACGTTTCCTGACCCCCGACGGGATTGTCACCTTACTGGCTTACTTGGAACCGTAGAATGTCAAGGGTTTATTTATAAAAAATGAGTTCATATTTTAGTAAATTATATTTATATTTAAACTAATAAATAACACTACAGAACATTAAACTGTAGCTTGCGTTTTTTCTGGCTTTGGTATTTGTGTGTCGCGTCCCAAAATGATGTTGCCTTTCAAATCAATGGCGAAGTTATAATCCACTGGGTTTGCTAGAGCGTGGTCTATTGCTGCCTCTAGATTATCTGGTGTTATGAATGTTGAACTCAATTCCTGCAATTATATAAAAACAATATTTAATGAAATATAAAATATTTCAATATTTTGACAAACTATAACAAATATTAACTGTTCATTATAATATTACAAGCATAATTATGTCCCAATATTATTGTAACTTAGAAGTGACAGAGGGTTTTCTAGTATAAGGGTCTCAAACTATGAAAATACCAAACTTTACCAAAAACAGTTCTGTAATTATAGTGTAAGAGAATAACAAACAATGGCGAAGTTATAATCCATTAAATCCCTATTGAGTTTTATGTCTATATTTATTTACCAAAATAGTTTTATTATTAATAACTTATGTGCAAATTAGTTGTAGACAATTGATCTTATGAATGAGGAAACTCGTGTCTAGTAAACTGTGTACAAAATGTTTATTTATACCTTTTCACGTTTGATTTTTTCAGATGCTTTTAAGATTCTCTCCTGCAATTCCTTGTCCTTTGCTTCCATTCTCTTAAGAGCATACTCCTCCATCGCTGCTAACTCTATCTTTCGTCTTTCTTCTCGCTCAGCGGCTACTTGCTTATTCCATTGTTCATTTATTTGGACACATCTTTCCCATTCTTCCGCTTCCAACTTTTGTGACATTTCGGAGCTGGCGCTCTCCAAAGATGATTTTTCTTTTATCATTTCCTCGTGATAAAAACGGCGTATCGCACGCATCTGAGTTTTATAATTGTTATTAATACGTAGCAGCTCCAATCGCTCCTCTTCAGATATTTCTGGTCGTTTTGGTATACGATATATTTTGCTCTTTGCAACAGGCAACCATCTAGGTTTCCTGTGAAACTCCGCTATTTGCATAATTAACGGACATGAGCGTTTAAGTAATAATTTTTTAGGTAACATTTTTATTTCAATAACAAAATTATCACTTCACAACATAACCTAACATTGAAAAATGAGAAATGACAATTGACAATAACTAGGACCATAGATTATACACTTATAGAACTAGGACGAAGAATGAAAGGACAATAAACTACATATAATACGTTTATCGTAATAAAAATTAAATGTTAAAAAAATAAATTATTACTGATGTATCTATACTTATGCTATTATTCTTAGATTTCTTTATTATGGAAAAATTGTTACTTTGCAATTAAATTATTTACATATCAAAGACATTTTTATTGTAGGTATAGGTTGTGGTAGGCTGTGGTAAATGTCTATTATGATTCAATGACATTAACTTTTTTTATCTTTGACATTGTTTTTAAATAAATTCTGCTAATGGTTATTCTGTATATGTGAAAAAATCAACTAGATATAAAAATATGATTAAAATATCAGCATTTAATGCTGAATCGGAAGAAGAAAGTGGATCAGAAGAAGAAGTAACTCAAGAAGCACTACAGCAGATAGCTTTACAGCAATACGCCAAAGCTCTCGATCTACAAAGAAAAGGAAATATTTCTGATGCTACACAACTTTTAAAAGATTTATTGGATACTGAATTATTATACGATGTCAAGAAACCGGAGGATGGCGAAAAAAAATCGGGACCTTTATATAATTTGAAATATTTGTGTTATAAAAATCTCGCGTCTATGTTAAACGCCGCCGGTGAAATTGAAGCAGCTATAGAAGCCTATATAGCCGCTTCTGAACTCGATGACACCGACGTCACTCTCTGGTATCGCTTTGGATTAGTGTGTATGCAAGGAAAACATTATGAAATGGCATTGCATGCATTTCAAAGGGGTGTCGAACGAAACCCACGACATTGGCTGTGCCTTGACAAAATTATAGTACTGTTGCTCGGCTTAAACTATAAAGAACAGTGTATTGCTGCCATTCATGATGCATTACAACTCGATCCAGGCTATTTAAGGGGAATTGTTTATAGACGACATATTTATACATTATACCGGTACATGAGACAATATATGGTAGAAATCAACCCTATTTATAAGTGGAATCAAGAAGATGATGAGCCTATTGATGAAGAGAGAGCTTTAAAGTTATTGAAGGAAGCAGATGATATCTATGAATCATTTATTGAGCAACAAAAAGCAGATACATTTAAATACACAGTGCCTAATCTTAAATTAAAAAAGCCAATTAGTAAGTTTAGTTGGGCATATGTGGGAGATTCTCTAGTCCACATGCATGAGTATATGACTGAGCATTGTTTTAGTCACGCATGTTTCATAGAAATTATGTATGAGAATGAAAGTAAGGAAGAAGATAAGATGGATGTATGTGAAGAAATGAATGGAAGTAATGCTGAAGATAATAATAACGAGAATACAGATAACAAAGAAAGTGCAACAGAGAGTGGCAACAATGATTTATCTGATAAGGAGAGAAATGCAACTGATAGTGAAAAAGTGGAGAGTGACATAGAGATGGTACCTGCAGAACCTGCATCGGAAAATGTTTTGGAAAATAAAGTACAGAAGAAAACATCAGTCAGACGTAGAGAGAGCGCCGTCAGTTCACTAGAGTTGTGGAAGTGGTGTGATAAACGTAAATCAAACCGGAAAAAAACTGTAAAAGATACGATTTATGATAAGCTCCGTGAAATGGTCCCCATTGCCTTAGTTCCTGAACATATTCAAAATAATGAAAACCAAGATAAAGAAATTTCTTTTGACACTGCTGATTTAGAAAAATTATTTGATGAAAAAGCAAAAGGAACAAATGAGGATCATTATTTTGATACAGAAGATGAACAAAAAGATGTAAAACAGTTTATTAATAAGTACATAGAAAACCATAAAGATATAATTGACATGTTAAAAGATTACCTCGGGATTTTAGCTCAAAAGTGGCAGCTTAAATGGCCCGAAGATCTTCTAAAAGTATATGCAAAAGCAAATAAGTGCTACAGTAATCATATTGATATACCCGCTTGTACAGATGATAACCGAGAAGATTTAGTACACTATATTTCTGTAAATATGTTTATCGAAGAGAGTATAATTAATGAAAAGTTTAAATTAGTTCCAAATGAAGTAGTCACACATGATTTGAGCGTAGCTGAATCTATAGAAGTAATATTAACATTAAAACCCACCATTTATTCTAGTATTGAATTGTTGCAAATGATTCTTCGCTCTCTTTGGCTTAAATTACATATTCATATATTGAATAAGTGTGAACAATTTGCTCTCGAGTATCTTTATCAGCTGTTGAATGAATTTGATGCAATGGGAGAAAATCACGAGGATTACAGTTTGAATCTTGTCAACTTTACTCACAAGCCTAACATAAACGAAAAAGAAATCTTAGAATATATAAAATTTTTGGAAAGGAATAAGAAATTGTCAACAGTGATGGACTTGTATAATCAAGGTAGTTATGAAGAAGTACTGTCTATTATAATTGAATCCTTTGATTATTGTAAAACTGTGGCAAAGGAACAAGAAGATGAAATATGTTTAGATTTTGCAGTCCAATTGTCTCTCATACTTGATACATACTGGGCTTTGGGAAAAGTAGAAAGCTGTTTTAAATGGTCTCTAATATGTTTGCATGAGGCCCTTAAACATTTTTTCCGTTGTACATCTGGTTCGTCTAATTACGAAAAATGGACTCTCGCTGTTATTAAAATTTTGAAAACTATGGAACATATATTCGCCACTGAAGGACCGTCATGCCTTAAGTTCATCACACAAAAAGAGCTTAGTGATGGACTTGAAGATCTTATTAGGATAATAGGTCATCAAGTAGAAACAAATGCATCTGAAATGCCCTTTGATACTGTTTCTCCTTGGATTATAATGTATTATATTTTACAAAGAGAAGAAGAGCAAGGCAGAAGTAGACCTTTTGCGACAAAAGATGTGAAAGAATACAGTGATGATGTACCTAATCCATTGAAGGTTTTGTTCATAGCACATGACCAGTTGGGAGAGAGACGTTGGTGTTGTAAACAAGATGCGAAACTACTATTTTTCATCCTCGACACAGTTGTCCCACGTCTTCGGTCGTCGTCACTCGCCAAAGCATCAGAGCAGATTACTCAGTACATGGAACAATGTGTCTTTTGTCTCTATGGACATCCGCCGGTTAATAAAAATAAGAAAATTAAATATCTTAAGGATCATAATGTCACTCATACCACATTAGATTGGAAGAGAGCTCAACAGATATATGAAATATATCGACCGTCTAAATTACCTGAGTTGTCAGGTAAACTGGCCGCAATTTCAGCGGATACCGAAAATTTATTTCATCGCATTTTATCTTTGCTACCATCGGAACGTGATCCATTAAAATATGTAGGTGAGACCGAGAAATATATCAAGGGTATAGAAGAAAAGTTACCATTAGTACCCCCATTGTTACCTTATGAAATGAAGGATATATATTTCTTATTAGGAGACTATTATTTCAAAAATGAAAAGTATAAAATGTCCATAAAATATAACACATATGATGTTTTAATAAATAATGATCGTTTCATTTCTTGGGCTCAGATAGCACTCGCTAAAGCTGCTAACTTGGCTACCGCATTAAAGTTGTATAAAGTTTTTAAAAATGAGAAAGAGTTTCTCAATCCTGCTAAGTCGGCGATACGGTGTTATAAACGTTCATTGGAACTGAATACTAAATCTAGTGTGATGTGGAGTGAATATGGAAGTTTTGTTTATATAGTACATTCGTTTTGCTCAAGGTTGCTAAAACAAGATAGCGAATCTTTAAGCATGGAGAACTTCACGGCGCTCGAAAAACAAAAAGAAGATCTTTTAGATACAACTCATAAATGTTTTACCAGTGTAGAAGAGCTTAAAAGGAAGGGTATAGATACAACTAATGAAGACTGTTGGTTATTGTACTACATGCTAGGAAAAGTAGCAGAAAAACAAAATAAACAGCCTTCTATTTACCTTAAATATTATATGTATAGCATTAAAAGTTTGCAGGAAGCAGGGGCTACGTACCCGACGAAAATAAACTATAACACACCTCCACGTTTAAGTTTAAAAGTATTAGAGTTGCATTATAGAATTCACGCTTCTATTCTAAAATATATTGAGCAACACGAAAATAAACCGATACCGATTTCAGTAGGAAAAGTATTTTTACATTGCTTAGAAGATTGGAAACAAGGACCTTTTACGAAAAAACCTAAGAAAAATAATGGCACAGATACTGAAAACGAGACAAAATTAGAGGAACCACATTCTGTTCAGGCTGCGAATATACTGAAGCGTTCTATTAGCGACGCGGGTGAAGACGAAACGCATAAAGCTAAACGTGCTAAGATGGAAGCGGCTGCAGCCAAGGTAAGACGATCTGCTTCATATGACACTGAACATGTCGGTTTTAAAGAAACGTCAGTACAAGATGCAAGCCAAGTGAAGGAGACCAAGAAAGACGATAACATTATTAATCTTGAAGCAACTACAGAAAAAGAAATAAATTATGAAAAATCTAAAAGCCCTAAAGCAATAGACGATAAAATAGAAAAATTGTTACCTGATAATGGAAAAAAAGAGGAGAGTTCTAGTTCCTCTTCGTCATCTTCTTCATCAGATTCCAACTCTAGTGAATCATCTTCGGATAGCAGCAGTTCTTCTAGTGATGATTCCGATACATCAAATAAATCTTCTGAAGATTCTAAGCCTTTAGCTGATGAAGATATAATGAAAATAGTGTCAGCTTGCCTGGATGCGTTAGAAGATTGTGCCAGCCGATATACGCCACATTATAAGGCATTATACAGACTTGCACATTACCACTTTTATTATAAAAAGGGCAGAGATATTGAACGGTGTAGAGACCTCATGCTATCAACATTCATTTCGAGATCAGGTCAAAAAATGAATGGGCTCTTTAGTGAGAGAAGAAATACAAACTTTTTTAATAATATTTGGACGATGCGAGATGATGAAGTAGCGAGGCCTGGTGGTTTCGCATTTCACATGAATCGTTCAGTACTTCTTACCCTTGAAATATTAAAAGAAATAGATGACCATAAAACACTGTTGGATCTCAGTGTGCATTTACAAAGAATTCCAGAATTAGATAAAAAGTACCTACGAGATTCTGATAGAGAAGATCTGGCGCAACAAGCGCTTTCATTATGCGTTCAATCGCTTCGGGGGCAGTTGGTCAAATTTAGTCAGCAAGCTGACTTAAAAAGTAATGAAGTCGAAAGGCAAGCTTTAAAAAGTTTCATAATAGATATTTATAATGCTCATCTAAGAGCGCAAAAGCATTTAAATTCAAAACAATTTACTAATTTACTAGTCGACGCTTATAAGCTAATTAATCCTGTGCCTATTCCGGATAATGTCGATGTAGTTGACGTAAGCTTAAAATATTGTCAATCGTTAAATCAAATACACAAACAGCAGACATATTTAAATAAGAAACAAAATAATAAATCTATCGAGGGTGCCAAAGTGATCAAACCGACGGCAAGTCAACCAAAGGCCGATGCTAAATCGCATAGTATGACATCTAGTGTGGGCTTACCTAAGATAACTCCTCAAGAAATGGCAGCAGCGTTCCAAAACTATGGTCCTTTATTAAATGATCCTGTACTGTCTCAGCAAACGGCTGCAGCCTTATCTTTATCGTATCTCAGTAATATTAGCGCTCTAGCTGGTTATTCGCCATTTCAAAATACTTTACAATCGTCTCTCCACAACTCAATTCAGACTTCAATCCAAAATTCATTTCAAGCGGAATTCTATAGACAATTTTTGGGACAGAGTTTGTCTTCCTATAATACTCTGCCACAAAAGAAAAAGCGTGGTCCTAAGCCTGGTTTCAGTCGTTCTGCTTCAAGCGGTGCTACTCAAATGAAAACAACTAAGCCTTACTCAACAGCTGTGACCTCTGTTAGTAAAGCTACTCCAACACCTGTGATAACGAGTTTACAAAAATCTACATCTAATCCAATGACGCCTAGTATGGGCACAGTATTGTCGACATTGCCTGCCTCGATGACTGCGAATCTATCTTCTTTCGGGGCTCACGTATCTCATTCCAATGCTCACAGCGCCGCCCCACAAGCACATATGTCTACTGCTTCGAGCGTTTCATCATCTATGCACTCGAAGCCACCGATGCCACACCAGCAAGTCAGTCCGGGGAAAACTTTACAGGAAAAATTAGCGGAAAGACAAAAAAGTATGCCGTCGGTGAAGACATCCTCTCAAGAAATAAGCGCATCAATTAGTAAGCTGCCGTCTTCCTTGACTATAACCAAAACTAAGGCGTCCGTCTCTAAACCGCCGCTAGTTCACGGGAAGAAACCTGAAGCGAAAAAATCGCTTTCATTTGGTGATAGCGAAGTGAGTCGACCACTACCTATTTCGTCGGATGAAGTTATTGTAGTTGATGATGATTAACTTCTAGAATATTTATTTATTGTATTGATATAAAATTATTAATTAAAAGAAATAAAGTATAGATTCATATGATAAATAAATTTATCAATGTCTATATTTTGTATATTATATTAGATGTATTACGTATATTATGTGATTACTGGACATTTGAGTCATACATAGCGAAATGTATAATCCCTAAAGTTATTAGATAAGTTATTTCACATATAAACCAATTTCATTAATCGACCTTCGACAATGGTACAAACTCATTTCATTTAATAAACATAATCAAGATTGAAACACATTTTACTTAAACATTTTATTATTAATTAAAGATTATTTACAATAATTATATTACAAAATACAATGTTCGTAAAAAATAAACAAATGAATATGAAAAATTTGTTGTTTGTTCAGACTTATGTAACCATTCAATGAAATTTTATTTTAAAATAAGTAATATATATACCTACATAAAAAAAAATTCAAAGTCAATTCCTACTCGGGTCAAAAAAAAATTTTTTTTTTCTTTCATATAAAACTAAAATAAATTATTAATTGAAAAGACATTATCATCAAATGTCATCTACAACAAATTAAAATATATAAATATTTGAACATGAGTCGATGAATAAAAAGTATTTATCAATTATATAAATTTTGAACAAAATATATAGGGAGAGTGAGAACTAAATAGTAGGAATTGAAAAATGTTAGACGGTCTATGGATTTATTTAAATATATAGATATATTCGATATATTTTATAATTAAAATTTATAATAAATTATTCAATGGTGACGCTAAACAACTCTGTAAATATAAAATTGTATTAGCGTAAGGTTCAGATTCCAGTTCGCTATTAATGTTCCTAAGTAAATCAGTACAAGGATTGGCACCGGGAACAGAAATGCTCTAGCATTCTTAATCATCGGCAAATCTGGAAAAACGAAAAAAAAACAAATTATTATACGGCAAGAGTTGAAGTTATATTAATTAAGTAAACTATAAGTCAACAAATTATCCCCCCATTAGTTATGAACAATATTTCTAGTTATTTTTTGAATTGACATGACTATGATTCCTACTACTACTATATCAAACTGTTAACAACCAACTGCTGAGCGAAGGCCTCTTCTCCATATAGAAGGGTTGGAGCTTAATCCACCATGCTGCTCCACTGCGGGTTGGCGGATAATATCCCTACCATGAGTAACGATCGTTATCAGGTGTCTATGATAACAACCGGGATCGACGGCTTTACGTGCTCTCCGAGGCACGGTGGAGAGACCCAGACCGGAAAGAAATACTTGTACAAAGTACAAATATCTGTCCCGAGCGGGAATCGAACCCGCGATCGTTGGCGCACGATTTGAGGGGACTACTCGCTCCACTACACCAGAACGGTCGCCACTATGATTCCGTTTACTAAAAACATTTAAAATTTTTACAAAAAAAAAAAAAAAAGAATAAGGGTACCCGTATAAAAACATGTTTTACTCCGCGTTTTTTGTTTGATCTAAATTCTACGGAGGTCACTCTTTTTTTCGTGTTATCTGTCTGTTATCGTCTTATCTTTAAACAGTGTGGTCAATTGCAACCATAACTTTGTCTATCTAACTTGCCCATCTCAAAATAGTAGTTAACTAAAATTATCTAATCTCAAATATCAGTTTTAACTAGTTTATGATAATGCAAGATATTTTTGAATGATGAATTTCCACTGACTTCAGAAATATTAATTAAACATTTTTTTTATAATAAAATTAATTTAAAGTTTATTATCGTATATGTTTAAATTAGATCGATTTGTTGTAAATAAATAAAATCAATAATGCCTCACACTGAAATGCCTTAGTAGGATAAGAATCCTGTGTCGGGGGTTGGAAACAACACAAAAAACTACCGCCCTGACCACGACGAGTATCTGTACAGCCTATAGAAACATTTGTCATCATCGAGGACCGAAGCCGCGACCGTAAGCGCAACACTCGTTGCCATGACCACTGGGTCAAATCGACAAAAAAAAAAAAAGAACTATAAATAATAATATATAGGTACATATATCATTACATATTATAAAACAAAGACCTCCGCCGCACCTGTTTTTCTGTTCACGATAAACTCAAAAATTACTGCACGGATATTTATGTGGTTTTTACCAATAGATAGCGTGATTTTTGAGTATGGTTTAGGTATATATATATAACCCGAGCGCAGCCGAGTTATTCTTCACAAAACCACCGTTTTGGTATATATACATAACCCGCGAACCGCTAGTATATATATTTGTTTATACAATTAAATACGTATGTCAAGAACTTACTGTTATATCCTAGGAATGTAATGTACATATAATACACGACTGAGGCGAGCCAGAAGGAGTTCGACACGAGACACGATACGAATCCACTTTCGTTTATGAGACCTGAAATATTAAAAAGAAATATGAAGTACAGGACAAGCTAGAAGCTGGCGTCGTTTCGTCTGTCAACTCTACTATTTAATGCTTTTTTTTTTAATTTTATTTTAGACATTTATCTATCAGATTAATCTTAGCAAAAATTAATTTTGAAAGATGCTTTCATGTATGGTGTAGGGATATGTAGGGAATATTTAAGTTATAGTGGAATTTAACAGATTAATTTATAGCTACATTTCCTTATAAATTCATATATTTGACTGACCCTGCTTTCTGTTCCAGAGTCGTGGGTTCGATTCCCGCCTCGAGTCTGGGTGTAATATGTATTTATTTCTATATGTATTATTATTCATATGATATTATATGTATATTATATATATATATATATATATATATATATATATATATATATATATATAAATCACGAAAGATATTTTGCGTCCTTTTTTGAAACCGACTCACGGCGTCCATCACTACCACTGGCTTTATTACAAAAGTGTCTGCGTATATTGATTTCTATTCCGCATTCTATATTCCTGCTCAACTTATATTTTTAAAAAGTTTAAAATTGTGGATATTCGCTCTTCAGTTATTACAGGGTACTAATGTCGTCCTTAACTTTTGCACTTCCCTGCGTATAATTTTCGTATACCACAACACTGTTAGTCTTTCTACACGTATACCAATCGCGAGGAGTAGCACGTCCTCTTATTCATGAGACGTTGCCGCTTTGTGCATGCACGCGTTCTGTTAGACTCATTTGGAAATATTTCAATTGCAACTACAAGATGTCTAAGTGGTCAGCGTACAATGTTCTCGTACGGCCGACTCGGGTTCAATACCTCGCGATGAATTATTATTTTATTTTATTTTTCTATCAATCTATAAAGTGACTGTTATTGATAATTGAATTTTGAATTAAAGAAAATAATTTTTAACTGAATGAACACAGACTTAAGGAAAGAAAACTCAAAAAGCAGAGAGGCAACGGGGTGAGATTTCAAACAATGGACACGGGTCAAAGCAAAGAAAAAAAAACAGATATGAAATTACAAAAATGTTTTGTTACTAAGACAAAACTTCAACTAGATTATTTACAAAAAAATAAAAAGTTATTTGTAATTCGTAATTCGTCTCCCTATTCATTCTAAATATTTATTTTATTTTACCATTAAGTAAAATAATTTTAAGTAAGCTAGAATTTGAAAATAAATGAAAAAAAATATCATTATAAGAAACATTACAATTTTAAAAATGTTAGCAATATTATGTTACTTTTATTTATTTCAATTTTTTTATTATTTAATAACCACTAGTTATCATACAAGAGATCAATATTAAGTTAGTTATACAAGAGACTATATTTAGTAAGTTAAATATTATAATACAGGTGTGATAAAGGTAATTTTTGATTTCTGTTTATCTTTGAAATCAATGTGATTACAAAATAATAGCAAATATCATGTTAGTTTTCTTTCTTTTTTTTACCCGACTGCGAGAGAAGGAGGGTTATGTTTTTCGAATGTATGTATGTATGTATGTATGTATGTATGTATGTGTATATGTATGTATGTATGTATGTCCATTTCGTTGGCACGCCCTACAGCCCAAACGGCTGGGCGGTTTTTGACATATGAGGTGTCGTTGGATTTGTCTAAATTGTAGTAGTGACATAGGCTATATAAATTTTCAAAATGGCGCCCGCAAATGGCAGAATGAGGTGGCCCCCCCCCTTGAATTTTTTTTCTTACTGTAGCAATATGGGTATCAAATGAAAGCTAGTAAAATGTTTTATTCTTTTTAGTTTATAATAAGAGTATTTTACGCAGTCGGGTTTTTGATTTTTTAAATTAATTTAGTCTTATTATAAATAATAAACAACTAGTTATTATACAAGAGATCTATATTAAGTAAGTTAGATATTATATTATTATAGGCTGGGATGAAGGTAATTTTTGGTTCCTGTTTATCTTTGAAATGTGATTACAATATAAAAATATTAGCCATATTATGTTAATTTTATTTATTTCAAATTTTTTAATATTATATAACTTGTTAAAATACAAGAGATTTTTATTCAATTAGTTACATATATGGTATAAAGGCTGTGATGAGGGTAATTTATTTATTTACTTATTCGGGAAATATACAGTTTAGTTTTACAGAAGAAAAATAAGAAATTTCAATTTTACATAAATCAATCAAGTTTCAACAATTTACTAACACATTAGACACAAGCAATTAAATTTATTATTCAAAAAACAATGCATTAAAAATAAAACTCAATCAATAAATAAAAACTGTATAATTATATATATTACGATACAATTAATAGTAACATAAATTAATATTATATTACAATACATTATATAAGTTCTTTTTCAATATTAAAGAGGACACTGAAATATATCAGTATTATTAAATTAATATAATGTTTGGTTTTGATTCTTTGAAATAAATGTGATGACAATATAAAAATATTTTCATTCTTTACAAGTCTATATAAATATAATTTTACATTGTTTTTAATTAAACCTTAGTTAATATAATAACAGCATTTTTTAGTATTTGCATGATTATGTATTTAATCCAAATGGGATTAATATTTTATTATAAATACGAAAGTTTTTGAGGTGGTTTGTGACACAATCACACTTAAACAGCTGAATAGGATTTCAATAAAATTTTTGCATACATATAGAATAAGATCTTGATTAAAATATAGGATACTTTTTATAACACTGGGATATAGAGTATTTATTTATTTATATTCTGTCATGTCATTTCACTTTTCCAATAAGGAATGTACTTTAAACATACAAATGTTGAGAAGTATACCGGCTTACTTTAAATGTTTAAATGCTTTAATTACTTTATCTCGTCGATAATATTGAAAACGCTCTTCAAACGTCAAAATCACGTCAAAATTCGACAAAATTACATGTTAGCTACTGTAGACACATTATAATATGTCATAATTTATTTTTTCAATTGCTTATATTATTATTTTTATCTTTAAACTTTGTAGTAAATTTTTATTAAAAACTTTGATTCATCACTAACACAAAATACTCTTGCATAATAATAAATAATACTCTATAATACTATATATTTGCAATTTGACAATAGAAGGGATGAAATAGTTTTAAATAGATTAAAAATAGGCCACTGTATTACGTCACACATATACATCTTATCAGTAAAATCCCGAAGAATAAATGCTCTAGATATGATAGTGAGCTGAACATAAAACATTTATTAATTGATTGTCCAATGTTAAAACAGAAAGAAGTAATGTTAATCTTCATAAGACATTAAAAGAGTGTCTAACCGATTATAAAAATACTGTAAAATTTTTAAGATTAACTAACTATTATACTTTAATTTAATTGCTATGAAATACTGTTAATATATTTTAGTCGCTAATGACCCTAGATGTTAAAAGCGACTTAAAATAAATAAATTAAAAAATATACTTTGGAGATTAAAATAAATGTTAAACTTTTAGTTTAATAAAAGGTACGTATTTTATAAATTATTTAATAAATATTAAAAATATAATGTAATGTTAACAATTTAATTTACATTTGTATTATTTAAAGACTAAGTATACATATTTGTTTAAATTTTTTTTTATTTCACATTCTAGAATAAAGTTATTTTAATTAAATATTTTGATAAAGTATGATAATAGTAGTCGGTGAAATATTTAAATTATATCAAAATGACTATAAACTTAATAAGAATAATAACATTTATTGTTATTTTCATATATTTTTCAGCTATAAAATAAAATAAAAAGCCTTGCAGACAATTCACAAAATTAGCATAGCATCAATTATCGTGCTGTATCTTTTATAGAGAAGAAATATCAATACTTCTATGAAAGAGTTCTAGATAAAATTACTATTAATACAAAAAGAAAAAACTATATATTTTAATAAAATTTCTTAATTAGTTTTGTTTTATTTAATCTTCCAAAATATAAATATTCAATACATAAAATTATAATTATTAAATATGCGACTTAAATAAAACTGTTCTAGAGAACCAATATATTTAATTACACATACAGTGTTGCAAATTAGTTATGATTATTATTATATATATAAAATAATTATGATTATTATTATTTGTTTTAGTTTTCCTAAACAAATTATTATTGTTGATTTTATTGCTTAAATGCTCATAATGAATAATATCTGAGTAGATACTAGAAGAAATAATTTTGTTTCTTTCTTTATAGAATAAATATAATTGTACATATTTATTGAAAATAGGTTTTGAATTTACATACTTAGCTTTTAGTTTTCTCTCAATTACATACCCGATGTATTTGGAATGCTTGAATGATTTAAAGCTAATAATGCACTATTTATATACTATATAATACATATAACCATTTATCTCAGAAACGTTTTTTTAAGAACATTTTAGGACTTATGTTTTTTTTTGTGAATTCGTGGTCTATGCATCATGTACACGCTGTGAACTCTCGTTGACCGCGAGACGCGCGACTAGCGGGCGACGCCGCGGGCGGAACGAAAAGTACAGAACGACTTATGTACCTTTTTACATCCTTCGGGTAGTAATGTGTGATTTAAATGAGACGTTTTGTTTGCTCCAAAGTTCGTTTATCAATCCTTTTTTATTTATTTATTAGAGTAACACAATTTATATTAGAAGGGAGGCTTACATACATAGGTACACTACACCTTCCACGGCATTTAAAAAAAAATTTGGTTTAATTTTTAAATATTTTTTTTACACTAAATTCTACATATTTCAATTTTACATAATAAGCATTACAATTAAAGTTTGGATGTTACAATGAATGTTTCGGTCAATGACGGATAAATATACCTATTAATTATATAGGTATTCAATTATTACAAAACCCTGGAGTTAATGCTACATAATTATTATATTAACTTATTATTACGATTTATTCTAAAGGAATAGAAAAATAAGAATATTATGATAAATTATTTACTTAACTTTAAACGATATACGAGTATATTTGCAAATAATATTTGCAACTTCTTCCAAAAATAAATGTCAATCCGGGAAAATAATTTTGTATAGGTTATTACTTTATACTTAAGTAGTTAGTCTATAGTCAATTAATTAGTTATAGTCACAAATAGTTGTATAATTTTCAAATCAAATATTACAAATCATAACAACTTTATTATTATTACATCTCGAGAGTCTTTTATATATATTTCCTTTTACCATCTTAGACAAATCCCCGCCCCAGTACTCTAGTTCCTCTGAACATATTTTTCTTGAACTAGCGTTTGGAACAAAAAAATTACTACTTGGTGTTTTTTATAGCCCATCCGTTCTTATAGACTATTTTCAAAATTTCGAGAATCTTTTAGAATTATACAGCCCAACCGTTGATCACACAATTATCATGGGTGATTTCAACACGTGTCTTCTTAAAAATGACAGCCGTGCCAAACGACTTACTAACATCATAAGCAGCTCAAATCTCACATTACTGCCTTCTAATGCAACTCATTTCTTTCCAAATTGTTCTCCTTCTAAACTAGATTTAATGTTGGTGTCTTCTTCTGAGCTTGTGGATACGCATGGCCAATATCCAGCTGAGGCCTTTTCGTATCACGATCTTGTATACCTTTCATATAGGATGCGTCCACCTAAGGCCAAACCTACCATTACTATGCGTCGTAGCTTTAAGAATTTTGACAACGACAGCTTCTTGGAGGACCTAAATAATATCGATTGGGGTACGATTCAAAGTGCTCCCAACATGGACGACAAGTTAAATGTGTTTAATAGTCTTCTGACTGAGCTCTTTGATAAACACGCTCCTTTGCGTCCTGTCAAGCTTAAACACCTTCCAGCCAGGGGGCTAACGCAGGATATCAAGTCGTTAATGTTAAAACGCAATGCGGCAAAATCTAAGTTCAAACTCATACCATCTGAAAACAATCATAATAAATATAAAAAACTAAGGAATCTGTGTAGCAGGGCATGCAGGGACGCTCAGTCGAACTTTATTGATAATTCCATTAAAAACAATAGTCCTGCTCGTATTTGGCGTTTCTTGGAATCTCTGGGTATTGGTCGTCAGCGCTCTAATCTATCATCTAGTATAGACTTAGATGCCCTTAACAATCACTTTGCTAAGGTTAAATCCCTAGACAACCGAGTAAAATTAGACACCTTAAAACACATTAGGGCAGCACCTTTGAAAGTCAATACCCCTTTTGAACTTCAACCTGTCACTTCAGAGGATGTTAGGAAACACATTTTATCGATTAAATCCGATGCTTCTGGTAGTGATGGTATTAATCGCAAACTTGTCCTACTAGTTTTAGACCACATTATTCCTGTCCTTACTTACATCTTTAACTTTTCTTTATCATCTAACACATTTCCTAATGCGTGGCAGCATGCACATGTTATTCCTATACCTAAAATTAATAATCCTTCCTTATTCTCACACTATCGGCCTATTAGCATTCTACCTTTTCTTTCTAAAGTTCTTGAACGCATTGTTTTCACACAGCTTAATGTCTTTCTCTTAAAAAATCGTATTCTTAGTCCATATCAGTCAGGCTTTAGAACGGGACATAGCACTGTTACTGCTCTCGTTAAAGTTTGCGATGACATACGCTTTAATATGGACAACAAGTTGCTTACGATAGCGGTATTACTAGATTTTAGTAATGCATTTAATTCTGTCGACCATGATATTCTGTTAGCTCTCCTACGATCTATAGGCTTATCTGCTAATACTATTTCTCGGTTCAGCAGCTACCTTCGTAATCGTCAGCAACGCATAGTAGCCAACGATACACTCTCTTCCTATGTTCACCTCTCTAGTGGCGTTCCTCAAGGTGGCGTCCTCTCACCACTACTTTTTTCGATTTTTATAGACTCAATTCCACCCCTCCTTTCTTCGTATCATCTCTATGCTGACGATTTACAATTATATGTTTCCACTCCAGCGAACGATATCGCTGGAGCTATCAATAAAATTAATGTGGATCTTAGTTGTATCTCCAACTGGTGTAAATCTTATGGTCTATGTTTGAATGCTGCGAAATCCCAGGTTACTATCATAGGAAGTCCGGGACAAATTTGTAAAGTTGATTTTAAAACTTTACCTCCAATAACTCTTAATTCCTCCATCTTAAACGTAACAACTTGTGTTAAAAATCTAGGTCTCCTAATTGATAATTCTCTTTCTTGGTCCCCTCAAATTACGGAGATAAGCCGCAAGCTGTTTGCCTCGATAGGAAGCCTGAAACGTTGGAAAAACCTTCTCCCTCTTAAAGTTAAAATATCTTTGGCGCACGCTCTTCTCTTGCCTATTTTGGACTACGCGGACTCCTGTTTCACTGATTTAACTGAAGAAAAGCTAGATAAGCTGGAGCGATTGCAAAATATGTGCATTCGTTTTATATTCGGCTTACGCAAATTTGACCATGTCTCCTCCTTTCGGGCTCGTCTGAGGTGGCTTCCTATCAGATATCGTCGAAACCTCCACACGCTAGTCCTGTTATACTCTATTTTATACAATCCCTATTCCCCTTCCTATCTAAAAGAGCGTTTCTGTTTTCTAGGTACAGACACTTCTAGTCATTTAGAACTTCGGTCTCGTTCTGACAATCGTCTTAAGTTGCCAACCTGTCATACCCGCTACTTTAGCAATTCCTTTACGGTTAAAGCTGTCAATCTTTGGAATTCACTGCCATTTGCTATTCGTCATTCTGAATCAATTGCTATTTTTAAATGTCGCTTGTTTAAGTATTACTTAGCAAGAGTGGAAGAACAATAATAATTGTTTCTATAATAGTGACTGATTAATTATTAATTATTTGTATTTTAAATATATTTGTTGTATATGTGTAGATATGTGTATGTATGTATTTTATTACTATGTACTCAGTACAAAATATGCATGTATTTATAATGTATATGTATATCATATTATTAAAGTGCTAGTCCTAGTATCATTATTATTATTTAGCAAACACCTAGGTTTAGGGACCTAAATTTGCACTACCCAAGTCTGATAAGAAACCTACTTTCATTAAAGGTTGTCTGGTAGAGATTGCTGATAGCAATAAGACCGCCTTTGCACACTTAAATTGTGAATATCTTGTACTGTCATTATGTAATATCCACTGTAAATTTAGTGACTGCAATAAAGTATTTATCTATCTATCTATCTATATTTTCTTTTTTTTAATATCTACTCTTTCTACGCTTCCAACCGGCTGATTTATCATAACACATTTATTTATATACTTTTATAAGTTAAGGGGGTTAATACCTCTCTCATATTTTTTATTTCATTCATATATTATTTCAATTCAAACTGCTATCCGTTTCATCTCTAATTATTATTTATCGATGATACAGCTAATGGTCAATAGAAACAATTTTTAATTTTCTTTTCATTCATTATCCCACTACTTTAACAAAATAATATTACATAATTTTTTACACAATTCGCAATCTATCAATTTTCCTACAATTAAGCATAAATCATTATCTTATATTTTATTTATATATTTTTTTCATACACCGTTATATTCTTTTTACAATCAAATAGTTTGTCTTCAAAATATTTATAATTCATAAAACAATTTGTTTATTTACTTTTAAAATTCGGACTTGAAAACATTGATTTTTTTTAATTACATGAAAGTGTAGTAACGTAAAGCGATATTAATACTTTATTTTAAATTTTATTAACAATGGAAATTTACTAACATCAGGTTGAAATAAGATTTATAGATTCATATAATTAGTGTAAGAATAACTTGCCATATACGTAAAAGTCTTGCGTAAAAGTTACAAAAAAAAAAAACATTATAATTTTTTTTACGAAATCATATTTCGCGCCATTTAGAAAATTTATATAGCCTATGTCACTACTACAATTTAGACAAATCCAACGACATCTCATATGTCAAAAACCGTCCAGCCGTTTTGGCTGTAGGGTGTGCCAAAGAAATGGACATACATACATACATACATACACTCGAAAAACATAACCCTCCTTCTGTCGCAGTCGGGTAAAAAAGTCCGTGTCGGCATATATCTATCTCTTAAGGTTGACTCATTATTATAGTAAAAGTCAAGTTTGTTCTAAAATAATGTTATTTGCGAAGGTGGTTTTATAGACATGATATAAATCATTATCCAAATAAATAGGTTACTCATCAAAAATATTTCTTTTTGAAATGAATATCTTAGAAGATATCATAGTTTTAAAATAACTCCGCAACGAAATAATAATAACAAAAATTGAAAAGTTGATTTTATTGCATTATTATTAGCCAGGCATATGAATCCTTACGAATCATATACACTCAAATCTCTCACAAAAACTCACATCAACGAGGAAACTTTATGAAGACAAACTTTGTATTTTATAGCATTTAATTTGGACCCATAATTTAGAAGATAATGTAAAATCAAATGAAACTATGTGCGTCGCACCGCGCGCTCGTTTGCTGTACTTAACAATAATTACACAATAATTACGCACAGCACAAACATATTATTATGTACCATGTACGTTTTTCTCAAATTAAAGCGGGTATAACCGCGAGGCACAGCAAGTCATAAATAAAATGGGTGCACTGTTTTTCATAAAATTATGTGAATTTTTAACGACTCAACGCACCAAGTCCAACCTCATTTCTGTGTTTTTGTTTATAGGTATTTTAACTTGTCTAGGCTTATGCATTAGATATGAGTAATTATTACATACTGATGAAATATGAATCATATTTTCTGGAACTGGTTATTTAAATAAAAAAAGGCTCCTAATAAAAGTTTTTCTCTCAAAAGAAAAATGAAACTTGAAAAAAAAAGTCGGTCTGGAGACATCTGGACTCGAACCCAGGTTTTCTGATTTAGAATCTGCCCGATTCCCACCTGAGCTATAAACTTGTAAATGACAGCGAAATTTGCCTTCGTATTGTAATGATATTTTTTAATTGTCTGAAAACACGGATAAAACGACATTTTCTAAAATTGAATCTTAGCTAGATCGATTTATCGTCCCCCTAAACCCCATGCATACTAAATTTCATAAAAATCGTTGGAGCCATTTCCGAGATTCAGTTTATATAATTATAAATATACAAGAATTGCTCATATTATAGTAATATATATTAGTATTCCTTAATAAATATAAATAAACTTTCTATCTTCTATATCCATTTTCACGTCTAACTAATATTTACTAATTATTAAAAATAAGGATTTTATTTTAATTTAAACAAAAAACAAATGACATGATGGATTAAAAAAATGACATGTTAAGATTCGTGTCAATAGGGAAGAGGCGAATATAATATTTATGAATATTTTGTCATAAAAACGCTAAAAACAACAGGTCATTACAAACATTTTTATTTACTTCATGTTGAGTTTTAACAAAAGTTACGAATTTAAAGTAAATTGATACAGAACATAATTTAAAACATCAATAGGAGTAGTGGCATCACTCGTGTTTGACAACTAACTTGAGGTTACGGGTTCAGGTTTATTTGAGGCTAGGTTTTAAAACTCAGCGACGAATAAGTAACGACAAACATGAGTGATGTTATCGGAACTGTATGTCCTTTTTCGTGCGCAAATACTGTCAGTTTAAAATTGCATTTTTTGGTATTAATTTTTTTTTCTTTTTTTAGAGTTTACTTCTAAAGAACCGATTTTAATATAAGGCCATCAGTATGAAAAGAATATGAGGAGTAAAAATCGTCAATCGCGGTAGGTAGGTACTTTTTTGCGCAACCTATTTTCACTTTTAAGTCGTGAGTATTAAGACGTATAGTCCGCGCGCGAGAGCACGCGATTCCCGCGGTTGAGGAAAGGGCGGGTGTGCGCCGCGGGCCGCGCCCGACCGTCGTCGGGTCATTCCCCGCACTCTCCCACTACTAGAGTGACGACCTTGACTTGAGGCCACGCTAATCGAGTTTTTTTATGTTAAGGACTCTTAATCCATTTATTAATTTTTGACTTTATTTAATATATATTTTTTAATAACTAAGTGTAAAAATCACAATTAGTTCAGATGAATCTGACATTGAACTTACCGAAGACGAGATTATTCGTTATTAATTTGATGTTGCAGCTACATACATTAATAACGGACAATTTATTGCCGCAGAAATCTAAAAGGTGATTTTTGCGGTAAAAACTGTAAAATAGGCGATAAGTGTTATTCTGTGTCACATACAATTTTTTTTATTTAATGTAAATGACCAGAGGGGTCATCATCGGCCACTTAGGAGACAAATAGATATATTTCTATCATTAGTACGTATTCTCATGCGTAAATATGTAGTTTAAAAAAAATAAAGTTTATATTAAACATACTTTTAGGTAAAAATTTATTTTGTACTGTACTGTAATGTACTGTGTCAACCTATAAACGACCCACTGCTGAGCAAAGGCCTCTTCTCTTAGAATACTTAGAGCTTCATCCATCACGCTGCTTCACTGCGGGTTGGCGGATAATTTAACTACCATGAGTAAAGATAGTTATTAGGGTCTGTGATAACAATCGTGGTAGGGAGACCCACAAGGAAATACACCCAGGCCGCAAACAAATATTTGTACAAATACAAATATCTATCCCGAGTGGGAATCTAACCCGTACCTCATATGTACAATTCGGGTTCGATACCTCGTAATACTATTTTTTTTTCAATTTATAAAAGATAATACTTTCATCGAGAATGAATTGGCACCATTAATAATATCTCATATTACTTGTTATCACTTGTTTGGGAAATTTGTAGTTCATTAAAAATTGAATAGTGGAATAAATAATATAAATAATAATATTAATATATAATAATACATGGGCTTATAAAACATTATAATATATTAATAGTGGAATAAATAATAACAATAATATATAGGCTTAAAATTAATATAATAGGCTAGTTGACTAAATTTCAATAACTGCTTAATACTTTAGCTTATTATGCATTTTATGGAAAAAAAATTTTATTTATTTTTAATCGAGCATTTACATTTTAAATTTCGCGTTTTAAAAAACCAATTTAAATTAGGGTCTAAAACGCACAAAACTATCATGGCGTCTTGAATGACGTCACGCCACGGCGTGAAACAAAATAAAGAGCGATCGTGTCTTCGTATATTTTAGTTTGTTTTTATCGTTTAAAAATGAATTCCTCATATTATAAGTACTGTATAGTGTCCCAGTGTAATAGCACGACGATAAAAACCCCAGACAAGTTATTTATATAATTATGTTCCAAACAATAAAGAAATACGGAAAAAGTGGCTAAATTTTGCAAGAAGAGAAGATGCTCATACTTTATCAACGGTTTCATGAATGTATTTTTGATGTATTTTTGTGAAGATCATTTTGATGTAAGTGTTTTACATAACACAGTCTATTACTTAATTTTAGCAAACTAGATGTTTTGTGGAATCCGTAACGTTTTATTTTAGTTTTCTAATTAATGTTACAAACATACTCTTTTTATTATTCTAGTTGGCAAATGATATGATTAATTATATGGAGTATCATATTAAGGGAACAGTATCACAAGTGCATATGAAACCAAGTTGTATGCCAAGTAAATTTGGATGTCAAGAAGACGGAAGAAAACGAACATGCAGCTGGACAGAACGACCATATATATTAAAAAAACAAAGAAAGATGATAATAGCAGAGTGTCTGAATGAATTGAAAGAAAGTTGTACTTCATGTTCTTCTCTTATAGATACTTCTGATAAAAGTTCAAGTATGTATAATATTAAACAACATAACGACCTAAATTATTTAAGTTTGAAATGGCAAATACCCAGTTATTACTATAATAAAGCTATTTTGTTGTATTTCTTTTTCAGATATTGAAACAGTTGGGAGGTAATGAGCCAGAAATGTTATGTCAACAGTCAAGAGATAAATCTGTTCAAGTATTTATAACTAACAAATTCAGAAGTAAGGCTGTGCAGACCAATGTGAAATTGATTGATTAGGCATTATCACCTTTGAAACATTCTGTAACATCCATGTCCACATCCCCATTAAAAAATGTAACCGTTACAAAATTAAGTCCTTCTGTATGTGGTATAAGCAAAATTGCAAAAAATATATTTATTGAAGAACATTCAGACAGTGATATTTCTTTATATGTATATACCATATGTAGCTTCCAATAGTCCCTCACTATCACGGCTACAAGTTAAATTATCTTCTGATTGTAGTGAATTAGTCGAAGAAGACAAAAAAAAATAGAACCAACAAAGGCCATGTTGAATACAATTAAAAAAAAATTAACAATTATTATCAATCCAGTATTACACCAGTAAGACCTCCCAAGTGTTGAAAAAGGAAAATGAGTAAAACTGAAGCGAAGGTAACTAAACAGATTGCCAGCTTGAGGATTCATAATTATAGAGAGTTATTAGGCGCTTACATGAATTTTATTTGCTTAGACCACATGCATGTATTAATTTCAAATTTGTAAAAATTCTTGACGAGATAATAATCTTAGCATGTGCATTAATTAATTTGCAAGATTCTTTAATAAAATAAAACTAAGGAAAACTGCAAGATTGTCTTTTTATTTCAAGTATGTTATAGTTTTACATTTTGATATAATAATGGATATACATTAATTTTCCAAAAGTTTAATAGTTTATCAATATTAATTTCTAATTTGTAAAAATTCTTGGCCAGATAATAATCATAGCATGTGCATTAATTAATTTGCAAGATTCTTTAATAAAATAAAACTAAGGAAAAGTGCAAGATTGTTTTTTTATTTCAAATATGTTATAGTTTTACACTTTGATATAATAATGGGTATACATTAATTTTCCAAAAGTTTAATAGTTTATCAATATTAATTTCAAATTTGTAAAAATTCTTGACAAGATAATAATCATAGCATGTGCATTAATTAATTTGCAAGATTCTTTAATAAAATAAAACTAAGGAAAAGTGCAAGATTGTTTTTTTATTTCAAATATGTTAGTTTTACACTTTGATATAATAATGGGTATACATTAATAATTTTCCAAAAGTTTAATAGTTTATCAATATTAATTTCAAATTTGTAAAAATTTTTGACAAGATAATAATCATAGCATGTGCATTAATTAATTTGCAAGATTCTTTAATAAAATAAAACTAAGTTTAAGATTGTTTTTTTTTTCAAATATGTTATAGTTTTACACTTTGATATAATAATGGGTATATATTAATTTTCCAAAAGTTTAATAGTTTATCAATCAAATTCTCAACATACTCAATATCAAATGGCACATTTAAAATCTCCACTTTTTAATTCACACTATAATCATGGTCCACTATACAAAATAAACAATTTTCTTTCCTGTTAAATGAAGCTGCATTTGGGCACAATATTTTTCTGCAACTTTTCCATTTTTTATGTAATTTTTAAATGTGTTGGCATTAAATATTTTAGGCTACTACCAACTCTAGACAGTTTTGATTTTCTCCAATAACATTCCACCGAACTGCATGATGGTTCCTTACTTCTGCGATGAACCCACATAAGGCAAGCTATTGCTTGTTTACATGCCTTGTGAAGGTACGCAGTCTTGACATCGAACGGAGATAATAATATTATCTTCATCAACAACCAGTGTGCATCCATATAAATTTACGTGAACTCTGTGTTCAGGACACATTTTACACTTAACAGTACAAAATTTATCGTCACGCTTAAGATGGACCTATCTTATGGCGTCATCTCCATATGAAGCTCGCGAAAACCTGAAATTATACAAGTTTGTTACTATTTTGTATTTTTTTATACTTTGTAAATATAACCTCAAAATCAGTAGGTATCAATTAAAATATTAAGTTATTGTGTACCGAACTGAAATATGACATAGCATTTAAGCTTATAATTAATATTTTGTACTTATGTTTACTTACAAGGAAGTTTTAACATTGCGAAATTCAGATGAGCAGAAGTCACTGTTCTACTCGAAAAAATTGCCAAGCATAACGGCATCGATTCTGGGCAAATTATTACTGTTTGCTTTGCTAAATCCAGATTCCATGGTGAATTCTTTCAAATTATAACTTGCAAAAACTTGAAATTAGTTGTTAAAAACCAAATTTTATTAAGAACGAAAGAGTATCTAATTATAACCTGTAGCGATAATCGAAATGTCAATGACACGCAAGATTGGTGTTTCACACGGCGTGACGTAATGTTTTCTGATTGGTGTTCACTGGCACGTGACTAAAGGTTATATTTTACGAAATTTATTTTTTTTAAATATTATTAATCTTTCACGATTTTAACAATTAAAATTGTTTGTTATTTTCTCCATAATATAATTAATCATTATAAGCCCCTATCCATTATATTTGCTCTTAGGCTTGTGTCCAACAAGCCTATTATAGTTTATAGTTATCGCTTTTTTACGTAATGTTATAATTATTATGTAACGAAATGTGTAGTGGTTATAGTACGAGATTTTTATAAAACTAAGGGTTAAACTAGGTTCAAATCCTCTTTGAATTTGTATTGTGTGATTTATTTATTTTTTTTTTCTCTTTTCTTTTCTGTACTTTTGTTTCTTATAGTAAATTCTTTTCCATTTATTTATAAATTCTAGCTTACTTAAAATTAATTTACTTACTTAATGTTAAAAGAAAATAAATATGTAAATAAAAATTTAGAATTAATAGGGAGACCAATTACGAATTACAAATAACTTTTAAATTTTTTGTAAATAATCTATTTGAAGTTTTGTCCTATATATTTAGAAAGGCAAAAATTGTTAATATTATATATAATGATTACTATTAATTTTATAATTGACACTAGCTTCTCGAAGCGGTTTCACTTTAAGTCACATGTAATAAAATGTATAATAATACATATATAGGCTTATAATATATGTATATAATATTAATAGTGGCATAAATAACATAGAAGAACATAGCGGTTACGGCGGTACCGGCCGGGGGGCCGGTGGCGCGTGCCTATAAATAGCGAAAAATCATGTCTGTATTGTCTAATGACAAAAAAATGTGTACGTTGTATATAAAGACATATTGTAGTATATTTAGTATCAGCATTGCACTCGTGCGGAATCGGGGCGGGTCACTAGTTCCTTAATAAATAAATAAACTTTCTATCTTCCATATCCATTTTCATGTCTAACTAATATTTACTAATTATTTTTATAGAAGAAAACGTAAAAAATAAGGATTTTATTTTAATTTCAACAAAAAACAAATGACATGATTGATTTAAAAAAATGAGATGTCGTTAATATTAGTGTAAATAGGGAAAATACGAATATAATATTTATGAATATTTTGTGATAAAAATGTTAAAAATAAAATATATATAAAAGACAGGTCATTGCAAAGTTTTATTTAATTAACTTTATGTTTATTTTTAACAAAAATTACGAATTTAAAGTAAATCGATACGGAACGTACTTTAAAACATCAATAGGTCACTCTTGTTTGACAACTAACTTGAGGTTTATTTTAACTTAGGTTTTGAAAGTCAGCGTCGAATAAGTATGACCGACCATTGAAAAACATGAATGACTTCATCGGAACTGTAATATGTCCTTTTTTGCGCGCAAATGTCGACTGTCAATTCGAAATCTCATTTTTTGGAATAAATTATAGTGTCTTAATTTTTTTTTTAATCTAAGGTAAGTGACCCCTCTTTCGGTGACTAACAATAAGGCGAAAAATCGATATATTTCTATAATAAGTATTATATATAAGTACGTATTCTTATGCGTAAATAGTTTAAAAAAAAAGTTAAATTATTAAAGTTTATATGATATAACATACTTTTAAGTAAAAACTCATTTTGTACTGTACTGTACTGTATCAGCATGTAAATAACCTACTGCTGAGCGAAGGACTCTTTTCTATAATTATAGAAGAAGGGTTAGAGCTTAATCCACCATGCTACTCCGTTGCGGGTTGGCGGATAATTTCCCTACCATGAGTAACGATCATTATCAGGTGTCTATGATATCAACCGGGACCGACGGCCCACAAAAAACATATACCCAAACCAGAAACAAATATTAGTATGAACACAAATATCTGTTCTGAGCGGGAGTCAAACCCGCGACCAGCTGGCGCGCGGCTTTGAGGCGACTACTCGCACCACAAGACCAGAACGGTCAAGTTTTTAATGATATAATTGTGTCAATTTTTTATTAATAATTTTTTTTCGATGATTAACTTAAATTTTTAAATTTTCAAAAACAAAATTTATGAATAAGAAACTGATAAATAATTTTTTTTTTAATTTTTCAAACATAGATTTCTTAAGTTTTTCAAGAATTGCTCCAAGAAAGGAAAAAAATCTTAAAGGAGATGGGGATTAGTGGGACAAAATTTAATACGTATAATTAGAGATATGGTTTAAACAATTGGTCATATTTTCTTTTGTTTTAAAATATAAAAAACCATCTCAATTCTGAATCTGCAAGCGGAGAAAAATGAGAAAGATATTTTTCATCACATTAATTGGGTATCGATTCGATTACAGAATAAAAAAAAGGTTAGTACTAGTAAATTAACTCAAACTATTTACATGCACAATTAAAGTTGAAAACAATAAAGTTCATTGGAATAAAGTAATATTAATAGCGAAACCATCAATTAGTATTTGATAAATCAAAATGATTATCGATTTTGTATTGATTTAAAATAAGTCATATTATATCATAATTTTAGTGACAGCTTTGACAGCTGACTGACATTGATAGTATTGATACTAGCCGTTTATTTTTTACCTACTTTTCCTGTATGACATTTGAATAATAACATAAATAATATTAATTGATTAATATTATATGTTTGTGTTAGCTTGATCTTTTTGACAGATGTAAATTTTTCTGATCGACATAACTTTGCAATGACGAACATATTATTTTCTTAATTTAAATGATTTTAAAAATTGTAAAAATATTAAAAAAATACATGTAACACAAAAGTCCCTAAAGATTCAATCGTCGTCCGAAAATTTTAAGACTTTTCGTTGCTTCAAAGTAAAGTTTAAATAGGAACACTGAAAATAATAGACGTTTGTACAATGTTATAAGGGTCGAAACAAAGATCCGTCCGACTGATTTATATAATTATTTTTTTTTAATTTTAAATCTGAGATAACTTCTAAAGTATTTTATATAATTTTAATGAAATAAGGTAAAGAAAAGTTTTGATCTACATTAAATTTCCAAGATAACTAATATATTTATTTGGATAAAGATCATTCATTAGGAGAAATTAGCTTTGCAAATAAAGTAATATTTTTAAATTAATTACTTAAAGATAAAAATTATTACTGTGAGTAAACCTTAGGACATAGAAGAAAACGTAAAAAATAAGGATTTTATTTTAATTAATTATAGATATATTATTTATATAATAGATATATTATTATATATTTTATTTTGAATAATTATAGATATATGCTATCGCGGATTTTTTGTAGGCCTTTTTATGATATACAATTCCGTAGTACAATATTTTGATGTATCTCATACGGTTTAATCAGCGTTGGAAAAATCGTTTTTTTTTTATCGGTTTCGTCACAAAACATGGAAATTTCTCTATTACTCTATTATACAAATACTTTATTAGAATGTTTTGTATGTATGTGTAAACCTTCGGGAATAAATGTTCTAAATAACAGTGATAACTGCATCAAAATCCGTTGTGCGGTTTAAACGAAGAAATATCATGAACAGAGAGAGACTTTGTTTTGTAATATGTAGTGATTTGGACGTATATTAATTAGTTTTTCATTTTGTAAATTTTATTTATAAGGTGCCTGATACAGGTGATAGCTAGGCCGATAGACAGAATATCAGGAATTGAAGTTATTCTCATTCATTATTATATTTAATTTATAAAAAAAAATTATTACACATTTTTTTAAAGTTAAATGTATAAAGTTATTAAGTTTCGTTTCATTATGTCACTACGCATAAAATACAAATAATAAAATCAAATCACCACGCAAGTAAAACTTTAACAAAGAGTATAATAATATTTTTATTCGTCCGCCATGTTAGTGAAAATAAATATGATATTAGACATTAAAATAAACCGTTCGCGTCGTCGCGACCTTGCCGCGCGCAGCTCGCAGTGCATATGAGCGGCAACGTCGCATTTCGCTCCAAACGCGACCTTGTCGTTCGAACCATGAATGAACCAATGAACGAGACGCGCATGAACGAGACGCATGATGCGTCATCGTCTCGTTCATGCGCGTACAACACAACATATTTTACAGTGGACTCACTAGTATCGGCGCTCCTTACGATGATATACGAGCAAAACGTATATTGAAATTCAGCGCCTCTAGCGACTTTTCGGTGAACTAGCAATATACTCGTTCAGTTACTCCGGAAGAAAAATTACGTCCAAACGATTTTTTAAATATAGGCACCTGAGGCTTATAGGTATCGTTTGGCGCCAATCTGGGGTTGAAATAATACTGCGTCCGATATACGGGCGCCGTAAGTCGGTGGACGCACTATTACTATGCAGATTTTTGACCGTTGGCGCAAAATGAGTTGCAGGATGTATATATATATATATATATATATATATTATTCATATGAATATTTATTTTAAAAAAATGTATATCAGTCGGCTGTTACCTAACACAGGCATTAAGATGCCTACCTTAGGAGCAGACAACCGTGTGTGTATGTTAAACATATTTATTTATTTATATATAATAAAACTTAATTATTCAAAAGATCCATGTAAAGTCTGCCAAAAATTTATGTATCCGGATCTCTTTTAACCCTCGGATATCCAGATCTACATACGGATATCTGGCACATCACTACTCAATATGGACAATGGTTCCCTTAATCATTAATGTCTTGTACTAATATAAATTAAGCAAACAACAATAACAGTGTATGTAAGGATCGAATTCTTACTGTAAAATAGTAATATCTGTATGCAATGCAACAAGGACAGCGGTGGGAAGAACGCATTGATGTGCACATCGAAAGCGTACGCCCACTCCACGTCTCCCTCCCCCTCCGACAGGTACTTGTTACTTATGTACCTGGAAAATATTTTTAAAATTTTTACCATAAAAATTAATAATAATAACAACACTTTCTTACAGATAAAAAATAAGCAACATTACATACAACAAGTATGCTTAATTAAAAAAATCAAAAAACTCGACTACGTAAAATACTCTTATTATAAACTAAAAAGAATAAAACAATTTACTAGCTTTCATTTGATACCCATATTGCTACAGTAAGAAAAAATATTCAACTCCCCCCTCATTCCACCATTTGCGGACGCCATTTTGAAAATTTATATAGCCTATGTCGCTACTACAATTTAAACAAATCCAACGACACCTCATATGTCAAAAACCGTCCAGCCGTTTGGGCTGTAGGGCGCACCAAAGAAATGGACATACATACAAAATCAAAATATTTTATTCGTTATTAAGTGATTGATTACACACTCAACGAACGTCAAAAAAAAAAATGTCTCGGTAGTAGTCAGTAGACATCTACAATTTCATCATCGGCTTTACTAAATATTACAATAATATAATAATGTTCCTAGTGTAGGCCGAGAGAAAAAAAGCCGGAGGAAAAAAAACTACATTACTACTAAAAATTACATACATACATACATACATACATACACTCGAAAAACATAACCCTCCTGTCGCAGTCGGGTACAAAAATAGGAAATGAGTACAAAAGGCGGCCTTGTTGCTAAAGAGCAATCTCTTCCAGGCAACTTTAGGGCAGGAGGACCTTAGGGTATGCTAATGGAATAGGTGTACAGTTTTATTTTATAACATACAATACATATAGAAAGATATAAAAAATTATGTAATTATTTAATAAATATATTTACGTGAATGTATGCATAAAAATTCTTATAGACAAACATATTATACAAAAGGAATTTTATCATATGAATCAAAGTGGTGAGAGGAACTGGATACATAGAAGTAAAGGATTAAAAAGTATTTAAATAAGTCATTTTAATTTTCTTTATACACTATTAACTTTTACACAGTATTTCATAGACTTTTATGTGTCTTTAATATACTTTACTCTAAGCTGTTTATTGGAATATCTGAATTTTGTTATGAGCATGAAAATTTTTTAAAATATCAGAAGAGTAAAAAAATTTTAACAATCTGCCAACCCTAGCCTAATAACCTAAGCCTAGCCTAATAATACCTATTCAGTGCTAGCTACGCACCTAAAAACTGAGGTTAGGAGTATTTGTAAATTAATGACTTACCAAAAAATTGTAGAAACAATAATGCCAGCTCCAATGAAGTCCACAAAGACGACAAATAGGACGAAAATCGCCACCTGGCCCCAATTCAAACCCATCACGAGGGCGAAACAGATTGATGATACTGAAAAATGTTTATTATCACTAAAACAAACGTATGTTGCAAATACTGTTGCAGGGCACAGTGAGACAAAAAATAAAATAAAGACAAATAAGTAAAAAACAGAAATCTTAATTCCAATAAACATTAAATATCTAAAATGATGAATTTTTTTGGTATTAATAAATAATATCACATTAAATAATAAAAAAAAAAAAATTATGTTTATTCTTAGTTCCGGCAAAATACTTTTATGTAATACTAAATACTTACAAAAGAGCCATACGCTCAGGAGGACTAGAAATGCAGGGTCATCTCTCGCGAATTGTGATTTTGTGTCTGAAATATGTTAGAATAGATTATTACATATTACGCTAATTGTACCTTAAAACATTTTATTACATTAATTATTACTGTGTTATAATAATATTATCAAATTAAGTAAATAAATAAACAAAAATTGACATCTGTAACAAAGTTTCAAAAAGAAACTTAAGCCTAAAACCAATTGAGATATTTGTTTGTAATTTTAAATCTCAGTTTGAACTCTATTTCATGTGTTCATATATATGATCAAGTATACTATTAAGAGTTCTAATAACATTTCACTATAGTTTGAAAGTTTAATAAAGTTAGGAAATTTAGTCACAATAAACTTCAGCCTTATTATCAGAATTCATTAAAAAAAAAAAAAACATACAATTTTGTTTTTTAAAGCATGCTAGGTATAGTATACTTTAAATAGAATAACATATCTTTTAAACTAGTAAAAAAATTTAAGTATATATTATTTCAAATAACAATAACAATTGTATAACAATCAACATTGACACTAAACAGTTTTGTATATTGACTACACAGAGTTAAGAATACTAATAATAAGGCGAATTATATGTATTAGTAAAATTTTACTATAGTATTTCATACTTTTTATTAAAATCAATAAATATTTAGTGGCATATGTTATTTATAAAAGCCATAGCATGTATAACAACATTACTTTATAAAGTCACAGGACATAAGCATAAATAAATGCATGATATTTTAAAATAGAAGGCACAGGCAATGAAGAGCCCGTGGATTTAGTTTTATATATATAAAAAAAGAAACAAAGTTATAACCATCATTTATTATTTTTATTTTTTATATCACATAACTATAATCACAAATATTATAAGCAGTAATGCTTACGTTTTCTATAATTAAAGTTCCTGAATACTTTCTGTGGTGCAACGAAAAGGTATACCATTTGCCAGGCAGCAAATTCAAAGTCCATTTGGTTGAATTTAAACAACCGTCTCAGGTACTTGTACCGTTTAACTGCTGCGCTGGCTGTCGTTGGCTGATAATTCGCCGGTGCTGGCAGAGGAGATGTACTCCGAGGAAAACTCGGAGACGGAGTAGGTGATGTTGAGTATTTCATTATATTTACAAATAAAACTCAACGTATAATACACTAATATCACTTATTTATATTTCTATATCAAGTATTGCTTATATTTAATTAAATAAATGCAAATATTAGAAAAATTACTCCAGAAATACACAATTCCTCGTCAGTACTTTATTTTTCTTCATAACGTCATGGCAAATGGCAATGATATGATACTGTCAATTTGACATCGACAGTCGACACATCGTTCGTTCGGAAATCTGTTAATAAAATATAAAAGTTGGTTACTGACTAGCAGGACCAAGGGAAGACATTACGCTGAGCTACACAAAGTTAGCACCCCATGGAAGGATTTTTGAAATCAAAATGACTTTAATCGATAGGTCTACGTTAGGTCTGTATAGGTCCACCAAAATTTTTGTTAGGTCGCCTATTTTTTTTAATAAATATTTTTAATAAATAGGTCTATTTTTTCAACAAAAAAAAAAAAGACCTAACAACCTATCAATAATAGGTTATTAGGTATTTTTTTAGCAGAGCAATTTATAAAACTTGCACTCACTTTTTCTGCTGGTATTCTTACAATTTACAACACAAAAACTTTGGTGTCTCATTTTTCTTTAATTTATTTAAATTAAAACAAAATAAATACTCTCACGTGTATTTGCTTACAATTTTAGGAATAATAGCCCCCCGTAGTACCGAAAGTGACCACTGCGAACGCTTCAGTCGATTTAATTTCCCCTACCATGGCTTCACTCACAGCGAATACGGAATGTATGGCTTATACCACCAGCAAGTTACCGTAGCACAACTCGCTGCGTGGAGTTATAATACTGACTGCATAACAATTAAAATTATATTGACGAGGTACATTATATTATGTATAGTGCATACTATCACTTTGTTAGTGATAATCTGTCGTTCAATGAAAGTGAGATAAATAACTAATTGTACCTAGCGGTTTTACCCGCGTAACTTACGATCTCGAGGGAATGTCGGGATAAAAAGTACTTCATGTGTTATTCTGGATCTCAGCAATTTACGTACTAAACATTGCAAACGGTTCAGTAGTTTTTGCATGAAAAAGTTATAAAAATCTTTCATTTCATTAAAAAAAAAAAAAAAAACTTTCGCATTTATTATATTCTACTTAAATCGATGTCAGTCTATAATAGGGGTGAAAGGTATCTTACACAATTTAAATCTTAGAAGGACGGTTTACATTGACGAGATATATATAATATTTTTATGGTCAGTCGCTTGTTACAAATTTTATGAAAAAAAAAACAATAAAAAATATTTTATTTGTTTTATTTATTATACTTATTTACTAATATAACTTACTTAGATTCATATCAATTACTATCTTAATTTAATGGACTCATTTTTAAACTATATAATTACATACTAAGACTAACTCTCAATATAGATATTTGACGTTATATCATTAGGTGATCATTAGGACGTTAGCTCAGATTACTACTATTCTAAATACATACATACATTCTATATACTCTTTGATTACTACAGTGATTGAGTTTATGTATTACATACATGTCCTAACGTAGTAATTATTTTAATACAAAATACGATAAAAACGATTAGAATTATAGCGAATTTCAGTAAATTGTGTATTATACAGAATGACTGGTGAATTACTATCAATATTTAAGAAGAATACTCGGTACATGATTCGGATCATGCTTGTTTATCAAAGGTAGCATGCTCCCCTGTTAACATGTGGTGGCGTTTGGACGTAGGTAAACTAACGCACGATAACTAAATGCACCCACCTACATACGTGTTTTGTGTCGACAGCGCAGCTAGCTGCTATGGTGTCCAGACGGCGCATAAATAATTAGATAACTGTTGGGTAACTTTACTTAGCAGTTTATTAATATTTATGTTATATTTTTACATTATTCGAATGAGAATCATGTATCGAGTATTCTCCTTAAATATTGATAGTAATTCACCAGTCAGCCTGTATAATTCATATGGTAACTTGTCATAATAAGGCACGCAATGTGAAGATATTCTTTACGAATCTATGGAATTTATTTATTATAAAAAAATCAGACAAAAATATTTAAATAAATTATAAAAAAAATTAAATACTTAAAATAGTTTCATGATTTTCATGATACGAAAATTGGAATAATACCAATATTTTAAGTGGTTGAATCTTTCATTCTAAAAAAAAAAATATGGCTTTATACCAAGGAATTTTATTTGTATCATATACGATTTATATCATAACTGGAACGTTCACTTAATAAAATTGTATATTCAAATATGCACCTTGAAATATTTGACATAAGGTTGACATTAACTTATAACATGTAAAGTGAAAAATCGTTCCGAGCATTTCGTTGACTACTGGTATTTTGTCTCTTTCTTACGAGAGTTGCCTTGAATCCATGGTAGAAAGAGATGCAATCCCGGCCGTAGGAACGCCTTTTGAGTGCACGTGAGCATTCCAAGTTATACACAGATGTAGTCAAAACGATATAATCTCATAAATCAAGATATCAAATTTAAAAATAATATAATGACAAAAAGTAATTACAATATTCTCAAATTTTAGATATAAAATGACATTATTTTAGTTATTTTTAAATTATATCGATAAATATAAATTGTTTTATTTGAGGATAATTTTATGTTAAGTGCTGTTGCAACCAGCTCAAGTAATGCGTGACTCTAGTGTAGACTCCTGGGTACCCGGGCTCTCCGCACTTGTTGCCGAAGGAAACTACACCGATTTGCGTCCATCGGCCATTGGCTTGTAACATGAGTGGACCACCGGAGTCACCCTAGAAAGTAGATAGTAGACATTATTAAATATAAAAAAAAAAAAATATAAATAATCTCTTCTCAATCTCTTCTTCAATTGTTCAAAAAAATTAAATGACTTTCGTCTTCTTATATCTACAGAAATAGTATAATTGCTATTAGAAGTCACAAGAACCTGATTAGAAGAGATTGATCAATAATGAAATACACTGGGGAAACCTGAATGTTTTAAAAGAAATTCTGGAACATGTATATGCGCTAAGGCTAACCGCTACATTCTTGAAGTAGCGTAGATGATTAAGCTCCCCTTCTTAGGAGATGATGTCTTTGCTGAGAGATACATACTTAGGTAACTCGACAACTTTTGAGACAACAAAATCTATACAAGATATTAACAATTTTTATTTTAGATTTTTTCGAAATTCTATCCTTCATTCTCTATGCAAAGTTCCATTCGCCTAAACCAACTATTAGAACACTTTTGGCAGTCGCAATCCGATAGGTCCGAAATTGCGACTTCGTATGCGGCCACAGCATCTTGGGCAAACGAAAAATAATTGCCTTTTATTTTTTTCTTTGATTATCGGGAACAAAAAGAAATCACAGGAAGCTAAATCAGGACTGTACGGTGTATGGGGTAAGATTTCAATACCGAATTCCTCAAGACACGCCTTTGTTCTAAGGACGTACGGGAACCCAGTCTTTAGTCTCCTCTCTCGCAGAGCTTGGAAAACTTTCGGTAATGCTCGATGTACGAACATCTCAAAACTTATCCAGTGACCTACCAGTACGTACAGTTTGTTACAGTACAGAACAGTCGTAGTACCTGACAAGCGTCAACCCCGCCTCTAGGATACCCAGCGCAGAGGAAGCTATCAGTGATGGGTTGGAAGTAAGCCCTGTCGCAGTCCTCGTTCCTCCAGACCGGCAGGCGAGCCTCCAGCTGGCGCGAACTCTCCGAGCCAGCGTACCGTGTGGTGCCCCACCCCACCACTGTGGCGACGGAGCCATCGAACTGCTTGCGCGACAGTTCTCCTCGTGGCAAGCATATCGGTATCACGTATTTCGATTTTTGAACGTTTTCTGAAAGATATATTTTATTATGAGAACAATATAAATTTAAAAATATATTATATTATAATTAATTTTACTTTTCATTTTATTTACGATTAATTAATAATGATTCATAGGTATAATTTTTATCTAGTACAAAGTAACTTCTTAAAAACACCCTTATAAATTCATTATACTAAGCAAAACTAAATAATATTTGTGTATAAAAAAGGATGCGTAAATAACTAAAACGTCTTAAATTTGAATTATATTCATAAAAAAAAAGAAAAACCAGATCGGATGAACTAGTAAAATATATGCGTAGTATATTGTTCTTGTATACAAACTTCGACAACCGTTCTGACATAGTGGTGTACATGTGTTCTGGTGTGTATTGGTATTAGTCACCTCAACGCCGGCGGTAGCGTGTTCGATTCCCGCTCGGTTGATATTTGTATTTGTACAAATATTTGTTTCCGGTCTGGGTTTATGTCCTTGTAGGGTCTCCCAACCATGACTGGGAGAGCACGTAAAGCCGTCGGTCCCGGTTGTTATCGGTATATCGGTCGGTTTGTATGCCAATGAATAATAACATAAATTATTCTAAAAAAGAGATCTTCGGGAGGAGGCTCTTTGTCAACACACCAGCAAGTATGAGGACAGCGATGTCGTTGTAGTATCCGACCCTTGAGAACTGGTCGTGAGCGCGCACCGCCGCCACGCGCAGCGTCACCGGGCGAGACGGCTCGTCGTCACGCGACAGGTCGACGTCACCCAGGCGCACGCTGAACTGACGGGCTGGGAAGCTGGAAGAGAAATTTATATTAAATATATTTATTTATTTACTCTTTATTATACACATACAAAAAAGAAACAAACTGTTTAAGTATAAAATAAGTAACTTATGTACAAAAGGCGGTCTAATCGCTAAGCAGCGATCTCGTGACGTGATGGAGATGCTAGTAAATATATTAAAATATCATCATCATCATGTGTTCTCCACTGTTGGACCTTCTTCATAGACTTGTATTCGCGTTTTTACTCTACCAGAAGAACTGAAGAGGAGGAAGAAGAAACGAGTGAAACTATGTACTGAATTGAATCAGTTTGTAAGCGTCCCACTGCTGGGCAAAGGCCTCTTCTTCATATAGGAGGTTCTCCATATCGATGAAGCTTTAATTTGCGCATAATATTTTAAGAGTGCTGTCGATACATACAGATTATAATAGTACCTATATTTTTTTATTTAATAAGAAGAATGGCATTAATTAACTAAGGAGAAAAATATTTTTTATACTTCAATGTTCATGTTATGATAATTAAAAATAATGAAGTAAGCTAACAACTAAATAAACGGACAAATATAAAAATTATTGCATTGTCATCGGTCCTTGATGCAAATGTGCAAAGTTTCAAATAAATCCGACGTTTTGAAGGGAGTGAAAATAACGTTCAAAGATTTCTTTACATAGATATACTAAGCTAATAAAAGCGTGTTAATAAAATAGCTACGAAACTCACGGCCTCTGTTTGGAGTCTCTCGTGCAATGTGCAGCCGTTAGCACGTGCCTCTTTCCGACCAGAGTGCCTCCACACCAGAACTCACGACGTTTGGTTCCATGCAGGTATATGGCAGCCATCCAAGGCCAAGCGCCAGACTTGGCCTCCGTGCCTCCAACTATACGCCCGCCTTCGTCTTCCCTCTGACCACAATCTGAAAATTTTAAAATTTAAGAATTTTTATCTTGTACTCTATTTAGGAAAATATTCCGTACAAAATTTTGCATTTATTTATATTATAAAAAGATCTGTGATATTAATTTTAAATTTTATGTAATCTTCTTTATCCAATCGTTGGTCAATTACTTTCTTTACTTATTTGTAAATAACTAAGATATAAAGTGCTTTTTTACCGTTTATGTCAACGATGTTGGAATAGTTCGCAATGAACGGAGGAGTAACAGTATAGTAGCTTGTTGTTGACGGAATCCGTGTGGTCGTCACAGTAGAAAACGTGGTGACTGGTCTCACGGTGCTTGTTGTAGATGGTCTAGGTTTCTTGGTTGTCAACACAAGGATCGCCGATGGTTTCTTTGTAGTTGCCGGTTTCTGTATCGGTCTTTGCGTAGTCACTGGTACTAAATATGTCGGTTTACTCGTTGTACTTATCACTGGGTTCTCGATTGGTGTCGAGGGAACAACAGCATCTCTTGGACAACACACACCAGGGACATAGAGATCTTTAAAACATAACGATTCACGAAGACTGATTAGATTCAAAAGTAATTGTGGGCAATTACTTAAATCTTCACAAACTCCTTGTTCTCCTTCTGGAGTTGTACACGATTTAGCATCATCTGGTTTCAAATCGGCTGTTGCTATTCTAGTTATTGGTGCATCTGGTAGAACTTTTGGTAACGCTTTCTTGACTATAGGAGCTATTTTATCTGTGACATTTCTGCCTAGAACATTTTTACTTATCGTATAAAGAGCTTGCGGCAGCTGTTTTAGGTTAGGATCGGATTCATTCCTTTCATTTTCATTTACAACATCAATAAGATAATGTCCAACTGTATTAATCGCTCCAAGAGTTTCGGATATTCTAGTGAATGCTGATTCTGAAAGAAGTCTAGGGTCGTTGATATTACCCCTGGTTTCTGAGTGTAATAAGTCATGTGATGATCGGCTGTTGTACGTTTGTGGAAAATCTTGGAAGTTTTGTTGTCCTTGTATTTGAAACGGATTTTGGTTGTACGATATTGGTTGATTATATTGACTATTATAATAGGTTTGGATGTCAGGTGACCTTTTCCTCGGTGAAGAAAACTGGTGCCAGGGTGGATGACCTGATTGACGATATTGACTCATCGGTGGACTTCGCGGTTGAATGAAGGATACTGCAATATTAGAATTTTGTTAATAAATTGTTCAGCTTTAATAACGACGTTCTTAGATGAGATAAATTTATTGATGCATACCTACCCGGGTGGAGTGATTGATATTGGCATTTTGTTTGTATTGTCAAGAGTAGGATACCTGAAAACAAAATTATAATTACAAATATGAACTTAGTTAATTTCTAACGAATGTCTGTTTTTGAGCAGTTTTTAATTCAAAGATTCAGCTTTTAATTCGGCACAAACTTAACGCTTTGTTGGAGGGAAAAATTAGCAATGCTTTGTAAAAGTATTTTCTACACATTTCTTTTTATACTTTTTTTTTATTTTTGAGTGACATTATTGCTGTAGGTTTTTGTATTTGTTTTTCTACTATATCGTCACAACTTTTTGGAGTGAATTTAAATTACTAAAATGATGCGAAGAAAGGCCAAAATTTGACAAGTTTTCTGTGATTGTTTGTTGGAAAGTAATATTCGAAACTCGAACTATTGTGATTTTTCGAATCATTCAGTATTGACAAAGAAGTCCTTTTTTTACGAAGCTTAACCTTACACATGCGTAAATGCTTATGTGAGGATTTATCAATTTTTGGTACTTCACACCCAAATTATTTGATCTTCTTAGTGTCGACAGCTTTACGTGCTCCTCGAGGCATGACGAGGACACACAAAAGGACTAATACCCAGACGAATAATAAATACTCGTATACAAATATGTATCCGCTCCGATTGTGAATCAAACCAGTCACCGGCGGTGTTAGAGATTCTTTCGTATCACGGCACACGATCTATCGTTAAATATATCGAAACGAATGCAAGTAAAACTGCAGGAGATGTCTAGAATTACATAAAAGTTTCGTAAGTTAGAACGTGCTATTTAAAGATCTTTTAACTTATTGCCTTGTCCTCCTGTAGTGTACTGAGTGACCTTATTACTTTAACAATAGAACCGGAATGTTGTCTCATGTTTACTGTTGACGTAACACTTCAGAACTAGTTAGTTCCCTTTGTAGTCTTCTGCTGTTTCAACGAGACTGTATGAAGAATAATTCATAATCATTAAATAAAGACTCCTTTATAGTGATGTCTTTTGATATTTGAAGTTAATATAAAACTGTTATAAAAGATTCATTAATAATATCATATGCTCCATATCATATGCTCCAAAGTTTTTTAAGTGTTATATTTCGCTGTATATATACTGTATCATCATCATCATCATGTCAGCCGTCGGATGTCCACTATTGAACGTAGGCCTCCCCCATCGACCTCCCAAGCGACTGGTTCAAAGCAACCTCCATCCAATTAATTTACTGTATACAAGAGAAATGTTTAAGGAAAAAGATTTCTAGACGATTCATTTACTTTTATATTTACCTCTAATTAGTCTAATTTTAACAGATATTTTATATATGTTTAAATTTTTTTGTCGTTGTCACAAGTAATGCAGTGATGCTTATAATTAGGGCATCGATTTATGACAATTAGTGAATAGTAAAATGTTGTACTCGTAAAATTGTTTAATTGTATGCTCTGTTAGCGACCTTTATATAAATAAAATTAAATAAATAGTCCAATAGAAGCCATACATTTTTTTTATTGTGACTGTTGAACTGAAATTGGATGCTTTTAGTCTAGTCAACATGTGCCAATTTGGTCAATTTTTTTTCAGCAGTCTCCGAAAATTATGATTGAGGTGTAATTCGATTTGGAATAGTATCTAGATAATTTTTGAAAAAAAAATGAAGTTCCGCTTGCAAAAAATGCAAAGTTATTAACAGATAACTAAAAAATAAAGAGGTTTAGTTTTTTGCAAATATCTCAAAAACTAATTAAAATTTTTAAAATTAAAAAAAAAAGATTCAAGATCAAATAGGTGAGGAAATATCCTACAAAATGTCCGGCTCCCGGAAGTGTAGGAACAACATTTATAATCTTCCAAGAGGGATGAAAATACAGCCTAAAACGTGCTCTGGCTTGCGTAAGCCACACCTACTTTGGATACTTTATTTATGAAAATTATTTTAACATGTTTTATATAAAATTTAAGAAATGAGAAAAACGAGGGGATACTGGATAGATAAATGAACAATAATCCACCTGAATAAAATTTAAATCACTATTGTTTAATTAGTTATGCAATAGTTAATTAATAATTTTTTTCTGCTTGAAGACGAACATTTCAAGTGTGATAATTGTTAAACTATAAATTTGAGATTTTTTTTACTGTCTTCGAGCAATTCTTGAAAGGCAAAAATCAATTTGCAAAATCAAAAAAATTCAATTAATAATCGAAAAAAAAATGATTATTAACTTTTTACTTTTGTAATTTTTGCACAAAACTAAGTCGCTTTTTATTATTTTTCAGAGTCTTGGAGTTGGACCTTTTATAGTTTTTTAACTTTAGTCATAAATTCCGCAGTTTTGTCACAAAATAATATAATCGAAGAAGGCGTTTTAAGCAAAACTTTTAATTCCTAAAATGGAAAAATCGGTCATGTCTGTCGAGACACGAAAACGTTTAATTTTAAAGTGAAAACTAATTTTGTTATATTTGTTTTAGTTTTGTTTGTTTGACACTGCGCTTCTAGTGACGAATGGAGAAAGAAAGTTTTGCATTTAAATTGTGGTTTAAGAAATAGTTTTTATAATCATTCGGTTTACGGAAAGGAAGAATCAATATTTCAATAGACGATTAGATTCTTCCTAATTCTTAATCTTTTCGTGGTTATTATTTTAAGTTTTTTTTTATATATTTCGGTTGCTGTTAATATCATGATAATTTATTTACACAAAATAAGTAGGTATACTTAATCTAAGTCCTATACTCATACAATGATTTGATTTCTATTTTTATAACAATGTCATGATTTCGCTCGTTTAATGTATTCTGCTATTACCACGATCTAAATAAAATTTATAAATTAATCGACTAGTTCATATTTAGTCACATAGAAGTTACTCATATTATTAAAATAAAAAATTAATACAGATCTACTTTAGAAGATGTAAATCACTGTTTTCGATGATGGTAAGCAAAAAAGTGCTAAAAATATAAACAATTAATCAATCGATCGAATTATTTTTAAAATGGTAGTCGTTGTACCTATATTTTTGTTTGGAGTTAATTTAAGACTTTTTTTTTTGTAAAAGTACCGAAAGTTATTTACGAACATCTATATTTTGCTACCTTTGATCACGCGTAAGGTTTTACAGCGCTCAAATAAATACGTATCCTTGACGGTTCCATTAGAGTCCAGTAGTTCCATTAGTTCCGGTTCCTTGGTGCACCAAAAGGACGTTGCATACAAAAGTTAAAATATCTAGGATTTGATGCTTAATGTTGATCTTAATTAACGTCAAATTATAATAAAATAAAAATCGAATTACATTTGCATTGCATAAGATTTTACCAATCTGTTCAAATCTATACGTTGAAGATATTTTGAAAAATTTTTGGAGGACGCTCCATAATCGATAGTGAAGCCAAAAATGTATTCAAATTATAATGTATTAATTTTTTTCGTTACGTTTATCAGTCTGCGTCTAGGCCGCGCATCACGCCATAACTAGTGACTGATTTTAAATGAAACTGGGCACAACTTGAGTTCATGTTACGACATGAGCTACGACACTAGGTATTTTTTATCATGAAATTCGACATGATTCCCTTGGGAGAAGAGATGAAAGCAAAACGTGTACTTAGTTATAGTTCATGAAAGCGTAGTCTGATTTCAATCATTCTTTTTTTTAGAAATGAGATATTTTTAAGATGTCTCGTAAATAGGTACTTAAAGGTCTGTGGTTACAACAATACAGAACATACGGACATCATAACCTTTAGTATTAGGTCTAAATAGCTTGAAACTCGGAATGGGTAGTGTATTGTACAGTATCAGCCTGTAAACAACCCACTGCTGAGCGAAGGCCTCTTTTCCATATAGAAGAAAGGTTAGAGCTTAATCCACCACGCTGCTCCACTGCGGATTGGCAGATAATATCCCTACCATGAGTAACGATCATTACCAGGTGTCCACGATAACAACCGGGACCGACTTCTTTACGTGCTCTCCGAGGCACGGTGGGGAAACCCCAAAGACATACACCCAGACTGGAAACAAATATTTGCACAAATATAAATATTTGTCCGAGCGGGAATCAAACACTACCGCCGGCGTTATGGCGAGGCGTTGAGGCGACTACTCGCACCACTACACCAGAACGGTCGTCGAATGTGTACTAATATTCGGTTATTTCAAATATATATTATTTATTGTATATTGAAGAAGACACTTGATATAATAGTCGAAGCCGGAAAACAGAGAGGATGCTGCCCCGTCTGTCCACAGACTCAAATATGCCGTTCGAGCGCAGATAATAAGAATAATTGACAAAAGATACATGGAGCAGAATGTGCTTAAATTTTTGAAACTCCGTCTCATCTTAAGCTGTCTTACGTTCTTTATCTTATAGGATAATGAAAGAATTAGCAATCGAGCAAGATCGCGGGCAATGCTAGTTCATAATGTGTACATTAATATCAAGTAATATTTTCCTACGTTGACCTATATAGAAAGTTGTTTAACAAAGACTATAGTATATACATAGTTTTTGTATGACTAAATTTTCATAAATTGAATTGTCAAATAAATGAAGCGTTGACACTTTTCCAGTCATGCCGGCGGCACGTGCACAGATGTTGTACTGTGCCGATTGTTCACATCTAAAACTTGCCAAAGTTCACATCATTTACCTAGTCAACAAATTTGTTGCTTAAACGAGTAAAATATCTTAGTATTTTTTGCCTATCCTAAGCCAGGATTAAAGTATTGATGGGGACTGGATCATGCTTGTTTATCCTGCTACCCTGTTAACACGTGGCGGCGTTTGGACGTAGGTAAACTACCTGTTTTGTGTCGAAAGTGCAGCTAGCTTCTAGGGCGTCCAGACGACGCGTAAGTAATTAGATAATTGTTGAGTAACTTTACTTAAAAGTTTATTAATATTTACCTATTTTTTTTTTACATAATTCGAATGAGAATCATGTACCGAGTAATTTCCTTAAATATTGATAGTAACTCACCATTCATTCTGTATAATATATATACATATATTATGTTGGATATCGCAAACTGCCAACCCGCATGTGTAAGGTGAAACTACTTTATTCTCGTCCCAATTCCGTTTAAAACTAAGTTTCATTGGAAATTACATTTCTGTATTTAATTTTTATTCTTTTATACGGAGACGTAAAGTTTCTAATGCAAAAAAAAAAATCGTTAAGGAATAATGGTAGGTAATTATATTGATTAATGCTTTAACGTTTTGCGCAGATTTTTCTGTAAACGTATATCAAGAGTTATGCAAATATTATAAACGATTTATTAGCTTCGTGATTAAACTTTTCATTTATATAAATATTTTAAATAAAATAGCAACACTTTTATCAAAAACGCTATTAAAATTTGTAATCTGAACTGAATCAGCCTGTAAACAGCCCACTATTGAGCAGACGCCTTCTTCTCCATCTCCAAGAAGGATTGGACCTTAATCCACCTCTCTGCTCCACAGCTGGTTGGCGGATAATTTCACTACCACTAGTAACGGTCGCTATGAGGTGACTATGACAATAACCGGGACCGACGGCTTCACGTGTTCTCCGAGTCATGGTGGGGAGACCCACAATGGCATACACCCAGACCAGAAACAAACATTTTTACAAATACAAATATCTGCCCCAAGTGGGAATCGAACACGGCGACTACACGCCCAAATACACCAGAACGGTTGTCTAATAAATAATCGCTTATTTTAATATAATATAAAAATAGTAATTAAATAACATAATATACTAATAAAAAGTAATTTCAGTGATGCTGTGTGACTTTCCTACCGCGACATATATTGAGTCCACAAAACTCCATATTATATAAGATCTAATAAAAATATTAGACATAATTTTAGTTCGTCTCTTGAGTCCATTGACTCAGGATGAAAAATTGTCACCTGTAATAACCGATTAATATTATCGCAGCGACATAATTATGTAAATAGTGTTTTGATATCTGTTAAATTCTAGCAAAATAACACCATTACATGATAAACTCTATAGAATAATTAATTAATGTCATTAAATCGGATTCACTTTATAAAAGTTAGTATTGGAAACTTAATCGTAAACAAAATAAAGCATTACAATGTAAGAATACTATCAAAATATCAATGTATAACAGAACTAGAAATTACTTTGTCACATGGTAAATTTAATTTTATTAAACCAATATAAGGTTTTATTATGAAGTTTAAGATAATAGCAAATATTTTTAATGCCCTCTGGATCCTCTAATTCTTTTCAACTCGGATGAAATCGCGCAGAATTGCTATAGAGCTGTAAGAATGTCTTATGTGTAAGATGGTCAACTTGTAAGTTTGTAATTTCAAACAATTTATAATAAAAATATTTTTTTTTTTAAATACCTACACTGTATTGTTTCTATTTGTCTTTATGTATTTTTATCGCAGGGAATGTATTTAAAAGTATGCTTAAAATACATACATACTCTCGAAAAACATAACCCTCTTTCTGGTGCAGTCTGGTAAAAAGAGGAATAACATTAAGATAAAATTTTAGTTCCAGTGAGAATGCTATAAGAACAAAAAAATTATATAATCTCGGGATGTATGGAAACATGAGAATTAAATATGGTAAGAATCATGCTTAACCTAACGCTCCACTTGTTGATATAGATTTTTTTTAAATTTATTTGCGAAATAACTTTAAAACATTTTAAATTATAAATACTTAATCTATACAAATAATAAATCTGTTAAAACCTCCGTTTTATTAATACACTATATATCATCAAGAATAAATTTTAATAGCGCGTTTTTTTTGAATCAGCGCCATCTCTTATCGTTTTTTGTTCGTGCACGTATCACGTAAAAAGTACAAAACCAATGTAAATAACTTTAATACATAAAAATTAAACATAACTCACAGTATAATTTGGTTTTTTTTTATTGTAATTAAATTTAAAAATAAATATTTAAGAAAATAGAAATAGGTACCTACGCCGCCAACGCCATCTGGTCTAAGGAATCTTAAAAAGTCACAAAACTTATTTTTGAGTTATTATTTTGTTAAACTTAAAAGTTTACTAAATATGTCGGATAGGAATCGAAATCGTTTTAATATTTTAGATAAACATCATTTTCAATTAATATAGGTACTATTATGTTAAATGTCACTAAATATAAAAACGATATGCTACTATTATACGATAGATGGCGCATGTAGGTGATAAAAAATATAAATTTATAATTTTTAAAATTTTAGTTAAATGCCCGTGCGAAGCCGGGGCGGGCCGCTAGTATATAAATATATTTAACTCCCTGACTTATTTATTTCAAGTTTTATGTAGCTTGTACTATTGTGTATGAATATTAAAAAATATAATCATTATAATTATTTTTCAATAGGTTGTTATCATCTGCCCTGTTGGTTGCTAAACGGGCAAATATTTGAAAACATGCAAATCGCGCGGCGGTTATTAAAGAACGAATGCGGAGTTTATATTTTTACTTTTGTGAATTATTTCTTATGTAAAAAAGTATCTCAAATATGGACCGATAACTAAAAATCTTATTTATAAATTGAGTTTAGAGATATTACAAATCAAAGAGCCAAAATCTAATTCCCATTCGTGTCCAATTCTCCATTTTCAATCAATAATAATCCTAAAATTGTTAAATTCTTCTTGAAGATTATACTTTTGGTAAGATATTCATAAACTTAAGTTGTTAATGAACACATAAAACCATGCTGTAACACGCAAAGAACATAACTTATTAAAAATAAGATCAGTTAAAAAATGTCCATGGACAACTTGCTAATTACCATTTGGGAACATTCCGTAATGATTTTTCTTGTAAAAACTGGAATATTCCAACCCAATAGTACATAGGCGCGTGAGTACCAGTTAGAGCTCGAACACCGAGCGAAGGCTAGTGTCAAAGATCAGTCTTTTTGGCGCCATTATCGCGCGATATAGAATGGTAATTAGTTTTTTTTAGAAATGGTAATTATGTTGAAATTTCGTCTTAATTTGTGACAGCAATTTTGATGTCTGTGCGGAAAGGAGGTGATTCTTGTGACAACATTTTTGGTCTATTTTGAAGTCTTGGTCTATTTTATTATAGAAGCAGCAGCCTAATGCAAGCCTCTTGCAGCCAAATTGGGCGGCGCGCCGGGGAAGTACTTCTCTTTCACTTAACTTGTGGTTTTTAGCCACGTTTCGGACTACACGGCCTTTCTTGCAACAAGAGTTCAGGTATGTTTTCCCGCCAAGGTTCCCTGAATGAAACCATTAAAAGGGCTCTTGCCACCATCGACGTTCCTGCTCTTATTGAGCCTACTGGAATTGGTCGCGATAATGACAAGAGGCCTGATGGTTTAACACTGATTCCCTGGGAAAGGGAACGGGCGCTTTTATGGGACTCAACCTGCGTTAGCTCCGTCTCACGTCAGGGAGACAGCTTTAAGAGTGGAAGCCGCTGCGGAGAAAGTTGAAATGACTAAATGGCACAAATATTTGTAACTTATCCCATGTAATGTTTTTGTGCCGTTTACAGTCGAAACACTTGGACCTTAGAGTAGCAGTGCAAAAAAATTCTAAAAGAATTAACTCTACGTCTCATATCCTCCACTAGTGACAGGAGGGTTGGTGCATTTTTTGCCTTGCACGGATTTTGTCACTAGTAAGATTTTACGTCAAATTTTCACGAGTATTGTGATCTAATGGCGTATCGCAAAGTTTTTGTTTTGTAACTTCCTTGGGGCCATCGTCATTAGGACACACCAACCTCCAGTTTTCTACTGCGTCTGTAGCCTCTGTAATTTGGACTGAACCTAATTTTAAAATTTCGGAACATAGGCCTTTGATACTATGCACAGAAGCAAAAAAAGCAGGAAGAGCGACACTAGAAATTTTTCTCACGCCGATGCCACCATCTCTAATTGGTAAAGCAGCTTTTATATCTTAGTTATCATCTCTAATTTTTTTTTCATAATTACTATTTGAAAACTATTCATTACATTGTGAGTGACCTAATTACCAATTATTCATATTTATCACTACCGTTCGTATGAATTTTGAATTGCCTATCATACAAAAAGTAAATATTTTAAGGCATTCCCTTAGATACTATTTTAAAAAGAAAGTACCTGAGATTACAAAAATCATATAAAGAATCATTTTCCTCACCTTTTTTTCTTAATCTCCGAAACTATGCCATATGCGCATTTTCAAATATTTACCCAAACAAAGGTTTGTTGGTAAACATTCCATAACAAATTTGGCTTAAGTATAGGAACTTTTTTGTATCAAAATTCAGTAAGATTCCTTTGGGAGAGGGGTTGCGGTTAGTATTTGAACTGAATTGAACTGAATCAGCGACTAAACGTCCCACTGCTGGGCAAAGGACTCTCCTCCGTATAGGAAAATGGTTAGAGCTTAATCCACCACGTATTCCACTGTGGGTTGGCAGATATTTTCCCTATCATTAGTAACGGTCGTTACCACATGTCTATGATAACAACCGGGACCGACGGTTTTACGTGCTCTGCGAGGGACGGCGGGGAGACCCACAAGGATAGGTAAGTATTTAGTTAGTGAAATTTCATAAGAGTGGAGTTCGTCAATGCTGAAGTCATTTTGGACGTTTCAATCAATACATGTACAGTTCATAACTTCCTTGCCGAAATCTATATAATCGTACCTGTTTTTGACAAAATTCTCTTTTGAAGCATTAGCGAGAATTTAATTTTTTCGGTTAGAAATCCTGTAATCTATCATATATCCATCACCGCATCCATCCATACATCACATATATCCTGTAATCCTAATGATCCTTTCATTAGGATAATTTTAATTTCATTACAATACCGTTTACAAATATATCATACAACTTTTATATATAGCTTCGGATATAAAAATATTTTTAAGAAAATAATATTTTTATAAGTCGCAAAGCTTTTGATGCAATCAGGCCTAATATGTAACCTCTTTTGTGGGGTTAAAGAACGCATGTATATAAATGAGGTAGCAAGGAACCGGTTGCCCGAAAATCGATTATTGTTCCCGATTTTTAAAATCTCGGTTTTCGTATATGCAAATCGGACTGCAAGTTGCAACGTACAGCAGCTTGTAATTTAGTTTTATCTCAATTTTTGTATTTCTTTTTTGTATTTTTTATACTAGCACTTTCAAAAACTATAGAGTACAACATAATTTACGAGATTTATTACTATAAAGTAATTTAAGCATTTAAACTTCAATGTTTGTGTTGTTCTAGGTGGTCTAGGTTCAATTTTTTTTCTCGAACGCACCGATTAAACTCCTTCGTATATTTTCCTTCTTTAGTAACATTTTTAAAATAATCTGCGATTTTTTAGAATAATTAAAAGCCATTGAAATAAATAAATTAAAAAATAAATGAAACAAATCCGTCAAAACAATCATTATAAAGTTACTGAACGAAATTTGTGACAAGATTGGAATAAATAAATATTAGAACGCTTCCCACGCTAAGGCACCAGTAAGATGATCTAGAATCCTATCCTATGTCGGGGTCCGGAAACACTCATATCTCACATACGATTTGATATAAATAACGCCCAAATCACGAGAAATCTTATATGTATCTCCCTTTCTCTTATCTCATCTAATCTCACTTTATGTATGGCATAAACAAAAAATTGTCATGAGCAGGGATGTAGTCCACTACCGCTAGCGCATCAGTCAGATACTGTGAGTCTGACCAATGCGCTATGTGTCGTCAAAATAATAATACCAGGCCCGATGGCATATCACCTTATTTACACTAACATACTTAGCAAGAGAAAGGGCCTACTTCGCCGGTCACTTATAAAGTTTATCTAGCACATAATTTACTGATAGGCAGAGCCGGCCGGCCTAAGGAGTGTGCAAAGTATGTACTCGAGCTTTTTGGGAGGGAATACAATTGGGGCATAAAAAGGGGCATAGTTTTATTTTAAAGGAATTATTCACGTATTAGTTATGAGCTTTTATTAGGAATACGTATAGCCTTGAGGTGGTAACAGTGGAAACATCGGTACGGGGGTCGCAATGACTTTTTTTTAGGAATAAGTAAAGCCTGGCAGCTTTTTTTGTCGTGTGCGCTTCCCACACAGGATAATATAGGTAAGTCTTGCACCGCCGGCCCTGCCGATAGGTTATCAGTGACTTTATCAGTGGTAACAAACTAACAATAGAAATGTGGCTGATAAAGTAGAGTTTGATTCAGGAGAAAACAATCATTTTCATATGTTCGATACCGTTATACGTCGGATAACAATCTGAAACTTTATAAGAAACCGGCGAAACAGGCGCTAAGATATTTAAAGTGAAAAGAAAAGTAGAAATCAGATGATTATCGTATGTCTCGTTGCCTTAGTTAGTACCGCTGTAAATTTCCTTTTATTACCCAATTTAGTTGTTTATGCAAATAACTGTACTTATACTTAACACAATGTGTGTCAAATATAATTGTGATTTTATTAGTTTATTTGTCGTCTTCAAAAGATTTAAAGCTTAGAGTACCGTTAAATTACTACTTTTAGATTTAAAAGTATATTTTCCTGTTATGTTTGTTGTGTGCGCGTCTTTATGTACATATATTATTATTGAATTAAACTGATTTGAATAAGCCTATAAAAAACCTACTACTGGAAAAAGGAATCTTCTTCTTTTTAGAATGGTAATTTTAGAGAATTTATTTTTAGAGGTGAAAAACTATTTATTATTAAAAACTATTCTTAAATTTATCGATATTAAAAAATCTTTTACTCTTTATGATAATATTGGTATAAATTATTTTAATTTATTTATTTTAAAAAAAATGATTTTTTTTTATTACTTCTTTATGATTTTTGTAGACTTTTTGGTTTTTTAATAGAGATTTTATAATGGCCGTCACATCCTTTTTTTTTTCGCTGGGAAATGCATTTACGCATTCCGCCGCCCGAAGGTGACGGGTATGTGGGACTCGCTGGCACGGCAGAACGTGCCAGAATACCGCACTAAAACCCAGCGGTGTCCTCATCGTCGTATTCATCAGTCATCGCCCGTGGGGCGCCACGGGATCGCTTTCGCATGCAACCGTGACGCCCTGAATGACCGTCACATCCTGCCACAACACACTACGCTCGTCAACCCGCCTTCCAAACGTGGCGAGTATTGATTAATCCCCACAGAGATCACGGGGAAGGCCTATGTTCAGCAGTGGACATCCAACAGCTGATGCGGTGGTAGTAAGTAGTACCTATAATATAAGTGATGTTAATTTACCTTAATTAAGAAAAAATATGTATCAGTCGTCAAAGTATAAAATGTTATCAACTGAATCAGCCTGTAAACGACCCACCGCTGGCAAAGTCTTCTCCTCGATATAGGAGAAGGGATATAAAAGCGAAAAAAAGAATTTCGTAAATCACATACGTATTTTATATTATGTTAAATATAATATTAATATAAAATTATGAAAGAGTGTGGATTGTATTAAACAAATGGTTTGGTTGCCTTAACAATATTAATTAGACTACACTAGAATTTGCTTTTAAATTCAATTATAATTTTTTTATTTATGTTGCTCTTTTCTTGTTCGAGGTAATTTAAAAATATAAATATTTTACATCAATATGTAATTATGTAATCACAATACACGTAATGAGTATTTATGTATGATCTGGCATTGATTCCACTGATCGTGAACTCTCATTTCGTAAAATTCCACTAAAACGTTTAGCTCATTAGAAAGTAGTATTTCGTAACGTGTGAGTCATGTTTTGTTTTGAAGTTACTCGCCTTCGTGAGAGGATTTCATAAGACAGACCATACACACACGCACACACATACACCTAGAAATACAGAGTATACACTGTTGGGCTACAACGGCGTTAAGTCATACAAATAATGATTTTTTTTAAATATTTTACTTTGGTAGTTTGAATTTTGTTTGTTAAATGTAAAATTTAAATGAGAAATTCATATGACTTTATATGTATGTTTTTAGGATAACTGTTCTGGTGTAGTGGTGCGATTAGTCACTTTAAGGCTGGCAGTCACGGGTTCGAGTCCCCCTAGGATTCATATATTTGTATTTGTACAAATATTCGTTTCTAGAGAAGAACCCAGTTCTAATGGGTCTCCCCACCGTATCTCGGAGAGCACGTAAAGCCGTCGGTCCCGGTTATAATAGACATCTGCTAGCGATCGTTACTCATGGTAGAGAAAAATATCCGCCAGCTCGCAGAGTAGTGGCGTTGTGAATAAAACTCCACTCCTTCTCTTATATGTAGAAGAGGTTATTGCCCAGCAGTCCCACTGCTTTTGCATTTAAAAGCTTATTTAGTTTAGCTTAGCTTAGTCCTTCGTCTTTTTAAATTATTCATTTAAATAACATTAATGGACTCTTTTTTGCCTAAGTGCTTTTTTGTAATTTTTTTTTAATTTTATTCAAGGTGATTTATATATAAATTTAAAAGTAGGTCTAATCATATCTTTGACGTAAGACCGAATATGACACATATTTTTATTATATAATATTAATTTATGTAAATACTATTTACATGTAACCTATTTTCGACTTGTTGGACCTACTGACCTCTGCATCGACCTAATGACAGCATCTTCAACTTTTTAATGTCTTTGAAAGTTGAGAGTGTTTGTAGTAAAATACACATTGTAAGTAGTACCTATACGTTGTAAATTTTATTTATTTGTTCCCTTTTAGATACATCAATATAGAAAGAAAATATTATGTAAATTTACAAAAATTAACGTAATAATCAATGTTACATAAGGTGTAACAAACCTTAGCGCTAAAACAGCTATCTTATTACAGGAATTTTTTGTTCAAAAGGCATTTTAAATACAATGTGGGCGGGAAAGCCTGACGGTTAGGTTAAACAGACAAAGGTATTACTTAATATACTCAATTTATTGATTGATTCAAAATATATGACTGGTCCGATGACGCAGTTGGCAGTGACCCTGTTTTCTGCTCCAGTGTGGGTTCGATATAATAAAGCAACGGAAGCTCTCAAAAAAAAATATTTTTTCCCGTTTTTGTAACATTTCTTCTTATTGCTCAGCCCCTATTGGTCGTAGCATGATGTTATATAGTCTATAGTCTTCCTTGGTAAATGGGCTTTCCAACACAAAAAGAATTTTTCAATTCGAACCAGTAGTTCCTGAGATTAGCGCGTTCAAATAAACAAACAAACAAACTCTTCAGCTTTATAATATTAGTATAGATTTAAGCCTAACTAGACTTCTTCTAAAAATTACCGATTTCATCCGAACATTTTTTGAAAATCCGTCACAGATGGACGGCCGCCGTTACCGGGATATCGCAATTCGCAGTAAACGTAATTTTAAGCAAGTGTTGCAAGGCATATATGTATATACATGGGCGTAGCGAAGTACAGACAGGGGGGGGGAGGCAGCTGTCCCCCCCTACTAGAAGAGCGGTTGGTCACTGATAAAAATGATTTTTACATCTTTTCTTACTCTAAGCAGTCACTAATAACGTGAAACGAAAAAAGAACACCTCAACTACTAACGTGAAATACTCATATAATATGTTAAAAACCACGATAAAAACAGTACAGTCTTGAATTTTCTTTACATGCCCCCCTCTACAAAGAATCCTGCCCCCCCTACAGATAATCCTGGCTACGCCCTTGTATATGTAATAATATTGACTGTTATAAATTACAAATATTTTTATTACAAAATTTAACAACTGTACATATTTACAATGTAAAATTTAAAAACTTATTTACATTTAATTGTGTTATAAATTAGGTATAAAATGTGATATGTTTAAAAAATTATAAGTTTTATTTTAGATTTAAAATTTGATTATATCATTACAAACGAGTATTCAAAATAAACAAACAATGTTTTAAAAACTGGGTTATGAATGATTTAAAAAACGTACGTGCTTGAAATATTGATGAAGCGTGTTTTCCATCGCGTGTGTATACGCGTTACGAAATAAATGTAAGGTAAAAATAAAATTCGAGTAGAAAAAAAAAGCTGTAATTGTTATTAAATGCTACGTAAATATCAATTTATGTTAGTTTTTAAAAAAGATTGGACGCAACATACAAATTATTTTTTTTAATTATTTTTTTTTTTTTAGAATTATAATTATATAGGTTTCTAATTATTAACTTATTAAAGGATAAAGATATCGTGTCAAAAATTCAAAATTTTTTAGTGTCAACTTTCAAAAAAGTCTGTCTGAAAAGCTTTAGCAATATAGGACGTTTAAACGTACATTTTTTTAACCATAGTGTATTTTCACTACGCGTCACGATGTCGGTATATCGGCGGCGATAAGTCGATACCGCATACGCTCATAGTAGTAGTACTGTACGTGCAAAGTAGAACTGTACAGTAAAATAGAGGTGTGTGATGTAATTACATCTTGGTCGTATATGTGTGCGGTGGTTCTCAGCTGCGTTTTTTAAGTTTTTTAAAGTCATGTCACTTCAATATAAATTACAAGAAAGTGTTAGGTAAGTGTTTTGTGAATTAAAATTGTATGTTAATTGGTATTTACATAAAAAATAATATATAATTAGTATTATAATAAATAATTACGATGATAATCTGCCGTGCGGTGACCGGCATAGATGAATGGTCCCGACCACTTTCTTGCAGAGTTGTCGTCGTAAAAGGCGACTAAGGTCATAATGCAACAACATACTGCACTTGCCAACCCACCTGCCCATACATTGGCGAGTATTGGCAACCCCCCTTCTCCAGAGGTGATGGGGGATGCCTACCTTCAGCACTGAACAAGGTTTAAATATATTGTTATTTACATGAGCAAGCTGAATAAATCAATACATAATTACGAGTGAGTGAAGTTAACTATAACTATTGTTAACTTACTTTTCTCGTCTCCGGATTCAGTACCTAACTAGTCTATTATTGAAAAAAAATTAATGACGATTGATCGATCTTACCTATCTATAATTTACTAATCATTACAGTATTTATTTAACAATAGCGATATTGACGTCGTTGCACCTACAGAAAAAAATACTCAGGTTAGTATAAATAATAAAAATAAAAAAATTAACAGACCCTTCAAACCATTCTTTAAGAAGCATCTTTCCCACAAGTCATCTAACTAGCATTCAACTCAATTCAATTCTTCGTTGTATGGCTTATAGTTGTGTCAATTTGAATCAAATTATTTTGTCAATGTCATGTGGGAAGGAGAAGACGCAGTGGTAATTATTCGGTGCGGCCGAAAATCCCCTAAATAACACTGACAGTAGTCTAACAATGTTGTCATGTGACAAAAGAAATACACTCACACAGACTTACATTCGCATTTGTGGTTTTAGATGTTAATAGTCAATTTTGTCCATACGAAAGTTAACTGAGCGAAATCTATAAAATTATATCTAAAAGTAGGTATTTAATCCGCTCTGACTCACTGACGCTAACAGTGAAAGTAAGTGATGTCATCTTTCTGAAATGCACTGCGCTGGGTAAAGGTTGCCACACACGGGGTATCGAAAAATTTTCTAACGAAACGATTGAATATAGTTATAATATTAGGATTTTCCGTGCGGTAACCGGTTGAGAAGAATAGTTCGTACCTCTTTCTTGCCGAGGTGTCGTAAAAGACGACGAAGGTCATAGTGGTACGAACAACTGTACACCAACCAGGATGGTGATTGGCAGCAACGTTATGTGTTTTTTTTATTATTATTGTTTTATTTACTTTTTCATATTTTGATTGTGTTTTTTATGGATATAATTTTTTTTTCTTCTGCTTTTAATATTTTTGTTTTTTTTTCCTGGTGATTTTTGTTTTTTTTTTTAAGTTTGTTTTAATTTATAATTTAATTGTTGTTGTCTGTGATTTTGTGTAATGTCCCAAATAAATGTGTTTCTCTCTTTCTTTCTTTCTTTCTTCTTACCATATAGCCAACTCGCTTGCCAAGCGTGGCGAGTATTGGCAAACCCCAGATGATGGGGGAGGCTTAAGTGCAGCAGTGGAAATACAAGAGCTTATTTGGTAGTGGATTTTTCTATTCTATCTTCAAAGGTTTCAATACATTTACAACAGCAGGCTGAATCAATCAAAAAAAAAAAAAAAACTATAAGGTTAATGGGTTCGATTGTTTGAACGCGTTAATCTCTTGACCAATTCGTAACATATGAATTCGCTGTGACTTATAATACTACATACGTGTGAAGCATCACACACAGATGCATGTTCTATTTTCGAAGTGAAACTTCTTTAGAATCGTTGTGATTTGGAACGGGATGCGACGGAAAAAACGACAGGTATGAGACACAAATACAAAAATGTGTAGGAGAGAATGAGATAGTATGATGTATACGGGTATCCTAGCAACGCGTAAATAAGTAATAGAATGTTTAACTGTTAAGGTGGACATGCATAGGTCGACTTTCATACATTTTTATTTTTGATTATTCTTGAAATGTATACATTTTTTTAAACATTTAATTTGTTTTATCATTTCTTTAGAGCTTTTTATATGGGCAATGTTCATGTCAGGCAAATATTTACATTGTTTATAGTATAAAATCGGCATTCAAAAAGTGACAGATTTACGTATGTGTGAGTTCTGAAGTTTACATTAGCATTGATAGATGTCGCCCGTGTCGCCCACATAATCATAGACGTATTATACCTCTATGCAAATAATGCGTCGAAAATAATTTTTTTGCGCCACCTATCGTTAAAGTGTAAAAGTACTTCGCTGATATAAATTTTATAGGAAAAGGTAAGGTTCATAGGTATCTTATAAGAGGATTGTGAAATCACATTCAAATTTCAAAATTATCAAATGGTTTGATAAGGTTTAAATTAATTTAAACTTTTTAATGGTAGGTATTATTTAAATGTGACCTTACTCTGCAAATATGACTCAATTCAAAAATTAAGTTTTATATTTATTTTATCGTTATTTATTATATATCGTTATTTTTTATTATATATACATATTTAATATCTGTATGACCAAGCTTTGTTCGGTATTTTTTTTTTTTGCAATTTACTTATCAAATATAATTATTTAGATACGATTAAATAGTGATGAAATATGAGTAACTACCTAATATTTTTCGATCTTACCGATATAATAACAACAACAACAACAACAACAAGTACTCTTTATTGTACACCAAAAAAAGTTTTTTTTTTACAAATACACAGTAAAATTATAAGAGAAATGTACAAGAGGCGGCCTTATTGCTAAAGCAGCAATCTCTTCCAGGCAACCTTAGGTAGATAGGATATAAATAGAACGGTAGGGGTGTACAAAACATATCCACAATATAATAGATACATACATGCATATACATACACAAATACAAATATATACATATACACATTAAATATATAGACATAAATACAAATACACACATACAAATACATACATACACATACACAAATAGCCATATTTCTACATACATACGCATATACATATACTTTAATAAACTCTGAAACAAAGCTATAGAGTTAGATAATATTCTTTTATTTTATTTTTAAATGACGTGAGAGTTTGTGCACGTCTCGCTTCGAGAGGTAAAGAATTCCATAAACGTATGGATTGAACAGTAAAAGACTTTGTATAAAATGATGTCGAATGGGGAGGAATTTTTAATACTAAATTTTCTTCTGATCGAAGAGTGTGATTATGAGAACAACCTAGAAACTGAAAATGCTCTTTTAAATATGGTGGAGTTGATGGATTGAACAGAATACAGTACAGAAGATGAAGAATATGAGTATCCCTGCGAAATCGGATTGGGAGCCACTTGAGTTTTTTACGAAATTCGGAAACATGATCATATTTACGAAGACCAAATATGAATCGAATGCAAAGATTTTGGAGACGCTCAAGTTTATTAAGATGCTCCTCTTTTAAGTCAAGATAACATGCATCGGCGTAGTCGAGAACCGGTAATAAGAGTGATTGTGCTAACAAAATTTTGGTAGGAATGGGTAAAAAATTTCGCAATCTTCGGAGAGAACTGACAGCTGCAAACAGTTTTTTACTTACCTCACTTACCTGTGGATCCCAGGACAGATGTTGGTCGAATATAATTCCTAAGTTTTTAGCTTTGCTACTGTATGGTATGTCAACACCGTCGAAGTGCACAGTGGGTAGTTCAGAGAAGGAAATTCGTGAAATTAATTTAGGACTACCAATAATTAAAACTTGAGTCTTATTAGGATTAATTTGCAATCCAAAAGATCTTGACCACTTCGATATATTATTAAGGTTATTATTAACGAAATTTATAGTGCGAGGTAGATCCGAGATTTTAGTTTGGGTATAAATTTGAAGGTCGTCCGCATACAAGTGGTAGAGAGAAGTTATATGAGAAGAAATAGAATTCATAAAAATGGAAAACAGGAGAGGAGACAACACGCCACCCTGAGGAACGCCAGCAACTATAGGAGACCAATCAGAAAAAGAATCTTAATAAAATATATATATATATATATATATATATATATATATATATATATATATATATATATATATATATATATATATATGAACTGGTTATTGAAATAAAAAATAAAAAGATCTCCGAAAAATAGTTTTTCTCAAAAAGAAGCAACTTGATAAAAAAGGGGGAAAAAACTGAACTGGAGACAGGTGAATTCGAACCAGGGTCGCCCGAGTCGCCTTGAGTCGAGACCATCCCGTCTGAGCTATCGTTACCTAATAATTAATGGCGAATATTACATTCCTATTCTAATTATAGGAGTTTTTAATTGCATGAAAACAAATAAGACGACATTTTCTAAAAATGGATCCAAGCTAAATCGATTCACCCCGGAAACGCTCTGCACACTAAACGGGTTGGCGGATAATTTCCCTACCATGACCATGAGTAACGATCGTTATCAAGTATCTATGATAACAACTGGAACTGACGGCTTTACGTGCTTTCCGAGGTACGGTGGGAGACCCACAAGGACATACACCTAGACCGGAAAATATTTGTACAAATACAAATATCTGTCCCGAACAGGAATCGAACCCGCGACCGCCGCCTGCGCGCAGCGTTTAGGCGACTAATCGCACCACTACATTAGAACAGTCGTCAATTACTTTTTTTTATACTTCTCTTTTAGGAATTCTTTACATCCCATTTTATAAATCTATATCTGTAAAAACTACACATCATAAATAAAAAAGAAACAAACGCCTGTACGTAAATCGCTCCCGCCACAGTATAATATGGTAATGTGGTAGGTACTACGACAGTTTTCGTTTTATTGCATAATGGTGTTTAGAGTATTAATTACCATCTTGTATATATTTTTGTATTTTTTCTACGTATATTTATAACAATACACTAATTTCAATGGTACCGTAATGAACATACAATATTATTCTCATAAAATATAAATACAATTTTTGCACGAATAATACAATATTATTGAATTGTAACTTATAACTCTGCAAATAAGACTCAATTTCAAAATGAAGTTTTATATTTATTTTATTGTTATTTATTATAAGTATATTTAATATCTGAATGACCAATCTTTTTTTTGGTAAATCGTGTTTTGAGATATTATAAATAGATACGATTTACATACTTACTGATGAAATATGATTAATATTTTTCGATCTTACCGACATAATAATAATAAAATATGAACTGGTTATTGAAATAAAAAATAAAAAGAGCTCCAAATAATAGTTTTTCTCACAAAAGAAGGCACTTTAGGATAAAAAAGGAAAAAACTGAACTGGAGACACCAGGATTCGAACCCGGGTCGCCGAGTATCTCGACTCAAGGCGCGAGTCGCCTTGAGTCGAGATCATCCCACCTGAGCTATAATCTATATACTATAATACGACATTTTCTAAAAATGAATCCAATCCATATGCTAGATATATACGTGTGTAATATTATTGAAACTGTAAAATAATCAAATAAATGACAATCTATTAGAGCTTTCAAACATAATATGTATATGTATGTTTGTCCTTACATTTCTCCGAAAATATGCGACCGCTCATTTTACTGGCTTACATTTATTTCAACATAGGGAACAAGTTTCATTAAAATAGTTTTAATAGTTTTTAAGATTTGGACAAGTGTTCGTTGTGTTGGATAGTCCATTTACAGAGGAAGGCTATAGGCTATATAACATCACGCTACGACCAATAGTAGCTGAGCATTCATAAGAAACATTACAAAAACGGGAAAAACATTATTTTTTGAGAGATTCCGTTACGTAAGCTGCGCAAACAGTTAAAGTTATGCAAAAATTATGTAAGTACAACGGAATTGATTAACATTAAAAGTTCAAAAAAAAAGTCCGCGACAGCATATATCTATCTCTTGAGGTTGACTCAATATAACCATTTTTATAGTAATCAAGTATGTTCTAAAATAATGTGTTATTTGCGAAGGTGGTTTTATAGACATGATATAAATCCTTATCCAAATAAATCTTCATCACAAATATGCCTTTTTGAACGAAATTGTCCTTAACATCATTTGATTTCAATGAATTATCTTAGAAGATATCATAGTTTTAAAATAACTCCGCAACGAAATAATGATCATAAAAAATTAAAAGGTGATTTTATTGCATTTGTATTAGCCAGGCATAATCCTTAGGAATACAAAAATACTTCATCAACGAGGCAACTATATGAAAATAAACTTTATCTTTTATAGCATTTAATTTGAACGCATAATTTAGAAGATAATGTAAAATCATATGAAACTATGTAGTCACGCCGCGCGCAGACACAAGTCGCCTGAGTTATCGTTTGCTGTAACAATTAATGAAGCACATGGACAAACATTTAAACATATACCTAGAAATCGATTTATGTCAAGACTTCTTTTCACGCGGAGAACTATAATATGTTGCCTAATCGAGATCAGGTTGCGGAGAAAACCAGTATTTTCTTCTCCTTGGTTGGTTAATATTGGTTTTAAAATATTTAAGTACGTTTTTCCTTCAAATTAACGCGGGTGAAACCGCGGGGCACAGCTATATTAGTAAATAAAAAACGCTGTTGTTATTGTGTAGATTATTACTGTACTGTATTGTATCTGCCTGTAAACAATCCACTGCTGAGCGAAGGCCTCTTCTCCATAAAGAAGAAGGGTTGGAGCTTAATCCACCACGCTGCTCCACTGCGGGTTGGCGGATAATTTCCCTACCATGAGTAACGATCGTTATCAAGTGTCTATGATAACAACCGGAACTGACGGCTTTACGTGCTATCCGAGGCACGGTGGGAGACCCACAAGGACATACACCCAGACCGGAAACAAATATTAGTACAAATACAAATTTCTGTCCCAAACGGGAATCGGACCCACGACCGCCAGCGGCGCGCGGCTTTGAGGCGACTACTCGCACCACTAGACCAGAACGGTCGTCAATTTGTTTTTTTTTTTTAACCAATATAACCTATTGTAAACATTGTAAACATTTGGTAAATATAGTTTTTCTTTGTTAGAATAAATAATTAAACGTTGACCAGTCAGAAAATGCAGCTGCAATTGTCAGAACTTGTATATTAAAAATAATATTTCTTTATATTACATAATTACCTACTTCAAATCACTCAATAATATGGTATCACCTCAATTATAAGCAATTTCATAAATTTTAAGATTTCTTTTTCAATCCCGGGATTCCCGACCGATGTTTACCGGGATCGAGAATGGATATTTTCCGAAACCCTAATCAGAAATCACAGACGTTCCGTAGGTACTAAAATACGTAAAATTCAATAATCTATTTCAAAGTAATTTATTGGTGGATTAAAAAAAATATGCAGTGATTGATTAGTTTTGATCTATATTTTAATACCATTACGTTGAATATAATATTAACAACATCATAAAACTTCTCCAAGATCGTTATCATGTCTATGATAACAACCGGGACTGACGGCTTTACGTGCTCTCCGAGGCACGGTGGGGAGACCCACAAGGACATACACCCAGACCGGAAACAAATATTTGGACCAATACAAATATCTGTCACAAGCGGGAATCAAACCCGCGACCGTCGGCGCGCGACGCAGCGACTACTCGCACCACTACACCAGAATGGTCGTATATAAATTATTATATGATTTATATGTAAATAAATTAATATATAATAAATGAATTAAATGAAGACGTATAATAATAGTTTAAAATTAAAATCCATTAATCAGACATAACTGAATACACATTCAGTAAGTAAAAGTTGTAAAAACAACAAAGAATTAATTCGGAGCGAAACTGCGAAAGTAAAACATTACACGTTCATATCGGCTGCGTTGCTATCGGCATCGACATAATACACTAAAATACCGAATAGACGAGCGCGGGACGCGGTATGAAGCGGGAGGAGAATTATATCCGAACTAAATTTAAAAAAATACGAAACAAAACGAGACAGTTTTTGTTGCAATGCCATCTAGTTCAATTTTATAGTAAACAATTCGTCATTTATGTAAGAACCACAGAATTTGGATAACAACTCTGATGTCAGTGTGTGCGTGAGTGTTGCGTATATACAGTAATCGATATGACAGATATTATTATTAGACTATTTCACTAAATGGCTCCGTTTTAAAGTAAACTAATGATGTGATAAAATAATAGGCATTGATATACATCCGCTAAGTGTAATATTTTTAAAATCTGTGCATAGCAACATTGCAAAAATATCAAAAACCTGTCGAAAGCCCGAACAGCGCCATCTAGCGGGAATATGTCCATGAGGAGACGTTGTAATGACCCTTAATATTAATAAGTTTTAAATTGTGTTTGCCAAAGATGTTTCACTTCTTACATGTGTACTCCGTACACACGACATTTTTTTTTCTTAATTAAAATACTTCCTTGTATTCTATTAAATGTTTATGTACGCGACATTTATAAAATAGATTTTTTAACGTTTCTTCATTTATCTTTATATAATCATTTTCATATTATTTATTAATATTTCCGTAAAGACGAAAGAAACTGATTTTAGTAAAAGTGGGTAGTTGAAAAGAAAATTAGACTTTTTTTTTTGGTATATGCAATAAGTACATTATTATTTTTCGTTTGAATACATGTGTGTGTTTGTACTTACTAATATATAATAGTGTACATGTATGTATGTAAATATATTCATACAAGTACAATACTGTAAGTACTATAATCATTATACCTACGGGAAAGAGGCTTGATTAATGTATGTATGTATGTACAATACAGTACATTGTTAAAAGTATTTTGATTATAATATATTGAATCGGCAAACTTAAATTACCTAGGTACCTATCATTAGGTACCTAATGATATTTTTTAACACATCAACCTATTGCCCTTTTATCACACTCCTAAGGTTAACTGGAAGATAAGTAGTATAGAAATTTAAGTTTTCCGATTCAATATATTATAATCAAAATACTTTTAACAATGTACTGTATTGTACATACATACATACATATAATCAAGCCTTTTTCCCGTAGGGGTAGGCAGAGACCACTTCTTTCCACTTGCTACGGATCCTTACATACTTTTTTCGCCTCGTCCACTTTCATTATTCCCTTCATACATTGTATCAGCCTGTAAACCACCTACTGCTGAACGAAGGCATCTTCTCCTATTTATAGAAGAAGGGTTGGAGCTTAATAATCCACCACGCTGCTCTACTGCGTTACTACTCTACTGGTTGGTGGATAATTTCCCTATCATAAGTAACGATCGCTAACAGGTGTCCATGATAACAACCGGGACCGACGGCCTTACGTGCTCACCGAGGTACGGTGGGGAGACCCGGACAAGGACATATCGACTGTCCCTACGTATACTATCGAAACTGAAAAAAGGTACTTTACAGGAGAGCACTTTTAAGTTAATTTTGTGTACAAAATTGTCATTTATTTGTTAAGTATCGATATTATACTCATGAAAAATGTTGTTTAATATGTATTTTTTTAGCTTATTCTCTTTTTTGTATGAAAACATATATAAAAAGGAGTTTCTTAGTGCAATAAAAAAAATCGCAAATTTTCAGTTTCGATACTGTACGTAGGGACAGTCGATATTACACACAGACCGGAAAAAAATATTTGAGAAAATACAAATATCTGTCCCGAGTAGGAATCGAACCCGCGACCCCCGGCGTACGGCATTGAGGCGTCTATCATTACACCAGAACGGTTGTCGCTTTTTAGTAATAAATTAAATAAATTACTCTTCTCGGTTCCGCTACAGCGGTGTTACTACGTCCGTACCGTGAACGTAATTTTATTATTTTAAACAAGAAGGCATTCCGTCGAGATGTGTTACGTAAACTTATTGTTATCGGAGATCTCGATGTTGTAATCATAATTTCACTTTGTATTTCAATGCGAAATGACTTGATAAATTAATACAATACATTGTATATTAACAATAAAATAAATTAGTGATAAGTATGAATTAAATTCTACCGCTTGACACTCCTCGTCACGCTTGGCAGGCGGGTTGGCGAGTGTTATAGCAGGATATGGTGACTTTGCTGACATCGACTGGCCCGTGGCGCAGTTGGCAGTGGCCCTGTTTTCTGCTCCAATGTTGTGGTTTCGATTCCCACCCCGAGTCTGGGTGTAATATGTATTTATTTATATAAGTATTATTTATATGTATATTTATTTAAAAAAAAATGTATAACAGTCAACTGTTACCTAAAACACAGGCATTAAGTTGCCTACCTTAGAAACAGATGACCGTGTGTGTAGGGATGGCGATACTTTCCAAAAAAGATCGATTTTTAAATCGATCCGAATCGTAAGCGGAAATATCGATCCACAAAAAAATCGAGGCCACAAAGATCGATCTCTAAAAATCGATTTTTTTTTAAGTTGGCGTTTATAATGTAAATATAAATTCATTTTATGAAAAACAAACAATACAACATAATAACTGATCTTTTATCACTAAAATCAGTTTTTTTTTTTTGTTCAGGGAATCTGATTATAATAATTATTTTTAATATATCTAAGTCAGATCAGGTATGAAAGAAAACATTTAATTACTCAAAAAGTTTGTTGTGTTTCCCTTAGTTTTTACTTCCTAGTGACAATTTTTGCATGTACCTCCTAAGTTTTTTTTATGAAATGATTCCATAGATCACTTTTACCCGACATACTGAAAAAATAAATTTGTTCCTCATTAAACTTGATAAACAATAACATTTTTGGTAATTAGTTACTAGTTTTAAGTAATATTCAAAATCTATCATCATAGCATCAAAGGTGTATCAATTACAACAAAACAAACAAACAAGCATACAGCCATCTCACGAGTTTTTGAGTAATTACCTTTTAATCGGCAACACCGTAATATCACGGATGCATTCAACTAATTGTAAATAATTTTATGATTTTTACCAAAAAATAAAAAAAAATCGAATGGCGATATTCAAGGGTGAAAGATCGATTCACTGGATCGATTCAATACTGCATATCGATTTAAAAAATCGATCTTTCGGGCCTGAAAAATCGATTCTTCGATATATCGATCTCAGATCGCCATCCCTACATGTGTGTATGTTAAAACATATTTTTTTATTTTATCTTTTATTTATCTCTATCCTGGTTGGTGTACAGTTGTTCGGACCACTATAGTCTTAGTCGCCTCGCCAAGAAAGAGGACGGTACTATTCTTCTCCGGTGGTCACCGCACAGCTATAACTCTAATAATGCGAATATTTATTTTATATAAGCAGAAATAAAAATTGTATCTCATATTATCGCATATCTCATATTATAGCATCCCTATATTTAAATTACATATCGGGTCGTCCGAGCTACCGGCCATCACTCCGTACGGCTTAAAATTTATTTTTAGAAACTCGATACAAAATAAAATTACGCCACGCTACTGATACAAAGATTTTCTAGATAGTTTTATTGTGTCCATATTAGTATTCTTAAGGTCATACTAGTAATACTTTCTAATTTTTCTAATTTCTTTTACCGGTGGGAGGGATACGCTGTGCCGCGCTCCCGGCTGAATGGGTACCACCATCTTGCTTGTTTCTCCCGTGAAACAGCTTTGCTGTGTTTCGGTGAGAAGGGCAAGACAGGCAGTGTAATTACTGGCACCGAGACTTTAACACCTTATGTCTCTGGATAGGCAACACATAGGTTGGTTGCGTGGGCTAGTTCCAGGTAAACTAGTTTATGTTCATGGGCGACGTCAACCACTTACCATCAGGTGGAACGTCTGCCAGTTTGCCTATCCAACTAACATAAAAAAAAATATTAACTTTCGTTACAGAGATTTGCAAAACCTTATGTAATATTCACGGCATCTAAAACATTTATCTTACTTTATTAAATTATGTATATCATAAATAAAAAATACAATACATTATTTCTTCTTCACATAATAATAATGTAGATTGCGTTACAATTGGATGAAAGCTGTGGTAATTTTTTTTAAATTTATTATAGAGATAATAATTCTTGTTATATAGCTAATTTTGACGACGCGTTGGCGCAGTGGTCTCAAAAACCGACCGATGCGCTAACGGTCGCGGGCTCGATCCCCGCACATGACATATATTTGTATAGGCCATACAGATGTTTGTCGTGGTATGGGCGTTTGTGCTTGTGTATTGTGTGTGTTCCCGGACCCCCGACACAGGATTCACATCCTACTGGGGCCGTTGAGTGAGACCTATATTTATTTATTTAATACTTACTGCTTTAAAAAGTTTAATTAAATGATTTTTACATTTATTACCAAATCAAATAACAATAAGTATATTACAAACATAACAAAGTATATTACGCTCTTCGAGAACTACTGAAATAGCGCATAAATATCCCAATACCGGACAAAGCCTTCTTTTTCCTATGTAAAACAAGATGTGGAACGACTAGGTGGATTAACTCCACTGTGGATTGGTAGATAAGTTCCCTAAAAAGAGTAATGATCATTATCACATGCTTATGATAATAACTAAGACCGATGACTTTACGTGCTCTCTGAGGAACGGTGGGGATATCAATAAGGACAAACATCTGGATCAGTAACAGTATAAATATAAGTGGAAGTTATTGGAACTTTCGACACCACTACCGGAACGGTCGTCGCTTCAGCGTGCATTATCGGTGTTACATAAGGCCTTAGTCACACGTATCTCGGTCAAACAAACCGGACCGATGTGTTACGCTCGCGGCGTCCGGTTCGTGCGACAACACATTACAACCGGTAATCGTAGATGCAACCGATTATGACGTCACTCGATTTATCAGTATCAATAATTTTACTATTATTGGAACGTCACTGATTTTTGACGCGTCATTAAAATTAATAAGTTTGTTTTAAGTATTTGTATGTTCCACTGTTGGGCTTGTTTCTAGCCTTCTTCCTATGAAGCAAAGGGATTGGAGTTTAATCTTACATTATATACCAGTGTGAGTTAACGGAATCATCTCAGAATTTGTTTGAAACATGTACCTACGCAGTTGCCAAGGAGGGAATAAATTTGAAAACAAATTTGACTCTTATATTGCTATTTAGTGGACTAACCATTAAGCCATATAGTCTTTCAAAAATTATATATATATATATATATAATTTTTAATAATAAAACTTATAATATTGGAAATATTATAAGTTTTATTATTAAAAATTATTTGTATATATGAGATGTCCAATAAAGCATTACGTTTCGATATTCGATTCTTCAGTGAATCGCAGCGTTCAATTAAACAATCAGTCATTTATTTGCAAGAATATTACATATATATACAAGTTACATCATAAGATATATAAATATTCTACCGTTAAAATATTATCGGCATGCAAATTTATGATTAGTTATTTAATAATTATTTACTATTAAATTTAATAATGTAAATTGTTAAAAAAATATTATCCGTCAACACGTAAATAATTTTTCAAATCGAATCAGTCTGTGGATCGCCTTTATACAAACAAAACTTCAGCAATATTTATTATTGATTAAAAATCCCGCGCAGTTTTAGCCTCAAAAATGTGTTACTTTGGCGGCTATCATGATATATAAATTGAAAAAAAGTTTAAAATTAAAAAAAAAAATGTTTTTTCGACGTGTTTTTTCTAGATTGATCTTTAAAAATATGCGTTAAATGTAAATTAGTACTGAACACTTCGTAATGCAGTCCGACACACAAATTATTATTTTTTAAATTCTTTTTATTAAATTTTCATACGATGTCTCCGAATGGTTTTTTTTTTTAAACCTTTTTCTTTGATAATTCTATAATGTTTCAGTCGAAAAGATAATGATCGAATTTTTACCGTTATCGTTTAAAATAATTTGACTCAGACAGATGGGAGAGAATTAAAGTATGAGTAATTTTGAAATTAAGGATATCGACATGAAAAAGGGTGATTGACCTCGAATTTACGTACATAGGGATTTTTCATGTAGTTACAAAAAGGTCTAATTACAAGTTTACTTTAACTGTTATATATTACTTCAAAGAAAAAGACAATTATAATTTATATTAGATATCTCATTACATATTCCCTGCGGTTTCACCCGCATAAAAATACGATTACTGTCAATTGTTAGACATTTTTCGTTATAGCTCTACTCGTGTGAGTCGCATCGTGATGCTATATCTAAATGCAAACCAAAATCTACCTAACTATACTAAATCTCCCTCAATAGACGTTTTTTATAAAACAAAAAAAAAACACAAAAAAAAATCGGTCGGGTAGGTAATTCTCATATTTGTTTATAAAAACAAACCTTATAATAATATTAAATATTCGACATTTACGCATTAGAAAATATCAAAATAATGTTGTATTTGTAATATAAGTACCTATATGTTTAAGCGTCATCGTATTATTTTTATATAAAATACAAAATTGTTCGACTTAGGTACACACACATAAAAAAAAAATTGAGCTTTATCGCAAAGCTTTTTTATATGTAGAGTATGCTGTATCATTTATTAATGACAAGATAAAACTTTTACAACTATTACTCTATTGTATATATATACATATATAAATATATTTACAATAGAGTACAAGACTTACTCGTTTTTTTTTTGTTTATTACTCTTTGTTTGTGACTGAGTTTCTTCAATAATAAATTGCCCCGACTGGGAATCGAACTCGATCGCATGTGGTAAGGTAACTACTCGCACGATTACACCAGAACGATTTTCAACACATTGTATTAGAATTTTATTTTATATGATGAGATCTTAATAAAAGGCTGGTTTTTAATGGTTTCTTAATTTTTGCATTTTGAACTATTTTGTGTAAATGTACTAGTTAATTTGAAAGTTTTGTAGCTATGTTATTGTAATAAAATTTTAGTGACCGCAAATGGTGGTCAACGGACAGACGGTGAGAAATTTTTACAACAATAACATTTTTATTATTTTGACTTATACCTCTGCACAAATGTAACTACAGTCTGATAAATATATGAATTTTTTAGTTATTTCAAATTTGAAAAATTAAAAAAAAAGTATATTATATTCAACGTATTTTTTTTTAAATATCTATAAAAAACTCATTTGACTGAACCTCTTAATACGCACATAGTTATTATAACTATACAAGCTTGACGCATATGTAATAATAAAATAAATAAGAAATATAACTATGTATGGGGATAATACGTACTCATACATATATATCTGGCTCGTTGGCGCAGTTTATAGTAACCCTATTTTCCACTTCACGATTGTGATTTAGATTCCCGTCCTGAATCTGGGTGTAATACAGTCGGCTGTTACCTAAAATAGTCACTCATCATGATATCTCTGGATCTATGAGACCTAGAGATTTAAAATTTGGTAGGAATATTTCTTTCGCCGAGTAGAGGTCAGCTAACAACGGATTTTACGAAATTCTATCTCTAAGGGTTGAAAAAGAGGGGCAAAGTTTGTATGGGACAACATCATTCCTTGATCTAATCTACTTCAAATTTTGCATAAATATGCTTTAACAGAATTGATTGAAGACGTGTTTCGTATTTTATCGAAATTCATTCTCTAACGGGGTTAAAAGGGGATTGAAAGTTATTTGCTTCGAAGTTGATATCAATACTCCTTAGTGTTTTTGATTTTTTTTTTCTTCTTCAATGTTGGCTCTCTAAATTAAATTTTATTTTGACATGTTTGACAACTCAATCCGTCTATTATAAAATATTTTTGAGTGTCGACGCAGGTGTAGGTGATAAAAAATATAAATATATAATTTTTGAAATTTTAGTTAAATACCCGTGCGAAGCCGGGGTGGGCCGCTAGTTAGTTATAATTTAGTGGATATCTTAGTTTTTTAATCGAAGATACAATAAACTTTGTAGAATTGTGGTCACTTATGATAAAATTTGTTCAAATATAGAAGGAAACGAATAAAATATATCACAACATATGTATTATAAAACAAAGTCCTCCGCCGCGTCTGTCTGTCTGTTCGCGATAAACTCAAAAACTATTGCACGGATTTTCATGCGGTTTTCGCCAATAGATAGAGTGATTCATGACGAAGGTTTAGGTACATTTACATATCTCGGGTGCAGCCGGGGCGGGCCGCTAGTATAATTTAATAAAAATATGTATAAAGCAATTTGTAAAGATTTTTTTCTTCATTTGATTTCACTTAAATGAATTTTACTACTTCTTAGCGTTATTAGAATTGTAATTAATTATAAAAATCAAATGTTATAACAAACGGGATGTGAAATCGTAAGGGCCGAAACACATAACGGCGTTGCGGCGCCGCAACGCTAAAATCGGCGGTGGCGTCACCGCCAATTTTAGCGGCGCGGCACCGCCAATTCCGGCGTTGTGACGTCATACTTGTTGACCATAATTTATTGACTTTTTGTGTCTATTTTTATATTTTATTTTTTTATGTCTTTATTAGACATGGGTATCTCAATGAATTTTTATGAACTGCAGATAAGCTCATGAGCCATATGCTTGAACCGGAGCTGTGAAACGGCTCACAGTTCAGCTCAATTGTTGTTATAGGTATTGTTACTTTTAACCACTTTTAACTATTAGATTTACAGCTAATTTATGACTCGGTTCAAAAAATGACATGTATGATGTACCTAAATTATAAATATGTAATAAAGCAGCGTTTCGAAAAGTTATTATAGTGATATTTTTTCTATCTTACACAATTATAGGGGAATGCTAATTTCATGCATGTGATAAACGCTAGAGTTTCTTTGTTTGTTACGCTTTCACGCTTTAACTATTCACCTGAATTACGATCATCATGAAATTCTGCATACCAGTTGTCTGGGGTACAGAAAAGTACATAGAGTACCTACTTTACGTACCGACTACCGTTGGTGCCTGTACCATGCGAGTGGAGCCGCGGAAAAAACCTATTTATTTATATTTAATCTATAAAACTAATATAGTAAGATATTAATAATTTATGTATCACTTTGTTTCAATTTTGTTTAAAATTCTACCAGCATACAAACTTGATTCACAAAATTATTTCCGGTACAAAGGATTACTTTTTATGCATTCTACTAAATAACAACTTCACAAACAATAATTAACAAATTTCACGTGAACTATAATATTTAAAATGATTAAATTAATATCCACAATAAAAAATCACGAAGAACTGGTTACCCTACAACAACGCTCTTTTTCGCGGCGCCGCAACGCCGCAACGCAAACTGCCGATTTTAGCGTTGCGTCGCCGCAACGCCGTTATGTGTTTTGGCTCTAAAAGCTAGCTTTTACCTAGCTCAAAGATGTCCGGAGAAATGACATTACGAATACTAGTAGGGTGAATATATTCTTAGGAAAAAGTTAAATTATTGCGATTTATTAATTAAATAAGAGTACAGTTATTACGTATTGCTCGTATCGATGTTTTGAAAGAAATAGCGAACGAAAGAAAGAAAGAAAAATATAATTTGGCGTAAAAGTGACAGAAAATATAAAATAAACGAATCAAAGGCGCCCACACAGCATGTGTGGACAGTGGACGTAACTGCTGTTATTACGTGAAACCATTTTGAATTTGATGGCAGCCAAAACTAATTATCATCTGTCATTTTAATGTGCTAATTTGAAATATGCAAGTGAAATATGTTAAATGGAAAAAGATTTATTTCACTTGCCTCTTGGCATATTTGACAGTGATCCTGCTTTCCATTCCAGGGTATTTAAAAAAAAATACTATAAAATTCTTGCTATTAAAAACGATGAATTCAATTAGTAATTTAATTCGAAATTTAATTTTTTAATTTTTTATCTGATAAAAATAAATAAAAGATATTTAATTGAACTGAACTGAATTACTACTGAACTGCTCAACCTTTAAATAATAATTAGTGCTAAAAGTTAACAAAATAAACTATTAATTTCTATCGAAATCTTTTTTTTTTTTATTATCAAAGATCTAAAAAATGTTAATTATAAGTTCTGTTAAAGTTTATTATAATACTGCTAATTATAAGTTCACTTCGTTTATGTTCTTAGTGGAAACTTTATTGGCTTAAGAGTTTTGTTTAAAAGCGTTTCGTAATTCATTAATCACACGCTGTATGTTGTATAATGATGAGTAAATAATAATGAAAAAAAAAATAGAAAACCCATGGAAGTAAATAAAACTTGTCCGAGGGATACCAATGATCATGGTGAATAAATGGGTACAATTCAATCATCTTGTGGTATGTACTATGAGGTCCAAAGGTCAGTGCCTAATGGAATCGCACTTTAAGTCGGCAAAATTGGAAAAACTCTTTGATGTCAACGACCGTAATATTGAATTATTTTCAAGTGTCCTGCGGGAAGATCGTTAATGTCAACGAGTATTTCGGGTATTTTCAATTCAATTTGTCTTAATTGCTACTAAATATAACTTTGAATTTGGGAAATTTATAAGTTGATTCATAAAAAAAACTGACATTTTAAATATTTTAGATTAATCTATTTTCCTTAGTCTTAATTATACAGGATGACTGGTAAATTACTATCAATATTTAAGGAGACTACTCGGTACATGATTATCATTCGAATTATGTTGTATATTAGTTGCACACTGCACAGAGATAAGAAATATAAGATCAATTGAAAGAATTGAAGAAAGATGTACTGAGACGGTCTTATTGCTAGAAGAGCGAACTGTTTTAGATAACCTTTAGGACACGGCGTAGCAAAAGCTTTTAGGAAGTGACTAAAAAATTAAAATATTTATAGAATTAGAAGATTATGTACTATTTGATTTTGATTTTATTTTATATCCGTAATGATCTAATATATGGAAATTTAGTGTCGATGTCGCTAATTCAAATTCAGATTCAATCTGTTACAGACATTTTCTAGAGTTTGTTATGTTATTACATAATTGGGTAAGTATCGTGTGGAAAAAAATAGATGATACTGTCAATAGACAGAAGAACCGCGTCGGAATTTTGACATCGAAATCATTTAATAATTATTTCCTTACAGGAATTTATTAAAAAAGTTAAATGAATATTTTCAATGATTACTTTTAAATCAATACTTAATTAATAGCGACGTATTGGCGCAACAATCACAGCAACTGGCTGTTACCCTGACGGTTGCATGCTCGATTCCAGCTCATGACAAATATAAATATCACGATAATAAGTATCACACATTAAGTATCAAAAAGTAAAGTATTAAATATCGTTAAAGGCGACTAAGGCCATAGTTTTTCGAACAATTGTACACCACCAGGATGCATGGGCAGCAGCGTCACCATAGCTTCACAACACACTGCACTCACCAGCCCGCCTGCTAACGACTGGCCCGTGGCGCAGTTGGCAGTGGCCTTGTTTTTTGCTCCAGGGTTGTGGGTTCGATTCCCGCCCCGAGTCTGGGTATAATATTGTGGCGTCCTAAAATATGTATTTATTTATATATATATTTATAAATAAAAAATGTATAATATCAGTCAACTGTTACCTAAAACACAGGCATTAAGTTGCCTATCTTAGGAACAGATGACCGTGTGTGTATGTTAAAACATATTTAAGCGGGGCGAGTATGGATAGCCACCCCTTCTTTCCCCAGAGATGATAGGGGAAGGCTTACGTTCAGCAGTGGACATCCAACCGATCGATGATATGGTAGTGGATTTTTCCATTCTACCTTCAAAGGTTTCAATACATTTACATCAGCACGCCGAATCAATCAATTACAAAGTATCACGCGTAACATATGCGATGTTATGTCAGGTATACGTTATTTGAATATGTAATAATTAGCACATAATAACACAGTAGCCTTGACATTATATACTTTCATTTGCTCATTGCAATGATTTCTTTTGAACTGTCTTCGTTCGTGACGACCGGTCTGGTGTAGTGGTGCGAGTAGTCGCCTCAACACCACGCGCCGGCGGTCGCGGGTTCGATTTCTGCTCGGGATATTTATTTGTACTAGCTGTGCCCCGTGGTATCACCCGCGTTTATTTGAGAGAAAAACTTACTTAAATATTTTTAAACAATTACTCTAACAATAAGAGTAGGTACCCGCCTCGTTGGTCGAATGGTCGCGAGTGTTACTTACTGCCGAGCAAAGGGTCTCAAGTTTGATTCCTGAGTCGTTCAACGTATTATTGAGTTTTTTTTATTTTTCGAAAATTCTCAGTAAAAGAGTTATGTTATATTTAATTTAAAAGTGGAATTATAGTTAAAAAATGTCTCGAAAAGAGAAATAATAAAAGATGCAACGGAAGCTCTCAAAAAAGATTTTTTTTCCGTTTTTGTAACATTTCTTATTATTGCTCAGCCCCTTTTGGTCGTAGCGTGATGGGCTATCCAACACAAAAATAATTTTTCAATTCGAACCAGTACTTCCTGAGATTAGCGCGTTCAAACAAACTCTTCAGCTTTATAATATTAAGTATAGATTTGTACAAATATTTGTTTCCGGTCTGGGTGTATATCCTTGTGGGTCTCCGCACCGTGTCTCGTAGAGCATGTAAAGCCGTCGGTCGCGGTTGTTATCATAGACATCTAATAGCGACCGTTACTCATGGTAGAGAAATTATTCGCCAACCCGCAGTGGGTCAGAGTGGTGAATTAAGCTGTAACCCTTCTTCTATATGATGAAGAGGCCTTCGCCCAGCGGTAGATTATTTACAGTTTTGATTTAGTTCAGTTCAGTACAAACCTAATTTTTCTTCTTCATGTCCTTTTGGCGTTTAAAAAAAATTGTATTGCTTTCGCTACATTACGCTAAAACTTATAAATCAGAATAGAAATGTTAGCTAATACATACTGCACATAGTATCTTGGCATGACCACAAATGTGTTGAAACACTAGCAAATCCGCCGATATGGTCTTGTTCTTGTATTTATTACGTAAAGACATCTTTGTCAATTGTCGTTTAAAAAGCACAGCGAGTGAAAGCGTCTAAAAACCGTCATCAAGTCGGTGCGTTTTATTAGACAAAATAAAATAACGATACAGATGACTTGAAGATGAGTTTTTATAGCTGCATTTTTAAGATTCTTGAAGCAACGAATTTATTTTTAACGAATTTCAACCAAGGAGGTTTTCATTGCGACCTTATACAGCTTGTGCTATCTCCTTTTGTCACTATTGATCACATTATTCCTCATCGATATTTGCATCTATGTATGTATATTTATAGTATTTATAATGCATACATATTACATAATGTATATTATATCTATTTACTTTTATATAATTATATTACAGTTTTGTTATTTTTTGTACTGTACACCTAAAGGTTGCCTGGAAGTGATTGCTTATTGGCGATAAGGCCGCCTTTTGTAATTATTTTCTTTTTTTTTTTGTACTATTGCTTATCCTTGGTGTAAAATAAAGAGTTATTATCTTATGTTATCTTAGATTCTTTAACTGAGCATTTCTTCAAGCAACTTATTTATTTTTTTGGAGGTTTTACAATTCGACCTTTTTTGTTACTCGCAGCGGAGTCTAGAAGGAAGATAAATATGTGTTTATTACGCATATGTGAACAAATTTTGATAATTATTTTGATCATTATATCAGCTGGATAGTTTTTTATTATATAAAATTACAACCAGTTGGCTTATTAAATTTGAAACAATATTTATGCAACTTTATTTCTATATCCTACTCAGAATTGAATTAGGGTAGCTTTTAACTATCAACGTTAACAAAGTTACACGGTTTATGATAATCTCATTATTTACGGGATTGATTTTAATTTTGTTTTTTGCTTTAGATAGTCAAGTCTAATATTAATGCGAGTAAGACCGGATCCGTTGTTAGTTATATTTTTTAGGTTCAATAGATACATACTTATTTTTATATATTTTATATAAATATACAGATTCAGAATCACTTAAATAATCGTGTGCAAGAAAACTTTAAAAAATATTTACAAATATATCGAACAGACCACTGTCCTATTGAGTTTTCAAATATTGTAAATTATTGTCTCAGATACTTTTGTTATCCCTATCACTAACAGGGACTCAGGAGAAAAACCGCTAAGATCTTATAAACAACTGTAATTATTGCTAGACCGATAGTAGTTTTTTCCTTTTTTTTTCTTTTTTTTTTCAATGACTTGTATCTATGTTTAATATTTCTTAAGAAATTTTACAATATTATACATATTTACAATTCAAAACTTAAAATTAATTTTATTATTGTATAATGTTACGGGTTGTCGTGTAAAATAATGAATAAATTCTTTCTTTTTTTTTTTTACTTTTAATTAGGACTTACACTTGTTATTGACAATTTACAAACTTAACATTTATTGAATTTAGCCTATTCATGTTATCTAAAAATAAATCTTACTTATACTATATATTTCTTAAATGTACTATAATCTAAAATTATTATGCATTAACTTAAAATTAATATAGAGGGCGCCAGGAGAGTTTTTCTATTTTAAGTAGCAAATAAAAGCCTGTGAAGTGAAACTCTGCCAAAACTTGTCTCAGGCTGTTTGCTACGCTCACAGGACACGACGCGTGAGAAGGAGATAATTGTAGTCTCAATCTTATTATTAATCCTCCTCATTTAAAAGGGCATTTCCGAAAGCTACGGCAAAGAAATACTTTAAGATACCGACACTTCCTTAATTTTATATATAGTATAAGCTTAATCACTTACCCCTTTCCGCACAATGCACCACACAATTATCACAATTAGTTATTAAGTACAACATAAACTGTAACAATTAATCCGCAACTTTATTTCTCGGAACAGATGCTATAGATCTCTAACGTATTACTTCACGTCTACGAGTTCATTGTCCTGCCCCGCCAACCATCAACCACTTCTTATACTACCTACCAAAATAAAAAATCTTAATTTTTAAACTACCTACCCAAACGTCACATTCCCCTTACTTCCCACAAAAAAAAAATAAAAAAAAAATAAATAAAAATGTGATATCTATGTAAACGAAATATCGTTTGACCGGTCTAATTTTCGAAATTACTGGACCTATTTTAATGAAACTTTGCCCTTATGATATGTAACTTTTCCCATTTTAATCTATAGATTATATTTTATTTAAAGTAAATAATACGTATAACTTTATTTATTATTATATATATTTTGATTATTAATAATAATTTTTTTTTATATATATATATATATATATTTTTTTTATTTTTTTTTATTTATTTATTTATTTATTTATTTTTTTTTTTTTAGTTTCCTATTTTATCTTGCAAGTCTTTAAATCCTTTGCATGCCATACACCTATTGACTTTCCATAAACGTTGTTCAAACGATAAACATTATTGGACAGCTTATTTATAACGATAGCCTTTTCAAATTTTGGCGCCAATTTGGCCATAAATTTATTTCCAGCCTTTGAAAGATATTTGGTTCTTTTCCAAACTATATCACCCACCTGAAAATTAGCTTTTCTGTGACTTTTATTATAATGTTTGAGGCTTTTGTCATGTGCAATTTCTAGTTTTGACTTGACATCCTCGTACAACGCAGCTTGTGATTTTAAATTTAATAAATAATCTTTAGTATCAATAACTACTGGATTATACTGAGTGTCAACATTTGAGCTTCTTGTAACGTTTGCCGGAATCGATGTTTCTCTTCCAAAAAATAAAAACGACGGTGTATATTCCGTCGTGTCATGCACTGATGTCCGTAATGCATGTGCAAATTTTTGTAAGTTAGCGTCCCATTCATTATGTTTCTTAGAATTAATATAAGAAGAAATCATAGTACCAACCACCCTATTGACGCGCTCTGTAGGGTTACTTTGTGGATGATAGTTTGGCGTATACCATATTTTACTGTTGTAATTTTTTATTAGTTCTTTAAATAATTGTGACTCAAACTGCTTACCATTATCACATATTACTGCCTGAGGTACCCCAAAAAGTAAAAATTGATTCTCTAAAATTTCACAAATTTTTTCAGCTTTACCTGTCCTCAAAGGGAACAACAACGTAAATTTACTAAACAAACATGTTATAACTAAAAGCATCGTATTAAACTTTTTACTCTTTGGAAAAGGGCCCATTAGATCTAGCGAAATCAACTGCCAGGGTCTTGTTACTGTTCTATGTTCACCCATATGTCCGAAAGATAATTTCTGACTGACCTTAACCTTTGCGCAAGTTTCACAGCTATTGACATATTGCTTTACATCAGTTGACATATCCGGCCAAAAATAATACTGTTTAATTCTAAACAGTGTTTTTCGAATTCCCATATGTCCTGCTTTTACATCATCATGGCAGTGTTTTAAAATAGTGGTCCTTAAGGAATTTGGAATGTACAACTTCCAATTGTATAATGGATCCGGATATTGTTTCAAAATGATTCTTTTATAGAGGAGGCCATTATTAACCTTCCAGTCAGGACTGAGATCTTGACCTTTTAATATCTTATTAACTTTATTATTGTACCAATCATCTTTATGTGTGTCTAAAATGGTTACATCTTTATCCCTCTTATCTGAGAGTACATTAACGGACCTCGATAAAGCGTCTGGTATGACATTACATTTACCTGGTCTATGAACTATATCAAAACTGAATTGTTGTAATTTCATCGCCCATCGCGCTAATCTGCCATGTGGATCCTTCATTTTATGGAGCATTTTAAGAGCGCTATGATCAGTTATGACAGTAAAGTGCACGCCTTCTATATATGGCCTAAATTTTTCTATCGCGTATACTATACTTAAAAGTTCTCTTTCCGATGTTGAATATAATTGTTCACGATCACTCAACTTCCTGCTTAAATATGCTATAGGACGCTCAACGTTACTTACTTTTTGACACAAAACTGCCCCTATTCCCTTATTTGAAGCGTCACATTGAATAATGAATGGTTTCTCGAAGTCTGGGCATGACATTACCGGGGCAGAAGTTAGTAATGTTTTAAGTTGCAAAAAGGCCTTTTCTGCCTCTTCAGTCCAAATAAACTTTTTCTTTCTTTGCCCCTTGGTTAGGTTATGTAAGGGAGCTGCGACTAGAGAAAAATTTTTTACAAATCTTCTGTACCAGCTGGCAATTCCTATAAACCTTTTTAACTGAGTCATGTTAGTTGGCCTGGGAAAGTTCATAATAGCTAAAACTTTATCCGGGTCAGTACGGAGGCCATCCTTGTCAACTATGTAGCCTAAAAAACGTAAACTTGGTCTCGCAAATTTACACTTTTCTATATTTATTGTTAGACCTGCTTCTTTTAAAGTGTGCATTACTTGTTTCAAACTATTCAAATGTTCTTCAAAAGTCACAGAACATATTACAATATCATCTAGATAAGCCCAAACCTTACCATCCATAGCGTTGAATAAAATATCCATCAATCTCTGCTGAGTTTGAGAAGCATTAACCAGACCAAAAGGCATGACCTTGAAATGGAATAATCCCCTTCCCGGCACTGCAAACGCGGTTTTTTCTTTACTGGATTCTTCAAGTTCAATTTGCCAAAACGCTGACTTTAAATCTATTGTACTTAAATATTTAGCATTACGCAAGTTATCCAAAATTGTAGCAACTCTTGGTAAAGGATATGTATCCCTCTTTGTAATTTTATTCAACTGTCTACTATCTAAGCATAGTCTATTGTTACCATTTGGTTTTTTTACTAGAACAATAGGAGAACACCAGGGACTATATGACGGTTCAACAACGTCTTTATCTAACATGTCATTTAATTCCATTTCAATGGCCCTTTTTATAACTGGAGAAAAATTATATTGTTTTTGGTGTATTGGCTTGTTGAGACCTGTGTCTATATAATGTTTAATAATCTTAGTTCTACCCAAACCTGATCCAACGCTATTTTTTATATCATTAATGACCTCCCTGAGTTCTTGAAGCTCATCTTCACTTAAATTTTCTTGGCTTAAAATTACTTTCGTATTCTCATCAATAGTGTTAACCATAGCGTTCATTGGCAAGTCACCATCTTTAAATTTAAAAGATATTCCAAAATTATCAAAAAAATCTTTTCCTAAGATTAATGATTGAGATAATCTTGGCATGAGAAGCATTGAAACAATGTGAAACTGATTATTAAAATAAACCGGTACATCAAACATTTTGGTGATACAATGGTTTGTTCCATCTGCAGTTACCATATTCATTAATTTAATCTTTTGACTCTTTACGCCAAGTCTCTTTAAGCTTTCTGCAAATTTCAAATTAATTACTGAGCGTGAAGCTCCTGAGTCCAACAGCCCCTCTGATCTAAGTCCTAAAATTTCCACAGTAATGTATGGCCTTATGTCATTATCTTTTTTTATAGTTAAATGTGATATGGTGTTTTTTGACATAAAATTATGCAAAAATTTTAACCAGTCCTGCCATTCTTTATTTTGTCGTTTGAGGGGAAAGCTCATTTGGCAGATTCTTGGCTCTCCCCGGCAGCGTTTCCCTTACAATTACAATTTGATATGGTTACTCCAAAACGACCGCATTTGTAACAGAAAAGGCGTTGTTTTGGCGCTGTACATGCTCTGAACAAATGTCCACTCTCTCGGCAATTCCAACATCTTAATTTACTAACGGGGTTTGTTTTTGAAATGGAATTATTTATTTCAAAAACTTCCTTTACTTCTTTTCTTAATGAATTAGACCTATAAGCTAAGTCAGGTTCTAAAGAATTTAAAACGGTTTTCGGTTCCGTAAAATTGGCGCAATTTATTTTAGTTCTTTCTATTATCCTTAAAATATTCAATAACTCAGAAATAGAAGTAAAAGTGTCTCTACAAACTGCTCTCTGGTAATACGGTTGAAGATTTTTTATAATAATTAAAATTTTTTCTGTTTCAGGGATTTTATTTGGAAGTCTATTAAACATATTTTGCATAACAGAAACAAAAATCAATACTGATTCATTTTTTCCTTGAGTTCGCGATTTGGCTTCTGCCAGTAATTCTTCTTGGTAGTAAGGAGACTGAAAAGCGCTCTTTAATAATGACACAAATTCTTTCCAGTTACTAGCATATTCTCTATTAGCCCGAAACCAAATTAATGCATCTCCTTTGAAGAAATCAATTGCATGCCGCCATAAATCATCATCTGTAGCATTTCTGGCGTCCTTCAATTCATCTACTCGTTCAATAAATGCATTAACACTAAAACTGTTGTCACCTGAGAATTGTAAACCCCACTGACTTACAGGCACTAATTTAAGGTTACGCCTCATCTCAATTTCATCTGTAATAGTTGAATTAAAAAATTTAGTATGCAAAGGATTTTTGTTGCTAATTTCCGGACTGTTAATGTCATCCAGAGATCCGAGATCCACACATTAATTATATCGTCCCGAGACCCCAAGGAAACCAGCGAAAACGTATTGACAAAAATCAGGACAACGCTGGATCTGAGGAAGTCCGGGGCGAGAGTGGAAAGGATTAGGAAGGCGCGCGACCAAAAGGTAGTGATGCGGTGTGCGACGAAAGAGGACATGATCAAAATTAAGGGTCAGGTCCAATCAAACAAAGACTTAGCGGTACGGGAACCTTCAAACCAGGACCCCATGGTGTGCGTGCGGGGAGTGCTATCATGCTACTCCAACGAGGAAATTATAGAACATATAAAGGCACAAAATGGCCATATCCTCGACGGAGTGGACAAAGCGGGACTCCGAATGAAGGTGCGTTTTAGGAAGCGCGCCCGAAACCCGCACGAATGTCACCCTGTCTTGGAGACATCACCAGAGCTCTGGAAGAGACTCACGCAGGCACAGAAAATTTACGTCGGGTTCACGCGTTGTTTGGTAGAGGATCAGTCTCCCTTGGTGCAGTGCATGAAGTGCCTTGGTTATGGTCATACCAAGGCGCTATGCAAGGAGAAAAATGACTTGTGCAGCTACTGCGGTGGCGAACACACGGGTAGAGACTGTCCCTCGAGAGCCAGGAATGAAACGCCCCACTGCGTGAACTGCTCCAGAGCTAAAAGAGGTGGCTCGGATGTGGCACATACCGCGTATAGCGACGAGTGTCAGGAAAGGCAGAAATGGGATAGTATAGCCAGGTCGAGGGTCCAATACTGCTAAGGGCGACCCGGAGGCAAAAGTGGTGGTCCCTAACAGAGCGACGGGCGAAACGGGCTGTGGCTTACGATTTATACAGGTAAACCTACAGCGCTCTAAGCTGGCAACCGCTGAACTGTTCCAGGCGGCCTCAGAAAAGGGGATCTCTTTCGCCCTAGTCCAGGAACCGTACATTGGCAGAACGGGCGAAATGAGACAACAACCTGGTGCTAAAATCATTCAGTGCACCCTGGGCCGCCAGAAGCCAGTAAAGGCCGCGATCATCGTGTTCGGTGACAGGGTGGAAGTCATCCACGACCCCCAGATTGTCACCGAGAACGTGGCCGCGGTCTTCGTAAAGGCTGGCCAGCTTAGGCTAGCGTTAGTGTCCGTCTACTTTGAAGGGGACCAAGACATGGAACCGTACCTGCAGCAGTTGAGAGTTGCAACCGACAAAATCCCTACACAACACCTAGTAGTGGCAGGCGACGTCAATGCCTGGAGTCACTGGTGGGGCAGCAGCTCCGAAAACCATCGAGGAGCACAGTTACATGGATTTATCATAGAAATGGACCTCCAAATCCTAAACAGAGGACAAATACCGACCTTCGAGACATACAGAGGCGAAAGGCTATACTCGAGCTGCGTTGACGTGACTCTTACGAGTCAGTCCCTCCTCGCAAAAATGAAGAACTGGAGAGTGGATCGAGATCTGATTACATCCGATCATAACGCCATAACATTTGATCTATGCGTTGAGCGGCCCCTAAAACCACTGGAGCCAATCACGACGCGTAGATATAACACCAAAAAGGCGAGATGGTCAGATTTCACCACAATCCTGAAGTCCGGTCTTGTGGAACAAAACGTGACTTTGAGTAGCGTCTCTGATGTATCGAGTAAAGAGGAGCTGGAGGAAATGTTGACCAGGTACACATCGATAATCCGCGGTGCCTGCGAAACAACTATCCCAAAAATAAAGCCATGGAAAGGCGATCCCCGACCACCTTGGTGGTCGGCTGAACTACATTCCCTGAAAAGGGAATTATTAAGAACAAAACGCCGAATAAAAAATGCTGCACCCAGCAGAAGGGCGAGCGTCGTTGAAGAATACATAATGGCTAGGGAAAGATACAAAACAGAGGCAAGTGAAGCGGCTACTCGAAGCTGGAAGGAGTTTTGCACGGCACAAGACCGTGAAAGCGTGTGGGACGGTATCTACAGAGTCATACGGAAGACCTCTCGTAGGCAGGACGACATGTTGCTGAGGAGCCCAGCTGGTGAAACACTTACACCAGATCAGTCAGCTGAACTCCTCGCAAAGACGTTCTACCCGGATGACTCTGTGATAACCGACACCACTTATCACAAGCAAGTCAGAGAATCCGTTGACTGCAAAGCTCCTGCGGAGTTACAGGACCTGTCGGACGATGATCCTCCTTTTACTACCTCGGAACTGGAAATGGTTCTTTCGAGCCAAAATCCAAAGAAAGCTCCAGGTCCCGATGGGTTAACGTCCGACATATGCGCAGCGGCAATAAACTGTGACAGGGAGGTTTTCCTAGCACTGGCAAACAAATGCCTGTCGCTATCATACTTTCCCAAACAGTGGAAGGTCGCTCACATATGCATCCTCCGCAAGCCAGCAAAAGAGGATTACACCCACCCGAAGTCCTACAGACCTATCGGACTCCTGTCGATCCTCGGAAAGACAGTCGAGAAACTTTTAATAGGTAGACTTCAGTGGAGGCTCTTCCCAACGCTGCACCGTAGCCAGTATGGATTCATGCCACAAAGGGGAACGGAGGACGCTCTCTACGACTTAGTTGAGCATATTAGGAGTGAGATTAAACTAAAAAAGATAGTGCTTCTTGTATCGCTCGACATAGAGGGCGCCTTCGATAATGCATGGTGGCCAGCTCTCAAAAAACAGCTGGTGGATAAACATTGCCCGAGGAACCTGTATTCCATGGTGGCATCCTATTTACAGGACCGAAGAGTCATTGTCAACTATGCCAGAGCATCCAGTGAGAAGGAAACCACGAAGGGTTGTGTCCAAGGCTCCATTGGTGGACCGACCTTCTGGAATCTTATCCTGGATCCACTCCTTAGAACAGTAAATGGCATGGGAGTACACTGCCAGGCCTTTGCGGACGACGTGGTTCTTGTGTTCTCGAGCCACAAAACCAGTGACCTGCAAGCTTCAGCCGAAACCACCTTAGCTGCCGTCCAGGACTGGGGTATTCGTAACAAACTGAGCTTCGCGGCGCATAAAACCAATGCAATGGTAATAACAAAGAAGCTCAAATATGAAACCCCAATAGTCAACATGTCCGGCACTCGGTTGAGGCTTGTAGAAGAAATAAAACTGCTGGGGCTCATTTTAGATTCTAAGCTCACTTTCAATGCGCATGCATCTGCAATATGCAAAAAAGCAGCAGATATTTACAAACAACTAGCGTGCGCAGCGAGGGTATCTTGGGGTCTGAACAGTGAAATCGTACGGACCATCTACGTGGCGGTGATAGAGCCCATCGTCCTGTACGCGGCAAGCGCATGGTCTCCTGCAGCAGAGAAGTTGTCAATAAGGAAACAACTATACTCACTGCAGAGAGGCTTTGCCCAAAAAATTTGCAAAGCGTATAGAACGGTGTCTCTAACATCGGCACTCGTCCTATCAGGGTTGCTCCCACTTGACCTTCGTATCCGGGAGGCCGCCATACTTTATAAAATCAAAAAAGGTCACTGCGTGGACTTTCTGCCGCCGGGAAGGGAGCTGGAACGCAGGGTGGGTCCAATACAGAATCCCCACCCATCTCTACTCAAACCAACTGAGTATGAGTGCTTGATGAGCCTGAACCCCGGAACCCTTGAAGAAAACCACATCGTCGGCCCATTAATATACACCGACGGAAGCAAAATAGAGGGCAAAGTCGGTGCGGCTCTAACGTGGTGGAACCAAGGGAGGGAAGTAAGGTACTCCACATTCCGGCTCGAGCCGCACAACACGGTCTTTCAGTCTGAGATGTATGCGCTCTTCAGAGCTGTGGACATGGTGAAAAAGTCGAAAGAGAAGTCAGTCAATGTCCTGAGCGATTCAAGATCCTCGCTCGACTTACTAAAGAGCCCATTGGCGACTCACCCTCTGGCCATAGAGATGAAGAGATGCATCAGACAGATCCAGGAAGAGAAGAGATCGGTGCGATTCTTTTGGTTGAAGGCCCACGTAGGAATACCAGGCAATGAAAGAGCGGACCATTTGGCTAAAAAGGCGGCTCTTACGAAAAAATCGGCCCCTGACTACGATAAAGTTCCAATTTCGTATGTCAGGAGGCAGATACGGGAAGAGACAGTCCGATTGTGGCAGGACAGATACAATTCTTCGGAAACTGGTTCGGTCACGAAAATCTTCTTGCCAGATGCAAAGACCGCTTGTAAGCTGGTAAGAAAAGCGAAACTAACATTTGTCGATACACAGATTCTGACCGGCCACGGAGGATTTGCGGCGTATCTACACCGGTTTCACTTGAAGGACAGTCCTTCGTGTATCTGCGATCCGAATTGCGAGGAGACAGTTATCCACATTCTGCTAGAATGTCCGAGGTTCGGCAAAGAAAGGTTGGATCTGGAGATTAAGCTCCAGAGAAAACTAGACCAACCTTCACTCCGTACCATCCTGGAGAACGAGGCCGACAGAACGTCTTTTCTCGCATTCGCGAGACACGCCGTGGTGACAGCCGCGAAAAGAAATGGCTCGACCGCTCTACCACAAAGTTCACGGTCAATACCACAGTCTCACAACACCACCACAAACACTTCATCAAACACACCATCAAATACGGTAGATACAGGAAACGTCCAAACTCATAGCCAACACGCTGTACAACCAGTCGTGGCAGCTCCGTCTCAGCGGTCCCCAACCCGAGCACCGCTGAGCCAGATTATCCAGGCCATTCCATCCGCTCTGCGAAAATTGATCCAGAAGAGGACTGATCAGAACGCACCCTCGCAACCCGGCCCCAGCGTTACAGTAGAATCTTTGCTTAGAGAGGGAAATGGGAGCGGGGAAGTGGGCATTAGAACCAGATGCGTGGCTCTCTTCATGGACAATGAAGCGGAGAGGATCGGAATAAGTTTCTGTCGCTCCGAAGGGCAGGATCGGCTGGTGGTCTCGCCGGGGTTCGCTCTGCTGATAAAGGGCAGCACACAGAAAACGAGCTTCAAGCGCATTAAGATCGACGCGCTTGCGCAGAAATCGGACAATGACTCGATCTACCGGACGGTGCGGTTGCAAAACAAGGTGATCGCTCTGTTCGAGTGGGGAGAAGAGTCTGCTTTTGCGCAGGCAAGCTCGTGGCTGCAGCGGCGGGGTGAAATTCCCGGGGCGACCCCCGGAAGAATAAGTGTGGACTCTATGAGAGTCGGCTATGAAAGAGGCAACGTGTCTGATAGATACGGCTGCCTAATGGCCTCGAAAACTCACGAGGTCATTGTTTACGAAGACAGGGGGGAGGATCTGGGATACTTAAAACCCCAGTCCAGAACATCTTCACCCCCTGCATGGCTGGCTCTTGGAGGGACCGTACTCAGTGGTTCGGAGCGCCTACAGAAAAAGACCGAAGTCCAAAAAGCGGAATCAGTGTCGCCCACTCCGTACGACACAACATCCAAATCAAAGCCCCGTCTGATGGCGATAGCGAAAATTATCCAAGCGACAACCTCCCCTAAACGAGGAAAACGACTGCCCCACCTTGCCCCAAGGTCGTTGGTATCAACAGATCGGCAATCGGAGGCACTTAAAAGGTTCACCAAAGATGAAAATCCGAGGTACCCACAAACGCCACCGGCCACTCGGACAAAAGCCGACATGGGGCAAGTTATACCACCAAAGCTACGACCAGCGTCCACGCCGCAACAACATGCGGAAAATGCGTATATCGAGTTCCTGGCCATCACAAAGGCGAACTGCGATGTATGCCTAGCCACCTGCAAGAAAATCATGCAGAGCTTCCAGTACGGCCACGAAAACTTACTGGGAGTGGAACTCGAAGAAGCTGAGGCAGCCATTTACAATAACGACACCCGCGAAATACTCAGGGGCAACATGTCGGGAAGGTATATGGCTGCTTATAATACCACAGTCGGCTTCGTGGGCGCGGTCGAAGCCGAGGGCCAGAACGAAGAACCTCAAGCCTTCCATACACCTAAAGGGGATCCAGTGGTGGTGGTGGCCAGGTGCACGAGAGTGATGCTAGGCGACCGGATACTCGAGATGGCAAAAACCATTACGGGAGATCCGGAAGTCGGCAGCGTTTTCGGTGCCTGGCAGTTACCAGCACTGAAATGGATAAACGGGGTCCCTGGATGCGGCAAGACGACTTACATAGTCAGAAACTTCGACGAGGAAAACGAGGTCGTAGTTACGACCACAGTCGAGGCGGCCAATGATCTCAGGCAGAAGCTGACGCACCATTATGGCGACAAAGCCAAATACAAGGTGCGCACTATGGCTTCCATATTGGTAAATGGTTTTCGTGAGGGCACAAAAATAAGCCGTTTAACGGTGGACGAGGCCCTCATGAATCACTTTGGTGCCATAGTGATGGCCGCCCGTCTGTCGGAAGCAAAAGAGGTTATCCTTGTCGGAGACATTAATCAGCTGCCTTACATCGACAGGGAAAACCTGTTCGAGGTGCGATACAGCAGGCCTAATCTGACGGTAAATATATCATGTGAGTTGTCGTGCACGCATCGGAATCCCAAGGATGTCGCTCTTGCCATCAGCGAGGTTTACGACAGGATCTACAGCTCGAACCCCATCGTCCATTCCCTGCGTGCGGAAAGGCTCACTGGCGCTAGAATACCCGAAAAACAGAACCGGACCCTGTACCTGGTCTTCACACAAGAGGAGAAAAAGGAGTTAATAGGCCGGGGATATGGTACCGGAGAAGGGTCGAGCGTCATGACCATTCACGAGGCGCAGGGTCAGACGAGCGAGGAGGTCATCGTCATCCAGACACGGGCAAAGAGACTAAAAATACACGACAGCGTCTCGCATGCGGTGGTCGCGGTAAGTAGGCACACCAAGACCTGTGTCTACTTCGCCGACGACAGGGATGACGCAATCGGCCGATTCGTAGGGAGGGCGGCGGAGGCCACAACAAAAGAAATCCTGGAGCACACCCTCAAGATGGCAATCCATCATAGAGACACAGCAGTCATTGAGGATGTGCTCGCACAGCTGGGGGCTGGTGCTGATTAGATAAATTGGTGGGTGTGAAATTATAGAGTACCTAAATAGGAGAATTATAACTAGATATAATAATGTAAATGCAAATAGATATAGTATTGTAAAAAAAAAATAATAATAATAATAATAATAAAAAAAAAAAAAAAAAAAAACATTAGCTATAGATATAGTATTTTAAAAATAGATTTAGATATAGTATTGTAAAACAATATAAATAGGAAATACACGTAGATATAATATTGAAAAAAAAAAATGTATATATATTAGTATAAAAGTGGTCAGTTTGGACTCTCGTCTCAGGGACTAGAGATATTAAGTCTAGTTTTAAGTACTTATTTACTTTTGCTGTAAAAACGTCTGTATATAACAATAAAATATATGTAAAGAAAAGGGTATAGGCGCATGTAAGCCTGTAGATGTGAATAAAAAAAAATAAAAAAAAAAAAAAAAAAAAAAAATAAAAATGTCATCCAGAGCGAAACTAACTCTCTTTTGTTCTAGATTTTGCTTTTCATTTATAGCTTCTTCCTGTAACATATTGTCACTGAACTTGGAGGTAGAAGGGACCGCATGTTTTATTAATTTATTACTGCCCTCAATTGCGTTTAATATTTTTTCACTGTCTTCACCTAAAGAGTTATGTAATGCTTCTTTTATTTCTGGTGTTATTTCATCATTATCCTCTATGTCATCTTTGTCCTCCAAGTCCTTTAACAATATCCTAGCTTTATTTAATAATATATTTTTCTTTTCTATATCAATATGGTCAACAGCATTAATTAGATTCAATCTATTTACTACATGAAATAGCCGCGAAACCAAACGCTTATACAGTTGTCCATCTGGTTTTTCTTGTAACTCCGAAGTATAACATAAAATATTATTAATTTTATCAGAACATATATTTAACTCTAAGTTGGGATTAGTAGTACAAGAAAGTGGGGGTTTTATCTCGTAAGATACCTGAAGTAAATTTTCAGCCTGAATCATTTTTTTTAGAATTTTCTTTAATGCTCCTACCAAAGCACCCGTTTGCGTGTAACCTCGACACGCGAGTTCGAATTCAACTTCATCTTTCAATAAGAATTGCGGATCCATTGTGAAAATAATTGAGAGAAAAAAAAAATCTATGTGTTGTGCGCAAAGTGCAAGCTAAGCAAAATTCCTTTTGCAAAATTATTATTTTATACAAACATAAAAGTAGGTTCAAATGCTAATCAACAACTACCCTTATTACCTCAAATGAAATTAATAATATTCAATCAAAGTAAACTTATTCAAAAACAATCCAAATACAAGCTAATAGTATAAATTCATAGTAAATTATTAAAGTGAAAGAGAAAAAAAAATATATATGGGCCAACACTATATAAAAAAATGCGACTTAATAGCGTAACACTAATAATATTACATATTTCATTTTAATATTGCAGACAAAACAATTTTTTATATATGTATTCCAATTTTTATATACTTTTAAGACAAAACAATTTTTTTTTTTTATACAATATGTATTCCTATTTTTATATACTTTTATTTTTGTGTTAATTTCTGACTTCAATTTGTTTACAATCACTATTCTTTATATTATTAACGATTGTTAATAAAAAATAAAAATAAAAGTGGGTAAGCCTAAATACTTACTATGTTAGTGTATTCTAACAAATCAATGTGAATTTAACAATTTATCTGTTCGTAAAAATTCAACAACCCTGGATTTTAACGTTGGGCGCCATTTTGTTACGGGTTGTCGTGTAAAATAATGAATAAATTCTTTCTTTTTTTTTTTTTACTTTTAATTAGGACTTACACTTGTTATTGACAATTTACAAACTTAACATTTATTGAATTTAGCCTATTCATGTTATCTAAAAATAAATCTTACTTATACTATATATTTCTTAAATGTACTATAATCTAAAATTATTATGCATTAACTTAAAATTAATATAGAGGGCGCCAGGAGAGTTTTTCTATTTTAAGTAGCAAATAAAAGCCTGTGAAGTGAAACTCTGCCAAAACTTGTCTCAGGCTGTTTGCTACGCTCACAGGACACGACGCGTGAGAAGGAGATAATTGTAGTCTCAATCTTATTATTAATCCTCCTCATTTAAAAGGGCATTTCCGAAAGCTACGGCAAAGAAATACTTTAAGATACCGACACTTCCTTAATTTTATATATAGTATAAGCTTAATCACTTACCCCTTTCCGCACAATGCACCACACAATTATCACAATTAGTTATTAAGTACAACATAAACTGTAACAATTAATCCGCAACTTTATTTCTCGGAACAGATGCTATAGATCTCTAACGTATTACTTCACGTCTACGAGTTCATTGTCCTGCCCCGCCAACCATCAACCACTTCTTATACTACCTACCAAAATAAAAAATCTTAATTTTTAAACTACCTACCCAAACGTCACAATAATATTATACATTTATGTGCAGTACGACTTGATTACAGTTATTATAAATTGATAATGAACACTCGTAGCATACTTATTACACCGGGCCCAGCAAAGAAAATCGGGTCGTCACATATATGTGTGACGCTGGCAGCGAAAGGGTTGAATAGTTATTATGTTTTAATTTGTTATGTGTAAATATCTTTGGCAATAAAATAGTTAACAATTATTATAATTATTTTCAAAAATAATTATTGTAATAGGTAATTGTTCGGTAGTGTCGTGGTAAATTTTTTTCAATTTTTTTAAGAATATCTAACATTAGTCTAATTATCTATTTTAAGCTGGTGACCGTCTTACATTGGTTGGACAAAGACCTTTTGCATAGATTTCCAATTTATTGATATTGATACTAATCTCAATTAAAGAACAGTAATATAAGAACTAATTAAAGCAGTACCAATTTTTTGTCATTTTTTTTTTCGTAAAAAATAACTAAAAATGAGGAAGCCATAGATCATAACAACTAATTGATTTTTTAATGAAGATTTTAATGCTTATTATCTATCAGTTTTCGGTAATTAAAACAACTTAATGTTTAATGGAAATGGCGACCTATAGAATTGTAATTAAAACTATCATTATTCCAATTGCCTTAATTAGAATTTCGGTTAAAAATGTTTCATATGTGTATTTTAATTGCTTAAATACGTTAACTTGCTTAAAATAACGTTATTTGACATTTTTAAGATCTGACATTTTATTTTATTTTTAACTTACCAAAAACAATATCAAGAATGTAGCACTTCCCTAACCCAATAGTACAGGCCATAATGACTGATCTAATGTAACGTTTACGTCACTGCACTTTCACTACGCGTAACATAATCACTTATGAAACCAGAGGACGCTGCACTCAAGTTCAACGCACCGATAAAGAACTCAAAATAAAAAAATAAAAACAACAAGAGAAACAAAAATGTCAGTTTTTGAACGCAGCACGGAACGTCAACGTCAAATCGAGTTTTTTGGCGGGAGTTTTTTTTTTAAACGCGTGTTTCGCGCTCACTTTCTTGGCGGGCAGTGAGGCGAGCACGTTTTGCCGCGTGCTTTTACTTTCCACGAAATACAGTGGGGAGGTGATCAGAATTATGCGGATTTGCTGTGATCATAATCTCGTGCGAGGGTGATAAACGGCATTGTTTTTTAGTTAGAGTTAGTTCATCTTAAATTAGTATTCGATTTATAGTGAGAAAATGTTGTGGTAATTGTTCGAATTTAAATGATTTTCATATATTTATTTAATCTACTTTCATATATAGGATAAAATATAAATACGCTTTATTAAAAACGAAAACAATAAGAATGTTTCCAAAAACATAAAATCGTTCTTTTTTAAAGTCAATACGGAATGTGATCTTACTGCTAAACCAGCGATGTTCCATTTAAGTTTTAGTTAGATTAAAAATCGGTGGCTGAGCTGAGACACATCCACATGTAAACTTAAGAGCTACACACTCAACGGCTCCCAGTAGGATGTGAAACCTGTAACAACCACTCCCACCCCCCTGATTCACCGATGCCCAGACAATTGCAAACATATATGTGACCTATACGAACATTTTCTTTTACGGGGATCAAACCTGCGACCACTAGCCTATCGGCCAGTTACTGTAACCACTGCGCCAACGGGTCGTCAATTATACATTTTATTTTAATATAAAGCTCAAGAGTTTGTTTGTTCGTAAACATAAAAAGTATCATTTTATGCGGGCGAAACCCCGAAGGATCTAGATCAAGTACAATGTTAATAACATTATATTTATCAATCAAATTCTAAGAGTTTGTGATGAATCCTTTCTATAACAATTACATATTCAAATAGCTCCATTATTATCAACACACAATACTGTTGTCACGACAACGTCGATTTAGAATAAAATTAAAGTAACTTATTTAACTTTAGATATATTACATTATTAGTTTTTGTTATTCTTTAAAATTTCTAAATTTAAAAATACAATGTAGCTTATAATCGAGATAATATTATATGCAAATAATCAAATTAAAAAAATCAAAAAACCCGACTGCGTAAAATACTCTTATTATAAACTAAAAAGAATAAAACAATTTACTAGCTTTCATTTGATACCCATATTGCTACAGTAAGAAAAAAAAATTCAACTCCCCCCCTCATTCCGCCATTTGCGGGCGCCATTTTGAAAATTTATATAGCCTATGTCGCTGCTACAATTTAGACAAATCCAACGACACCTCATATGTCAAAAACCGTCCAGCCGTTTGGGCTGTAGGGCGTGCCAAAGAAATGGACATATATACATACATACATACATACATACACTCGAAAAACATAACCCTCCTTCTGTCGCAGTCGGGTAAAAATAAGTCAAATCATAAATTTGTTTATTCAAGTACACTTCAAAAGTAATTTGGAATCTTCATTTTACAAAGTATATAATATTATTTTAAAATTAATTTTTCGTAATGTGTATCTACCAACGATTAGGAACGTAGATTCTATTGATAAATAATGGAAAAACGCAACCATTATTCTTTTAAAAACCTATTAAAATAGTGGCCGTGTTCCGATATACACTGCGAGTACCTACTGCTCAATGCTCTCACTGGTGGGACTCACTGTCTCACTCTCTCAAATACGTTATTTTATATTATTATCATTAGAAGCACCACCTATAGACAAAATGAGCCAGTAAATGGCCTTAAACATAATTCATAACTTAAATCAGTTCTTAATCAGTTTATTTACTTCAATCAGTGATATCACAATTACCACTTGATTTTAATTTTATGTTTGTTGATTAATAAAAAAATATATACACAATATTGTGTGTTATAACGATGGAATAGGTAGTCAAATAAGAAACTAGAGCTGATATAATCTGTCGCCTGAAATAAAGGTTTCTACCTAGTTCAGGGGCAGTAGGTAGTATTTGAATGTAAACTTACAAATATTTTGTCTGATATTTTGTTCTTAGTATAATCATTGGAAAACTGATTTTTATTATTATTATATTATATAAATAAAAAAGGCGTAGTATCTTCACCAAGCCTACGTATAATATCTCTTAGGTAATATGTGTTGTAACGATTCCAGATATGGACTGCTCATTAAGCAATCGGGTTTTCACAGTAACAAAGATCGTATTATGAATAATATTTAATATTTGTTTTCCCTAAAGTTAACGAAATGTTCAAGGATCTTTGATGATCTGGCAACAACGGATATGTTGCGACAATTTAATAAGAAAGAGGTACAAAATAAACATTTTAATAAGGTTTTTGGTGTATTATTCCTAGAGGTTCACCAAATTAAAACTATTTATTAAATTCAATTAAATGTATTATTTATTCAAAGTAGCGCGTATCTAGGGAGAGGGTTGGCGAGTGACTGGCTTGACTCGCGAATGTTACTCGAACGACTTATACATGAATTTGCTGTGTCACCACATCAATCCTCCCCTTTTTTTAAAAATTTTACAAAAATTTTTACTTTTTAATTACACATTTGAAGGTTATCACTCATATCATTCATAAAACTTGACTAAGTCGTCGCGAGGCACACCATTTCTGCTGACAGAGTTGTAATTCTATCGCTGGCCGTGGCTCGCAACGATTGCATCATGCATTGTTACTGAACTACATTACAAGTACGGTTAGAAGAAACATTATATAAAAATTTGTTAAACAATTATTTTCGTAATAAAACAAGATGAAAAAAATATTTGTAAAAATGTACAGAACTTGAAAAGTATATTAAAATAAACAATTTGGAAAGAAATATATAAAGTCTTTATATTATAACACTATTTTATCACTATCTTATACTCCTTATTTTATATAATGACACTTTGAACTTTAAACGCACTTACATTATTATACACTTATTATCTTAAACTTCGGCTGCGGCACCCCTGGGGCAACACTTGCCGCAGTTTCGGTGGTCTGCGTGGTAGGTGTTAGTCCAATAACTTGCCGTTGTACCCATTGCTTGGTTCTTTTATGACATTTTTTATAAACAAAATGTATTGTGAGTAACACCAGAAATATTATCATAACTGATATAATTATACTGAATTGGTTAAGCTGTGCCTCTACATTCATTATTGTAGAGCCTGTTTGTGCAATTACAATTTTGTCGTTTTGTTCTTTACTTTGGGGTTTTCCCATTTTGCTTTACTTAATAATCACTTCTCTTTACCTACGTTTCAAATGCAAATGAAATCTTAAAAGAATTTTCTCAATTTATTACCGTTTATTTTACCTAGTTGGCGATTTATTAAAGTTCATAGTGCATTAACCTACTTACTACCGTTCTTTATAATCAACAACAAATATCATTACTCACTAAGAATTATACTTATACGCAGAATCGTACAGGCAACCTAGTTACGCGACCCTTGCGTGTGGTTCGGCTCGCTGACTGTGTAGCTTTATTCACCTTTGACAAGTCGTGGGTTCGATTTCCGAGCTCTTCGCTTTTTTTAACATTATTAGGAGTGAGCTTCGTAACATCGCTGTATAAAGGCGTTTGCTTACTAGGATCATTTTCGCTAAGCAAGTATGCTGGCTTAATTCTATCAATAGATATATTAACACTTTTATCGTTAATCTTAACTTTAAAAATTTTGTCCTTGCGATCTAAAACTTTGTAAGGACCATTGTACGGAGGTTGCAACGATTTACGCACCATATCGCTTCGTACAAAAACATATTTACACTCTTGAAGGTCTTTATGCACGAATATTTTTCTAAAATCACGGTTTTCGCGCTTAACAGGTTTAAAGGAACTAATGATTTGTCTTAACTTACATACATACCCTTCCGAGTCTGTAGTAACGTTCTGAGATGTGCTATCATAAAATTCACCTGGTAGCCTGATGGATGTACCATACGTGAGCTCAGCCGCACTTACCCCTGTATCGGCGCGTGTTGCCGCTCGCAGTCCTAACATTACTGTTGGTAGCTCGTTTATCCATGACGTGGAATTTAAACGAGCCATCAAAGCTGCCTTCAGTGTGCGGTGCCATCGTTCCACTGCACCGTTACTTTGAGGGTGGTATGGAGAAGTTCGTAACCTGTCTACACCTAGTAGGGACATAAGTTGCTTAAACAGATTACTTTCAAACTGCCTACCCTGGTCAGTAGTTAGTTTCTGTGGCGTACCAAAACGCGTTACCCACTGTTCGTAGAATACCCTTGCTACAGTGTCTGCTGTTATGTCTTTGGTGGGGACTGCTTCCGCCCACTTTGTAAATCTATCAATCATCGTAACGCAGTACCTGTATCCGTCTGCACTCGTCGGTAATGGGCCTATTATATCCATATGTACATGTTGAAATCGATCTACAGGTTGAAACTGTCCTAAGTCTGACACTGTGTGTTTCAACACTTTCGATCGTTGGCATGGTACACAAGACTTCGCCCACGTGTTTACGTCTTTATTTAAACCTGGCCAAAAATACCTATCGCTAATAAGTTTCCTAGAAGTTCGTATACCTGGGTGGCTAAGATTATGTACAATATCAAATGCAATACGTCGAAATTCATTTGTCAGCACTGGTCTTGCACGTGTTGCTGATATTTCACAAACAACTGACTTGTTGGAACCCGGTAATATGATATGCCTGAACTGTAATTTGCTATTATGATTACTTAGCAATTCGGCTATCTGTCTGTCTGTTTCCTGTGCTGTCGCAAGTTCTGAGTAATCTATGACTGAAGGAAATGATATTGACTCGATTCTAGAAAGACAATCTGCTACAGCATTCTTTGTTCCATTTATGAATTGAATTTTAGTCGTAAATTCACTAATGAACATAATTTGCCTTTGCCTACGAGGCGTTTCTTTGTCACTACCGATTTTACTAAAAGCAAAAGTTAGTGGTTTGTGGTCTGTCATTACTATTAATTCGCGACCTTCTATTAAATATCGAAAGTGAACTATCGCTAAATAAATTGCTAAAAGTTCCCTATCGTACGTGCTGTATTTTCTTTGAGCTTCAGTTAGTCGCTTAGAGAAAAATCCTAACGGTTTCCAACACTTACCCTCTTTTTGTTGTAACGTTGCGCCTATACTGGTATCGCTTGCGTCGGTCATCAGTGTCAATGGGCTATCTACAGATGGGTGTGACAATAAAACTGCATTTTGTAAACTTACCTTTGTCAGTTCAAACTCTTTGACTGCTTTTTCAGTCCACTCAATCTTGGTCTTGTCTCTACGTTTTGAATTGTGCAGGTACCTATTTAATTCTGCCTGCTCATTTGCTGCACATGGAATGTGACTCCTGTAAAAGTTTAACATACCAAGATATCTTCGTAGTTCCTCCACGGTGGTGGGTCTCGGGAAATCCACGATAGCCTTCACCTTGTGGTCTAGCGGTTTGATGCCTTCGGTTGACACTTCGTACCCTAGGAATTCAAGTTTATTTTGTCCAAAATCACATTTAGATAAATTAATTGTTATACCGAATTCATCAAATCGCCTGAAAACTTCGTCTAAGTGTTGACGATGGCTAATGACGTCATTTGACGCTATGATTACGTCATCAATATAATTAAATACATAGTCTAAGCCCTGTAAAACACAACTATCCATGAATCTTTGAAAAGTTTGAGCACTGTTTCTTAAACCAAATGGCATTTTCACAAATTCAAATAAGCCAAAAGGTGTAATTACTGCAGTTTTTTCTATATCAGGTTCGGCAACATTAATATTATTGAATGCTCTATTGACATCAATACGTGAGAAAATTTTCTTTCCAGCTAAAAGGTAAGTAAAGTTTTGAAGTCGAGGTACTGGGTACCTGTCTGGCTTTGTAATGGCATTTAACATTCTATAGTTACCGCATGGCATAATATTTCCATCTTTCTTTGGCACTATGTGTAGAGGACTAGCCCATGCGCTCTTACTAGGCCTACAGATACCTAACTCTTGCATGACTTGAAACTCTTTTTTAGCTTTAACATACCTGTCTGGCGGTAGTGGTCGTACACGGGCGTACACCGGTGCTCCAGAGGTCTCTATCTGATGACAAACAGCATGTTTTGTTTGCTCCTTCACTGAAAAAGGTTTGGTTATTTCCGGATACTTTTGTAACAGATCACGATATGGATGCGTATCATCGACTGTTTTTAATGTAGGATCTACAGATGTAGATATACTAGCTATTACATTTAAGTTAGTAACTTGATCTACTAATCTACGTCCGCTTAAATCTATTAAGAGTTTATACTTCACTAAAAAGTCTGCACCTATAATAGGTTGTTTTACATCCGCTATAATAAACATCCACTTAAAACTACGCCGTAACTTTAAGTTTAACTCCATCAATTGTATTCCATAAGTCTTTATCTCGGAGCCATTCGCTGCATAAAGTTTATATTGTTCATTTTCACTGACTCTACACTTTTTTTGCACTAAAAATTTTGGAAAAACGGAGACATTTGCACCACTATCAACTAAAAAATGCAAACCAGAATTGTAATCCATAACACTTAGGCGGTAATTCACGTTTGCGGTGCAGCCTCCCGCCGACGCCTGCACCATACCTAGTTTTCCGAGTTGTTATCACTGCGTCTGCTCTGCGGTCTTTCATTTCGCTTTTTCCAGTTGCACGGCTCCACGCACTTATTGGCCTTGTGCTTATAGCGAAAATGATATGCACAGAGCCAGTCGGGATCCTGTGGAGTACGCCGTCTGCTGCTGCTGCGTCCTCGACCCTTTGATCTTGCTCGAAAATGTGATCGGCTACGGCTCATCTCCAGGTCTCGTATTCGGTTTCCTAGTTTTTGAATCTCTGCCACCAGAGCGCTGATCTCATTCTCTGGTCTCGTGTCGTCCACTCGAGAAACGGCATGTAGAGATCGGGTTGTCTCCATTACTTTGTCTGCTATGGAGGCCAAAGTAGGTAGGTCAACCGATCCTGCTGCAGCCAACACTGCTCTTACATTTGTAGGAAGATGATTTAACCACAATACTGATAATGTCTCATCACTTACTTTATTTCGGGCCAGATCCGTCATCCGCCTCAACAATTGTGATGGCTTCTGATCACCGAGGTCCATCTCGCCAATTAATTTCTGAACTTGTCGGTTCTGAGACTCTTCGAATATCTCTAGTAACCTGTTCTTTAATGCTTCATATTTTCCCGTCTTTGGAGGTGACTCCAGGATGTCTGTGACTTGGGTAATAGCATCCTTCCCCAGCTTGGCGATAATTAAATGATATTTCGCCTCGTCTGTTAAGCGTTGTGGGTGTAGCACTGCTTCTGCTTGTATAAACCAGAGTCGTGGAACATCTTGCCAGAATTCGGGAATTCTCGAAGAGACCGTAATAGTCTGTACCGGTTCCTCTACTTTAATTGTTGAATTTTCTGACTCCATGTTTTGTTAACGGTACTTGAATATAACTTTTAATTTAATTTAATTTAAACTGTCGATTAAACTTATATTTCACTATTTATTTAACCTCTCTCCCTCGTCGGGGTCACCAATTTTGGTGTATTATTCCTAGAGGTTCACCAAATTAAAACTATTTATTAAATTCAATTAAATGTATTATTTATTCAAAGTAGCGCGTATCTAGGGAGAGGGTTGGCGAGTGACTGGCTTGACTCGCGAATGTTACTCGAACGACTTATACATGAATTTGCTGTGTCACCACAAGGTTATTACTATACAATCGTGCTGGTGTGTGTAGTTGCCTTAACGCCAGCGGTCGCAGGTTCGATTCCCGCTCGGGACAGATTGTATTTGCACAAATATTTTTTTCTGGTCTGGGTGTATGGCCTTGTGGGTCTCCCCACCTTGTCCCGGTTCTTGATATAGACACCTAATAGCGATCGTTATTCTTTATAGGAAATTATCCGCCAACCCGCAGCGGAACAGCGTGGTGGATCAAGCTCCAATAAGAAGTCTTATGTAAGGAAGGGGCCAGCAGTGAATTGTTAAATTACTTCTTCTATTTCCAAGAAACATTAACATACAAAAACAACCGTTTAAGTGTAGTGATGCGAAGGTACCATTAAAGCCGACAGTCACGGATTCGATTCGCGCTAGGAGTAGATATTCATTTATTTTATTTATTCAAACTTTATTACACAACTCGTTAAAAAAAAACATAACACATGAAATAACTAGTTGCGCAAAAGGCGGACTTAAGGCCGTACGGCTTTATCTACCAGTCAACCTAGGTAGGACTAGACAACAGTGATGGCCGCAACGTCCTCTTCGTGAACCGGGAAGGGGACGTTGTCAGGAGGCCCATGTCGTGCGGCGTCCCACAGGGTTCTGTTCTCGGAACGCTCCTGTGGGACATCGGGACTGGGTCCTCCGTGGCCGGCTCCACGCTGGGCTGAGCTTAATTTGTTACGCTGATGACACTCTGGTCACAGCCCGGGGCGGGACCTTTGAGGAGGCGGCATCCCTGGCCACCTCAGGTACCGCGGAGGTGGTCAGGAGTACGGGGTACCCGTGGCCCGCCTTGTAAGGGCGGGTGATGGCGCACGGCGGGTTATTTTAGTGGGTGAGGGCCCCACACTATCACGTTGTCTTCCCGGGCGACGGGATGTGCGTTCAGGTACATTTTTTCCCGCCAAAACAAAAAAAAAGGACTGAGGTATAAATACAGAGATACATCTATATATAGATATATACATACTACAAAAAAAAAACATCCATACAAAAATGAAACACACGAAGAAATATCATTACTTTATATTTAATGTAAGCCTAAGACGAAGAAAGTAAAAAGATAAGGAAGATATTCGTATTTATAGAAATGTTCGTTTCTGGTTTGTGTGTTTGTCCTTGTGGGCAGGGTCGGATTTAGTGGAGGGCGAGCGGGGCAGCTGCCCCGGGCTACCACATAAGAGGGGCCCCCATATCCACAAAAGAGGGGCCCCCCACATCCACAAAAGAGGAACTTCCACAATAGAGCCGACCGAGTTGGAGCGGACCGGAGTTTAGGAATACATATACCCCGATGGAATAAGAATCAACGGTTCGGGAGTGGGACAACCTTTTTTTTTTTTAAGAATATGTCCACCCGGCATCGATAGTATATTGGCGTAAGATCGCGACGAACTTTTTTTCAACGTCATTTTTTTGTGCAAGAAAGAAAAAAAGAAATCAATTTCAGATCAAGGGGCCTCCACTCCTCTGTTGCCCCGGGCCCCCACAACTCTAAATCCGGCCCTGCTTGTGGGTGTCATCATCGTGTTTCGGAGAACACTTAAAACAGTCGGCTTCTGTCGGTAACATTCGTCAATATAACATAGTCGATAACGTCGATATTAAAATTCAAAGACAAATATTTCTTCATTCAAGTAGTAGAACAGTACTGAAGCCTTTGAAAATGGTAAAATGTGAAAAAAATAATAGTAGGATGAAACCCATTGGAAAAGGAAGAGAATATAACAAAAATGAAAGGAAAAATAAATTTCATTTTTGAGACAAAAATGAAAGGAAGTGGAAGGGGCGGGGGAGTTTAAGGGTAAAAAACGGTTTGTCCCGATTTCCGGCAAAACTACAAGTCCTATGGAAAAAAAGTTAATGAGCAAAGTTTTAGGTAATAAAAAGATCTACAACTTTTGTATTTACACTTTTTCATATAACATAATTTTTATGTGAAAATTCAAATAACACGTTTTTGGTTTTTTATTTTTATTTTTTACAAAAAAAAACTTTCTTTTTCACGAAATTTGGTGATAACTTACCTTTTTCCCAATTTCAGAAGGTTTAGTGTTGCTGACCTTCATTCAGGATACATGACTGACTTTATAATGTTTTACTAATGTATTGTACTGTTGAGGTTTCTTGCCGAATCATCTTAGCAGAATCTACATTCTGAATCGGTGGTAGCTTCAAATTAACTATAATTAATAAAAAAATATATAGTTTGTACATTGTCTCCACGAGGAGACGTGGTCCGGCAAGCGCAGTGTTGGACGGCCGTCCGCGATATGGACAGACGACTTGAGGAAAGTGGCCGAAAGTCGTTGGATGGAGGCTGCTTCAAAACCGGTCGCTCTGGATGTCGATGAGGGAGGCCTACGTTCAGCAGTGGACATGAAATGGCCGATATGATATGATGAGGATAATGATAATGATGATGATAATTTGTAATGTAAGGATTTAAGAGTACTTTTAAAAACTCCTTGAATTAAGACATTTTTGACTTCGATTTGATTTGACGATGGTTTGGCGCAATAGTTACAGTAACTGTCTCTTATCCTAGCGGTCGCTTGTTCAATACTCGCTCATGATAAATATTTGTATAGGTCATATGTGTGTCACAATGACGTGTATTAGGCCGTTGAGTGTAAAGCCTTTATTTATTTATACTAGCTTTTAGCCCACGACTTCGTCCACGTAGAAGTCGAAAATAATATAAGCATGAATTTTCTCAATTCTTCAATCAATTCTGTTAAGGAATGTTTATGGAAAATTGAAGTAGATAGTTGTCTCATAAAAATTTTGCCCCCCCCCCCTCCTTTACCGCCTTAGGGGTAGAATTTCGGAAAATCCCATTCCCAAATACACTGTAATTTTATTGATTTAAACTTATTTTGAATTGAAACTTGAATAAGCACCCTAATTTTCAATCGAAAATTCTCACGTCTAAATATCTGCTTTTTTTTAAAAAAGTCGGTGGGGTTTTTTATCGTTGAAATCACAACTTTCTGATGGTGTAAAAAAAATATACATTACTACGGTAAATTTTCTCAGAAAATGCTACAAAATAACAGAAATATAAAATATATATGCAGAAAAATATTATTCCACTTACTCCATATTAATAATGTAAAGTAATACATCCCTTTCAATGTGTTTAGCTTTGAATAAAAGTGTAATTTATATCCCGGACGCGCCTCCATCGCTCTTATTCACATATTCAGTTGAGAGCCATTGTCAGGAATCACCTGTATAGCCGTAACCCATTTTATTGAACGCTAGCTTTATCATACGGTTTCAAACGCATGATAGAATACTATTTCCATAAAAAAAGATCTTAATATCCTCTGTAATTTATATTTTAATGTATTTGACAAAATATTATATAATAATTACGTGCCGTGTGGTGTCCGGCAGAGAATAATAGTTCCCTCTTTCTTTTCGAAGTGTCGTAAAAGACGACGCCATAAGGCCATAAGGCCATAGTGGTGTGAACAATTGTACACCATTCAGGATGGTGATGGGCAGCAGCGTCACAATATCCTGCACTCGCCAACCCGCCTGCCAAGCGTGGCAAGTATTGACCCACCCCCCTAAATAAGGTAGACATATTTTAAATTAGTTTAATACTCTTTTACCAATTAAAAACATACAAACAAATCTTTATAATGTTAATATATATATACATAGTTTTTTTTAAATAAATGATACTAGTATACAGTGTATTTAAAATGTGAACAATGTGAATAAATCCATTATATTCATTATTTTTATAAATATTAATGTACTCGTATGCGAGTTAACAAAATGTCTATAAAATAATATATACATTTTATTTATTTATTAAAAGATAGCAAAGTATTATTTTATCCACGCTTTGGGAATATTAATATGATATTTAAATATATATTTATTTATTATAAAATATAGATATATAAGCCTATAAATTAGTACTCGGTGTGCGTTTCGCCTGGCACGTTATGCGAGCAATACGCTGTTTAGAATCTTAGCTTTTGCTAAGGCTGTTCAATTTGGTATTCCTCGTCGGTATCTACGCTTTTCATACTTCAAGATTACTTCTCATTTGCACGTTTCAAGTTTTCATATAAATATACTTTTTGATGGAAATAAATTTAGCCAAATAATAACGTTTCATCTTCAAAATTATTCCTATAGAAATAATACTTCCATTTCGACAAATTACGTATAAATATATAATTTTCTAAAAACATTGCATCTTTGGTTCATTTGTTACTAATCAAAAATCTAAAAACATTTTTATCCTTTTGATTTTTAAGAATATCATATCCCCCGTTAATAAATATCTAATGTAAAAATCACTCCCTATTTCACACTATCACAGATGGAATTTTTAAACAATGTTGAACCTGTTCCTAAGGAGGAGACGAGTAAAGACAAAACAATTTAGCGACTACTAAATACTTATGTAATTTGAATTCTATAAATTTTAACGGAAATCTTGTCGAATCTTTGCATATTCCTTTTTAAGTTAGATAAAATTTAGGTATTTATTATTTCATTAACTCAACAAGTCGAAATATATTGAAATATATAAAAAAAAAAATAAGTACAAGCGACATTTTTTTTGGCGATTTGAATTTTTTTGGGAAGCAACAAAATCGTTTTTGTAATTTAGGAAGCTCCCAATAAAGTATGTTTTTATTTTATTTTTAGTAAATTTTTTGGCCTTTTTTCAATTGGTATAACTCAATATTATTATGTCGGTAAGATCGAACAATATTATTCATATTTCATTAGTATGTAATTTGTATGTAAATATAATTTCCAAAAAACACAATTTACCAAAATAAAGAAATAAAAAATACTGAGCAAAGCTGTCATCCAGGTGCTCAAAATAAAATGTCGATCAAAAACTTTCCGATATTTATCATTCGGTCACTTTCGTTCTTTACTGTCCAATATGTGTGTGCTTTAACTTTATCACTTACATTACATCGGGTGACTTAATAATCACCACTTAATCATCAATTACTCTGTAAATGGATACTATTGTAGAATTCGAAAGTCAGTATTAAACTATTTAAATGAATGAAATCTTCAGCATTTTCATTTTTGTAAAGCACTGTGGAAAATCTTATTTTCATCTGACTTCAACTGCAATGCGGAAAATATCCATAGTCTCGACAGCGACATTTGAGCATCAATTTATTTTTTATCATTTTTAACTGAATTCGGAAAAGTGGATACTCTGAATGTCTGATGTCTGATTTTTTTACTGTACAAGTATATAATTTAAATTTACATCGTGGATCGTGAAAGGTATAAATTGAATAATTAATATCGAATAATAATTGTTTTTTAAAGAAGTAGTTAGTAAAAAAGCAATGTAATTAGTAATTATTATTTTTTTTTTTTACGCAGGGGAATCCACTTACGGATGATATCCAGGACGCCCGGGTCGGCAGTCCTAGACCTATGTTGGACTCGGCACTTTGGGAGTGCAATACCGTACTAAACCCCTGCGGGAGCCTTCAGCCGATTTAATTGGAGGGTCCCGGATCCGCAGGCAACAGGATCCCTCCAGCGACAGGCTGGCCTCGGCGAAAAGGCCAGACTTCTCCTCCATGGGGACTGTCCGGCTAACCTCTGAACAGTCCCGACGACGCCGTGTCTAGCAGGACCGGGTTCCCATCCCGGCCCGACACGGGCACAAGGGCGTTACTGGAGGCGCATTAAGTAGCGGCTCCTACGCACCCCCATTCGTCGCCCGCGGATGGAGGCCACGTCGGCGGCTTCCTCTCTCATCCGCTCGTCGGCCTCATTCTGGGACATTACTGTCTCGCAGAAGGATCACCCTCACCGCGATTGTTCGCTGCGCAGCGCGCAGCGCCGCCTTATTTTTCGTGGTGAGGCGATCCGCCCAAACCGGGACACCGTACGTCGCCATACTCCGGCAGACTCCAGAGTACAGCTACCTGCAGGCGTCGCTGGGTCCTCCGAGGTTCGGGATGTAATTAGTAATCACTTTGACTGGCCTATTGATAGTGATCCTGCTTTCTGCTCCAGGTTTGTAGGTTTGATTCCTGCCCCGAGTCTGGGTATAATATATATTTATTTGTATATGTATTATTAATGTCTATATTTATTCCAAAATAAAAAGTATATCAGTCAGCTGTTACCTAAAACACAGGCATTAATTTGCCTACCTTAGGAACAGACGACCGTGTGTGTAATTAAACATATTTATTTCTTTATCTCGATCATAACGAAGACTGGACGACGTGTCCTACATTGGAGGAGTCACTTATGTAGTTTAGTACAGGGAAAAAGTTGGCGGTTGCGTTAGCCATACAGGGGTAATAATAATAATAATAAATATTAACCAACTATTACACCATGTTAACCTAGCCCCATGCTAAGTTCGTAAGGAACTAGGAACGGAAATAAATTTAAGAAATTCATGTAAATACATATATACATAAATACAAGTTCATGACTCGGTGCAGACATCTATATTCGTCATAAAAATTATCTGCACTTGGCGGGATTCGAACCCGCGTCCGCTGCGTTAAGTGTCCAGTTGCCTGACCACTCGACCAGCCGGTCGTCGATCAATCTCATTTACTTATAGATACCTAAGCTCTTCTAGAATTAAAATGGTTTTCGATTAAAATGATTTCACTCTTATCTCAAAATAACGCTTATTACATGAATATTACATTAATTATACATACATACGTAACGTATATATAGAAATAGCAAGGCGTATTATACTACATTTTTCTTCGTGATGGTTTCTGAGACATTTTAAAATTAACGAATTTTAATATAAACATACTGTTTAGAAGTAAATCTACAAATCTATTCCATTTACTACTAATATTACCGAGATGTCAAAAATTGTAAGTTTGTGTGTATTTTGAAGTCATATCTAAACCTCTTATTAATAAAATCCATTCAATGTTGGATAAATGCAATCTAGAGAAGCATGGGCTATAAAAGAACACACTGAGGCTCTTAGAAGCGGATACGTTTTATTTTATTTATTAGATCAACCAACGTCTATTTACAATGATACTCTTTTACACATATTTTCATAACTTTCTGAACCAATTGCAACATACATTATTTTATAGGTTAGCTCTGCAGGTATAAGAGCTTCGTACATCTTAAACTATTCCTTAAGAACTACATAATTACTGCTAAACTAATTACTGTATCAGCCTGTAAACCACCCACTGCTGAGCGAAGGCCGCTTGTCCATACAGAAGTAGGGTTGGAACTTAAATTAATTAAATTGGCTAATAATTATGTGGGTTTTTATATTAATAATTAGTTGGGTTGGTTAAACTAATTAAACCTACATAAATAAGTAATCATAAATGCCATAAAATCAACTAATGAAATTCAAGTATAAGTATATTAAAAAGTAATATATAATGTATCATTTCAAATGTTTTTTATGACCGTTAAAAAGACAATAAGACGTAAAATGGAGCATTAGATCGTTGAATTGGTCGACGCGGCGTTGACAACGCGTGGTTGGCATCTGGAGCGTACGATGAGTTGAGACATGAGATGATGGCGAATTATTAAATATATTAGAAAATCTAAATGTATTAAATATATTGTTTACTTTAGTTATTAAAAATATTATAAAATTAGATAAATTTGTCCATTTTGAAACGATGATCGTGAGTTCCTGAAGAACTATGGAGTCTAATTAAAATTGATTTGCGTTTTTTGCTGATTATTTATGTATTTAAAATATCGTATTATAAATGGAAGATTAGTGCGTGTAATAATATTCATTAATGTCGTTACTAGTACCGAAATATTGCATTTGACCCGATACAATAAATAAAGGGATCATTGAGCCAATACTAATTTTATTTGACGCTGACAAAACCACAAGATTCATATTGTCGGATAAAGTGATTTATCGTAACTGTACTGTAACAGTTTATACATATCATATTGCTTGTGGATATTAAATATATAATTAATTAATGTTTTTATTAATAATTAAAAAATATAAAATAATATAAAAAATATTCTCTATTTTCTTATTAATTGCAATTTCAAAAGCTAAGCCTTAGCCACGTAGGTACTTACACTCCGCCTTACTGCGAGAATGTGATACCTATAGTTTATTTCCCTCAGTTGAATTACGCTGACAATCTATATTAGATCAGTTATAATGACGCTTTATATAGTAAAAGCTTCCACAGCTAAAATAGCAGAAATTAGCTTACTTTTACCGCAATAACGACCCATTCTGCGTCTTATAAATTAAATATATTTTTTACGTCACTTAAAATATAATAAAACCACTTCCGCTTTTACGTTGTACCACACAAAGTCAGCGGTCTCTCACTTCTCAGTGTCAAACTTGTCATGAGCGGGCGTCCCCGTTTCGTCGTGGCGCTACAATGAGAAAAAAAAAACGAGAAAACTTTAAAACGGTTCTAGGTGTGTATTGTGTTGCAACGATCCACTTTAACTGGTGAAATGAAGCGTTACAGTTATTTTCTTAATATATAAAAACACACGTATATTACATATTTATTACTGTTTCATTATTTACTTTTAAGTATCTATATAAGTAATAAACGTTATATATATATATATATATATATATATATATATATATATATATATATACTAGCTTTCCGCCCGCGGCTTCGCCCGCGTGGAATTCGGCTATATCGCGCGACATGGTAAGCCTACTGCCCGATACGCCCCCCCCCCCTTCCCCGTGCACGCTTTTTTGTCTTTGTCTTAAACAATTGAACAATCTTACATGATTTATTTTTATGTTTGACAATTAGGAACTTCTATACAAATTTTCGTCCCCTATTTCAACCCCTTCTACCCTTATTTTCGCGATAAAAAGTATCCTATGCCCTTCCCGCACGCGCACCCCAGCCTTGGTGACGCCCCCGCTCTTCGCAACGGCCCGTGCAGCAGAAATCGTAATATTTTAATTTCGCCATAACTTCAAAACCAAACGTCCAATTTTAATCATTCAAAGACCAAATATTATCTACATAAACTGTACTTAGTGATGAAATGAATTTATTTTGATAAGGATTAATAGCATGAGTAAAATAAACGCGTTTAAATGTAGTCCAAAAAATTCAAGATTTTTAAATAAAAAAATGGTTTTTGTGCCTCACTCGACATAGATAGGTATAGTGTGTCGCGGACTTTATTGTAGATATTTATAAGATCTACAATTAATTGGAACATTTTATGGATCTATCTTTTATAGTTTAGGCAGCGTACGCAAAATAAGTAACTTTTCTGGTTAATTTCTTACACCTTGTGTCCGAAAAACCCAAATATCTTACGGAACCCTATTTTTTCCAAAATAAAATATATCCTATGTTACTCGTGGATAATGTAGCTTTCAAATGGTGAAAGAATTTTTAAAATCGGTCCAGTAGTTTTTGAGCCTATTCATTACAACCAAACAAACAAACAAAGTTTTCCTCTTTATAATATTAGTATAGATATATATATATATATATATATATATATATATTCTCCAGAAGAGCGTGAATCTCAGTCGAAAGGTTACGGTCAAATCTAAACTCTTGTTTTTAAGTCCTTGAGTTTTAGGTTTCTGACCATAGAAGCGGAGCGAGGATGCGGACCAATAGGATTGCAATAAATCTCTCCTCCGTTCCAGTGGTCAAGGGCTATTGATTAATATTTCTCCGTTTCTCTGCTCTGCAGCCTCGCTCCGCTTCAATGGCCTTTTTTTTTTTTTATCGCTGGGAAATGCATTTACGCATCCCGCCGCGGAGTGGCGGCGGGTATGTGGGACTCGCTGGCACGCAGAACGTGCCAGAATACCACACTAAAACCCAGCGGTGCCCTCATCGTCGTAATGGGGCGCCACGGGATCGCTCGCGCATGCAACCGTGACGCCCCGATCCGCTTCAATGGCCTGACCATTGAACCTTTAAGCTCGGCAATAAAGGACAGCTTAGTAACTTACATAATGATGCAATGAGCTAAACCGAAATAGTCCTCAAATGTTCCAATACTCAACAAACATTTCTTAAATCTTTATTTGGAAAGAGGCTTTGTTCGCTTGGCAACTATATCATCTCCATCATTCTGCAGCACAAAATCATTGTTTTCTTAACATAATTAGTTTCGTACACATATTATAAATCTTTATCGCAAAATTAATTGCAGGATTAGATAAAAAAAAATACAAAATATAATGCACACAGATTCAATCCAATCCAATTCAAATTAATAAGTATTTCTATGATAATGCACTTACAATTGACTTCAAATTCTAACTAATACTCTATGTTCGGCTCCGACGTGAGCTGTCTCTACTAATGCGTGGTATACATCTTTTCTTGTATTCTATAATATACAATTAGAAAAGTGAACAGTTTTCATCATAAGCCCTAATAGTTAATAGTAACGATTTTTGTTAGGTGTTTCATGATAACAACCGAGACCCACGGCGTAACGTGCTCTCCGAGGAACGGTGGAGAAATCGATAAGGACATACATCGGACTAGAAGCTAATATTTGTACAAATATAAATATCTGTCCCGAAAGGGAATCGTAATCGTGACTCGCGCCTGCCGGTTTTATAACGACTACAATCGAGACTCACTGCTTTACGTGCTATCCGTGGCACTGTGGAGAGTCACACAAGAAAAGAAAAGAAAGAAGAAATAAAAACAGCAAGCCAGAAACAAATATCGAAAGTATATGACCGACATAATCGTAATTTTATCATTATACTTACATCGTTACTACATCTTATAAAACTCTCGATAAACTCAAAAACTACCTCAACGGATTTTCACGCGGTTTTCAATAATAGATAGTAATATATTAGGAAGGTTCAAATGTGTAATCCGTTAAGGTTTTGTGTAAATTGTTCGTAATATGGCGATTATTATTGAAAAGAGGCGTGTATTCTCAATGCGAAAACAGTGCCTAATCCCCTAGAGATAAAAGAAAACTATGTGTGGTGGAAATTGTCCTCTTTTATAGATTTACAGAAAAGCCTGTGATTGCATATATCGATCTTAGATTAGATAGTCTACTATATCTATTCTAACTTCTAAAAAAAACAGTGCAGTAATTGGAAACCCTTATGGAAATATTCCCTTTTTTACTGAAAAGACCGAAATTTCAGACAATATTTGACTTTATTAGAATTTCTCAGTATTTTTAGAGTTTTTTTTAATTAATGATAAGACTTTTAGAGATTTCTCTGAAAAGATTCTGAAAGTCTTATCATTAATAAAAAAACGAAAAGTATACATTTTAGACATTGAAATATTCTATATTTATTTACTTTCATAAAGATTTGCGAGCTGAAGTGGCAGTGGGCGGCACATAGCTCGTAGAACTGACGGCCGATGGAGTAGAAAGGTTCTCGAGTGGTGACCACGTACCGGCAAGCGTAGCGTCGGACGGCCGTCCGCGAGATGGACAAACGACTCGAGGAGAGTCGACAGAAGTTGTTGAATAAAGGCTGCTTCGAACCGGTCGCTCTGGAGGTCAATAGAGGAGGCATACGTTCAGCAGTAGATATCCATTCTTGTAATTCAGTACAACTTGATAAATAATATAATAAGTAAAATTGTTATGTAGAATTAAATTAATCTTTAACTATTCGTTATTTTTTGTTGATGTTAAATAAATATTTTAATCTGTTATTCCTGATCAAGCACTTTGAGATCGTAAAGTTTTCAGCGTTGGAGTTAATGTAGCATCGATTAGATCTGTCTCGACATGCGATGCACGGACAGAAAGCTCGACAGCTGACAAGCCACAAGTGCACTCGACGGTTCGTTTCCGATGAAAACGTTCACTATCTGCTGCTTTATATAAGATTCTTTGATGGCACGTATTTTTAGACATTGTTAAAAATAACGATATGTTTCTATTATAATTAATTATTAATAAATATGTCAAATGTATGCTGAAGTAAGTACTATAAGTGTAGGTACTCGTACTTATGGTATCTATGTACTATAAGTACGAGTAGGTTCAGATACAAGTAAGAACTATATTTGTTATCATAGCAAAAATATATATAATGTCAAAATATAAAATTAGAACGTAGTTTATAATAAATTCGTATTTTAAAATTTTTATGAAAAACTATTTTTAAAAAGTTGAAACAAGCTTGAAAATTTTTTGAATATTTCTTTTTACACGTACGAGTACTCGTACCTACACAATAGAATAACTTTACACAACAAGTCACAACATTTTCATGCGTTTTATTATATGTTAATAATAAATATTATATGTTTATATTATATTAATAGATAGAGTAATTCTTGTGGATGGTTTAGGTACATATGCATATTATATACATATATATATATATATATATATATATATATATATATATATATATATATATACATATATACATACCCAGGCGCAGTCGACTATTATAACTTTTTATCAATGTGAGAATCGTACCACATAGAATTATTCAATGTATAAATATGTGAATATCAGAGTCCACTTATTTGATCATTGAATATGGGTATGCGTATTAGTGAGAATTCACTAACTTGTTATTGTAATTCAGTGATATGTTGTGAATATAGTTTCACTAACGTAATAAGTGAAAATTCCACTGATTCATGTTTAGAGAGCAGGGAAGATAAAAATCGTGAAGAAACCTACGAATTTCAGCTGAGATTTCAAGATGTGTCATATATTATATGTCTTATTGTAATCCCCCTTCTTAATAGGAGAAGAGGTTTTCGTCAACAGCGGAATATTAATAATATTGTTAAACACTGAAATGGTATGGAAATTTTGTTGACTTGTTGTTTTTTATAGAGCGTGAAAATAGATGTCGCAGTTACAGAGGAATAACTGAACCGAAACAGCCCGTAAGCAACATCAGCACTGCTGGACAAAGGCTTCTTCTCCATACAGGAGAAGGGTTGGATCTTAATCCATGGCCCTGGGCTACTGCAGGTTGGCGGATAATATTTTTTTAGTGACGATTGGTATCAGATGTCTAGTATACCGGGACCGAAGGTGCTCCCCGTTAAGTGCTCTCTGAGGCAAAGTCAGAAGACCAATAAAGACATACACCAGACCAGAAACTATATTTGTACATATATAAATACCTGCTCTGAGCGGGAATCGAATCTGCGACCGCCGTCGTTAAGGCGACTACTTGTATTACTACACTGTAACTGTGTAGTAAAAAAGGATGCTTTTGATTAGGAACAAAATCTTAGAGTATATGTATCTATATTTGAATATAATATTAAATTTGAATCCAGATTTAACTTTAGTAAGAGAATTTGTAGATTATAAACGAATGACCACAGATACAAATCCAAGCTAGCAACAGTGAGTTCTACATTTAGAAAGCATTATCGGCTGAAAAGGAAAATATTTTACCTGTAATTAATAAGAATTTACGACATTTATATTCGTTAATCGGTTGTGAAGTAGCCTGGCGGATTAACCTTATATCCGAATTTCTAACACACGAAAACGGTCTATTTTTAGCAGGAGAACTACTGCTATTAATGAAATATTACAATACTATAACAAAATAAAACATTACTAGGACACACGGACATTTTTTTTTATTTTAAGATGTCTACAGTAAATAACAAATATTTTTTATATATATTTTTTCTTTTTATCTCTTAAATCACGTTTGTACGAGTAAAGTATTTTAATATATGTGTTTAAATTTAACGCTCATTATAGACCGATTTAATGGAGAAATAAATTATGTTCCCATTTCAAATTGAAGAATTTGAAGATTAAGGAATAGAGCGCGGATAAGACAAACATTCGTTCTAATTTCCAACAGAAATAGAAACAGTTAATTTGAAATTAGACACGATTCCATAGCGACAGTACCCTCTCTTCATTATAATCTATTTTTGTTATTTAGTGCGTGGTTAATTGATTTTATGGGAAACGCAAAGACGAGGATAGTAATATTATACCTATCCTTTTCCGTGCATTTACCTCGAATGCCCTGGATGTATTGATTTGCGTGCTAAAAGTTGCAAGGATCCATTTTATCGAATGCATACGGGACGCCATTTTATATTGATACAATATATTGGTAGACCTTCATCGAAAAACCATGTAAACATGCTTTTAAAAGTTGTCATAAGCTTAATAATGAATGAAAAGAGAATATCACTTAATAATAAATTAGCATCCTTTTATGGCGTTATTGTAATTTTCTGGTGGCTACCAATTTTTAGGTATTCTACAGCCATTTTTTTCCTATAAATTAGAGGCACTACAGATGCTGGACGTTTTAGCATGTGACCCACACCTCATTAGTAAATTAAAATTTGGCTTATTTCTCCTATAAAGCTATGTAAACTTTAGAACATATTATCAAGCACCCAATAAGTTAGTACCTGTATTACCATTAGAAAAACTAAATTGACTGTCTTTCTATTTGTTATTATTTGAAGACAGCGTTTTAAAGATTGTAGAACATTTTTAATATTAAGCTATTTAGCTAAACTAATAAATTACAGACAACTTCTTTTTTGTTAAAATATAAAGATAATCAAGTGTGCAAGAAGTGTTACATACATTATCTTTGATAATACTATTATATACAGCAATAGCCCATTAATGTCAATGCTGGGTGCATTGGTACAAAGGACTTTTCTCAAATTAATAAGAAGGACAAGAATGATATCAGACACATAAATATTATTTTATTACTTATAGCACATTGCTAAAATATAAGCTATAACCAATTGCTTATTAATGATTATTAAAAAATTTAACCTACATCAATTTAGGTCCTTATTTAGGCGTGGTGTCTGTATAGGTGAGTAGATTAGTACTGTCCAGGATGTTTGTGAGAAGATGCAAGTCCCGGGCTTGTGAGGCAATAATTACAACAAATACATTACTACTGTTTTGTTACTGTTTTATCATTTTTTATATTATCATCCAAATCAAATCAAAATTAGAAGGATTCAGAAGGACGTTTTAATTATTTTTTTTTATATGGAGCTAGTTAATAGTGAGAGTTAATAAGAAGCAACCACCGACTCGGAATGTCGATTCTGTTTAGAAGAGTCGACAAGAAACACAACAGTTAATCTTTCATTCTCTTTTAAAATTTTGTCGAAATTTTAGAGCCGTTTTTTAACATGCATGAAAACGTGTATAAAAAAACTAGCTAATTTATTACTATAGGATAAGATTTTGTGCATGCAGTTAAAAGTTTAATTACAAAATTAAATATATTAAGCAGTAAATTATAATATAATAAGTTTTGACGACACGTTGGCGCAGTGATCACAGCAACTGGCTTATGCGCTAGCGGTCGCGGGTTCGATCCTCGCACATGACAAAGATCTGTATAGGCTATACGGATATTTGTCATGGTCTGGGCGTCTGTGCTTGTGTGTTGGCTGTGTTTCCGGACCACCAATACAGTATAAACATCCTACTGGGAGCCGTTGAGTGTGAGATATTTAATTGCTGAAAGAAGTTGTTTCCATTAGAACTTTTTGTCCTTTGAAAAATTGGTTTTATTTTCGTAATGTTTATGGAGTACTGTTAAGAATTTTAATATTTGATAAATATATAAATATAAAGTATATGTATTTTGGTAATATTCGAAATTCAAAAGATGGACAGACGACTTGAGGAGAGTCGCCGGAAGCCGTTGGATGGAGGCTGCTTCGAAATGGTCGCTCTGGAGGTCGATGGGAGAGCCTACGTTCAGCAGTGGTCATCCAGTGGCTAATATGATAATGATGATTAAAAATTCAAACAAGATATTTTTTGATGTTACTCATTTTTCCTTTTTTTTTTTACTATTTTCGGGACTGTTCCTCAGGACGTTACACGTATTATTGCACAATTTAAACTTTCATTGTCTCATGTCAACATAAAAATACATTTATGCAACAATATATGCAAGTAATTGCTTAGCAATAATCGTTCGACAGGTAATGAACACGCTGCATCTGAACGTTACATCTCCCTGTTCAGCCTCCCCGCGCGGTCCGGAGGCTGCGCGCCGCTCGGATCAATAGAGATCCACTGCACCGCCCATCCAGGGCCAGTCTGCTCCCGGACGTCGCCGCAAACCTTTTTCTAAGAGCATTTTTTATTATTTTTTAGAATTTAGCCGTGGTTTTTTAAACCCTTTACTAGTCCCTTTAGAATAGTGCGCGCTCCGGATTTTCTGGAGATGGGACGTTGCTAAAGGTAAGTTTTTTTTTAAAGAAAAGTTAATAAAGCAATTGAGATAGGGACTGGGAGATAAAAATAGATGCGTATGTGCATTTTTTAAGTTAAATTCCCAAATTATTTTTAAAATTAGTATTAAATTTCATCTTATTTACATATATTCTTCTTCCATTTTGAAAAAAAAATATTTTTTGGACATTTTTACTTTAAACCTTTAATTTCAAATTTGATATAGTTAATTTGTTTATTAATCTTCTACTTCGTGTGTAATATTTTCTCATTCAAATAAAAATAGAAAAAAAAAAACAAAAATGACGTCACGAGCAGCGCCATCTATTAACGGAAACAAGTTGTGACCTCGCCCATGTTGTGTCAGTATAATGAATAAAAAATTTATAGAAGACAATGTAATTTCTAAATCATAAATCAATGTTATGTTTGTCACTTTTAATATATAAATAATATCTAAATAGAACGCTACTGGGATTATTTTCCCTAACGACCACGTCGAGTTCAGACGCCATTATTAAATCATTTTGACAGATACAAAATACATATATACGGCCATATTTGTGACGTCAATCGAGAAAAGTCTATTATAATATATTTGTGTACCTTTGTTATTTAAAGGCTTTCATTATTAATTGTTTTTAAATTACCTTTGGATTAGATATTATCCTACTAAAATTACTAATGCGAAAGTTAGGATGGATGTTTGTTACTCTTTCACGCAAAAACTCCTAAGTCAATTGTGATGAAACTTGATAGTTAGATAGCTGGAGATCCAGAATAATACATGAGGTAGATTTATCCCGACATTCCGATGGGATCGAAAGTAACGCGGGTAAAACCCCAACGCACAACTAGTTTGTTATAACGAGAAAAATATTTTAATAATGAGTTAAAAAAAGTATCGTAAATGACAAAATAATGCACTTTTATTTAGAAATCTTGACTTATGGTGATAAGTCACAATAAAATGTGCTCTTTAGTTGATATTACTAACTATGTTATATACATACACATATATACTAAGTATATGATTCTATGTTTTTTTTTATGTTATAGTTTTTCGGAAAATTGGATGTGTGATATTAGTCCTTGATTTTGACACAGAGTTATATTTTTAATATTAATCTTAATAAATATACATAATTATAAAAAAAATATATAAACAAACTGATATTAGTCAGCTTGGCGTATTTTTGAATCTATTCATTAACATAAGGTTAAGCCAATTTCTTTTTTTTTTGCGAAAGACAATTACTTTTTCTTTTTTAAAGAAAAAAAAACAGCGCAAAAATTGGACGATGCGTCTTTCACATAATCATTAAGCTACATGACTCTGTAGGTATATAATTTGATATTGAAGGTTCTAAATTCGCCTGTATGTTTTTTTCGTTCCCTCAGAGCGCCATCATTATGATCATTGCTCTCTCTATACAATATCTTTTGTTTATTATTGGGTACGTTCGCGGCCCTTTAAAGATTTTCTTCACTTTGACAGGAGTGCATGCGCACGTCATACATTCAACATTCGCGGAAATGAAACAACATGATGTGCGCATGCGCTTCTATCAAAGTGAAGAAAATCTTCACTTAAAAGGGGGCCGCTAACATACCCAGTCTCCATTTAGATCTCTCTTAATTTTATTATTTGCGCTTAAATGGCGGCGTCTTTCGAGTCTGTGGAATAAACGGAACAGCGCCCTTTCTGTTTTCGGCTCGGGAATACAGTAAAACCATATCGAGTGTCTCTCTATAAATATATTTGAAATAACAGAATAATAAACATCGGTTCACAAAGAGGAAAACTCTTTTTTTGGGAGGGTGAACTTTCCTTTTGGTTAAAATTTGAAAAAAAAAAACAACACTTTTACTGTGAAAAAATTAAGGAATAAAATGTTTTAGACGCTCGGAATTTATTTCTAATTTAAAGATACATATTTTTAAGTTGATTTTTTTTTGTAATATTTCTTTACTTCACCAGCGTATCATTGTCTGGTCCGTTAGCGCAGTTTGCAGTGATCCTGCTTTCTGCTCCAGGGCTGTGGGTTCGTTTCCCGCCCCGAATCTGGATGTAATAATATAAGTTTTATTTATAATATGTATATTTATTTCAAAGAAAAGTATATCAATCAGCTGTTACCTAAAACACAGGCATTAAAGTTGCCTACATTAGGGTCAGACGACCGTGTGTGTATGTTATACCTACATATTTAATTATTGTGCTTTAATAGCTAGAAAAAAAAAGAAAGAAAGAATTATTGTTGAATACGTTAGGTTAGCCCGCCCCTGTCATGTGTCGCGTCATTGTGCTTGTGCGGCTGGTGGCGTTGAGCTACCGCCCGCTTGCAAATTTGGTTATGTGTATGTGAATGTCAATAATATTTTAGTATAAATTCACAATATTGCGCCATATTGTCATCATTTTCTTTTCTTTCTGAAACAGTTGTTATATTGAATTAATGCCTTAGTGGACAGTGTCGGTAGGTAACAAGTGTCTGGTGTAGGGTAGGTAATAAATAATAAATAATAAATTATTATAATATGTATTAATTAATTATCATAACTACATGTATTACATGCATTACATTCTACAGCAACACATTTTGGGGCATTGTGCATTTGTTTTTGTTTAGTGTTAATTTGATTAAGTTTTTTGGAACACTGTTCCGTGTTGTTACCGGAGATGGGCGTTAGTGCTACAACACAGTTTTTGTAACTAACAGCTGTAGTCACTAAAGTACAATTATATATTTGTAATCATTTTTGTTCCAAATAAAAACATTTTATTTATTTATTTTTATTTATAGCTTAAATAGATTATACGAAAAACTCTTAACTATACCCCTAATACCCTATAACCCTTAAGCTTCTTTTATAAAAAAAATTCATACAGTAAAAGTTTCGTGTGGTGTGGCGTTTATCAGATTTCAGTTGGTACTTTTTTCAGTCGCCTGGCACCGCATGGTACAAAAAATTGGACACATTAAACAGTTATATTAATTAAATAATGACTATTTCCATTGTTCAAGTAATTTTTTTTAAAGCAGGAAAGATTTTTATTGAAGGATTTTCTTTAAAGAGTGCAAAATAATATGGAAAAATTGAAAACAAATGAGAAAATAATGTGGATGCGGATTATTTTCTCATTTGCATGCGATGCGGATGTGGATGGTATAATGTTTTTCAATGATGTTCACTGCTTTTTCACATCCGCCAACCCGCAGTGAAGTAGCGTGATGGACTAAGCTCCCCAACTCGTCTTATTTATGGAGAAGAGGCCTTGCTATACATTACTGTTTTTATTGACGGCCGGCTGGTCGAGTGGTCAGGCAACTGGACACTTTACGCAGCGGTCGCGGGTTCGAATCCCGCCAGGTGCAGATAATCTGTATGACGAATATAGATGTCTGCACCGGGTCATGGATGTGTATTTATGTATATATGTATTTATATCTTAAATTTATTTCCGTTCCTAGTACCTGTAACACAAGTTCTTACGAACTTAGCACGGGGCTAGGTTAACGTGGTGTGATATATATTTATTTATTTTAGATTGTCTTAGAGATATATATTTTTTTTATATTTTCAGAACTTATGTGAATTATTGTATGTTACCATGATTGATGAGTTCAGTGCAGATCATACCCTCCACTACACCAGCGCCTCCTCTATTTAATGCTATTTTGAGGACACTTTTTGTGTCAAATAGCCATATGAGATTGTGCTCCTTGCCTCCACCCTCCATACTCTACTAATAATTTGAACTATTTAAATTGACAACCGTTCTGTTGTAGTGGTGCGAGTAGTTGCCTTAACTCCGGCGGTTGCGAGTTCGATTTCCGTTCGAGGCAGATATTTGTATCTGTACGTTTCTTTCCGATCTGGGTGAATGTGCTTGTGGGTCAACAACGTGCCTCGGATAGCGCGTAAAGCCGTCAGTCTCGGTTGTTAATAGACACCCGATAGCGATCGCTACTCATGGTAGGGAAATTATCCGCTAACCCGCAGTTGAGCAGTGTGGTGGATTTAGGTCTAACCCTTTTTCTATAAGGCCTTTGTCCAGTAGTGGGAAATTTACATTTACATTTATTATTAAGTCTGTAATGTAATGCCTATTAATGCGTCGTTATTATAATGTTTCTTTATTATGGAAATCTTAATGAATAAATGCGAAAACTTATATATATATATATATATATATATATATATATATATATATATATATATATATATATATATAAACGTAATCTTTGATAGTTTAAGTTTATATAATAGTTGAGATTTTGTGTGTTTCATTTTCTTATATATTATATAGGACTTAAAGTCCTTTTATCTTACTAAAATTGGTATAGAATAAGGAAAAAAACTTGAAATAGCGTAAAACCGCCAGCGCAGGACCACGTCCTAGCTTTTGTAGGCAGTCTTGACTCTTAAGACACATGGATAAGCATGTTGAAATTGCATAATATATAACAAAAGGTCACGGGAAATTAAGAGCCCACGGATGTATATATAATTAATAAAAAGATAAAAAAAAGTCAATCACGCTAAAACGGCGGATCAAAATGAAATTCAGCACAGATATAGGTTATAATCTAGAATAGAACAAGGCTACTTTTATCCTGGAAAAATGCATGTATCCCGTTCGATAGATTTCCACGAGAAAGAAGTCATGGGCAACAGCTAGTAGCTAATAAACGGGCAGGTATGTCACGTGATAGTCCTTTTGACAGTACAAAGGGAACCACTAATGCGTTACTACAGATTATAGGGATGAAAGAGACAGAGGGGGAGATAAGAAAAGGGGGTATTGGTTTTTTCCCTAACTCTCGGAACCTATCATTTTCTGTTGTGTTTATTTCTTAATAGTTGTTTAAATGATATTTTATTAATTTAAAACAATAGCAAACTTAAATAAGTTTTATTTAAGTTTGCTATTGTTTTTTATTTGATACGAATTATAACAATTTATATCAAAATTAATGAAATCATTATATTATACACAATACGCTTTTGCCAAACTCGAGTAAGTATAATATACTCTTTATACTGAATTATGTTATAGTAAATTTTAATTAATAAACTGTCACGGTATGTCATTAGCAGTTCGCAATTCAATTTAAAACGAAACCAGTCTGACCTTTCATTATGAATATATAGGTTTAATCTTTAAAGTTGTAATTATATTAATATCTTTATGTTTCAATTATTTGATACATATAAAAACCTTTGAATACGACAGTGAATTAAAAAAAATAAGGAAATTCAATTAATACCTACCTTTCAGAAGCATGAAAACCAGTTTCGCGCTTTAATTGCAAATTGAGCTGTCATTGTGACATTTACATTTATTGTTGTAGTGCAAAGGTTACAGTACATACAGCCACCGCTTCTGCGCAGTGCACCGCATCTGAAATATTTTTTCGCTTTATACTTGACAGATCACCCCGACAGTCCGACAGTTACCGACAAGACGCCCTGATGGACGGTCGTTGGTACTTAGATTATTAGTGGTATATTCAAATGAAATATGTTTCAATTTAGTGATAATTTGAATTAAATAGTGTGACATTTGCAAGTGCATTTGGCAAACGTTGCGTCGTGGCTATTTATAAAGACACATAGTTTGTGTTTTGAAAACCGCGAGCGCATTCCTGTTATCTTAAAAGAGGTACGAAAGTATAATTATGGAATCAATAAAAAAAAATTTATTAACCCTCATAATAAAAAAAATAAATTATTACCAAAAATTTATTCACTACTAAACAATTTATATCAAAATTAAAAAAAAAAAACTTACCCTAATATTTTCTAATTTCTTCTTAAAAATCATGAATAAAGATGATAATTTAGTTCCTTCGAAAAGAAAATTTTAATTTTTTTTTTTTGGTTCTGAAACTTTTTATAATTGATATGCTAATTAAGTGGCTCTATTTTAAAATTTCTTTTTTATTTTTGAATCCAGTTACTAAGTTTACTAAATAATTGGCGGTTTTCCAAACGCGTGCTAGTTTAGCTCTCGCAACTTTTTTTTTTACGAGGGAAATTATGACAGATTGCTATGGATCCTAGTATTTAACTTTATTTCAGGCTTAAAGTATTTTGAACACAATTGTAAATATTTTAACGCCTGACATTATTTATAAACATTTCGGTGTCCGTAACATATTTTTAAGCCGTCTGATTTGTGGTGAATTTTATTTCATTGGATATATATATTTAATACGTATTCTTTAATAGTTAGTTTATGACTGTTTATGTTGAGTTTTTTCGGTTTTATTTTCTTATAAAGGTCTTTTTATCTTACAAAAAATTATTTTATAACTAAGAAACTAATTAACCCTTAATAGAAAAAATAAAAGTGCCAGTAAAAATTAAAACAAAAAGACGAAAAAAATAAGAAAAAACATATGTATTGAATAATAATTAAATCTAAAAAGTTTGTATATAAATATCACACATCCCTTGGAAATACTACAAAAATTAAAAAAAAAAGTAAGTAAAAAACATATAAGTAATGAATAGGTACACAATTTTTTATTACGACAGCTAATTATTCTACATGCGATATGAACAAAAACAGTCAAATTTAATACTTTATGTATATCCGATATATTCTTTACAGAGTCCCCCGAGATCATGGACGCTGTAAAGGGTCCGAAACGTCGGGAAATAATTTAATTTAATTAAAAATCGTTAAACTGTAAAGTTTTAAAACAAATAAACGCGATAAAATCCGATTTAGACTTTTAATTAAATTACTTGCATTAAATTCGACTCATCAATAGCGAAATAAGATGTTGGCTTCCGATAATTATAGTCTGAGATTTAGAAGAATTTACTTAAGATGTTAATACGTTCGAGTTCCTGATTTAAGGTGTATATTGTGATATAACTTAATTGATGAAAATAAAACTGACCCATGTTTAGTGAGTCTCTACTCTAATTAATAAAAAATAACAAAAAATAACAATTATTAACAATTATTAATAACAATTAAAATAACAATTTTCTAAATTGTTATTGAAATTTACTGATATGTAGTGAATACAGATTCAATAACTTAATTGATGAAAATAAAACTGACCCATGTTTAGTGAGTCTCTACTCTAATTAATAAAAAATAACAAAAAATAACAATTATTAACAATTATTAATAACAATTAAAATAACAATTTTTTAAATTGTTATTGAAATTTACTGATATGTAGTGAATACAGATTCAATAACTTAATTGATGAAAATAAAACTGACCCGTGTTTAGAGAGTCTCTACTCTAATTAATAAAAAATAACAAAAAATAACAATTATTAACAATTATTAATAACAATTAAAATAACAATTTTCTAAATTGTTATTGAAATTTACTGATATGTAGTGAATACAGATTCAATAACTTAATTGATGAAAATAAAACTGACCCATGTTTAGAGAGTCTCTACTCTAATTAATAAAAAATAACAAAAAATAACAATTATTAATAACAATTAAAATAACAATTTTCTAAATTGTTATTGAAATTTACTGATATGTAGTGAATACAGATTCAATAACTTAATTGATGAAAATAAAACTAACCCATGTTTAGTGAGTCTCTACTCTAATTAATAAAAAATAATAAAAAATAACAATTATTAACAATTATTAATAACAATTTCTAAATTGTTATTGAAATTTACTGATATGTAGTGAATACAGATTCAATAACTTAATTGATGAAAATAAAACTGACCCATGTTTAGTGAGTCTCTACTCTAATTAATAAAAAAATAACAATTATTAACAATTATTAATAAAAATTTCTAAATTGTTATTGAAATTTACTGATATGTAGTGAATACAGATTCAATAACTTAATTGATGAAAATAAAACTGACCCATGTTTAGAGAGTACTCTCTACTCTCTAAACATGGGTCAGTTTTATTTAATTTAAGTCCTGGTGTAGGTTTCATCTTTATACACCGCCTAGAAGCTGAGTTATTACTTTATAAACAATTGTATTGAAATCGTAACAAAGGCTTTTTGTATATATTTTTTAAAAAATATTCACTACCGTTGTTACTATGAATATATAGAACAAATCAATTTTTTTTTGTCTGCTTTTACGAACATCGTGCTATGACGCGTATAAACAGAGCAGTATTAAAGTAACTTGGGTAAAACCGCACAGGACGGCTAGTTGTAAATAACATTAAAATTGCTAAGTAAACCTCTCGAGTCGTAAAGCAGATTTTGCGCCGCCTACGGTAGGACTTATGTCGGACCTCTGGGCTCAAATTCGGTCCTAAACCATGTTAAATTAGGGCCGACTTAGCACTAAAAATGGCACAAATTTCAGTTTTTTCCACTTTACCACTTAAATCGAACCTAAATGGAATAAAAACTAGCGCCTATAGGCGCTAAGTGGGACTACTGGGCTCTAAATCGGTTCAATGTCGGACTTGAGGGAGCTATGTCGGCTTTTTACCCGACTGCGACAGAAGGAGGGTTATGTTTTTCGAGTGTATGTATGTATGTATGTATGTCCATTTCTTTGGCACGTCCTACAGCCCAAACGGCTGGACGGTTTTTGACATATGAGGTGTCGTTGGATTTGTCTAAATTGTAGTAGTGACATAGGCTATATACATTTTCAAAATGGCACCCGCAAATGGCGAAATGAGGGGGGAGTTGAATTTTTTTCTTACTGTAGCAATATGGGTATCAAATGAAAGCTAGTAAATTGTTTTATTCTTTTTAGTTTATAATAAGAGTATTTTACGCAGTCGGGTTTTTTGATTTTTTTAAATTAATTTCGACTCGGGCTATCATAGCGAGAGCGAAACGCCATCGTCAATACTACTAGTAGCTTCTGTTTGGCTATTCATACAATTTTTTAATATCTCTACTTGAGTAAATCCTATTTAATATTATAAATGCGAAAGTTTGTTTGGATTTTTGTTACTCTTTTTTACTGCTGAACAGATTTAGATAAAATTTTACATTAATATTGCTAATACATCAGCATAACACATAGACTATAATTTATAAAGATTTTGTGTAATTTGGCAATAACATAATGCATAATTATAGCTTAAAAATTATCATGTGATGCCTATAATTCTACGGCGCTTACGACCTTCTTTTCGCGAGAATTTACTAAAGAGTTGAATGAGGGCATTTATTACTGCTAGCGTGGAGGAACGTTTTTTGTATGACTCTTTATTACCGAGCTGTTGTAAGAATTTGATACGGACAGTCTGAAGCCTGGGCAAGGACATAGACTACTTTTTGTCAATTGAACCAAGCGGGCGAAGCCACACGTGGAAGCTAGTACATAATAGAAAAGAAGAAAATAGAAGTGTATAATCTGCTTTATTGTGTTATTTATACGTATAATAAAACTGCTACAAATCCAATTCTCAATTTGGTTAAGTATTTAAAAATATCGAATAATTCATATACCATTTTAAAGTTTGTTCTCTGATTTTGACGAAAAATATATTTAAAAAAAATTTCATTAAAATAAATAGTTAACGATACGAGTGCCATCTGTTGACTATATATTGAACTATATCTACACTACAACAACAAGTATATGGGGCACCATCTGTGTATATACACAATTCTATAAACTATCGTATATTAATCATCGACAATTTCAAAAGTACCTGACTAGCCCGTTTACGTAGTGTGCAGTGACCCTGTTTCTCGCTTCAGGATTGTTGGTGAGGTTATACATATATGTATTATAAGTATACATTTATTGTAAAAATATATACATAAACAGTAGTTGTGCTTGGGACGTCGCTTGCACATACATTTTACTTTACCCACATATCATTTACTACTATGGCACAGTAGTAAAAAACTGCAATTCAGAAAGCGCCATCTATTGTAATAGTCTAGAACAGGGATATCAAAGATACGACCCGCGGACCGTATCAATTTATAGCTAGATTCTAGCTATTTATTAGTTTGGTAGATAAAAGATCTAGCTAGCAAATAATTAGGTCTACCGTTAGACTTAGGCTAGTTGTGTTACAATGTGACCAATTCTGTTAAATACAATCGAGTTTGACACCCCTCGTCAAGAACTTCAAACTATTGTGAAAATAAATCGCCATCTGACATTTCGTTATTCTTGTTTTCATCTTTTTTTCGTTAAATGAGTTTTGAATTAGAGTATTAATTATTATTAATTAAATACTATAAAATATTATTACACAATGATATTATTACCATTTTTGATCACATTTAAACGCATTAAAACGAAAAAAGAATCGTCAAAATGTCGCGATTATTTTTACGCAAAGTACCTAGGTATTTTAAAGACCGACACTATCATAATAGATGGCGCTGATAGCGCTTTCTGGATCGCGGCTAATTACTACCTTTAATAATTTACAGATACTAAAGTAACTTATGTGCAAGTGACACCGCAGGCACACTGTATAATAAAATTATTTATATACTTACTAGTATTACGTATATAACATTATTTATATAACAGCGTACGTACGAGCTACACAAAATTAAATTTCCTCTAGTGCTGTAGTTGCATTACCTATCGATTATCGACAATCCATGTCGCTAACTTCGTCAGTGTCGTGCGTCGTTTCTCCGCACTAATTTGCTTACATCCGCCCCCTTTACGAAATGGCGGTCGGAAGCTGGTAGGATATTCGTTTAACTTATTTAAATACAGGAGCGGCGGAAAATATGTTATAGGTGTGGATGCTATTAAAGTGACAGCTCTATAACTATGGGTAGTCTATGGTTTCTGTTTTGTTTTTAAGACAGAGCAAATACTCGTATTTGATTTAATTTTCGATTAAGTAGTATGTATTTTAACATATATTGACATAATGTGTAATTAAGTATTCTATTGATTCTATGACGATGTATCTTAGGATTGTCTTTCTTAGTTTGACGTCAGCTATTTGTTACTGGGTGATATTGATATTTCTTTTTAATTATTTAATAGCAGACCCGGACTTAGAACCCTTTTTATGGATGGGGACATACATTACATATATATTACATGATTTGAAGGTTTGGACTTTGGAGACCCTGGGGCAATGTAGGAGCGGAAACCCTCTAACTGTTTCTCGAATTACAGAAACAATTTTTAGTCAATTATTACAATAATCCGTATGGATTTAGGTGAATAAATATGGATAGATATAAGCTTATAATTGTAATAGTTTTTAAAGGTATTGTAGTTAAATTGCGTAAAACATACTTTGAAAAAAAAAAGGTGGGAATAGTTGCTGATTCGTCGATATTACTTTCTTTTTTTCTTTAATTCTGTTATATTCTTTGGGTCCTACCTTGTGCCCCCAACCCCAGCGGTTGAAGGCCCCGTATATTCCCGAAAACAGAAGATAATATACAAACAAAAGTCATTACATGTATTTGAATCTCTCAGTGCGCTAAGATAAACCAAACTGTAAGAACTAACCCAAATTTTGTAACTTTTCCTAAAAGAAATTTGGGATGGAAAAAAACCGTAAGGAATAATGTAAAATGACTAACATCGCCGACATTAATTAACTAATAATGTAGGTATTTTATGTACAATTACCTTCTGTACGTGACTTCGCCCGCGTGGATTTCGGTTATCGCGATAAAAAAAATATCCTATGTTACTTCCAATACCTCCCATTATATGTGTACAAAGTTTTACTTTTCGCGTGAAAGCGTAACAAACAAACTTACTTTCACATTTATAATATTAGTATGATGACGACTTAATATGGTGGTGGTCGTGGTGATGTATAGGGCACAGTCGAGTCGGACATTACCACTCCGCATGACGAGAACCTCGTGAAAGCCGAAACAGAGAAAAAACGTAAATATCTGGATCTGGCGCACGAGATTGTCGACATGTCGGGTGTGGTGTCCGCTGAAATCATCCCTATCGTGATATCTGCCAATGGTTTTGATCCTGAGTAGCCTCGCTCACCATCTGAGGCAACTAGGTATCCGTGATGGTTCGCTCGCAGCCAGGATGCAGAAGGCGGTATTGCTCGTCTCGGCTAGGCTTGTACGCCGATTTTTCAGCCTACAGCCCTAAAACCCGGCCGTTTGAATTCCCTACCGGGGAGTCCACCCGCTTATATTTATCCATGAAAGTTTGTGTTATTATACAGGGTGACTGGTGAATTACCATCAATATTCAAGGAGAATACCCGGCACATGATCCTCATTCGAATTATGTAAAAAAAATAGGAACTTAATTTTGGACCAAATTTTCATAAATTTCAATTCAAATAAAAGACGCGTTGTCACTTTTCCAGTCATGCCGGCGGCGCGTGCGACGCGGTGTTGTACTATGCTGCCAGTACCCGCACCCCCGCCCCGCGGCTAATCGCTTATTCGATCGACGAATCACGTTACTAGGTCACTAGGTCAGTAGGCTAGCGCCAACGTATGGTTTGGACGTCTGTTTTGTGTTTTCCCGCGCGTGCGCCTAGCGTTCGATATTCCGAGTATACCTAATCTGTCGTGTGTGAGTGTGACCCTTAATTAGGTATGGCTTATTAGTACACAAATGAAGAGTACTTGAATATGGTTCGTGTTAATGTAATGATAGCTTACCGGGTACTATCAATTTGTACCGGGAGATGTTCCCCAATCGCAGAGTACCTACTGTTAGCGTAATATTAAGCACTAATCCAAGACTACGAGTATGATTCCATTTTTAAATACGCCGGGAATACCAAGATAGGTGAACAGTTAATATTATTTTATTTTTGTTCCAAGTTTACATCATTTACCTAGTCAATAAATCTGTTGCTCATCACATCAAAATCAAATGGAATAAACATATCTTTCAACTCGTAAGTAATATTTAAATTAAATTATTTATTTTGTCTAGAAAGTTCGGTGATTAGTATGCCTCTATCGGCAAGTAGCAAAACTACTGGTCCGCAAGGACCGTAGTTCCTTGCTTTTATTTAATAAACAACAGTTGGCTGTTCAACAATTCACAAAGTTTATTTTTGTTGTGTTTTTTTTTTTAATATTTTCAAAAGTAACTTTATAATTTTTCAACATATTAAAAAAATTATTCTATCAAATCTGATCTTTATCTAGCGACACCTAGTGAAAAAACCATTACACTGTCTGCTAATATTATAATCAATCAATTGTTTTGGCTACTGGTCGCTAGATGGCTTATTCTTGCTATTACTTTTTGCTTTTATTTACTACAATATTTTTTTCGAGAATAAATAAGTGGCCTAACACTGTTTGAGTTAAAAAAAATATAATACGTAACGAGCTATTCACGGTCTTACTTATAAAAATCTCGTTAATCCTCTCATAATCTACAAATCAATGATTAACTTTTGTTTACTTATAAACATTGACTAGCTGTTACTTAGTTAAGAAACGAACAAAGAACGATACATAGATGGTTGGCACAGATTATACCAAAAATAATCGATTAGATAGAGAAATTGAATGAACAAAGTTGTTAAAAATTACATTAATTAGCGACATCTATGAACATTATAGAAAACTCTAGTTCGATATTGTAGTGAGTCAATACTAGTGACCTCTATTGACAGTTAGGAACTTTGAGATGTTTTCTTATCCTGACAGGGTCGCCATGAGATGTGCGACGTATGAGAGATAAAATAATACGACCAACGTTGATTCTCAAATGATCATCGTTTCATTTATTATGTAAAAATATAAGGTTTTTATATTCGTACACGAGTTATTATAATACATTTTACTTATTTATTGTCAGAGAAATAGAATGTTCAATGTTTATAAAATAATTAATTCCTATTTAACAGAATCATATTTAGAAATTTAATATAATTTTAAATACAAGTTTATTTTCTTGGTTTACTTGTCATTTACGTCGTACATTACAAACTTGTACTTTTATTTACAGCTAGATGGCTCTGTTTAAGAGATCGTGTCTAAAATTGATTTTATTACTTTAATTCATCTTGAATACTAGTTTTATTTACTAGAATATTTTTTTCGAGAATAAATAAGTGGCTTAGCACTGTTTTAGTTAAAAAAATATGACAAGTCCTTATTTATGAACGACATCATTGTCCACTTTATCTGTGTGTTCTTATTAAATTAAAGCGATATCTCAATTGAAATTCTTCATCCGTAATTTTTCCTACGCCTTAAGTTTCTGGGTAGGGATATATTAAAAATAAAATCCATTGCTTCCAAATCAGACTCTGAGGAGCTGCTCGTATTCATTATGCTAACACTGATTGTTTTTTACCCGACTGCGACAGAAGGAGGGTTATGTTTTTCGAATGTATGTATGTAATATGTATGTATGTATGTCCATTTCTTTGGCACGCCCTACAGCCCTAACGGCTGGACGGTTTTTGACATATGAGGTGTCGTTGGATTTGTCTAAATTGTAGTAGTGACATAGGCTATATAAATTTTCAAAATGGCGCCCGCAAATGGCGGAATGAAGGGGGGGGGTTGATTTTTTTCTTACTGTAGCAATATGGGTTTCAAATGAAAGCTAGTAAATTGTTTTATTCTTTTTTGTTTATAATAAGAGTATTTTACGCAGTTGGGTTTTTTGTTTGTGTGTTTTTTGCGTGTGTCTTCCCGGCTCCTGCGCGCCTAGCGATCGATCATACGCGTATACCTAATCTGTCGTGTGTTAGTGTAATCTGTCATTAGTAATTAGGTATGGCTTATCAATACACAAATGCAGAATCACCATTGCTTTCGAAACTGTTAAAAGTGACTGTGTGTGTGTTAGTGTAGTTATGTAGGTAAATAAGTAGTTTAATGATTGAAAATCGTTGTAAATAATTCGTTAATATCATTAAATGAAAACACGACACGCGACGTTCTGGTGTAGTGGTGCGAGTAGTTGCCTCAACTGCAACGCCACGCGCTGGTGGTCGCGGGTTCGATTCCCGCTTGGGACAGATATTTGTACAAATATTTTTTTCCGGTCTGGGTGTATGTCCTTGTGGATCCCTACCGTGCCTCGGAGAGCACGTACAGCCGTCGATCACTGTTGTTATCATAGACAAGATAACGATCGTTACTTATGTTAGGGAATTAACCGCCAACCCTCTTAACACTTGGCGGTGTTTGGACGTAATTAACTACCGCGTGGAAACTAGGGTGTCCAGACGACGCGTAAATAATTAGATAACTGTTGGGCAACTTTACTTAGAAGCTTATCAATATTTATGTTATATTTTTACATAATTCGAATGAGAACCATGCACCGAGCACTCTCCTTAAACACCGATAGTATCTCGCCAGTCACCCTGTATACTTTATATAAGTATTGTATTATATTATGTATATATTATATTATTGAACGGGTGGAGTGAAGCAGTTAGAGATAATAATTTATCTTAAATAATAATTAAGTTAATGCCTTTAGAATTAATTACTAGCAAAGCAGTGGGTAATAAGTTAATTATATACACATGTTACATACTTTACGTCAACTCCCTTAGGAGAAATGTAAATGTATTACGAGCGTATCTAAATAGGTTTTTTTTTATATTTATTTAGCACGCTCAGTAGCTGACAAATAATGAATTATAAGTAATGAAGTATAATTCTGCTAACAAAATTGTTACTTGATTGCAATCGAATAGCAACTGTTCCGTGCAATTTGACAGTTGCCTAATACGAGTAACTAACAGCGATCCAGCAGTGGCTATGTTTCGATGCAATTCAACGGTCGATCGTAAATTCAAACTCTGCGAAATCCACCGCATCTAAACATCATATAAATAGTTATTAGGCTATGATGTGATATGTTAAAATTAACGCCAATAAATTCAAACTTTTTATGTAGTGCTGTAACAAATTGTCAAAAATCTGTTATGATCAAGCATTGATCTATAAAAAACCCTAGATGCACAGTCTCATACAAAAGTAACGCTTAAAAGTGTCGCCAAATATGCTCCAAATAAACAAAAGACATCAAAGCGACATGGATAACGTGTTTTTTTTTTTAATATCGATTATTATTTTAAACAATTATTGGGATTTGTTAGAATTATTATGTTTCTATTAAGTTGACGATAAAAAAATATATCAGTCCGATTTATATAGCTATTTATAACTATTATTAACGATAAGGCTCCGTGGGCATACAGGATATATAGATATTATAGACAGAGTAGGGAAAGCATACGGCTGCCTGTAAGCGGAAACGTCCAACGGTTAGAAAGATAGAGAAGATCGCGGTACCCCCATATCTTTCTCTACTGACGCTTGTTGTTATGACAACCTCGAATGATAAAATCAAATCAACTTAAATACCTTATAAAGTTGTTTGAAGTAATGAAATATATACACAGACAGATAGGTACCGCGATCGTCTCTCTCTTTCTAACCGAGGACAGCTGGAGGCGTGGCTCCCCTGCTCTATCTATAATACCTCTATGCCCGTGAGTCGGCTAGTTTTATTAACAACTGTTTAAGGTAAAGTTTCACGTAATGTTTAATATAAAGTTTAACTATTTAATATAAAGTTTAACCTTACAAAATATACTCGGACTACATTAAATAAGAAACTTAGTAATAATAAGAATATTATTTTTTTAATGAAAAGAAAAGTTAAAACAGTAAAATTTTAGTCAATAAAGTAAGTGCAGCAGTAATGCAGCATGTCAGTTTGATCCGGGACCCTCCAATTAAAGCGGCTGAAGGCTCCCGCAGGGGTTTAGTACGGTATTGCACTCCCAAAGTGCCGCGTTCGACATAGGTCTAGGACTGCCACCCGGGCGTCCTGGATATCATCCGTAAATGGATTCGCCTGCGACAAAAAAAAAGCATGTCAGTTTATTACATGTTCACATGACGTAACTCATAAAATTGTATTGACTGAATTAAATAAAAAAATATATACCATGATTATATTTAAAAAATAATATAAATATATAATAAATGTTAATTGTTGCTGGAACAAATACCTATTGTATCAGCCTGTAAACCACCCACTGTTGAGCGAAGGCCTCTTCTTCATATGAAAGAAGGATTGGAGCTTAATCCACCACGCTGCTCCACTGTGGGTTGACGGATAATTTCCCTAGCATGAATACCGATCGTTATCAGGTGTCTATGATAACAACCGGGAGCGACGTCTTTACGTATTTTCCGAAGCACGGTGGAGAGACCCACAAGGACGTACACCCAGACCGACACTTAAAAATACAAATATCTGACCCGAGCGGGAATCGAACCCGCGACCGCCACGCGGCTTTGAGGCGCCTACTCGTACCACTACACCAGAACGGTCGTCAATTGTTGCTAAATAATACTACCTAATATTTATTTGTAATCGTCAATAATAATATTTGTAATCAGAAGATGAATAAAATTGTGCTATCCGCAAAACAAAGACACAAGAATTTGGGCACACGTATATAAGCATGGGCGTTTGATATATTCAACTCGGATGACACAGGCTTCGTGTTTTCTTATAATAAATACACTTACCGAAAGCTTAAATAAATAATTTTCCATGGATTTTATGAGTATGCCAACAGTGTATTTTGAATGAAAACTACTACACAATCTAATTTTAAAGAGTTACCTAACCTATTTAATTTTTAATATTTAAATTTATTTCTTATAATAAAATTAAATACTTTTTTTAGTTTTTATCGTTAGTAAGTCAAATTCCCTTAATGCAACTACTGAAAGAGCTTTTATCATCATCGACGTTATTGTTCTTATTGAACCTTGAATAAGTCGCAACGATGGCAAGAGATCTGGATGAGGTGACACCGATTCCGATAAAGGAAGAGTGTTATTATGAGTACGCGACTTGAATCGACACACTGGCTGTGTCTCATTTCACAACAGTCTTAAGATTTATCACGGTGTCACTTATTTCAAATTCTAAAATTGTGCCGTTTATAGTCGAACAACTTGGACTTTTTATTACCAGTAAAAAAACAAAACCCAAAAGTTAATCTTTTCTCATCTAAACCTTGCCTCCACTGATATAATAGGAGGCATAGATAAATCGTAATTGTGATTTACCTTGAATGTGTTACCAGTATTCTTTCCACCATTTAACTTGGACATTATTTGTGCCATAATTATCTGTAAATAATTAAGCTTTAAGTTTTACATTGCAACGTGTTATTTACTTTACTATTTGTGGTAGTTAAGAACTTTCTCATAAATATTGGATATATAATATGTCACACGAAGCTAACGCGCTCAAGTCGGCGTGGCGGTTTAATAATGCCTTTGTAACAGTACTTTTAAAAAGCCTTTGTTGAAATTCAGTTTGAATTGTTCTCATTCTAATTACGAGAGCCTTTTTACGCCGCGCCGTGTAACGTCTGATAAAGTCGGGTGAAACTTTGAATCATACAGAGGATTAATTATTAACATATTATAATAAAGATTTTAAAAATGGGTCGTACTTATGCACTTTCTTTTTTATATATTAGTAAATTGTATAATATATTGTTAGGTAAAGAGATGTTTTGAAATTTTAAATATTTAGCTTTTAATTAAACTTTAAACTTTTGACTGCCAATAACTCATGCCAATAATTCAAATTGACTAGAAATTCACTAACACTTACATTTAAAAAAAAATTATGTAACGTTAATTATGTATGTAAATAAAAAGAGATAAATATATAATTACTTACCCAAAATAATTGAAGAAGAATACCAGGATTTTTTTATAATAATCAGGGAGTAAGTATCTACGCAAAACAAAAAAAGTTTACAAGTGGTATAAAAGTCAAAAAAGCTTAGAAAACAATGATATAGACTATAGAGCAGTGTTTCCCAACATTTTTTAGGCCATGCCCCACCTTAAAATTTCTAATTTTTTTATGCCCCCATGCATAATTTTTAACCTTTAAAATTGTTTTGTTCCCTTAAGAAATATAAATGATAAGTTTTAGGAAGAAATCACTATGAAATTGTTATCAAAACAATTGTAAGTAAAATTTGAAAACGTATAATGAAAAAAAAAAAACTGAAATTTATAGACGTAAGCTGTCAAAAAGATAATAAACGGTTGGACAAGGTATAGCCTTGCATTTAAATAACCCAAAGCGAAAGGGTTAAAGTCGTGTCGAGTCCATTTTTAAATTGCCCCCCTTAACTATCAAATTGCCCCCCAGTGGGGCGTGGGCCCCACGTTGGGAAACACTGCTATAGAGAGAATTGCTGACGATAACGGAGTCCGTTTTATAAGGAGAATAAAAATTTTAAAAGCGGTAATGTATTATGAAAATTTAATTTGTTACGATTGCATATTATAGTTTATTATCATAGGTTCAAAAATACACTAAGTAAATTATATGGTTAGATATAGGATATTATAAAAAATTTATACTATATAATTATTTTATATTTGATTATCATATAATTATAGTTACTGTCGTATTTATTTCCGATGTATATATTATACGTATATCGAATATTATTATAATGTATCAATGTTTAATTTTTATTGATTCACGTAAAGCTGCATGTCAGTTTGTTGTAACATAGCATGTTAAAATTATCATTTAGGTACATGCGAAGGACACGAATGCAACTTAGACATCCGACAGATTGTCGCATCCACATACATACGTCATTACTCTGGAAAATGTTCTTAAACAGAAAATAGGACCAGATACACTAGTCTATATGATGGTATCATCGAAAACGGCGTGGGAGGCAGCTTCGGTGCTCAGAAAGAGAGCGAGCCAAAACAAGAAATAAATAGAAGAAAGAAATAAGTAGTTTCACACCTAAGAGGAAGAGCAAAAGCTAATGCCTCCCCCCGTGAAGTAATGCCTGACGGCGGTTCCGCGGAGGAAAAAAAGAGGCCAGAGACAGGAAAAAAAAAAACAAAAAAAAAACATACATATGTCATATAAATATTCTAGGATATTCTAGACATATCATAATCATACACTTTTTAAAACGAGTCGTTTGATACTCTTAGACCCAGTAGCAAATAATCTGTATTTAATTTGGGACTGGGGTAAATATAATGACTATTTAGAAATGTTTTCGTGTCATCGTCTGTCATAAAGTTTATTGTACTGTACCGTACTGTATCAGCCTGTAAACAACCCACTGCTGAGCGAAGGCCTCTTCTCCATATAGAAGAAGGGTTGGAGTTTAATCCACCACGCTGCTCCACTGCGGGCTGGCAAAGTTATTTGACCAATGGTAAAATGTTTAATATCATTAGAGCTTTAATTTTTTAAAATAAGAGTTATCTTCTGCTTTACATTATTTGTATAGATTTGTATTATTATTATGTTTTTTTAATATATTTATAAACTGAATTAATTCCAATATTGAATGATATATAACGCAGTCTGACATCTTAATATTATATAATTACTAGCTGACCTGGAAAACGTTTTTTTGCCATATTAATTATTTCTAGTGGATATTTTGGTAATCAAATAAACACTAACTTACTGTGAGGAATGGAGCGCTGTGAACGATGACGATCATAAAAAATAATATAAGACCAAACATTCATTTTTTGAATTCATTGTACCTACTTTTATTATCTTAACTAATAAATTTTAAATTATATTATCATAAATTATGACAATAAAAAAAATTGTCAGTCTCTTAGTGCAATGAAATGTACGACATTTTAGTGAGTGTATCTTTAGCCAACACAAACAAACTGGATGGCTTACCCACGCGAGAACATGCCACGTATAATTGTCCGTGTGAAAAATACGGTGTCCAAATCTAAGTCACCAAAAGACATCGTTTGGCCTCGAGACTTATTGATTGTCATTGCGAATGCCAATCTAATAAGAAATTTAACCCGTTTGAATAAAATAAAAATAAAAAGAAAAACGCTTAAAGCTTATTTTGTGAGAAAGACAGGAGACCGGCTTCTTTCTCATCCCTACTTTATGCTGTTTACGGGGTGAGAAGTGACACCGGTAGACACCTGGCAGGAATAACTGATCGGGTGGTAACTGATCAATTATCTACCGCCGATAGTAGAAAATTATTAAAGTACTAATATCGCTTTTAAAAAATAGGGGTTAGTGGTAGAAGAGTGAAAATTCAGGGTTGTATGTATTATTTAATGCCGAGTCATAAAAAAATAGAATAAAAAAATGTTGTCCAAAAAATAACAAAAACTTATGATGGTCGACAACCCTTATCACTTAGAGGTATGAAAAATAGTTTACGACCTATTCTCAGACCTACTAAATATACACACAATATTTCATAAGGATCGGTCAAGTTGTTTCGGAGGAGTTTTATTAAATACTGTGACACGATAATTTTATATATTAGATAACGCACAAAAGTTCCCTGAACAATGGTGACTTTTGAATATTTATCTCCCTAAAATTGGGAATGATAGTTTGTATTTTAATTTAATATTTTAAGGGTTCTATAATACTCAAAGCTTCTTGAAAAGCCTTACTTTAGACCTTAAAAATATTTAATAGTTATACGTACGATGTAGGCTGGTACGGAATCCTTAAGGCCAGTATATTCGAGCGTTGTAGGTATTTAGCGCTACCTCCCTCCCCGCGCGACTAGTTACGCGAAGTCTCCGATCAAATGAACTCTCGATGACCCCGCGCGCGGCGACGGCGCACGGAAATAATTAAATATATAATTTAACAGTAACTTACTAGGTTTTTTTTTTTACTTTAGGTTATTTCATAATTCAGTTTTGTTTTCGATCCTGAAGGCACAGTATAAAATGCAACATAAACATTTAATACCTAAGAGAAGTAGATAAAAACCATTATTTAATTTTTTATGGGTTTATAGCTAAAAAAAAAATTTACTATTAATATTTTAATTTATATTAATTATCAGTAATTTTTTTTTTTTTTTGTTAATTAATACACTTTACAACATTTAATACCTAAGAGAAGTAGATTTAAACTTTATTTCTTCTCTTAGGTATTAAATGTTTATGTTCCACCTATTACTGCCACCAGGGCCCTGCGCTGGGGCTCCCAAGCGGCGCATTCCTCCAGGGTGTGACGCGCCGAGTCGATTGGCGCGCTACACTCGTGGCAAAATCAGGGGTGGCTTCTCGCCTAGCGATTTGGTGCAGGTACTTACCGAAGCAACCGTGCCCTGTAAGCACCGGCGACAGCCGAAACGTAAGGACCCTATGCCGCCTGTTGACCCAGCGACGAAGGTGAGGACGTCGCTCTGTCCATTGCCTGTCTCAATTCGTTGTCGGCACCTCGCAGGTTAGTCCCATTGTCAGACCAGATTTGAGCAGGTTGTCCTCGTCGAGCTTTCATTCTTCTTAAATTCATTATCACTGAGTCTGTGCTCAGTGACGTCGCTATCTCTAGGTGGATCGTTCTTACAGTGAGGCACGTGAATACTGCCACGTAACGTTTCTGTTGGCTGCGTCCCACGGTGACTGTTAATGGTCTGAAGTAGTCCACCCCTGTGTATGTGAAGGGTCGCTGATGGTGAGCTAGGCGACACGCAGGTAGGTCTCCTGTTCTCGGGTGTGGCGGGATCGCTGCCCTAATCCGGCAGTGTAGACACTGTGGAAAGAGCGTTCTTGTGACGGGCCGCAGGCGTAGTATCCAGTAGTGCTGTCGACATTCGTTCACAGTCGCCTCGACTCCCGTGTGATGCCTCGTTCTATGCATCGCTATGATCCACAACTTCACTGTGTGATGATTTCTATCTAGTATCATCGGGTTTTTAGATGGCGTTGATAGTTGCTCCGCGGCGTTAATACGACTACGGACTCGGAGGGCTCTCTCTGCACACTCGATGCTCAGCTGCTTGAGGCGACTGTTTCGGGTAAACGACTTCCCGTCTTTAATGCTTTCTACTTCATTTGGGAAAGATTCTTCTTGGACTGTTCTCATGAATAGGTCTTCAGCTTTCCTGATAAGTTCCGCGGAGACCAGACGAACCTCCAAAGTTTCTTCGAGCTCTACTCTTATTTTCTGGCGTGTTTTCAGCTTCTTGTTCGTCCTTTTCCAGTCTGGGTCTTTTAACGCGCTTTTCTTAGTCCTTTTATAGTTGACTCGTTGTGTATTGGCTCGACAGAGTTCTATAAACTGTAGCACTCGAGCCGTCGTGTAGCGGAGTCTGTTCCAGCTGGAGTACCGTGTGCAGTCTGGTAACCCTTCTTTGAGTCGCGGCTGTTTACGATCGGTGACGTGATGAGTTTTTTCTTCGCCTGTAGGTTCGGTTGACGACGACAAGGCGGACGTTTCCGTGGGCCAGGTGGACTCCGGATGATAAGGAAATTCAGGACCTGTGTACTATCTGTGACCACTGCTGAATCCCGCTGGTACGTCCCGCGCCGCGTCGTCGGCTACGTTTAGCCTGGTTGGGACCCATCGCCATTCGCTGACCGTCGAAGAATCTTCAATTGCCGCTAGCTGCTAGCTAGCCGCTGTTAGGTGAAAATACTAATATAACTTATTGAAATTTTGGATATGCTAATATATCGGTCTAAGATATCGATGACAATCATTATATTCTAGCTAAAAATAGATTGAGTGTTCATTAAACTTACGAGTACTTATCTGATCGCTTTTCTAAGCTTACGTAGTTCACGTCTAGATATTTTCTTTTTATTTCTAGTTTTATTCCCCATTTTATATCTACACTACACTGCTATACAGTAAAAACACTTCCAACGTTGTTAGAGTACTAACTAAACTAATCTAATAAAATAATCGATAATAATCTATACTAATAGATAAAACTGAAGAGTTTGTTTGTTTGAACGCGCTAATCTCATGAACCACTGGTTCAAATTTAAAAATTCTTTTTGCGTTGGATAGTCCATTTACTGAGGAAGAATTTAAGCTATATAACATCACGCTACGACTAATAGGGGCTGAGTAATAATAAGAAATGTTACAAAAACGGGAAAAAATAATCTTTTTTGAGAGCTTCCGTTGCGTCCTTTATTATTTCTCTTCTCAAGACATTTTTTAATTATAGTTCCACTTTTAAAGTAAATATAACATCACTCTTTTACTGTAAATTTTCGAAAAAAAAACTCAGTAATATGTTGAACGACCCAAGAATCAAACCTGAGACCCCTTGCTCGGCAGTAACGCTTGGTACCACTGGACCAACGAGGCGAAAATATTTAAGTACGTTTTTCCCTCAAATTAACGCGGGTGAAACCGCGGGGCACAGTTAGTACTAAATAAAATTATCCAATCTATTTCTCAAACCACACTATCCATTCTCTGAGGATAGAGAGGTTAATAATAATAATAATAATAATAATAATTCTTTATTGTACACCAAGAATAAGCAATAGTACAAAATAAAAAGGAAATAAGTACAAAAGGCGGCCTTATCGCTAATGAGCGATCTCTTCCAGGCAACCTTAGGGTAGAGGAAATGGTATATAGATGGTATAGGTGTACAACTGTACAGTACATTAATAACAAAACTATAATATAATTTTATAAGTTCACTTCAAGAGGTTCACTGGCGCTCGAATTCCTAAGAGACAAGACCGGACCCTATACATCGGTTTTCACACAAGAGGAAAAGAAGACGTTGATAGACAAGGGATACGGCACCGGACAGGGATCGAGCGTCATGACTATCCACGAGGCACAGGGACAGACACGCGAGGCAGTCATCATCGTCCAGACAAAGACTAGGAGGCTGCGGATTCATGACAGTGTTCCGCATGCTGTGGTCGCGGTGACCAGGCACACAAAGACCTGTGTCTACTACACCGACAACGGTGGTGATGCAATCGGTCGTTTTGTCGGCCTCGGTGGAGGCCACAACAAAGGAAATACTCGAGCACACCCTCAAGATGGCTATACATAAAAGAGACACCGCCGTCATTGAGGATGTGCTCGAACAGCTTCCCTCGGGGGATGGCTGCGGCAGAGTCTCCAATAAATAATACAAAAATAAAGAGCCCAAATGTAAATGTAGACAAGCCGTAAAAATGTGGTGGCTGGTATGTATGTACTAACAAGCAATGAAATATTAGATTATATTAGATCAAGGAATAAACGCATGTACATAGAAAATAAGAAACATGATGTAAATAGATGTAAGAAAAAAAAAGACAAAATAAAATTATATATATATATATATATATATATATATATATATATATATATATATATAATATATATGTGTGTGTGTGTATATGTATATATATGTATGTGTGTATATTTGTATATGTAAATTATATTTGTAAATAAAGATTTGACGGCCGGCTGGTCGAGTGGTCAGGCAACTGGACACTTTACGCAGCGGTCGCGGGTTCGAATCCCGTCAGGTGCAGATAATTTGTATGACGAATATAGATGTCTGCACCGGGTCATGGATGTGTATTTATGTATATATGTATTTATATCTTAAATTTATTTCCCTTCCTAGTACCCGTAACACAAGTTCTTACGAACTTACCACGGGGCTAGGTTAACGTGATGTGATTGTTGGTAAATATTTATATTAAAAAAAAAAAAAAAAAAAGATTATGTTTATTAAAAATGATTATATGTATGTAAATATGATTATATGTATTAAAAAAAATTATAATAATAATAAATAAATAATGGTCAGTATACGGACTCGCGTCATAGAGATCCTGACAATAAGTCTAGCTAATGTAAGTCTAAAATAGTACGCATGAAACTATATTAACAATCTTATACATTTAATTAAAAAAAGGCACGGGCAAATATAAGCCCGTGGATATTTTTGTTATAAAAAAAATCCAATCTTTAGAGGGGGGGGGGACGCCGCCAGACAGCAGAGATACAGGTCCTACTTCGTTGACGCCTCGCAGGCAACTAAAGCGAGGCGCGCGGGCCGTTTTCTTATATAATTTAAATATTTAATATTTAAAAAAAATAGAAACATTTATTTAAAAAAGTAACCGTTAAATGTTCTACTAAAAGTTATTACCTATTTTTACATGTGAATATTGTAACTTAAAATCTGATATTCTTCGAATAAAACTCGAAAAATAATCAAAAACATCCTTTCTTTATGTTTTTTTTTATCGAGTCAAGTTACAATTATCGTGTTTTGAACCGTTGAATAATCAAGAACGTTTGTTAAACTATAACATATATTTTTAACGGATCAAAAAAATGAATATTACTATGTTTAAAACTCTATCAAAAACAGGTGATTTGGGATATACTGGCCTTAATGGGAGTGCGACTCATGCTTAGTTTTTGATATTAGATATAGCTTTGCAAAATTTGCAAACAAAATTAAATCATTTTTAATGTCAAATGTCGCAGATTCTCACGCCGTTTTACCTATATTAAAATTAATGTTAAAAACAATCCCCGCAAATAAACTAATATAATCATAAAAATTATTACAAAAAAATTAAAGTTTTGGGTCAAAATGAAAAAATCTAAAACTAATAGGCCGAGGACATTGAAATTAAAAAGTGTTATCCATTCATTATACCTTCCCATTTCCTCATCAAGAATCTCCTGTTGATCCACTATTTACGGAACACCTGCATATTGGGTATATCAAAGCATGAAGATAGGAATGATAAGAATAGGATAGGAAAGGATAGGATAGGAGAACACGTCAAAACAGACTTTTTTTGCAGATTTTGTTATATTTTTACAGATATATAAAACTGATAAGTCAAGTAATTTTTTTTAAAATTAATCAGTTCAAATGCTACGCTAAAGTTTATTATTTTATTGGCAGGAGAATAAACAAATATATTTTTTAGAGAGATTTTTTTTGCGGATTTTTGAGAGGATTAAGCTTTTGTAAAAAGATTTGGTAACGGATTTTAACTACTACTAGTCTTGGCAACTTCTGATGATATATTAGGTTTGTGCGTGATTCCGTTCTATCTAACCTTTTTTCCATAAGCTAAGTAGAGATTTTCATAAAGTAAAAATAACTGAATAAAAAAGTAATTATATTCTAATTTTGGAATAAAAAATGAAGAGTTGTAAAGAAATGTCAAGATTTAAAATAATGTTCAATAATGCTAAATATTCGAGTGGTAAAAATATAAACACATACCAGAATATAAAAAGGTCATATTGCATCCGAAAGGATTTTTTTTTAATTTCTAAAATAAATTATTTCTTTTTTTCAGACGGAGGATGGACGTCACTCGGCCATCATGCGCCCTCCTTGTTCTACTAGTACTATACATTTCAAACCTCACAACGTAAGTAAAACTTTTAATAAATAGAATAGTAAAAATAGGAGAAAAGATGAGAAGGAGTATGAATGTGTACATGGGCTTAGTTAGGAAGGATAAGAGTGGACTTGGTTCGGTCTAATCCTTCCACTCGCCACCGGGGCAATAGAGCGCTCACGGTGCCCGCGAGCGCTCTATAAGCGAAGGCGGCCCGGCCCGCATAGGCTGGCCGCGGGCCAACCGTCTTCGGGGCGTCATGGTTGCATGCGCGAGCGATCCCGTGGCGCCCCATTACGGCGATGAGGGCACCGCTGGGTTTTAGCGGAGGCTTGGTTCGGTCTAGAATCGACAATGTCCAAATAATAAAATCTGTTCATAGAAATCAGATTAATAACAAAATATAATCATAATACTCAATGAACGATATAATATAAATAAAGAAAATCTTCATAAATTTAAAACCAATAAGCTAAAATAAGTTTTATTAAAAACAAAAGACAAAAATAATGTCAAGAATTAATTAGAATAATCAAAAAAAAATTACTGTCCAGTGCAAAAATAATGTTTCGATTCGTAACATCCATATGTACCATGGGCTCTCCTCGATAGAAGAGACCTATGCCCAGCAGTGGGACGTTTACAGAATATTACTGTACATTTATTCTATCGTTCGTTTATATCTTTAATGTGAATCGCTACCTACTTCTTTAAATGTTTTTTATATTTTTATAATATTAATCATAAACTATTTTTAAAATTAAATTGACAAATTTATAGTTCTAAATTCAGGCTACGGACATTTTTATTAGTTTTATTAAAAGCATCTCTTTGAAATATATATATTTGTTCGTTATTTGTGTAGCGATGTTGAGAGTGAATGTTAAGAGTGACATAAGATTAAGAACATACGAATGTTGTAAATGAAAGCTTTCAATATATAACATTAGTTTATTTACCTAAGATAAAATAGACGCAATAATATTTTGATAAATAAATCTTTGTTCTGCCGTCAAGCTCGTGTGTTAAGATTACGAATTCTGACGCCTCCAGCATGTTTTATTAAACACCTACGCGTTTCATGTTCACTGGGTTATTTTATTTTACTAATTGGACGTTTTCGTATTTTGTTACGAGTATATACTACATGAACCATGAGATTTTACCCGCTTGACATTTTTTGAAGTGCTAACTAAAATTTAATATACTTTAATAAATATATATACTTTAATAATAATATACTTTAATAATAATATACTTTAATAATAATAATTTAATTGACTTTTCCAATGACAAATCATTTTCCAAATTATCTTTAATTCTATTTTAAATAATCACAAGTGTTACATTGTTTCTACTAAAAGGGAAATGCCCATTTCAGGCCCACAGTGGACAACTGTCTTACGAAGACTTACTTTGTCCAAAAATCTATCATAAATAGACATGATTTTTGATAACATTTAAATAAGCGCCACTACAACCAGTAATATTTCAATAAAAAAAGGGAATTTTATTGATAAATAAAACGAAGTTGAGGTGAAATATTGCCCGAAGATAAAATATAATTACTATGGTCAATCGATCCGAATATCGATTTATAAACAAATAAAATAAACTCAGGTTAAGTACAAATAACGAGCCACTGTTGGTAATTCTGTATAGAATTAACCAAAAGAAAACATTTATGATAGAACCAATGTGTACGTTTGTTACTTTATTCAATAAAGATTTAAAAAAAAATCATCTATCGATTATTTTTATTTACGCAACCGATTTATCGATTTAATTTTTTTGTGACAAGAGGCAACACTGATGACTGAAATGACATTTTTCAAATGAATGAAATATGATTATTGATTCTGTTGACTGTTCGCTTGTTGCTTATGCTCCATGTGGATGCGTTTTATTTTGTTTTCGATATTATATTATATATTTTTTATATATTATTTTTAATAGGTACTATTAGCTTTTATCCTATAATAGAATTATATTTCAATATAATGAAGCATTATGTAGGTATATTATAAGATAATAAATACGTAGTATAATTGTTATGCCAATCTATAATGGTTAAAAGATAATGTTTTGAAAAAAATTCTTCCACCTGAAAACGGCACCAGAACTTTTTTGTCAAACTTATAAGCTATATTTGAAATACACCTATTGTTATACTCAATATCTTATTATTATAAATTATTGAAAAACTTAGAAAAGGCCTTAAATTACCTTTCTTTCATGCACATCTTAATAATATATAACATAACCAAAAAGTTAAAAAAAAATATTTCTACAATAATGGCGACATTTTAAGTTTTTTTCCCAGATATCTGATATTGTTAAGATTTTAGAACACTCAATTTTTATACGATTTTTTGATGTCCACATTGGGCCTGAGACACTATGGAGAGTGGGCATTCCCCTTTAAAACGACTAGCAAAAAACTCGATTGTATAGTCTAGTAATTACACTTTGGGTTTCCTTTATTATATGGTCAGTGAGTTGTCATTGCAGATTCAAAACGTTAAACCACTATCGATTATGATACGGATTCGACACCTAAAAAAAATTGTCTCGAAACAGACACAAGCACACAATGTCCAAAGAACAACAAACTATCTATGGCTGTAGGCCAACAACAAGCATTTATGACGCGACCGGTAGTGGATTAACCTGCCGTTGTTCATAATATGTATACTTGTACCGAAGGATTAATAAATTCTAACAATGAGTAAACTTGGCCGTTTTTTTCTCGGTCAGCTTGGACTCACCTCTCAAAGACTAGAGATACTAAGTCTACTAAAGTACTTATGTGTTTAAATTTTCTGGGTTAAACCGCCTATCTATGTAACAATCGAATACATGAAATAAAAAAGCTATAGGCGCATGTAAGCCTGTAGATGTATATTAATATTTAAAAAAAACCTCGGCCGTTTAACGGGACAATGGTGAGGTGAGTAACGAAGTGGCCTCCACCGCCCGGGACGCCTACATTGGGCTTAATTCGTATGACGGGATTGAAACGTTAAACTAGGGATGCCTCGGAAACGTAATATTTGACACTTGAAATAAACCTCTCACAAATAAAATTTATTGGTTTCCATTATGGGCTTTTTTTGGTCACTGGTCACAGCAACGACTCAAAATTTTTAACCTACTAGGGGCCTTTGCGAAGCATTTTTAATTATAATAGTACCTATTAATAATTGTTAATTTAATTTTATGCGAGAATGAGAATTCGACGCATTATTAAATTCAATAAAATATAATAAAAGAAAGGAATTAATAGTAAATGCCGTTAATGTTTTTCCAGCTTATAACGACGCGGATCTTTTTGAAGGTATCTAACTTACGCTCCTAAAAAGGAAGGTCTTTGTGTATCGAGTGTCAGAAACTGGGTCACTCCTTTCCTCCATTCTCACTTCAGGAGCGGGGAATCTCGAAATTTTCTAAATTTCATTTTTATAATTTTTTTTTTTTGTGATTAAAATTCATTATTTAACTTTAAAAATTTAATATTTTTTTGCCAACTGATCCTTTTTAAAATGTGACAAGTGAATTATTAATATAAATATTTTTTAATGTGAAAACAATAGATATAAACTAAGTTGTTATGACTTAACATTAAATTCGTTTCAATTCGGAAAGTGTTTCTACTAAGAGCGTTTTATAATTAAAATTCAAAAATTTTAAAGTAATATTTTTAGCTAGTTTGTATTGCGCATAGATAAAATCTAACAAATACTAAATAAATAGTATCAATTAAAGACTCATTGCTGTAAAGCCTGGATATATATGTATGTTATATGTATGTATTTCATTGATTTATTAGAATTACCAAAAAATTACACAAAAATACATTGTTTCAAGATTTACATATTAGATGCACTTGCATTAATAATAATATAATAGAATAATTTATAAAGTTTAAATAAGTAAAAATTATAAAATGTGATAAATGAACTTAACAATTTGCTTCCGTTGTTTCTTCTGTATAATGACTAGAAATCATGTGCCGTTACGAGATGGATATGGTAACAATAAATACTAAGCACTAATTTCAAAAATTAGTAATCTTTAAAAAAAAATCTTATGACAACCCTCGTTTAATTTTTGTGACAATTTGTTCGTCGAAATCTTATACCTTGTCAAAGCAGTTAACCAAATTTATTATACTATTCTTGTAACATGATTACTGTCTGTCATACACTTTAAAAGATTTGAGCTTGCGTCGAGCAAAGTTGAATTTAAATTTAGAGGAGAGATTTTGTGCTATTTATGTGTTACACAATTCCCTTTTAACAAAACAGGTTATAAATAAAACGCTCAGCTAATGTGCGGTCCTATTAGCAACAATTCAGGTGCCTGTCCTTTGATGTGGAGCTAGGCGGCGGAGCGGAGAAACTGAGAAATATTAACCAATAAGATTGCAAAAAATCTCCCTGCAACCCTATTGGTTAATATTGGTCCGTTTCTCCGCCGCCTCGCTCCGCATCAATGGACAGGCACCTTAGTACCCACAGAATTGAAGTTAGATAATCACGAGTTTAGGTGGATAAGTAATACTAGTAATATGCGTATGTAAAGAGATCATCTTTTAAATACTACCTACAATTGAGAAAAAATATGTAATGTTAAACTACCCGCACCGGGTTTACTTGTGTTTTAAAATTGAAAATTTATTTGCTCTCAAGTAAATGACGTCTTTTTTGTCGTTAACTAGTAATAGTCGACTGTTGAATTAAGAATACTATAGTAAATTGAAAACTAGAATAACAAAAAATAATATTTAAATAGATATCTATTTATTTAAGTTCCGAGAAGACTGATTCCCTCTCGGGGCAGATATTTGTATTTGTATAAATAATTGTTTCCGGTTTGGATGTATGTCATTGTGGGTCTCCCCACCGTTCCTCCCAGAGCATGTAACGCCGTCGGTATTCATGATGGGGAAATTATCCACCAACCCAGAATGGAACAGCGTGGTGGAGTAAGCTTCAACCTTTCTCTTATATGGAGCAGTGAGGCATTTACAGGCTGATTCAGTTTAATTCAGTTCAGATATCTAAGTTACTATTGGAGACCTAAATTATTTGAACTTTTTCTGCAAATTTTATCACCTATGTGCGTTTTTATTAATATATCGATTTATAAACTGTAAAATTTGACGGCTGGCTGGTTGAGTGGTCAGGCAACTGGACACTTTACGCAGCGGTCTCGGGTTCAAATCCCGCCAGGTGCAGATAATCTGTATAACGAATATAGATGTCTGCACCGAGTCATGGATGTGTATTTATGTATATATGTATTTATATCTTAAATTTATTTCCGTTCCTACTACCTGTTACATAAGTTCTTACGAACTTAGCACGGGGCTAGGTTAACGTGGTGTGATTGTTGGTTAATATTTAAAAAAAATAAAAAATAATAATAATTGTAAAGTGGTACAAAACTTATATGTGTTTATATTAAATTATTTTGATCCCGTACGTCTTTTGTCTAACAATAATCTAAACAAGAAATTTATGTACAAACTGGAATGCGCACGTGCACTCAAAAAAACGTCCCTAAGAGAGGGATTGCATCTCTTTCTACCATGGATTCAAGGCAACTCGTAAGAAAGAGACAAAATACCAGTAGCCAACGAAATAATCTGAACGATTTTTTCATTTTACACGTTGGAAACAAATGTCAACCTTATGCAAGTTATTTCAAGGTGCATATTTGAATATACAATTTCATTTAGTGAACGTTCCAGTTATGATATAAATTCCTGGAATCTAAATTAATCCGTATAATAACTTAATGTATGTATATAAAAGTCGAAACAAAATATTTGAAAAGATAACGCATGTCAATCAAATTGTCAAAAAAGTATATTTCATCTGTATAAAACATTTCAAATATTGTGTGATATTAAAATGATTTAAAAACGTTTATTATGTAAACATGTCTAAATTCCTTGTTCATCATGTCAGTGTCAACGTATCAGATAATATTAAAAGTAATATCCTTGATTCCACCCTCAGTATACGTTTTGATTTGCACGCTTTTCAACATATTTTCTCCTACCTATCTATACAAATAATAAATCTGTTAAAACCTCCGTTTTATTAATACACTATATATCATCAAGAATAAATTTCAATAGCGCGTTTTTTTTTGTATCAGCGCCATCTCTTATCGTGTTTTTCTCTGTTCACGTATCACGTAAAAAGTACACAAAACCAATGTAAATAACTTTAATAGATACATAAAAATTAAACATAACTCACAGTATAATTTAGTTTTTGTTTCATTGTAATTTAATTTAAAAATAAATATTTAAGAAAATAGAAATAGGTACCTACGCCGCCAACGCCATCTGGTCTAAGGAATCTTAAAAACTCACAAAACTTAATACTTACTACATTTACTAAATATGTCGGATAGGAATAGAAATCGTTTTAATATTTTAGATAAACATCATTTTCAATTAATATAGGTACTTTAATGTTAAATGTCACTAAATATAAAAACGATATTCTACTATTATACGATAGATGGCGCATGTAGGTGATAAAAAATATAAATTTATAATTTTTAAAATTTTAGTTAAATACCCGTGCGAAGCCGGGGCGGGCCGCTAGTATATAATAATTGTATTAATATAATATAATATTTTACTTATACTATTTAAAAAAAAAAGTATGAAAATGATTATAGAATATAAATTATATATTTTACATCTGATTTTTATAATTTTATTTTAGAAAATATTGATTACCAACTTCTCTGACTTACATAAAACAACTCAAAAAAACAAAAAATAGTAACAACTGTATAATAAATAATTCAAATAATTTAAAAAAATAATACACTATAGACATAAAAGTCTTATATCCGTGTGTACTTCTACTACCATAATTATGTTCTACTTTTTAACATACTACATTATGTTCAACTATTTCACTTTGATCAATTACACAATCTTTTTTAAATATAAGGCTTAATAATACCTAAACTCTCGTTTGAACATATCGCTTTGTTAGGTAAAGTGGGATGTGTAATACATGGGACAACAATATAAACTTAAACTTAATGAAAAAACCCACGTCTAGGAATAAAAATCACACAAAAAAAAAAGAATAATTTTATACTCCTTCATATACGAAACTATTTCAAGATGGAAATGTTTGTTTTCACGGATATGAATATTACATAAGTACTGGTTTCCACAATGTAATTTTATATCAGGATGAGAATTCATTTCGTAATTTTAAAAATGGCACTCTATTGTAACAACTGGGACCGACGGCTTTACGTGCTCTCCAAGTCACGATGGGGAGACCCACAAGGACATACACTCAGACCGGAAACAAATATTTGTATAAACATACGAATATCGGCCCGGAGCAGGAATCGAACCCGCGATGTTAAGACAAAAACTTTGTAAAAAACTTTTTTTGCAGTTGGAATGTTTTATTTCAAAATTAAATATGAAAAAAAATTATCCATATTTTAATAATAATAATAATAATAATTTACTCTTTATTGCACACCACAGAGAAGAAAAAAAAAATACAAAACACAATTTCATGAATAAAAAGTTAATATCTAGATGCACAATAAGGCGGTCTTATCGCTTAGTAGCGATTTCTTCCAGACAACCTTACGGGTTTGTAAACAAAGTCAATATACATATTATATGTAGGTAATATAGTGTGGTGTGGTGCTGAATATAACTTAAAAGTTAAATAAATACATAATCTTTTAATTATAATATAAATACATTTAAATAAATATACGTACATATACTACATAAATAAATATACAATTACATAATACAAATAAATATACATACATAATTACATTTCCCATACACATTATGGTAAATTTGATATTTGATAGTTAACTTATAAGTCCGAGTTTAATCTACAATTTAAAAGAAAATACGTATTAGGAAGTAGTATCAGAGTTAGCCAGCGAGAGATAATGATTTTTGACTAAGTTTTTAAAAGTTGCTAACGATTGAGCTCTTTTAATTGATAATGGTAAAGCATTCCATAAATTTATTGCCTGTATTGTAAATGAGCCTTTGTAAAATTTTGTATTATGAGCAGGGATGCGGAGAGTAAGATTGCTTGACGATCTTAAGTTTTTACTCAATATTCCAAGATATTCAAAGTTTTGTTTTAAGTAAATTGGATAAGATAAGTTAAATAACACACAGTACAGAAGTGAAACAATATGTAGATTCCGGCGAAGTCGAATAGGTAACCACTTGAGTTGTCGTCGAAAATGAGATACATGGTCATACTTGCGCAAACCAAATATGAACCGGATAGCAACATTTTGAAGTCTCTCAAGCTTATTCAGTTGGTCTTCAGTTAGATCAGGGTAGCTTGCATCAGCGTAATCAAGAATAGGAAGAAAGAGAGATTGTGCTAACATAATTTTGGTAGGTATCGGTAGAAAACACTGCAGTCGTCGTAATGAGCCCATAGCCGCAAAGATTTTCTTACTCACGTATTTAAGTTGGTAGGACCAAGAAAAGTTTCGATCCATGTACACACCAAGATTTTTAACATTATCACTGTATGGAATTATGACACCATCAAATACGATCGTTGGTAAGTTAGTCCAGTCAACTCTCGAGATCAGGTTAGCCGAGCCAATAATAATAGTCTGACATTTACTTGGGTTCACTCGGATACCATATGAGCTGCTCCAGCGTGAGATAGATGAAAGATCATCGTTGATACGAGCAATAGCAATAGGCAGATCCTTAAGGGTAGACTGAGTATAGATTTGTACGTCGTCTGCATACATGTGATAGAGAGAAGATATATTCTGAGAAATGGTGTTAATGAAAATAGAAAATAGTAATGGTGACAGCACGCCTCCTTGCGGTACCCCTGCATAGACATCGCACCAGGATGACAATGAATTATCAGTTCTTATACGATGTCGACGTCCATGCAGGTAATTGCGAAACCAATCAATCACTGATGGAGATATGTTAATAGAACGTAGCAACTCCAGTAGGATATCAAAATCAACATTATTAAAGGCATTGCTAAAATCAATCAATGTCAATACTGTGAGTTGCTTATTGTCCATTCCCAAGCGAACGTCGTCGGCAACTTTTATTAATGCAGTAGTCGTACTATGACCACTGCGGAATCCGGATTGAAAGGGATTTAGAAGATTTTGTTTATTAAGGAAAAGATTCAATTGTTGATATACTAGTTTTTCCAAGACTTTGGATAGGAGAGGTAAAATAGATATCGGACGATAGTCCGAAAATGATGAAGGATTCGACTTTTTAGGAATAGGAATAATTTCTGCATCTTTCCAAGTTTGCGGATATTCACCTGAGTTAATGGAATAATTAAGGATGTGCGTTATAACCGGAGTAACGATATTAAGGATGGGTATAATCATATTACGACTAATGCAGTCACTACCGACAGCGTTAGATGAGATTGACAGTATATTCTTTTTAACATCACATTCAGTGACTTGATTAAAAGTAAACGGTGGAAAGTTAGTAGTTGGAAACAGTGAAATAGAATTTAAGGTATTAGCCTTATCTGCACTGCACAGACTATTAAAGGAAGATGAGAAATAAGCATTTAAACTTTCAATGTCGACATTAGTTAGAGAAGAATTTTTTGAACTTTTTCCAACTCCTAAAGTTTTAAGAAATTTCCATACACGAGCTGTGTCGCCGTTCTCGACTGATTTGTGAATGTGGCGTCGCTGTGCATCTCTACACAATGTATTACAGCGATTTCTGATTTTTTTGTACTTGAGATAATTTTTATCCGTTCTTTCAGATTTGTAAACCGATTTGGCGTAACATTTTTTGGAAATAAGCGTTTTTAGAGACTCAGTCAACCACGGCGCAGGAAGATGTTTCATCTTCACTGATTTTAGTGGTGCATGAGTATCGTATAATTTAGTTAGTAGAGAGTTAAAAATTTCAACTTTTTGATCAATATTTTCTGCATTAATAACAGCTGTCCAATCAATCATGTGAGCATCATCACAAAGGCGCTCATCATCCATACCTCCAAAATTACGCTGCAAAAGAATTCTTGATTTCGCTTTAGGGGGCCGTAATTTATATGAGAGATAGATCAGATCATGATACGAAAATGAATCGGCAGCACACTGTCCATATTTAACAACAAGATCAATTGATGAGACCATAATAAGGTCAAGAAGAGACGGGGTGCAATTTGGGAGTTTATGAGTAGCCTCCAAAGGCAAAATGTGTATATTACAAGCTTCTACTAGGGATTTAAGTTTATTAGAACGGTTGTCATCCTTGAGAAGACAAGTATTGAAATCACCCATTATTATGGTATGACTGTATAATGGGGTCAACGTTTCTAATAAACTTTCGAAAGAGGAAAAATAATTTATGAGGAGTGAGGGACTATAAAAAACACCCAACAGGATTTTAGTATTATACAAAACAACTTCTAGAAAAAGATGCTCAGCCACGTCGATAGGAGTGGGCTGAGTCGACGAATTTAAAATCTTGAAATTAATATGAGAACGTAGATATATCGCCACTCCACCACCACCCCTACCAACGCGATCGTTACGGATGAGTTGAAAACCAGGTAGGGAATAAGAGGAGGAAGGCAAACAAGGCTTGAGCCATGATTCTGATACTAAGATGGATATTTTAATTAGTAAAGAGTACGGGTTATTGCAAAATTTAAAAACAAAATTGTAATCATTGCTATCTTATTTGCCAAACGTCTGCCAAGCTTGTGTAGTTTACATTTTATGATCATGAGTGTTGATTGGCACGCTATTAAAAAGTACTTAATGTCACGTTTAAAATACAGACAGATGTCAAATTATAAAGTAAGTATCATATAAGTGGTAAAAAAAAAAATGTAAACAAAAGTTTTTCTTTTATTAAATTACATGTACGATACAATAACGTACATAAAACATTTTTTTTAAAGTAATGTATATGATATAATAAAATTCGCAGTTTATATTCAAAAAAAAAAAAAAAAAAATATATATATTACCAGTATATTACTGGTCTGGTGTGGTCGTGTTTTGTATGTTTCGTTAAATAGATCTGAAATTATCATGTAAAAAACATGAATAAACATTTTATTGAGTAAAATAAAAGAGTAATGGTTCCTTAATCTGTGCCAATATTGAGAAAAATCAACAGTCAAACGCCAGTGCTGTTAACGAATGTTTAATTATAATTTAATAGCTTACTGACGAAAACGACGTGAATGTAAGATTTTTTTTGACGTTAATAAAAATAACCACCCAGCTGAAACCGAAGTCATTAGTTGGCTGAAATGTTGACATTTTTAACGAGCTACTTATGTATGTAGACATCCGACAGTGGTGCGTTTTATAATGTTTTTTATTTTTAGTTTCTATAAATATTTCTATACTGTTTCGAATGAAATACTGTTTTTAAAGTGACGATGATATAAAAACGATGTTCAGTAGTGTTTGATTAGTATTATTAAAATAAAAAGGCAGCTAAACAAAATGTAATCTTTATGTCACAAATATTTTCAAATTAAATGTTTTTTGTCCAGATGTATGAATACGAAGATAAACTTCAGGGAGAAAGAAAAACAGATCCTGGACCAGATCCTTGGTCCGGGACGCTACGATGCCCGCATCCGACCCTCCGGGATCAATGGAACTGGTGAGTGAATCACTTCATTTAACTTTTAAGAAACATCTGTAAATTACATATGAATACCCTCGCATTTTGCAAAATGGTATATTTAATTCGGCACCATGCTGCTTCGCACTTCACGGAAAATATTATAGTTTATAGAGGCAGCTATAGTAATGAGTTAATGTGAAAGAAAGTTGACAAACACATTCAATCTACCATTTGATAAATTTAAAATAATAACATCATCATCAATATATACAAAGCGTAAGCAGTGACCTAAACTTGCTCCTTGTAGAACCCTGGCTGAATTAATTGGTTTATATAATATTTTTTGTTCGAGACTTGAAATTTATTTTTGTTTATTTTGCAACTGTTATTATACGAATCTTTGGAAAAAAAAATTAGTAAGCTTTTCATATGGTGAACGTCTTCAAATATCCTTCTAAAACGGTTATTATAGTTAAGTGAGAAATTGTTCTTAGAATTGTAGATGTTATTTCGTAATCATTCACGCCCACCAGTGCGATACTTATAATAGTTTATAAACTGACTATATATAAAAGATGTACTTTTGATTGATAAGACTGTATTTATTTCATGGAATGTGCAAATTAACATCCAATCAATTGAAGCTAGAAATATACTTTATTTTTATTTTGTTAAAAGTTTTATCTACTGCTCTATTAGAAAAAATCATATGATGATGATATGATCATCATCATATGATCATGATGATGATAAACATCATTATCAAAATAAAGAAAACATACGTCAGCAACATCGTAGATCTCTTTTCATCCATTTCGATATTATAATGTCATGGATAACTAACCGTTGTAAAGACTTGATTCTGATATAAAATATATAATAAAAAGTCAAATTTAAGTTATTATAATATTATAGTCGATGAAGCTTGCGTTAGTTTAATAAATAGCATTTTTTAATTCAAGGTTTAATTCAATGTTTTAATGGATGAAAATTGAGAAATGAGATAGTATATAAATATATTTTTACACTCCAGGAAAATTACTTCTTATCATTTGGTTTTTTTCTTTCTTTTGGTAGAATATGGATTAACTCTTATATCAATTGTGTCTAAGCATATTATCGTATTGATCGTTCTAAATTACGTTTAAAATCCACTTTAAAATATCATATCAACAAAACAATATATCCTGAAACCTTCAAATCCCAATTCTTACTAAATTTTCCTACCAAGAAAGTTAATTGGAAATCATTAAATGTATCTAAATTTTTTTTGAATAATTGGCCAAATATATTAATATGTTTACATTTAACGTCATTGATTTTACCATTATTTCTATCTATATAAAGACGATGGAAATTAGAATAAGTAATGTTGTTAATAACATAAATATTATCATTTTCATATCATATGTTACACTCAAGTCGTAAGACAAAATGACATGTTTAACAGATGGCCCAGCAATAGTAAATATAAACCTCTTCGTCCGAAGTATTACCACAATAAGCGACATTAAGATGGTTAGTAACATTTTGAAGAAATAAAAAATAGTCTTCAACGGTCGTTCGCTTTGATATATATTTGTACGATATCTCATTTTGATTTGTTTAAAGCTTTATTTTTAGGTTGCGTACCTGAAAACGATAAGCCCCCATGGCTTCAATATTTATTATTCACGTAAATTCATGAATTATTAACCTTTAATATATATTTTTTAAGAATGGTAATGTATCGTCATTTATGGTGGATTTGAGATATCGGACAATAACACGCTTAATCTCTTACCATGGAATAGTTATCAATACTGGTGATTAGAGATAATTAAAAGAATACACATGTAATATAACTTTTCTCCCGTACAGTAATATTTTTAGTAATATTTAAAAGATGAAATAATTTGAAATGAGTATAAAGTTAGTTCTACCAATAAGCTATATTTTTAAGAAAGATTCTTTTATGCAAAGTTAATATTAGCTCAATTTTTTTTTTGTATCGAAATAGTATAACTTCTGATAAAATATAAAATTTTATTTAATTACTAATATTTGTAACTCTATGGTAAGGGACTACCTGTAGGAGTCCTGTCGAATCCTGTGTCTTTTTTTTCTCCAATCCAATGCCTGAACGTGGTTTTTGAGTGTCTTGTTTGACGACTTCCGAGACATAAATTCGCGATATTTGTTTATATATTTTAACGTTACAATTATGTCTAGAAAGTCGTAAATTATGAGTATTTCCTTTAACTCATATTACGGCCCGGTGGACTGTTAGTTACAGCCATGTAATTTTACGCCGCACGAGTGCGGGCGTGGTGCGATCTTGTCTAATGTTAACACTTTATTTATATCACTTAAATATACAATAAAAATATCCATGCTTAGTTATATATATTCTTTAATAGCTTAAAATAATTTAAATCAATTATACTTTACAATTAAAAACAAAAACCAATAATTTTAACACGCGATGAATAAACATGTAACCATTTATGCGCTTTTTTAAAAAAGTTTATGAAAATTATAGGTATATAATGCGTGGTTTTTTTTATATTATTAGTTTTATATACATATTATCTGTATGTTAAGCGACCTAATTAGTGTTTTTAGTCTAAATTTAAGACTTAACTTTATCTGGATCAATGCGTCACGAATATATCCAAGATTTTAATTCATTAAACAACGTAGAATATTTTATTTTTATTTTTTTAAAGAGCATTGATTTTAATGTATTATTTTGTTTTATTTTAAGTTTATATTTTATCAGCTTTAGACGTAGGAACGTGTTGATGATTATTATCGATATTATCGATATTATATTTATTTTCATCCTCAGTTTCGAATCTTGCCAGTAATGACACACGTGTTGCACATTTAACTGAAATAACATAATTTTCTGACATGTCAATTTTATCAGTAACTTTATATTATTCAACATTCTCTGTACGTGAATGATAAATTTTTATTAATTTATACAATTTTGAAATTCCTGGCCAGAACACTAACACAAATTCCTATAAACAAGTCAAACTCGACTTTGTGAGTTAAATATTTTTGATTATTTCTTACAGTTTGTTTGTTTTCATCGTCATTTCTTGTTTTAATGATTATTTCATCAAACTTAAAACCTCATTAACATTATAGGTACCGTTTAGGACTTGTACATATAAGTTTACAGGCACAAGGTGAGTAAATAGAACAGTGTGTGGTTTTCAGAGTCGGCACCGCGTGACACGAACTGTTTGCTCCATTAGGGCTTAGATATTTTGTAATTTAATATCAACAGTATATTTTGCTTGGTACTTAGATGGGCCAGCCGTAGTGAGCGTCAATATATTTGTCCGAAGTATATCAAAAATCGATGACGTCACAATGGTAAGTCAACGACCGACTGGACCATGCATCTAGATTAAGATAATGTATGAGATTATTTTTATACCTTTAAATCGGTTTTTCATTTTCTCTAACAAGTCAAATGAATGGGCAATTCGCTCCTTCTATTTTGTGGAGAGATTTACCCGATTTAATGTAAAGTTCAGTTTTATATAATTTTTTTTTCTCTTCCTCTCTTTGGTGTTGACGACCAAAATCGTTTTTATCGCGCGCGTTTTTTTTATTCCATTAATAGCCGCTTTAAGAGTTCCTGTGATCTTGGATCTAATAAATTATCGGTAGGTCGGTTTTCATTTCATCCGACACTTTCCAGTGATTTATTTTAGTTATACTTTTTAAAAGCCTTCGATATTTCAATTGATTTTTTCTTACTTTTAGAATCGATTCTTTTTATAATTTAGCTGATGTTCATCAGCTTATCATAATGGAATGGACTGAATTCTGGATCAGATTCATCGACTACGTCAGTTCCATCTCATTAGACGTTTCAACATTTAACATTACTCCATCATCTTGCGTCTCTAGATTATCGTTGGGTCTAACATTTGAAATGATGAAAAGTTAACATGCTTTAAGCAAAAAACGGCTTAAGAAATTATGTTAAAAACGTCTTTTTCTCTCACAAAGGCGAAGGGCCAACGTTAGTCCGCGTCAACCTGTATCTCCGATCCATCAGCAAAATAGATGATTATAAAATGGTGAGTGGTTGCACATGACCAATTAACCGAACAATGTAACTGACACTTTTATTATAAAACAAAGTTTCTCTACGAGTGTAAAGAATCCTGTAAATATATATTGTGTTGAAGGAGCTTTGTTTGTAATAAAATTGGCGATAATGAAATAAATATCTGGCATTGATGCACTGTGCTGAACGTTTTCAAGCTATCGTACATTTGGGTATGTGTTTGTGGTTATTAAGTTATTTGTTTTTTTTCCCCGTTTAGTTTATTTACCTGAATATTTTGCTCTTTTTTATTCCCTGGATGTTCAATAGTATGTTCAATCAAAATGTTTTTAAGTTTTAAAACAAGAATAATGAACTGCGGTGCGGAGCCGCGTAAACTGAACTATTTTTTCCAAATTGTAATTAGTAATATTTGATGACCATTGAAATGGAAGTTACCGATGAGAAACCTTTTTTTTTGTTTTTTTATTTATTTATTTTTTTGTTATACTTACTTTTGTTCTGTTTAGAGGGCACGCTCCAATTGTATAAACACCAGACGGATATTGGCAATATTGGCATATAAGTAGACAGCACAAAATTTAATCGCTTCGGCATATTAAGCACATTATTTTAAATAATAACGTTCAATTGGTTTTAAGATATACAAGTCGTTTAGTGTACATTGATACGCTTCCGAGTAGGACACACGGAAAGACGCGGCCCGCACCTTCAAACATTCATCTCATTGTTTTCTTTATTATAGTTTATTTTCTACCATGCTTCATTTACGTTACTGTCATGCAATTATTTTTTTTGGAAGATGATTGGACATAAAAACTATTTTGGTCGTGTTCGTTGACTGTGAAATAATTGATATTGTCTTGTTCATGTGAATTTGTGTTGTGTAAAGTTATTATTATATCGGGATTCAACGTTGCGTCCGCACTCGGCTTGGTGCTTCTGTTCGGTGGCTGACCACCTGACCGCAATATGTGATCCTCGCCCTGAAGCTAGTAATACCGTACCGTAGCTCTAGTTAACTGGTCCTTGAGTCTGCATGAAGGTATAACCAAGCATTCCTTCAACGAATGCGAAACGGTGAGTTGGTTTATAAATTGCGCTTGAACATAAAGGAATGAAACGCATGATTCCTTCAAAAGATTTATATCGATATAAAGACTTGTCAGCACATCACTATCACGCAACGATCTATAAGTCTCAATTCACATGATTTCGATCGTTTTTGTAGTCTTATCTTGTAAATACATTTGCATGACAACTCTTACGAATTATAATATATCGTATAATGAACGTAACAATTTGTTTATATCGATATATTTTACAGAAGTTAGCTTTTGCGAATAGTATTTTCGTTATCGAAATTATAAATATTTAAAATTATTTATGTAATTATAAAAGAAGAATTTTGAAATGATCACAAGGATATTTTGTGAAAGCGTTAAATATTTTTCCCTTACGTAATCATACCCTTTTATATTACTGAAAAAAATATTATACTCGATTAATCTAATTTCCAATATAACCAGCGTCTGGCGTTCGTCCAATATTTTAAGTAAGCAATTCATTGTGATGAGTTTTGGGCATCCATCAACGTCTTCCTGTTCAGATTCTTTATCTATGCAATTATTACCATTATCGATGTCTTTACGTGCTAATGCATATTAGAATACACGTGATATATTATGTACATGATTCGATTTATTTTGTAAATATATAATCAAAACAAAAGCTAACTTTAAAGCATGCTTTTTTGTAAGTATATTGTAGCAAGCTTTCTATGTTACGATAATTCATTTGACTTGCTCTTTTGATGTCGAGGGATCTATTTTTTTATACATTGATGTTAAAATAATTCGAAATTAAGAACCTTCGACACCAATTACTTTTTATCTTCTAAATATTTCTATTGGGTATTCGTTCAAATACATGTATGGATCATATTGGCTAATAAATGCACCTAAATTTACTGGCACAAATTATTATAAAACCTCATGATAAACGAGCAAGTTTGTAGACTTGTGCTGTCCTTTGAAGTCACAATGATACATCAGCCTCAATTAATCAACAAACTGATATTGTCGCCGAAGATTGTGTGTGTAAGTGTAGACATTAGTTAATATTATTTTTATATGAAATTATTGGAAGCAATGCCAAATCGTGACGATTTTACAAAATTTAGTAGCAATTTAAATTACTAAAACCCCATGAGGTTTTATGTTTTAGGAAGGTATCCCTATCAACAAGAAGCAGTAGTCTTTTTTTTTTGTTTCTCGGCGACAAAATCATTTAAAAATACCTGCAGTCCCATTGAAGCTTTTTAGAATGATACCAACAATGATGCATATAGAATGAAGAGTTTTGGAAGAATCAAACTTAGTTTCTTAGATAACATCCTTATGGGAATAATCAATTTCTAACAAAATTTGTTATTAATATAATTGCACTTGTTTTGATATGATCGTTGATTATTCCAAAGGATTTTACGTACTCTGAGAATTACTTTCAAACAGTTGGAAACGTTTTCAGGAATATTCTGTTCAGTTGACGTTCAGGGAGCAATGGTTAGATGAAAGACTCAAGTTTAATAATTTGGGCGGTAAGTGATAAATTAGAATACCTTATATCTTCTTCTTCTTAATTTTTCTGAACTTTTCTTCCCTATAATTTTAAATACTACATTTTATAGATAAGTATATTCTCGAAATATAATTAGTACAATGATAACGTCAAATCTGTAGATAGATCTTTAAATTTCTACAAAGGTACAACTTTAAAAATATTATAACCTTTTAAAAGTTACTGGGTTTAGACTGAAAATAAAGTTGGTTTTCTCCTTCTTTTGTTTTTTTTTCACTGTCAAAAAATACATCCGCATTTCCATTCCCAACTTGTACATTACCCTTGTTAAAAACTTTTATCTACTTACAAGCATTAACCACTTAAATATTCTCCATTTATTAGGTCGTCTCAAATACTTGACGTTGACTGAAGCAAACAGAGTATGGATGCCAGATCTGTTCTTTTCCAATGAAAAGGAGGGTCACTTTCACAACATCATCATGCCGAACGTCTACATTAGGATTTTTCCCAATGGAAACGTGCTGTACAGCATCCGAATTTCGCTTACTCTATCCTGCCCGATGAATCTCAAGCTCTACCCATTAGACAAACAGACCTGCTCCTTGCGAATGGCCAGTTGTGAGTATCTGATTTTAATTAGTAATTTTAATTATTCAAGAAAATAATTTATCTGGAAATCGTATGTTATTATTAAGTTTGATATCAAGAGTATCTAAGCGAAATTATTAAGAACAATTTATTTTACATTTAAGGAGATTATTATCTTAATTTATTGTTTATTATATGGATTAAATTCCAACTATTCTCGCATACAGGAGAATTAAGAATCGTTTTTATTTAATCTGTTAACAAATTTTATTATTGTTTAATCAATGAAAAAATAATTAAACATTGGGAAGAAGCTATTTCCCGTAATTTAGTTCACGTGGAAATATATCACACGCTAACTGTACATTTTTCACAGATAAAAAGTACTATTCTAGACTATAAACTGTCTCTGCGTCAATATTCATCCGGATTTGTTTAGCCGTTCTGGCGTGATTGAGTAATATGTAAATATCCAGGAAAAAATTTCAAGATTCTACGGTAGTAATTTCTGTATAAACGGCTTGCATATATTGAAATTTAACAATACACCGCAGCTTCACCAATGTCGACATGTATCATAACTCATAAGACATAGGTTAAAAAAATGTTATAGAAATACAATTTGTTCAGCATTTTCACATTATCTTAATTAAATATTAACGATAAAAAAATAGATTTTTATAATATAAAATAAAACGCAATAGAGTTTAAACTAATTTAATCTTAAAATTAGTAGCAATATAATGGTATTACGCCAAATATTTATCAGATAAAGAAAAAAAAAACCGTCTCTAACCTCGTTGGTATAAACAAAATATTCGCCTTGGAATCACGAATAGAATCGGAACATTTGGTACAACTTATGTCTGTATTAATAGCTAATGAACACGTTAAGTGAAATTATCGATCCCATGCGATTTTTGTTTATTCTCTACGATATATCTTTTATTTTTTGTAGAGCTGTTATTTCAATTTTATTTTTAAAACGAATTGTGTAAGTATACTACTTTAGCTCGCATTCTGTTCTAATAATAGAGTCGTTTATCATGGAAAGAATGTAAGGGATTAAAGAATTTTTAAATATTCTAAGGTTCTTCTTTTTGTATTTCTTTTAATATTTATTGAGATAATTATATACTGTACCGTTTATTAAGGTAATATACAATACTTTTTAGTGTTGTTTTCTTCATCCTACGTGAGTCGTGACATTGGCGAAATCACCTGTGTGACATTGGCGAAATCACCTGTGTCCCTTTGGCACCATTGAAAACCATTAAACCAAACGAATGAATGAATGAATACTTTTTATTGTCAAAATTATTAATAAGATAAGAATATTTACCTATTTTATAAAATATTTTGTACGCGAGATGTTTCGGTTGCGTCGTATGCAGTGCAAATGAAAATATTTTGAAGTAACTCTAAAAATGGGTTTTGATAAAATATGTTTTATAGATTACATTATCAGAACTCACACACAGAAAGATCATAAGCCCTATCCCCCCAGATGGCTGGACAACTGATGACCTTGTGTTCCTGTGGAAGGAGGGTGACCCGGTCCAAGTTGTGAAGAATCTCCACCTGCCTCGCTTTACGCTCGAGAAGTTCCTCACTGATTATTGCAACAGCAAGACTAACACTGGTATCTAAAACTATATTAATCATTTCGATTTTGTAGACCCGGCATACAAAACTGTCGTTTCAAATACTTTTCTTTATATTTTTTAAGATATAGGTACATATATAAATAGAAAGATAGTTATTGTAAATAACATATAAAACAAAAAATTATTTCCAGCAACGATTATACAAAACAAAAATTAGATTATGATTGCGCAACTAATATTCCAAGATATTGTATTTCTTTCTTACCTATAAATAAAATTATTTTGTTACTTAATTTAGGAATTTATAGATAAAAGACTGAAAGTGAATTACTATTACTTTAAAATTGGATATTCTGTTAATACGCAGAGAAAAAGATGGCAAATTACGCTATAGGTAATCTGTTTCTCTTTAATGGGAGTTTAACGGCGAGTTGCACGAAACCGTCGCTAACTTTCCGTTAGTTAAGTTGCAATTAATTTTAAAATTAGTTGATCTCATGATTAATTTAAAGCTGTTGGAATTAATCATCCGTTATATAGGTCTTTAATTATTAAACTAATTTTTTTTGTTAACTTAATTAGATGTAGGTTTCGTACAACAGATAATCACGATTCTTGTGATTAAATTAGTTTAATAAACACTTAAATTTAAAATTTGTTTCGTGCAACTCGGCGTAAGACTTTGCCACAGTATAGTAATATATACAGTATTGTAACTCGGCCGTATATTTGAAATAAATGCCAACAGTGACAGCCGCGCACTACGTAAACGTGCGATAGGGCTGCCCGCCTCCAGCATTTTAATTACATTTGCCTACTTTGTGTTTCCATTTAGTTTTGTTATTGTAAATATACTCTTTTTATATAAACAAATAAAATACTTTGTGAATTGAATAGGAAGTGTTCAAAAAAAATGCGTGTTTTTTTGATTGTTAGATTTAATTAAAAAACCCTGTTTATGTTTGAATAACGAATCGGTCTTATAAATGTGCACCCGAAAAATATTTGCTCCTCAACTGAGACGTACCAAATGCTTTATTATTAAAGTTTAAAGTATAAAAAATGCGTATTCTAATATAATGTTTAATTAAAAAAACTTATCCATTAACAAGTATGCTTAATTAAATAAAATCAAAAAACCCGACTGCGTAAAATACTCTTATTATAAACTAAAAAGAATAAAACAATTTACTAGCTTTCATTTGATACCCATATTGCTACAATAAGAAAAAAAATTCAACTCCCCCCCCTCATTCCGCCATTTGCGGGCGCCATTTTAAATATTTATATAGCCTATGTCACTACTACAATTTAGACAAATCTAACGACATCTCATATGTCAAAAACCGTCCAGCCGTTTGGGCTGTAGGGCGTGCCAAAGAAATGGACATACATACATACATACATTCATACATACATACGTACATACGTACATACGTACATACGTACATACGTACATACGTACATACGTACATACGTACATACGTACATACGTACATACGTACATACGTACATACGTACATACGTACATACGTACATACGTACATACGTACATACGTACATACGTACATACGTACATACGTACATACGTACATACGTACATACGTACATACGTACATACGTACATACGTACATACGTACATACGTACATACGTACATACGTACATACGTACATACGTACATACGTACATACGTACATACGTACATACGTACATACGTACATACGTACATACGTACATACGTACATACGTACATACGTACATACGTACATACGTACATACGTACATACGTACATACGTACATACGTACATACGTACATACGTACATACGTACATACGTACATACGTACATACGTACATACGTACATACGTACATACGTACATACGTACATACGTACATACGTACATACGTACATACGTACATACGTACATACGTACATACGTACATACGTACATACGTACATACGTACATACGTACATACGTACATACGTACATACGTACATACGTACATACGTACATACGTACATACGTACATACGTACATACGTACATACGTACATACGTACATACGTACATACGTACATACGTACATACGTACATACGTACATACGTACATACGTACATACGTACATACGTACATACGTACATACGTACATACGTACATACGTACATACGTACATACGTACATACGTACATACGTACATACGTTCATACGTACATACGTACATACGTACATACGTACATACGTACATACGTACATACGTACATACGTACATACGTACATACGTACATACGTACATACGTACATACGTACATACGTACATACGTACATACGTACATACGTACATACGTACATACGTACATACGTACATACGTACATACGTACATACGTACATACGTACATACGTACATACGTACATACGTACATACGTACATACGTACATACGTACATACGTACATACGTACATACGTACATACGTACATACGTACATACGTACATACGTACATACGTACATACGTACATACGTACATACGTACATACGTACATACGTACATACGTACATACGTACATACGTACATACGTACATACGTACATACGTACATACGTACATACATACATACATACATACATACATACATACACTCGAAAAACATAACCCTCCTTCTGTCGCAGTCGGGTAAAAAGACACACATTATGTACCTACCTATTAGTACGTACAATTATTCTATAGTCTTACATTTCAGAGTTTCTAGGTAATCTAAAAAAAGTTATCTCTGGATGCGTTATTGGCGAATTCATGCAACCAAAACAGCACAAATAAATCCTACTAGTCATATTAAATTCGAATTGGAATTATTTTCAGTGAAAAAATCGTGTGGTTATTGTTAAAAAAATAACACACGGTCCGTTTGTCACTGCGGCACAGTCGCTACTGTTTGCGTTCCGAGTGCATCCCGAGATCGAGGCCGTTTGTATGAAGTTGGAGTACTGTATATATTACTATACTGTGACTTTGCCATAAAGTGGGACATTTTCAGTCTGATACAATACATGGGTACATACATTCTTACTCCTTTTTATTAAATTAATCCTAGCTAATCTATAGCTTAATCCTCACTTTTTATAAAAATTCCTATTTAAATCTAGTGTGACAGTTGACGAATTACAGTTGCAGACGAACTTGTCACCCTTTGTTCAATAAAGCTTTATTGTTTTTTCTTTATGACGTGAATGAGTTGGATAATGAGTTTGGTCGTAAAACATTTTGACACTGAAAAAAAGAATGACGAATTAACGTGTTAAAATTTTAAAGGAGAGCTAATTAAAAATATTTTTGTATTTATATCTGTATAAAAAGTATTTTAAATATCCAATCAATATTCAAATTAACTAGGAATCAGTTGAACAAATTAGATTTTTATACTTAATTTAATAAAAAAATATTTACTCTTATAATTTTTCTTTAAAATTACTCATTTTTCTGAGCAAAAATTTATCCAAAACGATTAAAAATTATTTTTGTGACTATGAACTTGTATTTTTTGTTACGTGAGTATTTATTTAATTTGAAAGTAGCATTTTTTAGCGAATGTCGTTTAGGAAAATATTTTGTCTCTCCAAGTTTTAAGTAACACATTTTATTCCAGGTGAATACAGTTGCCTAAAAGTCGATCTGCTGTTTAAGAGAGAGTTCAGCTACTACCTCATTCAGATCTACATCCCTTGCTGCATGTTGGTCATTGTGTCCTGGGTATCATTCTGGCTGGACCAGGGAGCTGTTCCAGCACGAGTGTCGCTTGGTGAGTTTTTGAAAATCTATTTTTTTACTTTTATTGTACATTATGTATAGTGTTACGTAAGTTGTAACTTATAAATAATAGTATGTTTAGAATTTAATTTCGTATTATAACAATATTTATGTTTCATTAATATAATTTTTGAGTACTTTTGATTTTGGCACTGAGAATTTACTTTACTTAGAATTTAAAATACATAAACTAATAAAAAAATTAATTATTTAAACAAGTAATTGTGTATTAGTATTTAAAAAAAAACCCGACTGAGTAAAATACTCTTATTATAAACTAAAAAGAATAAAACAATTTACTAGCTTTCATTTGATACCCATATTGCTACAGTAAGAAAAAAAATTCAACTCCCCTCCCTCATTCCGCTATTTGCGGGCGCCATTTTGAAAAATTTATATAGCCTATGTCACTACTACAATTTAGACAAATACAACGACACCTCATTTGTCAAAAACCGTCCAGCCGTTTGGGCTGTAGGGCGTGCCAAAGAAATGGACATACATACATACATACATACATACATACATACATATATACATACATACATACATACATACACTCGAAAAACATAACCCTCCTTCTGTCGCAGTCGGGTAAAAATAAGCTAACAAATTGACGTTTTTGAGATGCAATCCCAGCCGTAGGAACGTTTTTTGAGTGCACGTGAGCATTCCAGTTTGTATATAAATTCCTTGAATTTAACAAACAATGACAACTTACTGTTTCCTTAAGGCAAATAAACTATGTGGTAATATTTCATAGATAGTAACACAATAAATATCTTACACTACTAACTATTTACTACAAATATTAAAATTCGAATGTAAATTTTTTTCATAAACAAAACAAATGGTCTTATCTTATTTTCCCTCATTGACATTAAACTATTGTCCGTAGGAGTAACTACTCTCCTCACAATGGCAACACAGTCGTCTGGCATCAACGCCTCCCTACCCCCCGTCTCATACACCAAAGCCATAGACGTATGGACGGGGGTGTGTCTAACGTTCGTGTTCGGAGCGTTGCTGGAGTTCGCTCTGGTCAACTACGCGTCCCGCTCCGACATGCACAGAGAGAATATGAAGAAAACGAGACGAGAGATGGAAGCCGCCGCGAGTATGGATGCAGCATCTGATCTGTTGGACACGGATAGCAACACGACCTTTGCGATGGTGAGCTCGCATTTGATCTGGACGTATACAGGTCCCGTGTAGATAGATTTCGTTTACACGATATTCTGGAATATTCCGCAAATAGCCAGGGTTTATAGTATTTTAATTTATCACCTTGATTTGCGAAGAGATTTTCGTGTTAATTGGTGACGATTCAGTACAATAAAGGGTTAGTTTAAGGTGTCTTATACCCTGGTTCAAATGCAGAATTTCGGTTTTTTTTTTATATTTCATTATAGCATTTAGGTAAAGTATTATATATCATTATTCTTATTTATGAAACGTGATATTTCATTAGTTATCATTGAAAATTCTTCATTTACTTCAGTTATTAATTTATTGTATGGCATTTTCCGCATGTTAGAAGATTTAAAATTTTGCTTGATTTCTTAGATTTTTGGACTGTTTTCAAAGTTTGTATTATCTAAATAACTGTCATCCTCAGTAATTATTGGTCAAAGATATCTTCAATTCGACGTTTAAAATAAAATTGGTAACGTTTCTTTATTGTCTTTCAGAAGATATTTTCACTATTTATATATATATTATATATATATTTTTTTTCTCACATATTTTTAACTTTACATAAGAATATTACTGCAAAAATTCTAAACAAATTTAGAAATTCGTTATTCACAAGTCTATTTCCATAAGTTGTGACGATATTATGTAAGAAAATAAAACCAACAGATCTTCCATGTGGTAATTAATCAGAAATTAACGTGACCATTCACGTGAAACTTAATCTCAAAAATAGTGTAGGTTATGTTATTAGGTCGTTTCTACAATTGTCTCCTACGATCCAGATCTCGTACCACTGTACGAGTAGTTGCCTCAAAGCCGCGCGCGGCGGTCGCGGGTTCGATTCCCGCTCGGGACAGATGTTTGTATTTGTACAAATATTTGTTTCCTGTCTAGGTGTATCTTCTTGTGGGTCTTCCCACCGTGCCTCGGAGAGCACGTAAAGTCGTCGGTCCCGGTTGTTATCATAGACACCCAATAACGATCGTTACTCATGGTAGGGAAATTATCCGCCAACCGGCAGTGGAGCACCGTGGTGGATTAAGCTCCAACCCTTCTTCTATATGAGGAAAAGGCCTTCGCTCAGCAGTGGGTTGTTTACGCGCTGATATAAATAACAATAATGACTAGCAGTCGTTAAAAGTCCAAAATGCATTGTGTCCGTCCTCCCTGACTGGTCTGCAACTGACAGAAGCCGTTGATGCGCGGCGGCGTGGTGGACTCCAAGATGCGACAGTGCGAGATTCACATGACGCCCCCGCGCAAGAACTGTTGCCGCCTGTGGATGTCCAAGTTCCCGACTCGCTCCAAGCGGATAGACGTCATCTCCAGGATCACCTTCCCGCTCGTCTTCGCGCTCTTCAACCTGGCTTACTGGTAACCATTTAGATAAATATATTTTATCTACTCCCATACCTTAAATTCTTCCTGTATTTTAAATGTGAAATGTAAGTTTGTTTGTTACGCTTTCACGGGAAAACTACTTAACCGATCATCATGAATTTTTTTACACATATTCTTGGAGGCATTAGAAGTAACATAGGATACTTTTTTTTTGGTCGCGATAACCGACATCTACGCGGGCGATGCCGCGATCAGAAGCCAGAATAATATATTTGTTTTTATTTTAGAAAATTTCAAGGACCAGTTTAGCTTATTAAAACTTAATATTGGAAAATTATTTGTCGTTTATATTTTTTAACAAAAAAAAGTATAGTTTTGAACGCAAATATTCATTATTATTTACGATAGGTACATAATAGACAGGCAGAGAGCATCAGACTTCTTACTTTTGGCGCTCTGTCGTATTCTAGATCCTTTGCCAATTACGGTTCAGTGAATAAAATCAGTTAATCTATAACAGAAGGTAAAATACAAGCTGGCGGCGCTGTGTATTCAAATGCCCAATTTTGAAGGTAAAGGAAAACATCATGAGGGATGTATCTTTCGGAAGTATTTCTCAGGCATGTTTACGAGGCCCTCGCTCCCTTTATGGAAATTATCGCCTTCCAAAACCTATATAGTTCTAATAAATAGAATAAAAGACTTAAAAAAACTTTTTCAGAGTTTTTTTTTGAGAGAATTGTACTAGACTTTTTTCTTCTAATAAAACTCTAAAAATGTCTTTATACGTCTTTTATTCTATTTATTAGAACTATGTAGAGTTTTTAATGGCGATAATTTGCATTTTCATAAGGGTCGGTTAGCGCCTGCGACACGCGACTGCGACAGGAGAGACAGAGAAAGAGACAAGAGACCGTGACAAGTTATATCATTGTTCGTCTCGGTTCTCTTGTCTCTGAGTATTACCGAAGTAGCGCCATGGTGCTTGCAGCTGAATGACTCAGCGCGCCCGGTGAAATGTTTCGCTGTCACTTAACAACGACGTGAAATGACGGTACTGTCATCGTGTTTCGTTCGGTTTGTGAGTAAACCGGTGGTCCATCCTTCCCCTCCCTCCACAGATCCAGTGGAACATCACTGATTAAACAAAATGATTTAAAATGATTAAAAATTTTAATCATTTTAAATCATTTTAAATCATTAAAATATGATTGAAAATGATTAAAAATGATTAAAAATTTTTAATCATTTCAATCATTTTTGATTATTAAAATATGATCGGAAATTATTTAAAATGATTAAAATTTTTTTAATCATCTCAAATCATTTTTCTCAAATCATAAGAGGTGACAGAAATTCACAAAGTATTTTATGATTAGAAATGATTCAATATGATTAAAAATTTTTAATCCTAACTGAATCATTTTAAATCATAAGAGGTGACAGAAATTCACAAAGCTATTTTATGATTAGAAATGATTCAATATGATTAAAAATGATTAAAAAATTAATCATTTTTAATCATTTTTAATCATTTCAAATCATTTTGTTTAATCAGGGATCCCTCCACTCCCTAAAGACCGGCATCGCACCTGCTAATTCTCTGATGTAGCGGGTGTCTATGGATGTCGCTTTTACTTACCACCAGGTGAACCGACTGTCTGCCTTCTATACTATATTAAAAAAAGAAAAACTGCCTCTCCTGTCGCGGTCGCCTGTCGCGGGCGCGAACCATTACCATTAGACACGTGTAGGAGGCTTTCGCTCGGCAGTAGGTTGCAATGCCGTCACTTTACTGTACCGTACCGGGCGCAGGTCGACGTACCTGTTCCGCGACGAGGACGAGGAGAAGTGATTCTCCGTGTCCACGTCGGGGGGCACGGAGGCGGGCCGCCTGGTCGCCGCCGTGCTCACGCCCTACGCGCTGTTCGCGCTCGTCTACGCGCTGTGCTTGCGGCCGCAGCACGACGCGCCGCGCCCCGCCCGCCGCCGACACTCGCGACCCTCGCGCATTCGACGCCTATAATTTCGGCATCAACTCCTCGACACATTTTCAGACACTTCATACTGGCCAGGGCCGGATTTTGAGGTCTGGAGGCCTCAGGGCTACAAAGGAGTGGAGGATTCTTGGCCCCAAATTATATACAAATTTAGATCGATGATTTCTGTTAATATTCAAAGTAATCATGTTTGTACAAAGTACTATAGGTAAAGGTAAGTACTAGTTTGAATTTGAAAATTTCGAAGTCTGTTGTGGGGGCTCCTCTTTTGTGGAGGCCCTGGAGCTGTAGCCTCGGTTACAATCCACTTAATCCGGCCCTGATTCTGGCGCGTGGTGCTGTGTGCATATAATTGTGAATGCAATTCTATTTGTGTAACAGTGCCGTGACAATCGTCGCAAGAGGAACACGCGTTGTTGTTACTCTGGTCTCGAGTACATTAAATTAAAAACTTGACATTGTAATAAAAAGATTTTGTTGTAACAACGTACCCGACTGTACCTCTTGTTACGCACACACAGTTACTGTATCTTTACAAGCATTTCGCACAAGAAGCTGCACACGCCAGTATCATTGGAAGCATCAACTGAGTAATTGATTTCTTGTAAACGATTTCTTTATAGGCTGTACTAAATACATGTAAATCAATAGTTAAGTTGTGTCCGTTCCAGCTTGTCTGTTTATTTCTAGTTGTTTCCTCAATCTTTATTGTAACCCAACTTGACGATGAATTTTCTTCGTCATTTTCAAGATATTTAATCAGATTGGAACAATTTCAATTTTGAGAATATTATATCAGTTTGATTGTTAGCGTTAATTACCAATATTTAGAAATCGTTTACGATGTATAAATGTGTTGATTGTAAGGAGTATATTGTCTGAAAATTATTGAGTGGTAGACTAATGGCGCCAATATGCTGCGTGTGTGCTGTACGCAGCTCACTCCCTTTGGTTCTGCATTTCTTTTGGTCATGAAGGTTTTCACTGGATTGAGTATGGAAACGAAAATTAATTGGAAACGATAGAACTGATTTAATGACATTATCACCACACTACTACATAATTGGACACAACATTTACTCTGACATGAAAAGTACATAAACATTTTTATGAAACGTATCTAAAATAAAGGAGATGAAATTTCAAAATATGAAAATTGAGCTCAAATAACAATTCTTAAACAAAAAAGAAGGATAGAATGGAATATTTCTGCTTTTCCATAACACAACAGCTTAACTCGAATCAGACAAATAGCATATATGCTCGGATTTTAAAGTCAAGCTTAACTTTATAGCTCACGATAAACCATACAGAGTCATTTCAAGAACTTTGACTAACATTCTGAATGAATTTTATCATTTTTAAATTTTTACTGTCTACGATCAAGCCTAGGTATTGTGTTTTGAGCGTTTAATTCTACTTTCTACCTCATAAGGGGTCATCCATAAAATATTTTTGCAAAAGAAGATAGTGTAGGTCGTTAATCATTTAGAAGATAGAAGAGAGGTTTCAAAGAAGAAGACTAACTGGCTACCTACGATGTGACCAATTTTTTTAACACATGCATCTTGCAGTCAATAGAAAGAAGGGACGTGCGTTACAAAGAAGGATGGTTGGTTTTGGAAGGGGTGGTTTTGAAAATCAGTTGTTAATTTTTACGGGATAAATATGGATGACCTCAATATTACACACACGTTTCCTTCCAGCACTTTCAATTAAATTAATGCTATAACTTCAGTTCATCCAACATTAAAATAATTTGTAAAAAAAAAATAAGCCAAAGAGACCGAGAACAAAGAAAGAGATGTAAGTATACTCTTGTCAAAGTTCAGATAGAAAAATGCATCAAGGACGAGCAGATAAGACAGCGTACTAGCGCGTAGAGATTACTTTGATTTCAAAATGTAACCTTAACATACTTAGACTGTTGTAATCACGTCGAATTGTGACAAGCCAGACCAAAAATGGCGTCGATTTATAACGTATTCTATTCAGTATATTAGGGTTATGTTTAAGAATACACCCCTCTTTCTAAGGGAGGGACTCCGTCATGACATCTTTCGAACATTGTAAAAATACATCTTACAATAAAGATTTTTGGATAATTTTACTCGAGCGATAACTGTGTCACGTATAAATGGATGGGCTACTTACTAATATAAGAATACAATAAATGTAATAAATGTTTAAATGTCACCCAAGATTAATGTATTAGGCGCACATTTTACATACACGTCTGAATGTTTAATGTATGGATTCTTCGGATACGGTGCGAAAAATTTCGTTGCGAAAAAGTGTCGCTCTTACCCATATACTTACCCCTACTGATATTATTTGTAACAATTAAACTAAATTTTGAGCTTTGAACTTTATGAATAATTTAATTTAATTTTTTTCTTATAAAAATATAATTTAAGTTTGTTCCTAAACCTGTGCTGGTGATTTTTAGGGGTAACACTTTTTCGAAACAGTTCGCACTGTGTCGCAACGATTAGTTAATATAATATGTACTAGATATACCGGACTGCACCGTATATTATCTGTGGCCCATAGTAGGTAAGAATGGAATATTCGGATCACATAATAGTATTAAACTGTCGTCACGCTAAAATGAACCGATTGTTTTTTTGTAATAAGGATCAATTGAGCGTGGGATAGAATATATGTGGTCAGTAGCTACGAATTATTGTATGAATGTCTATATACTATGTAATTATAGCTAAATATACTATAGAAACATACTAAGTGCTCGACTTTATCTCATAGAGAAAAGAGTTCGTGTTACATCTAATAATTAGTATCCATAGTCGATAATATTCACATTTATTGAAAAATAGGTACTATTTAGGTATAATATATGGCGAAATTTTAAGAAATTCATAACATTAAAATTATTTATTAATTCATAAACCGTTAGATGTAGTTATGATTGCGTATAACGGTAACTTTTTCGGTACATAAGCTTTTTTATTTAAAGTTTTGACTCGGGGGTAACTTTGAAGCAATGAAAAATTAACAGGGTAACGATGAATCAAAATTATTACTAAATATATGATACTTATTAGTAATAATAATTTTAACTCACTCGATGATAAGTATCAGAGAAAATCCCTCGTTTATAATTTTTAATTAAACGAAATATGCTAAGGCTTAAGGTTGTCTTTATTATGACTAAAGTGTTTTAATTATTTTTTTTTCTTGTACTGAAAATGTTACTGTACGTGTATTGTGCAAGTAGGTGATTGTACCTACTGCCTACTCCACACCTGTGTCGCTCACTGTATAGTAAACTATATTATTTATAGTACTATACTAAGATTTATCTATGTTCAATCACTACACCCACTATTTGTCACACTGTATATATATAAAAAAAAACATCACAGCATGGAGGTTTTATGTAATGTTTTTTTTTTTTTTTTTTTTGTATTATATAGAAGGAACGTCCAGTAACAGAAATATGCATTTGCGTTTAAATACTTTTGTATATTAAGCTGTTATCTCGAAATTGATAAAGCTCAACAAATAACATAATAGGCTTATAAGTTCCTTAGTTATTTTGAACATAAACCGTTTTAAACTTTCATGGTTGAAAACATTTTTATTGAGAGCGCATTTGTCTACCATACCTTGTACAGAGCGTACTGATAATTATAACTTTTTAACTTCTCAATAATAATATTTTGAACATTTTCTACCTCCGTATTGGGGCGGAGTAGAATACAGTCCCCAATCCCACGTCGGGGCACCCGGGTGTCGTAAGAGGCGACAGAACCCGACCGGTGGTAGGGCCGCGGGGTCCGCCTGGCGGAAGACCACCCTCCTGTCCGTCTGTCAGGAACTCAGCAGCGACGGTTGGGCATGTCGCGGCTGGAAACGATAGACTCGGTCGAAAGCTCGCGGGTTTCGACCGGTTACAGGAGTGCCAGATCATGGTTTGAATCTAACACGCGGGTTGGACAGTTTGACAAGTTTTTCTTCTACTTCTTCAAGTTTTCTATTATTTACTTTCTACTCACTTTATTATTTAAACAGTAAACGCTCTTAATTTTAATCGATTCTATCATCTTCACCGTCATTCACGTCATCAACTCTTAGTTTCCACATTTTCATATAACTATTTTTCAGATTTTTGGCCTCAACAGGATTGTTAGCTTATCTGTTGAAAAATCTTCTCTTAGTAGTTGAAAAACTTGTCGGTCAAGTATTATCTGGGTAAGCTATTATTCTTCATATTCTCTCGAAAATGGGTAAGCCTGTTTAGAAATAAGTTAAATTAAGTTGTATATATTATAAGATTAAAAAATTAATGATAATTATCAATTATTTAAAAGTTACTCTTGTCGACAACGGATGTTGCTTGGTTAAAAAAGATTTTGCTGAGATAAAATCTACGAAATCGCTTCAGTGAATTTTACACATTATTGTAATCTAGCATGTAAAAGTGGGAACGCACAAACTTAATTATATTAGTAGAGGTATATTGTAGTAATTACCTGTAATATTAGTTATTTCTGTCTGTACATTTATTTAAATTACTTTATTATAATTTTAAAGTAATGCCGCTAGAGCGGACACGGCGAGGAAATAAACCGAGTGGGCTTCAAGCGTCGTAAATAATTTATTATTTGATTTGATCTAAATTTATCATCGGATGGTACCCAAATGCTTTCGTAAATGTAAATAGTTCTTGTAAAGGCTTTTTGATTTTCTTTTAATTTGTTACGATTTTGTGTGCGATGTTAACTCGCGCTTGAATCGTAACCCGACCCGGGAGCCATTCGATTGATATCTTTAGAAGTAATTTATTTGTTTTACTATATATTTGGAAATTGTGTATTTATAAGTTGTGGTTTGACTTATTTTTAAATTAAAATTCATTGAAGTGATGTTATTTAACCAAATCGCTTTCGTTCTTAACTGGGGTAATTTTTAATGGGTGTGCAAAAAACATGGGCGCAGCATCCAATGAAAAAAATTATATTATTAATTTTTACTGAAACATTCGCGATTATTATTACCTATTCGTAGGTAGCAGTTTAAATACGGATCATTGGACGTAATATTATTAACATATTTAACTAAGTTTTTTCGATATGCAAACACACTACGGACTTTTGCATTTCAAGTTGTTTGCGTAACTTTAACGTGTACCGTGCACTAAACTACGCACCCATTCTAATTTCTCGCAACAATCTTAGTATATATATACTTTTAAAAAATTGTAAATATTAAATAAAACAAACATGCTGTGATGAATAATATATTATTTAAGTACATAATGAATGTATTATATCACTATTACTGTGTTCGGTTATGATAATATTTATACTAAGGAATTATCAACTTCCGGAAGCCATTATTGTGTTTTTATTTACTTATCTTGCTCATTTCACACTTTCCGTCCCTTTATTTCACGTTATGAGATAAGTTGGTTATTGAGGAATCGATGAAGATGTTCATTAACATCTATGCGTGTTTAATCTGATTAAAAACGTAAATACTATACCTACATAAATATTCGTGATTTGAATTATCTTGATTTGACAATGTTTATTATTTAATTAATCTATACATAAAGTAATCTTGAATGTAATAATGTCAAATTAAACACGTTCTTAACTCGTCTAAATGTCATATAATAACATGGTATAGTTATACTCGGATATATAGTAATTTATTGTATTATAAACGGTGAAGTTATGAAGTAGCCCATTATAGAGAAATCCCGTAGCTGAATGTATCCATCTGTATTTATTTAGATATGTTCGAATTACATTAGATATTCTTGGGCTGTGATGATGTGTAGTTAAAAATGTTTAACATTTTAATTCAAAAATGATGATACTGGCAACAAAACAATCGAAGCTTCCTGATACGAGTCTGGTAACATTAATCTGAAAAAAAAATATAGGTCAATTAAATCATTTTTAAAAACACCGTCAACATATCGATATCGTTGAATCATTATAATTATATAATATCGATAATATCGTCATTACTAATGCCATTTCGTACTATCGATGATAAATATAAGGAATACAGTATTAACGAGTTATTATGTAAAATTTTTCTTTAATTAATCAGGAAGAATATTGCAAGTTTTTATCTGACGTTGCCATTGTAACTTTCTACCAAACTTTAATAATATAAAGGCCGTCGTTGTATTAATTTAATTGTTTTTAAGGGACTGTTGCAATGAGAACGATGCGGAAAGGATTTTATTAAAATTATACCCATCTTTAATGGCGTTTTATTTCAACATCCCAATTCCTTTAAAAATTTCATAATATATTAACATTTTTAATTTAACATACAATATAATCCATAAATTTTTAATTTTAAAATTAGGAGTAATTAATTTTGACTCATTTCTAGTTATAATTTTTTAATTACAATATTAGATATGAACCTATATTTTATCTCTTTGAAGTAAAATAACTTTTTGGGTACCGACATAACCGATGCTTCCTTAACACTACTACGCCGCGGGGTTAAAGCCTCAGACACAGCAAGTTAAATATGTAAAGTATACTTTTTGTACCTAAAAATAAACAAAAGTAAAAGATACGAGTGATATAAGCTGTAAATATTATGCTTTTTTATAATTAACACGTTCACAGTTCACGGTATCCAAATGGATACGAAAATAGGGTTACCGTAGAGTCCATATATCCAAAGGATTTATTCTCACCGAATTCTAGAGAATCTGTAAAATATATTTGAATTTGTAGGTGTGTAGCGTCTAAAAATCGTTGTCTAAAGTTATTTGAGTAATGCGATGTGATGCTTACGCATACGTAAATATATACCACTTTTGGTCATTTGATCCCAAATGTATTCGTATGTGTTTGTCACTAATAGGTCCATGTATCAATATTGATACATTATCGCAACAAGTATATACGGCTTTTTTACCCAGCATTGTACACAGAAAAAATGAAACTTATTTTAATATATACTTATTCAATTCTAAAATACAGACAATACATAATTGACAATAAAGATGAATCAGATATATGTACCTTTGTACCTATATCTAAACACCCAGAGGGCAGCCAAACAGGCGAAAACAATCCTTGCAGTGCCCGCTGTGAGTCAGCTCTTTATCTGATAGATCTACTCCTTTTACTTGAGGCATATTCAAAAAAATTGATTATAATTTAACTGTCATACTCCTTAGAACAGGTTTATAGGTGTAGTGTGTTCAAGCAATCCTGGATTTATCAATAGGCCGTATAGGCCGCGGCCTAGAGGGGGCAGCGTCCTAGAGGCGGCAGAATTCAGAGGACGCTCAGTCGATTTCAAAAGATAAAAATCAAACAAGGTCGGTAGTTTTCTCATGGTTTTTTATGCTAATACCTTAAATCCCTATAGAAACTCATTCCTATCGAAAATTACGCTCATTTTTAGTGACTAGTTCATTAGTTTATTTAACTTTAGTGCCTGCGGCTTGACGGGGGCGTTGCCGTGCCCCCAGATTTTATAAAGGTACATGAGGTGGCGGAAATAAAGTGGCTTACACTCATAAAAAATATGAATCCGGCACTGTGTCCGAGTGGATTTACACTATACATATTTATAGTTTCAAGTCCCCGTATCCCTTTGGATACATTTGAAAAATACACACTAAAACACATAAAAATGAATAAATAAAAGAATAAACTCAATAATCCATTATAAATAGATAAGTTACAATGAATATTGAAGTGGACTTAGTCTAGATTTTGTTTTTATATTGTGGACTGTAAAAGTGTTAAGCTTCGCTTGAAGCACGTATCTAATCCGTGGTAATGCGAGCACTGAATCTTCCGTAGTCGAACCCGCGAATCTTATCGGTACTGGCTTTTATGGTTAATGCGTCGCATCTATAAATCGTTGCGTGATGTTTATTACCCATAATATATCTTCAGAAGATAGATTATATTATAAAAATTAGGAATATTCGGCAGATCGGTTCTTACAACTTTTAACAAACAATGAATATCTTTAACATTAATTTTATTAGTATAAATGTTTTAGTTGCTAAAATCTTTTTCGGTCAAACAAAGAAAATTTGATGTTGTTAACATTTAAAAAAAATTATTCTTAATTTATTTTGTTTTGTAAGTTAGAAACAAAACGATTTTGTAGTTTTTCAGAAAAAAGCGATGCCATAAATGAATAAAAAACTTGTAGACTTTTTTTGTAGATTGTACTTAACATTCTATCCTGAAAACTTAATTTTGAAAAATGTATAAAATAATTTGTTTAAACAACATTTTAATTTATTAGATTTTTACAACATTCCTAGAATTGATAATCATACCAAAACCTTTTTAAATTATTAACTAAAAATAGCGAAGACTTGATTTTTCAGTGATGAGCTTATAGCTGAATATAGGCTCATCATTGAAGTAATTGAATATAGTTGGCTATAGGCTCATCATCTATTTACAGATCAAAATTTATCAAATCTTACGGAGATACTCATATTTTATACCTAAATACGAGTCTACGAGTCTACGTCGTTATTGTTGCATAATTTGAAATCAAATCAGTAACCCAATTTTTTAATAAAGTCCATGACAGAGTTCAAAGCCATTCTAAGCCATCCAGGCTTCTTCGGAGATGGATCAATTTATAGTGGAATTAGACCAAAAATTGAGTTTACCGAAACCGATTACTAAATTGGTATCGGCAGATACCAACGTATGTTTTGACATGTTTCAAGATTTCTTTGTATATTTTTTGTTCTGTGTTTTTTTGCGTCAGTATTTGTATTAGATTAAAATGTTTTAATAAAATATACAAATGTAGTTTACAAATAATAGTAAACATATCTGTTATTATGACAAACCTAACATGAAAGAATGTGTTTAGATAGGCTAAATATTCCAAATCGTTTTCGTTCACATAAATCAAAATACAAGTACGTTATTCAATTAAGTCTTTAAAAGTCCTTTTAAATTATCATTTCACCATGTAATAAATAGAATATTAAGACCCAGTTTCACCACTTGCTATTAAGTTCCGGCTAACCTAACTGGCATTTTTTTGACAGGTAATTGTATGGGTTATCTGTCAAAATAAGTCCCAGTTAGATTATTCGGAACTTAATAGGAAGTAGTGAAACTGGCCCTTAGGATAGTAATAATAATAGAAGCTACGACCTTATCCTTTTGGTTCCGAGAAAATATTTTGCTAAGGCGTTTACATTTTATTTTAGTAGTCTAAGGGCCTGCTTCACTAATTGCTGATAAGGCTACCTGACGTATAACGATATCCAACAGATTAAGTTTATGAAATACTTTTCTTTTCATAATCAACTGTACTGCTGTACTGTATCAGCCTGTAAACAACCCACTGCTGAGCGAAGGCCTCTTCTCCATATAGAAGAAGGGTTGGAGCTTAATCCACCACGCTGCTCCACTGCGGGTTGGCGGATAATTTGGCTACTACATGAGTAACGATCGTTATCAGGTGTCTATGATTAAAACCGGGACTGACGACTTTACATGCTCTTCGAGGCACGGTGGGGAGACCCACAAGGACATACAACCAGACCGGAAACAAATATTTGTACAAATAGAAAGAATCGGGAATCGAATCAGCGACTGCCGGCGCGCGGTGTTGACGCAAGTACTCGCACCACTACACCAGTACCACGGTCGTCATAATTAAACTCCACTTTATCTGTCAAATATTTTTATTCGCAACACGTGAGTCCAAAAATTGTAGTCCAATAGTTGAAGTGAAGTTGGCCCTAAGGACCTTTTTTTTTGGCGGGAAATAATGTAGGCCCTAAGGACCTCTTTTAACTAAAAAAAAAATAAATCATAATCAACTTAACTGAATATTGTTTTCTTTATATATTAGTTAATGATCCGCCAACCTAAGCTCCAATCATTATCTCCTACAAAGATGAAAAGCCCTTTGACTAACAGTGAGTCATTTACAGGTAAAAATAAAAAAATAAATAAAAAAGTTTTTATTATTTCTAAATCTTATACAAACACATTGTGGTTGAGTCTTCCCAGTGAGTAGTCATAGACACTCGTTTGGGGAATGGCTCGTTACTTTCCTTCACTACAGATTTAGAGATATAACACTAATAGTTACATGTATTACAGAGAAAAATCAAAACTATTTTAAAAAAAAAAAGAAAAATCTGATTAAATTATATAAATCTAAGTTTCCTTTCTTCTCAACTAGCCTAAATGTCTATGTTTATACATAAGATAAGATATATATATAGGTATGTATACGAATTTTCACGGGCGCGTAGGAGCGTGTGTGTGTATGTGTGTGTGTGTGTGTGTGTGTGTGTGTGTGTGTGTGTGTGTGTGTGTGTGTGTGCGCGCGTGTGTGTATATGTGTGTGTGTGTGTGACTTGATCTCTCATTTGCATTAGAGTACATACATGATTCATTATTGTTTTGTAAGTGTTAGGTTCCTACGAACAACTGTAACTGTTACAGGTATTTTCAATTAGTCATTAATGACAGGTTTAATATAAAATTTGAATACTATAGTAGAATTTTCTAAAGTATTATTCTTAAAAAAACATTCAAAAGTACTTACGGAAAGATCGTGAGAAAAATTCACTGCAACTGGTCATCGAAGTTGAAAACAATCTCATCATCACTGGACCTCTTGCCCCATCCCGATGAGAAAGTGAGCTGCGCTTCTGATGAAGCAAACAGATTAGCTGCTGCAAACAGCAAGCATAGCGCTACACGCTTGGCAATACGTCTAAAACCAGCCATTCTTTTAAAAGTTGACTCGACAATGATCAGCAAAGATAAACTACCCTCTTTTTATACCGCTATACAATTTTCCAGATTTTTTTCTATGTAAAACTACACGAACAAAATTAAGTGTTTTCATGGTGACAATAAGGGTCAAATTTCTTATCAAGGTTTTGCTGGAGTTGTCTTGGAATGGCTATATTTAATTAAAGTAAAAATCAAGTGAAGTCAAACAAGTTGGAGATAATTATTCTATTACGTTTTGATTTATTGTTGATAGCGTCACGCCGTATTTGTTTTCAAGCTTCTATTTTTCAAAAATACGTATCTATACTAAATATAATAAAACTGAAGAGTTTTGTTTGTTTGTTTGTTAATAACATCACGCTAGGACCAATAGGGGCTGAGCGATAATAAGAAATGTTACAAAAACGGGAAAAAATAATCTTTTTTGAGAGCTTTCGTTGCGGCCTTTATTTCTCTTCTCGAATTTTTTAACTATAGTTCCACTTTTAAAGTAAATATAACATCACTCTTTTACTGAGAATTTTTGAAAAAAAAAAGCTCAATACGTTGAACGACCCGGGAATCATATCTGAGACCCCTTGCTCGGCAGTAACGGTTGCGGCCACTCGACCAACGAGGCGGGCTCCTACTCAGAGTAATTGTTTAAAAATATTTAAGTAGGTACGTTTTTCCCTCAAATTAACGCGGGTGAAACCGCGGGGCACAGCTAGTAAAGAATAATAAAAGAAATATAATAAATGTAAATACATATTTTATAAAATAAAATATTCTCTATATTTTTTTTTAATATTAATTTTTACATGTAATTGAACATATGGTAAAAGAATGTTTCTAAATAAAATCCATGTGAGAACTCTATGACATTATTTTTGTTTCAGTTTCAGTTTCGATTTTCTATATAAAACATTAAAACTAACAATACTTATAACAATACTGCATAGCAAATCCAATTCTGTTCATTGAAGATAATACATATGTTGAAAATATTTTTGGATGTCATTCCCTTGTCGATATTTAATCTAAAACTGTAATTATCTTTATTTTTGTATGTCTGTTCATCTGTTTGTATCTTGAATTCGAATGAAACTTGGCATGATTTGAGTTCATACTACTTGCTAGGACACTGAATACTTTTTATCCCAGAATTCTATTACGGATACATGCGGAAAGAGAAGAGAATGAAAGTCAAAATGTATAATCACGAACAAAGACACCGGTACAGTTAGTTTTATATATTATTTTAGTTTTATATAAGGCATAGTGCGTCCTACCTGTGTTAAAATATGGCACCGAGACGTGGACACTGACTGATCCCTCAACGTGCTATACTTGTATCTCAAGGATAAAAATATCAAAAATGAGATTAGCCGCGAGTGAACCAAACTAACCGACATAGCCTGTAGAATCAGCAAGTTAAAGTGACTGTGGGCTGGAGCGGACGTGTCCTGGAGTGGAGACCGCGTATCGGCAAACCCAGTGTGGGGCGTCCTCTGGCCCGCTGGCCCGACAACTGACGCAAGGTCGCCGGCGGAGGCTAGATGAGGATTGCGGAAAAGCGGGATATTTCGCGGGAACTTGGGGCGGCCTATATACCTACTTTATAACGAAGCGATGTAAGGCATAACTATTTTTTTTGTGTCGCAGGGGAATCCATTTACGGATGATATCCAGGACGCCTGGGTAGGCAGTCCTAGACCTATATCGGACTCGGCACTTTGGGAGTGCAATACGCACTAAACCCCTGCGGGTGCCTTCAGCCGCTTTTATTGGAGGGTCCCGGATCTGCAGGCAACAGGATCCCTCCAGCGACAGGCTGGCCTCGGCAAAAAGGCCAGACTTCTCCTCCATGGGGACTGTCCGGCTTACCTCTGAACAGTCCCGATGACGCCGTATAAGGCATAATTAATAATATAATACATTACTAGCAAACCCGGCGAACTCCGTTTCGCCATCAACTTATTTTCGTGAGGGATACTCATTACTCACAGCACGTACTGCCGCCATGCAAAACCATATTGGTTTGTAGTACATGCTATGTATCAGAGATGGCGCTGTATGTGAAAAATGATTTTCCATGTTTTCCTGCTTTTCTGTTGAAAATTTTCCTGAATTTAGTTCGCTATAAAGCTCACGGAGCCAGAGACCTTTCCAACGAATGCAAAACCGTGGAAATCGGTTCGTGCGTTCTGGAATTATAGCGTCAGGAAGGAAAACCCGACTTATTTTTATATTATAGATAATACGTTTTTTTTACTAACCTGTAAACAAATTGAATCCTAGCCTCATTTGACAGCAATAACGGGCGCAGCGATATGCAAGAATCAAAAATTTAATCAACATAATATATTTAAGGTAATTTCTAACTGATATCTAAAAAACTTCACACTCAAAAACCTATATTTAACGCAACTCAATCCGGATTCGTATACATCAAAAGACGACCAAGCGTTTGGTTAAAAGAAATTTTATTTATCCATAGAATATTTACGACGTCGTAAAAATAAATTCCCTGCTCGTCTAGTATATTCATAAATCAAAAAAATGACGTGCCTTACCATCTATGCTTTTAAGATTATGTTTTTTATTAAGCCGTTCATCAATACGCATTAAGACTGCCTAAAAATATACAGAGCATAGATATTACATACATGTTAAATAATATAACAAACAATTAGATAAATATTTTAATAATTCAAAATAATGGCCTTTATATCATTTGTTTATTAAAAATCAAGGAGGCCGTATACAGGCCAATTCATTTCGTAGTCATAATTAACTGAACAAATTAAAATTCGAAGGGCTTCGCTCTCATCTTCGTAGTATAAAAGAACAATCATCGGCGAGTAGAGCATCACAAGCAACCGAGCTTCCAACGAACTGTTAGTACAGTTTTAAAACTACCTTCAAGATGTACAAGGTTCTGTTCTACGTGTTCCTGGTGGCGTGCATCTGTGCAGTACAGGGGCAGCTGACGTTTACATCCAGTTGGGGCGGTAAGAGATCCGCTGGACCAATGATGTGCAGAAGTGACGAGGCTGTTAATGCCATATACAGAATGATCCAGGTAGCTTTTTGTCCTAATAGACATGGTATCACATGTTCGTACTTTAACTTTTTATTTGTTAATTTTTTTTTTATTTGATACCCAATATTTAATACCTATTAACTTCAAAGATTATTTTTAAAGCGAATGTTAGGGAAGATAAACCCATAACAATTTTATGAATTACACCACTAATTATGAAAAAATTGTTTATAGAAATTGGTTTCGAAAATATATTCGAATTATCTTTAAAGTGTAAACATTGGTAATCATTATTATTTGTATTTTTTACAGAATGAAGCCGAAAGATTGCTGCTCTGTCAAAAACCTTAGGCAATTAAATGTACGATAATCCAAGATATCAGCAGTCATGACGACGACACTCATTATTGTTTTGTACGGAAATACCATATAACGCATTTATTCGCATTGTTATTAATTCAATAAAAATCTATTATACAAATAAATATTTTTAAGCAATGTTAAGATATATTGTTTTATTTCCTAATTATAACTGCGTGTGAGGACATTATACAAACATAATAAATATCCTTCGTCATGCCACCCGCTTTGATTATTTATTCATTGCCAGATTGGTAAAACAATATGATTAAATACTATACTGTACTGTAAATAAAATCAAAACGAAACATTGCAGAGCAAAGTCATACTTTCCTATCAAGAGGTGTTTAATCCGCCACGCTGCTCTACCGGGGGATCACGGATGTACACGGATGTACGACATAATAATCTTTATACGAACAATAAAGTTAATGACAAATAATCTATGGAAATTTAATTACTGGGAAGTATTTAATTATGCATAAAATTTAAGAAAAAAAATAAAAAATAACGGGCTCCTTGTGTTATATAAAATTGCTATAACAAAAAAAAAAAAAAAATTATTAATTTTTGCAAATATAAGACGTTTTTTATAGTAACTCAGTAAACAGTTTTGTAAAATTACCATACATATTTAAAAAATAATAATTGTTTGCGAAATTACAATTCACGACATAATTTCACAATCGAATTTTGAATATCACAAAGAAAATTACTAAATTTTAAATAACTCCATTGTAATTTCTATTACAATTTTGTTTTGTGATTTTACAAAAAATTCTAGTAAACCAAATCACAATGTTTATAAATCTCAAAGTTTTTTAATGAAATTCGAGGAACAGTTCCGTAAAATTACAATACAAGTAGGATTTTTACATGAAGTTCGTTAAATTACAACACATACTACTAAATTTATTGACATCTTTTGAAAAATTACTAGGATTATTTCATTATTTCGCAATGGTAAATATCGATTTCTAATTTTACCAATCTTTGTTTTATAAAATGATTGTAATTTTGCAAATATTTTTAACAGATATCAGAATTTCTTCCGATGCATTCAAGTATCCTGATGATGATCATTACAATCGAGCACCTGTTGATAATAACATGAAATGAGATGAGCGAGATGATATATGCACTACTCGATAACTCAACGGTGCTGGTCCGGATTTACCTAAACTCGGTTTCAAATCACGTGGTTTATCTCCTGTTACTCCGCTGTAACAGTATAATTATAAAGTATACTCGCGTTATACATTATATTTCTATATAAAATTTTATATAATGCATTTACAACTGACAAACTAACATCTGAGATTATTGAAATTATACAAACAAACAATCAAACAGCGGTCGTTGTATTAGTGTACTTTATGAGGTACTTTTGTGTCATCAACTTAACATCTTAAACATCAAATTTATATTACAAGTTTACGTTATATATTAGAAATAAATGTATTGTTTTATGAAAACTGACTTCAAACAATAAAGAAACTAAAACAATTATTTAAATATTTAGTCGTAAAAAAAAAATAACACGATGCCCTTTAAGAATTGAAACAGCCTTTAAATATTCTACTGCAGGGTTTCTTCTATATAAGGGGCCATCCATTTATTACGTAAGACGAAAAAAAGGAGGGGAGGTGGGTCGACCATGTCTTATTTTCTCTTACAAGGGGTTGGGAGGGAGTCTCGATAGTTCTTACGTAAGATCACAAAAATGCGCAAAGTTAAAATTATTCTTTGAAAAAGCGGGGGCGACCGCACGTATAGGTAATATTAGAGATGTTCCAGTGGCAGATCCACTTTCCGAGTGGGTTTTGAGCCACTGGACTTCTTTTATGTAGGTAAAGATGAATAATTAAAGCCAAAGTTTATTACTACGAAAAACTAAAAATTAATAGTACCTTTGTAAGTACAAATAAACCCTTCTAAAAATTGTTACTTTGAAAAATAAACAGTAAAACAAATCAAACATTTATTCATTTTTTCCTTTTGATTCTTACGTAATAAATATTAAACAGGGGGGAGGGGGTCGGCCTATTCTAATTTTTCTTACAACAGGAGGAGAGGGGGTCGAAAACTAGCGAAATTCATCTTACGTAATAAATGAATGGCCCCTTAGAGCTGGAAATTAATCCGCCAAACTGCTTAGCTGCGAGTTTGCGGATAAATTCCCTACCAAGACTAACAATTGCTAACAGTTGCTTATGATAGCAAATAGGCCAGCTTTATTTACTCTCCGGGGTATGGTGTGGAAGCATGAGGACAAACACTGAGACCAAATTATTTGCACAAATACAAATAACTACTCTTAACGGTAATCGAACATACGACCGTCAACATTAATGTAATCTTTGTCACTACTACACCAGAACGATTATCGACGAGATGAGTAGATTTTTTTAAAATATAAATATGTTTAACATACACGCACGTTCGTCTGTCCCTAAAGTAGGCAACTTAATGCATGTGTTTTAGGTAACAGCCGACTGATATACGTTTTTTTTTAAAAATAAATATACATATAAATAATACATAATTATATAAATAAATACATATTACACCCAGACTCGGGGCGGGAATCGAACCCACAACCCTGGAGCAGAAAACAGGGCCACTGCCAACTGGGCCGTGGCCCAGTTGGCACGTTACTGTTACTAAAAACATAGTGTGTACGTGGTTCGCGAGCCTGCAACGAACGCTACACGAGCGACTCGCAGCGAGCCGACGATTGTCGGTTTTTGCCGCGAATCAAAGGGCGCTCGCAGATCCGGCTTGTCAGTAGCGTTCTCGAACACACTAGAACCTCGTTACTGTATCTGTTTGGTTACAGGTTAAGCTCGCAAAATGAGTACGCTCGGTGAAAGCGTTCCTGCGTCGTCGTGAGCCTAAACTGTAACAAGCGTACACACTAGAACCTCGTACTGTATCACGCAAGTTACGGTTACAGCTCGCTAATGAGTACGCTCGGTGAAAGCGTTCCGGTGGCGTCGTGAGCCTAAACTGTAACAAGCGTACACACTAGAACCTCGTACTGTATCACGCATGTTACGGTTACAGCTCGCTAGTGAGTACCCGCCTTTATAAGCGGATCCGTTTATATGGGTATTTTTAAAATTTCTATAGTGGGAGACCCGGGGCTGTAGCTCCTTATACCCTAGATCCGATCTTGAATCGAGTAATCATGTTAATATTTTTAACATTAAAAAAAAATACCCATAGATATTTCACGATTCGAAGATGTGGAAACACTCTAGGGTAAAAATCTAACAAAATGTCAACATTTCAGTAAATCGATTCTTTTCGTCGCGATCTAAAACCACCATCAGCGCCATCTATTAGGATAGTGTATCCAATTCAAAGTGTTGTAAAAATAAATAGCAATACGATATTTCGACGTTTCTCTTTTCGTCTATTACCGTATTTTTACCCTTGTCATTTGATATATGTAGTTAAATAAATTAAAAATAATATTGTATATTGTGAGCAGGTGACATGCAGTGATTTCGGCATATTGGCTGTCTCGTGTTTATCCTGATAATTTCAAGGTCATATTGTGCATTATTTATTTATTTTTGTAAAATGACGTTAATTTTTTAAAAAGAGTACTAAAAGTTTTTCCTTCCGGATTTTTTCCCTCTCGGCCAACAATAGATACATTAAGCATTTTTTTAACAATTTTATTATTTTAAAGTTTATTTATTATGATATTTAAATAAAGTCAATGATATAATAGTAAGATGATATCTACCGAGACACTAGAGATTAGCTTGTAATAATATCTAGAGGTTAACCAGAAGTAATAAAATTAAGACAGCTGGATAATATTGGATCCATTACATAAGCTTGTAATGTACCTTTAAAATTTAGCCGTTTGATGACGTATTTTTTTTATTTGACATACATTAAGTGTGTGAAGTCACGTTATGGCGAAATAAATAGGTATATTCATTTCATTTCTTAAAAATTTCTCATGAAAAAAACTGAAGAAAAAAAACAGACACGTGAAAGTTAAAATTTTACTATATACCCATATAGATATATATTTGTATGATAAGATATAAGATACCTACCATACCTTCACGGATGCTATATACTAATGTGGCATCACAAGTGTCCGAGATTGTAACGGCTCATTCATTCCATTTGAAGCGTTTTTTGATCTTTGAAACAAATGAACTGTTAATGTTCCTTTCACAATTCCTTCAAAACAATTTATTTTTAAGCTGTGATATTCTTTACCGTGTTTTTTGTGTGTGTATTCTTATTGTATGTTATTTTAGATTGTACTTCCTGTCCCATTTTTTCTGTTTCATTTTTATATGTAAAATAACTTTATTTGGAAGACACACTGATTACAGGCATAGTAAAATAACTATACAACACCAAAAGTCCAGTATAGACAGAATGACTGGTAAATTACTATCAATATTTAAGGAGAATACTCGGTACATGATCCTCATTCGAATTATGGAAAAAAAAATAGGTACTTAACTTTTGACCATATGCATATATCTATATATATATACATATATATTGATCTCTCTCTCTCGAAGTTGGACCTACCAAGTTGGACATTTTGTCCTAGGTACATGTACTCTTAAACAACTTCGAGTGTAGAATTTCCAACCGATATCGGGGTGCACACGACATGGACATTTGACATGATTATTGTTTTGTCCATATTCATTTTAAAGCCCACTCGTCCGGGAAACTCCATTGAAGTCACTGAGCATAATGTTGAGGTCTTCCAAGGATTCCACCATAAACACCATATCATTGGCAAATCGAAGGTGAATGATGTACTCGCCATATATACATAAACATATATACGTATAAACATATACAAACATATACATATACAAACATATACAACCTCCTCCCCCTTTTTTGAAGTCATGGTCAGTTTACAAAAGAACATAAAAACAAAAAATTGAAACAGCACAATGCCTGCGTCAAAAACCCAAAAGTTTACCGTGTGATAAGATAACCGTAAGCTTAAAATTCAAACGCTGATTTTCGGTGACCATCCTTTCATACTGCCTTTTTTTAAACTTTATTGCTCGTTGTTAGTTTTCTACTGCACACAAGATCGGAGCTTTGGTCAGGAACTCCTAAGGATAAAACTGCCCAAAAGTTAACAATATCTACATACTTATATATATATATATATACATATACATTTGAACTTTGCGCTGATTCAGCATTCGAAACACACAGCCGTATTTTTAATATTCCTATTTTATTTAATTAAAAGTGCATTTACACGCGTGTATTACACATATTATGACGACGCGTTGGCGCAGTGGTCACAGCAACTGGCTGATGCACTAGCGGTCGCGGGTTCGATCCCCGCAGATGAAAAATATTTGTATAGGCCATACAGATGTTTGTCGTGGTCTGTGCGTTTGTGCTTGTGTATTGTGTGTGTATCCGGACCCCCGACACAGGATTCACATCCTACTGCGGGCCGTTGAGTGTGTGACGTTTATTTATTTATTTATTATTATGCATATCTTAAGCATGAGATGTATGTTAATATAAACAGTATTAGAAAGACGCATAATTCTTATCCAGATTTCAACGTGTGATCATTGGCTGTAAGCCATGTTTTTTTATCTTATAGATAGTCAAACTTTTTTGAAATAGGACTATTTTAATAATAAACAACTTTTTTCTTTGATGTTCTATAGGTATTAGTTAGTTGTGGCTAAATAATTTACTGAAAAATAGCAATAAAAATAACGTTAATTTATTTTATTACTCTCGATGTAATTACCTTCGTAATATATTTTTGATATGAGAATAACTGGTCAGACGTGAGTCGGTTCCATTGAGTTTTTAGAGATTTTTTTAAAAATACAAATTCAGTGAAAAATTCAACAGTTTATCTATGACAGTTCTAATAATATAGCCCAGCGACCCATGTATCACCAGCTGATATTTAAAACTACCCTCAAGATGTACGAGCTTCTGTTCTGAAAAAGATAGTTAAGTTCTTAATTAATAATTATCAGCTATACTGTCAATGGCGTAGCTAGGTAACCAAATGGCCCTGGTGCAAAAAATAAACTAAGGCCCCAACTAAACTGTCTTAAGTTTTATCAATACAAGCCAAAATATAAATAGTTATGTTTAAATATTTTAAAGGTACTTTAAAAAGGTACTTTATCATCTGCTCATCGTGCACAGCAGGGCACGTCCAGGTTCTACATGCAAGCAAATTTCAATAGTTCAATATAGTTTGTTGGTCAGGTTCTGAGGGTCCCCTGAGCTTGGGGGCCCCGGTGCAAGGCACCGCACGTTCGGGGATCCTGTAGGCCGGGGGCCCCGTATCATTGATACGGCTGATATGGCGGTAGCTACGCCTCTGCTGTGTGCAGCTGCTGTGGCCTACACATTTCGTTGTTGAACTTTCTTTTTGTCGTACTACACAATCTTAACTTAAAAAAAAATTATCTATGCTCTGTATTGTATTTGTAGTGTGCAATAAAGAATAAATAAATAAAAGTGCAAAAACAGGTTTTTTTGTAAATCCTGTATGATTTCAAATTTATTTTATTATATTATCATAAATGAGAAAGTTTGAACGAAAATTTGTTACTCAATCACGCCAAAACGGCTGAACAGATCTTGATAAAATTTAATATGAAAGATAACTAGTGATCCAGAATAACACAAATATATTACTTTATACTAGGGATATTCGATATACATCGATGCATCGAATTCACTCGATGTTTATAGTACGATACATCGAAACGATCCGATGCTTTGAAAAGCTATTGACTTACTCGATGTATCGATGTAATTTCATAAAACATCGAATCAATGGTAACCATAGTATTTCTGTTTCAGTATCTCTGATTTAGAACAATTTAGAAGTTAAAATTGAATATTAAACATTTTTTTGTTTCTTTGTTTTTTTTTTGTTGGCTCTAGTTGACTGATATCGACATTGGCAACATTACGTCTGGCGTCACAGAATAAGCAAGTTCGTTTTTTTTTTGTTTCGGGTCTCTGTGAGCTTTGAATAAAAACGTTAAATTTCATTTGTTTTTATTTGTTTGAATGTGCATCTTTTACAACACGAAGTAGGACTGGATTTGAATAAAATATATTATTACAGTAAAATTTCATCGTTTCCTTATAAGTTCGATTGGATAGTTCTCGTTTTTGTAATAATAACAAAGAATATTGTCACATATTGCTTTCATTTTTTTAATAAACAACACCTGTGAGCTGAATCAGTGAAGACTGCATGAAAAGTCGTTTTTTTTTATCTTTGTAACATAATTATATTCCTTGAATATCCTTTAAAACACACACAAAATGCAGACATGTAAAGTGTTTTTTGTAAGAATAATAGATAATAAAAAATTGTGATTTGTTTGTTTGTATGGAGTGTCAAGGGGCCGACTACAGCTGATGAAGTGTTAGAAAAAGTATTCGATTTTGAGAAAACATCGATGTTTCTAACCGATGCATCGAAAGACATCGATGCACAGCCGCGATGTATTGCATCGAAAAAAACATCGATGTATTTTCTAAGTGGACACCCCTACTTTATACCGACATTCCTACGGGATCAGAAGTTACGCGGGTAAAACAGCGATGTGCAACTAGTAGTAATATATATTTTGACGTGTAAAAATGTATTTGCATTTTTTTTTGTAATTATAGTATATTTAAAAAAGGACGTTTAAAAACCTTCTCTAGACTGACGTATTGGCAAAATAAGTACCTTTAGTTACAATGCGTATCAATTATTTATTTATTACAAACAAAAGAGGCCATACATGACAATTCATTTTCTATTGATAAATGACTCAACAAATTAAAAGTCGAAGGGCTTCTCTCTAGTTAACGGAATATAAAAGGACAGTGTTTGGGCAGTTGAACATCACAGGCAGCTGAGCTTGAGACTAACGATTATAGCGCAGTTTTAAAACTACCATCAAGATGTACAAAGTTCTAATTTACGTGTTCCTGGTGGCATGCGCCTGTGCTGTACAGGCGCAGCTGACGTTCACCTCGTTGGGGCGGCAAGAGATCAGTTGGACCGATGATGTGCAGAAACGATGAGGCTGTTGCTACCATATACAAAATGATCCGGGTAACTTTTTTTCTGTTATCTATTAGTTTCTTTCTCAAAACATTTTAATTTTCATTCTGTCTCAAAACACAATTATTTTTTTATTTATTACAATCAAAATAAAAGATAAAAACAATCGAAATTATATTCTAAAATATATCTTTTATTTTAATAAAATTACTGAATTTTATTAAGCTATTGTTTTACTTAAACTATTACACTACTATTCGTTCATGTTATTCAAACAGGCAATTTAAAATTAAATTTTGTTATTTTTCAGAACGAAGCTGAAAGATTGATCCTTTGTCAAAAACCTTAAAGAATTTAAAAAATTGTTGGACGACGCTATCATTATATACTCTATGATTATATACTCTTTGGACGACGTATGAAGAACGGCATAAAACGGCATTATTTTTTATTGTTATCGAAATTTTGTTATTATATATAGGTATATTAATATTTTATTATTATTAAATCAATGATTATGCAAATAAATATTTTTTAATAACGTTATTGTTTTAATGTCCGTAATTAAGCGAACTATAACATAAACCATATGGGGTGGGGGGGGGGGGGGGGCCTCGACGTTCTGCCGTGGACATCCAATCGCTGATATGATGATGATGATAACATAAACATAACAATATCATTTTAATAGTAAAAATATAATTTAATATAATTGATGAAAGTTCTGGTCTAGGTAGCGGTATAAAAATGTCATTAACGATGACGTTCTCGCAAATTTCTATTTGTAGAAATATTTGTTTCTGGTGAGGATCCTTGATCTCCACTTAGTCTCAGATATATAGATCGGATAAATGACATAAAGCTGCCGATCTACTTTTTATCTATCTATACTAATATAATATTATAAAGCTGAAGAGTTTGTTTGTTTGAACACTCTACTCTCAGGAACCACTGGTCCGAATTGAAAAAATATTTTTGTGTTGGATAGTCCACTTAACGAGGAACGCTCTAGGCTATATAACATCACATTACGATTAATAGGGGTTAAGCAATAATAAGAAACATTACGAAAACGGGAAAAGAATATTATTTTTATTTTTTGAGAGCTTTCGTTGCGTTCATTATTATTCCACTTTCCGAGACGTTTTTTTACTATAGTTCAAGTTTTAAAGTAAATTTTTAAAATAAAAATTTGGGACAATCTACCTAATTGATACAGCAGATGCGGCAGTAGCTACGTCTTTGAACTAATGATAATAATAAGTACCTAATAATTAAGAATAAAAGCATCGTATTATTATTAACATGTTGACTCCTAGCATTAGACGGCCCGTATACGATTAGGTATGAAGGACTGTCATTTCATCGACTCTGCGCTACGTATAACGCCTCCTTCCACTTCAACGACGTTCTAAGCCGAGCTGCAATCTCATTAGGAGAAACTTTATAACAAGTTCCATTTTCAATACTTTTAGAGGGCTTTTTTTACAGTTGGGTCTCAGTACACGCCCTCCCTCAGTTGGTGCCGTTGTAAAGGCCAATACACAGAGTACTATGTCTATAACAGGAAGGCCAATACTCCGCTGTCTGTCCATCCTTTCGTCCGTATGTCACCAGGCTGAATCTCATGAACCGTGATAGATAGACAGTTGAAATTTTCACAGATGATGTATTTTAGTTGCCGCTATAACAACAAATACTAAAAAAAAGAATAAAAAAATATTTGAGACGGGCTTCCATACATCAAACGTGATTTTATTGCTCGTTTCTGCTCGATATTGATAACGGCAAAAGGTAGACGCTCGAAATATTTACAGAATATTTAGTTATATATTAAATTTAAACATAAATATTTAAATTGAAATAAAATTAATATTTAAGAGGTTCTCGCATACAACAGACACGATTTTTTTTGCCGTTTTTATAGATAATAATGTATACGGAACCCTTCGTACCCGAGTCCGACTCGCACTTGGCCGGTTTTTTTTTATATACAAACATTAACCGTCTTACTTATAAAAATCACGTTAAGTAATATTTAGCCACCGTTTAGTTAATCCACTCATAAGCTATAAATCAAGGATTAACTTTTGTTTACTTATAAACATTGACTAGCTGTTACTTAGTTAAGAAACGAACAAAGAACGATACATAGATGGTTGGCACAGATTATAGCCAAAATAATCGATTAGATAGAGAAATTGAATGAACGAAATTGTTAAAAATAATATTCAAGCGACATCTATTAACATTATAGAGAAAACTCTCGGAGCTCGATATTGTAGTGAGTCACTACTAGTGACCTCTATTGACAGGAACTTGGATCAATATTCTAATTTCTAATCATTTTTATTTTGATGGGTAGTAGTCGGATCCTCAATTACGAAATTCAACAAAGCTTATTAAATATTAAATTAATAAATTTACTTCAGATATAACCTAATTTAAATTATGTTATTATAATTAAAATTAGGTACCTCTAAATATCTGTATTAAACAGACAGATAACGCTAATTTAGTATATATTAATTTTTATATAGAGGAAATTTCATTCTAAATCTCTTCTTACTAACAAAAAAACGCAAGTAAGTAGATCAGACGTCGTCATAGAACAGCTGATTTATGTGAATGTGAAATCCGCCATCTTGCCGCTCAACGAGGGTTAAACTATGTCTCGGCAGGGTTTAATTTTGACAGCGATTTACGCATTACTTAACCCTAGAAAGATAGTCTGCGTAAAATTGACGCATGCAGGTACGAAATATTGCTGTATCTTTTTCAATAACGCAAATACGTCGCTGTGCGATTCGGACATCTCTGTCGTAGCTTGGAGCTTCCACAAGGAAGTTTTGTCACTATGATAAGTGCCACCAATTTCGCAATAGAAGCACCCGGTGAGTCAAAATGACGCATGATTATCTTTTAAGTGACTTTTATGACTTTCTAATATTTTAATTTGATGACTATTTGTGTTGTGTTTTTATTTGCTATCGGTTGTTTTGTGATTTCAAGTTTTTTTATTTTATATATAGATATACTGAGTTGAAAACGTTATAATAGGAAATCGAAGTTTAGAAGAAGATGATATCGTGGCAGCTTTTTGGATTTTGATAATGAATTCACCTGTGAGGAAACTAATAGTGAGATTGAAAACCAGTAGATTGAAGACGACGTAGAGGAAGTTTTTGTAGAAGAAGAGAGAGAAGAAGTACCCACATCTAGCGAAAACGAACACTTGGCCGAAGAAAATGTTGGTCGACTTCAAAAGCAACAAGGCGTTGGCCGAGTCTTGCAACAGAACATTGTTAGGTCTCAAAGAGATACGAAGCGCATGTGTCTTAACCTGTATGATCCTGTTTTATGCTTCAATCCTTTTTTTACTGCCTTACTTCTAGAACAAACGAGAGATACCAGAAGAACTAAAAACAGTCGCTCGAGACCGGTGGGAACATCGATGTTTTGTTTTGACGGACCCCTTACACTAGTCTCTTATAAACCAAAGTCGGCTAAAATAATTTATCTGTTATCATCTTGTGACGAAAACGCTTCTTTCAGTGACGTTACCGGAAAACCTGAAATTATTATGTACTATAATCAAACTAAAGGTGGAGTAGATACACTGGAACAAATGTGCTCTTTGATCTCCTCTTGAAAAATGAATAGATGGCCTATGGCTTTACTCTACGGAATCGTAAACATTGCTTATATAAATGCTTATATTATATACAATTTTAATGTTGTCAGCAAAGGTGATAAAGCATTAATTCGCAAACATTTTATGAAAAGTCTTAGTAAGTATCTAACACCGCCGTTCATGAACAAGCACTTAGAAGCTCCAACTTTGTAGAGATATTTGCGGGATAAGATCTCCGCTATATTAACAAAAGATGTACCTACTACATCAAACGATAGTTCAAGAGAGCCCGCATTTAAAAAAAACGGATTTACTGTAACTATTGCCCTTCTAAAATAAGGCGAAAGGCAAGCGCATCCTGCAATAAATGTAAAAAGTTATTTGTCGTGAACATAATATTGATATGTTCCGAAGTTGTATCGGACTGATTCCTAAATAATTAAATATATGTATTAATAGATAATAGCTTAATTTCTTAGTAGAGAAGTTGAAATACCTGATTATTAGTAATAAAAAAATATTTGTGATAAAATAAAAAAATGTTATAAAATCTTGTTAGTTTTTGGATAATTTAACTTTTCTGTACTTTTTTTATATAATAAATAAATATAATTACATAAATTATGGCAATTAATATTTTATTGATGTATATACAAAACGAATATCTATGGTATTATTAAAATAAATAAATAAAACACAACAGTACCTGACTGCTAGTTAAAAGTGAGTCATTTTTACGCATGATTATCTTTTATGTACATCTAAATATGATTATCTTTCTAGGGTTAACGACTTCTTAACGCTAAATAGTGTTTATGAGTGAGGTTTTTGCTGATCAGTTGTTAAGCAATGGATTAAATATTAAGAAACGTTTATGAGTAAGACCGTAAGTGTATTATGAATTCTTGATATCAAAGCTGGGTAAGAAAGTCTATTTCAAGTCCGGTGGGAGGGATGCGCTGTGCCGCGCTCCCGGCTGCATGGGTACCACCATCTTGCTTATTTCTTCCGTGAAACAGCTTTGCTGTGTTTCGGAAAGAAGGGCAAGACAGGCAGTGTAATTACTGGCACCGAGACTTAACATCATATGTCTCAGGATAGGCAACACATAAATGAGTTGGCTGGGCTAGTTCCAGGTAAACTAGTTTATGTTCATGGGCGACGTCGACCACTTACCATCAGGTGGCACGTCTGCCAGTTTGCCTATCCAACTATCATAAAAAAAAAAAAAAAAAAAAAAGTCATATCATCTCTTTCATATTTTAATTTAGTTACAATAATTGTGTACATTTAAGAAAATCTTTTTCTGCATTGCTTACACTTTTGGTTGACCTTGTTTGTTGGTTATTTGTTGATTACCAATACGAGGAAGTTTTTTCCTACAATGTTAACATTTTAGAACATTCTGAAGATCTCTTTCTAATATTTCCTTTTGAAACGAAAATGTAAAAGTACCTTCAAAAATATTAGTCGTACCTACTCATAAAAGCCCTACATAATGGGCCACATCGAAAAGCACAGAATGTTCCTGTAAAATTGGGTAAAATAAGATACGACAATACCTCCACATACAAAAAATAATATTATTTATGAATATATCGTCAAGTAGGTAAGTTTGATTTAAGTGTGTATATCAGGCTCCTGTGTTATTTTGACACTTTATTGCAAAATACATAATTTTATTGCACAAAACCTACAGACATACAAGAAAGGACATTTGTACAACATAAGAGGAAACTGAGTAAAATTTTATTTAAAAGGCCAAAAAGAATAGAAGATGTTTTAAAAAAAGAAAATAAACATACATACTTATTATTTAAAAAGCTGATCAAAAATATCAAAACAACAAAAACACAAACAATAACAACAAATAAAATGACTATTGCGAAATAAAACAAAGTTAAATTTTGGCTAAAAAGAAATCCTTTAGATCCTCCACAGGATGGTTAAATTCATTCCACAAATTTTTGCTATGAATAGAGACAGATTGATGCAGTCTTTTTATCAATAAAAAAAACCCCAATGGATTGAAAGATATGCAACAGGTACAGCAGTTCACAGCCAGTTTAATATAACTTTCTTATCAATTGAATCATGTATTAAACGTTTATTGTTTTATCAAAATAAAAAAAAAAAACAATTAAAAAGTCATAAGTTTATTCAATAGTTAATGTCAAAAATAAGTCATATTACAATCTATGAAGCTGAGGGAGATAATACTTGTGAAATGCCACTAGTATCGAGGGACATTCTGCTTGATCCGGTGGCACTGTGTGGCATATCATCTTCATCGAGAGCCTCTCTCATACGCCTTTTATATATTTCACTATCTGGATTGTTTTCCTGGTTACGACATCTATCTAATTTCTTCTCGATTACTCTAACTCTCTCGCGAGCTGGGCTTTCAACCATTTTAACCATTGACCGAATCTTACGCACAGCTTCTATGAGTATAGCTAATTTATCTTGTCCAGCGTCACGGAAAAGCATATCAGTAACATAGCTATCTAAATTTTCTTGTTCTTTACTAGCAGCGTGGAGAACTGCCGCTAACGCAATCTGAGAAGGCGCGTAAAGCAAACAAGCATCTGTTAAAAATACTTTTTCTAAAAATTCATCGATGCCACTTCTTAAGCGTTCAGGGTTTGCCAATGTACATCTCGTCTTTATATCTATTAGAAATCCTTCAACGGGACGAAAGGGATTGTGAATCGTCAAGTGATAGTTTAACTGTTGCATTAGCAGTAATTCGTTATTTAGTATGATGTCTGATGCCTTTTCTCTGTCACCTTTAATGTTAGCAACGAATTGACCGATTGATACGTTGAATTCTTCAACTTTACACGCTAAATACACACAAGTCGCTAGAATCTCTTTAGGATGATAGTCCATTGACGAATTAAACAAATAAAATCTCTTAAAATAGTGAAACGCTGTGCCGACGACTCCCTTTGGCATCGGAGGTGCGAAACGTTTGCAGAACTCTTTTAAATGAAGCTCATATTGTTTTAAAAGTAGTCTCTCTTCTTCTGGTGAAAGAAAGAAATTGTATCTTTGATATTCGTCAATATGATGACCATGTTTCGATATGAAATCCAAATTGTGCTTCTCCCTGTGACGAGCCAGCTCGTTTTCATCACTGAATGTCCAATATTTTCTTTGAGAGCTAGTTGAAAACATTTTGAATTATATTTAATCACAAATTTCAAATAACATAAACAGATTTCGGTCTTGTATTTTGTTAACAAACGGTCTATTTTTTTATAGCGGACTAGCGGTTTTGCCGTACTTCAAACTTCAAATTTGACGTATGACGACGTTATCACTTATCATATGGTATAATTCGGTATAATTGATAAAAATTTTCGTTATAAAAAATTACAGGAAGTGTCTATTTATACGGTTATCTTACGAATATTTTTTTTGTTATTTATGCGATTATCGTATAAGTAATTATTTTTTATTCAAGTGTCTATTACGGAAAAAAAAATATTTATTAATACGACAATCGTATGAATAGCTACAGTCAAAATTATAATTTATAAACTTTGTTTGTTTAAGCTACGCAAAGTTAGCACCCCATCGAAAGATTTTTGAAATAAAAATTACCTTAATCGATAGGTCTACGTAAGGTCTGTATAGGTCCACCAAAATTTTTGTTAGGTCGCCTACTTTTTTTAATAAATATTTTTAATAAATAGTTCTATTTTTTCAAAAAAAAAAAAAAAAAGACCTAACAACCTATCAATAATAGATTATTAGGTCTTTTTTTAGGTTGTTAGGTATTTTTTTTTTTTTTTTTGAAAAAATAGAACTATTTATTAAAAATATTTATTAAAAAAAGTAGGCGACCTAACAAAAATTTTGGTGGACCTATACAGACCTTACGTAGACCTATCGATTAAGGTAATTTTTATTTCAAAAATCTTTCGATGGGGTGCTAACTTTGTGTAGCTGTTTGTTTAGCTATTTTTTTTTTTCAAAATATCGTTCTTTTAAGTATTCCTAGAGCGTTTACTTGCAGTCATTTAATTATTATTTAAAATTAAATTTACATCATAATTAGCTACACAAAGTTAGCACCCCATGAAAGGATTTTTGAAATCAAAATGACTTTAATCGATAGGTCTACGTTAGGTCTGTATAGGTCCACCAAAATTTTTGTTAGGTCGCCTATTTTTTTTAATAAATATTTTTAATAAATAGGTCTATTTTTTCAACAAAAAAAAAAAATAGACCTAACAACCTATCAATAATAGGTTATTAGGTCTTTTTTTAGGTTGTTAGGTTTTTTTTTTTTTTTGTTGAAAAAATAGACCTATTTATTAAAAATATTTATTAAAAAAAATAGGTGACCTAACAAAAATTTTGGTGGACCTATACAGACCTAACGTAGACCTATCGATTAAAGTCATTTTGATTTCAAAAATCCTTCAGGGGGGTGCTAACTTTGCGTAGCCATCATAATTTTTTTAGTTGCAGCACCGACTTTCAGCTGATATTAACGTTCCAGTTTACCCAATCTCGTGAATGGTACATTTTTTAGTATCATTAATTTATATCCGAAGTATTTTTGATAGTCTGTAACTATATAAAATACTGCGTGGAACAAAGTGTAACCATTGAATCATCCATGACCGTCACAGAAATTAGAAAATACTATAGATAAAAGTGTTTTATTTTAAAATTACTAGTTAATTGTTGTTGTTCAAACATGTCGAGACCCGGAGATAGACCAAATCAAGCTCAAACATACAAGCTCGTTGTCGTCGGCGGTGGAGGTGTCGGAAAGAGTGCCATTACAATTCAATTTATACAGGTATTTGGCCGTATTTGGCTAATGATACGCCTACGGAACGTATGTTACTCTATTTTTAGCCAATCTATTCCCAAATCATACAGTATAAATAATACTGTTTTGTGTCTTGTATTGAAACTTGTCACATTTATAAATAGTGTTTAAGTATGTATTCAAGGTCCAAATTGCTAGATTGAGACGCCGCCCACCGGTGTCATCATTACTTACAATTCCTGGATATTGATTGTAACTGTCTGTCACGCTTTTTCCACGAATTATAAAAATATATTTTGTGTCACTGAATAATTTACAAGAAATTGAAACATTTAATAAATTTAAATTCCAATATTTTATTAAAAACTTTAAGGAAATAGTATTTAAAAAATTTCATTAATAACGAAGTAGTAACTTTTTTTAATACTTCGTTACCTTAATAAACTTATGCTGTAATTGGATCATGTTATTAATAAATTATATTCTTCTGGTCACAGACTAGTATAGTTCAGTGATAATTTTATGTTATATAATAATAATAATATGGTTAAACTATTAATTTCGAATCAACGCTGCTAAATTCTTCTGCGTTTTGTCTGTATGGAGTTACAAAATCTGATAAGTCTCAGTTACGATAATTTAGTCTCCTGTGTTGGATAGTGCTTTTAATAATATTTAACATATAAAATTCAGTATGAAATGGTTTACGTTACATGTTTTATGTATATGTATTCACGGGCTCGTATCCGCAACTCGACGTCTACTGTGTGCCTATTTTGCGTCATTACATGGTTTAAATATTTATTATCTGTCACTTATATATTTATATTTCTCTGAATTGAACTGAACTAAATCAGCCTAGTAATGTGTATCCCACTGATTGGCAAAGGCCTCTACAGATCGATGGAAGGTTGGAGCATCTCCACCATTCTTCTCTACCAGGTTGGAAGATAATTTCCCTACTATGAGTAACAATCACTACCAGGTAGCTATGATAACAACCGAGACCGACGGCTTTATATGTTCGCCGAAGATCTTCTCTCTTTCGTTCTCTTTAGATCAGAAACAATTAATATTTGTATAAATACAAATATCTGCCGAATGCATGCCATTAAGGGTCTTACCACTACACCAGAATGGTTGTTGGTATAAATATATTTCTCTATTATGAGTTTTTCTGTTTGTGTCAGTACAAAATATTATAGCCAAGTATCAATGTTTATCTTATTTTAATAAAGGAGATAAATGATAATCAGTGAAGTAATTTATAATAAATTTCATGTCATATATGCTATCAAGCTATTTTTACTGTCGTCTGGTATGTATTTAATTTAAGTGATAAATCAATAAATAAAAAAAAAAGAAACTAAAAAAAAATGGATTCCAGTGAAAATAAAAATTGATTTTAACTATTATCTTTTTATTATTATATTATTATCTGACAGGGTCTAGCCGACTTACTATAAGGAAATTGCACCAGCGTCTTTAGGCATAGTTTAACCTTTTAAATATTACTTCTTCACCAAGAGTACAAGTACTTTGGGTGGTACTTTGTACTTTTTTACAATTTCCTTTGAAAGGCCGGCAACGCACCTGCTAATCGTCTGATTTAGCGGGTGTCTATGGATGTCGCTTACACTTGTCACTAGATGAACCGACTGTCCATTAGCCCTCTCTTAAATTAAAAAAAAAAATGTAGTCACGTTACCATTAGTCTATTTCGCCACGGATATATAAACTGATTTTGAAAGTTTCGCTGGTTTTTTCTCCACAATGACTAGATATCATATAAATCATCGTAACCTCATCGAAAAGGGAATTTTTCAAGTCAAAATAATAAACCATTCCAGCAATCGTTTCGGATTATCCATTTCATGTTATTCAACTAAATCATCTTGTAAACATCCCACTGCTGGGCACAGTCCTCATCTACATATAGAAGAAGTGTTGTAGCTTACTCCTTCACACTGCTTCCCTTCGAGTGTAATTTCAAACACGAACCGGATGACCCGATAAGAACCGGGACCGACGGCATAATGTGCTCTCTGAGACACGGTGGGGAGATCCACAAGTACATACACTCAGACCAGAAACAAATATTTGTACAAATGGAAATATCAGCCCCGGGCACGAATCGTAACAGTGACCGCTGGCGTTGAGGCAACTACACTCACCACTATACCCGAATGGTTGTCTAATTAATATTATACAATGATAATTCAGAATTATTTTCAAATCTACTTGAATAAAATGTATTTATTTATTTATTTCAGAGTTATTTCGTAACGGACTATGATCCTACCATCGAAGACAGTTACACCAAGCAATGTGTCATCGATGATATTCCGGCAAAGTTGGACAGTGAGTTAACATTTTAAATTTTATGCTTTCTAAAATTATTATTAAGACTTTACACATGACATTTCACATCTGTGTTCATCTGATTCAATCATTCTGATTTACCAATATTTCTTTCATTTCCTTGAAATACCAATCATCTATTTACATGTGGGGTATATATGTATGTATGTTACTATTGCTTGCGTGTGTAGGTTGCATGCCTATATTTTTATATATTTATTACATTATTTGTACACCTATACCAATACATAACCATTTCCTCTGCCCAAAGAGATCGCTTCTTAGCGATAATGTCCTTTGTACCATATAACTCTTTTCTATGTTCATTTATTTTGTAATATTCTGTCTTGGTGTACAATAAAGTGTTATTATTATATTATTATTTCTGTACTTCAGGCGCAATGGTCACGGGTTCTCAGTAAGTTATTTGTCATCAGTAAGAAAATAGTCTTTTGATAATGTATTTATAACATAATTTTTCCTTAAAATCTATGTTATAGGATTTAAGCTTTATCAGTATATAGTTTATGAATAAACATGCATTCATATACATTAGTTTAAATTACTGGTCCATTGGCACTGTTAGCTGTGACCCGGCTAGCTCTAGGGTTATGGGTTCGATTCCCGCTCCGAGTCCTGGCGTAATTATATGTACGTATTCTATTAAAAAGTATATATGTATATCAGTCGGCTGTTGCCTAAAACATAGGAATTCAGTTGTCTAACTTAGGAGCAGACGAGTGTCTGTATGTTTAACATATAAAATATATTCGTAAAAATAACACGTTTACTACGATTTTATTTGTAGGTATGTACTAAAAAAATATTATGATAATAATTTTTTTTTGAACGCCACAAATCTATATATCGCACCTTTAATAAAACAAAGATGTAACTCAAAATTTGTGGATTTGGAGATTTTACAATAAAACGCGTCTTCGTCGCGTAAAGAATAGGTAGACTTCGACTCCAGCGTTTTAACTATAAGATGGAGAAAGATACGCGATTGTTACTCTCTTTACAATTAACAGGAACTGACAAGTCAGTTCTTATAAAGTGGCGTGATTCAGGGATGCACCGGCAGTGAGCGGAGATTGAAGTGCTGTGGTTTTGAGTAACATCAAATAATTCGGTATTGGATTAAAAGGAAAGTATGGAATATTTTATTATTTAAAAATAAAAAGATGATTTTTTTGTTATACTTCATTCTCTTAGAAAATGCGTTTGATGATGATGTGTAACATTTGGATTTACTTCGGTTACTACCTAAAATATTGTTCGTCTAATAAGTAATTTTTGCCATAAAGAGATTTAAGTCGGCATTTTTTTTTTCATCACCATTTTACAGCTATTATAGATTTTAACACAGTGTTTTTTCTATTATTATATAAATCTCTATAGTTTAAACTAATTATATCAATAGTAAAAGTCATGAAGAGCTTTACAAATAATCGGTAATTTTTAATCAAACACAATGCGGAAAAAGTGCTAAACTTCAAACGTCAATTCCCACAAATTGTAATTTTTGAGTTACATCTTTGTTTTATTAAGGGTGCGATATATGTAAGAGATTTCCACGTATACATTGACTCATCACGATATCTCTGAAACTTTAAGGCGCAGAGACTTGAAATTTGGTAGGAATATTCTTTTTGACGAGTAGAGGTCAGCTAAGAACGGATTTTACGAAATTCTACCTCTAAGGGGGTGAAAAAGGGAGGCAAAGTTTGTATGGGACAACATGATTCCTTGGTCCAATCTACTTTTAATTTCGCATAAATATTCTTTAACAGAATTGGTTGAAGACGTGTTTCGTATTTTATCGAAATTCATCCTCTAACGATGTTAAAAGGGTGGAGAAAATTATTTTGATATAAAAACTCCATAGTGATTTTGATTTAAATTAAAATTTATTTTGACACATGTTTGACAACCAATCCGTTTGTTATAAAATATTTTCCAGTATCGACGCAGGTGTAGGTGATGAAAAATATAAATTTATAATTTTTGAAATTTTAGTTAAATACCCGTGCGAAGCCGGGGCAGGCCGCTAGTTAAAAATAAATGACTTAAATAAAAATAAATATAAAAAACTTCAACTTGTGGTTTCATTGCTGTATAGGCTACTCTGTTGTGTGTGAATTTTTTTTTTGTTTATGGTTTTATACAAATTTTACTTTTTTTTTAAATCTTTTTTATTATGTATAATGAAAATTAGAGTTCAATTTTTCAATTTTGAAATCTTTGTGAAAAAATATCTACTAATATGCAGATAGATTTTTGAAACTAAAAATACTAATAATTTGAAAACAAAGACAAGGTTCACTGAAATTATTGTAGCGACAACTATCTCGCCACATACGAACTGACATACGGACTGATCAAAGTTTTCAAAGCAATTGAGTATATATACAAGAACTCGGCAACAAACGTTGAGTGGCGCGTAGCCCACCAGACACATCCGTCTGGTCGAAGGATCCTTCCTTTTCAATGGCAGCCTCTCTCACCCCCAAACTGGTGAACCCCGAGCATGAACGTCAGCGCAGCCTTCGCAAATCTACGTCATCGTAACGTCATCATCACTTCCTCAAGCTTTCGAGCAGCGAGTCATACAGTCAGCCAGCATCCACGGCTACTACGGGTATCCTGACCACTAGCATGCAGCGAACGCGCATTCCTGGTCATCACCTACAGCCTTCTCAGCGACCTTGGCACAGCACACTGCACTTCGGCCGATCAGCAAGCAGAGACGCACTTCTCTCCTGGTCGACGCAGCAGCCAGCCACTACGCAGCACTGCACCATCCCGACTCACTGGGGCATCACCGCAGACAGTTCCGACTCAGCGTGAACTATGCGGCATCTGGTTCCGACTCACTGGAACATTCAACTGGCCCAGCAAGCATCACAAAAATGTATGGACGACTCAACCTGCTATCGACCTCCGGTCTCGGAGAGGGAGTGATGTAGCGACAACTATCTCGCCACATACGAACTGACATACGGACTGATCAAAGTTTTCAAAGCAATTGAGTATATATACAAGAACTCGGCAACAAACGTTGAGTGGCGCGTAGCCCACCAGACACATCCGTCTGGTCGAAGGATCCTTCCTTTTCAATGGCAGCCTCTCCTTCACCCCAAACTATTAATAATATTCTTGGTACATATTTGCAAACAGAATTAATATAAATAATAATAAATAAATATATAATATATAAAAAATATATAAGTAACATTTAAGTATGAGTTTTTACTTTCTATCAATTTCAACCAATATTTTAAAATTGGGTAAGAATGATTCTAGAATATTCCATTTTCAATATTTAAAAAAAAGAAATGAATTTAATATAATCTTAAAACATAAATATTTTAACATAGCATTGATATCAAGACTATATAAACATGTTTTGCCAGTTATCTTGACTGTTACTGACCTTATCTACTTGTCTGTGAGAGAACTTTAAAACTAGATTTATTTTTATATTAACAATTTTTATAAATAATTTAAAAAAAAAAAAAAAACTGTATCGTTTATATTTTTAACAAGACGTCTTCGAGGTTTCACTCATGCTATTTTTTTATACTCATCAGATGACCATTATTTTGCCCACAGTCATAGTCTGATGTTTAATAGCCTAAAACCTTTTTCAATAAACAGGCTGCTAATTTGTTCTAAAACTAATTTTTGAAATTGGTCATATAAAACCAGACATAGAATGGCAAAAAAAATTTTTTTTTTCAGACTTTTTGGGACCATTTTTTCACACTTTCAAGATTGATTGTTTTAATATGAAGCAGTCTGTTTTCTTTAACGGACTTCAAAATATCCCCCACACCAAATGTTTTCGAATACAGTAACCAATTGGTCAATTAAAACCTATTAGTTCATCACTGATAAATCAGCTTAATTAGCCTTGAAAGACAGAAATACACTACATTCCTAGATTACTTTAATTATCTACTTTACCATGCAAATACCGTCTCCTGTTTCATCCTTTTTGGTGTTGATATTTATAACATTAAATAGCTTTTATCTGTGATCAGAATACTATTCATCACAACACCTTGCTCCACTGCGGGTTGGCGGATAATTTCCCAACTATTAGTAACTGGTGCTATCAGATGTCTATTATAAGAACCGGTACCGACTGCTTTATGTGTCCTCCGAGACACGGTAGGGAGATCCACAAGGTTATACACCGACACCAGAAACAAATATATGCACAAATACAAATATTTTTACCAAGAGGGAATCGAACTCGCGACCGCTAGCTACACGCACTACTACACTAAAACGGTTGTCAATTTTTGTTTCAGGTTTTTGTAATTCTATATAAGTTTATTTTTTTAATTATATATTATAAATATTTTGTTTAGATTTCAATAACACATCAAACTTCAATGACACACTAGCATGGCAATCTCTGTGACATTTATTTAATATTGCCGTGTTAATACAGGTATATCACAAATATTTCAAAAATAAAAATATTTTCCCTTCCAGTTCTAGACACAGCCGGTCAGGAGGAGTTCAGTGCGATGCGGGAGCAGTACATGCGATCTGGTGAAGGATACCTCCTAGTCTTCTCGGTAGCTGACCACGCCAGCTTCGATGAGTTGTTTAAGTTTCACAAGCAGATCCTCCGTGTAAAGGACCGTGATGAATTCCCTATGTTGATGGTGGGAAATAAAGCTGACTTGGAACATCAGCGAGTGGTGAGTTCAATTTTAAGAATATTTATGAATGTAGCAGGTATGCAGGGCCTGGGGGCCCCGCGGGGGTCAGGCGTCCCACTATGACGATGAGGGCACCGCTGGGTTTTAGTTGGTATTCTGGCTTCCCAGTCAGTCAGTCAGGTTGCATAAAAGCATTTTCCAGCGATAAAAAAAAGTATGTATGCAGGGCCCCCAAACTCTGAACTATACATCACCTGTTGAGTTTCTTGTTGATTCTTCTTCGTCAGTAGAATCTACATTCTGATTTATTAGCTTAATATCAACTTTATAAATAAATAATTATTTTCTAAAATGCCAATTAAAAATTGCTTTTTGATTTGATAGGGAGTCTTTTGTGTGTAAGAGCTAAGAACTTCCTATGTTATAAGTTACAATTATGACATTTTAATTTTTATAATTTTAAATAAATTTAGCTACTTTTAATTAAATCAGTCTGTTTATTTCTAAAACTATGTATCCACAAATTGCAGATATTTTCTGACATAATATTATATTCTCTGTATTTTTATTTTTATTAAAATCAAAAACAACTATTAAACTACGAGCACCTTCGAATCTTCATTTTACAAATTAAAACTTTAGTGATTATTATTTTTTTTAAAAGTAAAGCTACCACCGATTCGGAATGTAGATCCTGCAGAGAAGAATCGGCAAGAAACTCCACAGTCACTCTTTTGAAAATAATATATAAACTGTGTTTTAGTACAAAATTAGTAATATCTCGCATGAAATACAGCGCCACTAAGTCCACACATCTTTATCAACTAAGTAATCCTGCACCGAATAATACGCTTTATATATTAATTTTTTTAATAAAATCTTTGCAGCCTGTAATGCATTTTGATGCAGTATGTAATGTATTAAAATTTGTCGCAAAATGTAAAAGTATTTTCATGAAAAAAGGTTGTCGCACATCCTTCTAGCTCATTTAAAAAATAATATATTTACGAGGTTTAATTATTATCATTACAGGTAACATTAGAAGAGGCACAGGCGCTTTCGAGGCAGTTAAAAGTACCTTACATTGAATGCAGCGCAAAAGCGCGGATGAATGTCGACCAGGCTTTCCACGAACTTGTAAGATTAGTACGTCGCTTCCAAGAAGCAGAGAGAATTCACATCAAGTCTGAACGAAGGACCAAGAAGAAAAAATGCACCATCTTGTAACACTGCCGGTGCATAGTGAGCCTTATAAACAACGTGAAACGTCAAATTCAAATGACAGGTGTCAATTGACATTGTGTATCTGTCATTCGAATTATCAAAACAATATGGTGCTGGTAATCTGAAGTTTTTGTTTTGCGAAATTCTCCTTATTATTCGTTGTGTTTTTGAAAAGCTATTATTACATGTTAAAGCACCTCTTTTGTTAATATTTAAAAATTAATATTTTTCGTTTAGCCATTAAGCTATTTATTGTTTTAAGTGCACATATTTGGTGGATATCTGTTTAGATTTACGATTTTTTTTTAAACATTTTCGTTGTCAGTTTAAGATTTTTTTTTACAATTTTTGCACATTAATCAGTGCCATCTGTGGCTGCTCGAGAAACGTTGATTCCAATGAATTTTGAAGTTATTATAACGTACATATATTACTTATGCTAGGTGTTAAGCATTATTATTTATTTTCATATTATATTTTATTTTTAAAGTAGTATTTTACAGTATAATGAAATAGCATAAGGTGACGCACAAATCAGATGACTCAATAGAATGTGTAACTATAAATATTCAAATCACTTTTCAAACAGTGAATAATATATGAATTTATTACTATTGAATTTAATGGGTTACAATTTCTATTGAAATTGAAACTTATGAACAAAAATTCGCACAATGTAATGTTAAAGAATATTTTGTTATTATAAAATAATTCTTCCTTTTTAAAACAGTTGAAAACCCTAGTATTTACTTATTTTAAAAAAGAAAGAAAAAATAAATACAGTCACAGGTTTACACATATACTTTTAAAATTAATTTATTGTGTAATCTTTAAAGAATTAATCTTGTACAAATAAAATAGTTGGAACTGTATGTCTACTAAACAATAAAATTTAATTTTGTAACTAAATAAAAAAAATAAATGTAAAAATTGTGAAAACTAACCAATGTTACGTTAAATGTACATCTCGAAACCAAATACTAATTTATATGTATAATTTGTTTTTAGTTTTGTCTTTTTATAACATTTTAACTTAGTAATAAGTTTTATATTACACATACAAAACATGTAAGTCGTTTTGAATGAAATTTTTGAGTAAAATGATATCAAGATATCGTGGACATAAATTTTAAGACCGCTGTCCAAGATTTCCAGATATTACATGGTAAAGATGTTCTCTGGAATGTTGGATCATCTGTCTTATAATTGTTTTTGAATCGTCTAAGGTGGGTCTTCCGATGAATCGAGAACAATCCCATCAATGTTAGGTATTTTATAATGGAGATATACTATATATTTTTTATATTGTATTATTTGTTTGTATGCATTTTTTGCTAAGCATAACTTTACTTTAGGCGCACAGGTTTTGATGCGATATATATAATATAATTTAATTTAGCTTGTAATATATACATTAGCATATAAAACACGGCTGAGATTCATTTTTATATATTACTGTACATATCAAGGAACAACTGCCAAACTGATGACTGGTTGGGCTACCAATGATTATTTATTTATTTTATAAATGTTTCAATATAGGTACAGAATTTTTTTTTACACCGTCTATTATTGAAAATGGTGGATTTTGTTAATACATTTTTATAATACAGATACAATAAAATAATTTCCATTTTGTTTTTAATGAGTTGTGCAATTTTTGTTGATTTATTGTAGATTAAGCTCGATCGGTAACAGTATTTCACTATGTGACGGCCGATTTCAGTGTGAAGAGAACGTTTTGGGCACGGTCTTATACACAGGTCTTGCAACAACAGTAGTGGGGGTACAATGGCTTAATGTACTATTCTTTTAAATTTACGGCCGCTAAAGGCATGATGCTAGATGGGTGTGCAATGAACGAAGGATAACAACAGAATAGCTTTTTTTTTCTTTCTATCATGCTAACAAAACAGGTGATTAATTTTGAAAGGTTACGAACGTTCACGAAATAATTATTCCGAACACTTTCAAATCCAAACAAAATGGTTAAATAACAAAATTGCAAGCCTCAACAAAACGAGAAATAAGACTGAGTCGCTTGTCACTCAACGCTGCGCACCGAACCCATCGATAGCAACGACGTACAGCGGCGTTGACGCGAAAGAAAAGATAACACGATCTTACTAATCTTTCAGTACTGAGATTGAGCTTCGTAGCAAGACCTGTGTATAGAAACGTGGTTTTGGGCGAATCTACATTATACTCGTTGCAGTCAACTGGTGGAATAAAGAGCCTTTTCAATGAACGACTAAACTTTTAATAAACGTCTATACCCTCGATTAGCCGAGTAGATGAACACACTACAGCTAGATAAAGCTAAGTTCACTAAATATCGTTTTTTTCTAAGTTTACATATATTGGATAAACCTATTGGATGATTGTTTTTTTGGTACAGAGACAAAATACGGTGACGAAGAAACATACTAAAGTAACATTTGGAAGAACTTTAAGTTGAAGTAATGATAAAATTTTTAAATTGCATTATGGATTATGTTACAAAACTAGACATGTAATTGGATGACTCTGTTCCATGAAAGGACTAGCCATTTGGCTGTTTGAACCATTTGACTGTCATAAAACAAAACATTTTTAAATTTTATTTTGAATACTAAGGATAAAGGTTAATAGTTTTTCCTAAACTAACAACTTTATATTAAATAGTAATAAGACATTGCAATGTTATTTCAAATAAGGGTAAGTTTCTAAGAAATAGAACTTGGAAGACTTAAATTGAAATCTATCCAGTTAATTTTCCGTGATGCGCAAACAACGGCAATCCCTTATCATTTAATTTATATAGATAGGTGACGAGTATATACCAACATTTTAAAAATTATATATATATTTGTATTTATGTAGTTTCGCCCTCAAATGTAATGTCGTTTATAGAACCGTGCGCTATTACGTAACTTGCGCGATCTCGAGAAATCAATGTGGTGACGAATTTCAATACCAGCCGAGCCTACTATACTAGCTCAGTGGTTTCTCGCGATCGCGTAAGTTACGTAATACCCCACCGGTGGTATGTTTTGTATGATGGAGTAACCGTGGGAGATATGTTTAAAAGAGCTTTAACTGTGGCCTATACGCCCTTAACTGAGTAACCATACTGTTGTCAAGTAATATCGTATTGTAATAAAATTAATATAACAGCTATTTGTTTTATTTTTTTAATTATTTTATTCCTTAATCGTTCTTATTTAAAAATATTATGAAATGCAAATGGAGGAGAGTAACGAATAAAATTAATGCAACTCTACCTAACTCTTGATTTTGTTTCGTGTGTGCTTGTATGTGTGTGAGTGTGTGATTGTCCATTTTGCTAGGGTTATTTTAAAGGCACAAAAAATTATTTTATGTTTAAGCATTTCTAGTATGCATTCTTTAAATTTTCTGCAGTGCGCTGTCTCCTATTTAGAGTTTTCTTGTACTTCGCTTTGAAGGATTCGGTGCTGGATTTACTTCTAACAATAAGAGGGTAAAGGTCGTTTCAAATGCTCGCTGCAGCAAACTTAAAACACCCTTAAACCTTGCCGTCTTGTTTTTCCATTTTTAAAGTTCTCGTGTGTTCGTGCTACGACTTCTAGAAGAGTGATCCTTAACGCAGTGGAGCTTCTCGAAAAGATATGTAATGACAGTTTTTTTTAAAGAGTAACTCTTACGAGTTTTTGGAGTTTGGGGCAAACGAACAGACTCTGAACTAACTCTGACCTGAACGACGGACATCTGTAACATTAGCCGGCCTTATGTAACAGGATAAGAAAATGAAACATTACAAAATGTAACTGAATAAGAATTATTAATAATTGAATATAAATAAAAAAACTCGTATAACTAGAGTACGTTCGATTTTACTTTATTAACAATATACAGATAAATAGCTAAGGTCTACTTCTTGGCTAGAGCCGCTAAGTCTGCAATGCAGCGGTCCAGGGCCTGTTTTTCCTGGTCCGGGGTGATGGCCTTGGTAACGTTGGCTACTATCCAGTCGACCATGTTCTTCTGAGCGATACGACGTTCTAGAATGGTCTTTTCGAGCTGGTAGTCCAGACGGCGTTTGACCTGAAAATTTTCGTTTTAGTTAGAAGATCTTTTAATCATTTAGTAATGAATAACATATATCAAACGTTTTAATACTTTTATTTAAACGGGACTTAGGGGGCGTTCAAGTACTACGTAATGCAATTTAGGAGGGAGGGGGTCAAGTAAAACGTTACGAAACGTTACAAGGCCGGGAGGGAGGGAGTTCATACGACGCGTTATGTAACATTGTATTTTTTTTTCTTGTTTATTATTTAAATAAAAAAGTAGGAAAATAAAGTCTCTCAAGTTGGCCACCCTTATCGTATGTTTTACGGCGAGTCCCTCGATTATATTGTACGACACTGTTATTTTCATCTCTTGTTTTATTAATTATTACCGCCAACGCGATTAAAATAATAAAAAAGATATTTTAGCGACTTTCTCGTACCTTGCGCAACATAATTGTATCTTTTAGGTAAAAATGGTAATTGGGGTGTTACGTAACGTTTAGGGAGGGGGGGGGGACCGATAAAAGTTCTTCAAAAATTGGGTTACGTAATACTTGAACGCCCCCTTATCGCGATTATTATAGATGCCATAATAACGTTTAAAATAAAAGTGTTAATTGAGACCGTGAACGTTTAGAAATTTAACCCTTTCGCTACCAGCGTCACATATTTTCCGTCACCGATTTTCTTTGCTGGGCTCGGTGTCAAAAATATGTCACGGGTATTCATTATCAATTTATGATAACTGTTGTATCAAGTTTTACTGCACATAGATGTATAATGTTATACAACAATAAAATAAATGAAACATGTTATTGGTCTGGCAATAATTACAGTTGTTTATAAGACCTGAGTGTTTTTCTCCTGAGGCCCTGGTAGCGATAGGGATAAATTATTTTGTTTGATAAAGTTACATTTGCTGTGAGATTGTTAAGTGAGACATGTAGTTATAAAAATCACTTTAGTTATCAATTTTGAATATGATTTTGTTCTTAATTTTTTATGCTCCAGTTACATGTTTGCTTATCTTAGTTATTTAAGTAGTAAGCCATTTAAAAATGAGAATCTTATCATGCACAGCTTAATTAGTTACTTTAACTATAATTTTTTTTTTAAATATTACTAATATGTATTACAAGTTTCTCTTTTAAAAAATGTATAAAATTATCTCATGTTATTTTATATGTGTAAAAAAGTCAAGCCATTTATGAATGTATTAATCATACCTCTTGGTACGCATTCATCATTCGTTCTCTGTAAGCAGCCTCAAGTTGCAGCAGAACATTCTCCTTCTTGGCCTCAATGAGCAGTTCCTGTCCCTGCGCCCTCCACTGGGCCTCTTTCTCGCTAGCGATGGCATCTTCAAGGGACTTAATGGTGTTCACACGACCAGCGTTCCAGCTGTTTTCTACGTTCTGAAAAATGTGTAGAAATAAAATTAGACTTTAGTGGGATTGTTTTTCTTCCATTTTATTATATGGGATAATTAGTAAACAATAGATACTACTACTTTATTTAGACTAGTTTATTTTCTAAATTGTGAAAAACATGTACAAGCAAACTTAAGAAAAAAAACATATATTTTAAAGCCGAGATGATCCAGGAGATAGTCTATGTGAATCAGTTGAACAGTCACCAGTACAAATCAGGATTATCATATATAGTATGATCTTGTGTTTCGATATTTACCAACCGTGGTTAGCTACCTTATTTCTTATTATTAAATTACTACATAAAAACTTTTTGATATATATATATATATATGTAACTGCACTTAAACTATGGCATCCTGCGAATGTCTTACTAAGCAGAGGTCTTTTCTACTATAAAATTCTTACGACATGGTACATTGCCAGACACAGGTGTACTTAAAAAATTGAGTACTCGAAAATAGAAAATACAATGCTAACATAGATCATGTGTTTACATTTTGCAATCTTGGCTTAATATTACTGATGATTCAAAGCAATTACAAATTACCAGTGTATGTTTATTGTATATTAGGTTGGTGCAAAAAAAACAGACAATTTTATTTTTGTCTCGTGTGAAAGTTTTTTTACTTTTTGATGTTTTAAGAGACGTCTTCAAAGTACAGCTCAAAAAATAAAAAAAATTTAAGAGGTTGCTCCAAATTTTTTTTAAATTTTAAAAATCTTCAAAAAATCTTTTCTTGTTACGGTATAATTTTATAGACCAAAAAAAAAAGTTTCTGAAAGTTTCAGTTCGAAATTTAAATTTTGAAAGGTCGCTCATATATCTTTTAATTTATTAGTGCAGTAATGCACTAATTAGATTTTTTCAAGCGATCTTTTAATATTCAAATTAAAATTCCATATATTTTTTTCTTATTTTTTATTTAGTACAATAATCAAATAAAATTAATCAATCAAATCAATAAAAATTAATCAACACCACGAGATGAACTAAAAATCAAGCACAATATAGAAAACATATTTTTTTTTAGGTTAATTATTTAATTAACGTAAATACGACGATTTGGAAATTACTACTGCCAACTGCGTCAACTGGTCAGTCAAATCAGGCGGTTATTTATTTATTTTATTTATATATATAGTTATAGTTATAGTACATGTATAGTATAAAGTACCAAAATTTACTCACATCAACTTCTTTATCAAGGAATTCTGCCAGTTTAGGTCCAAATCGGGTGCTGGCATAGTAGACCATAATGAAAATAGACAGACCAGTGTAGTACTCATGCTCCATAACGTATATCTCCTTGCTGAACAGGTATGTAGCGAGACCGACACCGAATGTGTACGGTCCTGTCACTCCAGTCTTGGAATGGAAGAATTGGAACCTGGAATTTATAAATATTGGAAATTTTAATGTCACTAATATTATGTATTATGTCTTGTCTGTTGAACTGTCATGGTCAAATTGGGAGGCTCTTTGTAACGAAATTGGTAAATAATTTCATTATCGTGTTTTTATAGATAATATTTGTTGGTCCTAGAAAGTAAATTAATTTAAATTTAGTTGTAATTTTTTTTCTTATTTAATATATATATATATATTGAATAATAGGTGCCCTTATGATTTTATTGATTATGATTAGTGTATTATCGGTTGGAACATTAATATGAATCTAATAAAATTTACGAAACAAAACAACTTTTGTAGTGGTATGACCAATTATGTTCAATTTGACATCAAAGTACAACTTTTATTTTCATAAATGTTGATCAGTACGTCTACCATGAGTTTCTGAGACGATATACATTAGTAAGTATAGTAGACAATTTGTATGGAAAGTTGAGCAGCGCCTCTACCGGATATTATCATTACTATTGCGTTTCTACGTTTACTACTGTAGTTATGTCATGTGCGCTTGTAACAAAAAGTCATGGTAGACGTACAGATTAAAGTATACTTTACAACATACCATAGGTTGTCTGAACCATCCTTACCATTCTTCAGGAATGAAGCCAAGTCTTACTTTGCCAGGCTCTCCTCTTACTGGCCGTGGGAAGTTTACCTCATCTCGCACACCACTGACCTCTGTGGACGAGGCAGAGGTACGTGCGATGAGGGCTGTAGGTGTGGACTGACGGGCCGCGACTGAAACATTTTAAAATGGAGATTATTATATGAATAAATGTTAAGATTTTAAGTTAATTTTTAATACATTATAATTTAGTAAGTTACTTATAATTGTGTCTAATCGTTAAAAAGCTACAACACAACAATTCAATAATAGTTTTGCTTAAAATTATTATTTTTTTAAAATAATATTAATTAGTTTTTTTATTAATTATATACCTAGATAGATTTTTGAATATAAAATGAATTTTACATGGTGAAGGAACATTTTTTTTACAGTTGTAAAAGGATTACATGCAAAGGTGAATCACATGAGGTTAAGTTTTTTATTAACCTGTAAATTACAAAGGTAGTAAACAAACTGTTTAACATTCCAATTTTTTAATTTACGCCCCAGGTATTCTAAATATAAAAATTTAAAAAAAATACATTACATTCGGCACTTGTCAAAATGATTACATAAACCATCCTAACACCAGGTTATTAATTCGTTTAGAAAGAAATAATGAGTAAAGTATTATTTTCTTATATAAGTAAGCATACCTGAACGCAAAGCTATGCGTGAAAGCATTTTGAAGGCGTAATTTCTATAAAATCCAAAATTTTCGACAGTCCTACAGTAAAGTACTTTGCGTTAGTGACGTACGATCATGTACGGGTTATTTTATCGACTATCGACATAAATGTTGTTAATGTTACCCTATCATTAATAAAAGGTGAGACTTGATATTTTAATAAAAACATTTAAATACCCAATAAAAAGGATAAATTATGTACATTAAAAGTAATAATATAACAAAATATTTTATGAAAATTGGTTAAGCCATTTTCTTTCTTTGTTGGCAACAGGTTAGTATTGATCGTTAAGTTGACTTTATCTCCTTGGTGGCCGTGATAGATATTTTGATTGGAATTTTTATTTGCTTTAAAGCTTAATTTGCGACCTATTTGAACAGATTGTTACCATAATGGCAAATTTAAATACAATTTGGATGAGAATGGTTAGTTTATGTTTTAATGAATTTGGTGCTCCACATTCTGTAGTAAATACATTATAATAGTAGGTAATAGAAAATTACATAATAAAATTTTCCTCAATTCAATTTTGTTATTTGTTTTAGTTATTACTTTTATTTAATTAAGAGTTTTTCTTTTAATTATTACGCGATATTTTTTCAGGCGTTGAAATAAAATCGATGGTTAAATTTAAAATATTTTTGAACGTTAAAATAAATGTCAATTATTGTCAATAATACACTGTGTTGTTAAAACTGGAATGTGCAATCTTTACTGGGGAAATCAAGTTTTAATAAAAAATATTTAGAATGGGAATATTCACGTCCTGTTGTAGACCCTCAGCCACAGATGTGTTGACTCCAGATGCTGTAAGTTGATTATTTAGGAATTTCATTAAAATTTGATAATTAATTACAGAAAAAGAAAAAATAATATAAACAAAACTAAAGTTCTACCAGTGTCAAATAAAAAAAAAATAAAAAAAAATCATTTAAGTTAATAATATCAACACGTTAAATTATTTTAGTAGTTTTATTACTTTGATAAAAATTAATTTATTTTTCTTGCTACTCTGAAACATTTTATGTTATGTTGTTTAGACAAGGCATGTAAAAGATGCAACTATGATATATGTACTATTATTAAAATGATTGTTTTCTAAAAGTTCATTTCTTCAATGCGATAAAATGTTACCTTCAAGTAGTAGTATTTTGTTTATACAATAAATAAGTTACATCAGGGTAATGTAACTTTCTAATTTTGGGTTTTGATGTTATGTTGTTTTAAGTTTTTAATTATAAATATGTATAATATTGTAAAATTTCTTTAGTAAAAAAATAAAATTTTAAAGTTTTGATGTAAATATAATTTTGTTATTTTCTTATATATGTAACATAATTGTATATACTATATTTCTTTCAATGTTTGTGTTGTTTTAGTTGAAGGACTTTCAACTAAATAATACAATTCTTATTTATTTATAATTTAACGAAGGTTGTAAAAGTTACTGCATTCAATAAATCTCTGTCGTGTATTCTTCATTCTATGTGACATTGGTGAAATTATTTCGCTCTTAACTATTAAATTAAATATTTTTTTATTGTAAAAGAATTATTAGAATCGGTTCAAGTTTAAGATTTTCGAAAAGCAAATAATTAAATCTAATATTAGTATACATGTAGGCTGTGGAACCGTCCACCTGAGGTTTTCCCTGAGTGCTATAATTTAGGGGTTTTCAAGCATCAAGTGATTGTACATTTTTTTTCCTAAAAGTCAGAAATGTACTCACAACTCCCTTAATCTTGCTGATAACCACATTGATTGACCATAACCATTTGATATTAGGTCGAGTTGTCTGCTTGTTTGTGCTACTTTTTTTGTATAAATAAAGTAATTTTTAATTTATTTTATTTATTTATTTATTTTTTTATTTATTTATTTTTAAAGAGCAGATTCGTTACAATAAAGCAAAGATTGATATTATAACTCAATGTAGGTGAACAGGGAGGTGTAGTAGACTTTAAAGTATCGCACTATCACTTATCAGACAGAAATAAGAACCAATGACTGCAACAAATCTGAAAAGAAAATTCAAATTAAGTACTTATAAAAGCCCATTTGTATAATAAATTGGGAAATTGAATTTGTAATTTTCAGAGGTCGTTGCCTAGATTTGACCCGTTACCCATTACTTAAGATTGGATATATTTTATACAATAGAACACTTAGTTCAATAACTATGTAAAAAAAAAATATTGTAATTAATATTTTATAAAGATTATTTGTTTGTTTTAATGTTTTAATCTACTCTACTTGGTCTATTTTAATTATTTTTTTATTTTTGAAAGTATTTTTAGTTTCCGAATATAGAATCGGAGGAAATGTCAAGATGTGTTTCTTTTATACACAATCCTGCTAATATCATAATTGTGAAAGCTTAAGAGATTATTATTATTATTATTATTATTAATTATTCAGGCAAGCAGTTGATCAACTGATAAGTGCCTGTATCCAGCGACATCTATTAGATTTTGCAATACATTTATTTGTTTTTTATTTTTTCATAAATTTGTCCAGTCTATTCTTAAATTGGTTTATATTTTTGGCCGTCACCACTTCCTCAGGTAGCTTGTTCCACATATCCACCACTCTATTGCTAAGAAAGTACTTTTGAGGGTTATTGTAGGATCTCGTCTTTTTTAACTTAAGGCAGTGACCTCGTAAATGCGGATTCTCGTTACGGATAAGCATTGTGTCTAAATTCTGTACATCATAGTGGCCAGTCAGTATTTTGAAAGTTTCGATCAAGTCCCCTCTCTCTCTTCGATCTTTCAGGCTCGTTAAGCCCAGAGTCTTTAACCTGTCCTCATATTTAAGTCTCTTTAATTGTCGTGGGATTTTGGTGACTCTTCTTTGAACTTTTTCGAGTAGATCAATATCCTTTACAAAGTAAGGGTTCCATACTTGGAAGCCGTATTCTAAAATAGGTCTAATGAAAGTCTTGTAGATTTTAATGACCATCTCAGGTGTAAGTACCCCGAATGCTTTTCTTACTAGGTAAATGAGACTGTTCGCTTTCTTCGTAATCAAATGAATATGGCTAGCCCATTTAAGATCGTCAGTGATGATAACACCTAAGTCTGTCTGTGCCTTCACAGGTTGTAACTCACTATTGCCCAATTTGTACTTATTCTTGGGATTATTCTTTCCTATGTGGAGAACGGTACATTTCGAATCATTCAAGCTGAGTAGCCACTTCTTAGACCATTCTGCGATTTTGTCCAGGTCGCTTTGTAGGGAACAGTATTCTGTTGTAGGATTTCCAAATATTTTGGTGTCGTCCGCAAAGATACTGCATCTACAGTCCAGACAGTGTGGTAAGTCATGGGTATAAATTATGTATAGAACCGGTCCTAAAACTGATCCCTGCGGAACACCACTAAATATCTCTCGCTCTTCAGATAGACTGTTGCCGACTCTAACACGGAATGTTCGGCCTCGTAAGAAATCACCAATCCAGTCGAGAAGCCTGCCACGAATTCCAATGTGTTCCAATTTGTGAAGCAATCTGTTCTTTGTCGAACGCTTTTTCGTAATCCAGGTAGATGACATCAATTGGTTCTTTATTGTTGAAGCTACATGTCCACATTGACAGACACTGCAATAGGTTTGTGACTGTTGAACGGCGAGGACAAAAGCCATGTTGCTGGTGACCTATGATATGATGTTTCTCCAAGAAATCCCTGATATGCTTGACAATTATCCTCTCCATGAGTTTGCATACAATAGAAGTTAAGCTTATGGGTCTGTAATTAGAAGCTTCTAACTTGTTACCTTTCTTATATATTGGAGTGACTGTAGCAGTTTTCCATTGCACGGGTAGGGAACCACATTCGTAGGACGTTTGCATTATGCACGCTAGTGACTCTGAAAGATCGCAGTTCTGCAGTATGGAAACGGCTATTTCATCTGGTCCAGGAGAGGAGTCTTTTTTTTGGTCCATAATATATTTTTTCACTATGTCTTTAGTGAAGTGCAAATCGCCTATAGTGGCCTCAACTCGCTTACTCACATCTAGTCCCGGCAAGTTTCCAGGCGGCTCCTGTCTGAAGACGCCAGCAAACTGATTAGCAAAAATATCCGCTATCTCTTTAGCATTAGTAGCCTCGTGTCCCTGATTATTTATTAATGCGGGTGGTACACCACCCCTGGATGACATCTGTTGTTTGACATAGGAATAAAATTTTTTTGGAGTTGATATTAGAACACTAGTTTCGTATTTTAATCGTGACTGTCTACACAAGTTCACCAGTTTGTTATTTATCTCGCGATATCTTTTATAGTCACCACTTAGTCCCGTCAGTGCGTACTTATTCCATTGTAAGGCCTTCTGTTTCGCAAAATTTACAATGTTTTTGTTTATCCACGGTTTATTAAAAGCAGCGTTACGAATTTCTACTAGAGGGACATACTTTTCGATTGCTTGGGTTAGGTGTCGATGGAATAGGTCGAACTGTTCCTGGGTATCTTTGATCTGTTTGATATGACTATAGACATAAGATAAGTGATGGTTTATTCCCGTGTAATCCGCTTTGTCGTAACAACGTCTGAATGGTATATTCTTGTTCTTTCTATCATTTAATGTCAATTGTACAGTCACTAATAAGCAAGTATGATCGCTCTTTCCTATCGGGGCTTGGTGCTCTATTTGCGTTATCAAGTTTTCATCATTTGTTATAACTAGGTCCAGAAAGGATGGTTGATTACCTAGACGAAATCTTGTGGGTCTATCTACCAGCTGTTCCAAATTTGTGTTTTTAAACCATTGCACAAAATTGTCTTCGTTGGGCAGAAGGCATCCACAGTTTTCTAGAGGCCACTTTACACCACTGTAGTTCAAGTCACCCAGTAGTACGGTTGTGTTTGTCTGAGCTGAGAGTTCAATTTGTTGAAACAACGCAATATCTTGTTCCATTCCTGAATGGTGTCCCCTGTAAAGGCCACATAGAGACAATCTGTGCGATCCAACATGCAGATCAACCCACAAACACTCAGCTGCAGCATGTTTCATGTTGTAATGAGGATTTAGTTTTGCAGTTAAGTAATTCAGATTGTTAGCAACGTAAATCGCCACTCCACCACTACGTCTGTCCATTCTATCATCTCTAAACAAATCAAAGCCAGGTAAATCAATTATGCAGTTCAAAATATTTGGTTTTAGCCAAGTCTCGGTTAGGACTATTATATCAGGTTTTGAAGATTTTACACGGTGAATGAAGAGATCTAGTTTCGAAGTTAGTGATTGTATATTTGTGTATAAAATTTTGAGAGAAGCAATGGTCGAGGTTGGTCTGATTCCATTAATTTTGAGCGGTCCGGAGTTTAGAATAGTTCGGTTTAACAGTTTTTTTGGGAGTTAGATAAAATTTTGTTTTTCACAATCTTAGGCTGACCCTGGATGTATTTGATCGTCACATCCTTTTCCCCACTAGAAATACGCTTATCGAGTTCTTCCCGTAGATATTTTAGATATTCGCGTTGTAGCGGTGTAAGATCAGCTTTGATAGATCCTAATTAATTATTAATAATAAATTTTATTCAAAAAAAAAAAAAAAAAAGTTGTGAATTGATTTTTATGCAACTTGGAATGTGGCTAGAGATTTAGAAAGTCACAGGAACTTTTATTTTACAATCCCTTAAGATCTAAAATTAAGTAGATAGAACAGCATGAAACTAGTTATGAGCAGTTAATGTGACTCAGGATGTTTTCTGTTAATTTGGTACCAGGAGACTAGGCGCAGGCAGCAAGTTGAGGCGGCGGAGCGTCGTCGCGCTGAAGAGGCAGCACGCGGGGTCAAGGACCCCGACAGAGTGAGACGTATGCAGCAGCGAGCCGAGGAGATGGAGAAGAGAGAACAGGAGCTCCGGAAGGAGGGGGGAGCTAATTTAAAGGTGTGTATTAAAACATGATGACTGGTTAGTGTAAAGTGGTCGCGGCGATTTGTTGTTGTGCTAACGGTCGCGGGTTCGATACTCGCTCATGATAAATGTGAGTTTTGGTCATATAGATGTTTGTTGTGTTCTCAGCGTCTGTGCTTGTGTTGTATGGGTTTCCGGTCCTACTTGGGCCATTTGATTAACAATAATAGAGTTAAAGTATCTGTTTGATATGTCATAACTCTATAATAACTTAAATGTATGTGAATACTGGACCACTGAACTGAATTGAAATGAAATGAACTGAGAAGGGTTGACGCTGAATCCGCCACGCTGTTCCACTGTGGTTTGGCATATCCACATACTGGACCACAGACTGTCTAAATTAAATTAACCATTATATTTGAATGAGTATAATTTGTACATATATTTTTTAATATTTGGTGCATCCGCACTATCATCTTGAGATAAGAGTTCAAGATTCAAGATTAAACTTTATCTCGATATGTTATGTAACTCATCAATATTTTGATGTACCTTTTAGATTGGTGATAAAATCAATAGGAAAATTGTGAAAACTATGAATGTTGCGACTTACTTAATACGAATTTTGTCGTAGCTATTAGAATTGTATCAACAAATTATAAAACGTATGAACCATATTAAGAATAGATATAGATCAACGCGGTTCTACTTGTTTTATTTTTAGATTAGTTGATTTCTGTGTTTATAGATTCGCTGCTAAGCCTTAAACTAAGCTCGAAACGGGTTTTCATAATGCAAAAAGAAAATTTGTCGAACGTCCACGAAAAACGAAGTTTAAATAGTTGTTAAGTGTTTTAAAATTTTCTATTTTTCTGCATAATTTTCTTAATTTTTAATGTTTGTCGGACAAATAATAAGTATATATAACTTGTTGTTCCTGAGATAAATGTGTATAAAGAGAAATACATATCTACTTTTCATCCTTATGACACGTTCGTAAATAAAAGTTTGGTTGTTTCTCGATGACAATTCTTTCTTCAGTGTTATAGTATATGTTTTTTTTTTTTTTGAAGTGAAACTTCTTTAGAATCGTTGTGATTTGAAACGGGATGCGACGGAAAAAATGACATGTAAGAGACAAATACAAAAATGTGTAGGAGAGAATGAGATAGTATGATGTTGCGTATCCTAGCAACGCGTATCCTAACAACGCGTAAATAAGTAAAAGAATGTTTAACTATTAATATTAATAAATTTTAAATTGAGTTTGCCAAAGATGTTTCACTTCTGACATGTGTACTCTGTACACACGACATGTTTTTAAAAAAAATTTGAATCGTAGATTGGGTGCTTAAACTAACTAGATATTAACAATATTAGTATAAATTTAAAAATTAAATTTATATATAACATAAAATATGTTATATAACGGATTTATAGTTGACATTTTAAACAATTGATATATACGCTTATTGTGTCGCTAATACTGATATGATTTTAAAGCTAAAAACCCATTTCCATATAGAAAAAGTTGAAGTTATAATAAAGTTATTTAGGTTTTAATTATTAGATATATATATTTTTATTATAAATTTGAAACAAGTTCGACTAAGTATTCTTTCATTTTAATATAATTAAATCGGTCATTTCAAAAACCTCTTAAGTCACATTATTTTACAACATGCTTTTTTTACTGAAAATGATTCCTTAAAGGTAGATACGTATTCTGGGTAAAAACCACGTAAGTCGATACATTCCTTCCTTTTTTAATAATACCGCGTGAAAGACGTTCATTGCATAAACAACATAAGTCAGTGACTTAAGAGGTTTTCGCATGCACCACTAGATAGCAAGAGTAGTTTATGACTAAGTCGGACGTTTTAAATTTGCTCTGTTTTAATTGGTTCAACGATATATCAATTTGAAAAAGTTTATCAGTATTTTCCCGTACGTGGTCATTCGTTTTTACCAAATGACCGTGATTTTGGAGTCATAAAAAAAAATGTTCGAAAGCATGATCGTATCTACGTCCCAGGAGAATACATTGATTTGGTTTCGAACTCCAGCTCAACATTTACAGTCATAGAGCTGAAAACTGAAGATGTTTTGGAATTTAAGAAACGGTGGCCAAATTTGTACAAAAAAACATGTTTGTCAACTGAATCTTATGGAAAAAAAGTACCAAAAGACCAGAAAAAGTCATTCGCACCTTCGATATATACATGAGTTTTCAGTATGATTCAGGTCACAAAGGAACTATCACAGTCGAGGAATATATTGATGGATTGATTAAACATTCATTCTCATTAATAAAAAAATAACAACTTCTGTTTCACTTCCATCAACCAAAGCCTATGATTTCAAAGTGCCCATCAATAAAAATAAAAAAAACAGAGGATTTAAAACAAGTTCAAGATAGCATTCTGGAAGAGCATATGCCGTTTTATAACAACATTTTCAGCTGGCCAACTGCAAATGTTGAAGATAATCTAGATGAGAATGATGGAGAACATGACTATGTACCATAAAGATATTAAAACATGACAAATTAATACATGTAAAATATTAATAAGATTATTTTGAAGTATAATTCTCGATTATAAGCAATAAAAAATATGATTATTACAATTGTTTTGGTTAAATAATATACTAACCTAACACTAACACTAACACTAACCCTATTTCGTGCTAAAACAACATAAGTCAAGAACTGTTTTTCAGGTTTTTTTCATCATTTCTATTAATAAACTGTAAAAGTTAATCGCTATTTTCATTTTTTACCACTCAAATACTTAATTAAATATAAAAAAGTCCTTTAAAACTCATTTGTTTGAGTATAAAACAGTTTTTATTGATTTCTGAAAAATTCTAATTGAGTGACTAAAGAGGTTTTTGAAATGACCGATTCAATTTTAGTTTGTGTTAAAATCGGTCACACGACTCTTAAGAAGGATCCTGTTGCCTGCAGATCCGGGACCCTCCAATTAAAGCGGCTGAAGGCTCCCGCAGGGGTTTAGTTACGGTATTGCACTCCCAAAGTGCCGAGTCTGACATAGGTCTGAGACTGCCTACCCGGGCGTCCTGGATATCATCCGTAAATGGATTACCCTGCGTCACAAAAAAAAAAAAGACTTAAGAAAGGAAATTTATCGTTTTGGATTATACCCCTCACGTTAACTACATATAAAGACGAATGAAATAATGAAAAATTAAAGTAAATAACACGCCCTTTTTCGTATCTTCAACACCGGCGGTCGCGGGTTCGATACCCGCTCGGGATATATATTTGTATTTGTGCAAATATTTGTTTCCGGTCTGGGTGTGTGTCCTTGTGGGTTTCCCGACCATGCCTCGGAGAGCACGTAAAGCCGTCGGTCCCGGTTGATACCATAGACACCTGGTAACGACTGTTACTCATGGTAGGGTAATTATCCGCCAACCCGCAGTGGAGCAACGTTATGGATTAAGCTCCGAACCATCTCTACATGGAGAAGACGCTTTGGCCAGCAGTGGGACGTTTACAAGCTAATTCAGTTTAATTCAAACTAAATAAAACTAGTTTCATATGTCCTAATAGTTTTTATTTATTTTAAAGTAAAATATATAATTATAATTTTTAATACCTAAATAGTTTTATTAAAATAAAGCGTTTAGCGCCGAGTTGCACTAAATAAATTTTAAATTTAAGTGTTTATTAAACTAATTTAATCACAAGAATCGTGATTATCTGTTGCACGAAACCTACATCTGATTAAGTTAACAAAAATATTTAGTTTAATTAAAGACCTATCTAACGGATGATTAATTCAAACAGCTTTAAATTAATCATGAGATCAACTAATTTTAAGATTAATTGCAACTTAACTAACGGAAAGTTAGCGACGGTTTCGTACAACTCGCCGTTATAATATGTTAAATTAAATAATTAATTTGTTTTTTTTTTTCCTATTCCAGTGGACGGCCGATTGAGAAAAGGAGAAAAGTGGAAGCGATGAAGCTTCCACTAGTAATACAAGTAAATATAAGTACAAGAATTGATTTCTCATAGCGAACTTTATCATTTTTACATTGCTCTTTGTTATGTAAAATGATTCCAATTTTGTATTAAGTTTGCACTCTTTATTCCAACAGATCATTTTAAAAAGTCGTTTTTTAATTTGTAGATTAAGTGTTATAAATGTACATTCTGTTACAAGCTATAATTAATGTTATTTGAATTGGTTTAAATTTGTTCGACGCATAATTAATTTTATTTATAAATATGTCATACTTGAGATTTAAGCCGTGGTTTTCTCAAGTAATCTTTTAACTAATTGTCAAATAATCGTCTTAGTAGTAAATAAATTAAAATTGATTTTTTTCCTTACATTATAAAGTATGTTTTTTTATAACGCCTAGATTGAATTAATAGTATATTACTTTACTAGGGAGGGAAGTGATACATTGCAATCCGGATCTTAATAAAATTAAATTAAAACCCTAATATATACAATTTTATCTATTTTAATTATAAACGAACTTTCATTCCTAGCGTTATAAAAAATTAATATGTTACAGAGGAGGGAATTGAGACATTGCATCCGGGTTGCAATGTCTAATTTCCCTCTCTAGTAACGTAATATACTATTATATAAACTGTAATTTTGTTATTTCTTTCTTTATGTTCTGAAAATTTGAAGGAGACAACGTCTATAATAAAAACATTTCAGTAGTTTAAGATCAATAATAATTTTAGTTTTTGATTTTGGTAATATTAATTTTGCATTATAGTCTCATACCATATATATAGAATGACCGTCTTCTATATACCGTCCTTCAAAGACGCGGGGTGATGGGTATTTCTGTAAATGTTATATATTTTACTTTTTCATAATATACAAGCTACTCTCTTGCGTCTACAGCACAAAACCTGTAAATGATCTAAAATTCTAAACCATAAATACAAAATACTTCAATAGTTTCGATGGAAAATGATGATCCACTAAAATTTGTATTTAAGTGTAAGGCTTAAATGATATTTACTCACTTCTTGGAAAAGTAATTTTACTGTATAATTATTTTTCCTAAAGTCATAAGAAAGATTGTCAAAAAGATACAAGCTAGAAGGTAGCTCTTAAAGATAGGTCTTAGTTCACTTGGTTAAGTGCTTAAAATAATATTTATTATTGGTGTTTTTTCATTTAATGTTGTTATATATTTTTTTAAATAACGCTACATTCATCTGTTAGTATTTTTATTTCATTAAAATTATTTTTTATTATGAATGAGCTCGAACAATATTAATTCTTAAATGCAGTGTGACAGTATACGTTGTTAATATATATATATATATATATATATATATATATATATATATATATATATATATATTAACAACGTATACTTATTAAAGAACAATTTTTAATTTTAATCTAAGTAAAAAAAAAATGTTTTAAAACATCTATTGCAACGCCATATTTATACAAAAATATCTTTGATGTATACAAATTTATCTTTAATTTGTTAAGGATAGATTATAAAGTATTATAAATTACAGGGTTTGTTTTATATCATTTACATTTAAAGTATGTACTATAATTAACTTTTTCAACTTTCACGTTAAAATCATAGATCTATAATACCTCTATGGTTAAAACTGTCATTAAAACGTCAAATGGGATATTTACCAAGTTTTTTATAACACGTACTGAGTTTACAATATTAAGGCTCTGTTGTCACTTAAGGTAGTTCCAGCATGAAACCACTTTTCGGCAGATTCGGCAAAAAAAATTTTCACGGGTTCAGAATAGCCTTATTTATGAATTCCTAAAATTTCATAATTTTTGACGGTTTAGATCGTGAGATATTTAAAGACAAAGTTCGCGATTTTTAGAGTAATGTCCCATTTATGTATGTAAAATTTCAGATTTTTTATTATATTAAAAAATTCTCTCGATAGAATTGAAAAAAAAAAAAAACTAGAAGAGTATAGAAAAATGAGTATAGAAAAATTTAGAATAAGCTAAAAAAATAAAAGTAGCACTTCACAGTTTTGTTATCGAGATATTAAAATTATAAATATTAATTTTAATTTTAAATTTATAGTGATCTTGCAACACTATGCATAACGCTCTCATCTTTTTAATTTATTAAACTATTTTTAGAAAGCGCAATACTATTTGTATATACTAAGATCATATAAACAAAAATATATAAAACACTCAGAGCAACGTTGCCAGATTACTATAACTAACGATATCAGGCAGAAGGTATTAAGGTAGGACTACACTTCACCACGCTGGAACTACCTTAAATAAGTCAAGGTACTTTTTATGACATATGCAATATTCATATTATTCTATAATATTATCTAAAATTATATTTAAGGAGTAAAATCTTGAAAAAAGTTAATACAAATAAAAAAAGGAAGGATAAAAAAAACTGCTATAATACGTCATTCATACTCTAAATGCAGTCTCTAACTGCGGCATGCTATAAGTATGAACACATTAAAAAAATTAGATTAAAAAAATATATTAACTAAAAAAAAAGTATTTGTTAGCTACTTTATTGAAATTTCTTTGCCTCTGCATACAATCACAAAATACTTTTTTTTTAAATATATATTAAGTATAACTCCCGCAAATTGTTATTCCGCTTAAATCATTTTAAAAGTTTATCAAACAATAAGATAAATTCAAAATTAAAAACTGGCCGGCCAAAAATATTAACTAATTATTCTTCTTCTTCTTCAAGTGCCACTCCATTGCTGAAGGTTGGCAGTCAGCTTCTTATATTTTCCCTTGTCCAGCGCCAATCTGAACAGTTGCTCGACGGTCTTAATACCTGTCCACTCCCTGATGTTATGGAGCCAGGACATCTTACGTCGACCCGGTTTACGCTTCCCGGGCACATTTCCCATCATGATGATCTGCAAGAGGGAGTACCGATCATGCCTTAGTACATGTCCAAGGTAGGCAGTTTTTCTTTGTTTGATAGTCCGAATAAGTTCCAGGTTTTTTCCCACATGGCAACTAATTATTAGAAAAAGAAATATTAACTTAATTGACGACGCGTTGGCGTAGTGGTCACAGCAACTGGCTGATGCGATAGCGTTCGCGGGTTGGATCCCCGCACATGACAAATATAAATGTTTATACAAATGTTTGTCGTGGTCTGGGCGTTTGTGCGTGTGTATTGTGTCTGTTTCCGGACCTCCGACACAGGATTCACATCCTACTGGGGGCCGTTGAGTGTGAGACGCTTATTATTAACGGTACTGATTTTATTTGTAGCGTTGACGTCACCAAAATGGCGGCCGCCCGCATTAGCAATTTGCGTGAGTTATATATCATTATGCATAATAGGCAAAATAAACTAGACACAGTGTCTACTATTGTTCTTATTTATTATTTGAGCCTATTATAAATTAAATGTAATTTTTTTCATCAATTTAATCATTTTTCATATAAATGAATGTTAAACATTATCGTTATAATATATTAATGTTAATAAAAATATATTATTCGGTGTCCTTAAATGTATAGAAATATTATTAATTTTAAGAAAAAAAAAAAAAAAAATTAAAGCCAATGTATTAGGCTTATTTCATACTATATCCTTTTTATTCTATTTCTTTAGTAAGACTATCTGACTCATTGTCAGTAAAGTAAACTAACATTAAAAACCATCACTAATTTCACTGAACCGCACAGTGCGATGTTTGAAAAATGACGTAAAAATAAAAATGTCAGTATTTTTTCTAACTAAAAATGTTTTCAAATCGACAATTATTTATTTTATTTTATCTAATTCTACTACTAGATAGGGATTTAATTTATTACCCTCTTTCAGGTTCTACTTTCGTGTTACAGACTTTATATCTATGTAATATCTAATAAAAAAATATATTCTATTTTCTTAATATGGCCTAAGGATGGACCTCAAGTTATATGCATATAACTTTATTATAATATAATGAACTGTAGAATTTGCAATAGTATATCTATTTTTTTGTTTGTAAAAAACTCGACCAATTCTTAAGACTTGTCTATTTATATAATCTATCGACTGTCTTATATTGTATATTTGTTAAATGTTTACTGTAAGCGATGTTTTACACAAAATTGTAGATCATACATTAATTGTGGATGTTTGAAGTATAAATAAAATGTTATTTGCTGTGTATTATTTTGTCTTATTTTAACGGATAATGGGTGTACGTGTAGCCTGGATTTTTTTAGTAAGAGGGACAGGCTTCCCGCAAAACAGAGCAATAAAATATATCAAATTAAGTCTAAGTGACAGATATGTAATTTATTTACTTTCATTTATTCATTATAGGATTTTTCTAGTGGATAATAAAATTCAAAATTGCGCAACGTATAAAATTGAATAGTACTTTTTGTTTTTTCATAGCCTCTATAATTCAAAAATAAACATTATAAAGTACAGTACAGTACTACTAAAGTTTAAATTCATCTATACTAATAATAAATCTGTTAAAACCTCCGTTTTATTAATACACTATATATCATCAAGAATAAATTTTAATAGCGCGATTTCTTTTCAATCGGCGCCATCTCTTATAAGCTTTTTATGTACGCGTATCACGTAAAAAGTACAAAACCAATGTAAATAACTTTAATACATAAAAGTTATACATAACTCACAGTAACATTTAGTTTTTGTTTCATTGTAATTAAATATAAAAATAAATATTTAAGAAAATAGAAATAGGTACCTACGCCTACGCGACATAGTTAAATACGCGCTATATGGTCTAACGAATCTTAACAACTCACAAAACTTACTTATTATTAACTTGAGTTATTATTTTTTTAAACTTAAAAGTTTACTAAATATGTCGGATAGGAATAGAAATCGTTTTAATATTTTAGATAAACATCATTTTCTTTTTTTTTTTTTTATACCACGACGGTGGCAATCAAGCATACGGCCCGCCTGATGGTAAGCGGTTACCGTAGCCTATGGATGCCTGCAACACCAGGGGCATCACATGCGCGTTGCCGACCCTTCAAAAACCTATTTACCTTCTACCCTCTTGAAGGACCCCATACTGTAGTCCTGTGGGAAAACCTCGGCAGGGGTCGGTCATTCCACAGCCGAATGGTCCGTGGGAAACACAAAAATCATAAAAATCGGTCCACTCGTTCTCGAGTTATAAACGGTGTAACTAACACGACTTTCTTTATATATATAGATTACAACTTAAATAGCTATAACCATCCAACTTTGTATAATCAACAAATACATAACGACCAAGTCCAAGAGTTTTTGGATGTGTCTTCGTCGTGAATAATACTTATTAAAATATGATATTCATCAATGAAAAAATAATTAATAAAAAAAATCAGTTCAAATGTTTTATCCTTACTATCTATACATATAATAAATCTGTTAACGAGTCCGTTTTATAATCTTAATCTTAATATATAAAAGCGAAAGGTCACTCATCACGATATCTCTAGGACTATAAGACCTAGAGACTTGAAATTTGGTAGGAATATTCCTTTTGCCGAGGAGAGGTCAGCTAAGAACGGATTTTACACGGGGGCAAAGTTTGTATGGGACAACGTAGTTCCTTGGTCCAATCTACCTCAAATTTTGCATAAAATATTCTTTAACAGAATTGATTGAAGACGTGTTTCGTATTCTATCAAAATTCATCCCCTAACGGAGTTAAAAGGGGGTTGCTTTTGCTTCGAAGTTGATTTGACAACTCAATCCGTCCATTATAAAATATTTTCCAGTATCGACGCAGGTGTAGGTGATAAAAAATATAAATTTTTAATTTTAAAAATTTTAGTTAAATACCCGTGCGAAGCCGGGGCGGGCTGCTAGTTTTAATATAAATTCCTTTCTAGACAGGTTCTGACTGTAAGAAATTACTAAGTATCAGTGATAAGACCGCATTTGCACTCTATTTAGTATGTTTTTTTTTTGTTTCTTTTTTTAATGTTTTTGTAAGAGTGCAATAAAGTAAAAGTTAATAAATTCAGTTAACAAGCTACCATAGAACAAATACAACGCGAAGACTCTGACATTAATTGGTTTGGTTGCTAGTTGTTCCGAGCGTAGAGTAAAAAGCCCTAAATACGACGATTATGATCCTCATAGTTAAATAAGGTGACTGGTCAGTGTCTACTTCATGTAAAATTTCCTTTGTTTGTTTAGATAATATATTTACGATCTTATTAAAGTATTTTTATAATTATATTGCTTTTGATAAGAAAAATTAAGTATAGCGCTATTTTAATGGCTTTGTTTCGAAATGTAACTGCGTAAAAAAAATTTTTTTGTACACCTTTACTATGTTATGCTCAAGATGTTTCAAGGGATTCGTCTTTCAGTCAATGTTGGTTGCCGAAACTGAAAACAGAGGATGGAGGTACAGCGTCGGCCAGAGCCGAGATATCAAGGGAGGTCAAGAAATTTTACGGACAGTTCTATAGCTCGGTCAACCAACCTATTCGTAGCTCGGCTGAAGATCCAAGAGCCGAGCTTACCCGACATTGTTTTGAAGATATTACGGTGTGTGTACTTGGCGTTTGTGGACTATGAGAAAGCCTTCGATTCGATCAAATTTACCGAAGATATATCAAAGTGTTGCAGTTTTTGTTTAATAACGCTAGTCTAGTCTTGTCGATTGAATACAGGAGCATAGCATGAATACGATTCCAATACAGTGAAGCGTTAGACAGGCAGATGTTATCTCTTCGAAAATGTTTAACCACTGCATTGGAAGACGCTTTTATGCTCCTGCAGTAGTAATAATTCGGCATCAATATTAACGGCGAGTACATTACTCACCTTTGATTTGCCAACTATATTGTGCTCATGGGAATCTCATGGAATATCTAGGAGAGCACAATGCCTCAATGCCTAAGGTCACCGAGACCTCGATGAAGTTTCCCTACAGGTAAGCGTTAAATGAACATGGATAAGGTGAAAATCATATCGAATGTACATGTCGTACCCAACCCGATATCAGTTGGGAATTTTACTCTTGAAGCTGTTGACGAGTGCAGCTACCTAGGATAAAAGGTCCAACTTGGTAGGTCCAGCTTTTAGATAGAGGTCAATCGTCGAATCCAGTAAAAATTAGTAACGTTCGGGAAGCTGAAGTAACGTCTTTTCATTCGTCATATCTCAGTGTCTTGTCTAAAGTCGCCAAATGTGTGTTACCAGTGATGACATATGGATCTGAGTCGTGGTTTCTGACTATGGGCCTTTTAAAAAAGCTTTAAGTCCCATAGTAAGCAATGTGAGAGGGCTATGCTTGGTTTTTCTCTACGAATTCGAATCAGAAATTATGAGATCCGTAGAGGAACGAAGGTTGCTGACATAGTCCAGTAGATTTGCATAAGTTTTAAGATATATTTTCTAGTCAGCGTAAAAGTGTAAATTAAGTTATGTATGTCCTTTTTCTTAACAAGAGATAGCAATGTTTCTTGTGTAGAGAAAATAAGTTATAAGATTAGTTGATCTTGGATATTAATTATTGCCAAGTCGAGTTTCATTAACTGATTATCTGATTTAATGAGAGAAATTACATACTTATGATAAAATAGATAAGAAATCTTTTTGTTCGGAATACTATTTTCAAATTAGGTTAAAAATAAAAATTAGGTTAGTATTAAAGTAGGTATTAGTATAAAAGTTAGGTTTCAAATTAGGTTAATCATAGAAATAAAACAATAATATTGTTTTATTTCTTATCACACAAACGAAGGTCAATATCGGATGATGTGTGGTCTCATGGAGATAAAATACAGCCTAATAAAAATATTATATTATATATACGTTAATATTTAATTCTGTTATCAATGCTACTTCAAAAATTAGCTCCTTCTCTTCTAGAGTTGCTAAGTGAAAATGAGTTAAAACACTACATTTTCATTCAAAGAATCACCCAGGTCCCGCTCGATTATCTTTATGTGCATGAATCTTTATGTTATGGATTAAGTATTTTGTATACATTCCATAACAGCGTTACTGTTAATCAGAAATACTGTAAACTCCTGATAATGATAACTAATATTCTTAGGAGAAATTAGTCTTCTCGTAAAGGTAGCCTCTTTCTTGCCGAGCTGTCGTAAAAGGCGACTAAGGCCATAATGGAGCGAACAACTGTGTATCAAACAAGATGGTTCTGGCCGTTCTGGGCAGCAGCGTCATAATACTTTACCGCAACACACTGCGCTCGCCAACCCGCCTGCCAAGCCCGGTGACTATTGGTAAACCCCTCCAAAATGACCAACAATAAAGAGCCCAGGTGGTCGCTCTGGAGGTCGATGGGGCCTACGTTCAGCAGTAAGCATGCAATGAGTGATATTATGATGTTGATAGATAAGTGGGAGATTTTTAAAGTCGTTACGTCAATTACAATTAATTATCTAATTGATTAAACCTAGACTGATTATTAGTTTTTTTTTATCAAGTTTTAACTATACAGTGATTCATGTTTTTTAATCATTATCTATATATTAATACGTGAAGCAAAAACTTTTGACCCCTTTTTACGAAAATTAATAGATTAAGTCGAATTTCGACTACTGGGCGATCACTAGTAATGATTAATGTTTATTTATTTTTAAATCTAATCATGTAATGATGTTCATAGATATATTAGTAAACGTGTCTCACGTTTCAGTTGCAGTTATATTATTATTATTAATCAATGATTTAATAGTAATTATTGTGGTAAGGAGGAAGCTTACGATGGTAAATGGAGAGCGGAATCGTATGTTGGCTTCCAGCCTCTTCACCTCTTAAAATGTATGTATTTTGGCTTTTATATTTTCTTCTCTTGCACTACTGTGCCCCGCGATAGTATCATCTCTCACCACCCATGGATAGATTAGTAGAGATCTCTTTTAGAGATACATTCGCCCTTGCATAGTGCAAACTTCAATTAAGCTTGAATTGTGAAAATGTTTTGAAGTAATAAAGTGCAAAAAATACATTAATAATATACCTACTGTATTGTCTTCGATACCTAGTACCTAGTTATATTTACACATTTATATTTAGATTCATAAAATAAGATTCGTAGAATAAGTAAGAGACGCAAACTCAGCGTCTGGTCGGCCTACCTGACATCCGCTGGGCCGTGAATGTAAAGTCATGTTAAAAACACCTTCAAATTGGTGACACGTCTTTAATCATTTAATTATAAGTTAGTTTAAGAGAAAGACATTAAAGCCTTTAAACCGGTTTAACGTCTTTCATTTTTTTATTATATTAATTTAAATTCGGTTAGTTAAAAGTTAGTGTTTGTTTTCGAAACGCTCTCAAACCAAAAGTATCTACATATATTCTATGAGAATGTGGTATTGCATGTGTTAATCTCATGGAATTATTATGTACTACGTACAACGTAGTACATAATAATTCAATGGTTAATCTTTCCTGTACAGAAACACGAGATGATGACGCGTTGGCGCAGTGGTCATAAGCAACTGGCTGATGCGCTGACGGTCGCGGGTTCGATTCCCGCACATGACAAATATTTGTATAGGCCAGACGGATGTTTTTTGTGGTCTGGGCGTTTGATCTTGTGTATTGTATGTTTCCGAACCCCTGACACAGGATTCACATCCTACTGGGGGGCCATTGAGTGTGAGACGCTTAAAAAAAATACAAAACAACAAATTAAGAGTGTTTTTTTTGTGATATGTGATAGAGATAATGATGATGATGATCGTGATGTGTGATAATACACTCACTTGATTTTAAGATTAATTTTGTGTTAATAAGACGGTTTATTGATGAAGGTTACCACTATATATCAATCATTATTCCCATCCCCATATGACTCATGGTGAGATATCTTCCCCCACACGAGTCATAGTCATGAGTAATCAATAGCACATCAACGTGGTTGTAACCAATAGGTTTATTCAGAAAACTTTTTAAAATTGTCATGATAATATTTGTAAACAAAAAAGATTGAAAAGTTTTATTGTATAACTAGCGGCCCGCCCCGGCTTCGCACGGGTATTTAACTAAAATTTAAAAATTATAAATTTATATTTTTTATCACCTACATACGCCATCTATCGTATAATTGTAGAATATCGTTTTTATATTTAGTGACATTTAACATAATAGTACCTATATTAATTGAAAATGATTTTTATCTAAAATATTAAAACGATTTCTATTCCTATCCGACATATTTAGTAAACTTTTAAGTTTAACAAAATAATAACTAAAAAATAAGTTTTGTGAGTTTTTAAGATTCCTTAGACCAGATGGCGTTGGCGGCGTAGGTACCTATTTCTATTTTCTTAAATATTTATTTTTAAATTTAATTACAATGAAACAAAAACTAAATTATACTGTGAGTTATGTTTAATTTTTATGTATTAAAGTTATTTACATTGGTTTTGTACTTTTTACGTGATACGTGAACACAGAAAAAAACGATAAGAGATGGCGCTGATACAAAAAAAAGCGCTATTGAAATTTATTCTTGATGATATATAGTGTATTAATAAAACGGAGGTTTTAACAGATTTATTATTTGTATAGAAGATATGGAATGTTTATTTCTTTTTCCTTGAAATGATTCATGCTTCTTATTTACTATTATTTGTTTATTTGATCTAATTATTTAAATATATCCCAAAGCTTACTTATAATAAAGACCAATAAAATTTTATTATTTGATAAAAAATAATATTTTTAATATATTATAAGACGATAAAGTTGTTGACATATTTTTTTTAAATTATATTTATGCTAGGGATATTACACAGCATAATATAATTTGTAGTAACAATATCTAACAGACAATATGAAGGCCAATTACGACCATCCAACGTTTTACAATCTACGAGTATAGGTATGTTCGAAAAACAAATAGATGCATAATAGACACATTAAAATGAAACAAAACTTATTAATATAAAAGTATTAATACTGTTGATACCCTAGAGAAGCTTTAATTACTTATATTTCAAATTTGACAAGTAATTAAAGTGTAATTACCAAGAATGTCAAAGTAATAGAGTAGGATATGACATATCTGTTGCTTCATACAATTTTCTCCAAACCCTCAAATCAATTACTCTCAATCGGATAAAATGTTTTTGTCTAGTAGTGAGAGACTTAAAGTCTGTTATCTTATGAGTAGTATTGTGGTATATTTGGATATTATGTTATTTCTATACGACACCGGTTTATTTAAGAACAGCCATGTTTAACTACGCTTACACTTCTTTATGACTAATATTTTTATCGATATCATAAAACAAATGAAACGATATCACTAATATATATTTAAACACAGATAATTTATATTTTTAACACACACGAACGATCGTCTGTTCCTAAGGCAGGCAACTTAATGCCTACGTTTAATGTACCTAATAGCCGATTAACATACATATTCATTATTCTAAAGTAAATTTATGTAATATATATAGTACATATATAAATATAATTATAGTGCAGGAATCGAATCCACAACCCTGAAACAGGAAGCAACTGCCTGCCTACTGTCCTTGTCAATTGCGCCAACAGGCCTGCCAAATAAGTTCTCTAGAAATTTAGTCATTTCGATCGAAAGAAATCAGTTATATGTAATCTAATATATAAAATTTTCGTGTCACGGGGTACGCAATGAAACTACTCTGAAACGGCTTGACCGATTCTAATGAATTTTTTATGTGTGTATTCAATAGGTCTGAGAATAGGACGTAAACTATTTTTTATACCCCTTAGTAAAAAGGGTGTTCCACCGAAAAAAAAATATTTTTTTTTTGACAAAATTTTTTAATCTTAATTTTTTATGATTAGACATGAAAAAATACACACAATCCTAAATTTTCACCTTTCTACCACCAACCCCTATTTTTTAATAGCGATATTTGTAGTTTAATAAGGGGGCGTCCATAAATTACGTGAGGTGTTTTTTTAAATTTTCTGTGTCCTGTTCTGTCTTTCTCACGCAATAAGCTTTAAGTTTTTTTTTATTCAAACGGGTTCAATTTCGAATTAGATTGCCATTCGCAATGACAATCAATAAGTCTCAAGGCCAAACGATGTCTGCGTGTGGCTTAGATTTGGGCACACCGTGTTTTCATACGGAAAATTATACGTGGCATATTCTCACGTGGGTGGCTTCCAGTTTGTTTGTGTTGACTCACTAAAAATATCGTACATTTCATTGCAATGAGAGACTGATAATGTATTTTGTTTGTCATAATTTGTGATAAAAGTACAATGAATTCATTTTGTTATTTTTATAGGCCGTTATCGTTCACAGCGCTCCATTCCTCTTTCAGTCATATACCACATCTCTACACACTTACAATAAGTTACTTATTTTTTATTTGACTACCAAAATATTTACTAGAATTAATTTATATGGCAAAAAAACGTTCGTCGGGTCAGCTAGTATAGGTGTACATATAATACTAATATTACTTACGATAATGATGTATAACCATTTTAATCTAACAATTAGTTTACTATTAGATATATTATGGTGTATTTTAACCAATACTGCTGTTTAATCAATAATTTATAAGCATTTGTCCTGTAAGAAAATAGCTACAGAATAAGCAAATAAACATATCGTTAATAATGGATCAAACAGTGAAAATTTTGTTTCGAAGTTTTATTGACGACGAGTTGGCGCAGTGGTCACAGCTGGCTGATGCGTTAGCGGTCGCGGGTTCGATCCCCGCACATGACAAATATTTGTATAGGCCATACAGATGTTTGTCGTGGTATGGGCGTTTGTGCTTGTGTATTGTGTGTGTTTCCGGACCCCCGACACAGGATTGATATCCCATTGGGGGCCGTTGAGTGTGAGACGTTTATTTATTATTTATTTATTGAATATTATATTGATAACAATGGGATAATTTTTTGAGTAATTTATTTTTTCGAGTTAAACTACATTACCAATCCATCTTGAAATGAAGCAACATATTACGCATTAAAACGGATTTTTGGCCTGCTTTTTGCCTAAATCTTCTTAATGCGTACCTACATAAATTAGATCGTATCGTATAGAATCGTAAACAAATAATATTGTATTATGCGTAGCTTACAATTGCAATGATTATCTAAAAGCAGATCTAAAAATAATATGCCTAAGAATTCTTGAAAATCACGATTTAAAAAAAAATATCCTTTATCAACAGGACACAGCTGTAATCAGAATCAGAGATTAAGTCCAATAATAACGATTACCACAATATACATGTAACAGAAAGTCTCGCTCGCTCATAACACTCCAATAGCAATAGAATTTATATTTATCGTTATTCTTTGGGTCTAATATCATCAGAAAATAGGATACTGGGTCTATTCTGTAGATTAGATAATTAATTAATGTATAGAGATAGTGCCATCCTGTAAGAGGTAGTGCTGCTTTGCAGCCGTATTAGGCCGGCACAACCGGGATGGGACCTCTCGCTTACATGATACCGGCGTGAAGTGACAGCTATGCTGTCGCGTTTCGTGCGGTTTGTGGGTATTCGGTGGCCTATATTGGGGTTTATGGGAAAGAGGACAACGCATCTGCATCCTCTTGTACGGATGTTCATGGGCGTCAGTAGTCACCAAAAGGCTCCGACTGCTCGTTTACTCCCTATAAGTACTATAAAAAAAGATAGGAGAGTAAAAGACTCAATATGTTACCCTGGGAAACAGATTTAAGTTTTTTTTTTTTTGTAAATTTGTAAATGTAATAATAAAACGAATTCAGAAGAAGCTTAGAGTTTAACAGGTTTAACTCGTCGTAAATTTGAGTATTAATTATGTGCGAGTATATAATATTGTCCTTAATTTAATTTTAACTTTTTGCAAGTACTGTTCTTTTGTCAAGGAAAAAATAGTATTTTTACAAACGATTTTTAAAATAATTACTGACTACGCTTTACGGATATCAGTAGGCAGAGAATTATAAAACTTTATTACTTTAATAGTAAAGGTATTCCTAAATGCATTAGAATGACAAACAGGTATTAGTAGCAAGTTATTGCTACGAGAGCGCAAATTGCATTCGGTGTTGTGTCCTAAAAAGTTTTCTCTTTAAGATAAGGTATTGGGAAATTTTTAGTTTCATTTTAATCTCGTTCTTTGTTAATATTTGCTTTTAACAGTGTATTTGTTTGCGTTGACCAGGGATATGTATTAAAAGTATGTATATTGTGTATATACTAATACGAGTTATGAGTCAATACTTTGATAAGGCTATTTCCAAGTATCTGCACATTAACATATATAATGATTATAAAAATCATATAACAGAGCTTTAGATAACATAAAATAAAAACGCACTTATGTTATTTATCATTTATCAATAAGAAGAATAATTAAATATGGCAAAAAATTACCTACCTACTGAAGCGAACAACTTTAAGCCCGAACTTACTAAAACCTTTATTTTACCAATCATTTAAAATAGCATTTTCGAAAAAACACCATAGTTTTAATATTTCTTACTGTTTATAATCATCAGTCATATATATGTATAATCAGTGAACCACCATCGACCACGATTATTATCGATATTAAACGAATTATTAACTCGGGTAGAGTTAGTTCGAGATTAAGTTACAAATCCATCTTTTCATCAACTGAAGAAAACTTAATCCAGCAGTCTTTAGGCTGTAATTTATATTGTACGCTCCAACATATTTAAAGTATTTTTAAGAATGCAAGCACAATGTGTGCTTGCGTGCGTGCATGCGTGCGTGCGTGTGTGCGTGCGTGCGTGCGTACGTGCGTACGTGCGTGTGTGTGTATATCTGTGTGTGTGTGTGTGTGTGTGTGTGTGTGTACCACGTTGTGTTTCACAAGTACCGCGCATGTGTGGGTGTGACGCCTCTACTTAACCCTACGACCTGAGTCTTGGGATCGGGGTTTGCCACTAAGCAAAGGATGTCTAGTGTGTGACTGTGAGATATAAAAGTAGTGGGCATAAAGAACTGAGTATTTTGGAATGGAAAGGAGGTTTTCCGTTTCACTATAGTTAAGCTTTATCAAGAAATCGGAGACTTTAAGTTTACACCGATGTTTAGTAGAATTATAGATAAATATATTTCTGTTAATTTAAGACTAAAGATACAAATAACAAAAATTGCATTAAAAGTATCATGTGTATTAAAAAGAGTGTTTTTTCTTCTTCTTAATATGTGTGTATATAAATTATTATACAAGTGCAATATACGATAAATACAGACAGACAGTTTCGAAGACGATGTAAACTAAAGCTTACAACATTGTATATACATAAACAACAGAAAAATTAAGGGTTAGTTACAACGACAGACGAAAACCGTACTAGGTTCGATGTTCGGTTATCATAAACAATTGCGTAGGTGTAAAGTGTGTGGTATTTACTGTTGTCTCCGTATTTGTGTTGTAAATTATCTAAAGTTCCGCCAGAGATTACCAGAGTGGAGGCCTCGCTACAACTTTCTTATCTTTAACTTGTACTTAGTAAAGACCTGCTCTTTAATAGGAGAAGACGCCTTTGTTCAGTTGTAAAACATTTATAGGCTGTAATAGTTCAAGTTACGAATCAACTTACATGAAATCAAAACTTTCTTTCTTCAATTAGGCTTTAAGACCACTTTTGAATTGTCTTTTTACAGGATAAAATATTTTAATAAAGAATATTCTTTAATTAATTAACTATGTAGTAACAGTTATTGTGAAGCTACAAAAGATTCAGAATGTAGATTCTGCAGAGAAGAATCGACAAGAATTTACAGTTACTTAAAATGTGCCTTAAAATCTTCTAAAGTATATGAGATTTCCTTTGCCAGTGGAAAGTATAAAACAAACACGGAATAATTAAATGGATTAAGTTTTGTTTACATATTCAAAATTTTCGTGATTGTATTTAATCTTATTTTATTATTGGTTTTAATAAAACATTAATTCATGAAGTCTCGTAGACGATGTAAACTAAAGCTTTCAACATTGTATATACATACATACACATCAGAGTTTATTGATATTTTTCTATTATTATATTTGTTATCAGATTGTTGTTATCTTTATATTATAAGAGTATAACACTTGTTTCTTCGCTGGACAAGTTCATTTCTTTTTGTCAAGTTGAAGGTAACGTTAGTATTCTATTCCACATATTATATTTCTTTTAAATTGTTGTGATTGTTTGGAGTAAAGTTAGAGGATTTATTTTGTAAAGGAAAAATGTTGGTAAGTTGAATATTTGATTGTAATAATAATAATCCTTATTGCACACCACAACCAAAAAAATCTGTTACCTTAAAGATACTTAATACCTAGATATAACAATAAGATTAGTCCATTGAAAAGTTACATTTGGGGTTGCGTTTTTTAGAGGACGCAATTTTATTTTTTTAATGTGTAGGGGGGGTCAGTGTAAAGCTAAAACCAAGTTTGTGGGGTCGCCACTCTTGTCCCACGGCCGCCATCTTGAAAATAAGGGGTGAAGAAGGGTTGAAGGGTTTTACAGCGCCCCGAAGTGAGTATTGTTTTTTAGTACTCTTAACTATACATGTATTATACGTGTGTACTTTTTTAGAAGCTCAGGGGGTGCTGGAGGTTTAGAGTTCTGCACTGGCATCAATAATTTTTCAAATTTTTTCCAGCCCCAGTCTTCAGGATCAATATTATTACCAAGTCACGACGACCTGATGGTAGACTCGGAAAGCATGAAAACGAACTGTGTCTCGTGTTGGAGGAAGTGAAGATAAGTTAAATGTACTTTTTGTCACTGACTTGGCGAATTGTTTGTATCTAAGGCTGTCAAGAGAATTATCGTCTTTATTACCACCGTATACAGAGATAAAAAAACGTTCTCCAATTACAGTGAGCAAAACAGGGTCAACTCTCTTGTTGAGAAACAAAGCCGTTCCACTTGCAAACTCTAAATGTTTTTCCAGGGTTTTCACAAATTTCATTTTACCGATATTGTAAGGAGCTGAAGTTTTGTCACATCCTGAAAAAGCATGAAGAAACAGCAAGTTATCCGTAATTACATCTCCGTACATAAAACCTGAAGCACTATATAATTGTTCTGCTGTTCGTCCTTTTGTTGGTTTAAAAAAAATACATTTGCTTGTTTTCTACCAAGTGCTGTGAGCAATATCAGTATATCAATATCTTCAGCTACAACAGTAACGGTATTGAATAATGGAGATGCAGCAAGAGCAGAGTGAACGATAAGAGTGTCTGCATCTGATTCTGCTTGGTCAACAGTGAAACCTGCTTCCGAGAATATAGTTTTAAGAAGTATAATAAAGTTAGATTTGTTATTGTATCGATTGGTGCTTTTTCGTGCGGCGCAAACGCTAATAATTATTAATAATTAATTATTAATAATATTGCAAAATTAATAATTAAAAAAATTATAACAAAAAAAAAAAAAAAAACAATAACTGATGACACATTGTTAGTACACACGTATAATATAATTATGTATAGTTAAGAGTACTGAAAAATAAGTAACTTCGGGGCGCTGTATAACCTTAGCTATTGACTTAATGAAAAAATGTTTTATATAAAAGTTGTGCCTCAAAAAACGATCTACAAAAATGGTCTGATATCATTTTTTCGTAAAATGATTAAAAAAAAGTTATATCGAAAAATTTAAATTATTTTCTCGAATTTCTGAACATTTTCGCTTATAACTTTTTTATTTATAGTTCTACGACAAAAAGTTACTGGACCAAAGTTGTAGAGAATTTAATTTGCAACAAAAAATGTTAAGTTTTTTTTTATCAGATAAATAGTTTAAGAGATATATTGTAAAAACCATTTCAACCCTTATTTTCAAGATGGCGACCGTGGGACAAGAGTGGCGACCCCACAAACTTGGTTTTAGCTTTACATTGACCCCCCCTACACATCAAAAAAATAAAATTGCGTCCTCTAAAAAACGCAAGGTAAGGCCTAAAAAATGTAACATTTCAATGGACTAGATGGTCTTATCGTTAAGTAGCGATAGATCGTTTCCAGACAAACTTACTATATGGAAACAGTCAATGTATGTTATTCTTCGTTATTCTAGTAGTGCATACGTCTTAAAAATTAAACAAAAAATATTATGGTGTATATAAATACAATAAAATAAATACCTATATAAAATACATAGCCTATAATTTATAATATAAATACACTTACATACAAATACTTACACATACTACATAAATAAATATATAAAGAATTACATAATAATTGTATTCATTTTAATATTTAATAGTTATTTACATTTTCGTCATTGAGAAATTATTTATTTAAATATTAAAATGTATTACGATTTATGTAATATCGTTTATAAAATATGATGAACAAACAATGTTTTGTTATTTCCGTCGGTCAGTTACAGAACAATTTACGTATGGAATCTTAATGGGTAGAATACTGAGTAAAGTAGTGGAAAGTGGAAACACGGTAATCGATATAAGAAGGTCACGTGTCGAAATTCAGCAGCGCTAAGTTATGCATGTACGAAATTTATCTTACCTAAAAAAAATCTTTTTTAGCTTTTGGCGTTTTTCGTCAGATTAAATAAGTAGAGTTAAAAATTTGTATGTCAGCCCTCGTGTACAAGTTTACTAGTAATACGTAGATGATTTATTTGATTTTGATTGATTCAGCTTACTAATGTAAATGTATTTTACATCTATATCATATAATCTCTTGGAGGTTTTCCAATACTGGCCACGCTTGGTAGGCTAGTTGATGAGCACAATATGCTGTGGCATGATATGGTGACGCCGCTGCCCATCACTATCCTTGTTATGGTACAATTGTTCGCACCACTATGGCCTTAACCTCCTTTTATGACATCTCGGCATGAAAGAGGTCGGTGGATTATTCTTCTTTGATTTTTAAATTTCAAAAGAACATAAATTTTTTAATATTTATTTATAATTGTATTGATTCTATAGTTCGCATGATCGATTAAAGTAATGTTGTAGGTATTTAAAATTGATTTTGTTATTTAACAAATTATTTGTGGTTAATTGATTAAGAATTCAATTGTTTTATTATTTTTTTAAATTTATTTGATTGAATTTTTTGATTAATAATTTTTTATCTGATTTTTTTAGTTGTTCGAATGTGAAAATTTTGGATTGATTTTTTAATTTAATTAATTATTTATATTTGAAATTCGTATGTCTGTAATGTGTGCCTTTTTGCTCTTTTATGAATTATTTATTATTGGAAACTTTATTGGTTTATGTATTTGTTGTATCAATTTTAATTCATTGTATTACTATACTGTTTGTTTTTTAAATTAAAAAAAAAGGTGAAAAGATTTAAATGACTGTAAATGAATTTAATACAAAGAATAGTATAACCAAACTATTTAACAGTAATTATTTATGATTTTAAAATAGTTATCAACACCCATTGTACAATTTTTTTGGGACTCAAACTCTGGAGCGGAAAGCAAGGGTCACTGCCAAATGCGACAACGGTCGAGACAAATTATTGTTTTTATTACCCGACTGCGACAGAAGGAGGGTTATGTTTTTCGAGTGTATGTATGTATATATGTATGTATGTATGTATGTATGTATGTCCATTTCTTTGGCACGCCCTACAGCCCAAACGGCTGGACGGTTTTTGACATATGAGGTGTCGTTGGATTTGTCTAAATTGTAGTAGTGACATAGGCTATATAAATTTTCAAAATGGCGCCCGCAAATGGCGGAATGAGGGGAGGGAGTTGAATTTTTTTTCTTACTGTAGCAATATGGGTATCAAATGAAAGCTACTAAATTGTTTTATTCTTTTTAGTTTATAATAAGAGTATTTTACGCAGTCGGGTTTTTTTGTTTTTTTTTAATTAAGCATACTTGTTTTGAGTATTTTATTTGTAATACGTGGCTTTAACTCCAATAATAATAAATATGTCATCGATCTATCAACCTGACTTTATACATGGAATATAATATCTATATTCCATGACTTTATATTGCAAACATTTGACGCACTTCGATAAACGCGTAGCGATAAAACTTCGTTCGTTCTCTTTGGCACGTACTTACATCGTTTCATTCAATGATTTATTACCATTCAGAAAACATCTTGAATTATTAGTATTTCATCTTGATTAGTATATCAGTCGCTAATCTGATAAATCAGGTTATCACGACAGTGTACTGACGATAAAGAGGCAAAACTTATATATTCTTTATGCTCCATCATCATCACCTCGAGAGTACCTATTACACAAGGTTTCGTTATATACGTTCGAACCCAATTTTAAATCACGCGTCGTCTGGAATCTACATGTTAATGATACTGATAGCTTTTAGGATTTTTTGCAATTTGAAGATACTAAATCCTTTCATCCTGTACTCCTTGGTAAGCACAGGATTTAAAAAACTTATCTTGCATTTATGGTCCGTGTAGTGAAGACCAGAAACCATCTCGAATGTTTAATAATAGGGGATATCTCCCACGATACAGTCAAATATCGGTATCTGTCCAATGGATATGTTGGATCTGGGAAATATTAATGTTTATCACCAAGAGAGGCTATAACATCAGAAAATAGTATATTCGTACTATTGTTCAATCAACTCGTTCAGAACTTCGTACGGGTAACAACATTTGGTGCAAAACCAATTGCATAGACCTTCAGCTGACAACTAGCCCAGATATTTTTTGATAATAGTTTCTCTACCTCTCATGTTTTATCTGTCAGTTAATCAGTTAACTGTTTTTGACGAATATTTTCGTCATGAAAACATTGTAAAATTTTATTTTATGACGAATATAACACCACGTACAGCAACGTCAGCTTGAACAGCAGGATGGCTTTGGCTAGCACCAGCGATAGCACCGCCAGCGAGGGCTGCCCACCCGACAGCTCATCCAGCGACTCTTTCCAGATATATTCCAATACAGTCGAAACAGTTAACTAGTTGCAGCGACATCTATCTCGCTGTATACGAACCAGAAGAAACTAACATATCCTACATCGCGCTATCAAAGTTTTCAAAGCGATTGAGTATATATACAAGATCCCGACAACAAAACGTTAGGCGGCGTGGTAGCCCACCAGACACAACTCCCGTCTGGTCGAAGGATCCCTCCTTTTCAATGACACTCTCACTACGCCAAATAGTTAAGAGACGGTTGTAGTGATATAGGTCACGTAGGTCATGTTAAGTGATGACAAAATCCATTACCACTGATGGTCGTGGGTTCGTTCGGCATATTTCTAGTCGGGATGTTTATTCTTGTAGATCTCATCACCTCCGTGTACATTTAAAGGCAACGATTCCGGCTATTATTATATGTAAATACTTGATAGTGTTATTCTCAATATACTTTCAATCTCCTTATCCTTAAAAGATGCATTTGCCGAGCATCGAGTTATTTACAATCTGTTTCAGTTCTGATTTTTATCCCTTTTCGTTCCCGTGAGATGATGCTCATGCCTCTTTGACTTTATCCTGAAGTGTTTGTAGATCGAAGTCGAAGGCAAAATCCAGCATTTCTTTAATAGAAATAAAGATAACTTTCCACATGATAACACGAGAAAGAAACAGTGGCAATAGTATCTAATCATTTTAATCATTTGACTACTAGATTAACGCCGAGTTGCACGAAACAAATTTTAAATTTAAGTGTTTATTAAACTAATTTAATCACAAGAATCGTGATTATCTGTTGCACGAAACCTACATCAGATTAAGTTATCAAAAAAAATTAGTTTAATTAAAGACCTATCTAACGGATGATTAATTCCACCATTTTTAAATAAATCATAAGATCAACTAATTTTAAGATTTATTGCAACTTAACTAACGGAAAGTTAGCGACGGTTTCGTGCAACTCGCCGTAAGTTTAATGATGTTTATAGTATATTATGAAATATAAATAGTCGTACTATTTTTTCTAGATATTATTTTTGTATTTTTAAACCATATTTATATGATTTTTTTTTAAATATGCAGTATATTTAACATACAATCACACCTAGGGAAATCAATGGCTGTGTTTGAGCTATCAGACGACTGATATACAATTTTTTAATGAATGTATGAATAGAAATCCTTCTCTTATGAGAAGAGGCGTTTACGGGCTGACTCATTCATTCATTTACGAATAGAAATCATACATATATAAATAAATATATGTATATAACACATCCAGGCGGGAATCGAACCTACAACCCTGAAGTGGAAATCAGGGTTATTGCCAACTGCATCAACGGCCAATAATAATATAATTGGTTATTAGGTAAGCAATTTAAAGTAACGCGATAATTCAAAATTTATATTTTGGAAGAATTGAATTCTGAGTATTAGATATGTATTTTTCTTACACTGCTATCATTAAAACCTTATCTTATTCTCAACCTCCTTATCCAAATAAATAAATATACTGAAAATAATTCGTAGACTAAATTTAGTTTTTAACTTTTAATTTGTTTTTGTTTCAGGATTAAAAAAAGTCACCGAAATAACTAGGAGAAAACAGAAAATCTGTATATGTTTTTGTTGAAGTTAAATTAGTAAATTAATATAAGTAAAGATGGCATTTAATCGCTATAGTTTATCAGGTAAATATTTATTCCATTTTCAATAGACCGTGAGAGAAGTCATCATAATATAACAATGTTTCGTCAATTCCAAATTTTATGTGTAATTTAATAATATACATAAGATGAGGAACATTATGTGTGATTACACATAGATTAGGAATCGATGAAGCAATGTACGAGTATATGTCGTGGCCATATCGTAGAATTGGCCAAAGCATGAAATGATCGAGAATTTCATGAACTGGTCGCATTTCATGTAATGTTTCACTGATCACTGGCCACATCATAATGTGTCTTAGCAAGATAAATGATAAAAAAAGTCTAACCTAACATGTTCTCGAGCATTTGATGATGTGGCCAATTCTATGATATGGCCATGACATATATAACGTACTCATATACTTATGCGAAGACAATAATCAAACAATAGATTACATATTACTTAATATGTATTATGTTATTATGTTAGTAAAACTTTGACAATATTACCACTTGTAGAATTCGACTATACTGTAATGTATTGACAATATTCCTGTAATATTCAAGTTGTTTAAAAATTTTGGTTAGAGTTATCGTGAATTTAAGTTTAATAGTATGGCTTTAATGTTCATACGAGTAGTTATAGGATATATTTTATTTTCTTGCTGTCAATAAAAAAATGCAGTAAAAAAGGAAATTATGTTATAATTTTATGTTTTAGCACGAAGTCGACTAGCATCATGGTTTAATGGCACTGAATTCGATCCTAAAAAGCTAAGGGGCCTACTGATGGGAATTCTATTTAACATTACCATTGGAGAAGTTTGCTGTTACAGACTAATCAAGCAGGATATAAAAGCTGGCGAACTTCCATTCTACACCGCAGGTATACATATTAATTTCTTTTTAATTATCGTCTGTTCTGTTCATCTAGACCAGTGATTCCCAAAGTGGTCTATATCGACCCCTAGGGGTCTATGACAACCTGCAAGGGGTCTACGTCAGCGAAAAAAAATTTGGGGGTCCATGAAATGAAAATGGGGGTCCACTATAGTGGATCTCAACACATAGACTGATAGTACCTATTTACTTACATCATACTATCTTATAATATCAAAACATATACATTATTTATAAAAGTACCTATGAAGTAAAAAAATTATTATATATGTTTATAAAATTGTGTAAGTTGTAGGATGTTGGTATTCGCTTTGTGGTCGGTGGTGGTTTAAGATTAACCCTTACAAAATTGACGCCAAATGTTGATAATTTATTATTAAAGCATCAGGTTCATCCTTCTCACTAAAAATATTGACTTATTGCTTATATGTTATTTTATTTATGTTATTTTATGTTTATTTAATGTTACGTATATTTTACATAACAGATACAAAATTTTATTCTGAGTAGTTTTAATTTAAATTCAATTAATAAATGTATAAATTAACATGTGTTTTACCTTAAGTTTTTAACACTAAACTTCACTACAGTTAGAAATTTACAGGAAACCAATATCAGGTAAGTAGGGGGTCTACCCAACACGGAAAAACATGACAAGGGGTCTACGACACAAAAAAGTTTGGGGAACTCTGATCTAGACGCTAAATATAATATCTTCATAAATCTTTAATCATGATCTTATGGAAAAGAGGATCACTCTCAGTTGAGAATCTTCATATATTTATTGTCAACAAATACATAACATAATATTCTTTATTATTATTACATTTATTATTTTTTGTTCTAGCATTAATACCACCTTTGTACATCTTTTTATAATTGTAATATTTTTTGTTTTTGTTTCTTTGTGGTTTAAAATAAAGAGTATTTAATTATTATTAATATTTTTGCTATTACAACAAGTAATAATAGGTTTAACAATCACAACAAAAATAATCAATAAATCTTATGTTTACTTACTGATTTACTTTCCAGATGTGATGATAGTGATATTCGCTATATTTGAAGCTGTAGCAGCACCAGTAGTATCTTGGTGGGGTTTTAGGAAACGACGAATGTTATTGACTTGGTACACAGTAGCTGCTTTTGTGTGTTCTATTTCCTGGTTCTTATTGCCAGAAAAAATGGAAAGACAAGAATCAGGTAATATTTAGTTATCTAAGAAATATGGTATTACATCATATTATAAACCTATTACAGTTTTCACAACTTAAGCATTGCACAATAACTCATTTAAATATAATTAACTAACTCATCTATTCTCTTTTCTGTTTCATCATCAAACTCCATTTTATGTGTCAGATATTTTAGTTTAATAATTGAGGTAAAACAGGTCCTAAGAGCATGTTTTACCTCCTGCTGATAAGATGAGCCTATCACTTATTTATTGCGAGATAAACTTTATCAGTAACCTGTAAAATTTTTCCTTAGTATTTTCGTTTATCGTGGATTTTTAGATAACTATTGTTTCAATGATTTTGTAAATAAAAAAGTAATTTTATAACAAAAGTTTTTGTAAATTTTTAGTTTTTATCAATAAAAAATAATTGTTTACAGAACTCTGCAACGCAGCAAACTCCGCAAATAATATTGGATTTGTTGGTTCTCCGCGCACTGCGGTTCGACTCGTCATTGTGTCAATTAGTTGTATAATTTTCATTCTTACGCGGGTTGTATGTTGGAGTCACGGGCTTGCATACTCCGATGAATACGCTCCGGCTAGGACCAGTATGCACTATGGTAAGTATATATAATAATAATAATAAAAAAGAATTGAATTGTAAACCATACACTGGTACTTCTATTTCATATAGAAGAAAAGTTGGACCTTAAAACTAAAACTTGTTAATTGACAATATTATTTTTATTTTCTTAAACAATATGTAGGTACTTAAATTTTATTGCTATTAAGTTAAATATCAGAGAGATATCTCAAACATAAAATAATAATAAAAAATCACCTTTTTAGGTGTTTTGCTATTGGCTCGAGTTCTCCCTTTTTTTCTGGGACACAAAACATTGACGGGCATGACGGACAATAATATAATATTCCAAATTGTCCTCTTACTGCTTGGGTTTTCTTCGAATTTTCTACAGCTGCCCCGCGCAATACCAAAAGAGGCACCTGTAGTGGACGGTGTGCAAATGACAGCATTGTCTTTAGAGAATAGAGGTAATTGGTTTTTTTTTGTTTCTAAGCTGAATTCAAACAGCCTGACAATGTTCCACAGCTGGTCAAAGATTTCATCCGCTTACAAGATATCTTGCTGAATCCACCACGCTGTCTCACTGTAGGTTGGTAATTTTTCTACCAGAAGTAACTATTTTTGTCAGGTACTTATGATAACAACCGGGAACCGCCGGCATTATATATTGTCCGAGGCACAGTGTGGTCTTCAAAGATTAATTTTATCGCAGAGAATATTTCTTCATTGAATAATTTCTTATGTAGTCGAATTTTTGTTTATTTACATATTTCCATATTACATATTTTATTATTGTACTCATAGGCTTGTGCAAGAGTATCGGTCGTGTGCTCTACAACCCAGTCGCAATGACCCTTATATTTTCAACGGGGTTCACGACAGCATCTGTTTGGGGATACGGATATTATGAGCTCGATATTATCAAGGTAAAATAATTATTTTAAAATACGCTCCGTCCCAATTTCACAAGGGTGAGATATAGTACTGTAAAAAATTAAAAGTAGAATGATTTGATAATATTAAGTATTTTTTTTTTATGACAGTGGTTAAGGCCAGAATTTGTTTGTCAATCATTTCGAATTTATTGTTTTTACAGAAACAATATGCAAATAGTAAAAATATTGAAATAAGCGTTACATTTTTCGCTTTTCTTAAAAAATCTGTCCGTGTTTCCTTTTTACGATTATAAATATAACAAATCGAAATTCTGCCAAATCGGTAGAGGTAGAGGCGACTCTACTACTACTACTTAAGAACGATTTAATGTAGAATATACAGTAAAATAAATAGCTTTAATAGTTTCAGAGTTATATGTTTGTAACATACATATATATGATTTTATAATTCATAGATACATAATTATACTTTATTGTTATGCCTTATTGTTCGTGTGGTATCTTTCAATTTTTAAGTATACTATAATGTTAAAAATATGTCAATTTTAAAGTGGTTAATAGCTTATATTTTTTCCAGGTAAAATTCAATTTACTTCCACACACAACTATATACGAGTTCTTCGCTGAAATTGGGACGTGTCCTTTCATTGTTGTTGCTGTTGCGGTAAGTTAAATTATTAAATACTTTTATGCAATAATAACTTAATTCCTTATCAACTCAAATCTGTATAGGAAACTGAACAAACAAATAACAAAAAATAACTATGATGGAACCATTAACGTTCTATTGCTTGTAAAAATGAAAAGGCTTGAGACAAATAACGGTGGTCTGTTGCGTAATGGGTTGATAGAGCCACTTAGTAGAGTATACTTACGTCACTGAGGAGCTATTAAACAAAGTTGAGCGCATTCAAAATTTATGGATACGTTTCATATTTGGCCTACGAAAATATGATCATATGTCTCCCAAAGTGTCCATGTGGTGTCGTCCAAGTGGCTCCCAATTTGCCTTCGCAGGAATACTCACATTCTTACTCTGTTGTACTGCATTTTAATCAATCCTGATATTCCTTCTTATCTAAGTGCACGGTATAAGTATCTGAACGATTCTCATCAACGAAACCTACGTCCTAATGACAATTTACTTCTAGAAATTCCGTCTCATTCCTCTACTTTCTATACTAAATTTTTTACTGTTCAAGTTGCCTAAATTTGGAACTCCTTATTCATTAGACGTACTCAATCCTTTTCAGTTTTTAAAAAGTCTGTAAAACACTTGTAGCGACATCTGTCTCAAAGCATATGAACTGACGTATCCTACATCGCGCTATCGAAGTTTTCAAAGCGATTGAATATATATACAAGAACCCGATAACAAACGTTAAGCGGCGCGTAGCCCACCAGACGCAACACCGTCTAGTCGAAGGATCCTTCCTTTTCAAATACCTCCCAAACTGGTGACCCCGAGCTTGAACGTCAGCGCAGCCTTCGCGTTCAATTGTAATCCCCATCTTTATAGTTATGTAATTATTTACTCTCGTCACATTGAATCATGTGATATTAATTTTTATCTATGTATATGTATGTCTATAATGTTTTATGCATTAGTAGTGCTAATTTAATAGATCATTACATTCATTTCTCTTTATATGTATTTTTATATATTTATTTAAAATAAAAGGTGAAAAAAAATTTATATAACAATTTAATTGGGGATTTTACCATTCACCTATATACCATTTCCTCTGCCCTAAGGTTGCCTGGAAGAGATCGCTCTTTAGGGATAAGGCCTCCTTTTGTACGTATTTCAATTTTTTTTGCTTCTTCTTGGTGTACAATAAAGAGTTATTTACTTTAGACTTACGTAGTTGAGCTTCCGAGATTGTGTATCAGAAGACAGAATCAGAAATAATCTCCCTCCCCTTTTTTTATTACGCTTCATAATTTACCACCTGATGTTTTCTTTATAATAAATCATGTTTTCTTTATATATAAATAGTCCAAAGTTAAATTTGTTTTTAATACAATAAGTTTTAATTTCAGTATGCTGGTGTCGTTTTCTCAGCTCCAGTTCTAATGGAGTTTTGTAAATTAAAAGCGCTCAAGCAGGCAGTTGGAATGAGTATACTGATGTTCCTGGTCTACATTATAATGACAGCTATGCCCAACTGCGAAACAGGGAATATCGCGGGATTCGTGAATGGTGATTATGGACATCCCGAATGCAGCCTTTTATGCAAGTAAGTTAAATAATACGAAAACGTAAATAGTTTAAATTCAAAAGTTTTATATACTTCCATATACCAGTGTGTTACTCTACGACATTGATTTTTTCGTGTTTTTGTCTAGTGCTTCTAAGAGTCGTAGAATAATTTTTGGCTTATAACCCGGTGGCTTGGCAATCAATGCTAAGAGATAGGGCTCTTATTTGACTATCCTATTCCACAATATTATGAGTACCAACCTGATCTATCGAGGAAGAAAAAATTACTTAAACGGGGCGACATTTTAAACAAAACAACATGATAAAATGTTTAAAACTTTCGTTTTACAATATTTCTTAACATTTTCTCTTTAGCCTATCATAAAATATATTATAATAATAATAAAACGATCGTTCTGGTGTAGTGGGGCGAGTAGTAGCCTCAACGTCACGCGCCAACAATCGGGGGTTCGATTCCCGCTCGGGACAGATATTTGTATTTGTACAAATATTTGTTTCCGGTCTGGGAGTATGTCCTTGTGGGACTTCCCATAGTGCCTCGGAGTGCACGTAAAGCCGTTGGATCCGGTTTTTATCATAGACATCTGATAACGATCGTTACTCATGGTAGGGAAATTATCGGCCAACCCGCAGTGGCGCAGCGTGGTGGATTAAGCTCCAACCCTTCTTCTATATCGAGAAGAGGCCTTCTCTCAGCAATGGGTGGTTTATAGACTGATATAATTACAGTATCATAAAATAGATTTATTTTATATAAGCGAACGACCTTAGGGGCCATTCATTTATTACGTAAGACGAATTTTGCTAGTTTTCGACCCTCACTAATTTTTTTTCACTCCCCACCTATTATAATAAATAAAAAAAAATAAGAATAGGCCGACCCCCTCAATCCTGTATAATATTTATTACATAAGAATCAAAAGGAAAAAATGAATAAATGTTTGGTTTGTTTTAATGTTTATTTTTCAAAGTAACAATTTTTATAAGTGTTTGTTTGTACTTACAAAGGTACTATTAATTTTTAGTTTTTGGTAGTTTAAAATTTTCAACATTTAAAACTTTGGTTTTAATTATTCATCTTTACCTACATAAGAGAAGCCTAGGGGCTTAAAACTCACTCGGAAAGTGGATCTGCCACTGGAACATCTCTAATATGACCTATACGCATCCGAGTCAACCTCGGCACTCGTGCGGTTGCCCCCGCTTTTTCAAAGAATAATTTTAGCTTTGCGCATTTTTGTGATCTTACGTAAGAACTATCGGGACTCCCTCCGACCATTTTGTGAGAGAAAATAAGACATGGTCGAACACCCTCCCCCCTAAATCGTCTTACGTAATAAATGAATGGTCCCTTAACGTATTAAATATTTTAAAGTTTTAAATGTTGTCACGCCATGGAACATCGTATACATTTGGAAAACTTCTATTACAGCTGTAAGCCTCAATGGGACGAGTATAAGCCGGTGTGTGCGGTGGACGATATGATCACCTACATGTCACCGTGTCACGCTGGTTGCAGCGAATCACAGGAAATTAATGGAATCCAGTGAGTAACTTTTTTTTTTATGTTAGAGGGGGCAAACGGACAGTCGGTTCACATAGTGGTAAGTGTTAGCGACTACCATAGACACAACTGCTAAATCAGAGAATTAGCAGTTGCATTGCCGGCCTTTCAAATGGGTGCATGCTCTTTTCTTGAAGGTCCCTAAGTCGTATCGGTTCGGAAACACCGTAGACGGCAGTTGGTTTCATATACTGGTCGTGTGAGGCAGAAAACACACGGGTTGTTGTAGATTTCCGGACATAGAGGTGATGTTGGTGAAATTTGGAATTTTGACACGATGACCTGTGGTGAAATTCTGGTCCAGGTATTAATCCTAACAATTCCTCTGAACACTCCCCGTGATAGATGTGGTAGAAGATGGAGTGTTATCGAACATCTCTACGCAGTGCCAAAGAATCAAGTCGATTGGAGAGAACCTTGTCGTCGACGATTCGAACTGCCCGGCGTTACACGCTGTCAAATGGAAGGAGCTGATATTAGGGTGCTCCAGCCCACAGGTGAGAGCAGTATTCCATGTGGGGCCAGATCTGCGCTTTGTACAATTGTAGGCGATCGCTTGTAGACGATGGGAAGGCATGAAATACTGCTTCGCCCTACTGAGCACGCTAAGTTTCTTAGAGACCAGTTTAGCCTTTCCCTCCAAATGACCACAAAATTTCACATTGCTAGATACGTCGACGCCAAGTATTCGAATACTGGCTGAGGCGGTTAGGAGAGTGCCTTCAAATTGGAGAGGAACAACGAAGGGAGATTTTTTAGCGGTAAACGCGCAAACTTGTGTCTTGTTGGGGTTAAATTGGACTAGATTAAATCGCCTCCATTGCGAGACTTTGGCTAAAAGAGACTCGATTTCAGACACAAGTTTGTTCCGACACTCATCGACTTGTTGCCGAGAAATATTAGAATGGCCTGTGTATAAGGCATCTCCAGGGGCTGTCGTCTGCATAACAATGAATGCTGCTAGTTTGAAACATGTCATTGATATGCAGAAGAAACAAGGTAGGAGATAGTACACAGCCTTGGGGAATACCAGCATTAACAGACTTGAGGTTCGAACATGCACCGTCGACAACGACCTTGATGTTCCTGTCTGCCAAAAAACTGGTGATCCATTTACACAATTTCTCGGAAAGCCCATAAGGATGGTAGCTTGGTCAGAAGTGGCTTATGCCATACCCGATCAAAGGCCTTCGCTATTTATTTATTTATTGGGACATAAAACAGTTACATAATATGGTTATAAAATCAAAGGAAAAGTTTTGAATTGTAAATATGTATAATAATGTAAAATTTCTGTAATAAATTACTTTTAAGGAAAAGAGAAACAATTCATAAAACTAAATAATCGTGTAACCCACACCAATGTCCGCAGAATAATTTACAAGACATACGTAACTAAAATTTTAAAATCACACACTTAGGAACAACGTAAGTAACAATTATTTTGATATACACAAGTTTAAAAACTTAATACTATATTATAATAAATATTTTCCTGTTTGTTGGTTGTAATGTTATTTTATTATGTTTTAATAATCATGTTTTTAAATTTTGACTATGAGTGTGCAAAAATGTCCACATCAGTAAAGCGTGTATTATAGTTTTCAACTAAACGTCGCAGAGAAGCGCGTGTCCCGGCATTGGTTCTACTCCGAGTGGTATAGAACGCTATGTCCAAACTAACCGCCAGCGCTGCCCCCTGGCTCTCAACTGCCTCCGCCCATCGCTGAGTTAAGTATATTAGAAGATCACCAGCCGAGCGATTCCGTTGAAAGCCATATTGGCGATTGCTAATCAGCTGGTGCTCCTCCAAATACCGCCGGAGCTGACAGTTGATTTTGGATTCCATAATCTTCTTCTTTATATATGCTATTGGTCTATAATTGGACGGGTCTGAGCATCCCTTCCTTAGGGATCGGGTGTACTAAAGCTGTCTTCCACGTGCGTGGGACGACGCCTGATGAGTAAGAGCACTGAAAAAGATGCTTAAAGACGGGTGACAACTCAGGAGCACAAGTTCATAGCCCTAACGGAGGGATGCCATCAGGCCCACTCGACTTATGGATGTCCACCGAACGGAGGGCTTTACGTGGAACCAGACGTCGGAAAATGATTTTCGGCATTAAAGTATCACACTGAGGGATCGCCGGTGGTATTTTTCCCCAGTCATCCAAAGTCGAGTTGGAGGCAAAAAAAAAATTGTGTGTGTCAGCTCCGACGCACGACTGGAGTTTACTCCTTAAGTACGATTGTCTAAACATACGCAAAAAGAGTTTATCCAACTGAAAATAAGATTAATACCATATGAAAGGGTAAATTAACAAATTAATGAAAATAATATACATATATAAATATATATTTATTCATTTTATATACATTTATTATAACTAATCGGCGAAATATTTTACATTAAACTTTTCACAATAGTCAATTTCAGATGTGCACAAATATTTCATTAGGAATGTTGATAAATTATGTAATTATTATTATCTGACAATTATCATTTATTTTTTAAATATTATTTTTCAATGTTAATTAGAGCAACATTACTTTCGCACCGCACCATAGGTGCGCGCGCACCGAAAAAGTAACGAGGTCATTCATCAGTAGATTTTACCACTCATATTTTTCTCATACCGGGCGCCTTATATATGAAAATCGATTTTTAAGGAGTAAACTCCAAAAAGAAAGCCTAGAAGATCGGCTTTCTCCTTTGCAGTGTGGGTCGAAGAGTCGTCCCTCATGTGTGGGCTGGTAGGGATGCCTTACGAAAATTTCTTTGAGCAACTTTGGCAAGCGACCAGAATGCACAAGTTCCCGAAGGAAGTCGAACCAATTTCTCGCCAATTCTGCTCACGTACTCCGCATTTGCCTCAGTAATTACTCTTTTGAAAGACCTGGAAGTAAAATTATACTCCTTTTTTAATGCGCTGTTCTTTACATCATTGGACATCGACGCATTTGCCCAAGCTCGGTAGGTTGCCTGCTTACGGCGTGCAGCCATTTTGCAGGGTCCACCAAACAGGGCTGGGATTTGCCGCCTTTAGACACCGCAGAGAATGGAATGAAAAGTTCCAATGCTTGCAGCACCACTTCGGCAACATAATCAGCTAGGATTTTCGGATCATCCAGCGAGAAGCAAATTCACCCCCATGGGTAGGATGCAAAGAAGGAGCGCATCCAAACCCAATCAGCTGACCTATAGTGCCAAACGCGGCGGCTGCCAGCAAAGCGAGGCCATGGTGGGCGTGTGATTAGCACAGAATTCCGAACTAGACAGTGGTCCGACGAGCCAAGTGGAGTGTCCACGGAAACCACATAACTGTCCGGATAAGAGGTCAGCAGAAGGTCCAACAGGGAAGGCATATGATCTTCCACATCAGGGATACGCGTTGGTGATATTACTAACTGTGTCGGATCATATGCTGAAGCAAAGTCGTAAACAGATCTTCCCGCATGATCGGTTGTTCGCCGACCGAGCCGAGCCGACTGTTTTAGCACGGAATCTGTAGCCATTTGGATGTGCTCTATGAGTCGATCGGTTTCGTCATTACTGCTGTGGGACCTATATAGGCAGGCATAGACACGGGGATGGTCGTCGCTGTCTATGCGCAACCAGAGGATGGAGAGGTGACATGTTCCTTACGGTATAATTGCGAAGTCACGGAATTTTCACTGTGGGTGCTGCAGGCGTGCAGGGGCAACGGCTTGTTCACTCGGTTATTTCACTGTTCTTAATCTTAAACACACGAAGAAGCAAGCACCACACTATGGAAGGAATGTGAGCGATAGCAAGCACAATGTAAAAGGAAAACTGAAGCGATACAGCGAGAGATAAAATAACGTACGTTAGCGGTTAAACGATAAAGCAGGTAACAAGCGACACGAGCTTAGCGCGGGAATGCAAAACTGCGACTGGTTGTGTGAGTCGACGGCGGCCGCTCGTGCGCCGCATCGTCTCCGAGTGATATTGTATTGTTCAAGCTCGGGGTCACCAGTTTGGGTTTGGAGAGGCTGCTATTGAAAAGGAAGGATCCTTCGACCAGATGGATGTGTGTCTGGTGGGCTACGCGCCACTTAATGTTTGTTGTCGGGTTCTTGTATATATACTGAATCGCTTTGAAAAGTTCGATAGCGCGATGTAGAATGCGTCAGTTCGTATGTGGCGAGATAGTTGTCGCTACATCACTCCCCCTCCGAGACCGGAGGTCGATAGCAGGTTGAGTCGTCCATACATCTTGTGATGCTTGCCGGGCCAGTGGATTGTTCCAGTGAGTCGGAACCAGATGCCGCATAGTTCACGGTGAGTCGGAACTGTCTGCGGTGATGCCCCAGTGAGTCGGTGTGGTGCAGTGCTGCGTAGTGGCTGGCTGCTGCGTCGACCAGGAGAGAAGTGCGTCTCTGCTTTGCTGACCGGCCGAAGTGCAGTGTGCTGTGCCAAGGTCGCTGCGAAGGCTGTGGGCGATGACCAGAAATGCGCGTCCGCTGCATACTGGTGGTCACGATACCCGTAGTAGTCGTGGATGCTGGGCTGGCTGTATGACTCGCTGCTCGAAAGCTTGAGGAAGTGATGATGACGTTACGATGACGTAGAATTGCGAAGGCTGCGCTGACGTTCAAGCTCGGGGTCACCAGTTTGGCGTGGAGAAGGCTGCCATTGAAAAGGAAGGATCCTTCGACCAGACGGTGTTGCGTCTGGTGGGCTACGCGCCACTTAACGTTTGTTGTCGGGTTCTTGTATATATACTGAATCGCTTTGAAAAGTTCGATAGCGCGATGTAGAATGCGTCAGTTCGTATGTGGCGAGATAGTTGTCGCTACATCACTTTTATTATTTGATAAAAATGTATCTCTATCTACGTATAATGAAGCAATCATAAATTAGGAAATTTTTTATAGCATCTGCAACCGGTAACTAAAACTAGTCTCCACGGGTGCGCAGTTCCTCTTATATGTTTAAAGAGTTGTGTATAAATTAAAAATATCATATCATCAGAGTGTATTCGAACTGCACGTGCGCGGGCGGCGGGCGCGTGCTGGAGCGCGCGTGTGGCGACGCGTCGTGTCGGAGCGCGCACCTTCTGTACAGCCTGCTGTATTACATACTCGTCACCCTCGCAAGTAAGTGGCATTAGATTATTAACACTTATATTTACTAACAAACATTCTGACAACCGTTATGGTGTAGTGGTGCGAGTAGTCGCGTCGTCGTTTTCCTCCTGCTTCTTAAATTAAAGGGTCTTAGAATTTTGATCCGAGGCCCGAGTTTGACTATTTAAATGAATTAGTTGTTCACTAATAATGAATGGTCTTATCTTATTTTCAGTATTAGTGTTCCAAGCTCAAGGAGTTCTCCTGTTGCGATCCGTTGATCCGCGGGATAAATCTGTGGCGATGGGTGTAGCTTTTTCTGTTGTTGCCATCATGACGTTCGTCGTGGGACAACTGTCCTTCTATGGGCTTCAAGGTAACAAACAATATACAACACAGTCTATAAGATATTTGGTTTTACATTATTTTGAGATCAAAGATGGAAAAGAATAGTCGTATAGTAATCTAGTCACAGCTCATAATCTTAAAATATAATGTAGTGGTTTCAAACACTTTACTAAACAAGATTTTTTTAAATGTTATAATATCTAAATTTTCTCTTTGTGTGTTATATGCTTATCTTTTCCTTACAGTTTTCACATGCCGTTGGTTCGAAGACGGCAAGTGCCATCTACAGAGTGAGGCCTTTCCATATATTTTGGGTGCCACCTGCGCATTCCTTATGTTTACATCCATTATGACCACTATAACATCATGGCAATTTTTCAGGATAACAAATAGAAATAAAACTAGTATCTTAGTCACAAGATTATGAAAAAAGTAATGTTAATTTTAGTCATAATTTCATTTAAGACAGCGTCGTTTAAGGCCTAGCGATATGGGATTGCGTGAGAAATAATAATACAAACGGTCCAAAAAGCCAATAGTATTTTCTTTTAAGCAATATATTTTTCGTATTATTATGCCATTAAATGAAACGAAACCGTAACATCTTTCATACCAATAACAACTACACAACTATGTACAGTTTAGTCAATCTTTGGCCTAATATTGATTGGACTATAAATACTTATATTGGACCTTAAAATGATGTAATTGCGGAATCTCGTTCTTGGTGCCTAAGTAACTTTTAATGATGCTGATTTAGGCGAATTTTCTTATAAATTTGTACATAATTATGTAAATTAAAAATATGAGTAGGTATATTTGTAAAACTTTTGTTACTGTTAATTTATGTTGAGTTGTTTTATAAATTGTGATGTACGAGTATCATGTATGTTTTAAATATTGTATGCAATCTTTGCATAGATGAGTTTTTAATTTTGTCTGTCTTTATTTTATAAGTTATTCTTTTGTTTTGCTTCTCTTATATTCTGAGACTGAATATCTTTGTAAATACTAAGTTTTTGTAAAATAAGTAAGTAAAAGAATATTGATTATGTATTATATTATTATATTATGTGATAAGGAGCAGTGTGAAAAGAAAGTCAGTAGATTTCTTGATATTTACATTGTTTTGTATAGATGTTAATACATCTACATATCATTAGAGACAGAAGAACTTTATCGCAATGAAGACGAAACGCGACTCAAGTTGGCGTGATTTTCTTAAGCTTAGAGTGTGCACTTTCTAGGATGCGTGGATTGTCACGCGATGCTCATACTAGATCTATGCTTATATATGTATGAAATTCACTAGATTTTGCGTAGACAGTAAAGCATAGGATAGGAGTAAGCATACATGGCTATTTTTACATGGCTTAACCTTTTCACGCCAACATTGTTGACGCGATATGTCGCCCAGCTCTATGCTGTAAGTTTTACGAATGTTAATATTTAAACAAATGGAAATATCAGATAGCAAGATTCCTTGATCCTTATCAAGATTATTATAAAAAATTCAAGAAATAGTGTTTGGAGATTTACTCAAAAACAATTTTTTGGGATTATTATTATTTTTTTTTGTCAAGTGATAGCAATATTGCTTATCGTTTCACAACGCTTTGTTTGCCCTGGAAATGGTCTAATACATGTTTGATCTGCTAACGCCTTATCTTCATCACGATTCAAACATGTCCATATAGACCTTATTGGCATATTATCTTCCAAGTGTTCATTTGTTTGACAGTCGTCGATCGCTTTAGCGATGGTCAGAATCTGTCACCATTGTCGATATCACACAATCTAAACAACAAAATTACAGACCGAGACCAGACAGAGAAAGAGAGAGAACGCGATACCTGACATACTGCCCATTTGTCTAAAATTAAGACAAGTCTATTATCATAGTATTAGTAGACACGGCCTCTAGAGTTGAATGATGTAGGCGAATTATTATATGGATATTAGTTTATTGTATTTATTTATAAGACATTAACTGTAAAAAAATTATAATATATTTGTGAAACAAATAATTTTTGATAAAATAATTAATGTAAATGCAAAACATACTCTGGCGAAACCATTATTGTTTGGCGGTTTTGTAAAGTAACGTTTTTTTCAACACAAGAATCTGCAGTCGATCTTAAGGCCAGTATATTCGAGCGTTGTAGGTTTTCAGCGCTACCTCCCTCCCCGCGCGACTAGTTACGCGAAGTCTCCGATCAAATGAACTCTCGATGACCCCGCGCGGCGACGGCGCACGGAAATAATTAAATATATAATTTAACAGTAGTGCAACTTACTAGGTTTTTTTTTTTTACTTTAGGTTATTTTATAATTACATTATATAATAAACTTTTTATGGTTTTGTTTTCGATCCTGAAGGCACAGTATAAAATGCAACATAAACATTTAATACCTAAGAGAAGTAGATAAAAACTATTATTTATTTTTTTATGGGTTTATAGCTAAAAAAAAAATAATTTTTACTATTAATATTTTAATTTCTATTAATTATCAGTAATTTTTTTTTTGATAATTAATACACTTAATACAACATTTAATACCTAAGAGAAGTAGATAAAAACTATTATTTAATTTGTTATGGGTTTATAGCTAAAAAATAAATAATTTTTACTATTATTATTTTAATTTCTATTAATTATCAATAAATAATTTTTTTCTCAAAAATAACTTAATAACTTTTGTGCAGGATTTACACATTTGTTTGCTGGGATGTTGGGAAGAAAAACACTCCTTTGTTTCTTAAATTTTCTTGTTCTTGTTCTAAGCGCTGCCGAGAGTCGAATGCCAAATCGGCCAAAAGGCGCGGTTCATATTTCATACTCAGTGTTTACATTTAGTATGTATAGTAGCGAGTTATGAATGGGGCCGCAGGGGGAATAAAGCCCCACGAAATCTTTTTTGCTGCTTCTGCTTCGGTGGCTCTGTCCATTGCTTTTTTTTTACGCTGGGAAATGCATTTATGCATCCCGCCTACTGTAAAGGCGACGGGTATGTGGGACTCGCTGACTGCGGAGCCAGAATACCCACTAAAACCCAGCGGTGCCGGTGCCTTAATCGTCGTAGTAGGGCGCCACGCTTTCGCATACAATCGTGACGCCCCGACGGTTGGCCCGCCTCTGCGGGCCGCCTTCGCTTATAAGGCACTCGCGGGCACTGTGAGCGCTCTATTGCCCTGGTGGTGAGTGGGAGGATGTGGTGCCCTTTCTCACTCTATTGCGGAGGGTGGAGGAGTGCATATTGGCGTCTCTTCCTCCCTGGTCGTCTTCTCGGAGCGGAGCGAGTCAGCGTGTGCGGCTGCTTCCCGCTCTCGCTCCGCGGCCTCCTTCAGTGCCAAGACCTCCTCACAATATGAGGTCACAGCCGACCAGCACCTCTGGCTGTCAAGCATGCAGCGGACCACACTTGACAGCGAGAGGTCTCCACCTATTACTGCCACCAGGGCCCTGCGCTGGTACTCCCAAGCGGCGCATTCCTCCAGGGTGTGACGCGCCGAGTTGATTGGCGCGCCACACTCGTGGCAAGCAGGGGTGGCTTCTCGCCTAGCGATTTGGTGCAGGTACTTACCGAAGCAACCGTGCCCGGTAAGCACCGGCAACAGCCGAAACGTAAGCACCCCATGCCGCCTGTTGACCCAGCGACGAAAGTGAGGACGTCGCTCTGTCCATTGACTGTCTCAATTCTTTGTCGGCACCTCGCAGGTTGGTCCCATTGTCGGACCAGATTTGAGCAGGTTGTCCTCGGCGCGCTTTCATTCTTCTTAAATCCATTATCACTGAGTCTGTGCTCAGTGACGTCGCTATCTCTAGGTGGATCGCTCTTACAGCAAGGCACGTGAATACTGCCACGTAACGTTTCTGTTGGCTGCGTCCCACGGTGACTGTTAATGGACCGAAGTAGTCCATCCTTGTGTATGTGAAGGGTTGCTGATGGTGAGCTAGGCGACACACAGGTAGGTCTCCTGTTCTCGGGTATGGCGGGATCGCTGCCCTAATCCAGCAGTGTAGACACTGTGGAAAGAGCGTTCTTGTGACGGGCCGCAGGCGTAGTATCCAGTAGTGCTGTCGACATTCGTTCACAGTCGCCTCGACTCCCGGGTGATGCTTCGTTCTATGCATCGCTATGATCCACAACTTCACTGTGAGATGATTTCCATCTAGTGTCATCGAGTTTTTAGATCGCGTTGATACTTGCTTCGCGGCGTTAATGCGACTTCGGACTCGGAGGGCTCCCTCTGCACACTCGATGCTCAGCTGCTTGAGGCGACTGTTTCGGGTAAACGACTTCCCGTCTTTAATGCTTTCTACTTCATTTGGGAAAGATTCTTCTTGGACTGTTCTCATGAATAGGTCTTCAGCTTTCCTGATAAGTTCCGCGGAGACCGGACGAACCTCCAAAGTTTCTTCGAGCTCTATTCTTATTTTCTGGCGTGTTTTCAGCTTCTTGTTCGTCCTTTTCCAGTCTGGGTCTTTTAACGCGCTTTTCTTAGTGCTTTTATAGTTGACTCGTTGTGTATTGGCTCGACAGAGTTCTATAAACTGTAGCACTCGAGCCGTCGTGTAGCGGAGTCTGTTCCAGCTGGAGTACCGTGTGCAGTCTGGTAACCCTTCTTTGAGTCGCGGCTGTTTACGATCGGTGACGTGATGAGTTTTTTCTTCGCCTGTAGGTTCGGTTGACGACGACAAGGCGGACGTTTCCGTGGGCCAGGTGGACTCCGGATGATAAGGAAATTCAGGACCTGTGTACTATCTGTGACCACTGCTGAATCCCGCTGGTACGTCCCGCGCCGCGTCGTCGGCTACGTTTAGCCTGGTTGGGACCCATCGCCATTCGCTGACCGTCGAAGAATCTTCAATTGCCGCTAGCTGCTAGCTAGCCGCTGTTAGGTGAAAATACTAATATAACTTATTGAAATTTTGGATATGCTAATATATCGGTCTAAGATATCGATGACAATCATTATATTCTAGCTAAAAATAGATTGAGTGTTCATTAAACTTACGAGTACTTATCTGATCGCTTTTCTAAGCTTACGTAGTTCACGTCTAGATATTTTCTTTTTATTTCTAGTTTTATTCCCCATTTTATATCTACACTACACTGCTATACAGTAAAAACACTTCCAACGTTGTTAGAGTACTAACTAAACTAATCTAATAAAATAATCAATAATAATCTATACTAATAGATAAAGCTGAAGAGTTTGTTTGTTTGAACGCGCTAATCTCAGGAACTAGATACTGGTTCAAATTTAAAAATTCTTTTTGCGTTGGATAGCCCATTTACCGAGGAAAGATTTTGGCTATATAACATCACGCTACGACCAATAGGGGCTGAGTAATAATAAGAAATGTTACAAAAACGGGAAAAAATAATCTTTTTTGAGAGCTTCCGTTGCGTCCTTTATTATTTCTTTTCTCGAGACATTTTTTAATTGTAGTTCCACTTTTAAAGTAAATATAACATCACTCTTTTACTGTAAATTTTCGAAAAAAAATAACTCAGTAATACGTTGAACGACCCAAGAATCAAACCTGAGACCCCTTGCTCGGCAATAACGCTTGGGACCACTGGACCAACGAGGCGAAAATATTTAAGTACGTTTTTCCCTCAAATTAACGCGTGTGAAAGCGCGGGGCACAGCTAGTACTAAATAAAATTATCCAATCTATTCCTCAAACCACACTGTCCATTCTTTGAGGATAGAGAGGTTCACTGGTGCTCGAATTCCTAGGAGACAAGACCGGACCCTACACCTGGTTTTCACACAAGAGGAAAAGAAGACGTTGATAGACCAGGGATACGGCATCGGACAGGGATCGAGCGTCATAACTATCCACGAGGCACAGGGACAGACAGACACGCGAGGCAGTCATCATCGTCCAGACAAAGACTAGGAGGCTGCGGATTCATGACAGTGTTCCGCATGCTGTGGTCGCGGTGACCAGGCACACAAAGACCTGTGTCTACTACACCGACGACGGTGGTGATGCAATCGGTCGTTTTGTCGAAAAGGCGGTGGAGGCCACAACAAAGGAAATACTCGAGCACACCCTCAAGATGGCTATACATAAAAGAGACACCGCCGTCATTGAGGATGTGCTCGAACACCTTCCCTCGAGGGATGGCTGCGGCAGAGTTTCCAATAAATAATACAAAAATAAAGAGCCCAAATGTAAATGTAGACATGCCGTAAAAATGTGGTGGCTGGTATGTATGTAGTAACAAGCAATGAAATATTTTTTTTTTTTTTTTTTTTTTTTTAAGTAATTTATGCCCACGGGCTCATTTTGCCCATGCCTTTCTTATTCCAATTTGTTTTGTTTACTTGGTATAATAGTAGCTGCTTACAATCTTACATTAGTGGTAACTTAATTAAAACTTAGTATCTCTAATGTTGGACGTGAGTCCACCGAACCGAACCTAAAATGTATTCTTAAATCTAGGTACATGCATAATTTTTTTTTTTTCTTTTTTTTTTTTTTTTTTCTTTTTTTTTTTTTATAATTTTTAATATTATAAGACTTAATAATTAAATAATAGAAATATATTATGTGTGTATCTATGCCTATTATATATACATGTCTCCGTCGTTATTGTTACAATTTTTTTTTTTTTTTTTTTTTTTTTTTTTTTTTTTTTTTTTTTCTATTATGCACAACATGCTATTACTACTACTTAATTTATTTTCGTACTAACAATCTTACAGCTATTTGTTATAAATATATTCCTAAAACAACTATGTCTTCACACCGATACTTTTAGTTAACATATCGAGCACACTCTCAATCACGGCGGTATCTCTGTGATGAATCGCCATCTTGAGACTGTGCTCGAGGATTTCCTTTTCCGTGGTCTGCGTCGCCCTCGCCACAAAGCGACCGATTGCGTCATCACAGTCGTCGGTATAATAGACACAGGTGTTGGTGTGTCTAGTCACCGCGACTACAGCGTGCGAAACGCTGTCGTGGATTCGAAGCCTCTCTGCCTTAGTCTGGAGGACGATGACGTCCTCGTAGGTCTGGCCCTGCGCCTCGTGGATGGTTAAGACGCGCGATCCCTCGCCGGACCCATATCCCTGGTCAGTTAGCAATTTCTTCTCATCTTGCGTAAAGACCAGGTATAGGGTCCGATCCCGTCCTACGGGGATACGTGCGCCTGTGAGGCTCTCCACTCGCAACGATCGGATCTTGGCGCTGGAGCTGTACATGGTCTCGTAGACCTCGCTGATGGCAAAGGCGACATCTTTGGGGTTGCGATGCGTGCATGACAACTCGCACGAGATGGTTGTTAGCAGAGTAGGTCTACAGTACCGCATTTCGAACAGGTTATCCCTGTCGATGTACGGCAGCTGATTTATATCTCCGATAAGGATCACTTTCTCTGCACCGGATAGTCGGGCGGCCATTACTATGGCTCCGAAATGGTTCATGAGGGCCTCGTCCACCGTTAGGCGAGTGATTGTCGAGCCCTCACGGAAACCATTTACCAAAACGGAGGCCATAGTGCGCACCTTTTGCTTGGCTTTGTTGCCATAGCGGTGCGCCAGTTTTTCTTTTAAGTCTTTGGCCGCCTCGACTGTGGTCGTGATCACGACCTCCGTGTCCTCATCGAAGTCCCCGACTATGCGAGTTGTCTTGCCGCATCCCGGTACCCCATTTATCCACTCCAGCGATGGTAGTCCCCAGGTCACGGACAGTAAGCCGGCTTCCCGGTCGTTCGATATGGTTTTCGCCATCTGAAGTATCCGGTCCCCCAGCATTATTTTCGTGCATCTGGCCACTACCACCACCGGGTCCCCTTCTGGTGTTGCGAAGGTCTGCGGCTCCTCATCTTTTCCCTCAGACTCAACCGCGCTCACGAAGCCTGCTGTGGTGTTATATGCAGCCATATATTTACCCGACATCTTGCCCTTGAGTACTTGACGGGTTTCGCTGTTATATATGGCTGCTTCGGCTTCCTCGAGTTGCGCCTCCAGTAACCTTTGGTGGTCGTACCGGTAGGTCTGCATGATCTTATTGCAGATGGCCAGGCTTACCTCGCGGTTTGCCTTTGTTATGGCCAGGAACTCGATAAGGGCGTTTTCCGCGTGTTGGAGCGGTGTGGACGCAGGTCGAAGTCTCGGTGGTGATACCTGTCCCATGTCGGCTCTAGTTCGAGCGGCCGGTGACGCCTTCGGGTGCCTCGGACTGTCGTCTTTGGTGAACCTGTTCAGCGCCTCCGCTTGCCGCTCTCCCTGTTCCGCCCTTTTGGGGGAGGCATGATGTGGGAGCATGCCTTGTTTGGGGGAGATGGTAGCATGGATAAATGTCGCTACTGACATCGAGCTTGGCCTAGATTCGGGTGCGGCCCTTTTATTGAGTTGTTCTGCCTTCTGGACCTCGACCCTGAGCTGTAAGCGCTCCGAACCGCTAAGTGTGGGTTCATCGACAGTCCGCGATGCAGGGGGTGAAGGTGTTATGGATTTCGGTCTTAAATAACCCAGATCCTCCCCCCTGTCCTCGTAGACAATGACCTCACTGTTCTTGGAGGCCATAAGGCAACCGTACCTATCCGATACGTTGCCTCTGTCATAGCCGACTCTCATTGAATCCACACTGATTCTTCCAGGGATTCCCCCGGGGATCTCGCTCAACCGCTTCAACCACACACTAGACTGCGCAAAGGCTGATATCTCTCCCCATTCGAACAGCACGATGAGTTTGCTTTTTAAACGTATTATACGGTAGGTCGAGTCGCCCTCCTGTTCTTGCGCTAGCGCTTCGATCTTTGTGCGCTTAATGCTGGTCTTTTGTGTGCTACCCTTTATCAGTAAAGCGAGCCCCGGTGAAATCGCCAGCCGATCGCGTGTTTCGGGGCGACAAAAGCAGATTCCTATCCTCTCCACCCCGCTGTCCATGAAGAGAGCCACGCATCTGGTCTTAATTCCAACTTCTCCGCCTCTGATCTCTTCGCTGGGCGAGGATTGCATGATCCTGCTATGGGTCGGTTGCGAAGGTGCGTTATTGTTGGCTCTTTTCCTGAACAGCTTTTGCAAAGAGGAGGGTATGGCTTGAGTTATTCGGTCCAGAAGGACACGGCCAGGAGACACTGGCGAAGCCGTTGGAGTGGTCTGCTGAGCGGTTCCTTGTGTGTAGAGTGTCTGTGTCTGTGTTGCTTGAACGACGGTGTTGGCACTCTGTACAGGCGTTACAGCTGGTGGTAGAGCGGTCGTGCTGTTTCTTTTTGCGGCTACTGTGACGGCCTTTCTCGCGAATGTGAGGAAAGACGTTCTGCTCGTTTCGCTCTCTAAGATGGTATGGAGTGATGACTGATCAAGTTTCATCTGGAGTTTGAGCTCCAGATCCAGCCTTTCCTTACAGAACCTCGGGCAGTCCAGTATAATGTGCAGAACTGTCTCCTCACAATTCGGATCGCAGATACATGAAGGACTGTCAGTGAGGTGGAACCTGTGCAGATACGCCGCAAACCCTCCGTGGCCGGTCATTATTTTTGTGTCGACAGGTGTTGGTGCCGACTTCCTTACCAGTCTGCAAGCGGTCTTCACATCCGGTAGGAATATTTTCGTGACCGAACCAGTTTCCGAAGAATTGTATCTGTCCTGCCACGTCCTGACAGTCTCTTCCCGGATCTGCCTTCTGACATACGATATAGATACTTTATCGTAGTCGGGTGCCGTCTTTTTTGTTAAGGCCGCCTTTTTTGCCAGCTCGTCCGCTCTTTCATTGCCCGGCGTTCCAACATGGGCTCTCAGCCAAAAGAACCTAACTGTCTTATTTTCCTCTCGGAGACGCCTAATTCGACTCTTCATTTCCACGGCCAGAGGGTGGGTCACTGATGGGCTTCTCAGCAGATCGAGTGACGACCTGGAGTCGCTCAGAGCTTGACTTTAAGGTTTTTGCCATGTCCACGGCTCTGAAGAGTGCGTACATCTCCGACTGGAAGACAGTATTGTGCCGTTCTAACCGGAAAGTAGAGTATCTTACTTCCCTGCCTTGGTCCCAGCATGTTAGGGCGGCTCCTACTTTGCCCTCTATTTTGCTGCCGTCGGTGAAGATGAAAGGCCCGACGATATTGTGCTTCTCAAGGACTTCGGGGTTCAGATTCTCTAAGCGCTCATACTCAGTTGTCATGAGTAGAGAAGGGTGGGGATTTTGCATTGGACCCACCCTGCGCTCCAGCTCTCTTCCCGGTGGAAGAAGGTCCGTGCTGTGACCCTTTTTGGTCTTAAACAATATGGCCGCCTCTCGGACGCGAAGGTCAAGTGGAAGTAGGCCCGTGAGGACTAGTGCCGATGTCAGGGACACCGTCCTGTATGCTTTGCACATCTTCTGCGCGAATCCTCTCTGCAGTGAGTCTAGTTGTTTTCGAATCGACAACTTCTCTGCTGCAGGGGACCATACGCTCGCCGCGTACAGAACGATAGGCTCTATTACCGCCACATAAATGGTCCGTACGATTTCCCCGTTCAGACCCCAAGACACTCTCGCAGCGCACGCGAGTTTTTTATATATGTCCGCAGCTTTTTTGCATACGGCGGTAACGTGCGCATTGAAAGTGAGCTTTGAGTCCAAAATGAGCCCCAGCAGCTTAATTTCCTCTACAAGTCTCAGTCGAGTGCCGGACATATGAACTATGGGGGTATCGTATTTGAGCTTTTTTGTAAGTACCATCGCGTTGGTCTTATGCGCGGCGAAGCTCAATTTGTTACGTATACCCCATTCTTGTACGACAGCTAAGGTGGTTTCGGCTGAGGTCTGTAGGCTGTCGGTTTTTTGGCTGGAGAAAACGAGGACCACGTCGTCCGCAAAGGCCTGGCAGTATACCCCCATGCCGTTGACCTTTCTCAGAAGAGAATCCAGGATAAGATTCCAGAAGGTCGGTCCGCCAATTGATCCTTGGACACAACCCTTCGTGGTCTCCTTCTCACTGGTCGCTCTGGCGTAGTTAACAATGACCCTGCGGTCCTGAAGGTATGAGGCGACCATGGCGTAAAGGTTCCTTGGGCAATGTTTGTCCACCAGCTGTTTTTTGAGAGCCGGCCACCACGCGTTGTCGAAGGCACCCTCTATGTCGAGCGATACCAGCAGCACTATTTTCTTTAACTTGATTTCTTGTCTGATATGCTCGACAAGATCGTAGAGGGCGTCTTCCGTTCCCCTCTGTGGCATGAATCCGTACTGGCTTCGATGCAGCGTAGGAAAGAGTCTCCACTGAAGTCTGCTTATCATCATTTTCTCGACTGTCTTTCCTAGGATCGACAGGAGTCCGATAGGTCTATAGGACTTTGGGTTGGTGTAGTCCTCTTTGGCTGGTTTGCGGATAATGCATATGTGGGCGACCTTCCACTGCTTGGGGAAGTAGGAGAGCGACAGGCATTTGTTTGCCAGCGATAGGAATACTTCCCTGTCACAGTTTATTGCCGCCGCGCATATATCTGACGTTAATCCGTCCGGGCCCGGAGCTTTTTTGGGGTTTTGGCTCAGAAGAACCTGTTCCAGCTCCGCATCCGTAAAAGGCGGGTCATCGTCAGACAGATCTTCTAACTCCGCAGGGGCTCTGTTCTCAACAGCCTCTCTGACCTCTTTGTGATAGGCGGTTTCGGTCTCTACAGAGTCATCTGGGTAGAACGTATTTGCCAGGAGTTTTGCCGACTTGTCTGGTGACAGTGTTTCGCCAGATTCGTTCCGTAGCAATGCGTCCTCGTGCCTACGAGAGGTCTTTCTGATGACTCTGTAGATACCGTCCCATACGCTTTCACGGTCTTGTGCCGTACAGAACTCTTTCCAGCTCCGAGTAGCTGCTTCATCTGCTGCCTTTTTGTATGTCTCTTTAGCCTGTACGTATTCTTCGACGACGCCAGCCCTTCTGCAGGGTGCAGCATTTCTAATGCGACGCTTAGCTCTTAACTGTTCCCTTTTTAGGGAGTCTAGTTCAGCCGACCACCAGGGTGGTCGGGGGTCGCCTTTCCACGGTTTTATCCTCGGAATGGTCCTTTCACATGTATGGTGAATGATCGTAACGTATTTTGTGATCATTTCTTCGAGCATATCCGTGCTCGAGACATTGCTGACGGCAGCCGGAGTTACACTCTCTTCCGCAAGTCCGGACCTTAGGATCGCGGTGAAATCTGTCCATCTCGCCTTTTTGGTGTTATATCTGCGCGTCGAGATTGGGTCCAGTGGTTTTAGGGGCCCCTCAGTGCGCAGACTGAACATAATGGCGTTGTGATCAGATGTGATCAGATTTCGTTCCACTCGCCAGGTATCCATTTTCGCGAGAAGGGACTGACTGGTTAATGTCACGTCTACGCAACTCGAGAATAGCCTGTCTCCTCTGTATGTCTCGAACGTAGGTATATCTCCGTTGTTATGGATGTGGAGGTCCATTTCGGTGATGAATCCGTGAAGTTGTGCTCCTCGATGGTTTTCGGAGCTGCTGCCCCACCAGTGGCTCCAGGCATTGACGTCTCCGGCCACTATATGATGGTGTGTGGGGAACTTCGCGATGGCCGTTCTCACCTGTCCGATGTAAGGTTCCAAGTCTTGGTCCCCTTCGAAGTAGACGGACAGTATTCCGAGCTCAAGTCGGCCGGCCTTTACGAAGACAGCGGCCACATTCTCGGTGACAATTTGGGGGTCATGAATAACTTCCACTCTGTCACCGAAGACGATGATCGCCGCCTTTACTGGTTTCTGGCGGCCCAAGGTGCACTGGATGATCTTCGTGCCTGGGTATTGTCTCATTTCGCCCTTATTACCGATATAAGGTTCTTGTACCAGGGCGAAAGAGATCCCTTTTTCCGAGGCCACCTGAAACAGTTCGGTCGTTGCCAACTTTGAGCGCTGCAGGTTTGCTTGCAAAAATCGCAAAGCGCCTGCATCGCCCGTCTCTCCGTCAGGGGCCATTCCTTTGGCCTCCGGGTCGCCCTTAGCAATATTGCACCCGTGATCTTGCTATTCCATCCCATTTTATTCGTTCCTGGCACTCCGAACTGTATGCCGTGTGTGCCAGGTCGGGACCAGATCTTTTTGCTCTGAGGCAGTTTATACACTTAGGAGAGTCTCCTTTGGCTTTCGAGGGGCAGTTTCCCCCCACATGTTCACCGGCGCAGAAGTTACATGACTCTTTGCCTTGTTTGCACAGTGCCTTGGTATGTCCGAATCCAAGGCATCTCATGCACTGAACGAGGGGAGACTGGTCCTCAACTACACATCTGCCAAAGCCTACGTACAGCCTTCCTTTGTCTACAAACCGCCTCCAGAGCACCGGAGATAACTCGATCACAGGGTGGCACTCGTGGGGGTTTCGGGCACGTTTTCTATAGCGCACCTTCATCTTCAGTGCCGCCTTGTCAACCCCTTCGAATATGTGATCGTTTTGGGCTTTTATGAGGTCCGCGATCTCCTCGTTGGAGTAACAATTCAGCACTCCCCGCACGCAAACCAGGGGGTCCTGGTTTGTGGGCTCCCGCACCGCACCGTCAGTACAAGTCAAGTCGCGACAAAAGCAACATAGGCTCCGTTATAAAAATCAGTAAAATCGATTTTTTGAGCCGCGCGTTTATAAAAAGTGGTGATCGTGATAGTAATAAGTATCATTTGTCTGTGAAAGTGTTCGCAACATTGTGGAGTCCCGGATTCCCGAACTACAAGCATCGAAACTTCGGAGCATCAGAAACACTAGAAGGCCAAAACGTACGTGAGAGAAAAATTTACAGCTTAGAGCGGCCGGAAAGACCCTTCGATCGACGCTTCATTCATCTCCAAACAAAGCCAGGAACCGAAGATACTAACATTCAAAGTAGCCATATATAGCAGCGTATAAGGAAAATATATTAATTAAAGCCTAACTCCCCGCCAGACCGGCGCCGCTAAGGCCTACTTTACAAAACTCCGCTCAACGACAGCGTCGAAACATCACGTACGCCGCATTCCATCGCGGCTGACGTAACCGGCGCTCCGTCAACGGCGATCGACCTGCGAACGAACATCTAGATAGCTCCGAAGAGGACTTAAAAGTGGACATCTTTTGCAAATATCACCATCCTTTACACCGATCACCACTTATTACCACACGAAATCCCAAAAGGGACTTCGACGCGCAAAACATTACCACCCGTACTTGGTACTCCGCGAGGAGGCAAGAACAACAGCATCCTCGTGTGGCTGCAACGTCGGCGACATCACATCTGGCCGCCACGTGAGTCCAACCGACTGAATATAAAAAAAAAAAATAAAAAAAATAAATAAATAAATAAATAAATAAAAATAAAAATAATAAAAAATTTAACCTACTTAACATAGAAAATAAGTGTAAATTGTAAGTAGTTATAAGTGTATATATAAGATACCTAGATATTAAGTGTATATATATTAGTTAGCGATAGCTATAATTAAGTCAAGTAATATAATAATTAAGTCAGCTATGTCTTCAAACCAAACAATCAAAAAGTCCACCGACTCAACATCAATTGCACCAAAAACAACAACAGCACCATCATTGCGCAAAAAAGTGCTCAAAAAAATAGCAAGCGTAACCGGCGCAAATACAAACGTCTCTCCGCTGCCATCTACATCTGGCGAAAATCCGTCACAAGAACTTGTGGCGGAAATTGCAGTAACACACACCAACACGAAGTCGGAGCCATCCGTCTCAGATCTGGAGGAATTGGAGACGTCGTCGGTGTGTTCGGCCACATCAGTAAACAGCAGGAGGACCTCCCTCCTCTACACTACTCCAACGAGAGGAACTGGGGTGGTTATGGACATGGTCACGGGTGTGGCCAATGACCTGTTGCAGCGCGGCAAGGAGGCATTGGAAAGTGCCGGAAATATGAAAAAAGAGACGAAAGTCACCGCCTACGAGAGCTTGCAGGGGCTGTATGAAACAGTCCTGTCACTCTCGGATTCGCGAAACCGGCACAAATGCAACTTAGAAATGGAGCGAGCCCGTCACGCACAAGAGTTGGTGAGGGTTGAGAGAGCTCATGCGAAAGAGCTCTCAGAACTCAAAAAGATGTTTCTTTCGGGGATGCAAAAAACCCAGGAGGACGTCATGGAAGTGCTGAGGGAGACACGCGCCGTGCGTGCATGGACAGACCATGACACGGTGGAGCCCTTCCGGCGTATACGGGACGTCTGTGAGGCCCAGGCGAGGTTGGAGAGGAGGCTGAGCGAGATTCAGGGGGCGGTTTCGTCGGTCAACACCGGCGATACAGCGACATTGCGGACTGAGGTCCAAGAATCATTTAAGGCGGTGGGGAACGGCATAAGCTCGCTATTTAGCGGCCAAGAAAAACTCGCCGACCAGATCACAGAGACTAGGATCTTCCTCGCCACCAAAGTAGATAACATCCCGCTGGTCACCGTTGACGAAGGCCGCCCCGAAAAAACCACAGACATAGAATTAAAAAAACAAATAGAAGACCTAAATGATCATATAAGAACGATCAACACAAAAGCACACAATGAACAACAACAAAAGGACTTGAGCCCTGTAATTGAAACATTAAATGAAAAAATTGAAATCATGTCCTCAGAACTGCGCACCCTGAGGGACTCTGCCAAGGCCTCCGTATCCCCAAAGAAGCCATCGTTGGAGACGGAGATGGCGGTGCAGGAGGTTAAGCAGACCCTCAACACCATAAAGGAGGGAGTCACTAAGCTGGCTCCCCGGGCGCCCAGCACCTATGCCCAGGCCGCAGCCCGACTCAAACCCGAGAGTTTGGACAAAAGACCTAACCACACTCTCATTATCTCGTCCCGGAACCCACAGGAGACCAGCGAGCAGGTACTCACAAAAATTAAAAACTCGCTGGACCTACAGAAATCCGGGGCGAAAATGGAAAGAGTCCGGAAGGCACGTGACCAGAAGATAGTGGTGAGATGCGCTTCAAAGGAGGACATGGCTAAGATCAGAGGCCAAGTCCAGAAAAATGCAGCAATGAAATATTAGATTATATTAGATCAAGGAATAAACGCATGTACATAGAAAATAAGAAATATGATGTAAATAGATGTAAGAAAAAAAAAGACAAAATAAAATTATATACATATATATATATGTATGTGTGTGTGTGTGTATGTATGTATATTGTATATATATGTATGTGTGTATATTTGTATATGTAAATTATATTTGTAAATAAAGATTATGTTTATATGTATTAAAAAATGATTATATGTATGTAAATATGATTATATGTATTTAAAAATAATAATAATAATAATAAATAAATAATGGTCAGTATACGGACTCGCGTCATAGAGATCCTGACAATAAATCTAGCTAATGTGTAAGTCTAAAATAGTACGCATGAAACTATATTAACAATCTTATACATTTAATTTAAAAAAGGCACGGGCAAATATAAGCCCGTGGATATTTTTGTTACTTATAAAAAAAAAATCCAATCTTTAGAGGGGGGGGGGGACGCCGCCAGCCAGCAGAGATACAGGTCCTACTTCGATGACGCCTCGCAGGCAACTAAAGCGAGGCGCGCGGGCCGTTTTCTTATATAATTTAAATATTTAATATTTAAAAAAAATAGAAACATTTATTTAAAAAAGTAACCGTTAAATGTTCTACTAAAAGTTATTACCTATTTTTACATGTGAATATTGTAACTTAAAATCTGATATTCTTCAAATAAAACAAGAAAAATAATCAAAAACATCCTTTCTTTGTGTTTTTTTTTTTATCGAGTCAAGTTACAATTATCGTGTTTTGAACCGTTAAATAATCAAGAACGTTTGTTAAACTACAACATATATTTTTAACGGATCAAAAAAATGAATATTACTATGTTTAAAACTCTATCAAAAACAGGTGATTTGGGATATACTGGCCTTAACGTTCGATGCACTCAGTGTACAATTTTATACTGCCTAGCAATTAACTTATAATTTACACTGTTATTCACAGTTCTTGTACTCGTAGTTTTCTACTTGCGAACTCTTATTATTTCATTTGTTATCTTCTCTACTGTTGTGTTTCTATTATACGTTTCAACTATTTCTGAATTTTTATTTAGAGATACCCGCAATATTCTATCGAAAATTAATGACGCGTTTGAATAAAGTTTCATTTTTAAACTAGCTGTACCTACAACTTCATTCGTTATTACTATCCCTATAAGATTCTATAAGATTAAGTATAAACACCACTTTACTTACTATTATTATGTTTAACAATAATATATGTAGATAATACAATCTCGGACATTATAATAGGTGTCGACATCTAGCTTTTTTATACCAAAATTCAGTGCGGTTTCCTTGGGAGAAGGAATTAATTCATGTCTTACGGTCTGTTACTGTGGGGTAATGCTACAGATATTGAGACTGTATTTATTTTACAAAAAAGGGCTATTCGCGGCATTTACGATCTTGGAGCTCGAGTCTGCCTACGGGATGTTTTTCCAAAGGTAGACATATTAACGGTTGGTCGCAGTATATTTATAACAATATTATATATATTCACCAGAATATTCGTTGTTTTGAAATAAATAGTATTAATCGCGCTGTAAACACTAGAAGGAATAACAAAATTGTAACTCCAAGCTTCCGACTGCGCAAAGTAAACGTCTCTTTTCTGGGTTATGGTATTCGCATGTACATATAATAAAATCCCACAAACAATTCTGGAATTGTCTCATAATAAATTTAAAGAATTTATTAAGAAAAAGTTAATAGATAAAGCTTATTATTCGGTCCAGGATTATTTAGCTGATAAAGACGTGTGGACTTAGTGGTATTTCGGTATGGTATTTCAGGCAAGATATTACTAATTTTGTACTAAAACACAGTTTATATATTATTTTCAAAAGAGTAACTGCGGAGTTTCTTGCCGATTCTTCTCTGCAGAATCTACATTCCGAATCGGTGTTAGCTTTTACAAAAAATAATAATAATCACTACAATATTAATTTTGTAAAATGACGATTCGAAAGTGCTCGTAGGGCCTATTTGAATAAGATTGTTTTTGATTTTGATTTTGATTTTGATTAGTGTCCGACAGAAACAGGTTTTTCAGCCGAAACCGGAACCGAAACCGAACTTTCGGCCTTGCTCTCAGTTTCGGCCGAAACCGAAACCGAAACCAGCGTGGTTAAGTGTCCTACCTTAATACCTTCTGCCTTATATCGTTAATTATAGTAATCTGGCAACGTTGCTCTGAGTGTTTTATATATTTTTGTTTATATGTTCTTAGTATATACAAATAGTATTGCGCTTTCTAATAATAGTTTTATTAAATTAAAAAGATGAGAGCGTTGTGCACAGTTGCCAGATCACTATAAATTTAAAATTAAAATTAATTTTTATAATTTTAATATCTCGATAACAAAACCGTGAAGTGAAATAAAAGTAGTTATTTTTTAGCTTATTCTAAAAACATTTTTCAACACTCTCCTTTTTTTTCCCAATTCTGTTGAGAGAATTTTTTATTATAATAAAAAATCGGAAATTTTACATACATAAATGGGACATTACTCTCAAAATCATGAACTTTGTCTTTAAATATCTCGCGATCTAAACCGTCAAAAATTATGAAATTTTAGGAATTCACAAATAAAGCTATTTTGAATCCGTGAAAAAGTTTTTAGCCGAATCTATCGAAAAGTGTATCGTAAATATAAGAGAACACTATCGAAAAGTGGTTTCATGCTGGAACTACCTTAAACATATTTAAAATTTTAATTGTAACTAACAACTAAAATCTAGTTCGTTTTTACCTGACTGTAATGTGTTTATCATTACCTGACTGCTCGACGCAAAGAAGGGTAATGTGTTTATCATTAACCGACTGCGCGACAGAAAGAAGGATAATGTGTTTATCAGTCTATGTATCTATGTATGTATGTTTGTTCCTATGTGGCGTTGTTGAGATCAAACGCGTTGACCGATTTTTATGACTCTTACGTCAATCGATTCATCTTAACTTCGCGAATGTCACTAAATATATGATAATAATAAATATTCACCACAGCCACAACCAGATCCCATACTGTCAAAAAAAAAAGATGAATTACGTCAAGTGGGGTTTCGTTGAATAGGTATTCAAAAATAATTTTTAGTATTCTCTCATTTTTTTTCAAATAATGGTTTAGAATATATAACGATTTAAATTAAGTTTTAAACAACCAGTTTCGCTAATTTTTATACATAAAATAGGTACCTATATACTTTAATATTTCGTTATTCTGCCCTTATTAGGCGGGGATAGTAGCAGTGATATCCTGATGCTAGAGGTATGGCTGCAGACTGCGAAAGCAGAGGTCGGGTTCAAATCCAAGGCACACAAAACAAGGGAGAAGAGACGTGGGTCTCGGCGTCTTGGGTCTCGGACTGTGATTGCGAAATTTACCATCTTATAATTCTAATAACGAAGCCAATGAATCCTAACTAAAAAGTGTATAATAAAAAAAAAATAAAAAAAAAATCCGGACTGCGTAAAAAAAAAATAAAAGATACAGATAAACTAAAAGATACAGATAGATGAAATTAAAAAATTAAAAATAAATTAAAAAGAAAAAAACAAGCCGAGTAGTTTATAATGTTGTCAAAAGTAATACTGAACAACTACACCATTGAAAAAGTTTTATAATCGATACACACATAATCAAATCATAAACTCTTTGCAAAATAGAAGGATTTATAGTCGGAACCCATTCTTTAACCGATCAAATCTTAAAAAGGAGCCCTGTAAAATTTAAATGAGTCCCGGCTGTTAATCCTTATATTTTGTAAAGAAAGGAAAAAAGAATATAACTTTTTACAAAGTTTACAAAAAGCTTTAGATGAATCGCTAATACTTTTTTCAAAAAACTGTCAAATCGGATTTTTTTTGTTTTTGTGACATTTTTTACCTGAAACAAATGAAGTAATTATTGTAAGATAAATAAATAATACTTATTTCATAGATCACATATAAAATAAAATTACTGTAATAACTGATGAGGTACGCACACGGCTTTCTGTCTAAATTAGGGGGAATTTATTGGGGTAAATAAATATGAATTATAAATTGAAAAAAATACAGTACCTATCCAAACTGTCTGGGCACCACGCGCGATCAACGGGAAAGGATGAGGCGAGATGACTGAGTAGGTAATTCGCATAAGCTATACCTACGATTCTCACATAGTTAAAATTAAATAAACAAAGGTAATGAAATCCAACGACAATTACCTATAAACACGTAAATTTGGCATTTAAAAATAAAACTCAACAAAATGAAGTTCAATACTCGAGTTTCGGCGCGGCCGAAAGTTTCGGCCATTTTTTGGCCGAAACCGAAACTAAGGCCGAAACTAGATTTCTTGGCCGAAACTGGCCGAAACCGAAACCGAAATTTCGGTCGGTCATTAGAATTAATATTGTGTACTTAGTTATAATTCATTAACAATTAGTACGACTTAATATTTTTTTACAAAGAAGCTATTTTAGAGACTTTTGTTCTTTTTACCCGACTGTGACAGAAGGAGGGTTATGTTTTTCGAGTGTATGTATGTATGTATGTATGTATGTTTGTATGTATACATATATACTATAATGTATGTATGTATGTCCATTTCTTTGGCACGCCCTACAGCCCAAACGGCTGGACGGTTTTTGACATATGAGGTGTCGTTGGATTTGTCTAAATTGTAGTAGTGACATAGGCTATATAAATTTACAAAATGGCGCCCGCAAATGGAGGAATAAGGGGGGAAAGTTGAATTTTTTTTCTTACTGTAGCAATATGGGTATACTGTTTAGTTTATACTAAGAGTATTTTACGCAGTCGGGTTTTTTGATTTTTTTATTTTAAATTTGTTATTAGTTTCAAATAACTTGATATCCGGATTGTACAGACAGGAGACACCTTTCGGATTAAACTCCTTGTTGAGCTGTAACTTTACACGGTTGGGTCTCAGAATAACAACTATGGTAACACTGTTAAGGCTAATAACCAATCATGTATAACAATAATGAGCACATACAAATATATATCACAGATATATTATTATGTTTAAAACGGGTACATACCACGATATAACCCAGTGATTTTTCGTCAATATTTCGACCCAGTTGCATGGATCGTGGTCACGACAGGACTGCGGTGTCGCGAGGTGTGTAGCTAAAAATTCGCAAACACCGGAATTTCAATCCTGAGGATGGCTTTAAGCTAGCCAGTACGTGGAATCCAGTGGTAGAATTATGCAAACCAGAACAGCGCCGCATGAAAACAAAAGAGAAAAGTGACGTTGTGAGTGTATTTTGCCGAAATTTTCGCGAAGTTCCTGTGAAGAGAACGAGAAAGAGGGTAGTTCGCTACTACCCATGACAGTTCCAGCTACACACCTCGCGACAACGCAGTCCTGTCGTGACCACGATCCATGCAACTGGGTCGAAATATTGACGAAAAATCACTGGGTTATAAACATAATAATATGTCTTCAAACCACGAAATAAGTCATAAATCATATATCACAGATGTCTGACCGTGGCCCATTCCGGGGACAGTTGAAGCACAATTCGGCTCTGGAAATGTGTAACGTGAATTATCCTTTAATCCAAGAGTCACTTTGTTCGAAAAATACGTAAAAATAATGTAATCAATGATAAAAAATATCTATACTATATAATCTATATATATGTATATAAGAGATTTCCATGTATACATTGACTCATCACGATATCTCTGAAACTATAAGGCGCAGAGACTTGAAATTTGGTAGGAATATTCCTTTTACCGAGTAGAGGTCAGCCTAGAACGGATTTTACGAAATTCTACCTTTAAGGGGGTGAAAAAGGGGGGCAAAGTTTGTATGGGACAACATGATTCCTTGGTCCAATCTACTTCAAATTTCGCATAAATATTCTTTAACAGAATTGGTTGAAGGTTTGTTTCGTATTTTATCGAAATTCATCCTCTAACGATGTTAAAAGGGGGGAGAAAATTAATTTGATATAAATACTCCATAGTGATTTTGATTTAAATTAAAATTTATTTTGACACATGTTTGACAACCAATCCGTCTGTTATAAAATATTTTTCAGTATTGACGCAGGTGTAGGTGATAAAAAATATAAATTTATATTTTTTGAAATTTTAGTTAAATACCCGTGCGAAGCCGTGGCGGGCCGCTAGTAATATTATAAACTGGTAAAGTTTCTGAGTTTGGATGTTCGGGGCACGAAGCAATTACAAAGAGGAGGTGTTGTAATCAATGTAGTCTAGCGTCCACCAATGTAGTCCTGACATCAAACCGTAGTAGATCTACTCACCACCAGTTGTCGCTTTCGTCAGTACAGCTGTCGTTGCCGGACAATTAAGTGGCTCTCGTGACTAACTCCTTTTTATATATTTAAAAAAAATTCTCGACCCGCGCACGTTGTGAACATTAAGTACTGTGTTGTATCGTGTAGAAGTTACACGAACAAATCAAAATCAAATGGAATAAACATATCTTTCTTCTCGTAAGTAATATTTAAATTAAATATATTATTTATTTTGTCGGATAAACTTCCGAAAAGCGGATACCGAATTTCGTCATGAAATTTGGCACGGAAATTCTATTTGACTATTTATGAGTCCCCTTAAAGGGATTTTTGGCGGCACGCAATATTTTTCGAAATATTGAATTTTTTAAGTACGCTGCTTAGCACACTCTATATAAGAAAGCGAGTCGATCAAAAGAAGAAGGAAAAAAAAACATAACCTGACCTATCCTAGAGTGCGTAAATGCATTTCACAGCGATTTAAAAAAAAAGACCTAACAACCTAACCTAAACTAACGATTTAAAAAAAATCTTAATCTAACCTAACCTTTAAAAAAAACCCTAACTATTAAAAAAAAAAAAAGACCTAACAACCTAACCTAACCTGACGATTTAAAAAAAATTTTAAGCTAACTTAACCTTTAAAAAAAACCCTAACTATTAAAAAAAAAAAACGACCTAACAACCTAACCTAACCTAACGATTTAAAAAAAAATCTTAATCTAACCTAACCTTAAAAAAAACCCTAACTAAGGAATGAATTTCTCAGCCTTCAAAAAAAAAAAAAAAAAAAGTGGCGGAATACGTAGTGAAACAATGTCCAATCATCTATGCGAGTTTTTATGGCGTCGTCGCGTTAAAAAATTGAACAAATATACGTTCAATGAATTATTACAAAATATAAAGTGTGTATCCGGGAAAATAAAAAAGTGGATTGATTATATATATGTGTATAAATAACACCTGTAGTGTGTGTGTGTAACGTGGCGATAAATATATAGACATATTATAAGCGTGCTAAGCAGCATACTCAAAAAATTCAATATTTCGAAAAATATTGCGAGTCGCCAAAAACCCTTTTAAGGGGACTCTTAGATAGTCAAATGTTATGTCTGTGCCAAGTTTTATGAGAAAATTCGGTATCTACTTTTCGCTTTCTTATATAGAGCGTACTAAACAGCGTACTCAAAAAATACAATATTTCGAAAAATATTACGATCCGCCAAAAATCCGTTTAAGGGGATGCTTAGATACTCAAATGGAATGTCCGTGCCAAATTTCATGAGAAAATTCGGTATCTGCTTTTCGGAAGTACACCCATTTTGTCTAGAAAGTTCGGTGATTACCATGCCTCTATCGGCAAGTAGCAAAACTACTGGTCTAGCCAGGGCCGTACTTAGAATTGAAATGTATCTCTACAATACGATCCCAGATACTGTTCAAAAGCTTTCAATTAACAAAGTTTAAAAAAATTGTCAATGAGCGTATGTGATGAAGGTTATTACAAAATAATTATTGAAGATAGCTCACTCACTCAGCGAATAACCGCTCAACTGCCCGTCTCGACTACTAGTTGACAAGAGTTTACAAGCTAACCACAATAACTGCAAGCGCCCGTGTCATGTAATGGTCGCCATGGCTATATTGCCTATGTCAACTTTTTTTCGACACGGGCATTAGTACGCAAAGTGCACCTGTCAACTACAGGTTGATTAACGTATACTACATTATCACCGGTGGGAAATAACGTAACAAAACGTGAGAGGCCTTGGGCAGTTTTGTGCAGTTGGTAAACCAAAAGGTCATTGTCCGGACACTCAAGCGGATAAGGTGTTCTTCCGAGGCAATTTCAGTCGAATTGTTGTAGTGAAAATTCTAATTATGTAATTTTATATTCTGGGCTAAGGTTCGAACCTATAGTAGTTGGTTTTGACGTTCAATATTTGAATTTGAATAATCTGATCTAATAAAAAATATTCTTTCTTGCTATAATAATAAATCTATCAGTATCTACAATTTATAACTGTTGTTTATGAAAATAAAAGCATGTTATGTATCATATTATGCAGCATTATTCCATTTTATTTACACTACGTCTGGCTTGGGAAAAGGTTTACCAATTTTGGTGTCCTTTCCGTTTGTTTTAATCACTCCAATGATAAAAACTTGAACTCCTGTGAAACTGAAACTCCAATGAAAAAACCACAGACATAGAATTAAAAAAACAAATAGAAGACCTAAATGATCATATAAGAACGATCAACACAAAAGCACACAATGAACAACAACAAAAGGACTTGAGCCCTGTAATTGAAACATTAAATGAAAAAATTGAAATCATGTCCTCAGAACTGCGCACCCTGAGGGACTCTGCCAAGGCCTCCGTATCCCCAAAGAAGCCATCGTTGGAGACGGAGATGGCGGTGCAGGAGGTTAAGCAGACCCTCAACACCATAAAGGAGGGAGTCACTAAGCTGGCTCCCCGGGCGCCCAGCACCTATGCCCAGGCCGCAGCCCGACTCAAACCCGAGAGTTTGGACAAAAGACCTAACCACACTCTCATTATCTCGTCCCGGAACCCACAGGAGACCAGCGAGCAGGTACTCACAAAAATTAAAAACTCGCTGGACCTACAGAAATCCGGGGCGAAAATGGAAAGAGTCCGGAAGGCACGTGACCAGAAGATAGTGGTGAGATGCGCTTCAAAGGAGGACATGGCTAAGATCAGAGGCCAAGTCCAGAAAAATGCAGCAATGAAATATTAGATTATATTAGATCAAGGAATAAACGCATGTACATAGAAAATAAGAAATATGATGTAAATAGATGTAAGAAAAAAAAAGACAAAATAAAATTATATACATATATATATATGTATGTGTGTGTGTGTGTATGTATGTATATTGTATATATATGTATGTGTGTATATTTGTATATGTAAATTATATTTGTAAATAAAGATTATGTTTATATGTATTAAAAAATGATTATATGTATGTAAATATGATTATATGTATTTAAAAATAATAATAATAATAATAAATAAATAATGGTCAGTATACGGACTCGCGTCATAGAGATCCTGACAATAAATCTAGCTAATGTGTAAGTCTAAAATAGTACGCATGAAACTATATTAACAATCTTATACATTTAATTTAAAAAAGGCACGGGCAAATATAAGCCCGTGGATATTTTTGTTACTTATAAAAAAAAAATCCAATCTTTAGAGGGGGGGGGGGACGCCGCCAGCCAGCAGAGATACAGGTCCTACTTCGATGACGCCTCGCAGGCAACTAAAGCGAGGCGCGCGGGCCGTTTTCTTATATAATTTAAATATTTAATATTTAAAAAAAATAGAAACATTTATTTAAAAAAGTAACCGTTAAATGTTCTACTAAAAGTTATTACCTATTTTTACATGTGAATATTGTAACTTAAAATCTGATATTCTTCAAATAAAACAAGAAAAATAATCAAAAACATCCTTTCTTTGTGTTTTTTTTTTTATCGAGTCAAGTTACAATTATCGTGTTTTGAACCGTTAAATAATCAAGAACGTTTGTTAAACTACAACATATATTTTTAACGGATCAAAAAAATGAATATTACTATGTTTAAAACTCTATCAAAAACAGGTGATTTGGGATATACTGGCCTTAACGTTCGATGCACTCAGTGTACAATTTTATACTGCCTAGCAATTAACTTATAATTTACACTGTTATTCACAGTTCTTGTACTCGTAGTTTTCTACTTGCGAACTCTTATTATTTCATTTGTTATCTTCTCTACTGTTGTGTTTCTATTATACGTTTCAACTATTTCTGAATTTTTATTTAGAGATACCCGCAATATTCTATCGAAAATTAATGACGCGTTTGAATAAAGTTTCATTTTTAAACTAGCTGTACCTACAACTTCATTCGTTATTACTATCCCTATAAGATTCTATAAGATTAAGTATAAACACCACTTTACTTACTATTATTATGTTTAACAATAATATATGTAGATAATACAATCTCGGACATTATAATAGGTGTCGACATCTAGCTTTTTTATACCAAAATTCAGTGCGGTTTCCTTGGGAGAAGGAATTAATTCATGTCTTACGGTCTGTTACTGTGGGGTAATGCTACAGATATTGAGACTGTATTTATTTTACAAAAAAGGGCTATTCGCGGCATTTACGATCTTGGAGCTCGAGTCTGCCTACGGGATGTTTTTCCAAAGGTAGACATATTAACGGTTGGTCGCAGTATATTTATAACAATATTATATATATTCACCAGAATATTCGTTGTTTTGAAATAAATAGTATTAATCGCGCTGTAAACACTAGAAGGAATAACAAAATTGTAACTCCAAGCTTCCGACTGCGCAAAGTAAACGTCTCTTTTCTGGGTTATGGTATTCGCATGTACATATAATAAAATCCCACAAACAATTCTGGAATTGTCTCATAATAAATTTAAAGAATTTATTAAGAAAAAGTTAATAGATAAAGCTTATTATTCGGTCCAGGATTATTTAGCTGATAAAGACGTGTGGACTTAGTGGTATTTCGGTATGGTATTTCAGGCAAGATATTACTAATTTTGTACTAAAACACAGTTTATATATTATTTTCAAAAGAGTAACTGCGGAGTTTCTTGCCGATTCTTCTCTGCAGAATCTACATTCCGAATCGGTGTTAGCTTTTACAAAAAATAATAATAATCACTACAATATTAATTTTGTAAAATGACGATTCGAAAGTGCTCGTAGGGCCTATTTGAATAAGATTGTTTTTGATTTTGATTTTGATTTTGATTAGTGTCCGACAGAAACAGGTTTTTCAGCCGAAACCGGAACCGAAACCGAACTTTCGGCCTTGCTCTCAGTTTCGGCCGAAACCGAAACCGAAACCAGCGTGGTTAAGTGTCCTACCTTAATACCTTCTGCCTTATATCGTTAATTATAGTAATCTGGCAACGTTGCTCTGAGTGTTTTATATATTTTTGTTTATATGTTCTTAGTATATACAAATAGTATTGCGCTTTCTAATAATAGTTTTATTAAATTAAAAAGATGAGAGCGTTGTGCACAGTTGCCAGATCACTATAAATTTAAAATTAAAATTAATTTTTATAATTTTAATATCTCGATAACAAAACCGTGAAGTGAAATAAAAGTAGTTATTTTTTAGCTTATTCTAAAAACATTTTTCAACACTCTCCTTTTTTTTCCCAATTCTGTTGAGAGAATTTTTTATTATAATAAAAAATCGGAAATTTTACATACATAAATGGGACATTACTCTCAAAATCATGAACTTTGTCTTTAAATATCTCGCGATCTAAACCGTCAAAAATTATGAAATTTTAGGAATTCACAAATAAAGCTATTTTGAATCCGTGAAAAAGTTTTTAGCCGAATCTATCGAAAAGTGTATCGTAAATATAAGAGAACACTATCGAAAAGTGGTTTCATGCTGGAACTACCTTAAACATATTTAAAATTTTAATTGTAACTAACAACTAAAATCTAGTTCGTTTTTACCTGACTGTAATGTGTTTATCATTACCTGACTGCTCGACGCAAAGAAGGGTAATGTGTTTATCATTAACCGACTGCGCGACAGAAAGAAGGATAATGTGTTTATCAGTCTATGTATCTATGTATGTATGTTTGTTCCTATGTGGCGTTGTTGAGATCAAACGCGTTGACCGATTTTTATGACTCTTACGTCAATCGATTCATCTTAACTTCGCGAATGTCACTAAATATATGATAATAATAAATATTCACCACAGCCACAACCAGATCCCATACTGTCAAAAAAAAAAGATGAATTACGTCAAGTGGGGTTTCGTTGAATAGGTATTCAAAAATAATTTTTAGTATTCTCTCATTTTTTTTCAAATAATGGTTTAGAATATATAACGATTTAAATTAAGTTTTAAACAACCAGTTTCGCTAATTTTTATACATAAAATAGGTACCTATATACTTTAATATTTCGTTATTCTGCCCTTATTAGGCGGGGATAGTAGCAGTGATATCCTGATGCTAGAGGTATGGCTGCAGACTGCGAAAGCAGAGGTCGGGTTCAAATCCAAGGCACACAAAACAAGGGAGAAGAGACGTGGGTCTCGGCGTCTTGGGTCTCGGACTGTGATTGCGAAATTTACCATCTTATAATTCTAATAACGAAGCCAATGAATCCTAACTAAAAAGTGTATAATAAAAAAAAAATAAAAAAAAAATCCGGACTGCGTAAAAAAAAAATAAAAGATACAGATAAACTAAAAGATACAGATAGATGAAATTAAAAAATTAAAAATAAATTAAAAAGAAAAAAACAAGCCGAGTAGTTTATAATGTTGTCAAAAGTAATACTGAACAACTACACCATTGAAAAAGTTTTATAATCGATACACACATAATCAAATCATAAACTCTTTGCAAAATAGAAGGATTTATAGTCGGAACCCATTCTTTAACCGATCAAATCTTAAAAAGGAGCCCTGTAAAATTTAAATGAGTCCCGGCTGTTAATCCTTATATTTTGTAAAGAAAGGAAAAAAGAATATAACTTTTTACAAAGTTTACAAAAAGCTTTAGATGAATCGCTAATACTTTTTTCAAAAAACTGTCAAATCGGATTTTTTTTGTTTTTGTGACATTTTTTACCTGAAACAAATGAAGTAATTATTGTAAGATAAATAAATAATACTTATTTCATAGATCACATATAAAATAAAATTACTGTAATAACTGATGAGGTACGCACACGGCTTTCTGTCTAAATTAGGGGGAATTTATTGGGGTAAATAAATATGAATTATAAATTGAAAAAAATACAGTACCTATCCAAACTGTCTGGGCACCACGCGCGATCAACGGGAAAGGATGAGGCGAGATGACTGAGTAGGTAATTCGCATAAGCTATACCTACGATTCTCACATAGTTAAAATTAAATAAACAAAGGTAATGAAATCCAACGACAATTACCTATAAACACGTAAATTTGGCATTTAAAAATAAAACTCAACAAAATGAAGTTCAATACTCGAGTTTCGGCGCGGCCGAAAGTTTCGGCCATTTTTTGGCCGAAACCGAAACTAAGGCCGAAACTAGATTTCTTGGCCGAAACTGGCCGAAACCGAAACCGAAATTTCGGTCGGTCATTAGAATTAATATTGTGTACTTAGTTATAATTCATTAACAATTAGTACGACTTAATATTTTTTTACAAAGAAGCTATTTTAGAGACTTTTGTTCTTTTTACCCGACTGTGACAGAAGGAGGGTTATGTTTTTCGAGTGTATGTATGTATGTATGTATGTATGTTTGTATGTATACATATATACTATAATGTATGTATGTATGTCCATTTCTTTGGCACGCCCTACAGCCCAAACGGCTGGACGGTTTTTGACATATGAGGTGTCGTTGGATTTGTCTAAATTGTAGTAGTGACATAGGCTATATAAATTTACAAAATGGCGCCCGCAAATGGAGGAATAAGGGGGGAAAGTTGAATTTTTTTTCTTACTGTAGCAATATGGGTATACTGTTTAGTTTATACTAAGAGTATTTTACGCAGTCGGGTTTTTTGATTTTTTTATTTTAAATTTGTTATTAGTTTCAAATAACTTGATATCCGGATTGTACAGACAGGAGACACCTTTCGGATTAAACTCCTTGTTGAGCTGTAACTTTACACGGTTGGGTCTCAGAATAACAACTATGGTAACACTGTTAAGGCTAATAACCAATCATGTATAACAATAATGAGCACATACAAATATATATCACAGATATATTATTATGTTTAAAACGGGTACATACCACGATATAACCCAGTGATTTTTCGTCAATATTTCGACCCAGTTGCATGGATCGTGGTCACGACAGGACTGCGGTGTCGCGAGGTGTGTAGCTAAAAATTCGCAAACACCGGAATTTCAATCCTGAGGATGGCTTTAAGCTAGCCAGTACGTGGAATCCAGTGGTAGAATTATGCAAACCAGAACAGCGCCGCATGAAAACAAAAGAGAAAAGTGACGTTGTGAGTGTATTTTGCCGAAATTTTCGCGAAGTTCCTGTGAAGAGAACGAGAAAGAGGGTAGTTCGCTACTACCCATGACAGTTCCAGCTACACACCTCGCGACAACGCAGTCCTGTCGTGACCACGATCCATGCAACTGGGTCGAAATATTGACGAAAAATCACTGGGTTATAAACATAATAATATGTCTTCAAACCACGAAATAAGTCATAAATCATATATCACAGATGTCTGACCGTGGCCCATTCCGGGGACAGTTGAAGCACAATTCGGCTCTGGAAATGTGTAACGTGAATTATCCTTTAATCCAAGAGTCACTTTGTTCGAAAAATACGTAAAAATAATGTAATCAATGATAAAAAATATCTATACTATATAATTTATATATATGTATATAAGAGATTTCCATGTATACATTGACTCATCACGATATCTCTGAAACTATAAGGCGCAGAGACTTGAAATTTGGTAGGAATATTCCTTTTACCGAGTAGAGGTCAGCCTAGAACGGATTTTACGAAATTCTACCTTTAAGGGGGTGAAAAAGGGGGGCAAAGTTTGTATGGGACAACATGATTCCTTGGTCCAATCTACTTCAAATTTCGCATAAATATTCTTTAACAGAATTGGTTGAAGGTTTGTTTCGTATTTTATCGAAATTCATCCTCTAACGATGTTAAAAGGGGGGAGAAAATTAATTTGATATAAATACTCCATAGTGATTTTGATTTAAATTAAAATTTATTTTGACACATGTTTGACAACCAATCCGTCTGTTATAAAATATTTTTCAGTATTGACGCAGGTGTAGGTGATAAAAAATATAAATTTATATTTTTTGAAATTTTAGTTAAATACCCGTGCGAAGCCGTGGCGGGCCGCTAGTAATATTATAAACTGGTAAAGTTTCTGAGTTTGGATGTTCGGGGCACGAAGCAATTACAAAGAGGAGGTGTTGTAATCAATGTAGTCTAGCGTCCACCAATGTAGTCCTGACATCAAACCGTAGTAGATCTACTCACCACCAGTTGTCGCTTTCGTCAGTACAGCTGTCGTTGCCGGACAATTAAGTGGCTCTCGTGACTAACTCCTTTTTATATATTTAAAAAAAATTCTCGACCCGCGCACGTTGTGAACATTAAGTACTGTGTTGTATCGTGTAGAAGTTACACGAACAAATCAAAATCAAATGGAATAAACATATCTTTCTTCTCGTAAGTAATATTTAAATTAAATATATTATTTATTTTGTCGGATAAACTTCCGAAAAGCGGATACCGAATTTCGTCATGAAATTTGGCACGGAAATTCTATTTGACTATTTATGAGTCCCCTTAAAGGGATTTTTGGCGGCACGCAATATTTTTCGAAATATTGAATTTTTTAAGTACGCTGCTTAGCACACTCTATATAAGAAAGCGAGTCGATCAAAAGAAGAAGGAAAAAAAAACATAACCTGACCTATCCTAGAGTGCGTAAATGCATTTCACAGCGATTTAAAAAAAAAGACCTAACAACCTAACCTAAACTAACGATTTAAAAAAAATCTTAATCTAACCTAACCTTTAAAAAAAACCCTAACTATTAAAAAAAAAAAAAGACCTAACAACCTAACCTAACCTGACGATTTAAAAAAAATTTTAAGCTAACTTAACCTTTAAAAAAAACCCTAACTATTAAAAAAAAAAAACGACCTAACAACCTAACCTAACCTAACGATTTAAAAAAAAATCTTAATCTAACCTAACCTTAAAAAAAACCCTAACTAAGGAATGAATTTCTCAGCCTTCAAAAAAAAAAAAAAAAAAGTGGCGGAATACGTAGTGAAACAATGTCCAATCATCTATGCGAGTTTTTATGGCGTCGTCGCGTTAAAAAATTGAACAAATATACGTTCAATGAATTATTACAAAATATAAAGTGTGTATCCGGGAAAATAAAAAAGTGGATTGATTATATATATGTGTATAAATAACACCTGTAGTGTGTGTGTGTAACGTGGCGATAAATATATAGACATATTATAAGCGTGCTAAGCAGCATACTCAAAAAATTCAATATTTCGAAAAATATTGCGAGTCGCCAAAAACCCTTTTAAGGGGACTCTTAGATAGTCAAATGTTATGTCTGTGCCAAGTTTTATGAGAAAATTCGGTATCTACTTTTCGCTTTCTTATATAGAGCGTACTAAACAGCGTACTCAAAAAATACAATATTTCGAAAAATATTACGATCCGCCAAAAATCCGTTTAAGGGGATGCTTAGATACTCAAATGGAATGTCCGTGCCAAATTTCATGAGAAAATTCGGTATCTGCTTTTCGGAAGTACACCCATTTTGTCTAGAAAGTTCGGTGATTACCATGCCTCTATCGGCAAGTAGCAAAACTACTGGTCTAGCCAGGGCCGTACTTAGAATTGAAATGTATCTCTACAATACGATCCCAGATACTGTTCAAAAGCTTTCAATTAACAAAGTTTAAAAAAATTGTCAATGAGCGTATGTGATGAAGGTTATTACAAAATAATTATTGAAGATAGCTCACTCACTCAGCGAATAACCGCTCAACTGCCCGTCTCGACTACTAGTTGACAAGAGTTTACAAGCTAACCACAATAACTGCAAGCGCCCGTGTCATGTAATGGTCGCCATGGCTATATTGCCTATGTCAACTTTTTTTCGACACGGGCATTAGTACGCAAAGTGCACCTGTCAACTACAGGTTGATTAACGTATACTACATTATCACCGGTGGGAAATAACGTAACAAAACGTGAGAGGCCTTGGGCAGTTTTGTGCAGTTGGTAAACCAAAAGGTCATTGTCCGGACACTCAAGCGGATAAGGTGTTCTTCCGAGGCAATTTCAGTCGAATTGTTGTAGTGAAAATTCTAATTATGTAATTTTATATTCTGGGCTAAGGTTCGAACCTATAGTAGTTGGTTTTGACGTTCAATATTTGAATTTGAATAATCTGATCTAATAAAAAATATTCTTTCTTGCTATAATAATAAATCTATCAGTATCTACAATTTATAACTGTTGTTTATGAAAATAAAAGCATGTTATGTATCATATTATGCAGCATTATTCCATTTTATTTACACTACGTCTGGCTTGGGAAAAGGTTTACCAATTTTGGTGTCCTTTCCGTTTGTTTTAATCACTCCAATGATAAAAACTTTATTGCATATGCAAAAGCAAACTGACTTTTAGTACGCAATTATCGACCAAAAGGTCGATAATTGCGTATTGAGAAAAATCTCAAATCGATATTACACATGGCTACATAATATCAAGCTTTAATTTTCCAGCATAGCATGACGACCTCTCATTGTACTAAAATCCTACAAAGCGAAATCAGCTTATCAATACAATAGTAAATCATGATAATATTATATAGCAGTGTGTGCCATCCAACTTCAAATTACATATATGCTTAACTAAAAAATTCTGAGTACCGCCCTGGCAGACACCTAGTGACATATAGTAGAACAATTATAACGTCTGTCAATTTAGTCAATTACTTGTTTTAGCTACTGGTCGCTAGATGGCTTGCCGCTATTTGAAGCCCCTCGCACCCCCGCGCAGTTGCGACACTACATTATATGAATAAAGTTTCTTATGGCACCTCCTCTTTGTAATTGCTTCGTGGTTCGGGGTAATCTCCGGTTCTAATGAACCGATTTTGAAAATTCTTTCACTGATAGAAAGGTAAATTATCCCTGAGTGCTATAGACTACTTTTTATTGGAACGAAGTTCTTTATCGCGCGTTGCGAAAGGGGCTAGACGGAAAAAATTAAGACGAAAAGTTGTAACGACACTTTTCAATTTTCCAATTAAAGCGTCGGTCTTTTAGCCAATCACAGGCAAGTGACGTCATAATCATGTCGCGTGATCGGCAATACCACATTGAAAGCCGTTATGATTTTATTTATTTTACGTCTTAAGGGGCTTAGATGAGCGAATGACCTTGAGCGTTTGAGTTCCGCATCTCCTCCCAACACCTTACCTGCCCCTCGCTGCCCGAACGCACAGGTTCAACGAACCTTTTTAACTAACGCCATCTCTTCGCTAAATAAGGAATTTTAGGTTCTGAGCCCTCTGTGTAATATCTATAAAACTTTTTCATTTTTTGCTCCTAATGCGAACCCATTACATACACAATCTAAATGTAAAGTTTCTTTTTATGAAAAATGACTTTTAATAATAAAACTATAAAAAACAAACAAAAATTAAAAGTGACATTAGACAATATAATAATAATAAAAATCTTTTGAAAATAATTTATGTAATATCCACTAAACATTTATTTTGTAATAAAATCATCTGTAAACTTACGACCGTTGATCATAAACCAGGTAACAAAATATGTATCAACAAAATATCAATATTTTCTTCAGTTCTAAAAAATAATGTTTATGGAAGTATGTTGTACGTAAGTATATAGGAGGGCTGGTATTACTTACAAAATTTTATTACCTAGATTGCAATATGGATGTCTACGACCAGAACTTTAGCAGGTACGGCAGGGCACTCGGTAAATTTTTTATAATATCATATTCAGGCGCATATTTATATATATTTTGTCAATTTTTTTTTTTGTAACTAAATTTAAGTATTTGTAATTTTATATGTTATTGTATGTATTAAATGTATTTGTAATCTTGTATGTTTGTTGCTTTAATTGTATACACAAATACTTCTTTTTTTTTAAATTGAACTACGTATATTTTTTTCTTTTTTTTTTTTTTGTATAAATATTTTACTCGTTGTCTGCAATGTTTGTGATGTCCCAAATAAATATATTTTTTACTTTTTTTTTTAAGTATTTCTTTTATTGTGTATTAAATTATTTAATTTTTATGTGTAACAGTGTATAAATATCTCTCAATAAAATTCTATTCTATTCTATTTGTTAGGGTCCTATGACTAAAAGAGAAATAAATAAGACTAGTACAAAAATAATATTAGGTATAAGATAGGAAACGTGCGTCGCCGGTGGTGTCCCGATGCAAGTCTCGTCCTGCGCGGAGCTATAGGCCGTGCTACGGCCCCCGCCTACTACCCGCTGTATCCCCGTCGCAGCGCGCGGGCAATATCGCTCGAACAAGCTCCCCGGGTTGAAGGGTAAACTTCAAAGAGGTAGTGGGCAAATGTTGTTGAAGACGCGCCGCATCGTGCCCTTCTTTGTCTTGATATCCGCCACTCTCGTCGCTCCGTCACCTCCTGGATACACCTGCACAATACGTCCAAGACACCACAATAGATGAGGCAGGGCCTTTTCTTTGATGAGTACAAGAGATCCTACTTTAATGTCACTGGAAGATGTAGACCACTTGGTCTTCTGTTGCAGTAGATGTACGTACTCCGTATGGTACCTGTTCCAAAAATGTTGTTTAAGCTGCTCCACCCTTTGGAAGCGTCCTAGTCGGCCAATACTGATTTCTGTTAACTGTGGATAAGGTACAGATGTAAGTGGTCGTCCAATCAAAAAGTGGGCAGGTGTTAAGGCAGAGAAGTCAAGAGGATCGGAGGACAGAGGAGTTAGAGGTCGGGAGTTTAAAATTGATTCAATTTGTATAAGACACGTATACAGCTCTTCGTACGTGAAGTGGTGCTGGTGCAGCAGTCGCATTAAATGATGCTTGATAGACCGCACGGCGGCCTCTGCAAAGCCATTGAAATGGGGAGAATAAGGTGGCGTGAAACTAAACTCGATGCCTTCCTGTGCACGAGTCAAGATTAGACCTGCAAAAAAGTATTTAGTTCATTACAGGCGCCTACAAAATTAGTTCCACTAGCGGATAAAATCGTGCGTGGTTTACCACGACGGGCTATAAACTCTGAACAGTCCCAAATACGCCGTGTCTAGTAGGACCGGGTTCCCATCACGGCCCAACACGGACACAGGGGCGTTACTGGAGGCGCATTAAGTAGCGCCTCCTACGCACCCCTATTCGTCGCCTGCGGATGGAGGCCACGTCGGTGGCTTCCTCTCTCACCCGCTCGTCGGCCTCCTTCTGGGACATTACTGTCTCGCAGAACCATCGCCTTCTAGGACTCGTCGTCACCGAGCATCGCGGTGATGACGCTCGGGAGCGACAAGTCCCCTCCGAGGACCGACGTCAGACCTTGACGCAGCGCCGCCCATCTCGGGCACACCTCGAGGGTGTGCTGGGCAGAGTCCATCGCCACGCCACAATCATAACATTCAGTCGTCAGCTCCCTCTGGGCCGTCCGGCACAGGTAGTCACCAAAGCAACCGTGCCCGGTGAGAACCTGCGTCCGACGGAAGTTGAGGGGCTTGCGTTTTCGACGCATCCACCGCTCAAGGACTGGGCGAATGGCAGTCGTTAAGCATGTACCGTACGGCTGCCCCGCCAGGTCCTTCCCCCACCTCCGCATAAGCGCTTCCTGCCCTATCCGACGCACTCGTAGGATCCCGTCCAACGTAGGGTTCTCACCAAGAGCCCTCCTACCCGAGACATATGAGTAGGTCTCGGCAAGAACCTCCGCCACGAGCTTCCACGGGGGATCGCCGGCTAGAGCAGTAGCTGTAGCCCACGATACCGTACGGTATACCCAAATCACCCTTACCACGAATGCCCTCAGCGCAGCGCGCAGCGCTGCTTTATTTCTCGCGGTGAGGCGATCCGCCCAAACCGGGGCACCGTACGTCGCCATACTCCGGCAGAATCCAGAATACAGCTGCCTGCAGACGGCGCTGGGTCCTCCGAGGTTCGGGAGGAGTCTGCCTAGCGCACTCGCCGCCTTCATGAACCTCGGTCCTACCATAGCTAAATGTGGGCCGAAGGTCCACCCTCCGTCAAGGATGAGCCCCAGATATTTCATTTGGGGGCTCATCCTGACCCTTCCCTCTCCAATCTGCAGGGTAGCCCCCGGTGGAGGTCCCTTGCAGCCGGTCCCGCGGAATAGTAGGGCTTCGGTCTTGTCAATCCTGACACGGAGCCCTAAACTCTTTATGCGGCTGATCACGAGGTCGAGTCCGACCTCAGCCAGCCGCGTCGCCTCCTTGTTGTTTCGTCCTCGAAAGTAAACGAGGGTGTCATCCGCGTAGCAGATGACACCCATCCTGGTGAGGAGACGGTCTCGCAAGACCCAGTCGTACCCGATGTCCCACAGGATTGGGCCTAGGACCGATCCCTGCGGGACACCGCAGCCGACTCGCCGCCATTACACGGACCCCAACCGATTCTCGTGGCCTACCCTCCGATCGGAGAGGTCGGGAGGTATAGGTAGGGACTATCTTCTCCAAGGCCTTCCCAGCTTCGTTCAGCAACACCACCGGTCGCACCGCCGAAGCCGAGTCCGGGGTCCGACCTGCCTAAGGAAATAGGCAGAGCCGACCCTCCTTCCAGACCCCCGGGAACTGGCCAGACCGCAGGCAGCGGTCAAATAGCTCCCGGAGGCTGTCGCCGAGGTGCCCGAGAGCGATCGCAAGGACTCTCCCGTGCACCCCGTCTGGACCCGGCGCCCTCTTCTTATTTTGGAGGCGGGTAATCACCGCCTCCATTGCAGCCTCTGTGACGGGTGGCGGAACACCCTCCTTCTCGTCCAGCGTCTGCCGAGCCATTCTGAGGGGCACGAAGCGCTCGGGTCCTTCCCCAGTTGGTCCGGCTGGAGCGTTTCGCTGATGGAGGCCGACTGGATGCGGAGCTTGTTCCGCGCCCAATTATACGGTCGGCCCCGGGGGTCTCTCTCCAGACCCCCAACTAACTCCAGCCAAGCCTCCTCCTTGGCTCGGCATATGGCCTGCCGCAGGATCTTCGTTTTCTCTGTCCACGTCCTGGGGGCGTCTCCACCTGCTCCGGGTGATTGTCTCCTGGCCCCGTTGCAGGCGGCCCGGAGGCCAGCTATCTCAGCCGACCACCAGTAGAGTGCCCGCCGTGGGGATGGACGCTTCGTTGGCGGCATGGCGGCTCTGCAGACAGCAGTGAATGCGTCGCAGAGCCGGCTAGCCGCCTCATCCACCCCAAGCTCTGAAAGCGGCGGGAGACTCCAGCGGCCGACGATTGCGACCTCCTCTGCCAGTTCCCGGTCGAGCTTATCCATAGTGATATTAGCTCATATTGCACTGGTGGTTTTATATTTAGCGAGTGACCCACCGTACGCGAGCAATAATATTCGGTTTACATCGAATTGTACATACATGCGAATGGTGGTAGCGCTTGTTCCAGTGTCCATTGTATCATCTTCAGAAATACACCGTCGTTTTCTGGAAATTTTAATTCTATATCAAAGTATGATCTTTATTTCACAACAAGTATGCTTAATTAAAAAAATCAAAAAACCCGACTGCGTAAAATACTCTTATTATAAACTAAAAAGAATAAAACAATTTACTAGCTTTCATTTGATACCCATATTGCTACAATTAGAAAAAAAAATTCAACTCCCCTCCCTCATTCCGCCATTTGCTGGCGCCATTTTGAAAATTTATATAGCCTATGTCACTACTACAATTTAGACAAATCCAACGACACCTCATATGTCAAAAACCGTCCAGCCGTTTGGGCTGTACGGCGTGCCAAAGAAATGGACATACATACATACATACATACATACATACATACATGAATACACACATACACTCGAAAAACATAACCCTCCTTCTGTCGCAGTCGGGTAAAAAAAAATGATAACAAAATAAGTAAGATATATAAGTATTTTTCCTACACACAAGTAACTACATAAAAAAAAATAAACAAAAACATAATTCTACCAAAACTAAAATTTTTGAGAGGATCGAACCTAACGTCTTAAAAACTTGATTCTGTCGCCAGACCACAAAGCAACGCTGTCGATACAGATATTAGTGAAATAAAGGTACACTAACAGCAATTGATTAACTAGTTAATTAATAAATTATAATACTTTATTACTTACCTTTGCACTTCTACCATATGTAAACCTTTATTTTTTCGGGCACTTTTGGTTTTTTTTTTTAGCTCTTTATTGCCAATTATACTAGTATTTGTTCTGTATTTTCGTGAATATACGAAGCGCGTTTGGAGACTAAAGCGACACACGTCTATTTAGCATCACGTTTAGACTGTCACTGTCGAACGCAGCGGGTAAGTGAAGGAGAACCGATTTGAAATCGCTCGGAATGGATGGCGTAACCGACAAATTATAATATTGATAAATCATGAATGAAAAGTACAAAAATATCGAAAACCCAAGGTCAAAAAATTCAATTTTAACATGTTTAATACTCTGATAAAACTTTTAGGTGGTTGCTCGTTTGCTTTCTTTATTTAAACCGTTTCAAACGATTTCAAAGACCTTACTTTGTGATTATTTTCTATCGAATGAAGTTATTTCTATCGTGTTTTCGTAATTTCACCGAAACAGTAAATATCTTGAAGATTTCTATGCATATTTTTTAAATACGAGAAATCGCAGTACTTTTGCTGAATATGAATTTCTTTAACCGCAATAAATCCCGACCACCCCCTTAAACTATATGTATACAATTTGTTATAATATATTTTACAGTTTTGTTCTTATTTCTATTTGCCGTCGTCCTGCACAGTATTTTTTCTAAGTATGCAAATATTTATATCAATATATAACTGCGATGATTCCTTTTCGTTTTTAAAAAAATAAATGCATATATATTATATTATATTCTATCTTTCTATATATTTTTTTTTTGCTTTTTTTTTAATCGTAAGGAACTTCGTTCCATCCGCGTGTCCCTTGACACCTCTCAAGTATTTTTGGTAAATATGTATTTTCAATTATTACCTAATCACAATAAATGTAATTAAAGTCGACAAAAAATCTATAATGGCGTGCGCTGCCTGAACGGTTAGAAATAAAGGAATAAAATCTAGAGCAAAAACATTCATTACTTTTTACTTTACAAAAAAATCAGTAACATCATATATCTAAGTTTAATATCTCAGCCAAAATGATGGTTTTTTCTGTTAAGCATAAAATAAATTTTACAAGATTAAGTTTCGATACAGGTTTCACGTATACTTTACAAATTCTTATAAAAACAAGTTAAATCGAAATGGAATTAATGGAGATAAAGTTTATACAGCATGTTAATTGATGGAGTTGGTCAGAAGATAATGCGAAATAAAAACAATAAGCCAGTAAAATTAATGCGTGGTCGCTGCCGCTAGCCGTACGAGAATAGTAGGCGGAGCGCGGAGGTCAAAATGTGTTGAACAGTTTGAAAGTTACACATAATAAATATTACACCCGTGCGAAGCCGGGGTGGGTAGCTAGGTTTTTTCTAAAGTATTAAATTATTAAATATTATTAGTCAGACTTGGGAAGGTGAGTCGTTTTATTTGTATGAGTCACGCTTTTTATCGTAAAAAAATAAAAATGGAAAGTCTTGATATAATCTAATCTATATAAGTCAGTAAATCAATCTATTTATTATCAAATTGACGGCCGGCTGGTCGAGTGGTCAGGCAAATGGACACTTTACGCAGCGGTCGCGGGTTCGAATCCCGCCAGGTGCAGATAATTTGTATGACGAATATAGATGTCTGCACCGGGTCATGGATGTGTATTTATGTATATATGTATTTATATCTTAAATTTATTTCCGTTCCTAGTACCTGTAACACAAGTTCTTACGAACTTACCACGGGGCTAGGTTAACGTGGTGTGATTGTTGGTTAATATTTATTTATTTATATTTAAATCCATCTCATACTTTAGGTGCCGTAAAACGGGATGAATAGATAGGTTTTCGATCTTTCGTAACGGTTTTCATAATGTTGCAGATTTTATACCCAACTTTCTAACCATGTATTTATTGTCTTAGGCCAAACTATTGAAATATACTAATTTGTATTCGGATATGTTTATAGTTAATGAAATAAAACTCAAAATATACGTGATTTCTTTTTATCTCCCATCAGGGGACAATAGACACACCTTAGGGGTGATTGGAAAAATATTACAGGGCTGCCTCGTTGTAGTTTCCCTGAATTGATTATTGTTCAAGGTTAAGGAAAGCAAATTAAACTCTAGAAGGTAATAAAAGAAAAGATAATTTATTAAATATTACGTTAATAATCAACACATTTACAATATCTAAACAAATTATAACTTTGAAACTCATTCTTAAACTTTGTGACAGCCCTATAGTAATCATGACTAATCACCCCTCTTTCGTAACTAATCACCCCTGCTGTGTCTACTGACCATATTCGCGTGTCCATTGTCCACTCAGGCGTGTCTATTCACCCCTTTCGTGTGTCTATTCACCTCTAAAAATTAAAGAAACACAAATTAATGTACTAATGCATGTTCTTACCTCAATTTATGCAGCCAAATATGTTAATAATATCACAGACAGTAACTGAAACTTAAATTTAAACTTATAATACCAAAATGCAGTTATCTAAATAAGATCAAACTTAACGCTCATTTAACTATAATACTTATTTTAATGTCAACTTTAACGACCCAGTTTTGACGTTTTTAGCAATGACTTCAAATATAAAACGTTATCAGATTAAGAAACACAATACCACCAAATTTTTTTTTTTTTTTAATTGGAAATTTGAGTGCGTTTGACCTCAATCTTGTCTGATGGTAAACAATGATGAGGTCTAAGGTGAAGCACGCAAACTCAAATAATGCCTGTTCACTCTTGCCTTAAAAATCCCTAGGTTGTACGCATCGGGAAACAGTGACGCAGGAAGAGAATTCCATTCCTTTGCAGTTCTAATAATGAAAGATGATGCGAACCGCGAGGTACGAACCGGAGGAATGTCGACCACGTATGGATGGAACCCCTGCCCTCGTCGAGTTGTCCGATGGTGGAATGGTGCTGGGGGAATTAATTGATGCAATTCCTGTGCACACTCACCGAAATGTAACCTGTAGAAGACACACAGACTAGCAACCAGTCGGCGATGTTCGAGGCTCTGGAGCTGTCTGTCTGCTGTGAGAGTTACTAAAGATTTGGTTTTTTTTTGCAGGGTTCACCGAGTTTGCAACATACAATGTTAAAAATTATACCAACTTTTTTTTCTATTCCCCCCGCGATTTCTAAACACCCCGTTTTAAAGAGCTTGAAAGAGCCTACATCTACGTCTTATCTTCGTAGAGCTTAAACAGATAAATTAGACTACTGTCTAAGCCATAGATCATTATTGAAATTTATACTTGAATATCGTCTCAGTTTTTGTTTACTTTTTTTTTCAGCCGAATTGTCACCACAAGGTTTTTTCTCTGTTTATACTTAAATTTAAAAAAAAACCTTGTGGTCACAATTCGGCTGGGAAAAAAAACCAAAAAAATAAAAAAAAAACAGACAATATTCAAGTATAAATTTCAATAATGATCTATGTACATCTGTATCCATTATTAAAATTTAGATTATCAATCGCTATAAACCATCAAATAATTTGTCCAAGATAGTATTCAACCAAGGCGCTATCCGAAACTTAGAGGGAATGGATTAAATGGATACCACACCTCTTAAGAAAAAGGATAATAATATATAACTTAATTCACTACTACACTTTTACACTGATTATAAAATATGTATTTAAGTCATTAGGCATAGCCCTCTCCATTGCTCGCTGTGCGACTTGGAGCTCGTTTAGAAGGCCAAGACACGTATATCGTGTTCCAAAGAACTCCATATCCGTCTGTTGATCCGCCTATATTCTTCGGTGTCACTAGAAGCCTGCAGGTTTAGTGAGCGTTGTTCTGCCATGACATTTTGTCAGAGAGAGAGAGAGAGAGAGTTTGCATATTGGCATATTGTATCTCTGTACCGTAAAAAAAATATTACCAGATATTAGTCATAAAATTAAAAGTGAGTGATATAGGAAGGCATATCTAGTCGTAAAGAAATTAGTTACTTAAAATCAAGTTTGTTTATTACATTATATAGAGGAAGAATTTACTCATTTAAACACGCTAATTTGAGAACATACTGGTATTATTAAATAAAATCTTCTGACCAAAACTTTCTTTAACAAAAACGTTCTTAACGTGTTTGTTAAAGAAGATACTAGAGTCACTCGAGAGGAGTGAAATCGCGTGGGTGTTTTAGTCATCGAATATAAGAAATTAGAATTATCATTTAATGAAAATGATATATCATGCGCGCTTGATTCTGTCATCAGTTAAGACTCAAGATAAAATAGTATAAAAATGTGAACAGCATCCGGAAAAAAATAAGTTTAATAATGCCTATTGAAGTAGAACTATCTGAAAATTGTGAAATATTATTTTCGTAGTACATGTTGGAACTATATTCTGTGCGAAAATCAACGCTTTTTATTTTTGTGATTTTAATAAAACTTATTGTAAATTGTACTTGTGGTCAGGTGTTTAATCAGGAAGTGTAGTTAGTGTAAGTATATTATTTATTTGTATTAACCACGCTAACACATAAACCAGCAAAGTTGAAATCATCAGCTACAATCAGCATATCGCTTGTAAAATTACAAGCTTTAAGCGGAATAAGGTCTAAATAAAACATCAGTTACTATCAGCTTGTAAGATTATAAATTATATACATTGTATTAAAAACAAGTAGTAATACAGTAGTTATCACGAATCTTGTAAAAATCAAATAAAATCAAAAAAAAATTATTCAAGTAGGTTTCAAAATAATTTATGAATCGCCATTTTACAATAGTATAATTATAATTTTTCACCGGAGAACGATAGATAAAAATAGTCTCGAACTCATTATTGCCGAGGTATCGTAAATGGCGACTAAGGTCATATACCACTATTGGGGCGAACAATTATGCACCAAACAAGATGGTGAGGGGCAGAAGCGTCAACGTGAAACACTGCGCTCGGTAACTTGTCGAGAGCGAGGTAAGTTTTAGCAAACCCCCTCACAAAAATAACAGGCAATAAAGAGCCGAAGCTCCTAGTCCTCGGTGGCCCTATTACGGTGGCTACGGTATAGCTGCTTGCATTAAGCAATAATAATAATACATAATACTCTTTATTGCACACCATGAAAAGAACAATAGTCATCGTTAGTAGAGCGATCTCTTCCAGACAACCTTTGGGTATAGGAAACAATATTATAGTAAAAGCGGATAAGGAAGTGTACATAGAGCTAAATATTATGTTAGTTTATCCTTATAAACTGTAGATAGATAGATAAATGGTGAAAATATATAGATAAGCATAGTGTTATATATATACAGTACATAGTAAAGTACATAGTTTATTAAATGTATTATTGTGTGTTATGTTTTTAGCCGCAGTTAATAAGTAAGGAATATGTTATAGGAATTTTTGTTCTCATACTTTCAATTTAAAATCTATTTATACAAGTGTTCATTAGATTTTGAAATTATACCATTTTTCAATTTCAATAACTGCTAACTGGTCACGTTGTTATCACGTTAACGTTGACGTTATTATAATTACAATAGTTTTAATTTCTAGTCGCCTACAAACTTAATTAGCACGGATATTTAATAAGAAATATAATTATTTGAAAATATTATAAATAAAAGGTTTTACAACTGTACAATACGATACCAACATTTTGTAAATTAAAAATTAAAAAATTAAGATGTGTCGAGTAGTATTGATATATTTCATCTGGAGTGCGCGTAGTTTACATTCTATACATTTCAACCGACATATATTCGATAGGCAGACCGCAGAGGTGATGAATCGATCTAGGAGTGTGAGTATGAGGAAAACCTAGAAACTGAAAACGCTCTTTTTAATACGGCGGAGTTGATGGATTGAACAGAATACAGTACAAAAGATGAAGAATATGAGTATCCCTGCGAAATCGGATTGGGAGCCACTTCAGTTTTTCACGAAATTCGGAAACATGTTCATATTTACGAAGACCAAATACGAATCTAATGCAGTGATTTTAAAGACGCTCAAGTTTATTAAGTTGCTTCTCTTTTAAGTCAAGATAACGCACGATATGCATCGGCGTAATTGAGAACTGGTAATAAGAGTGATCGTGCTAACATAATTTTGGTAGGAATGGGTAAAAAATTTCGCAATCTTCGAAGCGAACTGACAGCTGTAAACAGTTTTTTACTTACCTCACTTATCTGTGGATCCTGGGAGAGATGTTGGTCAAATATAATTCTTAAGTTTTTAGGATTAACACTGTAAAATTTATACAAAATAATAATTACACTATACTTAAGTGCTTAGTATAAGAAACAAAACAAGTACTACAACATTTGTTAACTTTAAAAAAAATTAATAAAATTGTCCAAGGAAGTGATTTCTCTTCTGTAGACATTAGAGATATCAAGAAAAAAAATTATAAAAATAATAATATGTGCAATTATAATCTTTTAATTAAAATATAGAATTTTAGTTAACGGTAAAGGAAAAATTACACCAGACTCATCGAAATCGGAAATAATTCTGAATCTTTTCCTAGGATGAACAGGAAAACTTTGTGAAATTGTTTCTTCTGGTTTTATATGAACTTAGAGTAGAATGCGATAAAGTTCTCTCTTGTTGAACTCTTATTTGTCCGATTTCAAAATGTGGACAAATCGTTTGTGCTGGGCAGGACAGACAACTTAATCGTCTAGCTCTAGCGTGTAAAATGTTTGGATCGTTTCGAATCCAAGAGACTTGGTGTATTTAAGAGTGTCATTCAGTAAGCATATTTGGCATATGCTTTTCTATGGTATAACTTATGAGCATCGACTGGAAAAGGTCCACGGAAGGGTCGGAAGGGGACTTATTTGACAAAATAATGTCTGTGTTGTTTTTCTTTTGACTACTAACAAAGATAAAGATATTTTAAAGTAAATTAGCAAAATGTTCGTTTAGTTATATTTCTTCCCAAAAATAATAATTAAAGTGTTATGTGTTTTGTCACACAGTTTTATAAAGAGCACAGTTTTTTTTTTTGGTTGTTCTGTTTATGCCCCATTTATTAGACGTGCTCAATTCTCTTTAATTGCTTAAGAAATCTGTAAAACACCATTTCCTTCAATTGTAATCATCATCTTTATATATCTAGTTATGTGATTATTTCCTCTCGTCACCATGAATCATATGATAATAATTTTCTTATCTATAGTACTTATCTATCTGTATGTATATGTGTATATTTAATAAATTTGTATGTGCCTATTTAATAAATTATTATATTAATTTCTCTATATACCAATTTTTATATGTATAGTATTTGTATTAAATGAAACTGTACACCTAAACTATCCTTCAATTACCTTTTTTTTAGTAATATATTGTTTATTCTTGGTGTACAATAAATACTTATTATTATTATTTGTTTCACTACCGCCGAGTTGCACGAAACAAATTTTAAATTTAAGTGTTTATTAAACTAATTTAATCACAAGAATCGTGATTATCTGTTGCACAAACCTACATCTGATTAAGTTAACAAAAAAATTTAGTTTAATTAAAGACCTATCTAACGGATGATTAATTCCAACAGCTTTAAATTAATCATGAGATCAACTAATTTTAAGATTAATTGCAACTTAACTAACGGAAAGTTAGCGACGGTTTCGTGCAACTCGCCGTATACCTGTTAAATATATACATACTTATACATACCTACCTATATGTAACATAATACAATAGTAAAATAATAATTTATTAATTTGCAAATATACAAAACGTTTGTACAGGTGACAGTGTAAGTTTTATTTTTGGCGTGTGACAGTGTTTTTTTGGCGTGCAAATTTAAGTAAGAAGATAAATTATTGTAGGTAGGTATGTATATACATTTCCAAACAAAACGATTCATGCTTTATTATCAGCATCAGTTATAAATTATAATAAGTCAAATATAAGTATTTCAATTTACATTTCCATTTTGAGTTCATTTCGTAATCAAACTTGTCATATATGATTATAATAATATGTCGATGTTAAATGTTATTATTAAGTTTTTGCAGAAAGACGGGATGGGCGGACCAGGGGGAGTTTTATCAGGTTACATGTACAAAATGTGACTGGATCAATCTCCCTGTGGTAGTTATTTATTTATTTTTTATGTTTTTGTTTGTGTTTTGTTTTACTAACATAGTTCCTAAGTAATTATATTGTACTAACTAACTTTGAGCCTATGTTGCATAACAATAAAAGATTTTGACATTTTTTTTTTAAATTATAATTATATACATTTCAAAAACAGAATTCAAAACGTTATTATTATGAATTTAACAGTCTAATTAATGAAATATTCCGTCAGTTCATGTAAGATTTTTCGATAAGAACATGTTCGAGCTAAGTTTTAATTTTTAGTTTAAATTGATCACTTGATATATTTTTTATTTCCATTTCCAAGCATTATTTTTATAAATATTAATATACCTAGATAATATATAATATTCGTTCCTAGGTCTATTATTACATATATAATAGACCTAGGAACGTATAGTTGATTAGGATGTCTTTTTGATTTCTTAAATTATAAATTCAGTTTAAAATAACTAGGATATCTTTTGACAGATATGCATATATCTTTTATATTTCTTATCTTTTATATTTACATAGGTACACACCAAGGTTATTAATTAAATTTTTAAACAATTGTTTGCAACTGACAACAGTTCCAACACTACAAATAGATTAATGCATTTTTTTTTAACTCTCAATGCTCTTATTGTATACACAGAATTTCCCCAAATTATAAATCCATATAGTAAAATAGATGCCACGAATTGTGGATAAGTAATTATAGCTGCGTATTTTGAAACTGTTAAGCGTAATCTTCTTAATGCGTATAGGAATTAATCTAACATCGCACAAACAAAGTCGATGTGTTGTTTCCAGCTACAATGTTCATTAAACAGATACATAATACCCAAAATTTTGATATTTTCATTTCTTCAATTTTATGCGATGTATATTGACGGTCCCTATGTACATAAAGACATGTCAAAAATGGCGTATTTTTTTTATTGCACAATTGGCTTTAGATGTTTCATATGCACATACCTGTATAGATATTTTTTTTTATATATTATTTATTTAACGTCATTTACAAATCGTATATGAGAACAAGTATTATATAATTTACAACGAATAGGGTGTCGTAGATGCAGACATCTAAACTTAATTACTTATCGTCAGTGTTAGCATTCGTCACATAATTATCGTACAAATCACATAATGTAGCACTTGGTACAATCGAACATAGAGGTGTCGAAATTGTACGATAATCCAACCTGCTCAACATAATTTTGCGAATATTTTTTTTTCGTTCAAATGTCATCGAAATGGAAAATTTAACTACTTAACTACCCTCTCGTATTAAGTATCTGAGTTTCAAAACATCTATTTTAGCTTTTAAGATTAGATATAGGTGACATGTACCAGCGATGACGTTTGTTTTTTTTTTAGTCTCCGATTCAGAGGCAGGATATATAATTATATTGTAACTGCCGATCAAGGGGTCTCAGATTTGATTCCTGGTTCGTTCAACGTATTATTGAGCTTTTTTATTTTTCGAAAATTCTCAGTAAAAGAGTGATGTTATATTTACTTTAAAAGTGAACTATAGTTAAAAAATATCTCGAGAAGTGAAATAATAAAGGACGCAACGGAAGCTCTCAAAAAAGATTATTTTTTCCCGTTTTTGTAATATTTCTTATTATTGCTCAGTCCCTATTTGTCGTAGCGTGATGTTATATAGCCTATAGCCTTCCTCGGTAAATGGGCTATCCAACACAAAAATAATTTTTCAATTCGAACCAGTAGTTCCTAATATTAGCGCGTTCAAACACACAAACAAACAAACAAACAAACAAACAAACTCTTCAGCTTTATAATATTAGTATAGATTGTTTAAAAATATTTAAGTACGTTTTCCCTCAAATTAACGCGGGTAAAACCGCGAGGCACAGCTAGTATGAAATAAAACAAATTTTCTTCTCATTATTAAAAACAAAAAAAAAAAAATCAATGGAACTAATAAAATATAAATAAAGAACAGGTGTACATTTTAGTTTATCATTCGTGTACGGTGCGCAAAAGGATCTCCGCTCTGTCGTCAAGATTGCTTGAGACTGCGCTCAAGATTCATGTTGGTAATTATACAACTTGTTAATAGGTGTTAAAATATTTTATAATACAGATGCTTCTATTCTACTAAGAGCGGAGTTACTAAACTTACCTGATGCGGTGGCCACCTACCGAATCATCGGTATAATGGAGGTGGATAGATTTGTCGTCCAGGTGTTGACGGGCTAGCCCGTTGAAAGCAATTCTAACAGAGCGCACAATCCTTGGCCTAGTGTTACCTGACCTGAAGCTTTGCAGTTTGCAATAGAGGACCGGGGCTAAGCTGATACAGCGTTCTATTTTCTTGTTCCAGGCTAGAACGTTACTACTCTTATAAGTCGCAGCATTAAGGGGAAAACGGGAGAGTCGTGGCCTCTGTTCCAGAGGAATTCTCCGAATCTCAGAAATCGCCTCTTGCAAAATCCCTCTTATTTGTTCTTATTTATGGAAGACTGCTTCTTTAGCGATTGCATCCACAAGCACTTCACTGCTGTTACATTATAACTGTGTTATGCTCTGTAGATACTCTGTAGCTCTGTAGGTTTCGACTTCAGGAGCAGCCTCACGTTGCAATCGTTTGAACTCGGCGGCGTTGACTACGCCCTTTCTTTGGATGTATCGAGCTCGATCTGCCACGTTTTGTTCCGTGACTGTTATATTTGGCTCAAGCAGCAGAAACTCGCGATGCATTACTGCTCGGTAGCCAATTCATCCCCCCCTACAGCCCTAAAATACGCACGCTTGACATTTTTGTTCATTTTTAAATTCCATCTCATGCGGCGTACTCCACCAGCGGTGGGCGCTGAATGCTGAGTCCCATGAGACCCTGTCAGCGCCGAGGAAACTGGTGGGTATGGTGGATACACTGACCGGCTAGGTGGTGATGCCGGTCGGCGGGGGTTGCTGGCAGCCCGCATGCTGCCACGTCCGGCGTTAGGTCTAGACGCGCCCTGGCGCCCCCCAGGTAGCGACCCTAGTCTCTTCCTTTTATGCGTATCCATCATCAGTTTATTTTTAGCGTTAAAATACTCACTCAGGGAGTATCTCACACCCTCCGAGGATTTTTTTTTGTTTAACGTTGAATCGATTTTTCTAGGGTAATCAAAGAAGAGATAAGAATTGAGAGTTAATACTCCCGTCTTCCTTCTAACTTCCTACCTTTGAAACCATTAAATTATATGATAGCCTAATATTTACACCAAAGTGATAAACTTCGAATGATAATAATTTCACTATTTAACTATTTGTGTGTTTTATCTTAGTGTTTCATAATACTGTAGCAGACTATACATTAGACATCATTTAATCCTATTAAGAAGAAGGATTTGAGTATTTAATATGCACGTCTTAGAAATAAAAACTCTAGGTTCTAATCTAAATTCAATAAACAAAAACTTAATTTCGGAATAATAATAATAATTGCTTAATTTGTGATAACACACTGTAATACTACACAATAAACATAAAATTAGATAAAAGTTAATATAATATAAATGTTTGTAATATAAGACCAAAGTTTCGTACTGCCGACACACATTCTAATCTAGTACCATTTATAACAATAGCTGGCTCTGGATGGTAAGAGGTAGTGCCATGCTGCTTTGCAACCGTATTGGGCTGACACGACCGGGGTGGTTCCTCTGTAAAGTGACAGCTATGCTGTCGCGTTTCGTGCGGCTTGTGAGTATTCGGTGGCCTATTGGGAGGGATTGGGAAAAAAGAGGGCAACGCATTTGCATCCTCTTACGTGGATGTTCATGGGCGTCGATAGTCAGCAAAAGGCTCCGACTGCCCTTTTGTACCCTATATCATTAAAAAAAATCTATCATCCTAACAAGCTGTACCTGCCGACGAGTTTCAAGAATAATATATTTTGTTATATAGTAGTCGCATTCAGGACCAACGTGTTTGATTGAGACCACTTAAAGATGCGGTCGAAATTGTCGTTAATTTTACTCAGGAAATGATTAATATCATGCGGCTTAAAAGACAGATATATCTTTATGTCGTTTGCGTCTATATGAAACCTGCAATTTTCTACACATTTGGTTACATCAGCCGAATGGAAAGTAAACAGTATTGGCCCCAGAATAGAGTCTTGCAGGACACCTCTTTTAATTGGACTAGGCCGCGAAAAAAATCACATTTTCCTATTTATTTATATATTTATTTATTCTGTGCAAAAAGAACATCGTCCATTACATTAATAAGAGCAATAGTGGTGCTGTGGTGTTTTCTAAAACTTGACTGCAACACAGGGAGTACATTGTAACCATTTATATATTTTGTCAATTGCCTACATATAATTTTCTCCATGATCTTGGAAATACACGGTAGAATGCTTATTTGGTGTAAGTCCTTAAGTGACTTCCTTAAAGGTTGAGCTTTTTAGGAATCGGTCGCACCACCGCATGACGCCAGAAGTCAGGAAAAATAGAAGATGTAATGCTCTTGTTGACTAAAGTAGCAATAATACTCAGCGTATGTGAAAATGACATAAGCAGCATGTCCAGTGAAATACCATCTAGGCCAGTGGCGATAGAAAAAAGTTAAGAAGGGGTCGAACAGTTTTATAGGAAATGTTTTGCGTTACAACTCGTTTCAAACTGAACGGTTGGTAAGCAAAACATATCGTTTTCTGAATATAGGAACCGGGCTCAATTCTATCATATTATTAATACTGGCTGACTGTACTTACAGGCAATATTAATATCAATCTGCCTATAATTTAGCTTACTAGCAATATTACACAAATCTTATTAAGTTTTCGTAAAAATTCAATATCTAGTGACAAAAATTAAAGTATATATTTTTTTGGCACCAGTCATTAGTCAATATACGGTAAAAACGATTAAATTATTAATAAATATTCTAAAAAAAAATCTAGATTCCCATTTAATGATCTTGTATACAGTAGGATAAACGATACAAAAGAGATGTGCCTATATTAAAGCTTGTAGGTATATACTCGTACATTAATTTGTCTAATAAGTATGCATAAACATGCGTGATAGCAAAACCATTTATTTAAAAAAAATTAGTGTGTGTAACCTTTATATTGTGACTGATGACGATTAAGTTAAAAATAAATAGGTCATATTAGAATTGTAAAAAAAGTATACATTTATATATATATATAAGTGTATATATAATAACAGTAATATATACACTAATTTATATCGAGAAATATATAAAATAAATACATTAATTCAATAATTATCATTATACTTTAAATATGATATCATTATTCTTTAAATATTTAAAAATCGAATGTTATATAAGCGCGTCATCGCTTTAACACGTTTCTATTGCATTGTCGTCGTCCAAACTCCAAAGCAATCAGTTACCCTTAAGTCGCGTCTAAATAAATTTTACTTCGAAAATGCTTGTTGTGATTAGATTCAATCTCTTCGTAAATTTATTGATGGGTCTTGGTTGTATTAAAATTTGATGATGAGCATTAAAAAATTATCATTTTATTAAGTCTTATATTAAATCTAACAAGTGAAAAATCTTTTAAGCTATTTATTTTTTGTTATAGGTTAAATGAAAAAAAAAAGTTACCAAATTAATAAAGAAGATTTCTGAAATCTACGTTTGGAATTCAAGTACCAAAAACTACATAAGCAGAACAATGGAATTGCAACGAATGTTGAGTCAAACAAGGAGAGGTAAAGATTTGGATAATTCTCATATTATTTTATGCTACTGGCAATTTCATCCTCGTGGTTACCATTTCCTTTATTAGAAAAAGTATGAACAACGGCTTAAGATAAGCAAGATATATATACTGAGTAAATAAACGATATTTGATATTAGTTTGTTGGACTTAGGAGTATATTAGTAACTTACGGAATAGATTTATATAGATAATAAGAATGTGATACGAAGGCTATGTATTTCCAACAGTTTTTGTGTGCTATATTTTACGTAATGTTTTTCGCTGACAAATGCCATTATATTACTAACATTTTGGCTCATCATCTTATTATATTATCATATCGATTTTAATGTAACTATCATTAAAAATTGTCTAAACATTTCCATGTCATCATACATCGAAACAAAGTTAACATATCTGTAAAGCTTAACTATGTGGTTGTTTTTTCACAAGTACCACAAATATCTATGTTTCTAACTAAAGGTAACCTGATACCAAGGTTTTGTACTTACTAACACTCAATGAAAATAGGGAAAATATGTTGTTCTTGATGCGTGAATTTTAATTTTCTTTTAGTACGAAATCGAATATTATCATGGGTGAACGGCACTAAATTTGATCCCACAAAACTAAGGGGTGTTCTATTGGGATTGCTAGTAAATATTGCAATAGGAGAGGTTTGCTGCTACAGACTTGTCCAGCAAGATATAAGAGCTGGAGAACTTCCTAGCTTCACTGCAGGTATAAAAATAAAGATTTCTTAGAAGGAAATGATTAAAGTATTTAGTAACCTTGGATGAAATGATAAATCTAGTGAGATGAACATTGGATTAAAATTTCGTGTTGAAGACATATATTGTATTATATTTAACAATAGTTTTAACCATTATTTGAACCCTGTGATCAAACTTCTACCGTATTTAACGACATAAGGAAATATCGCATAAGAAATTTTATTTGATTCGTCGATTTGCAGGATAGATTTCCCCTCATTGTTATTTATATCGCTCATACAAATATTCGTCATGGTCTCGTTGTTTCTGTTTATGTTGTATGTGTTTCCGGATCCCCAATACAGTAGACATGCTATTATTGGCCCTTGATAATGAGGCGTTTATCTTATGTAATCATCAGATTGCTTATCGGAATAAGAACTTCAAATTTTTACTTTTCAGATTTGATGATAGTAATATTCGCAGTATTTGAAGCTGTAGTAGCACCATTAGTGTCTTGGTGGGGATTTACGAAGCGACGAAAGCTACTCATTGGCTACGCAACAGCTGTTGTCGTATGTTGTTTTTCATGGTTTTTAATGCCCGCAAAATTTGAAAGGGAAGAATCAGGTAATCATTATGTATATAGACGTACCACAACAATAAAAAAATAAAAAAACAAGTTTGTAAAATCCAAAGAGAGAGAGAGAGGGGGGGGGGGATTACTTAACTTTAATTACTCTTGAGATGTTGTTAACATAACTTTTTGTGACATAACTAACATAATAAAGCCATAAACTACAAATTAGTGTAGGTAGCTTGAAGGCTAGTTCATGTTGCCTGACGAATCGAAATTTTCAAACCGAAATTCAAAGGGTGAATGCTGTCAATATTGTTGCCATTATTTCATTCAGACATGATGCGTATTTATGTGTAAATTATTATATTTAACCTTTGCGTTAAAAATAATAATATGTATGTCAATTAAGTTTAGTATTTTTCTATATAAATAAAAATCATATTGGTATATATTGCGATATGCAGCCCAATCTTATAGTATATATTATATTATTATGTGAAATAATGTAATTCACTTTTGCCTAAGCCTATTAAGGTTATTCTTTTAAGTATTTTAGTAATTAAAACTTATTCTTATAGAAACTACCATTTGTTATATAATTAACTACATCTTATTTGCACAGAATTATGTGATCCAGCGAACTCGAAAAACGATATTGGATTCATTGGTACCTCAGCCCGTACCGTTTATCGCCTCCTCATTATAACATACTCTTGTATACTTTTCGTTCTTGCACGAGTTGTGTTTTTGAGTCACGGGATTGCCTATTCCGACGAATACGCTCCAGATAGGACTAGCATGCATTTTGGTAAATATTTATTTTGTAAAATAACATTTTAACTATAACTTCACATTTTAACATTATATTTACATTCAACTACTGTAATGGTTTATTTTTTTTTTCTAAATACCCAACTTCAATTACCCTAAGGTACAAATTGGCACAGTTTTTGTCAAATTCAACACCCATTCACTTGAATTAATAGAATAAATATATAAAAATTATTGTCGAAGACCTAAATGTTTATTTATCCAGAGTATATTAAAAATAGCACCTTACTGATGCAATAGTATAAGGATAGTTATTTAAAATCTTTATGATCTTGGCATCCAAGATACGGAACTAACGCAAAAACCATTTCTAAATCATATGTTTGGGATTTAATGGTTACTTTACTTATGTTTTATTCAATCAAAACAGGTCTATCATATAAGATTATTATAAAATGAGTTTATTTTTAGGTGTTTTGCTAATATCTCGAATATTTCCACTTGTTCTGGGGTACAAAGTATTAACAAGCGTGGTGGAAAGTAACATGGTTTTCCAAATCCTTATGCTAGCTATAGGATCCTTTGTGAGTTTAGCGCAGATGCCTCTTGCAATACCAAATAAAGCACCTATTGTAAATGGAGTGCAGATGGAAGCTTTACCTATAACAGATAGAGGTAAGTTGTTGTTCTTGTCTTTTCAATTAGCGTTTGAATGTATTGAAAATATTTGATGATAGTTTACATATTCCACAACTTTCCAAACTTTATTGAGATCATTGAGCATTATATTAAAGTCTCCCAAATTATCTGTCGATACAAATATGTCATCGACAAACCAAAAGCTAGTAGCCTTTTAAAGTTTATATTAAATCCTAATTCAGATTTTATAAATATCTTCTAAATCGAGCAACTAACCAGTACACAGTTTCGGGGAGATTATTTCTCACTATCTAACTATGTCGAAGAGATAGATCTCCTGCAGACACTTTCGGGCTCATGGCATATTCTATGATAATTTTAATACGTTACTATTAATATTTATTAAAGCTACGTAGGTCGCAAAACTTAGAGATCTGTCTATTAATCGGGTGAAACTCAGACGCATCTTCTAATGACTGGAGACTCATTCTTGCCTCAGTAACCTAGGTCGCGAGACACCATTCAAATTAGATACATCGATTTGCTGTTCGAATTTGCCAGCGACTCTCAACCTATTTATAAGAGCTACCAAAATCTTGCGGAATGAATAAATGTAACAGTAGTAACACTGAGTTCTTGGATGGAGTTCAATGTTCGGTTTTCCTAAATAGATACGACTTTCCATGCGCGGGAATTACTGAAGCCGGCTATCGCAAGCTGGGTGAGAGAAAATTTACATAGAAGTGCTCAGTATGTATAAACCCGAGCCCTACACTATATAAATCTCCGGAGTTGGAAGGCATTCTTACTGAAATAAAATTTATGTCTGCGCAGTTGGCAAATTTACCAGGACTATATTTATCATCTTAAATTATGGTGATCATCTTTATTTTATTGTATTGCTCTAATTTTTAGCTATATTGTTATGTCATTAATTCGATTTATCTTTTTTTATGTATAGGTATTTGCATGTATGTATGTATATATATGTTCGGGGAAAAAAATTATTTGTATTTTATATACAATTCAAAACATTTTTTAACTTTAATTACATTTAAACATAACACACACGGCACACGGTAAATACAAAAATTATGACGAACAACTTACAGACAATTAACATCACAGTCAATGCACAAATGTTTGTTCTATGTTTTTTCTATTCACAATGTTCTATGAATAAAGAAATAGAAAAAGGATAGCTAACACATGGAAAAGATACTGGTCCCATAGTGAAATAATGAAAAATGAAGACATGGCACTAATAGAGAAAAGAAGAGTACATATATAATATGTACATCTTACCATGCTTAGCATATGGTTGCCAAACATGGGTATTAACAGAAAATTTAATGAACAAAGTAAACGTATGTCAAAACGGAATAGAGAGAAGTGTTATTGGAGAAAAAAGAAGGGATAAAATAAGGTTAGAAGACATAAAAAATATTACTAAATTTAAAGAGGCAAAATAGACATAGAGATGCCGGATCATTCTGCATCCTATACCGTATCTATTACGAGAATTGTACTGCGGAATTGTTCGGAATAATATTTGCAGCCGAATTCCGCCACCGGACATCGCGTCAAAATTCCAAATTTCACCCACATCACCTCGATGTCCGGAAATCTACAACAACTTGGTTTTTACGGTATTTCCGGCCTCGCACGACCTATATATGAAACCAGCTGCCACCTACGGTATTTCCGAACCGATGTGACTAATGGACCTTTAATAAATGAGCATACTCTTATTTAAAAGGCTGGGAACGCACCTACTAATCCTCTAATGTAGCGGGTGTCTATAGATGTCGCTGTCACTTACCACCAGGTGAACCGACTGTCCGTTTGCCCCCTCTTCTATAAAAAAAAAAGACATGCAAGACTAAAGTAGAGGTGGACAGGATATATGCTAAGAAAGAAAAATGAGAAATGGATGAAAATAATAACAGAGTTTTGTCCTAGGAGTGGAAAAAGAAGCAAAGGGCGACAAACGAAAAGTTAGAATGATGACCTGAAAAATGTGGCTGGTCCAGTGTGGATGAGAACAGCGAGAAACAGATAATGTGGAAAACTTTAGGGGAGGCCTATGTCGAAGGACAAGCCGTTTGAAACCGATTGTCGATAATATTATTTTTATTGACATTATATATTTTATTTATATAAAAATAGGTGCATTCAGTTGTTAAATAATTGTGAAAATCCTATTATTTCTAAACACTGTGGAACAGCAATAAAGGCTTATTTTTTTTTTTTTTTTAATTTACTACAGATTTAACAGATAGTAGGGAATAATAAATTCGCCGTTGAAATGGTTCAATCCATATCTGTCAAAATAACTTATTTTTGTGGCTATAAGTTCTATACGTACTTTGCTGAGTCCGATGTTCCGCAGGGTCCCATTTGGGGCCAATATTATTTTTAGCTTTCATTAATAATATCATTTCATTAAATATTCTAAATATTTATTTTTTCCTGATGACGTAAAAATCTTTAAGGTGTTTAACACTCTAGTGTTAGAGAGTAGTGTTGAGAGTGTTAGTCTAGTGTTAGAGGGTCCCGGATCTGCAGGCAACAGGATCCCTCCAGCGACAGGCTGGCCTCGGCGAAAAGGCCAGACTTCTCCTCCATGGTTACTGTCCGGCTTACCTCTGAACAGTCCCGACGACGCCGTGTCTAGCAAAACCGGGTTCCCATCCCGGCCCGACACGGGCACAGGGGCGTTACTGAAGGCGTATTAAGTAGCGCCTCCTACGCACCCCCATTCGTCGCCCGCGGATGGAGGCCACGTCTCGCTCGGCTCGTCGGCCTCCTTCCTCATTACGGTCTCGAGAAGGAGACCATCGCCTTCCAGGTTCTAGTGTTCAGCCCTAGCTGATATCTAATTATTTTAAAAATACATAGTCAGCCCATGTTGGAAAGATAACTGCATGGTTATATACTTTAAAAAATATTTTTATTTGAAATTCACGCGTAAATAAAAATTACACGGTTTTTTATATATACATATTGTATATTAAATTTTGACAGTCTAGCGGAGGTAACCGAAATTCGTGACCTATACGTGATATTGGATTCTAAGTTGAAATTTATAACCCAATTGTTAGAATAGTTAAGAAGTTAAACTGAATGCTAGGATTGATTAAGAGAAACACCAAGGATTCTTATCAGACCGTAAAAAAATGATTATCTATGTATAAAGCAAGATAAGTAGCAAGATAATCTCGTAGCAATTTATAATTTGCCTCAGTGGCTTAGAATTCTTAGTACTCCTCACATTTTCAAGGTATTGCGAAAATGTAGCGCACTTTACTAACACACGAGGTACTTGTCATTTTGCTCCTTGGGAATCTCACATACAGCTATATACCTAGAACCGTAAGTTAATTTTTTTTAAAAGCTTATTACTGGCACATCGGACACCCCTAATCTACTTTGTCATGTACAATTAAAAATCTCCTTCCAATATCATCACCATGCTATAAAGACTAATCTCTTCCGATTGCCTAGATATAGAACTAATGTACTTAAATACCACTTCCCGGTATGTGCGGAGACGGAGAAGTATAAACGATTATGTGCCATTGATAGAAAGAAACATAGATATTTTCTTTGACTCTATAAATAAAGTTAAAGAGTTGTTTTAAATTGTTACTACCATTAATAAATAGCCTGTATTTTTTACTAGCATGAAATGCATGGTATTCAAAAGTACCTACCTAAAATTAAATTTGTTGACATGTTTTTGCATACTACGAGTATTACAGGCGATTTAACATTATTCATATGTTTCAATTGTAGTCCTTAGTAAATGTTATTCACGCCTGTAATTGCCATACGTACATACTTGTATATACCATATGAAAAAAAAAACATCAGTCAAAATTGTATGTATTGATGTTGGTGTGTAATTACGAATAAATGAAATAGAACAAAATATTACAGGCTTATGCACAAGTATTGGTCGCGTGTTGAACAACCCAATAGCAATGACCCAAATGTTTGCAATGGGACTCGTATCGGCCTCTCTGTGGGGATACGGATACTATGAGCTTGATATCGTTAAGGTAATATATATTAGTGTATATAATTACTATACATACTTTGATATATACAAACTATAAGCAGATTAAATTAGTATGTCTGGATATTCATACCAGGATAACAAACATGAGGAAGAAAAATCTATAGTCTCACCTTTTTTTTTTTTTTTTTTTTTTTTTTTTTTTTTTTTTTTTTTTTTTTTTTTTTTTTTTTTTTTTTTTTGACGCTGTGAAATACGTTTACGTATCCCGCCGCCCGAAGGTGACGGGTATGTGGGACTCGCTGACTGCGAAGTCAGAATACCCACTAAAACACAGCGGTGCCCTCGTCGTCGTACAAGGACGCCACGGGATCGCGGTTGCATGCCACCGTGACGCACCGACATCTATAGTCTCACCTTGAGTGCTGATAAGGGATGAAATTTTAAGTGGAATTTTGTTGTTTGTGATTTTAATTAGAATCACTTATTTGAAAACAATATCGCAAAGTTTTTATTAACAATGATAATTCCAAACATATAACTGTGTCAGTGTGGAAATTGAGCGCAAAGTCTCGTTTAAGAAAAGCTACTTTTGAGGAAGATTATGTGGATATTTTCTTATTTATCAGATTTTAGAAAGTAATTTAGTTTTGCCAGTTATAATTTATTGAATACGGTTATTTTCAGAGTCATTTGCCATAATATATGCAGATGATTTAATGTTATTAATTTGCATGAAAACATAACGAATGTTTGTTCAACCTGTAGGTTGTACTTCTTTAAAATTAGTTTTAAAAGACAAGTTTTAGTTAACATTTTCAGTCTAGTAGATGTGCAAGCATAAAAAAAAAGGATTAGCTTGAAAGCAGCGAAATACATACGATTGGTCAGAAGTTTACAATAATTGGTCAGCAGTATATAATTAAACACAAGGAGCTTAAAATTCCAAGGACGTCTGTATCATCATAGCACCTCAATCCCAACCTATTTTCAACAGGAAAACGCATCGTTGTGGTAACTTAGCATAAGGTCAGGGTATAGCCGAAATTGGTCAGCATTCATTTGAGTTGCTAATGAATATTTGTGACCTTGAAAATAATATCACACCAAGCGCTATCAAATATAATACTTCTTGGTTTGATAATGTAAAATTCGTATTTTGAGGTGCTATCTAAAAAAAATTTTTATATAAAAAAAGTTTGACCAATTATTAAAATCAAATGACCAGTTGTGACTATTTTTATATGAATTAAAATGATTTTAATAACCAATCTTTAGGATTTATTTGAGCCGCAAATTTTATCAATCACCTTGGAATTTTCAAGTCTCTGTAATTAGTGTCAAAGTATTGACCAATCACTTACCAATTATATATATTTCGTGATCAATTTGGATCACATTTCAAGAGGCCAAATTTCACTATTTGGGCTACTTAATAGATGCAGCTGATATAATCGTTCGGATTATTTAATCGGTTTCTTTTTTGTTGTAATTTAGTTGATAGCAATTTATATTAATTACAATTTTGAAGTAACTAATAAAGTATTTTTTACAGGTGAAATTCAACTTACTTCCCAGTACCAATGGATTTAGTTTAATATTATTACATTATTTCATCCTTGCTGTAATAGCGGTAAGTTTAGATATAAATGATTTTTAAATGGGTACTAATTAAACAGACTTCTTTTTAGTAGCATTATTTGCCTCTAAAAATCTACATATTCTTCTAAATTATTAAGTCAGCCACAATCAACGAGCGTCTGAATGCGTCTAGCGTCTGATACTATCTTAGCCACTAGTTATCTTCTATGTAAGCCACTCTAAATACAACTCAGCATGGTGGTTATTTTTTAGCATCTAAATTTATAACATGCATTCAAGCATGTAAACTTCTAAAATATAAATATATGACATGAAATAAGATATTCTATTAGCTTCTAATTTTTTAACTCAGTACGCTTAAAATGTAACTTTCCCACATTAAGTGATTAATCGTCAAAATTGAGCTAAAATTGCCATCAAATAGTAAATAATGGCCACTAATATTACCCAAAAACTATTGAGGGGAGACAAAATAAAAACTTTAATATTATAATTATTAAATAAAGTCAAAAACATATAAATGAATTAATATTTCTTGTTTAAAAACAAAACGTAACAACATATCAATTAAAAAAAAAAAACAACCTTACGATTATAAAAAGGAATAACTGAATTTTTTTAAATAATAAAATTTAATTTAATGATAAAAGAATGTGATGTATTAATTTACATGCTAAGTTATAATGAATGATTCTGTCTATAGAAGCTTGAATTATATTTGTTGAGGACCTTATGTTGAAGCTGTAAAACTAAAATGGTGATTAGATGTAAAATTCGTGGCTGAGTTAGTAAATTAGGTGGCAATGTATAAATAATAATAAATTTGTTTAATAAATATGTTTAACACACACACACGGTCGTCTGCTCCTAATGTAGGCAACTTAATGCCTGTGTTATACTTAACAGCCGACTGATATACATTTTTTTAAATAAATATACATATAAATAATATATATATAAATAAACATATATTACACCCAGACTAGGGGCGGGAATCGAACCCACAACCCTTGGAGCAGAAAACAGGGTCACTGGCTCACTGCAGACTGCGCCAACGGGTCAGTCAAAATAAGAAGGACAAGTAAAATTAATTGTTGATCTTTACTTGACGCTTTCTATATTTAGTTGACTTTGTAAAAAAGACGAATTAATGTATGAGAGGCTATCTTGTTTTCCCATTGCTTAGTTATAAAATAAGTAGTTAGATCACGTGGCCGATAAAGAAATCTTTGGCTTGACTTATAATTTCTCTTTATAGTTTAACAAATCTATTTATAGTATAATTTTATCGTAGTTTACCGATATTTATCATGATAAATATAAATATGAGTTCAAAACGAGTAGCTTTGATTTGCTCCGATTTTATATTTAAAAAAAAATTAAACAAAATTATTAACTGCGACCCAGAATACGCCATCAGCACCATCTATTATTATAGTCTCGTACTTCAAACTGATGTACTTGGCGTAAAAAATACGCCATTCGATATTGATGTTCATTTTTTTTAAATATGAATAGTAACAATTATTATTATTTAACATTATTACCTTCTTTTTTTAATCAAATTTAAATGTATTAACTATTAACTAACCTGCCTTCCCTACTACCGTCATTCAAAATACAAAATTCAAACATCATAGCTTTTGATAGAGTACTAAATGCTATCTCAAAATATGCCTTATAATTTTCATGGTGATTTTTTAGCATATAATTAGAACTTTAGCTGTGATGCGTGTTCAAACAAACAGACAGACATATAAGGTAGAAGCTCCTATTACGGCGGTAGTTAAAATCGACTCTAATTACGGCGGTATTTTTATTTTCGTGTTTTATTCTTGTTTGAGTATATTTAAAGTCACTAAAATGGAATTTATTAATTCATAATCTTTTACTTCATTATATATCTGACATTTGCAACTGTAACACAAAGGCAACTTATGAAAATCAATCAGTTTGTGCCACGGCGGAGTTGCGGCAGAATTTCCCATATAAACGCGGAACGATTTGGGTAAGTGTACTCATATTTTTAACTAAGTTTCTTATACGAACATACAGTTCAACTTGGTGAATATGGCATTTATAACTTTTTTCTATTATTATACTTACTATTCATTCAGGTCTTTTACTATTTCTAACTGATTATATACCTTAAAAACCAAAAACAAAATAGCACGGTAATAGGACACGAAATTCGTAGGTTAATCCTTATACGGCGGTACCATCCGTATTAGGGGAATTACTGCTTTATATTTACTTGCTTATAACTTTCAATATAATAACTTATTTAATGATTCCCAAGTTTAGTTTAAATAATTTTTAATTTCAGAAACTAAAAACCTTTTTCTGCGTTATGTTTTATCTGCTAGAAATCTTATTTAAATATGAAAACTATTGAAAGCAAAAATTCGTTTTCATAGAAAGGTTTAAAAAAGTAGGTGTATTTTAATTGATTAAAAAGTAGTAATTTTGTATAGCTGTTAACTTGAGTCTTACGTATATTAATCAAAAATTTATTGTATTTCGACTAAGTTACTTACATTTTTTATGATTTATAAATTTTGATGGGTCAGAATTAGGATTATAAAAATACGAGAAGTTCTCTTATTACTGAGGTAGGAATTTTCAAGTACCACCGTGATAGGCTCTATGACCTCCTAATACGGTGGATATATCTCTGTAAAAGGAACTTCATAGAATATACATATTATAGATAAATTTTTGATTTTAAATAAATATAAATTTTATTTCTGTTTTTGCAGATAATATGGACAGAAAGAAACGCAAGTCTTATACTAATGATGAGGTGGCACAAGCACTTTCCCAATTCGACAAGGCATGAGAATTTACAAAGCCTGAAAACAATATAATGTGCCCGAGACTACTTTACGGAGCAAACGCGATGAGCTTTATGACAATGAAAAGTGTGGTAAACAGACAGTACTTAACCTAAACGAAGACAACAAGTCATTGATTGGATCCATTACCTTGGTAAATGTGGATTTCCAGTGACTAAAAAACAGTTGCTACACACTGTCGCTAAATTAGTTGAAAACTGTACTGAACACTGTACTGTACTTTTTTAAGTTTTTGATAATTATTTTCTACGAACTGTTGATTTTTGAAAGGTTCAGATTTGAAGCAATTGTTACATGAAATTGTTTTTTAATAATTAATTAATAAAAATAATAAATTGATAGTTAGTAAAGTTACCTATAAATGTATTTTTATACTATAAAATTGGAACCACTCGCATATTTCCCCATCCCGTGTGAGTTTTAGCCATTGAGGTATAGTACGTTAGTACATATTAGTTAACACGGGTCATAAGCTGTTTCTATATCGAATCTCACTAAAATCAGCCAATCATTAAAAGCCTCTAAGCTAAACAAACAAATAAACATAGTCACTTTCGCATTTATAACATATGTTAGGAAGGATAAAATTTACTGTACGAAACCAACAAACTATGTTCGTAAACAAACTTCTTACCCACCGTATTAGGAACCGACTATGACCGTAATTGGCTCTCATACCTCCGTATTAGGGAAAATCGACTTGATTTTTTAAAATTTTGTTTTATATAATAAATCCTTTACAAAGAAATAAAGTGTCAGAAGTAATATGAAATTTAATCTCTATTCTTGCCGAAAATAATTTTTTACACTTGATAAGACACTTACAAATGCTTATTTTTCTTTCTTACTTTCAAATGTTGCGAAATGCCTCCGTAATAGGAGCTTTTACCTTAGACCGATAGACAAATAGACAAAAGACATATATTTCTAAAATTATAGAAATTTATATTATTCGTGATTTTAGATCTGTACAAAAATTTTGTCAAAAAATTCTGGAAAATAGTGTAACTGTAACTGTATCATTCTGTAAACAATTCACTGCTGAGCGAAGGCCTCTTTTCCATATAGAAGAAGGGTTGGAGCTTAATCCACCACTCTGCTCCAATGCAGGTTGGCGGATAATTTCTCTACCATGAATAAAGATCGTTATCAGGTGTCTATGGTAACAACCGGGATCGACATTTTTTACGTGCTCTCCGAGACACGGGGGGAGACCCACAAGGTCATACACCCAGACCAGAAACAAATATTTATATAAATACAACCGCCGACCGCCGGAGCGCGGTTTGAGGTGAATACTCGCACCACTACACCAGAACGGTCGTGACACGTGAAATTAATAATTTAATAATATATATAGATAAATGGAATATATTTATGGAGTGAGAAATGTGATTCAGTGAGGAGATGCTGGCAAAACTACCAAGTTACTCCTAATGTAGTACATATCATAACTTAATACACTACCTTTTTATATGAAGTTTAGCTTATAGGCTATATTTATTCAGCATTATACACATTGTATAAGAAATACTGATAGATTTAAATCTTAGTTTTATAAAAATAAAAACAGATGCAAGTCCTACAGATCCGGTTCCTGTTCCGATATGGTAATTTGATGTGAACCACCTATTTCCTTTCCTTTTTTTTAGGATTATACATTATCTATTCAGATAGACATTATCTATTTCAGTATGCCGGCGCTGTTTTCTCAGCCCCTATACTCATGGAATTTTGTAAATTGAAAGCGATCAAGCAGGCAGCGATAACGAGTGTGCTTATGTTTGTGTTCTACATATTAATAACAGTTATTCCCAGCTGCGATACAGGGATTGTCTCGGGATTGGGTAAAAGTTATTATGGACACCTGGAATGCAGTCTTGCGTGCAAGTACGTTGTTAATTTTAGACTTGAACCTTTATTAATTAGTAATAAGATGAGTGAAAAAGTATCAATCTAACTGCTGGATACTCCTTTTTTATGGTAATAGTCATCAAATGAGCAGTGATTTTATGTGTCAAGATCTGTTTTGCTTAAAGAGACGTTTAAAGGTATGACGGGAGTAAAAAATAATGATAAGTAGAGTTAGGTACGTCGGCTTCAATCTTATAAATGTAGCTTTGTTTGCCCATTCTTGTTGGTTCTCTTTAAGAACGTGTTACTGCTCTAGTCAGCTAGCCTATTCTATTCATACTAGCCTTAAATGGCGACAGCTTAATATATTTTTTTATTATATGGCAAGGCAGTGCATGGCATGTCATGGCATGGCATGGCAAGGCAAGAGTGAACAGGCATTATTTGAGTTTGCGTGCTCCACCTTAGACTTCATCGTTGTTTACCATCAGACAAGATAGAGGTCAAACGCACTCAAATTTTTGATTAAAAAAAAAATTACATAAAGTAAAATATAGTAATGGTTTAAAGTCGACAGGTCAGTTAGGAGCAATTGTTTCTGTTAAAAATTATTTTAGTGCATCGAATAAGTAGTCATTATTAACAAAAAAATTGTTATAGTTGTAAACCTCAATGGGAGGAGTTCAAGCCGATATGTGCGGTAGATACTATGGTCAGCTATGTGTCACCGTGTCAAGCTGGTTGCCGTGAATCTCGAGAAATCAACGGGATCCAGTGAGTAATATTTAAAAAATAAGGTTTACGTATTGTATATAATAATTCAAGCTGAATTGGCCCAGTGGATAGAACGCATGAATTAATACCTTTTCATGGAACCTCACCCTTTCATGTAATTTCAATCCAGGCTGGCCTGGCTGGCTTTCAATTCAGCCATAATAGCTAAAACGGCAATGAATGATGAATAAAGCTTGAAAAATCACTCTTTCAATCATTATTTTTTAATAATCTTTGGGGTAACAAAGCTCCGAAAAACCTCGTACCGGGAAGATCAGTATTACCCAAGTCGAATGAAGAATGAAGCCCAATAAAGATACGACCTTAAACATTGTTTAGAGCTGCTAGTTCTTGATAGTATAACACCGTGAACATTAGCGACCCATATAGGGAATGTAGGAGATAAACATTGATGGTTAAAAACGACAATGAAAAAATATTTTTTAAAGGCTTTTACTGCTTACCATTCTTTTTGTGTACCTTTTTAGATGCCTATGCGTTTTTGGTTTCAGCATAAACTTGAGTAGTATTCATTGTGTTTTCGTTACAATGGTAGAATTATATGTGTGTTCGTAAGTTTATTATTTTTTCAAACTTCAGGATGGTTACCGTCAAACTGTTGTTTTATTAATTAAAAATATTATGTGACCAGAGTGTACACGAACTGTACATGTGCGGCCGCAGGGCGCGTGCTGGAGCGCGCGTGCGGCGACGCGTCGTGTCGGAGTGAACAACTCCTGCACGGCTTCATGTACAATATACTTGTCACATTTGCAAGTATGAAAAATTATTTTTATTACCCAATAATAATGAAAAAGACTAGATCAAATCCAACAAAGTATACTAGAAGTAAACGAATATTGAATTGTAAATTTATCTCATAATTTTCGATGAAAGAAGACAATGTTAGTAATAGGTATTGTGTTTCGAAAAAAATTTGACACGCGAACAAAACCATCCACCAATCTGTAGTGGGGCAGAGTGGTTGGTATATTACCAAAATTGTAAGAATTAATAATCTAAAATTTAAATATCAACAGCTACTGTATATTTAGTATTATTATCATTATATCATATTTAGCAATATGGATATACAGAATGACTGGTAAATTACTATCAATATTTAAGGAGACTACTCGGTACATGATTATCATTCGAATTATGTAAAAAAAACAGGTAAATATTAACAAACTTTTAAGTAAAGTTATTCAACAATTATCCAATTATGTACGCGTCGTCTGGACACCCTAGCACCTAGCTGCACTTTCGACACAAAACAGGTAGTTTACCTACGTCCAAACGCCGCCACGTGTTAATAGGGTAGCAGGATAAACAAGCATGATCCAGTCCCCTTTAATACTTTAATCCTGGCTTAGGATAGGCAAAAATACTAAGATATTTTACTCGTTTAAGCAACAAATTTGTTGACTAGGTAAATGATGTGAACTTTGGCAATTTTTAGATGTGAACAAGCGGCACAGTACAACACCTGTGCATGTGCCGCCGGCATGACTGGAGAAGTGTCAACGCGTAAATAATAATTAGATAATTGTTGTGTAACTTTACTTAAAAGTTTATTAATATTTACCTATTTTTTTACATAATTCGAATGAGAATCATGTACCGAGTATTCTCCTTAAATATTGATAGTAATTTACCAGTCATTCTGTATAATAAATTTGAAAAAATGTAACTTAAATAGGTAACTGTAATGTAATGTAACTGTAATGTAATTTATCTTCTACGAAAAAAAAAAAAGAAAAAAAATCCAATGAATAAGAAATACAAAGTATTAAAAAATTGTGTTTGTTTTTTTTTATGTTAGTAAGATCCAAATAGGTGTTAATCTTAGATTATTAACCTCCTAAGAACTAGCTAAACGTGACTAGGCGTATCAGTGGTGGCTGATAAACCCCCTAGTGAATTCGTGGTTAATTTTTAATTTTTATCTTATTTACAGTTTTAGTATTTCAAGCTCAAGGCGTGCTCTTACTGAAAGTCGTGGACGCTCGTGATAAGTCTGTGGTGATGGGTGTGGCTTCTTCTTTCATCGCCATCATGACTTTCGTCGTGGGACATTTAATTTTCTATACGATTCAAGGTAAGTCTTCCAGAATTCACATTAGTTTCATATGACACACAATACATTTTAAATTTGTTTTTAATTAAATGTTCTAGTGTTTTATATAAGAAAAAAAAAGCATGACACTAAGGTATTTTATATCTATATTCAATATACTTTATATATTTTTAAATATATTTATAAAAAAAAAATTACAAAGATTAAAAAAAAAATGTTTTCCTTCGGTGGTAGGTTAAAGCCCAGACCGTCGGTAGTTAGGGCTCCAGGCTAAGGAATCTCCTCATATTGCATTCCGTCTCAAGCAAGCTGCTTTTGGTATGCGATACTTGATCTAATAGTCAAACGAGAGCTTCTCGAGATGTTGGTTGAAACTCTCCGCTAATAAATTATTGACCGACACAACAATAGGACCAATTATTGTTGAGTCCACATTCCACATGTCGATAATCTTCTAAAATCTTCTTTTCTAGGTGCAAATAGTTTCTTAATTTTTCTTTTTCCGCCTTTACAAGGTTATCATCATGTGAAACTGTAACTACATTGACCGATACCTAAAAAGCAAAGTATGACAATTTTTAAGAAATGGCGTTGGGTTGCACCTGTAGTACGGCAAGTCATTTTCAACGAGGTCATATTGAAGAGGAAGTCAATGGTTGATAATCCTGGCTACTTGGTTATGACTGTGCAAATACTTACAGTTAGATGACTACAATTGAAAACAACGTGTCAAATTGATTCTCCAGGCTGATGACATTGATGATTGACGTTCGGCACATGTTTCCTGTAGTTATCCGTCTGAATATTTGCACAGAAAAAATCTTCGATCTCTCTGAAGAGGTTTCCGTATTGGAACCAGGATATGGAGCTGGATTGTAAATTTTAATGTTTCTTAAATTAAGTTTAATTAATTGTCTTTTTAATTTTTCAGTCAACACTTGCCGCTGGTTCGAAGGGAATAAGTGTCACCTACAGAGCGAAGCCTTTCCTTATCTCGTCGGTGCCACCTGCGCGTTCCTCGTGCTGACATCAATTATTACTACTGTTACTTCTTGGCATTTTTTCAAAATGTCAAATAAAGATAAAAACGAAGATAACGTAACAAGATTATGAAAAAAGTTTGTGATAATTTTTGTTTTAGGACATTTAATAATGTAAGCCAACATTACATATGTTGGCATCGTATTTATTAAGTTTGTATTTATGTAAATTTATGTTTCGTGGCTAGTCTGCTGCACCGTTTGTGAAGAAATTTGATAGGACATAGGCTACTTTTTACCAATACACACACGCGGGCGAAGCCGCGGGCGGATTCTAGTTATGTATAAAACTAAGTCAATTGTAAGATATATTTTTTTAATTTCCCGAGTTTTTATGTGAAAGTTTTTATGTTCAAATATATTATTTATTATTATAGTTAACTTAATGGATATTATAGATTTTTTTTTGTACATCGTAAGACTTGTTTGACGAGGCGTTATCAAAATGGTAACACTGTTGCGCAAACGGCGCGGTTGCGGTTCGATCGTCGCTCAGGACAAGTTATTGTACAAGCCATACCATGTTAGACATAGTTTGGTTGTTTTGTATACTTTTAGGGTTCCGTAGCCAAATGGCAAAAAACGGAACTCTTATAGATTCGTCATGTCTGTCTGTATTTAATATATAATTAAAATAATTTTAGATTTAAAAAAAACAACCCCGATTGTGAATATAGACATACCTACTATTGATATTTTACTTTGTTTTTGCTCTGTGGATACCGGACACGTATAGGTTAATGAAAAAAAAATTTTGAGTTTCATTTCTAAGTATGGGGGACCCCCAAATTTATTGAATTTTTCTATTTTTGTGTAAAAATCTTAATGCGGTTCACAGAATACATCTACTTACCAAGTTTCAACAGTATAGTTCTTATAGTTTTGGAAAAAAATGACTGTGACATACGGACGGACAGACAGACATGACGAATCCATAAGGGTTCCGTTTTTACCATTTCGCTACGGAACCCTAAAAAGGTCGTCCGAGATCCACCATCGATGTTTACCCTTATAGCCTATCCGAATTCCTGAAAAAAAAAAATACGTCCGAGATCTACCATCGACGTTTATCCTTGTAGCCTATCCAAATTCCTAAAAAAAGGTCGTCCGACATTCACCATCGATGTTTATCTTTATAGCCTATCCGAATTCCTAAAAAAATAAAGGTCAATCATCGACTGTACCCTATCCGAATACCTAAAAAATATGCCCTTCCAAAAAGCTCGAGTGTGCGGCTGCATACTTCGCACACCCTTAGGCCGGCCCTGATTATACACATTATATTTATTAGTGCAATATCATAAAGTTTCTGTAAATAATTTTGTATAAATAATAATTATTTTAAAATTCAGTTCTGAAATTTGATCAATACATAACAAAACTAGGTTAAATAAAACTTGTAAAAATTTTTGCTGCTTCGCATCGCGACTCACGATTAGTGTTGTTATATATTCTTAAACATAATAACTAATAATAAAAAGGTATTAAATATACAACTGAAAATCGTTGTTTTATTAAATTTCACTTTATTCGAAAAATTAGAAATTCTGGTATAATTTTTTTTTACAACCGTTCTGGTGCTGTGGTGCGAATAGTCACCTCTACGCTGGCGGTCGCGAGTTAAATCTCTCTCGTGGCAGCTAAATAGTTGCCTCGGAGGACATGTAAAGCTGTCGGTCCTAGTTGTTATCATAGACATAGCGATCGTTATACATGGTAGAAAAATAGCTGCCAACCCAAAGTTAAGAGACTGGATTGGATAAACCCTTTCGTTACTAGCGCCGCAATTGGCAGCTAATCTTGCTTCCTCTTATGTTACTTATTAGTGATCATATAGTGAAATGGACCTTTTCGTTTTCAGAATTACAGTGTGCATTGAGTTGCTTAAAAGACTCAACACCACAGGAAGATGGCGTGCTTACTCTTTCATTTTGAGTCCATTAACGCTACACGACTTCTCAGTCGATTATGATACGATAAAAGACCACATACCATATCTAGCTACGTACATTTAAATCATATTACTAACTACCGGTGCCTGTGATTTCGTTCGTGCATTTTAACTTTTATCCCCTCACCCAAACAAACAATACTGAATTTCGGAATAAAATATTCAGTGATCTAGCTCTTAGTATATGTAGACAAGCTCGTAATATATTCAGCCATTTCGGATTAGGTACAGCAGACAGACAGACATAAAAAATATATAGTTTCGACTTCATTATCGATTATAATATGCTTCAATATACAGAATTGGAACTGTTACAGATTTATTATAAATATAGATTTAATAAAGGCAAAAACTACAAACGAGACCATAATCATGGACTACCTTATAGCTCACCTGTATAGCTTGATCCAATGGCATTTTGTGATCCATTGGTATTTTAATTGACATTTTATATATATTTAAATATTTTAATGAAATGAGTTCATTTAGAAATCGAAAGTGGTATCTAATCTTTTATTATCGTCGATTAATCGGTTTTGGTTAACATGGCGCGATAATTCGTGGAATATATGTATATTACCGGCATTTGTTGGGATTACGTTTTAGTATATCTTCATTATTTTTTTTATGATCAGAAACCAAAAGCAAATAGATTTGTTTTTGCAGATATTTTTTGTAGATTTATATTTTTTGGTCAAAATTGTGAGACGGTGTTGTGAGCAAAATGTAATTGTTGAATTCGGTTTGTTAAATCTTTTATCGTTATTAATTTATTCCCATTTTTGGGAAAAGATTATTTATTGCATAAAATTTTAAGGTATTTTAATTAATTATTGTTGTCTTTATCTGGCATTTTTTTAATATTTGCACTATATACGAGAGATAGGAATAGATAAAAAGGCAGTCTAGCCAAAATATGAGAATAATATTATACTATTTCAATTATTATTTAAAACAATTCTTAAATTTTGATGATGGTGATGATAACAATGATTAAAATAGTTGGTTATTATTTTATATAACAAGGAGGTTGTAGTTTTCGAGTACCAGTATCAGTACCAGTACCAGTACCAGTCGAGTACCAGTTATTTTAAAAAAATCGTATGTTTTTGTCATAATATAAACATATATGTATATAACTTTCACATCTCTGTTTATATAATAATATATTAGTAATAAAAAAAAAAATTAAAAAAAACAACAAACGTCGGAAAGTATAATAGTACCTATCTAATCATGCGACCTAATTAACGGAATCTGGCTGATAAATATTTGTGTACATATTCGACATAATATTTAGGGCATGTTTCACTGGTTTATCTTGCTCATAAGTTACTGATACATTTTATTAGCAGAAGTTAAAAAATGCCTTTAGAAAAAATTTCACCTCAACTAATTACAATTTTTTTTCGCAATTTTTTTTTTTTTTTTTTTAACATACACACACTCATCATCTGTCATTGGTCATCTGTTCCTAAGGTAGGCAACTTAATGCCTGTGTTTTAGGTAACAGATGACTGATATACATTTTTTTTAAAATAAATATACATATAAATAATACATATATAAATAAATACATATTACACCCAGACTCGGGGCGGGAATCGAACCAACAACCCTGGAGCAGAAAACAGGGCCACTGCCAACTGCGCCACGGGCCAGTCTAATAAACTACAATTTTAGTATTCAAAGATTTCGAAAAGAAATACCTGCCAGATAACATCCGCTCTTATACGTCCTAACGTGTATGTTTGCAATAAAAGGCGTATTTAAATTAATTTTGCTGATGTGATTTGACTAGATTTTTTGTTGAAGTTATTGAAAGTTCTTTTTGAAAGTTCTTTAATGTGTTTCTGTATACTTGATAATAAGTAGTAAACGATTTTTTTAGTAATTACATTTATGCCGTATGAGAGAATAATTGTATAAGTTTTTTTAAAAATTATTTTTTGTTTTTTGTGGGATAAAAAGTTACGCAATGAAGTAAGATTTCAGTTCTACGTTTGGAATTTAATTCAATTCAAGCAACAATGGAGTTTCAACGAATGTTGAGCCAATCAAGGAGAGGTATGTTTTCTACCTTAAATTATTAGTTTTTATTTTTTTAACGTCCTAATATTAGGATTTTCTGATTTGCGTAAGATATTTTTTTTAGTGAAGTTTATATTGAAGGCCATAAAGCATCGTGATAAATATAAACGCATACAACTATACTATAGCAACATTCGCGGTCTTGCCTTCACGGTGAAAACACTGTGGAAACACTGTGTACCGGTGGAACAAATACACAGTGAGAACACAGTTAAATCAATCGTGGTCTTGACAGCGACGGAAAGCAAAAAAAAAAATGACACACTTATGACATATAAACTTATGACTATTAATAACTATTTTTTCATATCAATTTTAATGTAATTGTATTAAATAATGTCTGTGTTTAATCGTACATCAAAACAAAGTTACCATTACCTTAAGCTTAAATATTTGGTTGTTTTTTAAAAGTACCACAAAAGTGTACGTCCCTAACTAAAGGCAACCTGATACCAAGGTTTTGTATTTACACTGAATGACAATTGGGAAAATATGTTGTTCTTGACACGTGACTTTTAATTTTTTTTAGTACAAAGTCGACTATTATCGTGGATTAATCGCACTAATTTTGACCCTAAAAGACTAAGGGGTGTTCTATTAGGATTGATAGCACATATTACACTTGGAGAGGTTTGCTGCTACAGACTTGTCCAGCAAGATATAAGAGCTGGAGAGCTTCCCAACTACACTGCAGGTATAAAATACAAGTTTATTAGAAGGTAATTTTTTAATGTATTTGGTACTGTTTGGTAAAATGAGACAAACCTTGTACTACAACTTGGGATTAATAACAAAATTTGAACTTTGTGATCAAACTTCAACCGTTTTAGCGACATAAGGAAATACCACTTTTTTTTATAGACCATATAAATGTTCGCCGAAATCTGGGCGTTAGTTTATATTATGTTTCTTAACCCCCAACACAGGATCACATGCTACTGGGGTAGTTCATCTTATGTTATCGTCAGTTTGATTATCGGAATAAGAACTTTAAGTTAGTCTTTACTTTTCAGATTTGATGATAGTAATATTCGCAGTATTTGAAGCTGTAGGAGCACCGTTAGTGTCCTGGTGGGGATTTACGAAGCGACGAAATTTATTTATTGGCTACGCAACAGCTGTTGTCGCATGTTGTTTTTCGTGGTTTTTAATGCCAGCAAAATTTGAAAGGGAAGAATCAGGTAATCATTACGAGAAGTAAATACGTACGTAATAATAATAATAATAATATCGCCGCCCGCCGTGTGGTTCCCGGCAGAGTAGAATAGGACCAACCCATCCTCAGCCTAGGGTGTCGTAAAAGGCGACTAAAGGCCGCCGTGTGGTTCCCGGCAGAGTAGAATAGGACCAACCCATCCTCAGCCTAGGGTGTCGTAAAAGGCGACTAAAGGCAACTAACGCTGCACAACACCAACGCAGCCCCTTCGGAGAGCGTGAGTGCCTCTCCGAGGGAGTAATCTAGCACTCAAAAACAAGCATGGATGGAAGATGAAAAAGGAAAGTGCATAGGGCCGCTGCCTGGGGGGCGCCAGGGCGCGTCTGGAGCTGGCGCTGGACGTGGCAGCATGCGGGCCGCCAGCAACCCCCCCCGACCGGCACCACCACCTAGCCGGCCGGTGTATCCACCATCCCCACCAGTTGGCTTGGCGCCGACAGAGTCTCAAGGGACTCAACATTCCGTGCCCGCCGCTGGTGGAGTGCGCCGCATGAGATGGACAACTTCGGCGCCAGTACTCGAACGCGACGGAGTCCGGCTCTACTGGGACCGGCCTATCGCCACGGACAGGACGATACTGGCGAACAAGCCTGATATCGTGGTGATGGATAGGGCACAGTCGAGGGTGTTTTTAGTGGACATTACCATCCCGCATGACGAGAACCTCGTGAAAGCCGAAACAGAGAAAAAACGTAAATATCTGGACCTGGCGCACGAGATTGTCGACATGTGGGGTGTTGATTCCACTGAAATCATCCCTATCGTTATATCTGCCAACGGTTTGATCCCGGTTAGCCTCGCTCACCATCTGAGGCAGCTGGGTATCCGTGACGGTTCGCTCGCAGCCAGGATGCAGAAGGCGGTATTACTCGACTCGGCTAGGATTGTCCGCCGATTTCTCAGCCTACAGCCCTAACCCCCGGCCGTTTGATCTCCCTGCCGGGGCGTAATCCTCCACCCGCTTATATTATCTAAGTAAGTTTATGTAAACTTATTATACTCCTTATATAAGTATTGTATTATATTTATTTATATGTGTATATGTATATCTTGAACGGGTGGAGTGTAGCAATTAAAATAATAATAATAATAATAATATACTTGGTGTGCAATAAAGTATATTATTATTATTATTATTACGTACCACAACTAAAGATAAAGAAAACAAGCTTGTAAATTCTCTACAGAGAGAAAGAAAGAGAGAGAGAGGTTTCGCACTCTTGAGATTTTTCACTGTATTCTATTGTGGCAATAATTTGCAGCTGTTAACATAACTTTTTGTGACATAACTTTTACCATTTTAACAAAATAAAGCCACAAACTACAACTTAAGTGTAGGTAACTTGCAGGTCAGTTTATTTGTTGCCCAACGAATCGGAATTGTGATTCTAAGTGGAAGTGCTGCCAGTATTGGTGCCATTAAATAAATGAATAATAGTTGTCTGTAAATTACTATATTTTAAGCTTTGCGTTGCAAATATGTTAATTATTTTTACTCAAGTTTTTTTTATATAAATAAACATCGTATTGATATATGTTGCAATCTTTAGAACTCAATATTGTAGTATGTAAATGAAATAGTATAATTCACTTTTGGCCAAGCCATTAGGATATCCTTTTAAGTATATTTTTCTAATTAAAGCTTATGCTTACAGAAACTTTCACTTGTTTTATAATTAACTACATTTTATGTACACAGAATTATGTGATCCAGCGAACTCGGAAAATAATATTGGATTCATTGGTACCTCAACCAGTACCATTTTTCGCCTGCTCATTATAACTTACACATGTATAGTTTTCATTCTTGCACGAGTTGTGTTTTTGAGTCATGGGATTGCTTATTCCGACGAATACGCTCCAGCTAGGACTAGCATGCATTATGGTAAATAGCATTTTAACCATCAGGTAAATTTTGAAGCTAAATGGCATTCAATGTTTCCCTCCCTTCGATTGGACTGTTTTACTTTAATTATACACAATTTTGTGTTTATAAATTAAACAAAAAATATCGTGAATAACAAATCTAGATAATGTCGGATTTTTTTATTTTTATTTTCACGAATTAACCTTGATAATATAAGGTTATTATAAAACGAGTTTATTTTCAGGTGTTTTGCTAATATCTCGAATATTCCCACTCATTCTGGGACACAAAATGACGGACGCTGTGGAAAATAACATTGTAATTCAAACCCTTGCTCTAGCAATGGGAACCTTGGGGAGTTTGGTGCAGCTGCCTTGTGCAATACCAAAAGAAACGTCTGTTGTGAACGAAGTGCAGATGGAACAACCTTTGATAGACAGAGGTCAGTGTTTTTGGTTTTTCGTATCAATTTTTGATACAAAAAAAAGAAAAAAAAAAGAATAAGAAAAAATTATTAATTGTTTTTTTTTATATTTAAGATAAATAGTTTTATAAATAGAACGTAGTTCGTGTAAAGACAAAAAATACGAACGTACCTACTTATGCATCTCTTACATCACAGCATACTTTTAATGGTGGATATAATTTTAATTTTGTTTATGTTCATTTTAGACCGTATGGGTCTAGTTCAGTAACTTGATAGAGATTATTAAGCATTATGTCAAATTTTAAGTCTCCCACAGTTAATGAGAATATTTCATCGGCAAACCGGAGGCGAGTGATGTATACGGGGAGTAGTTAACGTTAATATGAAATCCGTTCTAATCCAGAATTTTAAGATGTCTTGCAACGGAGTGATAAACAGTTTTGTGGAAATTACTTCTTCCTCAGTGGTTTTGTCTGATTGATAGATATTTTGACATGACAACTCTATATATGCCCCGTATTAAAGTTATGCAGGTCGCAAAACTTATTTTATTTTATTTATTTTAATTTATAATTTTTAATAAAACTTACAGCTAGACAATTATGTTATAATTTTGAAATAATAATAAAAGGCCAATTACAAGTTTTCACTGTTAGGATATATTATAGTTCCGATTACTAATTTGTCGATACGCAGACGCGTCTTGTGATGTTTGGAAATTATCAGCTGGGTCTATCTGATGGCACTTTCAAGTCCATGTTTTATTCGAAGTAAACGTGGTGACACGGTGTTAAAACTACGCAAATATTAAAAATGTCACTTAGAAGTTGTCTGTTTTTCTGCCGATAAGCGGACTTGGCTCCTAATGGCCAGTCTTATTTCTTGTGGGACTTACAGTACTTTGACTCGCTTTTAGGCATAATTTCCACTAGGATTTCCTATCCTGTTGTGGAGTCTCTCAAAAAAAAAGCATTTCTTTTGAAAATTGGATATGTGCACGATTTGATTGAAGCGTTGTCTTTACTAGCCACGCACTTTCCGAATTTACGTTAATATTAAATGTGTTAAATTCCATACTTCATTGAATATGTGCAGTTTGGTGGACAATTAACATTAATAAGTGATTTTCGTTGGAGGATTACTGTGCCATAAATCTGACTTTTGGAAAATTTGTTGATCATATGGAGACGTTCGATTTCATTTGTCCAAAGGAAAATACTTTTTTACAGAAGATATAAATTTTTTTTTTTTTTTTTTTTTTATGTTAGTTGGATAGGCAAACTGGCAGACGTGCCACCTGATGGTAAGTGGTCGACGTCGCCCATGAACATAAACTAGTTTACCTGGAACTAGCCCAGCCAACTCATTTATGTGTTGCCTATCCTGAGACATATGATGTTAAGTCTCGGTGCCAGTAATTACACTGCCTGTCTTGCCCTTCTTTCCGAAACACAGCAAAGCTGTTTCACGGAAGAAATAAGCAAGATGGTGGTACCCATGCAGCCGGGATCGCGGCACAGCTCATCCCTCCCACCGGTAGGTTTATAATAAAAATATCCTTTTTGACCGAATATCTTCCTTTTTCATTTCGAGTGTTTATTTACAGAATGATTTACTGTAAAGTGTTTATCTTTTAGTGTTAAATTAAGGGTTGCGAAGCATGTAGTCGTTTTTGCAAATTACTGTTTCGGTTATGATGTTTATTTTTCTGGGGGTTGTGTCACTTTTTAAAGTAAATTTTTTTTACCTTAGGCTCTTAACGAAATTCGTTTTGATTAATCGATTTTGTCATAGATTAGTTTAAATTATTGTTCAACTTTAAAAGACATGACAGTCAAGCGAGTATAACAAAATCTAACTTTAACAATGTATATTTTTTCACAAGGAATGTTGCTTCACGGTGATAAATAATAACATCTTTCTTTTTATTCGATTATTTTCGTTAACGTGCACGTTATGTTAAATGTTAAATAATAATTTATTCTCCAATATTAATCATAAAGCTAATTTTTACAATGATAAAACCGGAAAATTGTTTGGAAGATGTCCCACTATTATAAAAGATAAGGCGATCTTTATTAGACTTATTTAGTTATTAAGGCAGTAAGTGATAGATTAAGTAGACGTTTTGGAAAAACTGTAATAGGTAACCGAGTTTAACTGTAGGTAAATTATTGAGATTGGCTGCAAAAGTTTTTTTGTAACTAAAGATAAAATAAAAAGTTTAGAGAGATAGTTTTATGTCGTGACTGTTTGATGAATATTAATAACATATCTGGTTTATGTTACAGGTTTGTGCACAAGTATTAGTCGCGTGTTGAACAATCCAATGGCGATTACCCAAATCTTTGCAATGGGACTTGTGTCGGCCTCTCTGTGGGGATACGGATACTATGAGCTCGACATCGTTAAGGTATTTTTTTTTACTTTATCAAATTACAATACGCTGTACTTACTTTGACAGAAATAAACTACAAACAGATTAAATCAATAAAACTGGATATTAATAAAAGGACAACAAACGTGAGCAGGAAAAACTAAACAGAAAGGAAAGAGTCCTTAAATGTTAATAAGGAAACAAAATGTTCATAGAAAGTTTGTCGTTTTTAATTTTTTAAATTCAATGTTTTTTTTTTTTTTGTTCTTTTTTGGTAAAGAATACATATCTTTATCGGATCGCTTCTTTGAAAACATTTTCAGACGAATTTTCATCTATATTGGTCATTCCAAATTAGTTTACGTTTCAGTTAAAAAGCTTAAAGCTTATTTTATTATCTCTCATTTATTGTCGTTTTTTATATGTATATAGTTAAAGTTATTATGGAAGGTTTTTTTTTGGTTCAGTCCACCAGTAATTTAAATCACAATATTCCTATTTATCTAATCATTAAGGTGGTTTTGAGTATCTTAGTCTTTTGCTGTTTTAATCTCCATATAGTTTTATTTGCGTTAATAAAAGGTCTTATCATAATGCAAGTGTATTTTTTCAAGTTTTTGTATTAACTTCAAAGTGGGTGATGATTTTTTTTATATTCCATAAAATCTTTTAATTATAATTAATATAATTAAAAGATTTTATGGAATATAAATAAATATAAATATAATTCGTTAGTAACTTTTATTAATTACCTTACTATTTTAAAGTAACTAATAGAGTATTTTTTATCCAGGTGAAATTCAACTTACTTCCTGGTTCTAGTGGATATCTACTATTTTGTGAAATATTATTATATATTTTCATCGTTGTTACAATAGCGGTAAGTACATAGTACATTTTTTTTATAATAACAGATCAAATTATAACAAGTTTAACAACATTTATAGATACATAGTAACGTTAAAAAGTTGAACAAACACAATTTGCTTTTAGTAGACTGTATATTTATTTACCTCGTTCTTATATAAAAAAAGATCCTTATTTTTTATCATTACATATCTTTCTAATAATATTTTTTTAGATTTTTACAGCTAAAATTGATAAAGAATAAAAATTATATTTCTTGAAAGTCTAAATTCGGATAGGTGGAAACGGGTGCATTTAAAAATCAAATAAGCGTAAATTTTTCTCTGATATCTGGTTCTTTGATATACCAAGGAACAGTCCCTCAAAGTTAGAGTAAAATCTAAGACAGACCAGCAACAATTGTATTTTTTATTTTTATTGGGACGATTTCATATGGAATGACACATTCATTAACACAGCCATATGCTGGAACCATCTCCCAATATTCTTCATTCGAAAATGACATCTTTAAAACTATCAATAGGCGCGTAAATAATACAGTTTGCAAATTTTCGACCGACGCGTGCGCTAGATAAAAATAAACTATAGATTCGATTATTCAAATATTAGTACCACGGGTAATTTCTTAGAATGACAGTACTTCTATTAGCTACTGCAAGTACTTCACATCAAAATATATCATCAGAAATCAAGAGTATGTCATATGAAATGATATAATTAAATCTCAAAGTTTTTATAAAAAAAGAAATCGGTGTAAATTCGGCAGGCCGGGATAGTTTAATGAGGAATGTCCATTTAATTTTCTTTCTTGTCTTATGGTTATATAAAAATTGAATAAGTCTATAGCGCTACCAATTTCTTATGCAAGCTATGTCTATTTCAGTATGCCGGCACTGTTTTTTCAGCTCCTATACTCATGGAGTTTTGTAAATTGAAGGCGCTCAAGCAGGCAGCGATAATGAGTGTGTTCATGTTCATATTTTACATATTAATAACAACCGTTCCCAGCTGCGATACAGGGAATGTCACGGGACTGGGGAGAAATTATTACGGTCACCCGGAATGCAGTCTTACTTGCAAGTAAGTTAAAATTTTAGACTTGAACATTCATTAATTGGTATATGAATACAAAAGTATTACTAGAAGTGCTAAGTACTGCTTATATTATATAGTAATAGCCAGCGAACTAGGAGGTATTTCATATAATGTTAAGTGATCACTGCGGTCTAGAAACACTTTCAGCACCAGATGGATCCCGCTTAAAGGTATAAAAGGTGTAAGAAAATAAGGATACGCAGAAAGAGGTAGTACGTTGATTTTCAAGTTGTAAACGTAGCCTTATATACCACTTCTAGCTGGTTTTTTCTAAGAATGTGGTACTGCTCTGGTCAGGCAGCTCATTTCGAAATGGCCATTTAAATACACTAGGCACTATAACAAAAAAAAAATGTTCTGATATTATTTTTTGGATAAAGTATATAGCAATAATTGAAAGTAGATAAGTCAGTTTGGAGTAAGTTGTTTCTGTTGGAAACTATTTAAATACATCGAATAATAATTAATTTGAAAATCCTGTTAAAGCTGTAAACCTCAATGGGAGGAGTTCAAGCCGGTGTGTGCGGTGGATACTATGGTCAGTTACGTGTCACCGTGCCAAGCTGGTTGCCGTGAATCTCATGAAATCAACGGGATCCAGTAAGTAATATTTAAAAAAAAATATATTTTTCGTAACTCGTGTCGAGGACCATCTGGGATAATAATGCCAGATGGTTACAATTTTAAGTCCAGTTTAGCACCGCTAAATATTCGTGTTCTAAATTTGTCTTAAAAATTTATCTCGTATTTGGGCGGAGAAAAACTTCGCATGGAAACCTGCATATCTCGCCATAGTTTTTTTTCCAAAGTTTAAAAAATGTTAAAATCTTTATCATTGTCATCAATCATCATATCAGCCGTTGGATGTCCACTGTTAAACCTAGGCCTCCCCCATGAATCTGTCCCCCGAAAATCTTTATAGAAAAGTTTATTTATATCATTATAAAAATACTTATAATTCCTCAAGTAAGCCAAGAGAGTGAGATCTCAATGTGTCGCATTGCTGAAGTGGCAAGGGGCGGGGTAACAGGATTTTGCATGCACCGATAGTCGTTGGGGTTTTGTGATAGTATTGAAATGTCGATGAACTTGTACGTTTGAGTGTTTGAGTGTGAGTGTTACCCCTTCTTTATACTCGTTTTTTAAGGCGTATGCGAATTTTTTACTAAAATTTAACCTTTATAAATAATTTAAGTTCCATTTCCATTAACTACGGATAGCTAACTGTTGTGTTATTAAGTTAAATTATGATTGGACCAGAGTGTACTCGAACTGTACGTGCGTGACCGGAGGGCGCGTGCTGGAGCGCGCGTGTAGCGAGGCGTCGTGTCGGAGTGCTCACCTCCTGCACGGCTTCATGTACAATATACTCGTCACATTCGCAAGTATGAAAAATTATTTTTTAATTATTAGGTACTAATTGAAAAGACTAGATCAAATCCGACAAAGTATACTAGAAGTTTAAAAAAAATGTTGAAGGCTTAAATTTATTTCATAAGTTTCGATTTAAGAAGATATCGTTAGTAAGACTATCTCTCAATTCTCAAAAACAAAATTGTGACACAAACGAGATCATCCACCAGTCTCTAGTGAAGCAGAGTGGTATATTACGATGCAATTCTTCTCCTTCGCAGACATCAAGGAGAAGAATTTTTCCAAGAATTAATAGGTATATTTATAGGTACTTAAAGTACCGATAAGACGGGTATCTGTAATACGCTTTAGCTTCTGAGTGCAAATGTTATCATCCTAATGAGATTGTAATAGCTAATAAATAATAATAAATCTAAAATATAAATATCAACAGCGACTGCATATTTGTATTGTACTATTTACCTATATTTTAAAATATTTATAAGGAGACACCCGATAAGCGTGGATGTCTAGACGCGAGCCGGAACCAGAGAGGGCGCTTTTCCTCTATGTCCACAAACACGAAAGAGGCCGTTTGAGCGCAGATAATAAGAATGAGAGTCAAATCTAATGGAGATCTAAATGTAGTTATTCATAAACAATAGATATATATAGCAAGTATTACTATAATTATAATTTTGCGATAAAAATATTTAACAAACTGAACCACTAAACTGAACTGAATCAGCCTGTAACGTCCCACTATTGAGTAGGGGTGTGCGATAATTATCGATAATTCGTAACTACTCGATAATTTTTCATTTGATAATTATCGATAAGTTTTCATTCGATAATTATCGATAAGTTTTCATTCGATAATTATCGATAATTTTGTGCGATCCGATAATTATCGATAATTTTGTGTGATCCGATAATTATCGATAATTTTGTGTGATCCGATAATTTTCGATAATTTTGCCTCTTCTCCATATAGGAAAAAGGTTATAACATAATCCACCACGCTGCTCCACTGCGGGTGTGGGTGGACAGTATCCCTACCATGAATAACGAATACTATCAGGTATCCACGGTAACAACCAAGATTGGCTTTATGTTTTAACAAAAAGAACGACAAAAAATTCTGATGAACACATAATACGAAGTTCTCAAAAAAAAATCTCTATTGTTCTTTGTTAAAAAAATTTAGTATTCATCTATTTTTTGAGGCTATTTTTTTTGATTACCTATATCTAGAACAATATTACCGATACATATAACTCAAAATGGAACCTATAATTTTGGCGCCTATAATTTTATTTATGGTTACAGATTATTTCGTTAAGCTATGGTGATTATTGACAACTGTAGTTTTGGCAAAACAAAATTATTTTTATTCAAAATTTTTGGTGCTGACATAAAAATTTGGTGTCAAAATTGTAAAACAAACAGTTTAAAAAGACCGACATAATTCTTATAGATAAATGAATAACATAAAATAATAATATTATAGTTGCAATACAAATATTTCTTTAAATTTATTTGATAGTCAAATTTTTAACACAAATAATCATACGGGGCACAAGCTAGTGGACCAAGCCATTGTTTGTAACCCCATTAAATTTAGAATACATACTAAACCTTCCCTTGTTTGGGTAAAAAAAAGATGAGGATGACCTATAGGGCCTGTTACAGACTAGCTACGCCACCGATCAACCCTCTAGCTTTGTTCATAAATTTGTGGCTAAATTTTGGCTTAAACCATTTACAGTTTTAGTACTTCAAGCACAGGGCGTGCTCTTACTGAAAGTCGTGGACCTTCGTGATAAGTCCGTGGTGATAGGCGTGGCTTCTTCTTTCGTCGCCATCATGACCTTCGTCGTAGGACATTTAATTTTCTATGGGCTTCAAGGTACGATTTACATTCGCTTTTATCTGTTTGGTATGACAGAGAAAAGACTTGAATGTAATGATTTTTGTATTTTTCGGTAATATCAGATATAAATATAATATTTTTTATTTATTTCGACTTATGAATTATACTTATTTGACCACGTTCTTTTCTTTAATTATTATTTGACAACTAGCTAGCAATAATTTTCGCGGCATTCTACACTGACGTTCGGAAACATCAAGAGAAAAGCTTCGGAATGTAAATAAAAATCAATGATTAAAAAGTCTTCTGTAAAATATAAAAAAAAATATTATTAATTCGTAATTTTTGATATTTCTTAAATGAAGCTTAAATAATGACTGGTCCGGTGGCGAAGTCGGCAGTGACCTTGATTTATGCACCTGCATTGTGGATTCGATTCCTGCTTCGAGTCTGGGGTATAACATATACTTATTTATATTTAAATTTATTTAAAAAATAGTATATATCAGCACCTTAAGAACAGATGACCGTGTGTGTATGTTAAAATACATAATTATAATTATATTTATTTATATATTTTTAATTTTTGCAGTTACCACTTGCCGTTGGTTCGAAGGGAATAAGTGTCATCTACAGAGTGAAGCCTTTCCTTATCTCGTCGGTGCCAGCTGCGCGTTCCTCGTGCTGACATCAATTATGACTACTGCTACATCTTGGCATTTTTTTCAAAATGTCAAATAAAAACGAAGATATCGTAATAAGATTATGAAAACAAAATCTGATAATATTTTTAATGTAATTAACACACCTATTTGTAACAGACTATATAAATCTGAGAATATGTTATTAATAAGTTACCACTGATCCGAATTCTATATTTCGTTTAAAAATCTTTTAGTGTTAACTTTTTACTATTACTTTTTTTAAGGTACGTGTCACATTGATACAGATTTAAGTTATCAAAAAATATTGTTTTATAATATTACTAGCATCCCACCATTACTTCGCAAATCGCACGTTTAGTACATAATATTCTTATTGTTAGAGAAAGCGAGGGTACGGCACCGGAATGGTTGCAACAAGCGATTCCATCAACAGTGTCAGACTTGCACTTAAATTAAATTTATTTACGCTCGCGTTTATTTTTATTGAACTCCTAAGATATTAAATATTAATTAAAATTATATGTTACCTATTCAAAATTACAGAAATCTGGCGCCCGTAGTTAAACTGTATTTGAATTATAACAGTCTTGCAAAATATTTACCTGGCATTGATATACCTATTTGGTGATTCTTATAACATGTAAAAGAAAGTTATTGTTCATTTACTCAAATATTTTTATTTGAATTTCCTAATTAATATTCTGTTTTTGTAATAATCTCTTTTCTTTTTAATTATTTCTTTTTTTTTATAATTAATGGTTTTGTTTAGTATATCACTAAGCTGTCTAGTAAGCTGAAAAAAAGATTGCATGTTATGCATGCTAGTTATTGATATAAGTATGTATTAAAACTTTACTGTACTGTGTTTATATTAATGTAAAAATATGTATATTGTTAATATGCTTCAATAAATAAACAAGATTATTATAATGTGCATGCTTAAGGGAACTCACGTATTTAAGTTGATAAGGATTACTCGTAAAACTGTTTCCATCCAAAATCTTTCCATTTACCGCATTGTACGTGACAATTATTTATAAGTTAACATGTAACATGTCACAGGATAGGAAATACATAGATGAGTTCCCTGGGCTAATTCCAGGTAAACTAGTTTATGTTCATGGGCGACGTCAACCACTTACCATCAGGTAACTAGTATATAATATATCGCTCGCCCCGCCCCCGCTCCCGCTACCGCCTTCAGTGCCGCCGTGCTGCTAGATCGCGCATTCAGTTTTCAGAAGCGATAAATGTATCTATTTTTAATTAGGAATCAATCCCGCAGGAACTCCGGGATGAAAAGTAGCCTATGTGTTATTCTGGATCTTCAGCTACCTACATACCAAATTTCATCGTAATCGGTTCAGTAGTATTTGCGTGAAAGAGTAACAAACATACTCACATACTTTCGCATTTATAATATTAGTAGGATTATAATGACCTATTTGTGCATTTTTGATTTTAAATACAATAGTTTATAAAGGAATGCCTAATATTATTAATGTGAAATGTGAGTTTGTTTGTTACGCTTTCACGAGAAAACTACTAAGCCGATCATCATAAAACTTTGTACACATATTCTTGGAGGTATGAGAAGTAACATAGGATACTTTTTTTTTGGTCACGATTACCGCCGCGGGCAGAAGCTAGTAAGTAATAAATGCCTTGAAAATTCTGTTGCAATATTTTATTCATAGAGATAACTAAACTAAGTTAACTTACTTTAGTTACTAACTAAAGTAAGTAAAGTAAGTTACACAACAACTAGCAAAAAGTAAACAACAATTGGGCTATAATATTAATTTTTATTCCGGTTCTTTATTTTGATTAAAATTTGTTATTATGTTATAAAGAGCGAAGTACTTCCAATACAATGCGGTAAATCTCACTGTAAAATTCACGCTGCATGTCACTGCGTTGTGTATGTAGAGTGTAGTGTAGTAAATAATTAAACAGTATAAATAATAACTAAAAAGTTATTTCGAATAGATAACGATGAAAATAATTATTGTATTTTTAATTTCATTTGAAAAAGAAGAAGTCAACGCCTGTACATATTTTAAAGCAATGTTATAACAATAACTACAATATTTACTTCACTATAGTTTTTAAGTTTTTAATTGTACATACATTTTTTACTGTATGGGTAAAAATAAGCAAAATAGTTGCTATCTATGAAAGAATTAATATCTAAATACTTGTAATAAGCATAAAATAAAATAAATTGAATACATACATAATTATGGCTTTCAAGAAAGTATAAATGAAGTTTGATTTTTGACATTCCATGACACTGACAAAGTGACAACAGAATGAGACTGGTTTTGTGATGAGAAATCATTGGACTTTAGCAGCTACGCAAAGTTAGCACCCCACTGAAGGATTTTTTAAATCAAAATGACTTTAATCGATAGGTCTACGTTTTTACTTTTAAAAAAAAACCTAACAACCTAAAAAAAGACCTAATAACCTATTATTGATAGGTTGTTAGGTCTTTTTTTTTTTTGTTGAAAAAATAGACCTATTTATTAAAAATATTTATTAAAAAAAATAGGCGACCTAACAAAAATTTTGGTGGACCTATACAGACCTAACGTAGACCTATCGATTAAAGTCATTTTGATTTCAAAAATCCTTCCATGGGGTGCTAACTTTGTGTAGCTGACTTTAGCACCGCCGTCGTACGGTCGTAGTAATCTTCTTGTAATCTGTCAAAGTTATATAAATACGTTTTCTATCTCATTGTTTTATCGATATACGCGGTTCTTATAAGTGTTTTCGCGATGGCTGATAGCGTCGAAGCAAGGCCAAAGGTAATAGTAATAATACGTAATAAAAGTGTGAACTATACGAGAAGTTATCGTTTATTATTCAATGATAGCGATAAGAGTAATTATTATTTATTTTCTCGACCTTGCCTATCGTGGAGGTCATCCAAAAGTTCAAGTTTGAATTTCTTTTAAAGAATTATGAATTTAATCTCTTTTGCGACGTTCTATAAATGTTAAAATGACTTCTTCAAGTTGATTAAAAATGAATGGATCAATTTAATTCAATTCTTCGTTAAATAATTTTAATAATATACTAACGACCTATGTATAAAGATTATTTCAAAATAAAGTTAAAAACTATGTTATACCTACTAATAGTAGTCACATGATAATGAGAAGAATTTTTTCTAATGAATAATAACTTGTTTAAATAAGTGCTATCATAACATTAGAAATAAGTTTTTTTATTCATATATTTTTAAATAGAAAAAAAAAAAACAAGACTTAAAATTTTGTATGGTTAAAAAGAGTTGATAAATTACAGGCCAATGACAACAGGCTGAAACCAGCGGTAAGACCAAATAGAAATACCTCAAAATTTTCTTTTGTAATTAACAAGCATAGGTTATTTTTTTTTTAATATTCAATATAGCATAATTTATAAAATAAATAGACAAATAATGCATGAATCTAAGTTATCTAGTTTAAACGTAGTCATTCAGCATGAATTGTTATTAAAAAAATTATAAATTGGTTATGGTAGGAGTTCTTTTTTTTATGTTGCTTGTTTTGATTTATGTAAATAACAACATAAATTTGATCTCATTTTAAATTCATTCTATATGTTAGTAAGTCATTTGTTAATTAGAGATAAGTAATCCACAGTATTTCAGCTGTTTTTATGTTTATCACTTTCAATATGTAGGATAGTAGCATGACGTTTAAAAGCCTAAGTCACATCTCTATAATTAAGTGTAAAAACTATTAAAATCTATTTAGTTATTTCCAAGTTTATTGATTACAAACAAATTTGGCTTCTTTATAATATTATTGTAGATTAACCTACTTTTTTTAATTAAAACTATCTTGATTATCTCTATATCATCATACTCCTTCTTAATGGTTTAAAAAAAGACAGAAAAAAAAAATATATAGCAATGAGAATATGCATTAACTTAATATATCGTATGGTTTATTTATTGTGATATTATATTTGTGATATATATTTTAGAAATTGAAATTAAGTATAAATGGTTTTGTTGAATTGTGTCAGATATTTAATTTTTGTGTATAAAATTTCAGTATCATATCTTAGTACTCATAATTTATTATTACATAATCTAATGTTTTCTTTAAACATTTCATGAAACAGCTTTAGCCGTAATTTTTTTTTCTACCTCCGCTGAAAGTTTGATTTTCGCCCCTGTGAAGCGGGACAAAAGTGACACTTTTTCCTTGCTTCACAGGGATGAAAATCGAACTGTCGGCCTAGGTAGGAAAAAAGCGGCACTTTTTCCCCGCTTCACATGGACAAAACTTGAACTTTCAGTCTAGGTAGGAAAAAAAAAGTATGTGCAACATCGGAAGAAAGTACTACATTCTTTCCCACACAGAAAACGACACGGACAGAATTTAGTACTTTAGTCCCTTGTGACACAAAATACTATTGTTTATAGGTTTTTAATGGATTTAATGGTACATAAAATTAAGTTTTATTAAATAAAAATAAATAAAAATATTAATACTGATAATATTTATTATATATATTTGTCCTCAACAAAATTATATAATTAGGTAAACATCAAAATGTTCAATCAAATAATAAATATATTGTCGAATTGAGAACTTCATGTTTTATACCACTATTATTCATTCTATTTTATTCAATTGACTTTTATAAGTAATTGTATTTAGATTTATGTAAATCAGTAAGTCTAGTAAATTATAATAAAATCATTATTTAATTATTTTAATTTGAATAACTAGTAGATAAAGATAATTATAAATAAATGTTTTTTTTTGGTCTTGGTGTTTCTCCTCGTAGGTCACCAAGCCTCGGAGAGCATGTCAAGCCCTCTGTTCCTTAGGAATGCAAGAAGGATTGGCCTTTTTCTATAGTAACTATAAAAGGCTATTGTCCAGCTGTAGAATATTTACAGCCTGTTTCATTTCAGTTCATTATATAATATACATTTCCTTAAAATATCAAAATGATTTATTACTCTCTATTACATCCAGTTATGAATCATAATTTTTAATTGCTTTTAATGGTGCCATAAGAGCACAGATGATTTCATCAATTTCATGTATAATGGAGATCCATGACTTTGAGGTATCTTTAATTTATAGATATAGGAAATAATAGTAATTTTGTTAAAACCTCTAACACTTGTAATAATGTTAGTCTTTATAACTATATACTGTACTGTATCAGTCAAGTTGTGAACAACCCACTGTTGAGCGAAGGCCTCTACTCCATATAAAATAAGGTATGGAGCTTAATCCACCAAGCTGCTCCATTGCTGGTTGGCGTATAATTTCCCTACTATGTTCGTAGTAACTCGTAGTAAGTAACATTCGTTATCAGGTGTCCGGGACCGACGGCTTTACGTCTCCGAGGCACTGTGGGGAGATGCACAAGGACATACACCAAACCGAAAACAAATATTTGGACAAATCCAAATATCTGTCCTGAGCGGGAATCGAACCCGATATTATATAAGTGTATATATATATATATATATATATAGGTATATATATATATATATATATATATATATATATATATATATATATACCTATATATATTATAACTATATAAGGTGTGACAAATATATATCAGCTTAGTTAGTTATCAACTTAACCCAATTTCAGGCTAAACTAGTTTACTTTAGGCCGAACTGAGTTTTGATGATATTATTAAATTAATGGTAAAAAGAAAAATGACGTACGAATAAATAAATAAAAAAAAAGCTTATTACGTATTCCATAACTTTGGAAAGGAAAGTGAATAAGGATGATAATAAGACATTGAAGTGGGTTTGTTAACTTTAGATAAAGGGACAACGATGCTTTTTATGGTCTGAACGTTTGTGGATCCACATCCACACACACTGACGAAGGGATTAGTACACAATTTTATAGTCACTCAACCTGCTATGGAATGGGCTATGCTTGGAGTCTCTCTCAAAATCAGAAATGAGATTATCCGCGAGAATCAAAGTAACCGACACAATCCGTAAAATCAGGAAGTGAAGTGGTAGTGAGCTGGTCATGTATGTCGTAAGACCGATGGTCAGTGGAGTAGACGTATCTAGGACTGGAGACTATGTATCAGCAAACGCAGTTTGGGGCGTCCTCTGGCTCGCTGGACCGACGACATACGCAAGGTCGCCGGCAGAGGCTGAATGAGGATTGCGGAATACAGGGAATTTTGGCACGAACTTGGGGCGGTCTATGTCAAGCAGTGGATTGCTATTGGCTGAAGTGAAGCGCACGTTTGTGTTGTGTATGTTTCCGAACTCCCAATACAGGATTCTTGGCCTACCGAGGGTTGTTGAGTGTAAGGCGTTTTTGTATTTATTTTTAAGATCGGAAGTGCGTGGGGCATCTATCTCCACATGTTATGGATTTCTCTGTTTTGTTATTCTACAGCAAAGAGGCTCCTCCTGTCTTCGTGCTATTAAAATCAAGTTATTTGGTCATATAAAGTATTTAATTATTTCGGCCTTGGACAAACTAGTTTGGTCAAAATTTGCGTTTACGTAACATATACCCGTATATGCTAATATATAGAGTAAATAAAATTGAAAAGAATAACACCGTTCAATATTTATAAATAAGTTAATTTATATTTGTATAACGTTGACTTTGAGATCGGATTGTACCACGCTGACAAAAGAAAATTTGCAGGCAATCAAACAAAATTATAGGCATTATCTGTCTAGGTACTGTGTCTATTTATAAACCGGTCAGTTTGTTTACGGAAAGAATATTAGCAATTATAAATAAATGGCATATATATATATTATAAAACAAAAATTCCTCGTCTGTCTATCTGTTCGTGATTAACTCAAAAACCACGACGTATTCATGTGATTATTACCAATAGACAGATTGATTCATGAGGAAGGTTTATGTGTATAATTTGTTAACATTTGTGTAAATTGGTTGAAATATTTGACGATAATTGTTGGAAATGTCGGAATAAGTCAAGCGGCATGGGATCTTACATCGAAAACGTTGTCGAAACCTTTAATTTTTAATATATATGAATACTACACCTAGACTCGAAACGGGAAACGAGACAACACTGGAAGAGAAAGCACAGTATCTGCTAACAGCACATTCAATAGGCTATAAACGCTACGATTCGTTGTGGAGTATTTATCAATGAGGATGAAATCACTCGGAGTTTTTTCATCACAGTACCTAATATTTTTTAATCTTTTTTTAGCATGATACTTTACACTGTAAAAAAATAGCATGTAAGTAAATTTAAGAGAAAATATTTCGGTCGGTGGACTCACGCTTCACATTAGAGGTAATAAGTTTAGAGATACTAAGTTACTAATGTAGCAGCTACAATGTACTGAGTATAAATTGATAAATTGGTTAATCGGAATTCATAAGGCATGGGCAAAATGAGCCTGTGGGTATAAATTTATAAAAGAAAAAAAACAACTTTAAATCTATCTAGTAGATTTATATGAAGAAAAAAAAGTTTAGGATAAGGAAATAATATACCTACCTACCTAATTTGTTTCTGAATAATTGCTAGTCATGATGATTGTAAATTCGTCCATAAAAATATAATATGATAAGAAATAAGATATTATTATGTTATAAAAGTTACCATGCAATAATTTTGTAGTTGAAGAGAAACTAAATTCAAATATAAGTATAGTTTCTTTTAGGAATCGCTTACGTATTAACTACTTTTTATCCTCCTACCTCTTCTTCACCCAAATAATCATGATTTTATTTAGTATTTCATCTATATATTCCAGTAAAAGTTAAGGGCTGAATTTTTTTTTTTTTTTGTATGAGAACTCCTCTTAATTTTTAACTTTTAGTATGTAACAATATAGCAGCCACAGTAATACATATTCTTTAAATGTTTTATGTGGATAGACGGATGGGAAACGGAGTCTTAGTAATATTAGTCTTAGTTTTATTTTGGTTTCCTTAGCCCTTGAGTTCAGAAAACAATAAAAAAAAAACAAAAAGAAAATCCTATTTCCTAAGATGATAAATTCTTATTTAATTTTTTGTCTATATAGTGTCCAGTTGAAGCGACAGCTGCTCCAATCAGTCCCTAATTAAAAGTTTAAAGTCCGTGAACTAAATTGAAGACCATTTCGTTTATAACAGTAACAATTATGTTGTGCACCAGACAATCAAATTGTCTCTGGAGTAGTTTGAGTTATCTATACCATATATTGTACTGTCAGTAAGTCATATTGCTCCAAAAATTACTAGTTATACTCAGGATAAAGGTTGGGGTGAAATTTGCTACGCTGCCTTATTGCGATTTAGAGGATGGACATATCTCAGAATTTCCTTCGAATCTTTGAAATTATTTTCGAATCTTATAACAAACAGACTTTTACTAAGGAACTAAGATGTTATACAACCGAAAGTTAAACGGCCAGCGAGTTAAATAAATTATCTAATTTAAAAACAGGCCTCTGGTACAGCAACGCCATCTTTATTTAAAGTTATTTCTGGGACACTTTTTATAACACAAGATTGTGTCCCTTACCTCTAACCTCCATAATAAGAACGTTCTTCCTGTCAATTTTTCCAATTTTTTGCCATGCCTATTATTCTTGCCAAAATGCTAAGAATTGGTAATTGTTCCTTGTAATTGACTATAGGATATAATAAATGTTGGTGATAAATAAAAATCTGTATCTTTAAATGCTCTCCGAAACACGGTGACAAAAAGATATAAAGAACTAGAAAAATATTAAGTAACCTAATAATATACATACATACCTATAATACCTAATAGCTGAATATCAACTCTGTATATTCTAGAACATACAGAATTATACTGAACTGGGCTTCCTCAGGTGTGTTCGTCTTGCCGTCTCCGTTTATATATCGTCTTAATTGAGCTATTTTCCTACAGATTTTTTGTTTGAGATGATGGAGATTTTTATTTATTATTCATATTTGTGGCATTGTTAAAGTAAAGGTTACATAAAAAGAAAAATATTGCTCAATCCATACTTTTAAAATAACATATCAGAATTAACTTATCTGTAATGTCTACCTATAAAAATTATTGTCAGATATAATTTTTTAAATATCTAATCAGTTATCGAAGACGTGTCCTAAAAAGTGATTGGAAAAATTCCATTATTTATCTTATATTTTGTACTTTGGACATCTTACGTTGTTGACTATATTATCTTGTGGTATATTTAATTGTCAATTGTTTTTCGACAGATCAAATCCAAACATTTTATTTTTTCTAGAAGAAATTTTAAGTAATTTATATTTTTCATTTTCTTTCTTAATCGGCAGTAGAGTAGTTGCTTAAACCATGTTAACTTCGAATAGAAGATGATTCTGTTTATCTGAAAGATGCTGCTTTATGAAGTTTTCTTGGCAATTAATTAACTCAAGAAAAAATCTGTTTTATTCGAACTTATAGATACCGATAATAGTGTGCTTAGGTAACGTATTGGTAAGTCAGACAAGTATCTGATTTCCATGATAGGTCACATAATTTCTGAAATTACTTGTAATTTTTCACTACTTTTCACCGATCTGGATTTTCAACTCTACCTTCGACATCGTAGAAATTTAAGCATTCAGTGTTTACTATTTTATTTCAGTTTCAATCAAAAATATAAGTTCAGCTACTTGTCTGATTCCCATGCTTCGTCACTTCGTTCTTTAAGTAACTGGTCACTCTTCATCGGTCTGGGTTTTTGTCTGACTCGTTTTTTGAAAGGGAAAGTATGGGTACATACTACGCGACCAATTTTTTTACACAAATTACCCCCTTCCCTTATTCGGTGACCACCTGTAGTATTTGCTAAGATAATCTCTTTTAATATTTTTTTTGCAAACAGAAAGTTAAAAAATTATTTATTGTGTCTTCTGTACTATGTGTTTTATCCATGTTTTTTTTTTTTTTTTGCTTCTTAAAACATATTTTCTTCATTTTTTTTTTCATATCTACAATCTCTTGTACATCCTAAGGAATGACTGGTGGAGAATGCTTTTAGCATTAACCGCGCCTGTTGTGCAATAAGTTATTATTTCACAATATTGTGTAATAAAGTATTAATAAAATAAATTTATAAATCCTATCTTAGTAATATTTAATAATATCAAGTTTTTATCTTTGGTCGACGTTTCGACGGAATTACATCAGTAATGTATGTATATACATATATATATATATATATATATATATATATATATATATATATATATATATATATATATAACGTCGAAACGTCGACCAAAGTATATATTTCGGTTTCACCAAAGATTATATTATAGGACGATTTGGGGAGGGTAGATCTGTTTTAATAAAGCTGCTCCTTAAAATAATGTTTAGTAATTGACGAAGAAAAATTGAGAAAAAAAGCACTATTGATTTTTATTAAAGTTACCTACTTACTAGTTTAAATGTTCAAAAATCGAAAAAGTATAATATTTTATGGATACGACTTTTGTGATATAATTTTTAAAATTAAGTTTTAGTATGACAATATAATAGATATTAGTTAATAAGAAGCAAAATAATATTGAAAAAAAGTTAATTAAATTAAAAAGTATAATGAAATGAAATGAAATGAAATGAAATGAAATGAAATGAAATGAAATTTAAAAACAGAAAGTTAAAAAATTATTTATTGTGTCTTCTGTACTATGTGTTTTATCCATGTTTTTTTTTTTTTGCTTCTTAAAACATATTTTCTTCATTTTTTTTTTCATATCTACAATCTCTTGTACATCCTAAGGAATGACTGGTGGAGAATGCTTTTAGCATTAACCGCGCCTGTTGTGCAATAAGTTATTATTTCACAATATTGTGTAATAAAGTATTAATAAAATAAATTTATAAATCCTATCTTAGTAATATTTAATAATATCAAGTTTTTATCTTTGGTCGACGTTTCGACGGAATTACATCAGTAATGTATGTAAATACATATATATATATATATATATATATATATATATATATATATATATATATATATATATATATATATATAACGTCGAAACGTCGACCAAAGTATATATTTCGGTTTCACCAAAGATTATATTATAGGACGATTTGGGGAGGGTAGATCTGTTTTAATAAAGCTGCTCCTTAAAATAATGTTTAGTAATTGACGAAGAAAAATTGAGAAAAAAAGCACTATTGATTTTTATTAAAGTTACCTACTTACTAGTTTAAATGTTCAAAAATCGAAAAAGTATAATATTTTATGGATACGACTTTTGTGATATAATTTTTAAAATTAAGTTTTAGTATGACAATATAATAGATATTAGTTAATAAGAAGCAAAATAATATTGAAAAAAAGTTAATTAAATTAAAAAGTATAATGAAATGAAATGAAATGAAATGAAATGAAATGAAATGAAATGAAATGAAATGAAATGAAATGAAATGAAATGAAAATATTTATTTCGTCATAAGGTGATTTTACACACTTAACGAATGTCAAAAAAATTTCATTTAAAACTAATACGTCAAATTATTACAAGTTAATGTCTCGGTAGACATAACATTACTATTATATCATCGGCTTTATTAAATGTTACAATAAATAACTTAATCTAATGTCCCTAGTGTTGGCCGAGAGGAAAAAAAGCCGGCGGAAAAAAACTCTCGGTACTCTATATAATATCTATTAAACATTCGACCACAATTATTTACTTATTTGGTTCATTTAATGTAGGAAAAACCAGATTTATAAACCAGATTGGCATTTTTTTTAACAATATACTAAACACAATTGATATTATCAGTTTTTTTTAATCCGTGTTCATCTTGGACAAAAACAGTTGAAATCACTAGTTTAAAATTAGTCAAATGTCATCCCTCAGCGGTTAAGATAACAACGGAGAAATAATAATATTATAATAGATATAAACGATATGTAGTGTATAATTTACTCGTGTAGAATCGTAACAAACATTTTATCATTTAGTACGACGACGTCCGCGGTTCGCGCGTCAACGAGTCGGTAGTTTCCCGCCCAAATTTGACGTTTGTTTTATTTTTATTTTTATTAATCCCATAAAAAGAAAAGCAAAGGAATTTTACACAGGAACTAATTTTAATGTTTTGAAGTGTTCAGTGAATATATTTAATTTGAACTTCGGATCATATTTTATCGACAATGGATATGCTTACGAAGGTATTTAGTTTTTTTTTTTTTATTTTATTTATCGAAAAATTTGTAATATACTTTTATAAATAAATTTACTTAATTTTATGTACATATACTGTTAAATAGTTTATGAATATATATTCATTAAAAATACAGTAATTATAACTTGACATTGTAAGGTTATCGTGAGTCTTTTGAATGATGTTTACATTAAATAATTAACTACAGATTAGATTCAGAATTAAAATGAGAAAATTTTAAACAGTTTTTAAAACAATAGACTTTTTTATGAAAAATCATTTGAATAAATGTATATAAAAGAGGACAGTATAAAAAAAGTGACTTCCCCCAATAAGCCTACTGAAGGATATTTTTAAAATTGAATAATTGTTGTTTATTAAAATAAAAACAAAAAAATTGACGTAAGTAATTGAATAATTTGTGTTGAAAAAAAAAAAAAAAACTTCATACAAAAGAACTACATAAAAATTAGACAAATGAGAAACAGTAATGACTTTCGACAAATTAAAAAAAAATACGATTTATTACATATAATTATGTATATACACTTGAAAACTTGACTATGAATCAGGTATAAACTGTATACCTACTATTGTAGATCTGCACCATCATGCTTAATCTTCATAATATTTAATATTATATTATTGTATGTAATTTTCGAACTTTATAATTTAAAATAAGTAGTTAATTACAAATAATTATATTGTAACTATTATTTACAAAGTTTCTTAGTAATTTTTTTTTTTTTTTTTTTGCTGTTTGTCATATTTTTGATTTTATTATTACTGTCAATTATGTGTATTGTTCGCGGCCGGCTTAAAAATCTATATCTGACAATGAGATTGCCTATTATACTAAGAACTTAAAAGACAACTGTTCTAGTGTCACCTTAACGCGGTTACGGGTTCGTTTTCCGCTCGGGACAGATATTAGTATTTGTACAAATATGTTTCCGGTCTGGTTGTATATCCTTGTGTGTCTCCTCACCGTGCCACAGAGAGCATGTAAAACCGTCAGTCCCAGTTGTTACCATAGGCATCTAATATCAATCGTTACTTATGATAGAGAAATTATCCGTCAACCCGCAGTGGAGCAGCGTGGTGGGTTAACTTCAAACTCAAGAAGGGTTTTTATTACATTGACAGACTGATTCAATTCATTACGAACTTAGGCACAATTTGTACTGAGTTTATGTCTAAATTCGACTTCTATTAAGCAAAATTAAAAATAGATAAATTATTATAACCGATTTGTAAATGATTATTTTTTTTCACGTCAATTTATTTATATTATGTACTAGCTGACCCGACAGACGTTAATTCTAACGACAATAAATTATAAGAAAATTCGCGAATTGTTAAAGGCGAGACGAGAGTTAAGTTTTCTGAAATTTTCAAATCATCTTTGTTAATAGCTAATGTCAAACTTATGTCAAATATATCAAGGTGCATATTTGAATATACAATTTTATTAAGTGAGCGTTCCAGTTATGATGTAAATTCCTTGGTTGTATAATTTTATTTAGGGCAAGATTTTCCTTACAGATTATAAAAATAACGTTCGACAAATTAAACGTAACCTTTTTGATGAGACTGAAACAAATTAATTACAATTTTAAAATATATCTGTGTGTACTTGTGTAAATATTACCAGCACAATTATAATAATGTATTTACTTTTTGACGTGATAATGTCTAGTAAATCGATGAAAGCCGGCAGCACTTCACGAAGTTTGTCACAATCCGCGAGCGAGAGCGCGGAACAAGCGATAGAGAGGCACGATCGGCCTAAGCGTTCGGCTTGTGACGCATAGTCTATCGATGCATCCGAGTAGAACAGACAGGACAGCGGCAGCACGCATCATACACGTAAACTGTTTTAAATAAACTTTTACTAATAAAAGATGACTAGTATACCTATATAATATTTTTATCAATGTTTTCTTATGACGTTATTACGTAAAATTATCGTCCGTAAACCGACTTTACAAACAACCATTTTTTTTTTATCTATTGATAATTAACTTGAATTCAGTTCAATAAAAATTCTAAGTCACCAAAGCTATTTTTGTATGTACTAATATGTTACGTATTGTGAATATAAATGATCTCATTAATTATGCGAAATAATTGCGTGTTTTTAAACGTCAAAATAGTAGTGTCAGGCTATTAAGGTTGTGTGTATGCACGTGAGCGATCTGTATATAGTCTACTTACTATTATATAGACCTCAATTGTTATTGTGTGTGATATCGCTGGAATCCTTATAATCCTATGCATGGTCAAGGTCAATTTAGTGGCATCCACAAATTACGTGAGGTGTTTAGGGGCGGGGGGGTAAAATCTCACAGAATCTCACGTGGGGGGAGGGTCGTCTCGGCAAATATCACGTAATTAAAAAAAAAACATTTTATGTACCGGTGATGACCTTTTTTTAGGAATATGTATAGCCTAGAGGTGGAAACATCGGTACGGGGTCGCGATGACCTTTTTTTATCTTTTTTTTATTATTCGTGTGCACTTTATAAAAATCGATAATATTTTCGCCCCCTTATAGTTAATATTCTAAAAGTTCCATTCAAACTTTAACCCCTATTCTACTCCTTTTTTCAGACGGTGTTTCCTAAAAACCTTACTCAGCTGAGACCTCCTCCTCCTAATCTAGCTAGTTGTCAAATTTTAACTTCATAGATCGTAGACTATTTTTCGTAATTAGTCTGTAAATGAGTGAGAGACCTTTCAGTTTTACATACGTACAGATTAAAGCCAAATTAACAATCAATAAATTTTAATTTATTTTACTCTAACTTTGACCACAAAAACATATTTATTTCAATATATTGTTTGATATCATACTAGACAGATATACACATGCAAATAACCTTGTGAATCGTGCTAAGCAAATATACTTCGTATTATAAGTAATCAAAATCGTTTTTTTGTGATGTCTCTCTTAAATAATTTTATCTAGCTAATGGTGCAGTTACTGAATACCAGTGTTCCCAACCTGAAGTGGACTGACTATCGTACCAGGGGGCGTAAAATTATCGTACATGGATCGAAAATAATCGAAATTATCGTATTTTTTAGGATAATGTCTATTATAGATAAATAAATCATATAAATCAGCGTTAGCAACTTGAAGTGGACTGACTATCGTACCAGGGGCGTAAAATTATCGTACATGGATCGAAATTATCGTATTTTTTAGGATAATGTCTATTATAGATAAATAAATCATATAAATTGTAATATTGATATGCATGCAAGTACTCTATAGTCTATCATTTTTTAAACCACCGCTGTCAAATCAACAGAACACTGAAATCCAAAGCTACGCAAAGTTAGCACCCCACTGAAACATTTTTGAAATCAAAATGACTTTAATCGATAGGTCTACGTTAGGTCTGTATAGGTCCACCAAAATTTTTGTTAGGTCGCCTATTTTTTTTTAATAAATATTTTTTTTTCATTTAATTAAAAGTCTAAAAACGGATTTTATCGCGTTTATTTAAATTTACTGTTTAACAATATTTAAATTATTTCCCGACGTTTTTTTTGCTTCTCACCACCATCCAAGACAACTCTCTGCCGTTGGTTTGTCTCTGTTTCAGAGAGCTCACGGGATCTGTGACGAGAAACACCTGGACGCAGAGCTACAGCACATCAAGCAGGTACTGCGAGACAACAAACTCCGAGCACCGCGTCAGCGTCACAGATCCCGGACGAAGAGGACTGCCACAGTTGAGCGCCAGCCTGCCGTAGTACCATATGTTAAAGGAGTCACTGACAAGATTGGCTACATCTTGAAGCGAGCTTCAATCAAAACTTACTACAAGCCGCCAACGAAGATAAGTCAATTATTACCATCTGTCAAGTGCCAAATACCTTTACAAGATGCAGGGGTCTACAAATTAGACTGTGAATGTGGTCTTTCATATATAGGACAAACTAAACGGAGTATAGAGACACGCGTAAAAGAACATATAGCTGACATTAAACACCAACGGTCGACAAAGTCTGCTGTGTATCAGCATACTCAACAAGGTACCAACCACTACATTAGATTTGATAAGCCACAAATTCTCGCTAAAGAACACCGATTCCTACCAAGGATGATTCGCGAGGCTATTGAAATAAAAAAACATCCTAATTTCAATAGAGAGGATGGTTGGAACGTACCACCAGCTTGGGAACCAGTTCTAAAATTAATTGAACCCAAGGAAAATAAGAACACAGCACGACTTCCAGACACAACAAGTTCATTCTGTGTGAATAGGAACGGTCAAAAGTAATAATTTATAATTGTATAAAAAGCGGGGTATGTAACAATTGATTCATTATTCGGACACCCACCACCTCAGTCCCCCGAGATCATGGACGCTGTAAAGGGTCCGAAACGTCGGGAAATAATTTAAATATTGTTAAACAGTAAATTTAAATAAACGCGATAAAATCCGTTTTTAGACTTTTAATTAAATGAATAAAATTCGCGTAAATATAAGAGAACAGTATAAATATTTTTAATAAATTGGTCTATTTTTTCAACAAAAAAAAAAAAAGACCTAACAACCTAAAAAAAGACCTAATAACCTATTATTGATTGCACTTTAAGTTCAAAGAGTGAATAATTCCTTTTGTCAGAGCGAATACAGACGTATAATCATAATAATATAACGAAATGACTGCCAACTTTTCTACACAAAATATACGATACATATGAAGTGTGCACATAATCGAAATATCGAACTTATATTCTCTTAATCGCATTGGTAGATGCTATACTAACCAATAAGAAAGCGTGTACAGCAGGCGCTGGATAAAGTTACAGTATCGGCAGTGGTGAAACTTAGCAGAGCGAATCGTAGGAACCAATAGGAATAGAGAACTTGTATTTCCCGGTATTTTCCCAAGATTTTATTGGACAAAATAAAATCATGCTACTGCGATTTATACTATCAGCGCAAGAGTGAAATAATATAAATTCTCAAATTTTGCATCATGATAGAAATTATCGTACAATCTGCGTACGATAATAATATGCTATCGTACATCGTACGTAGGCACAAAATTATCGTATGTGTACGATAATTATCGTACGGTTCCGAACGCTGCTGAATACTGAACACTGACGCCACCGGATTCGGCCACGACTTAGTACGGTTACATAAATTTGTTTTATTTTTATTTTTATAGAATCGTCAATTCTGACATGCATTGTACGATTTGAGATTTCACCACAAACAACCAAGACCAAGGTCATTACTGGCTTTGTAATAATACGGTCATAACTAAGGCGTTTAATTATTTATAGATACCAGTGTAAGTGATACTGTTATAAATGAAGGTTTATTATTATAGAAAATGAGCTCTGATTTCCAAACGCAAGCATATTGGGTGGGGGTGGGGTAGTGACGAAACATGCTTTAATATCCCTGGAGTCATTCCTGAATCGGGTCCCGCAGTGAACAGACGTGTCGGTTCGATTATACTTCATGAATATTGTTGATTGTTTGTAATAAACGTCAGCTAAGTTACATTTGTCGTGATTATTGCGCGATAGCCATGACCATGATGATAATGATCATGATGATCTCATGTATGAATTCGAAGAAAGATCACACTGAGTCCCGTTTTACCACTCAAGGCGACATACAATATTTCCTCTAATATTTAATGTTCATTGTCCTAGCTTTATATTATTATAATATGTAACCGTTATATAAATGGAGAGACTTTCCATATATTAAAAAAAGGACGTATGTTATCCATCCGTTGACCTTTAAAACGGACAAATGTTACGGCAAAAGAACCTTGGGGGTCGTTGCATCGATCCCCCGGGTTTCAACATAGGCTGAATAACCTACCTAATCGTGTGGTACACTGAAGAGCAGAAATTTTATTTATCTTTTTTGTTTTACTTATTTATTTTTTGTATTTACTGTTTTAAATATTTTATTTATTTATTTATTTAATATTTTTTTGTTTCTAATTTTTTTTAATATTGTTTATTTAATATTATGTCTGTAAGCGGTGTATGTCACAAATAAAATTTTCGTCATTTAATTTTAAATTTATAACAGGTTGCAGTGTCCAGTAAAAAATTGTATTGGAATTCTTTAATATTTAAAAAGCATATTATAATACGACTAGCGACCCGTCCCGGCTACGCCCGAGATATAAATATGTACCTAAACCTTTCTTATGAACCACTCTATCTATTGGTGAAAACCGCATGAAAATCCGTGCAGTAGTTTTTGAGTTTATCGCGAACAGATAGACAACGGAGGATTTTATTTTATAATATGTAGTGATTATAATAAGATAATCGGTTGAAACACACTGCTTGTGTAATGTCAACATTGTTCTAGATAACACGCAATGTTAAACCGCACCATACTAACATTAATGACCTAAAAATAAGCCGTTTACAATTAAACAAACAGCGTAATCCACCTTGAGGAAGTCGTAACGGAAGACGTAAAATATTAGAAAAATCGATAAGAATTGGCTAAATATTTAATAACGATGCGAATAAATATTTGTTTTTAATTTATTTCGCCTTCGCTATAAATAATTGAGTAGCCCGTTTGCGCAGTTGGCGCTGCTTTCCGTTCCACGGTAGTGGGTTCTATTCGCACCCCGAGTCTGGGTGAAATATATGTAAACTTACTGATATATACTTATATGAACATCAGATGGCTTAATGCTTAAAACACGCGCATTAAGTGACTTGGTGAGAGAGGAGGCCGTTGACGTGGCCTCCATCCGCGGGCGACGAATGGGGGTGCGTAGGAGGCGCTACTTAATGCGGAATGTCGGACCGGGATGGGAACCCGGTCCTGCTAGACACAGCGTCGTCGGGACTGTTCAGAGGTAAGCCGGGCAGTCCCCATGGAGGAGAAGTCTGGCCTTTTCGCCGAGGCCAGCCTGTCGCTGGAGGGATCCTGTTGCATATAGATCCGGGACCCTCCAATTAAAGCGGCGAAGGCTCCCGCAGGGCGGGGGAGCATTAAGTGACTTACGTTAGAAACAGACGACCAAGTGTTTTACATTGCGTATGCTAAAAAAAAAATTGTTGTATTGGTACCGTATACCTTAAAAATCAAATGAGTTTATTTTAAAGCACTAATTTCACTAAGTAGCTACTGTTTGATTTTAATGAAAATATCTCATGGAACCTATTTATTAAGGAGGGTAATGAGCTATTTAACATCCAGATCTTCAAGGAATATTGAATACGGAACAGCAAACATAAAAATTAATCTCATGAGTATTTCAATTTAATATGTGTGTATATATATATGAACTGAACTCATCCAACCTGTGAATGTCCCACTGCTGGCCAAAAGCCTCTACTATATTGATAATAAAACTGTCGCAGGTCGAAATTTATACATTGACTAGCTGTGCCCTGCCCTGCGGTTTCACCCGCGTTAATTTGAGGGACAAACCCACTTAAATATTTTTAATTTTTTAAACAATTACTCTAAGAGTAGGTACCCGCCTCGTTGGTCGAGTGGTCGCAAGCGTTACTTTATTCTTATTTCCAGTTTTTGTAACATTTCTTATTATTGCTCTGCACCTATTAGTCGTAGCGTGATGTTAAATAGCCTAGTAACGGTTACATCATCCATACTATAATATTAGTATAGATTATGTAACCGTTACTGAATACAAAAATCTATTTAATTTACTTAGTCTTGTCTTCGGATAATTTCCATACTATAACTGTCGTTATCATGTGTTAATGATAACTGCCGGAATTGACCCGATAATATAAATATAATATTAAAGTATGTTCTATCTAAATTAACTCATGTAATTTTACATTGGAAATACTTTTTATATACTAATAATGTATACTCATTACTGTACTATTTTTTGCAATAAAAATATATAATTGGAGTTAGTATTTATATTATAGATATATCTGACCTCACACGTGGTTTTTCTCGCGTTGAGTTTTGATCCGTACATTGATCGATTCTCTTAGGTGATATGTTTATTTCTCCCGCTCCTATCGGTCATAGCATAGATTTTATATAGCCTATAACTTTTGTTAACAAACTGTTTAATCCAAAAAGTTTTTTAATCATATCGTTTAAAAAATAGACGAACGAAGATAAACGGGATAAAACGAGGATATTTAAAATGGTAACCATTATTAACTATTAAATTATTAAGTCCTATTAGGATGTAAAACGGGATATTTACAAGCATAGATATTTAGATCAAATCAATTTTCGATTTATTTTCGATATCAGGACCAGCCTTAGGCGAAAATTGCAAGTGTGCAAGACTCACATCTTATGCCCCTATGAAAACATTATCGAGTTTTATTATCCATAATTATCCTGTGTCGAAAGTGTACACAAAAACTAAAGTCGCCAGGCTATACGTATTCCTAACGAAAAAGGTCGTCCGAGTTCCACCATCGATGTTTACCCTTGTAGCCTATCCGAATTCCTAAAAAAAGGTCGTCCGAGTTCCACCATCGATGTTTACCCTTGTAGCCTATCCGAATTAACAATCAAACAACTAACCATCGACTGTAGCGTATCTGAATACCTAAAAAAATATGCCCTCCCAAAAAGCTCGAGTGTGCGGCTACATACTTCGCACACCCTTAGGCCGGCCCTGTTCGATATACATAGATAACACCAAATTTGAATCTCTAAGTGGAGCTTAATGTAATATCATTGTATCACTAATGGACGAATTACAATATTTTACGTTTTTATCGTAATTATAACCTCAATAAATATTATCTTGAAGTTGATTGCTTAATGATAGACAAATAATGTATTATAATACTTCTATTTTATCTACTTCCATGCTTTAAATATTGTATAAAAGATTCTGAACCAGTTAGCTTATTGCCAACATTAAAACACCCAATGTCATAATAACCATTATATCATCCAAACGGATTATATAATGTTGTACCAAGGAATTTAAATATACAAACTGGAATGCTCACGTGCACTCAAAAAACGTTCCCACGGCGGGGATTGCATCTCTTTCTACCATGGATTCAAGGCAACCCTCATAAGAAAGAGACAAAATACCAGTAGTCAACGTAATGCTCGGAACGATTTTTCACTTTACATGTTATAAGCCAATGTCAACCTTATGTCAAATATATCAAGGTGCATATTTGAATATACAATTTTATTGAGTGAGCGTTCCAGTTATGATATAAATTCCTTGTGTTGTACATACTGGATTTCAATATAACACTCCTTTGTTTTTTTTTTTTGATCACCTCAGCGGAAAGGGTTAACAGCAGACAGCCACATTCTTACTGTTACCATATTCTTAAGTTACAAAAAAGAACATCTGTATGAAAAAAAAAAGAACATTGTCATTCACGCGCGTGAAAAAAGAAATCACGCGCAAAAAAAGAAAATTGTCTCACGTAATTTATCGACGGCCCCTAAGTGCGTTAAAAAACAAAAAAAATACATTATTTTAAAAACGTTAAATTTTAATAAAATAACTATTTTGCTGTAACGTCATTTATCAGTGATAACGTCGATTCACACAAACATAATGAGACCTAACTCAGTGTCGAACAGAACTATGTATTAGGACGTCGTTTTTACGATAAATTAACGATAACTAAAAAAATTCGGTACTTTTTTATATTATTGATTTTTCTTTTTAAAGTTTCACTGTAACTGTTATTTTAAAATGCCCGCTCATACAGGATATCTTCCACCTTGGGTATGTAGTTTAAATGCAGTTTTTTTTGTCTATTACTATTATTTATCAAATATACTTAATAATAAAATGTTTTATATATATTTTGCAACTATAACATTATAACAATTATTATTAAAGATAACACTAGATTAAGATACTTAAATGAGAAGATTAAAATAACATCTTAATAAAACAAAATTATTAATTAATTGGTCTCCAACTATAGATACGTTTACAGTCATAAATTATTTTTCAGTGTGTGTGTGTATATGAGTGCGTGTTTGTGTGCTCCTTCAATTATAGGAGACATGCTTATACAAGATTAAGTACCGAGAAAAAAAAATGAAATTGGAAATACATATCGAGTGACACTTTACAATAACGTCACAATAACAAAACAAAAACAAAAAAGTCTTAAAAAGATAAGTTACAATAAATAGTTAATCTTCTAATATATATAAAACAAAGATATACTATACTATTTAGTTTGTGTAACATACAAATCCAATTTTCATAGAATATATTAAAAAGTGTTCGAGAAAAAAAAAACGCTATAATACTCTCGACATAGTTTATAAGAACAATAATATAACGTAATGGCATTTAAACAAACAATTAGTTTTGAGTCTCTCCACTCAACGTGACATTAGCGAAATCATCGTTGTTTTTTAATTATTACAATTGAATTTTGAAAACTATTAATCTAAATAATTTAATTAATACACGAGACGACGAGTTATCTTCAAGCTCGCCGTGTCTAATGAATTATGATTATTATTTTGCCTCAATTCTATTTCACTACGAATAAACTAACTACTAGGAATATATAATATTTCACAACGAATTATCTAACTTCTAGGATAACCTACTTGAATTAATATGTTATTTTTGTGACTTTGTAACGTTCAAGTAGGTGATACAATTAGTAACAGTAACGTATATAGGTGTAATTAAAGTGCAACTAAAAAGGTCTTGTTTAAAAGTATACATATTTTAATACTATAGGTATTGTTTTTTTCAAATTATATGTAAATATACAAACCTAGTTATATACGCTAACAAAATTTTAAGCAAAGAAATAATTTCATATTGTACAATATAATGTTGTATAATATTTGCTATTCAATATGCAAGTGTAAAGTAGGTATAGGTAAAAATGAGCAAAACGATTTGCGCACTGCATGTCAGTGCGTTCATTTTACCATGCATTTAAAAAAAATGGTATTAGATATGATATAGATTATACATTTTAAAATGATATACATTGTAACTTTTACCCTAAATACTTTAAAACAAGTATGCTTAATTAAAAAAATCAAAAAACCCGACTGCGTAATATTTTAGGCACTTATTATAAACTAAAAAGAATAAAACAATTTACTAGCTTTCATTTGATACCCATATTGCTACAGTAAGAAAAAAAATTCAACTCCCCCCCCCTCATTCCGCCATTTGCGGGCGCCATTTTGAAAATTTATATAGCCTATGTCACTACTACAATTTAGACAAATCCAACGACACCTCATATGTCAAAAACCATCCAGCCGTTTGGGCTGTAGGGCGTGCCAAAGAAATGGACATACATACATACATACATACATACATACATACATACATACATACATACATACATACATACATACATACATACATACATATATACATACACTCGAAAAACATAACCCTCCTTCTGTCGCAGTCGGGTAATAATTAATGCTGTATAATCAATTTATGCTGTGCTGTATTAGCTGCAACTTCTTGATTTTATAATTGTTCTTTAAATGCTAAATTCAGACGAAATTACTTGTCATGTCATGGCGAGACAAAGTGATCTATATAGTGTTTGTCAAATTATTTTATCAATGAGAAATGTTAAAAGTCTCGTGATAATTTTTTACATAATGAATTATATAAGGTCTCTATAACAACAATATTCTATTAACATAGATTATACAGTAATATACCATATCATGTACCATGTTTAGTTATATTTTCATTATTTACTTATATCTTTAATACTTAAATATATATTACCAGAAGTTGTACATGATCGAAAAATAATATTAAAAAATATCGAGTTTTTATTTCGTTTTAAAATCAGTAGAAATGTTTTTTTTTTTTTTGTATGTTGTATTTTTATATTTTTAGTAAATTAGAGTCTTAAAACCTATTGTTTTTGCCACTGCTTAAATTAGTGATCCTAAAACTATTATTTATAATATTTAAGCGTTACGTTGATTTAAAAACAGTTCTTACTCGCATTAGACGAATGAAATATTCTCAAATATATATACACTTAAATAAAATATATGTTAGTTGTTTAAAAAAAAATATAACAACCAATAAACAAATAACAAATATTTTTAAAATAAGCTATAATATGATGATGCATTGTTTTTCAGATTCGAAGCCACCAGCGTACACCTTCAGGCTCTCGGGACTTCAAGGAAGCTACCAAGCGAGATGCTCTCGCCAGGCTGGAAGTGGAACTGGAACGTCTGCTGGCGGGTGTTCCCGAGAACAAGCAACCGCACGTCGAGAAGGAGTTCCGGGGTTTTAAAAATCTGTTCAACAGGTTCTTAGCCGAACGTAAGTTGTTTCATAATCAAGAGAAAAAAACTCAATGCAAAAAATAGTATATTGTGTCACAAGGGACGAAAGTACTCCTTTCTGTCCCGCATGTGAAATTGCCACCCTCGAGACCTCCCCAAGGCAGGGGTGGCAAACATGCGGAAAAGGATGTAGTACTTTCGTCCCGTGTTACACATACTTTTTTGTCAGTTTTGTCCCGCTTCACAGGGATGAAAATTGAACTTTTGGCGGAGGTAGGGAAAAAAGTTAAAATTTTGAAAATTTGTCAAAACTGTGTTTTTAGAGAAGAATCAAATCAGTCTCTACTTGATTTTTGAAAGGTCAAGTTTAATTTCAAATGTAAAATAAATTTATAAATAAAATAAAAAAATATTTTTCTAATTACACACTAATTCTTAATACGTCATGTCTACAATTAATTTTTAATCATCCGATTACAGAGGGACCGTCTGTGACATGGGAAAAAATCGATAAGCTTCCAGAAGGTGCAGTCATAGATTATTCCACTCTCAAAACACCAACCACAGATAACATTCACCATATGCTTGACAAGTTGGTGGTTGTCAAACTTAATGGTGGTTTAGGTACCTCCATGGGTTGCAAGGGACCCAAATCAATTATCCAAGTCCGGAACGAATTAACATTCTTAGATTTAACTGTACAACAAATTGAGGTGAGTAATATAGCCTGATATTCATTTTATAACATAAAAAAAATGCTCTAACTTTAATTACTATTAGAATATAAGTTAAAGTATTATCTAGTTATGAATTAGATAGTAAGCACTTTTCTAATATTTTAATCATTTAACTTCACTACTCCTGGCTCGCGATAATAATAAATATAAAAATATAATAATAACAATAATATAATAATAATCGAGCTAGGACAACATAATATATAAAATTTTATTTATTCTTGGAATATTATTTCTTTGTTTTAATTTCAACAAGGCATGTAAGGTTTTGCTAGTTATATTCTTTGCTGTTCGGCTTCTAAGTATAGCAGTATATTGTAAAATTACTAATCCAATGTGTATTATGTGTATAAAAATCAAAATATGACATTTTGCTAAATTTTCCTCAACTTTCTAGCATCTAAACAAAACGTACAAATGCAATGTACCATTGGTACTAATGAACTCGTTCAACACAGACGATGACACTCAGAAGGTTATACGCAAGTACAAAGGCTTGAAACTGGACATCCATACATTCAACCAATCTTGTCATCCTCGTATCAACAGGGAATCCCTATTGCCAATAGCTCATAGTCCAGATGTTCATTCGGATATTGAAGCGTAAGTATTATTATTCTTTGTTACGAGAATTCATTTAAATCAGGCATGTCAAAATTACGGCTAACTTTGATATAATTTTTAACAACCATATATAACGTACTATAATATATAACGTACTTAAATATTTTCGAACATAATATTATGTGTGATATTACGAGGTCACTTTTAGTTTAACACTGGTTATTAAGCTTTTATCTTTTATTTTTACTAACAATTATGGACCTTTTGTCGTCCGACTAATAAACATTTTTAATTATTTTTTTAATTTTTTTTTATTACAGAAATAAATAAATAAAATGTTATTATAATTTAGTATGTGTTTTATTATTATTATTATTATTTGAATCTGGCCCGCCTTTACATTTTACATTTAATATGCCCTCTGCAAAATTGAGTTTAACACCCCTGATTTAAATAAATAGGATACCCAGTGCCCGATTTATTGAGAGAAGTAAGATTTATCCAGCAATATAACTTATTGGAGTATAGTAAAGAACGTAAAATACATATCTACGATAGTAAAGAACGTAAAATATATATCGAGCTAGGACTCATCGAACAATGAACTTTAACACTAACTCCTGAGGTTACTTGGGTAATAAATTTTGCTAGATTACTTGCAGATTCTACACTTTTTTATTATTTTACTACCTGTGCCTCGCGGTTTCACCCGCGTTAATTTGAGGGAAAAACGTACTTAAATATTTTTAAACAATTACTCTAAGATTAGGTCGCCTCGTCGGTGAAGTGGTCACAAGCGTTACTGCCGAGCAAGGGGTCTCATGTTCGATTCCTGGGTCGTTTAACGTATTATTGAGCTTTTTTATTTTGCGGAAATTCTCAGTAAAAGAGTGATGTTATATTTACTTTAAAATTGGAACTATAGTTGAAAAATATCTCGAGAAGATAAATAAAGGACGCTCACGACTCAAAAAAGATTATTTTTTCCCGTTTTTGTAACTTTTCTTATTATTGCTCAGCCCATATTGATCGTAGCGTGATGTTATATAGCCTATAGCCTTCCTCGGTGGAAATGGGCTATCCAACACAAAAAGATTTTTTTAATTCGAACCAGTAGTTCCTGAGATTAGCGCGTTCAAACAAACAAACAAACAAACAAACTCTTCAGCTTTATTATATTAGTATAAATTATTATTTAATTTTTACATAATAGTAACACGCCAACAACACCATCCATATCACGTTAAGTTCTAACTGTTACTAGAATTGTTCGATGCTCTGTGACGTTAACTTTATTAATTAAAGTATATATGATAAATTTTGATCTTGCATTAAAAAAAGAAAAAAAATGATTGTTCCATTTGAAATAATTAAATGATATCAAAAATATGACTATTACGTATCTGTAAAAGCTAAGGTTTAATTTGATAGTTTTCTACACTAATCGCCTTAATCGTTACAATGCAATCATAAAATTATTTTAATCTAAAAATCAACATCTGCAATCTAATCTCAGCCGATCGATCAATTCAGGACTTGTTTTACGTAATTTACACAAGATAACACATTCGTTAAAACAAATTATAGAAATACTAGCTTCTGCCCGCGGCTTCGCCCGCGTGGATGTCGGTTATCGCGAACAAAAAAAAAAAAGAATCCTATGTTACTTTTAATACCTCCAAGAATATGTGTACAAAGTTTCATTATGATCGGTTAAGTAGTTTTCGCATGAAAGCGTAACAAACAAACAAACATTTCACATTTATATTATTAGGGATATACGCCATCACAATAAAATATGAATACGCCAGGATATTACAATTACAAATTTTAAATGAATTTAACTTTTTTTTTACAATGGCAATATAATGTTGTAATGGGCGAATAGTCATATTAAAATAAATATTGTATACAACATTAACCCTTAATTAGTATTTATTATGGTAGCTGCTACAAATAAAAATTTATTTTTTGGAATTATTGATAGTAGGTACGTAGTTTTTTATAAATGTGCAAAAAAGTTGTCTTTATCAAAATTTGTAATTAAAATTAATTAAATATGTGTATGTTATTACTTTTATTTGTATTTCGGTGTACAACAAAGAATAGTAAAATATAAACATATTTCTCCAATAAAAAATAAAAAAAATCCTTTGCCACGGTTTCGTCATAAAATCCAGTAAATAAATTTTATTCTTCAGATGGTACCCACCAGGTCACGGAGACTTCTACGAGTCCTTCTACAATTCCGGTCTCCTTCAGAAGTTCATTAAGGAAGGCAGAACATACTGTTTCATTAGTAATATAGACAACTTGGGAGCAACCGTTGACTTGAACATCCTCTATTTACTCCTTAATCCAGAACAAAAAGCTCAATCAGAATTCGTCATGGAAGTTACAGATAAAACAAGAGCCGATGTTAAAGGTGGAACTTTGATTCAATATGAAGACAAATTACGTCTTCTTGAAATAGCTCAAGTACCGAAGGAGCATGTCGATGATTTCAAATCAGTCAGTCAATTTAAATTCTTCAACACGAATAATTTGTGGGCGAAATTGGACGCTATACAGCGTGTCGTCGAACAAGGCTCTCTAAACATGGAAATAATTGTCAATAACAAGGTTTTAGCGGACGGTGTTAACGTAATTCAACTAGAGACAGCTGTCGGTGCTGCTATGAAATGTTTCGAAGGTGGTATAGGAGTTAACGTACCGAGAAGCAGATTCTTGCCTGTTAAGAAGACATCGGATTTGTTACTGGTGATGTCGAATTTGTACAGTTTGTCACATGGTTCATTGGTGATGTCACCGCAGAGGATGTTTCCGTCAACTCCTCTTGTGAAATTAGGTGATAATCATTTCGCTAAAGTCAAGGAGTTCCTGAATAGATTCGCAACGATTCCGGATCTGATTGAACTGGATCACTTGACCGTTTCCGGTGACGTTACGTTCGGAAGAGGAGTTTCTTTAAAGGTATGTTTTCTTTTTTTTTCCTCTTTATTATTGTTATATAATATTCATATAAATTTACACAAAGTACAGCGAAAATCCACTAAGGTTTGAGTTGTGTACATTTGGTTTATTATAACTAATTTATGTACTATACCTTGTAATAATACACTAAGACAATAATAAAAGACAAGCATACAAATACTAAAAATGGCTATTACTACATTCTGTTTAATTAATTTTTTAGATTATTTTTTGTTAATTTGTTTCTAACTATTATATAATATGTCGAATTATCGATAACTAGTTATACCCGCGAGATCGTTTACCACCCCTTTCATTAGTCTATAAGATAAAGTTCGTAAATTGTGATGAGCCATAGGTTAAATAAAAATACTAGCTTCTGGCCGTGGCTTAGCATGCGTGGATGTCGGTTATCACGCCCAAAAAAAGGTATCCTACGTACTTGAAATGCCTCCAAGAATATGTGTACAAAGTTTCATGATGATCGGTTAAGTAGTTTTAGCGTGAAAGCGTAACAAACAATAAGTTTGTTTGTTTTGTTTGTTTCTTGTTGTTGACAAACTTACATTTCACATTTATAATATTAGGGATTCAGAGTTTAAAGTTATTTACTTGAAAAAAAAACCAAGGGTTATGATATCTGTTATTTCTGAACTGTCGAACCATAGACCTTGTTGTAATTACAGAATAATATTTTAAATATATCATTTATAAAAAAAATAAAAATAAAAAGAAAATAGACGAAATCGGAACACACGTTAATGAAGTGCGTGACACTTTGTTTAAGTAGTTATTACTATAATTTGAAATATTTCTTTTTTTTAATAATTTATCTGTGTGAATTGGTTGCTATGGAGCTGTTGTTATATTTTTGAATCGATTGTGAAAATTATATAATAATTTAAATATTAAATATTTAAAAAGTAGTGACTAATAAGGACTGGTGAAGCAACAGCTTTAAATGTTGTTTCTCTTTTCAGAGCAACACAATTATAGTTTTATTGATCACCAGAATATCCAAATATAATTATAAATTAAGACATTATATAGATATAAGTGAATATTTTATATATTTTTTGTTTTCTAGTAACATTAACTATCGTACATACAATTTTCATTAAACACCTTTAACCACAGGCTAAAAAGTAGTTTTAATCCTCCTAAATAAGTACGTAGTTCAAATCAATTAACAGCCTACTATATGGAGCCTAATATATGTAATATTTTTTTAAGTTCTAATTTACACAATTAACGTAAATTTTCTTTTATTTTCAGGGTACCGTAATAATAATCGCGAACCACGGTGACCGAATCGATATACCGTCTGGTGCTTTGCTAGAGAACAAGATAGTGTCTGGCAATCTACGTATATTGGATCATTAGTCGCAATTTTAAATAGTTTGGAAAATCGAAAATTGCACGCCTCATAATCTCATTTTTCACAATAAAATTGTTAAAAACAATTAAACTACATCGAATTAGACCGCGAAATTAAATAGGGTTCTATTCCTAACAATATTGAAGCATAAGAAAAAAAACGAACTCGATTAGTGAAGTCTTTCGGTCGTTATCGTGACCACATACAGGATCCGCACATACAGACACACGGACGTCTAAGTCAGAACTTTTTAAACAGTTTTTTAATTAGTTCAAATAACAAAAATGGCATTAAAGGTATCATGAGTGTTTTTTTTTTAATGTGTGTGTATACATTATTTTACAAGTACGATACCGACTACAATATACGATAAATAGAGACATTTCAAGTTCGAAAAATCACTCGTTTTGCGTGAACTGAGAGTAGAACTCACCTCAACGCTTTGCTTATGAGGCGTGCAATTTACGTCATAATGATAAATTCGAAGTTACATATACACTAGATAATACGAGATTGAAATCAACAAATTTCCCGCGTGCAAATTTATGTATATTTGTTTATAAAAAATCTTTAGATCTGTAAGGTCAAAATGTTTACATAAATATGCGCAAAAACGCGCATCTGTGCAAATAATTTTAAGTGGAAGAGAACAATATAGTATCGTTATTTAAAATCATAATTATAGTTCAATTTTTCGAAAAATGTTGATTAAAATATTAACACATTTATTTATTTAATGAATAAATCGTTGACATTTTAATTGATTCGATTTTATTTTTCGTATTCGATTATCGATACTAATGGAAAGTGATCTAATTCCAATTATTAATATATTTCAAAGAATAATATTGTAATTTTTACTGAGATATGTAACTTTTTATAATAGTCGTGATAGTTCAGTGATAGAAAAATAGACTTATTTAACATACTTAATACGAATTTGTAAGGATTTATTTATTGTTTGTAATATTTATTTGTTGAACATTAAAAAAAAAAAAAAACTTTTATAGGTATTTTTTTCGCTCAAAGCAATCATGCTGCAATTTTAATTTTTTATTTAATAGAAATAAAATAAATATTCATGTGTCATATTTTATTTTTTTAAAGTTATAAATAAAATATATGAAATTAATATATGCATTAAATTATTAAAAAAAATATTTTTATTATATTTACCTTGTATAAATTTTAAAGATGCGGTCAATAATATTCGGGATGACTGCATTATCAACATAATTGAGCTGGATGCAAAACTATTGTCGATTTCAAAATTATGTCAATATCAAATTCAAAATGTGTCTGCTATTAATGCAAATACAAAATTGCGCTCTTAGGTATAATTTGCAAAAAGGTGGAGAGACGCATCTTTTTAGCATAAAATGATAAAAAATATGTAATATAAGATACAAGGAATTTATATCATAATTGAAACGTTCACTTAATAAAATTGTATATTCAAATATGCACCTTGAAATAACTTACATAAGGTTGACATTTGTTTCCAACATGTAGAGTGAAAAAAACGTTCCGAGCATTTCGTTGACTACTGCTATTTTGTCTCTTTCTTACGAGTTTCCTTGAATCCATGGTAGAAAGAGATGCAATCCCTCTCTTAGGAACATTTTTTGAGTTCACGTTCGCATTCCATTTTGTATATAATGTCCTTGATAAGATATTACATATCTTTCATAATCATCTTTTTATCATTTACCGTTTATTATTATATTGTTCGCGCTTCAATTTTGAAATGTGTAAAGGTCGGTAATTTTTTGCACATGTGAGATAATACAATCAAAATGAAAAGTAGGTGTGTATATAACACGCAAAATGTCTCGAAGTTGGCTGAGAAATGATTCAATTGCAGACGACAGTCTTAAGGCTGATTTTAGTGTCAAGCTGACAGTTCAGCGCGTAGTTCGTCAGCGCTGACGGTCAGTGCGGATCGTATTAGTATCCCGCTGATGTGCTGATTGCCGGGGAGTGTAGACGCATACAAAATTAAAGAGATTTGACATGATTGTACGCGATCGACGCGTACGGTCAGTACGATACTAAAACCACAGTATAGTAATATATACACTATTGTAACTCGGCCATATCTTTTAAATAAATGCCTACAGTGCTACGTGGTGCTACAGGATGCTACAGCCGCACGCTACGTAAACTTCGAAAAAAAAAAAACTGTCACTGCGGCACAGTCGCGACTGTGGCTACACAAAGTTAGCACCCCATGGAAGGATTTTTGAAATCAAAATGACTTAAATCGATAGGTCTACGTTAGGTCTGTATAGGTCCACCAAAATTTTTGTTAGGTCGCCTATTTTTTTTAATAAATATTTTTAATAAATAGGTCTATTTTTTCAACAAAAAAAAAAAGACCTAACAACCTATCAATAATAGGTTATTAGGTCTTTTTTTAGGTTGTTAGGTTTCTTTTTTTTTTTTGTTGAAAAAATAGACCTTTTTATTAAAAATATTTATTAAAAAAAATAGGCGACCTAACAAAAATTTTGGTGGACCTATACAGACCTAACGTAGACCTATCGATTAAAGTTATTTTGATTTCAAAAATCCTTCCATGGGGTGCTAACTTTGTGTAGCTGGGGGTAGTCGGCGCCGACCGCTCGGCGACGCTGACGCGCGGCGCCGGGCGCGTACGACGCGCGTACTATCGGTCGGTGTTCGGTGAACGGTCTGCGTTATTCTAAAAGGTTTCTATAGCGTCCATACAGATTGCTAGGCGCTGAGCTGCCAGGCTGACGGTCAGTTTGACACTAATATCAACCTAAGAATGCACAATTTTATTATTTTCATACAAAATGTAATAAAATTTGTTCATTTTATCTCGTTATTTAGCTTAAGAATAGTGTACCAACAGGAAAAAATATTGTCAATACTGTCACTTATTTATAATAGTGTCATTATTTGAAAGAATTCGGGAAACTTAGTTATGATTTTGTTTTTAACTAAACAAACACAATTTTATAAAATATTTTTATGAAATTTTTATTTTTAAATAAAGTGTACATGTAGGTAATATGTAAATAATTGGATGAATATTAAAATGAAGTTATAAATACTATTGTTTCATTTTTATTTATAATTTATCTTATAAAAAATGATTACAAAAATATAATTTTTCATCCGAACTGATAAAGCGTAAGTAGCAAATAAAAACAAACTGTATTACGATATAAGTTTAATTGAGCGAAACATTTTTCACATATAAACGAATAACTGCAAATATTTTTACAGAAACAATTCGTTCATAATGATATAAAAATTATTTCAACCACACAATATTACAATTAACTAGCATATCTTATAACATACAAATGTTAATATATTTACACATCATAAAAAGGAAATATAGATACCACCACTATTTAAAAATGTCAATTAATTTCTTAATAATAAATAAAAATATTTCCACAGTTTTTTTTTTCTTTCTATTTAGACTAGAGATAGGCATTCTGCCCGGCATTTTGGGCAGATTAGATTAAATACTAGTCTTTAGCTAATATTTATTGTTCAAAGGTGCAATATTACCTTAGTAACGCTTGAATCTAATAAATAAATAATTTTTGGAACAATATAGTTTATGCCCAGTTAAATGTCCAAGGTAAGAAATTTGTGGGCGCTTATTAGGAACTTATCCAATCTGCCCAAAATGCCGGGCAGAATGCCCATCTCTAATTTAGACTGATTCGATAAACACGAATACGACATAACCATTTTACTAAATAAAAATCAATAACAGATATTGTGGAAACTGTTCACACTACAATCTTTTTAGACTTTTCCACTTTTTTGTTTTATTTTAATTATAAATTACACGACCGGTTTCGACAAAATCTGGATTCCTAACTCGTTAACGTCGTATGCTCGTGCAAAAAAAAAAGGAAGTAAGTAGGTACAGCTTAAAAAGAAAAGTCCTGTATTTTTAAAGAACAATAAAGTTTTTTTTATTTTATTTATAAAAGTGGACCTCAGCTATCTATTATAGCTGGACTTGCTTTGCTATTGCCATTATTAAACTAATATAGTCGATACAATTATCAGCTGTCATCACTGTTAGTGACGAGAACTTTCGGTATGTTTCGATATCGACTCGCTAGTATACTGAAGATCCCCGACAACACTGTCAATATAATGCTAGCCAATCCAATAGTCCAAATTGTAAAATGATGGAAAAGACATTTGCCGTCTCGCTCATAAGCACACGTAAAATCTGTAAGTAAACGTAAATAATATTATTTTATACCCGTTTTGAAGTGATATCATATAAAGAAGGTTATTAATTACACAGGCCCACAAAAACAAAAATCATCTATAGTGCGTTCAACGAGAAAAAGATACCAAACGTAAACAAGCCAACTGCCAGGTCATTCACCTATGCAGGGTTTTGAAACCTTTTTTACTTACACAAATTAATTAAAACTAGATATAAAACAGCAACAAATAACAATAACAACAATAACTAAAACTAGTGACAAATAAGAATAATTAACGAAAATAATTATTAACAGGAAATAACAGAGAATGAACAAAATTTATGTATCACCTCGAGTGCTTCACGAACGGAATTAAATAAAAATAAATAACTACGAAATCACGCGAATGTTTTCAAGCCCGCAATAGTCTCGTTGGACATTGCCATTTTTTGCAATTTACTCTAAATTTTGTCGGCTGACGCCTCATCAAACTAACAGTATTAGGATTCAATGCATAAGAAAAACATAGATCAAGTATTGTAATACAGAAGAAAAATACTTGATTTAGTACGAAAAAAAAAAACTTTCGTTCATTTTTGGCCATTTTTAAGGGTTTTTTGCAATTTACTTGAAATTTTGGAGGTATTTTGATCAAACTGACTTAAATTCGGATTCAGCTCATCGTAATACATAGATCTATAAGCTTAGGTACGTTTGGTCAAAGGTACAGACCACTTTTTTTGTAGGCCTGTGTTATCTGTACTTATTTCCATTAGAACAGTCGCAAATTCTTTAACTAAATTACACACGTAAGACAAAAAATGGGGGCATAATTGATTGGGTATTTATAGTTAAAATAATTTTAATTTAGTTGTACGCGAAAAGATAGCACAATATAGCATTTGTGTATATGTCATGCTTGTTTCCGGACCCATGAAACAGATTTTCATCCTACTGTGAGCCTTTGAGTGTGAGGCGTCTATTTTTTATTTATAAACATTTCGATAGGTCATATCATCTGGGATAGAAGTGAGAAAATCAAGACTATACCTTATTTGATTGAATACTGGTTTGGAATTTAAGTTTAGCTTAGTGAGCTTAAGCTTAGCCAAGTGTAATTTAAGAAAGAATCACTTCGCCTGCCGAATCTTTATAAATTTAGGTATGATGATGAAGTACAATACTTACGACTGATAATCATATAAACGAAATGTCCTATAACATTTGATATAAGGCCGACGATGGCGAAGCTAACGCCTATCGCTATGGGCTTGTCCCTTCGGGGAACCGATCTCAGGATCGCCATGCCTTGCATGAGGAGTGCCGCCGCTGAAATTTTATTACCACAGATAAATAAACAATAATTTATATTGGCGCCACAAATACATTGGCGTAGGTATTAAATTTGTAATTAGTTTCAATAATTTTAGTTTAATTTCAATTATGTATGTTTTCAATTTAATAATAAATACTAATATTTACCGTCGTATGGTTTATTCGGTCTCAAGCTACCGAACAGTTTCGAATCTCTCTATTGTTGGAACGTCTTAGTTCCATAAAAATCTTTATAGAAAAAAATTGTAAGTAATGAATATTATTGTCACTTTTTTGGGTGACGAAAATCACGAAGAAAATGATGGTAATGCTGACGTCATCAATTGTTTTTAACAATACGGCGTTAGGTTCTTTTTTTTTGGCACTGAGCCTGCTGTGCTTTGTACTGTCGCTGGTGAAAATGTAATGACCACAGATAATTGAACAATTGATATAACAGCGCAAAGGGTCTTTGAGTTGACTTTTTTGATTTTAAAATGGTTTTGAATCAAGCATTCGTTTAGAACTGAACTAAAACAGCAGATTGGTGGATCTGTGTGAGTATGTGTGTAGAGATCTGTGTAGTGTAATCTTAAAATCGATGGTATGTTACTTATTACTATGAACATCAATAATGTTTATTATATAATTATATATCATATAATAGTTTTATCTATTGCAAACCATCGAATTATGAACTGGCACAAAATTCACATCTATAATATAAAATTATTTTCATTTAGCTAATAATAACCTATGCTAATCCATACTTTTTGTTCACCAATTAGGAACGGGTTACAATTATTTTTTTACTTGAAACTGAACTGAATCCGCATGTAAACGTCCCACTTTTGGCCAAAGGCCTCTCCTCCATATAGGACAATTTGTAAGTTAATGATCTTCAAAGTATTATAGTGATATATCTATTTAAATACAAAGTCTTAAAAGTATTTCTTACCTGTAGCTGCGAGCGTTACTGTGAAGAAGACTATGTAGATGTTGTACGTCAGCCAGCAATCGGGTAAGTTGCAGCTACCACGAATAGCTCGTTGTGGACCGCAGTCACAATTGTCAAATATTCTTTAAAATTATAAATATAAATACTTTATTACATATATAATACGTGTAACATAAATACATTAACATGTAGTGCCTTGTGTTTTTTCGCTAAATTTTCTTTGGTCTGTATTTCTATAGCCTATGATTGTCTATTTTTAGACCACCGAGCCTAAATATATTTTTGATATTTATGTCAAACTGTGGTTCTATGTTTTCCTTTTGTTTTTGGCTTTCTTACAAGTGTTAGTCATATAATTATTGTTTAAAAATGTAATGAGCCTTTAAACAGTCTTGTCTACAAATTGCTAGTTCGGTACACAATCTTATACAATTTTATAATTTTCAATAAAAGCCCTTCTCGGTTTCTAGTTCTTTACAATAATATACATATGAATCAATCATTCTTACATATCTATCATTTGTAGTATGATTCATATGAGCCACTAATGTAATATCTAGTAAAAAATTTAAAAAGTAAATTTTAATAAATAAGAGATCGAATTTAATTATACCATCGCATTATATTGACGTTGATCAGGGTGACGTTGTTACCAAGGTTGGCTGGTAGAAAATGCATTAGCGTAAAGCCCGCCTTTTGTATACACTTGTATTAGTGTACTTATAGTACAATAAAGAATTTTAATAAAATAAAATAAAATCATTTTCTAACACATCAAAGAACTTACACAAATCCATTCAAGTCTTCATATTGTCTGCATCCCGCGTGACACGGCGAAAAGTAGGTCGTAGATGTGTTCAATATACATACGGGACTGAAACCATAACTCTCTGAAGCACAACTGAAATTAAAATAATAATTTTACTTATACACAATTTAAGCAATGGTAGTCTAAAAATGCCATGTGAGTATGTCATCAGTCGGGAAATAATCGTGCCAGCATGAAAAGTGTGAAAATAAATTATGACTACCCAACCAGTAACAACCTATTAACGAAATCAGATTTTATTTATAACAAATTGTAAGGTTTAACCTTGTCTAGATGTTTAAACATATATAAGTTATTTAAGAAAACAGTATATATAAGTTATATTTTATTATGGTTGATTTACTGCTAAATATAGTTCTTACCGGAAATAAACTAATTGTTGATATTGTATAATTATCCTAATATTAATTATAATACGAATATGTAATCCTTTATTGACGTGATAACGTCTAGTAAATTGATGAAAGCTATCGGGTATTTTTTTCAAAAATGACGCCAATTTGTCACGTGTCGCGAGCGAGCGAGAGCGCAGAACAAGCGATAGAGAGGCACGATCAGTTCGACTTCTGACGCATCTCTCTTACACTCCATCGGACCGCGTTCGAGTACATCAATTCTACATCTATGTTTTCTTATGACGTTATCACGTAAAAATTATCGTCCGTAAACCGACTTTACAGACAACCAATTTTATTGTTAATAATTGTTAAAATTGTTACTACATATTTTTATAATTTGTATCAATACTGTGAATCAAACAATAATTAACAATTATGAATGATAGTAAGTATTTGACTCCAACAAAAATTGTTATAAAAGCCGAAACATTTATGATAGACGCCACTTGTGAATTGTTAATCGAAAGTTTTTTCCGCCGGCTTTTTTTCCTCTCGGCCAACACTAGGGACATTAGATTAAGTTATTTATTGTAACATTTAATAAAGCCGATGATATTGTAGCGACATCTATCTCGCCATATACGAACTTGAAGAAACAGACGTATCCAACATCGCGCTATCGAAGTTTTCAAAGCGATTGAGTATATATACAAGAACTCGACAATAAGCGTTAAGTGGCGCGTAGCCCACCAGACACAACACCGTCTGGTCGAAGGATCCTTCCTTTTCAGTGGCAACCTCTCACAACGCCAAACTGGTGACCCCGAGCATGAACGTCAGCGCAGCCTTCGCAAATCTACGTCATCATCACTTCCTCAAGCTTTCGAGCAGCGAGTCATACAGCCAGCCAGCATCCACGGCTACTACGGGTATCCTGACCATGAGCATGCAGCGGACGCGCATTCCTGGTCACCACCCACAGCCTTCGCAGCGACCTTGGCACAGCACACTGCACTTCGGCCGGTCAGCAAGCAGAGACGCACTTCTCTCCTGGTCGACGCAGCAGTCAGCCACTATGCAGCACTGCACCACCCCGACTCACTGGGGCATCACCGCAGACAGTTCCGACTCACCGTGAACTATACGGCATCTGGTTCCGACTCACTGGAACATTCCACTGGCCCGGCAAGCATCACAAGATGTAGTATGGACGACTCAACCTGCTATCGACCTCCGGTCTCGGAGGGGGAGTGATGTAGCGACATCTATCTCGCCATATACGAACTTGAAGAAACAGACGTATCCAACATCGCGCTATCGAAGTTTTCAAAGCGATTGAGTATATATACAAGAACTCGACAATAAGCGTTAAGTGGCGCGTAGCCCACCAGACACAACACCGTCTGGTCGAAGGATCCTTCATTTTCAAAGGCAGCCCCTCTACGCCAAAATATAATAGTAATGTTATGTCTACCGAGACATTAATCTTGTAATAATTTGACGTATTTGTTTTAAATGAAATTTTTTTGACATTCGTTAAGTGTGTATAATCACCTTATGACGAAATAAATATTTTCATTTCATTTCATTTCAAGGGTAAAGTGCTAAATTACACTAAATAAGTAAATAAGACTGTGTTTGTACTTAGTTCCACCTTTTTTTTTTGTCGCAGGGGAATCCATTTACGGACGATATCCAGGATGCCCGGGTCGGCAGTCCTAGACCTATGTCGGACTCGGCACTTTGGGAGTGCAATACCGTACTAAACCCCTGCGGGAGCCTTCAGCCGCTTTAATTGGAGGGTCCCGAATCTGCAGGCAACAGGATCCCTCCAGCGACAGGCTGGCCTCGGCGAAAAGGCCAGACTTCTCCTCCATGGGGACTGTCCAGCTCACCTCTGAACAGTCCCGACGACGCCGTATCTAGCAGGACCGGGTTCCCATCCCGGCCCGACACGGGCACAGGGGCGTTACTGGAGGCGCGTTGTACTTAGTTCCACCTGACCTAACCCAATAAAATGTATAGTATTGTTTAAATCTTTCGTACTTATGAGGCTTGAAAGTTTGCTTGAACGCACTAATTTCGCCGTCAGAGTTCCTTCATATGCTAAAGAGCCAGATAATGGATGGTTTCAGTACATATATATAGGAGGATTAGTAAATCGTATAAACTAAAACCAATGTGATTGTCGTAGTCTGTGGAGCCAAAATCTTTTCCAAATACCGATTTAAAATTTTTTACTTGTTTGCTTCGTTGATTCTCGAATAGGCAAAACATTATAGTTTTATCGAAACTTTACAATATTGGGTTACTTACCCGCAATCACTACTGCAGCTTGGTTGCTGGTACTCCTCGTTCAATCCAGCCATCTCTCCAGTGCTACAGCTGAGGCCGGTCAGCACTGCGAAGAACGCCGCCACCAAAATGCAGCAAAGACCGCCGACTTTTGACGCCGTGTTTGACTTTACGCCGTCACTGCGCCGGCCGGAAAATCTCATACGGAAAATCTGACCAAATTTTTTTTATTAGAATAAACGTCTCTTCTGGTTCCACCCACTTTTACATATATGGTTACTGAGCTGTAACGTAATTTTCTTAGCCTTGAGATAATATTGCTTTCTAATGGTAAAAAAAGTTCATATCTATAAGTCTCGTAGTGTCAGTTAATCAATCGAAAATCTTCCCTTTTTATATATTAGTGTAGATTGTCTAATTTTCTTAATTATTACATTTCTAGCAAAATCGTTAACGTTATATTTGAATGAAAATATTGTATATTTACTGATAGTTACAGGATTGATGTCGCTCTTGACAATTTCTTTTAAGTTGTTCAGTTGTGCAAGAACTGACAACACGTCGTTTTAGTTTAAAGATCTATTTAACTTTAGCTAATAATCTTTAACGATTTAATTCATTAGATAAATTGATTACATACATGGAATTCCTGATTTCCTGTTCTGCTAATTTTATTGTGTTAAAAAAACTCGAGGTAATAAATAATATAGTTGTTTTGTACAGTCGATGGCCTAGTAGATATACAGTAATAAACAACAGATATCGACAATTAGGTGTATTAATTGATTCACGATATCAAACGATGCCTGTTAAAATTCAGCGTAGTAGCGCTAAGTTTAAAGTATAAAAACCTTGAAAAGTACTCGTACATAGCACGCATGCGTCAAAAAAGAGAGCATGCGAATTTTTATTCGACTGTGACACATTTTTGATAAATTTTCAAATGTATATATTATTCTTATTTGTATGGCTTTATGAGAACCGTTCTGGTGTAGTGGTGCGAGTAGTCGCCTCAATGTCGGGTTCGCGAGTTCGATTCCTGCTCGAGACAGATACTTGTATCTGTGCAAATATTTGTTTCCGGTCTGGGAGTATATTCTTGTGGGTCTCCCCACCGTGCCTCGGAGAGCACATAAAGCCGTCTGTGCCGATTGTTATCATAGACACCTAGTAACGATTTTTACTTATGGTAGGGAAATTATCCATTTACTAAAATTAATATTCTATTAAAATTAACCAATTACTCCATTCCTTCTCCTACATGAAGAAGAGGCCAGCAGTGGGACGTTTACAGTATGATTCAGTTTAGTTCAATTCAGTATGGCTTTCATTTGTGCTACTATAGCAGAAATTATTTCGCCAATCTCACGTAGAATGGAGAAGATATACTGTTTATTTAGTTAATTGTCAATAAATTAATACGAAGTCATACCGAAACAAAGAAGATAATGACGAGAGATCTAAAGATGTCCAGTATAGTACGAGCGGTGCGCATGTCTTGACGTATGGTCTCCACGTGAAATTTTGTCTGCGAAAAAAAATATGGTCCAAGATAAACAGGGGTAGTGTTAGTTAATATAAATTACTAATATTTTGTTGTATTTACATTTATAAATTTACTAGCTGCTGCCCGCGATGTCGTCTGCGTAAACGCTATTAGATTATATAAGTTGTTACATAATGCGTTGAAGAAATAAAGGTTTGCTGCTTGTTCCCCGTAAGTGATAGCGTGATAATATGTATCCTATATCTTGACCCGACTTCTTAATAATATTCGTGCCAAATTTGAAGTAAATCCATGCAGTACTTTTTGAGTTTACCCCGGACATACATACAGACAAACAGACAAAAATTCTAAAAACTATATTTTTGGCTTCGGTATCGATTGTAGATCACACCCCAATATTCTTTTAAAAAAATATTCAGTGTACAGTTTTGACTTTCATACCATTTTATTATATGTATAGATATAAAAAAAGTAAAACATTAGAAATTATTTATACTATACTTATACTATTATTACTGTCTATAAGCTCAATAACCTATTTGTTTTTGTATAAAAAAAGATTGTTATAGTGTATTGCTGCGTCTTAAAGTCAGCGGTCGCGGTTTTGATTCCCGTTCGGTACAGATATTTGTATTTCTACAATTATGGCCTGGATATACGTCCTAGGGGATCTATGTGTATGTGTGCAAGTGCATGCACACAGCGCAGTGCGACAAAAGAAGTTAAACTCTATATTAATTTAACTATTATTGACAAACCTGTATGGAAGCTGTGTCATAATTGACGTAGCTGAAGATAGCCGTGTTGAGGAGTGATATCGCAAATGTCTGCAGCATCAGTGCCTTATTTTTGAGCATGCGACCGATTGGTGTAAGTATACCTAAAAAAGTTATTATAACTTGACGATTTTTAAATTAAAACATATATTTTATTTTGAGTAAGTACACGTTTAAAGGTTTAAGTCATATGTATCAATTAACATTTGTATGATCCATGTTGTGTGGTCGAAATCAAGAAAAAATAATTATATTTGTTTGTTGTAAAATATATGACCGAAACGTCGCACCATTGACATTGGTATTTTGATTAACATCCTATGTCCAATTTCCTGCTAACTGTATTAATTGTATTTGTTTATTTAAAGGCACTCTATATTGAACGAGTAGCTACCATCGTCTTAGAAGATAGATTCTGCCGAATAGAGGTGACAAAAAATGACATAGTTTCTTAAAATTCTATAGTACATCTTTTTATGAATTACAAATTAAATTAAACGCCTGTCACATGAAAACCAACGCTGCTAAATTGAAAGCATTGCTTTCAAAAATAGAAGTACCTATTTAAAACTTGAGACGACATTCGATAAACATTTTTGAAAGACCTAAAGGTGAAGTTACATTACAATAATACTATGTAAATATAAAATATTAGCTCGTAACATTTATCGCCCTAAGAGATCTATTTAGGAAACCTACACAATGGAAAACAATAATTTTGGTATCAAATAAACATGCCCTAACTTACGATTAATATATCAAGCACAGAAAAATGTGATATTTTCCCACACATACATTTAAAGAGATAATGTTTTATAAGTTTACATGTAATTACAAAACTTACAGTTGTATTCAATAGGTTCAAACTCTTTATACCCTTCCATCCTTCTTGGAAACAGAGTGAATAGTATGCTGAACATAAGTGTCAGCATCGATAGAGATACATGGGCCTCATACCAGTCGTCCCTCACCGAACCAGGCCTCAACCAGTTCGTAGCACTTAGTCCCACGGAAAGACGAATTGAAATAAGGATACCTATAAAAAAATGCAAACAAAATATACAAACAAAATCAGTGAATATATCTGAAAGATATAACTTTGAGCTATAATGGATAAATCAATAAGAAAACGTGGATATCCCCAAAAGGATGCAGGTTCAAATATGTGGATAATTAAACGGTACACGAATATTCCAATGCACTTCGCGATGGGTGATGAAGTAAAACATCGTGAGAAAACATATCATCCACCAATTAACAGTCAGAAATGATCTTCTCTGGCTCTTAGCATTCTCTTTAACAGTGAAAGAGTACTTTGCTTAAAAATAGTACATTTATAGGCTGTTACAAAATAAAAATAAATCAATCAAAAATTTCTTTGAGTAGAATTCAGAAGCACCCTTGAATCACCATTTTATACAATAATTTTTTTTTGATTTAATTAATTAATTATTGTTAATATTAAGTGACCACCGATTCTACTGAGAAAAATCGGCAAGAAACTTAACAGTTACTCCTTTAAAATTGATATATAGGATATTGAAAATGTAAACTTATTTTTCAGCTATAGTTATACCCATAATACAATAAAAATTTGCTTTTATTTAGTAGGTAAATATTGCTTTTTTTTAGTAGGATTTTATAAAATGAATACGGAATGTAGATTTTGCTTAGAAAACCGGTAGGAAGCTCAACGGTTACTCTTTTAAAAGCCGTCGTTATATTAAACAAGAATTATAGATTATGTTCATATGCCCTGCATAAAAATCTGCGTTACTAAAGTCACATATCGCTGTCGTTTATATAATCTTGTATGAATGCTTTGGCTATTAAATTTTTTTGTTAACTTTACATCTATATGATGGCAATTGTAAAATCGTTTGCGGGATTTTATTATGTATCTGAATACCTAAACCTATAAAGGAAACATATTTTACTAACTGAACTAAACTGAACTGAAATGGATCAGCCTGTAACGATCCTTATACGTTGTGTATGTTATTGTTGGTGGGGAAACCCACAAGGACATACACCCAGACTGGAAACAGATATTTGCATAAATACAAATATTTGCACCGAACGGGAATCGCACCCACAACCGCTGGCGTTGAGGCGACTACTCGCACCACTACACCGGAACGGTCGTCATTTACTAAACTTCACAAAAATCGAAAGCTTGGAGTTTCAATTTTATCATTCTTCCTCGTGTTTATACCACGTCTGTTACTATACTTGTCAAAATAATCAATATTCTTATGGATATGCATACTACATAGTGTTAATATAAATATAATGCGATGTTATTGTAAGTATAGTTATCGTATTAAATAGATCCCGAAAAATATAAATAACAAGAATAGCTCATTTATGAAGGATATTTTTTTTAAGTATAAGTAACAGTACATGACTATTGTATTATGCAAATATTTGGTATAATCTATAAAAGAATCATACTTGTGGCGCCATCTAGTAAGTAATTTAGTAAGATAAGGTTTGGTTCTCCTACTGTCTATTCTCTTTCTTGATTGTCTATTAAATTATTGACTTAACTAATGTAATAAACAACTTACCATAAAAGTACGGCCCACTCTGCGGCTCGTGGTCATCCAAGTACGTGATCCCGTGCGCCCACACGCTGATCTTGGTCAGACCACAGAGGACAGCTGTCAGTACGAGGAACACTGTTCTGGGAATAAGTAGATCGTCTTCTACAGACTGGTTGTTGAGTTGTTCGGAGTACTCTGAGATTGGACCTCCTCCACAAAGTTCTGGAAAACATATAATTATAAAATTTACCCAGTCATTTTAGGTTTTACCTGCGGAAAAATTCCTAGTGAGCTGATTTTTTGTATACACCTTTATTACGGCGTTGTAATGAAGATGTGAAAAATCGACATCGATATCGTGCCGGGTAAAAAAGTTATAAAGGTCAAAAGGTCACGAAAATCAGTTTTTTGCAAATATCTCGCGACCTTTTCCTCGGGGGTCAATCGTAGTCGTTATAAAAGTTGTTCGTCATGTAATTATCTACAAAAAATTCTTCATTCATTTTTCTGTAAAATTGAATACAAAAATTCAACTCATTAGGAGTTTTTCTGCAGATTTTGGCTTAACCTTCTAACTGCCAAGCTGTTTTAGCCATGACTTCCCCAGATGCCAAATGGAAATATCAAGTGTAGGCTTTCCTTATGTGAACATTTGGGATCTTTACATTCTATGAATGAATATAACACATTATGTATATCATTATGTACTGAGACCGCCGGCGACCTTCATGGCACTTAAAGGCAACAGAGTACTCGGTGTGCCATGAGGTATCGTGAGGTAGCCGGCGGCCCTCATGGCACTTAAAAGGTTAAAATGCCTAAAATGTATTACTGGACCAAATAGTCGTTATACTAGGTATATTTTAGGGTGTTTATGGTTGCAAAGATACATTTTTTTTAACAATATAAGTACCTACGTATCAGACACCTATGACTAAAAATATTTTATAAGGTAAATGTGTAAGTGTTAAGTGATATTAATAGAAGTGAAATTATTAAATTATTCATATACTATTTAATATATACTATAAACAAAAAAAAACATATAAAGATGATGGGAGGGGGGGGGGGGTATACGTTCAGCAGTGGACATCTAACAGTTGAAGTGGTGGTGGATATTTCTTTTCTACCCTCAAAGGCATAAAGTACATTAGCAGGCTGTATCCATCAGTCGGGGCGTCACGGTTGCATGCGCGAGCGATCCCGTGGCGCCCCATTACGACGATGAGGGTACCGCTGGGTTTATAGCGGGTATTCTGGCACGTTCTGCGTGCCAGCGAGTCCCATATACCCGCCGCCTCTCCACGGCGGGATGCGTAAATGCATTTCCCAGCGATAAAAAAAAAAGCTGCATCCATCAATCAATGAAATTGAAACGAAAAAAAAAGTACAAAAATTCAAAAGAAAGTCATAAAACAAATCAATCAATCGAAAAATAAATAAATTTATGTAAATTTGGATTTTGATTGCTTTAATAACTTCCTTCTTGTATATAAAGAAATGTTTTTTAATCTAACCTCCATATCATATCGAGGTTGTAAATCCACGATTAAGCTACAAATATATTTTTGAAATATTGAAATTGTTTATCATTTATCGATGAACCGACATTCGCGTGTAATTTGTAAGATATTCATTTGACAAGATAATAAATAATTAAAAATTATAAACGTACTGATGTACAGATAACATTATACGATTCGCAATGGTATTTTTTTAATTACGCAAATAATTAAAACCTTTATCAAATGGTAAGTAGAATTGGTATTTGAAATTTTATTGTCTAATTACACAAATAAGATTTACATAATTATCTAAAGCTCTTTAAAGCTGTAAGTCAAGGAATTTATATACAAACTGGAATGCTCACATGCACCCCAAAACCGTTCCTACACCCGGGATTGCATCTCTTTCTACCATGGATTCAAGGGAACTCTCGTAAGAAAGAGACAAAATCCCGGCTGTCAACGAAATGCTCGGAACGATTTTTCACTTTACATGTCATAAGCCAATGTCAACCTTATGTCAAATGTTTCAAGGTGCATATTTTTTATTAAGTTAGCGTTCCAGTTATGATAGAAATTCCTTGCTGTAAGTCATATTAAATGAAAGTTTCATAACACTTTTCGATCTTTTGTGAAATGTCAATGTTCTTTCTTTTTTAAAAGGTAATTTCTCTCGTAAGGTCTCTAAAATATATGTCTTGAATTTATAAATTATAAAGATAAAATACATCTGCCAACCCACCTTTAGTGGAGTAGTTTGAAAGGATGTCTTTGTCCAACTGTTTCAAAATTGATTAGACAAAATCTACAATTATGTAAATTATAAAAATAATTTGAGTATAATTATTTTACATTTTAAAAAGAAACATGAATGATATCTTCTAAAAAAACTTAAATTCCCTTTTAAGCATCTCATATCATTATTTTTCATTTTAAATTAACACGCGTGATTTCACACGTATATTTATGCTTTTTGACGTTAACGGCGTGATCATAAATATCGCATTGTTTCCCGAGATATTCAATTTCAAACAAAGTAACTAATAATTTTCATACCTTTATTAATAAATAATAGATAGGTCTAGATTTGTATCAAAATTCCCTTAGTTTTTATTATTTTAAGAATGTTTTTAGTATATAAAAATATCCTTACCTACCGAAGGCCATCCGGAGTTAGGATATGGAAGAGCTAAAACTATCAGGCCAGAAATAGCCGTGGCTCCTAGCCAACCAGATAATGCGAAATGCCTCCAGCCTCGTCCATACCATGCTACTAGTGCACCTAACAAAAACTCTGCAAAACCAACTCCCAATCTAACCCAATCTGAAAAAAAAAACTTTAAATTAGACGATTTCATAAAATTCATAAAATCTGTCGAATCAAACGCATAAACGATTATATGATGCTAAAGAAATTATTTTAATTGTCAATATCCGGCAAAATTTGCACCAGCAATCTCTCAGGCCATCGTAATTATTATTATTACTACTTCTGTGGATATTATTGCTATGAGTTACGGCTTACGGCTACGGCGCGGCGCGGCAAAACCTAATAGTCCATAATATTCAATAATAAATCAGTTAATTCACGCTAAAAAATCTTCAATTTGATGATTGAAATTATAAGAAAATTTTAAAAATCAGAGTGTCAATAGATAAAGAAAATTGTTTAGGATTATAATTAATTACAAAAAAAAAAACTATCATTTATATATAACCATATAATATATATACTCACCTAGTTTACTTTGCTTATTCATATTATTGTTACATTTATAAATCAAATCAAACATTTCATCTAATAAAGAATGCTTTTACACGCACTTAGTCTAATTCATTTTTTTTTAATGTTTGTTTGATAGGCAAACTGGCAGACGTGCCACCTGATGGTAAGTGGTCGACGTCGCCCATGAACATAAACTAGTTTACCTGGAACTAGCCCAGCCAACTCATTTATGTGTTGCCTATCCTGAGACATATGGTCTTAAGTCTCGGTGCCAGTAATTACACTGCCTGTCTTGCCCTTCTTTCCGAAACACAGCAAAGCTGTTTCACGGAAGAAACAAGCAATTTATATTTTATTATTCTACTAAAAACAGCTGGCAAGAAACTCGACAGTTACTCTTTTAAAATAAATTAACATATACTAAAATTAATATTTAAAAATAAATGTAAATAATTAATTACCCTCATTTATCGAAACCAGGAACCCTGTGCCTGCGTTTCGTCTCAACAGTAAGTAGACATTGCTCTCTAGGAAGATCACGACCAGTAGCGCTCCTTGGAGAAACAAGTCGAATCGAGCCACCGTCAGGATGTACTTGCGAAGGAGGAACCATAGTTTTGCTATTACTGAAAGCGTATATCAAGTTATCATATCCTGATAGATATTTGTCCTGCTAAAGAACAGCAATATCATAATAAAATATTGCAAAAATTGATGCGTTTATCAACAGCAATCAGTATTTTTAATAGTTACGAGTAGGTATGTCAATGACTCCGCGCTGTTGTATGACTTGGCATGACCTACACGCTTTTAACAATTAATGCTGATACTTTTTTTTGTTATCTTTTTCACCATGTGCATGAAAGAAATATTTTAATTCCCAATTTATAATCACCGCAAAACCATGCAATTATTTTTAATTTAACACTTGACCGACACTAACGGTCATGCCGTTAAACCTGATCTTGCACTGTACAGTGCAAAGACTTGAAAATTGATCTTTTTGACAAACACGCTCCACTAAGACCCATAAAATTAAAACACTTTCCAGCGTCTTGGCTTACTGAGTATCTCAAAAAGATGATGACCAAACGGAATGCTGCGAAATCTAATTATAAACTACAACCAACTGAACTAAACCGCGATAAATATAGGCGCTTGCGTAATAAATGTAATAGGATGTGCAGGGACGCCCAAAGGCAGTATATACATTTGTCCGTGGATGGAAGGAGGTCATCGGAGATTTGGAGATTTCTTCAGTCGCTTGGGATCGGATGATTTAAAAAGGAAACCTCCCTTAATATAGATCCAAATTTCCTCAACAACCACTTTTTCAACTCTTCTATTCCGAACCCTGTTAAAGCACAAACTGTTTCTCTTCTCAAGGCACGAACCAAACCCAATTATCGTTTATTTAAATTTGATCAAATAACGTCATCTGACATCAAGAGCCACGTATCAGCCATCTCATCTGATGCCACTGGCTGTGACGGCATTAGTAGGATAATGGCAATCTTGGTGCTGGAAGAGATTATGCCTACAATATGTCACATCTTCAATTTCTCTCTTACTTCAAAAACCTTCTCTAATATTTGGCGCCTTGCTGATGTCATACCAATCCCTAATCTCTACAATCATTCATTACCTTCAAACTATCGCCCTATATCTAAACTTCCTTTTCTATCTAAAATCCTCGAACGGATCATTCATTTTCAGCTTACCTTGTTTCTAACTAGATATAATATCCTGAGCCCCTTTCAATCTGGTTTTCGACCTGGTCATAGCACTGTGACGGCACTTGCAAAGGTTTTTGACGACATTCGGTTTGGAATGGATCAGAAGCAAGTAACTATATTAGCGTTACTTGATTTCAGCAACGCATTTAACACCGTTGATTACGACATACTCCTAGCTATCCTAGAGTCAATTAATGCCTCCGCTGAAGTCATAGACTGGTTCCATTCTTATCTGTTTGGTCGTCAACAGCGCATTTGCGTTGAAGACTGTCATTCCTTGTACTGCCGTCTTAGTGCTGTGGTTCCCCAGGGTAGCGTACTCTCTCCGCTTCAATTCTCCATTTTTATAAACACTGTCACTGAACTTCTTACCATCTCCTTTCATCTTTACGCTGATGACTTGCAGGTTTATCTGATAATGCCTGTCGTAGAAGCTATAAATATATTAAAGTCTAACGTGACCACTATAACCAACTGGAGTCAATCGTTCCGATTATCAGTCGATTCCAGCAAGTCACAGCTCCCCATCTTAGGTATTTCTAAACAACTGACAAAAACTGCTTGCTATAACCTGCCTAATATTATATTCGATGGCTCCGTCTTATGTAACTCCAACGTGATTAAGAACCTAGGGGTTATTGTTGACAGCTCCTTCTCTTGGCGTCCACAAATCGCTGAAATTAGTCCTAAGGTCTTTGGAACTTTCCATTCACTTAAACGATGGAAAAATTTTCTACCAATTAAGACTAAAATATCGTTAGTCAATAGTCTTATGATGCCAATCATAGATTATGCGGATACATGCTACCCAGACTTATCGGAGGAACTTGTCAACAAACTCGATCGTCTCCAAAATCTCTGTATACGTTACATATTCGGTCTGAAGAAGTTTGATCATATTTTTGAATATCGCACAAAGCTCGGATGGCTTCCAATAAAACATCGACGTAATCTTCATATTCTGTCTCTACTCTACGCAACCCTATTCTGTCCTACTTCACCGCTATACCTTAAAGAACGTTTTTCCTTGCTTGGCAACCCTTCTCTTCACCTTTGCCTTCGCTCTCAAAACGATAACAAACTAAGTGTGCCAGTTTGCAACTGCAGTTCATACTCTAAGTCATTCACTGTAAAAGCTGTTAAACTATGGAATGCACTACCATCTGTAATTCGCCAATCTCCGTCTATATCTGTTTTTAAAAGCCGCGTAAAGAACTTCTACTTAACTTTGACTTAAACGTCACGTCTATGGTATCTTATTTTCTTTGCATGTCCCTAACTACCTATCTCTTTTTAACCCATTTCTGTATCGTGAATACTTGTGCGTTTGTTTGCACATAACTATTTACTCGTTTATGTATTGTGTATTTATATGTTTATGTATCTGCATTTATGTTCTTCAATTTATGAATATTTATATGTATGTACACTAAGATTCACGAAAGATGACCATGCGCAGAAGTCATATTTTAGGTCTATTTGGAGGTGCGGGGAAAGGGCGGCGGAATGCGTCAAGGCCGGAGCGACGCCATTGGTGAGCGCACGTCTCGTGACAGGCCGCTCAATCACTATTCGTCTATCGCTGCGTTGACGCACTTGAATACAGTCGAAAAGAAATGTTTCTTTGATTTAAATTTTTTTTTTATTTGTTGTTTTCGTTGTTTAAGTTTTTGTTATTTGTTAAGTTTTTGTTGATGTCGGCGACGAGACGCCAATTTATGTCAGAACATTTTTATAAGGTTTATTTGTCAAATATTTTTGTGTTAAATATAAATTAATAAGGATTTGTATTGTAAATAATTACTGTACGATTCACGAAAGATGACCACAAATGGCGGCCGTCTGCGCATGTACGTGGTTTCCATGAAGAAAAGACTTAAGACAAAATAATATTTTAATATTAGTTAAATAATTTATGTAATATTGTAAACTAGCGGGCCGCCCCGGCTTCGCACAGGTATCTAATGCATGTGTTATACATATAAAACTTTCTCTTGAATCACACTATCTATAAAAAAAATCTGTTGCGTAAAAACGCCCCATACCACAATAAAGAATATGATATGGCTCCAACGTCTAATTCCAGAAAATCCGACATGCAAGCGTGGCTTACCAAAAATGGAATCAGCTTTGATTCCGATATGTTGAAACCTCAATTGTACGACATAATAAAAAATAACAAAGCTCGTTTAAAGAAATACTCAGTTGACAAAATTTTGATGGAAAATGGTCACGATGTTCTCCATCTCCCACCGTACCATCCGGATTTAAATCCGATAGAAATAGCTTGGGCCTCTATAAAGGGATACGTGAGTAGTCAAAACGTAAAATGGAATATAAGCTGCGTTATAGATTTGATAAAAGAAAAAGTTAATCTGATGGGACCAGAGGAATGGAAAAAACTATGTGACAAAGTAAAATCTATAGAAGAAGATTACATAAAAAGTGACCACATCGTAGATGTGCTTACGGAGGAGTTAGTTATACGTGTAGAGGAATCTGACGAGAGCGACGATTTGACAGATGTGGATTTTCCTGAATCATCGGATGATGAAGACTTCAATATGGAACCCGGCCCCAGTTCCTCAAGTTCCACGATTCCCTCCAGTACTATGATAGAGGGAATCATGGAACTTGAGAAAAGCGATAGCGACTAAATGTGTTTACTAATATATGTTGTGTTACTTAATATATGTATAATATTTTAAATTAAATTTGATTTTTAAACATTTGATTTAATTTCATAACCGCCGTCTGTGTCTCTATATGCTTAGATTGGCTTAGATCGTTAAAATTACGCAACAGATTTTTTTTATAGATAGTGTGATTCAAGAGAAAGTTTTATATGTATAACACATGCATTAGATACCTGTGCGAAGCCGGGGCGGCCCGCTAGTTTACAATATTACATAAATTATTTAACTAATATTAAAATATTATTTTGTCTTAAGTCTTTTCTTCATGAGTGTACATGCGCAGACGGCCGCCATTTGTGGTCATCTTTCGTGAATCGTACAGTATGTGTATGTATATTTCTCATATATATATGAACGTACTTATCGCACATCGGCAAGAACAGAGTCACAACACAAAAAAATACGAAATTGAGATAAGTATGCCATAAGAAATGAAATTTCGAACTTTATCTGCTAAAAAATCGTCATAGTTATAGTGCCATTCCTCGCCGAGATATTTCATTTAATACCCTTTTTCACCGAGCCACTTTTCTACCTTTTGTAGCGTAAACAGTGTCACATCACAATTAGTACAAAACGTACCATCCAAAACGTGTATCTAGTGTGTGTAGTACTGTCATAACCTGTATAACGACCCTATTACGGTAAGTAATTTTCATATATTTGCTTTGATTTCTTGAAAAAGATAGTCCCAACATGTGAAATGACCATATTTTTGAGTTATTCTCACTAAGTATTTTAAAATTAGAGAATAGGACTGTCACATCATGTAAAATGACACTGTTCTTGCTTTAATGTTGGTTGATATCGAGTTATTATAAGGGTAGAACCTGTAATAGGATGAAGAAGTAACTGGTAACTTGCGTAATTTTTCACTTCTAGGCTAGGTTAAGTTCACACAAATTATGCCATAATTATAATTTTATTTGATTGTGTAAACTATTTTCCAATTTTCATAGTAGTTTTCTAGGGGAGAGATTATCTAATGTCTGAATATAATATGCTATTTTGTTTTTATATCGAAAGTTTTGTACCTTTACGTTTCTAATGTAACTAATAGTAACTACCTACAAAGAACAAAGATATTTAATATTACCTGCTTAATTTAAAAAAAGAATAAATATTATTATCTAACAAAAGTGTTTCATTTCATGAAATCTTTCATAATTTTGTCGACAAAAGTGACACATTAGAGGAATTTAAAAGTAAAATATTAATATAAAATAGTAAAAATATCCTTAGATCTTAATTTCCATGAAAATATAATAGAGAATTAAATTGTCTTCTTAAATATATCTTTACTTCTCCGATATGTTCTCTCAGAAATTTTTTAATGGAACTATAAGTTCTAAAAAAAAGAAAATCGTGATTTACCAAAAACTACGTTTATTGTGTTGTGACACTCTCGTTGCCGATGTGCGTTATGTGTTCGTGAGTCGTTATTTGAAGTCTGACAGAATTTTATTACCGATGCGCAAGCCCGTTACATTTCAAGGTTCTTTCTGTTGGGTTGTCTGGAAGAGATCACTATTTAATGATAAGACCACCGATTGCACTCTCTGTATCTAATATTAAGGTTTGCTTTGTAAACTAACTTAATGTGCAATAAAGTTGTTTATTATTAATATTATATCTCGAACACGGCAGAAAAACTACTTAAAAATCCAAATGTATATTCTTAAAGGCTTATAAATAGTCATTTTACAATAATTTGTAGTTAATAAGAAGGCACCATCGAAAATTAGCCCATTAGATACTCTTAGGTACTCAATAGATTTTATTAATTATAGATTCGATAAGACAATACTTGCATTAAAACCAGCACTAGGCAAAACAAGGATCTTTATCATTAAAAAAAATCTCATGTTATTTCCCGTTTTTAATTCTGACTTTCAATATTGGACACACACACACACACACATATATATATATATATATATATATATATATATATATATATATATATATATATAGTATTATATTATAGCTTATATATGTATATATATAAGTTCAACAGTGATTTTTATTTCATTAAATTCATTTTCATTAATTTCATTAAATTCATTCAATCTATTGCAATTTACATGTACCTAATGCAAAATCAATTATAGGTAAACATACCTATGAAGAATATCTTACTAAGACGTGTTTTTATAAAAAAAAATAAGCCACAAGCTAAAAGTATAAAAATATATAATTAAAGTTACATACTCATAAAAATATATATATACTATAAACACATATATAAAAAAATCAAACATGATAATTTAAGAATTATTAAATATCAAAAGAATATATGTATATCAATCTAAAACTATTTCTATGTTTTTATACACCAATCATTAATTTATTTATAGTCTCACGTGGCTTTAATTTTATCACTGGAATTAATAATTTTATCTTAATAAGATTTGGCGTATATATATTTTAAAAAGTTTTCAACATCATATAGCAATCTGTAAAAGTGACTTGATTTCATTCCTTAACAACTCTCACTGTATTTATTATTCGTATAATTAACGTAAAAACTTTGTTTGAGTTTGCATCGAGTAGCCGCAGCGATCAGACGTGTCTCACTTAAAACGACAAAAAATTACATTTGAAAAATTACGTGCTTTTCCAAATTAAATCTAATAATAATCAGTGTAAAGTTTTATGTACAACGCATTGTTTGTCTATAATGTCTGAAACAGTCATAAGGGCGAGAACAAAAGGGACAAACATCAAATCGCTCGCGCCGTGCACAGCGGTACTCAATTAAGGGTTACGCACTTGGTAACCAAGCGGAACGACAAGCGGAGCGACGAGCGGAGTGGATACACTGTACGTTTCCACAGTATTTGTTTATTGTAGTTCATACTATTTAATTACTTCCATCTATATGGATGCACTGCAAGGCAATGATGGCACTCAACCTGATTTGTCTAATCTCGACACTACTGATCTCGAGACTCAAAACATATCTATCCGCAAGCGTAAAATACCGGACGATAACTTCGAATTTCAGTTTAAGGAATTTAAGAGGGAAATATTAGCGTTACTCAATGACTTTGGAAGATCTCAGGCCGAAAATACTAGTATGATAAGAAAAGATATTTCTTTAATAAAAGAACAGATAGATAACCGATATAAAAAATACAACAGACCTACTAATTGCTAAGTATAATAACTTCAAAACGCAGATCTGAGATCTCAAAAGCAGTGTAGGGGAGAGTTGGATATTACCGAGCCTCTAAGAAGTTGGACCTATAATTCCGAGAAGGTTCGATATATATATTCAAAAATGCAGTAAATAGTACAGAATTTATTTAGCTAGGCATACATCCCGGCAAAATATTTAAAAAAATAAACAAAAATTAATTATTGCAAAATAATAAAAAAACAGGAAAGCGTGGTATTATCAGACTGGTCTGATAATATCGTGCCAAGGTTTGATAAAACCGTGCCCATAATAATTTCGTTGAATAAACTCGTTCGTAGAAAAAGAAGCATAGACTCCTTTCTATACCTAGATATAATTATTATTTTACGACTAGATTAATTATCATAACCATATCAGGCATCGGATGTCCACTGCTGAACGTAGGCCTCCCCCCATCGACTCCGGTTCAAAGCAGCCTCCATCCAACGGCTTCCGGCGACTCTCTTCAAGTCGTCTGTTCATTTCGTGGATGGCTGTCAATTATGGCACGCTGGAGAGACTGCAGCACCGCCCAAGTTTCGACCGAATCGAAGGCTTTCTCATAGTCCACATACGCGATGCATAATGGCCGATTATACTCCTCGGTCTTTTGTATAATTTCTGTCTCCCCGAGTGATAAATGCGACCAACTCATCCTCTTCTACTTTTGTAAATGTGTCTTTTCTGCCCATAGGTGGATTATAATCTTCACCCAATTTTAATCGGTAGTATTGTAGTTTCGGGGACATTAAAGTTTTTAGCAGCTGTCTTTATTTTACTTCCGTTTCGTATGGCCTCTAATGCAGTCCTCATATTTTCCGGATTCCATGACTTCTTTTTTTTCTGCACAGATTTAACCATCTAGTACATTAAGTACAATTAAGTATCATTTTCATAGTTTACAATTTCGCGCCCCGTTCGATAATACCACGCCCTGGGCGGGTAAATATTTGAAAATGCGCATATGGCATAGTTACGGAGATTAAGAAAAAAAGGTGAGGAAAATGATTCTTTATATGATTTTTGTAATCTCAGGTACTCTCTTTTTAAAATAGTATCTAAGGGAATACCTTAAAATATTTACTTTTTGTATGATAGGCAATTCAAAATTCATACGAACGGTAGTGATAAATATGAATAATTGGTAATTAGGTCACTCACAATGTAATTAATAGTTTTCAAATAGTAATTATGAAAAAAAAATTAGAGATGATAACTAAGATATAAAAGCTGCTTTACCAATTAGAGATGGTGGCATCGGCGTGAGAAAAATTTCTAGTGTCGCTCTTTCTGCTTTTTTTGCTTCTGTGCATAGTATCAAAGGTCTATGTTCCGAAAATTTAAAATTAGGTTCAGTCTAAATTACAGAGGCTACAGACGCAGTAGAAAACTGGAGGTTGGTGTGTCCTAATAACGATAGCTCCAAGGAAGTTAAAAAACAAAAACTTTGCGATACGCCATTAGTTCACAATACTCGTGAAAATTTGACGTAAAATCTTACTAGTGACAAAATCCGTGCAAGGCAAAAAATGCACCAACCCTCCTGTCACTAGTGGAGGATATGAGACGTGGAGTTAATTTATTTAGAATTTTTTTTGCACTGCTACTCCAAGGTCCAAGTGTTTCGACTGTAAACGGCACAAAAACATAACATGGGATAAGTTACAAATATTTGTGCCATTTAGTCATTTCAACTTTCTCCGCAGCGGCTTCCACTCTTAAAGCTGTCTCCCTGACGTGAGACGGAGCTAACGCAGGTTGAGTCCCATAAAAGCGCCCGTTCCCTTTCCCAGGGAATCAGTGTTAAACCATCAGGCCTCTTGTCATTATCGCGACCAATTCCAGTAGGCTCAATAAGAGCAGGAACGTCGTTGGTGGCAAAAGCCCTTTTAATGGTTTAATTCAGGGAACCTTGGCGGGAAAACATACCTGAACTCTTGTTGCAAGAAAGGTCGTGTAGTCCGAAACGCGGCTAAAAACCACAAGTTAAGTTCGGCTGCAAAAGGCTTGCATTAGACCAATTCGGCTGCAAAAGGCTTGCATTAGGCCGCTGCTTCTATAATAAAATAGACCAAGACTTCAAAATAGACCAAAAATGTTATCACAAGAATCACCTCCTTTCCGCACAGACATCAAAAATGCTGTCACAAATTAAGACGAAATTTCAACATAATTACCATTTCTAAAAAAAACTAATTACCATTCGCTTGTGCGAACGGCAAATATCGGTAATGAGACAAATGGTAAGTAGTATTTCAACTATTTTCTTAAATAAATCAGTCTTGTGTTAGAAACATTCTAATTCTATTCTCAAAATCCAAAAGGAGTCACTATAGGGACTATATAAAACATGTTATCAAAAATATGTAATTGATCACTTACCTAAAAAACAATAAATGGTTATTAGATAATATTTATACTAAAACACTTTGAGGACGAGATAATCACAATTGGTGCCAAAAAGACTGATCTTTGACACTAGCCTTCGCTCGATGTTCGAGCTCTAACTGGTACCCACACGCCTATGTACTATTGGGTTGGAATATTCCAGTTTTTACAAGAAAAATCATTACGGAATGTTCCCAAATGGTAATTAGCAAGTTGTCCATGGACATTTTTTAACTGATCTTATTTTTAATAAGATATGTTCTTTGCGTGTTACAGCATGGTTTTATGTGTTCATTAACAACTTAAGTTTATGAATATCTTACCAAAAGTATAATCTTCAAGAAGAATTTAACAATTTTAGGATAATTATTGATTGAAAATGGAGAATTGGACACGAATGGGAATTAGATTTTGGCACTTTGATTTGTAATATCTCTAAACTCAATTTATAAATAAGATACTTAGTTATCGCTCCATATTTGAGATACTTTTTTACATGATAAATATTTCACAAAAGTAAAAATACATACTCCGCATTCGTTCTTTATAAACCGCCGCGCGATTTGCACATTTTCAAATATTTGCCCGGGCGCGGAATTGACAAACTCTGTTATTTCATTTTATAACCTCAGAATAATACAGTCAAGTTAATTGTGTATTCAAATCAATCTAGTCATTAATTCTATAATATGTTAGGATTAAAATAAAAGTAATCAATGTGTTACAATACAAATATAGAATAGCTTACCTCTTGTCAAAAATGCCCGCGAAATTATAAGGAACGAGAGTAAAAACTTGTAAGACACGATGTGTCTTAATCGCCGCTCCGAGTAAATTAGCGTCGTGCACGGGGAGGGGTAGAGGACTCGGGCTGTGATCTTTAAGGACTGGATAGTGCAATTAGCGTTTAGTTTTTGAAATATGCTAGGGCGTGGAATTATCAAACGCGCGGTATTATCCAACTCTCCCCTAAATGATACTTTTTTTTATTCGTTTACTGGCAGACGTGCCACCTGATGGTAAGTGGTCGACATCGCACATGAACATAAACTAGTTTACCTGGAACTAGCCCAGGCAACTAATTTATGTGTTGCCTATCCTGAGACATATGATATTAAGTCTCGGTAATAAAAACAAAATATTTTTTTATTATTATATATTTTTTCTTTTTTAACTATGCCCGTCTACGCCTTCGTTCAGCTAGCACACAACCACGTACACCCACACCAATATTCAAGTAAAAATCCAAAACTACGCTAATCAAAACTATCAAAATTGTGCTTACGACCAGTATAATGTTCTTAACATATATACTTACCCATCATTTTTTAATATATAAAATGTAATAAAATAAATAAATAAATGAGTAATAATTAAATGAGTAATAAAATCACAATAACATCACAGTTTTTTTAAATAAATAAATTAATTAATTTAATTTAATATACATGAAAACAATATTTAAATTGGCACATGTTAACGATGTGAAAATAATTGTGTAATGAACATTGATCTATAGTACTGAATTTTTTACTTACCTTTCATCGATTAATCTTATCAATAATTAATCAGTTTAGTAGTATTATATAAAAAATAATATTGTCATTGTTTGGTTAGATTATTGAAGGTTGAGTTCGAGGCTATGTTATATCAAGAGATATACATACCTTGCTATAACATGCTAGGAGTATTTACTTTCCACGTAGTTCCACTTCTGTTTGGCGGATATACTCGTACATATGTATCTCATTTTTTTTTTCTATAATTTTAATTTCATTTATTTATTTACAAAACTTGTAGGTACAGGTGTAAATTTTTATCTTTAGAGTATATTTTGCTGTTTCTAGAGTGAAAACTTAAGTGAGGCGATAAACATAAACATTTCTAAACAAAAGAGTTCGTTTTTCCTTCACTTACAAGCACAAGTAGATTTTGAAGTGAAACTTCTTTAGAATCGTTGTGATTTGAAACGGGATGCGACGGAAAAGCGACAGGTAAGAGACACAAATACAAAAATGTGTAGGAGAGAATGAGATAGTATGATGTCGCGTATCCTAGCAACACGTATCCTAGCAACGCGTAAACAACGCGTAAATAAGTAATAAAATGTTTAACTATTAATATTAAAATAAGTAATAGAATGTTTAACTATTAATATTAATAAATGTTAAATTGAGTTTGCCAAAGATGTTTCACTTCTGACATGTGTACTCCGTACACACGACATTTTTTTTTTAAGTACAGAATTATTATTTTAAAATTCAGCGGTTCAGTCTGGATTGAATCTGTGACCATCGTTTTTTATTTTATCATGTGTTCAGTTCACTGGGCCGAGCTGTACTTGCTACTATATTTATTTGAATAGTATCAAAATAAAAAAATAACGATCACAAATAAAGATTAAATTGTTTTTTTTTTTAATAATACACATTAACATTTTCGTTTTAATTTATTTAATTTTTCACTGGTATAATTATTTATATAAGTTAATAAAAAATTAAAAGTTCAATGTTTATTAAAAATATTACAACTTAATTGTCAAACACACATCAGTCATTTAAATTAATTTAATTAGATTAAAATAAATAATTAAAACAGAATGAAGAAAACAAAATACGTAGATATAAATTAAAAAAATATATATATTCTAACACAAAGTTAAAATGAGACTTAACACTAAAGAACAAAACTTATTTATATTTAAATATGTGAAAAACTTTTCTTAAAAACCATTAAATGTCATGTCATACCTATGTTTTAATGTCTGGGCGTCTGTGCTTGTGCGTTGTGTGCGTTTCCTGACTTCTGACACAGGACTCACATCCTATGGGGGCTGTTGTTTGGCGTTTATTTAAAAAAAAAAATGCCGAACCGAAATATATCTAATAGTATAATCTTATACAAATACATAAATCAAAAAATGTATGTACTTTTCTGTGCCTAGAGTGTACTCTTACTTGTAACTGAAGCTAGGTTTCAAAATACTTCATACATACTTTACTTGACCAGAATAAAAACAAAACAGTTTTTGTCATGAGTGTGGATCGAATCAGCGAATTTCTTCAACTTCTTTAATTGCTTAACAGAAGCAGTGGTAAACATGCGGGCACGTCTCACGCGACACACCACGTCTTAAATTGATTTGCATTATTAATAGAACGCTCGTACAAAAAATTGACTGAAGTAAAGTAGAGATGAGGCTTCAGTTAGAGTGTCATTGCTGAGAAAAATTTTATCTACTCTTTATCTCTCTTACTAGTTTTAAAGGTATTGAAGAGATAAGTAGCGTTAAACACGTTGTAAGTATGATATACACGTTAGCGATTCATATTAGTAACGTGGCTTAAAAATGTCTCGTACAAAGAGGTTGAATTTTGACCGAATAAAAATGATATTATACTGCATGGTGACGTGCCGTTCTATTGTAAATCAAAGGAGGAATGAAGCTGTGAAGCTTTTGGATCCATTCGGGATTAACAATGTTACAGCAACCTTTTTTTGTATCTTTCATAAGCTTATACAGGATATAGCGTTTTAAATTTAATAAATTACATTATATTTATTATGAATTTTAAATTAGATAAAAATATTTACTTATTTATTAACTAGTACACTTGGTATGATCTACTTGAGCACGCTGTCGTCACATATTTTGTTAATGTACCCAAAATTATGTATTAGATTCTAGAGTTTTGGAAACAAAATAAAATTTGATTTCACTATTAAAACGTTCGTAAAATCATACACTAAAGAGTAGGTACAAGGTTTCATGGTAACTATAAAAATCACATAAAAATATGGTTAATCACATCAAATAGTTCATTATAAAGCGCTTTATAACAAATACTCGCAAACACTTTAAAAATATATTTTACAAGCTATAATCTTTCAGATTCAATTTATCACAATTAATCGTGACCCAGTACGTTCTGCTGCAGCCAGGGTACGAAGTTGGTGACACGGGTGTACACTCCGGGGAAGCCAGCTTCCGCGCAACGCTTTCCATATGAAATAACACCGATTTGGAAGAAGTATGTTGTCAGGTTTTGAGGATAGTACTGTAAAATGAAAATGGTACTATTATTATTTATTTATTTATTTACACTTTTTTTGTACACAATAAATTTATCCGCTTGAGTGTCCGGGCAATAACCTTTTAGTTTACCAACTGCACAAAACTGCCCAAGGCCTCTCACGTTTTGTTACATAATTTCTCACCGGTGATAATGTAATATACGTTAATCAACCTGTAGTTGACAGGTGCACTTCGCGTACTAATGCCCGTGTCGAAAAAAAGTTGACATGGGTAATATAGCCATGACGACCATTACTTGACACGGGTGCTTGCGGTTATTGCGGTTACTTGGTAAACTCTTGTCAACTAGTAGTTGACACGGGCAGTCGAGTGGATAATAAACAAGAGAAATTTATGACAATTACAAAATTTAAAGTACAAAACTGCCCTGTCTTATAGCTAACTAGAACTTTCTTCCAGATAACCTGAAATAAGTTAGAGTTGACTGCTGAGCGAAGGTCTCTTCTCCATATAGAAGGGTTGGAGCTTAATCCATCACGCTAATCCACTGCGGGTTGGCGGATAATTACTCTACCATGAGTAACGATCGTTATCAGGTGTCTATGATAACAACCGAGACCAACCTCTTTACGTGCTCTCCGAGGCACAGTGGGAAGACCCACAAGGACATACACCCAGACCGGAAACAAATATTTGTATAAAAACAAATATCTGTTCCAGCATTTTGGCTTTCCCACTGTCAGGGGAAGCCAAAAGCTTATATAAATTAGTTAAGTTAGCACTAAGTCGTAGAGGTTAAGAAATTATGTTGTCAAGGAACTATGAGGGTGGCATGGTCGCTTGCGACAAAACACTATAAATAAAGAAAAAAATATATATATCTGTTCCGAGCGGGAATCGAGACGGCGACCGCCCACGCGGTTTGAGGCGACTACTCGCACCACTACACAAGAACGGTCGTATTAACCCCACATAATTTAAATTTAACATTAACGAAATGGGGCTACCTGTAATGTTAGTTATAAACCTATAATTAAAATAAGTAAATAAATATATGTATACGTAAATTACCCACCTGGCAAGTGTGGTCCCCCTCCTCGCCGGCCGCGCAGAAGGAGCTCGCGGGCAGGATGTCTTAGTTACAAGGTAGTAATTATAAATGTGGTTAATTATTACTTACAATAGGCTGCATCAACGGTCCACCGCTGTCTCCTTGGCAGGCGTCTTTACCACCGTGCTTGTAGCCGGCGCAGAGCACTCGCTCGTCTATTACCTGCGCCTTGTATTCTGAATACGCTTTGGCGCAGAAGTCGTTACCGACAACTGGAAGCTGCAAGACTTGTAAATGAGTTGCCGATGGACCACCTGGAATAAAAACAAGATTTTAAGAAAACACCAATCGAACAGATATTTATCTGATAATGCTACGAGTATGTGGTAATTGAAGACGTATCTATCAGCGTTTTTAGGTATTTTTACTAAAGACAGTTTTTCAGCAGAACTAACCATAGTCATTGAATGAAATATATGAAATTTCATCTAACGTCAAAAATTAATGCGTAGCCTCATTTATTATGAATTTTAAGTTTTATTTTTTCTAGGGTAGGCTTTTAGAATTAGAATTTCTTATCTTTGTCCTTCCGTTCCTAGCTACGCCATAGATTCACACTACATAAGAATTCTCATAATTACGTAATTACTAAGCTATTACCTAAACCCTAAGTAACTAATAGGCTTACAGTGACCAAGTTTGAAAAGATACGATCAAAGAATTAATACTCAAATTAATATAACTTAACTTAACTATAAGTTCATGGCACGACTGATACGTTTCGATAAAACATGTACCTACTCGTAGACAGTAAAACACCAGAAGTAATACATATTTTCTATATCGAATTCTCTTCGGCTTATGCAAAGAAAAACTACACAAACTAGCTTGTACTTGTAGAATTGAATCATGACTTACGGAACTCCGTGTTGCCCCATCCAGCGATAATAGGATTGTAATTCTCAAAGCTCTTTGCTCGTAATTCGCTGTTAGTAGGTATGCATATTGGTCTGATGAGACCTAAAACACACAACCATTAATATATTAATTAATTATAAATATATAAATGTTATTGTGTGTGTGTTGTATGACTGGGCGAGTGCGCGTTTGTGTGCGTGTGTGGTTGAATGTATGTGAGTGTATGTATGCGCTTATGCATGTAGTAAGAGATTTTGTTGTCTCTATAATAGCCGTATTATTAAGATAATAAAACTGTATTTTAAGATTTTGTCCAACTAAAGCCTTGACTGGCCCGTTGGCGCAGTTGTCAGTGACCTTGCTTTCTGGTTCAGGGTTGTGGGTTCGATTCCCGCCCCAAGTCTGGGTATAGTATATGTTTATTTATATATGTATTATTTATATGTATATTTATTGCAAAAAAGTATATCAGTCGGATGCTACCTACAATACAGGCATTAAGTTGCCTACCTTGGGAACAGATAACTGTTTGTGTGTATGTTAAGCATATTATTTATTTAAGGTTTATCTTGTAAGATAGTTGAATATTAAATTATATAGTATAAGGATTGATAAAGACAATCTATTATAGTGAAAAATAAATTAGTTATTATTGTCTTATTAAATCTTTCTCTTGAAAATACGAGATTATTTATATTAACGGCTTTACTTGAGAACTGCACATCTTGCTGCAATATAAGTAACCCGATGTCGTTCGTGAAAGACTTGGGGTTGTAGCCTTCGTGTTTGATCTTGTACTTGATGAGGACGTCTACTGGGATCGCGCCATCGTCCTCCCTCGCGAGGTCCAGCTCGCCGAGACGCACTACGTATCTATGAACAAAGTTATATGTTTCAATTTAAAAATATTGCTATGACAATTACTATTATGTAAACTATATTTACAAATCTGATGTTAATATAAGGTTAATTATAAATATACTAATTTTTAGAGATGCCCCGAATATTCGACCACTATTCGGTATTCGGCTACTTTTTTTTAATATTAGGTATTCGCCCGAATAGCATACAGTATTTGGCCGATATAGCATAAAGTATTCAGCTGAATAGCATACAGTATTCGGCTGAATAGCAGTATAACTGTACGCTATTTGGCTGAATACTGTATGCTATTTGAACGAATACCGAATATTTAAAAAAAAAGTAGCCAAATACCGAATAGTGGCCGAATATTCGGGGCATCTGTACTAATTTATAAAGTAGCTGTGAAACGAGCAGCATCATAAATCTGATATTTAATGGCTATATATGGCTAGAGGAAAGGAGGGGAGAATACACAAGAAACCAGATTTGTATCTCTTTTTTTATCAAAGAGAGAATACTTGTATACATTATATATATACTATAAACAATACATGGATATATTACTTATTGTGTTTTTCTTTAAAAAAATATGTTTTCGCTTGAGATTCTTCTAATATTTTTACGTTTTATTAATTTTGTTGAATATCTCATGCACTAAAATCAAAACTACATATAAGTATATGTAGTATTTAAATAAAAATATAAAAAGTCAAGTCTTATAAGCCATTTGACAGTAAACTTATTGCAAAGCAAATTACACTATGATTTAGCGCGGTCCTATATCCGTTTCGATGTAATTATAATTATAGTATAAATCATAGGTAAATAACAACTTAAATCACTTAATTAATTTATCATTAGTCAAAGTAATCTGTAATTTGTTACATGTTTTTACTTAGTAATTGTTGTCATTTTAATAATCCTATATCCTAACTAACATTTAGATAGATGCGTGGACGGATAATTATATAAAAGATATGTCTATTACTCTTTGATTTTGATTAAATTTGAGATTTAAATTTCTAGTTATATAATAATCATAATGACACAATTATAACGATATTTTAACACGATAGAATTTATAGTATACCAACACACACACACACAACGTCACAACATTACAAGTTTCATTCTTAGTCATTGTATATTCATAGGTACATTGACAATTTCATATGAGCTAACATTTCCTTATGGCGCAATCACATCATTTCGAATAGGATGTACTAATAACACTAAGTATATACTCGTGTATTCAGAATGCATCTTCATGTGTTCATCAGCATAACTGCATCTAACATAAAATGAGTACTGATAAACGTTATTTACATTTAATATGTTCCGGATGTTTTGGTGCCGCTGATGTTCCGATACTAATTTTTTTAATGTTTTTATGCTGACAGGCAAAAGAAGCCATCGTTAAAACATCAATATATTTACGAAGGGATGCATAGATGAACTAATTATTCCTAGATTTGCGAATTGGGTTTCAATTTTTCATCTTCTAGGACAAAAAGTAAACCTTATTTCAGAAGCGGGATACAATGAGCCACATAATACCATGAACACTCGCGTATTCTAGTATCAATACATATTATAAAACAAAGTCCTCCGCACGTCTGTCTGTCTGTCTTTCTGTTCGCGATAAACATAAAAACTACTGCACGGATTTTCATGCTGTTTTCACAAATAGATAGAGTGATTCGAGAGGAAGGTTTAGGTAAATATACATATCCCGGCACAGCCGGGACGGACCGCTAGTAATATATATAATATAAAATTATTTCTTACAATTTTTATATATTTTACATACATTAGATATATATTGATGATATGTACCTATATTTGATTTTTAATTCGAAAGTAAATCTAAATTTAAGTGGGTTTAATCGTAGTGTACAGTTAGTGGTTCATAATGGTAACTTACAAATCGGTTTCGTGATTGTGTATACAATGCGCAGCAGTCATCACGTGGTGTGAGGTGATGAGAGAGCCTCCGCACAGCCAACGCGTGTCGGAGCCTCGTCGGCCTTGATAACCAAGAAGCGCCATCCAGGGAAAGTCACCTGAAACAAAAATATAAGTCTTCATTATCTCTAATAATTTTAGAAAGGTTTTTTTTTATTTTTATTCGAAAAGAGGCTTTAATCACTTGACGACTATTCTGTCCCATAGTTCTGCATCACATAGTCACTGTTCTCGTAATTAATTTTGTAAATATTTAATAAATCTTTATCGTTAATTTAAACGTAGAAATAGATAAAAACTAATTACAAAATCCAATCCAACCAAAAATTTATTCAAAATTCCAATTCCAATACTCCACACTACACACTCTACTAATGCGTGGTATACCTACTTCTCTTGTATTACATAATGTACAATTAGGAGACAATAATTTGCATCATAAAACCGAATGTATTCAATGACACGTGCCTGGTTCGAAGTATTAAACTAGCTATCGACTTTTTTGTCGACAAAGCTGTGCATTATAGAACTAGGGTATCTTAGGTGGCTCGTTTTGAATCGTTATATAACATATATCTTTTTTGATCAAACTTTTGTTAAAATTCCACTGATTTTGTTGTAGTGCTTCACTAACGTAATTAATGAAAATTCCACTGATTTATTTTTAGAGAGTAGGGCATAGTTAGTATAATTATTATTCTTACCAAGCTTGGCGTCAATTCCTCCAACCACTCTGCTGAAAGATGCATTGCTTACTCCACATTCAGGTGGTGCAGGGAACTCAGTAATGAAATCTGATATAAGAGATTTGCCTGATGCATTTTCAGATGAGGTGACAGGAGCTGAAGTAGGTGCTAATGTTGTCACTGGTGGAGGTGTTTGTGGTGGTTTATCTGGTATACTTGCGAGAGGGCAGCAAACCTGAGATAAAAATATATGTATATTTATACAATTTTCTTTGACATAAGGGCTTTTAAGTAAGCAAACAAAATCTAGTACTCTTTTATAGTATCTATTGACATGAATGAACTGGACAATACACAAAGTGAATATAAGTATATATAAACTGAAATAGCCTGAAAATATGAAGTAAATGCCTTTAATCCATATAGAAGAATAGTTGGAAATATGTATGTGTATAAATAAATATATCTGCTCTGACTTTAACACATTCGGCACCTAGTTAAGGCACCTAGCCATACTCGGATCCGAGTGGCTGGCACGAATGTGTTAAATGGATCCTGCGACCGAAGTTTTCGCACTATCATCGACAAAAATCATTTATCGATGCGCTAATTACGATACCCATTTTCTGTAGTCCGATTTTAGTAACTACTTTAACGTTAAGTTAGTAAAAATTACATTCACTTTATGTTAGCTTAAAAATATAACGAGTGAAACAGCAGGAATCAACCAGGTGTATATAATGATGTAAGAAAAAGATGCAATCAGTTATTATTTTACTACCTTTGGGTTGCTGCCTTCGAAGCCGCAATGAGCTTTCCTCAAGACCTGCACAGCGGCAGGATTTGTCTTCGCCTGTGCCAAAAGTTTCACGTATTGTTCGCAAGAGGTAATAAGAATACAGCTTCCAGTACCACCTTCTATTGTTCTACATGTTTCTCCTGTAAATGTCAATTAGAAAAATGTGAGAAACACCATTATTTACTACATTTATTGCCAGTAAAGTTATGTTTCTGGGTACCTTGTTATATTAGTATTATGTAAGTTTAGTATGTATGTAAGTTTATTTTACATACCTAAACTACTTTTAACAGCTGGTTTCACTTATCTATCTATCTCTGATTTTACTTACGAAATATAATTTTAACATAAACTTCAGACTTGTATTTTTTTGCAAAATCAGAAATAGGGATTATTGAATGCGATTGGACAATTTATCACCAAGCTTTTTATGCAGTAGGTACTAATGGTGGTTAGTCTGATTCTAGTAAATATAACAAGCAATATTATCATGTATTGTGATTTCAATAAAATAATGTACCTAAGTATATTTTATTTCATAATTATGATAAAAACTACTGTCTCTAACTCTGTCGACACAGAGGTCAAATAATATTGATGTATAAACTTATTTTCTTCATGCATCGGAATTTAAATAACATTATAAATTACAATCTATTTTTAGTTCTGAAAATTACAAGGTTTTGTACTGTAAAAACAAAGTAATTTTTCAAACGTCACTAATAAGTTCGTGGATAGATTAAAGTGTGTTAGAATCAATCTGACTACAGTTTATATACGGTAGCCATGACGGGCTTAGTTCCAGACTTGTACAAGAAATACGCGATTATTAGCTACTATAGCTGTAAGGAAAGATAACATATTTTCTCCATCCTTAGCTATCCTTATATCTATCATTTCTTATCTCTTTAACCAGTGATGCATTTGGGTCTAATCTGGAACTGCAAGTATTCATTACATAGCAACACTTAATCCCCGCACTTTTATTATTTATGTAGATAATAAAAACTATTCAATATTTAAATAGAAAAATTAAAAAATAAATAGGATAGGATTCCATCTATATTTTTCTAATCATCCGCAGTTTTTCATTGTCTTGTTTAACACGTGTAAAGGGTTTGAAGTATTTGAAACAGGATGCAATGTGTAACAGGATACAACATTAACAAGCATGAGACTTGTCAAGGCGACTTCCGACAAAGAAAAATTAATATAACATATTGAAAAGCCGATATATGGAGCGAACGAATCATTCAATGCCTTTTTACTATTCATATGTATTTATTAATATAAATTGCACCAATTTAAAGAGACCATTCACGATAAGACAGTCGCACGTTACAGGAACTGCTGCGAGTAACGACTTCATTATGTGTGACCTTGAATAATATATTTTATAATTAATCAAACTGCGCTTTTACTATTCTTGAAATTTCGCCTAAAACATAATACATTATTTCTCAATAAACAAGCTTTTTTATCAAAAAAAATGTTATTTACTTACATATATCAAAAAATATGATACAAAAAAGGAAGAATGTTACATTATCGTATTTTTTAAGAATAATAAATAATAATAAAAATTAGGATAAATATTTGTAACCAAAAACAACCAAACTGGAAAGTAATGAAATTTAATATGCGTTAAAACTACAGAGCACATCAAGAGCATTTATAAAACAATTTTTTTTCTTTCAATTATTTTGATCACAGAATGGTAGAGAAGCTGAACTGAAACTGACATAAACCTCATCTTCTGTATAAGTATTAGAACTTAATCTACTTACCACCCTACTTCACTGTGGGTTCACGGATAATCTCCCTACAAAAAGTAACAATAGTTATCAAGTATTACTGATAATAATCGGTACCGACAGCGTTATATGTTCTCCAAGACATGATAGGAAGATCTACAAATAAACCAAAGAACCAGAACACTAAAAATTTTGTTACAAACACAAACATAATATGTGATATATCGAGTGGGAATCGAACTTGCTACCACACACTACACACCAGAACGGTCTTCACACGATAGACGTTACGACGACTGTCTTAACGTGTATGGATATTAACAATAGCCTTTATCGATTTAGAAAGTTATACAGTCGTTAATAGGTATGTAATATATATAAATAAGTTATTAATAATTATGACTATATATTACGGGTATTCTCGCTGCAATATTAGTTATGTACCTATTAAGTTTGCTCCATATTTCGCATTTTAATTACAGTACTGTATTACTATATATATAAACCCTTCAGAGAAATCTCTAAAAGACTCTGAAAGTCTTATCATTAATAAAAATATTGTCTGAAATTTCAGAATTTTCAGAAAAAAAGGGAAATTTTAAATAAGGGAAGGTCGTCCACATACTGTAGACTATTCATAGATTAATCTTCAATCCATATTTTTAATAGAAAAACTTACTTTTTCCATATTGTGAGACATTTAGGCTGATAAAACATGTTTCATGCCTACGTACGTATAAACAAGGTGAAAAATATGATCTTTGTTTTGAAAATGTATAATGTAATGTGTGTATTAAAAAGGAGGTTTTACTTTCGACTTCGTACTCGCGAAATATATTTAATAACGATTTCAAAAAAACTGTTTATAGTGTAATAATTCACTCTTAAAAGGTATATCCAGATAGAACATGAGCCAGATTTCAAATTAAATTCAAGATTACAACTGCGAAAACTGCGTTCAATTTCGTGCAGCAGATTTTGCGTTTGACTATACACACAGATATTTAATATTTGTATGACTATACATGTCAAAAAACATAAGATAAATAGACAAAAATTCTAAAAATAATCGTTTCCGCTTCTATTACTCTCATAAAGACCCATATAATTCGTTTTATCCTAAATATCTCTGATGTACAATAAACCTATGTAATAATTCACATGTATATATAATATAATGTAGTATGTATAAATACGTAGCTTTATAACAAATATAAAAAGTACCAGTAATGATGGGGTTCTGCTAATTTTTTTATAACGGTCATAAAAAGACCAATAAACAATGGACATCCGTATGTTGATGTTCTTTGAGATAATAATTATATCGAGATGTGCGGATGAATGCTAATAGACTGCCTGTGATACCGACTTGTAACAATTTATTTAGCAAAGGTAATTTTAGTAGATTAATATTTTTAATGTATACCTATTTGTTACATGATTCCCAGATTTATAACGTAAACAGTTTTTTTATATATAACTGAACAAAGATCGTAAGATAAGCACGATCAAACGAACAAACAAAAACTTTTCCGCTATTATTATATTTATTTAATATGAAATTTAATAATTTTGTAACATTTAACTTGTTTGTTTAATCTGTTCGTATTTTTTTAGTGAAACTTCTTTAAAATCGCTGTGGTTTGAAACGTGATGCGACGGAACAAACGACAGGTAAGAGACACTAGTACAAAAATGTGTAGGAGAGAATGAGATAGTATAATGTCGCGTATCTTAGCAACGCGTAACCTAGCAACGCGTAAACAACGCGTAAACAACGCGTAAATAAGTAATAGAATGTTTAACTATTAATATGTTAATATTAGTAGTTAAACAATTTAAAGTAAGTTAGTTAACCAATCAAAATAGTAGAATGTTTAAATATTAGTAATAGAATGGTTAACTATTAATATTAATAAATTTTAAATTGAGTTTGCCAAAGATGTTTCACTTCTGACATGTGTACTCCGTACACACGATTTTTTTTATTTTATTGTAAAATATTCCGACTATGTGCAGTTTGCCTTTCGATTTGCGATAGAATTTTTCTACCAGAAAACGTCTGATAATGTATAGTTAGCCTAATTCAGTGACAGAAGACAGTAAATAAAACACTTAAGCATTATACAAAATTAAGTGTTAAATATTTAGCTTCATATTTCATTTAACAATTTTGTAACATTGATAATGTGTTTTTTTAGCCACTTATATTTTATTTATTTTTTGTCTATATTTTTAACATATTGCGTCTCGGTTAAGCGGAAATATTTTTACCAGAAAACGTCTGATAAATAATTTATGCTCGAGCTTATGTATAGACAACTATATTATGTATGTATACTAACATGGAGCGTTTTTATCGTTGCGAGCTTTTATTAACTAATACAAATATTTTGGACGAATACAAATACTTATTATTATTACATTTTAGTACTTACTAAACATATCTTACTTTTTCATCTGATGTAAATGTTTAATTGTATTGTACTCTAAGAAGAATAAAATGAAGTCTATTCCGCCATAATCTTCCACGGATTTGCGCATTGAAATGCTTCAAAATGTTTCCGCAGACATACAGGTTTCTTCACGACCTGTTCCTTCACCGAGAACGAGATTGATTTAACAAAAAATTACTTGAATATTATTTTATACCCTTATGTTTTATCCTCTGGGTTAGGAGGTTTAATTACTAAGCAAGCTATGAATTTTTAATGTCGGTTCACATGTGGCTGAATTAAACGTATTCAGATAATTCTTGTTCTTTATATTATATGTTCTGTCTGTATTGTGTCTTTAAGTATTGTGATAATAATTGTTCTTCTCAGGATCAATTTGAATCTTTGAACGAAGTCAAGGGAGACTGGATTTAGTTCTATATAATATAAATAATAAAGATAAATTTAAAAATTAATAAATTAAAACTTCATTCACCTAATAATACAATCTTTTTTGTAGCATTTATTAGGTTGAATTAATTGTGTTATATGTTATATAATCTCGAATTCAAATCGATAAATTACACATATTTATTTATTATTTATTTATAATAAAATTCATTTACATTTTATCTTACCGAATATCTTTATTCTTAATTTTTATCTTTAATTTATACATGGTAATGGAATTTATTTTTTAATAAATAAAATGCAACAAATTACATCATAAAGCGATACATATTAAATGTCGCTTTTGAATTATAAAATGTTATATCTCGGTCTGACTTTTTTTAGAAATTAGTTATAGAAATAGTTCTTTTTTTTATTATGCCAAAAAGTTCGAAGACGGACAGATAAGTTCAGATAGGTAATACTTCCGGAAGTCATATCCTTAAAACATATCAATGCTATGTTCTTAATATATAAAACTAAATATATAGACATGGCTCTTTATATTCTATGTAGGTATGTAAATAAACGTATTTCGACATTACGGTTCGATCTAAGCATACAATATATTTCTCATTCTAGTCTCACAGTCGTTTGACCTGTCAGGTGACCAACGCGACCTTGATGCTACAGACATATCAACTACGAGGAAAACCGAATGTATTTTGTTAATAGTATTTTTTACCAGTAATAATAAATTAAATAAATTCTGAGGTCAGAATATTTACGACTGGTAATTACATTATTAACTTATTGTGTATTCATTGAAAAGTCTGATAATATAATCTATATGTTTGTCATTATAATTCTTTTCATTTATGTTCTACTTGCCGTTAAGAAGATGAAGTCAGTTTCATTCGTTTACATAAATTTTATAACCGCATAGTAATTATAAGATTATTATAATTACAATGCGGTTATGAAATTGAAAATGTTCTATTCATAATATTATGTACTAATTAAAGTAAAACAACTCAGTAATTAGTATGTATATTATAATGTCTAATGTTGATAAATTGACTATCATTACAAGGTAGTGGTATAACATTGTTACATCAGCCACAGCCTATAAACAACCCACTGCTGAGCGAATGCCACTTCTCCATATAGAAGATTACTACCAATGGTAATATTACCTATCCTATATTATACCATTTGTTAGGATTGGACGTGTAGGCCCTAGGGCGACGAAGTAGTAAGGATCCCTAAATAATTTTCCAAATTAAAAGAGATTTTTTTTTTATTGAATCTTGCAGTTTTTAAGACTTTTTGATATTCCAATATTTCATGCATTGAAGCGAACAAATATGAATATGTTGTTTTTAATATTCAAGATTAATATTGTTTTTACATTTATTGCAGTAAAAAATGCGAAAAAACACTTTAAAAAATTGCTGACCCGTAGAAATCTGGATACCTCTATAGTGGCCCCTGTTTTGTGGACACCCCGGGGCTATAGGCCCGTATCCCTCAAATCCGGTCCTGCCTTTTGTTTAGCTATTAACAAACTCGTAGTAAATTTAATTGGCAAATGATATTATAGTTTTCGGCCTCTCTTGTTCCGCCACATATATGTATATGTCCATGGTTTAAACATGTCTGTAAAGTACCTGGATAGAGTTTAGTTATTTAAAAAATTGTTCGTCATTTCGGCGTTCCGCTAAATAGTTTGCTATTGAATATTGTCACGAGTTTCAGTGAATATACAAATATAATACGAATCTCTCGTATTATTTTCATTCTTTTTTTTTATACGTCATTTTTTATTTTATTTTTTTTTGCTTTTATTGTATTATGTATTATTGCGGGGCGAGTGTTGCAATGAATCGCTTTGTTATAAGTCGAGGTTATTGTGTTTACGAGTTCGCTCAGTGGTTACAAAAATTGGCCGTTGCGCTAGCAGTCACAAGTTCGATGCCCTCTCATAAAAAATATATTTGTGCAGGCCATATAGATATTCGTCGCAGCATGTGCGTTTGTGTTTTCTCATCCTCCTGGGGGTCATTGAGAGTTAAGCGTATATTTATTTATTCATTAGACAAGTCACGACAAGAATACACGGACATTTCATACTTATCAAAGTACTATGAGCTAAAATAAAAAGCCCAGATTTTTTTAAAAATCTAAATAACTATCTACTAATTTAAATAATTATTTTTCATATTGTTGCATTTAAGTTCAATATTATAGAGCAAAAGTTAAGACGATTTTTAAATATTTTAATTGGGAATGTAACATTTTAATTATTAGTTTATTTATTCAAATATCTATTTAGATGCTTACGTTTATATTCGGTAAGGAAATAAAACGATGGGTCAAAACTGGTCTAAATCATTATACGTAGGTACAGTAATTAAAACAGAAATGTGACTTGAAATTGAGGTGTTTGGCAATTACAAGTTGAGAATTTTACAAGTTTTAGATTTCGTGATCTTATGAATAATTTACCTATTATTATTAAGGCGTTTGTGCACTAAGTACAATGAATTTTACTGTCCGGCAGTCCGATATGGCACGCCATACCTATATATGTCACGTCAATAAGTATTTAATAGTTTTTTTTTTTTATTATTAAAAAAATTTAGTGCGTTTGACCTCAATCTTGTCTGATGGTAAACAACGATGAAGTCTAAGGTGGAGCACGCAAACTCAAATAATGCCTGTTCACTCTTGCCTTAAAAATCCCTAGGTTGTACGTATCGGGAAACAGTGACGCAGGAAGAGAATTCCATTCCTTTGCAGTTCTAATAATGAAGGAAGATGCGAACCGCGAGGTACGAACCGGAGGAATGTCGACCACGTATGGTTCGAATCCCTGCCCACGTCGAGTTGTCTGATGGTGGAATGGTGCTGGGGGAATTAATTCATGCAATTCCTGCGCACACTCACCGAAATGCAACCTGTAGAAGACACACAGACTAGCAACCAGTCGGCGATGTTCGAGGCTCTAGAGTTGTCTTGAAGTAGACATCTCATCGCCAATGAGTTTCCTGGCACGCCTGTCGATAGCTTCCAGGGCTTCGAGCTGATACCGGGCGGAACCATTCCACAGATGGCAACAGTACTCCATGCAGGAGCGGACTTGAGCTGTATAAAGACTTAACAGCTGGTCCGGTGTGAAATAATGACGGACCTTGGAGAGGAGGCCCAGTTTTTTTGAAGCAGTCTTAGCCCTAGATTCGATATAGTTTCCAAAATTGAGTTTGCACGATAAGTCTATACCGAGTCAAGGTGGTTACTGACTGGAACTGGAACTGTCAGGTGTACCTGACACCTCGGAAAGTGGGAGCCAAGTTAAACGGGCTCTTTAATACGGGCTCGTAATTAAGTTTTAACATAATGATATATCATATCTCTTCTATTGACGTAACGAGAAGTGTATTACGTGCACGCATGTTACTTATGTATACATAGAGAGATAATACGAGAAACGGGGGAGACAAAATTTTGTCGTGCGAGCATGATAGGCCGGCTGGTGTAGTAGTGCGAATAGTCGACTCTACGCCGCGGGTTTGATTCCCGCTCGGGACAGATATTTGTATTTGTACGAATATTTATTTCCGTCCTGGGTGTAAGTCCTTGTGGATCTCCCCACCGTTCCTCGGAGAGGACATAAAGCCGTCGGTCCCGGTTGTTATCATAGACACTTGATAACAAGCGTTACTCATGGTACGGATATTATCCGCCAACCCGCAGTGAAGCAGCGTTATGGATTAAGCTCCAACCCTTCTTCTATATGGAGAAGAGACCTTCGCTCAGGTATATAATAATACGATTCGATTTGGTTAAATTAATAAACATTTAATGTTTCTGTTTCATTGATAATGGTAGCGTCATAATTAATATAGAAAAAAAATGTATGTACAAGATAATTTTTAAATATTAGGTACTTATTAAATTAATAAATTAATTACTTATTAATTTTTACACGCTTTTTAAATTAACTATAGTATATACTTTTAGTGTTAAAGTTTTCCTCGGTTTAATCAGTTTTACAGTAGACTCAGAAATAACAAGAAGCCTAATAAGATAAAACGATCAAACATTTTACGAAACACTCATTGATTGTACAAATCATTCATGAAGTCAAGTAAATAAACAGATGAGCTATAAATATATTTGATCTAAGTTTCCTCGTGTAGGAGGTTATTTAATCATTGAATAAAGAATAAAAAACATTACAACAACAACCTATAATAATTTATTTTCACAATGCCAATGTAAAATAATTACGTAAGATTATAGGCCTATTGTTGAGAGCTAAATTACAACCGATATAGTATAGTGGTACGAGTAGTAGCCTTAACATCGGCGGTCGCGGATTCGATTATACGTTCGGTTCAGATATTTGTATTTTCACAAATATTTGTTTCCGGCCTGTGTGTAAATTTTTGTTAGTTTTCCCATCGTGTTTCTGGGGTAAGTAAGGCCGTCGGTTCCGGTTGGTAAGGAAATTATTTGCCAAGCCGCAGTGGAGCAGAGTGGTGGATTAAGCTGCAACCCTTCAACTATATGGAGAAGAGACATTTGGCCAGCAGTGGGACGTTTTCAGGCGGATAAGGTGGCATTCAGTTCAGTGAATGATTACGTTATTATAGGTTATATTAACTTAAACTTTGACAATAGTGACAGCATGAATCGTCGTCATCGGAGCAAAACTAAGGTTTTCATTTTTTCGCTTTTATATAGAAAAAATACATTGTCGCTGACTTATCTTCGGAAAAATTTATGCAATATGTGAAAAAAAATTACTAATTGGTGTCCTAAGTATTAGAACCATTGCTTTAAATGTACTTTATTAAATACATAATTTAATGAAGTTTGACAAAAATAGTAGTTAGTACATAACTAATTATAAGACAGCTTGTAACTGTATGAAAATATATTTTCTTTAGAAACTATTACTTACTAGTACATTTAGACAAAATTGTTGCAATAAATATATTATAAATTCCAATGTTTTTAACCGTTAAAAATAAAATAGTGATTTTTTTTATAATAATTGATATATATATATAATATATATATATATATATATATATATATATATATATATATTTGTTCTTATATATTTATATATTATATATACCTATCAAAGATTCTTTAGATGTTTTTGTTTTGAAGTGGAAGATTTTATAAGAATTGTTAAGGTGTATTTATGAAATCAGGTTTTGGTAGAGTATATGTAGTTACGAGTTAAGTATAATTTAATGCCAAAATAGACAATAAAAAGAATTATAAGATTAACTATAAAATACTTAAATCTAGACTAGGTACTCGTTAGTCAGAATTATTAACAACAACATATCATTTTAATGATGTTAGTTCTTTCAGTAATTACTAAATATTTTAAATTATTTTTAGTTTTTTGTTATAGTAATAAATATTATTAGAGCTGTTACTACCTTATCATAAAATTTTTGAGTTAAACCACACAACAAAGAATTAATAAAATTATATTAAAGGAATTATGTATCCTGATCATTTTGTAATTTGGCTAGGTTAAACAATTCGCAAAGCGATTAATCTTAACAGCTTTGCGAATTGGTTAACCTAAGCATCTGCTTAGTGTTGTAGATAAAAGTCGCAAGCGACAAAGGACACGAACCTGAAGTTATGTTCTCCGTTAGCATGCAAGAGAATATACATAATTTATTAATATTATTAACCTTATCTATTACCCAAATGTTATTAAAATATCAAAAATAATTACTGAATATTCCAGCTGGTCCGAAGTTAAAGTTGTTTCTTGATTCGGACGGTGGAACGGGTGTTAGTCGTGGTAGATCTGTTGTGGTGAGCTGCGGTGGTGGTGCTGTAGGTATCCCATTCTTATTAACAAATGGATCTTCGCTCTGACCACCTTGTTCATTATCGAAAGGCAAAGATGTAGGTTCATTATTAACGTTCATTGAATTTTCAATCGGAGCATTAGTTGCTTCATTATTTTCCTCCTTTGGTACATCATTAGGTTGTTCTACGAATTCCGGAGTAGGTTCTGGTTGGATAGGATTGTTTGTTGGTTTTGTTTGGCCAAAGACTTCCTCGTACGGTACTTCTATTACTTCTATTATTTCGGTACCTCGATTCGGAAAACGGACGTTATTCTCCTGATTATAAGGATAATTTGGTCTGTTTTGGTTGAATTGATTGTCATTCGGTCTGTTTGGATCGAACTGATTATTGTAAATTGGTCTATTTGGATCATATTGATTGTTATTTATCGGTGTGTTCGGACCGAACTGATTGTTGTAAATTGGTCTATTTGGATCATATTGATTATTATATATCGGTCTGTTTGAACCAAACTGATTGTTGAAGATGGGTCTGTTAGGATATTGATTGTTGTTAAACGGCTCATTCGGACCGAATTGATTGTTGTTCACTGGTCTATTTTGACCATATTCATTTTGTGGGTGACGTCCAAAATTAAATAGATTATTTAAGGTACTTCTGACTCCATTTGTATTCGGAAAGAAGTTTTGCGCGATTGAAAACGGCGATGGGAGTGCTCGCTCTCCTCGTTGAGGATAGAATCCTATACAAGACAACATTAATTATTATATGAAATAAAATACAATTTATCATTTTATTAACATAACTTTTATTAATTAAATTTAAACGCAAACTATAGTTTTATATAGTTTAGCTATAGCTAAAGGTTAATAAATTATATTTGAATTTAAAAATAGTCTTGTCTTGCTACGTCACCGTGTCATTTGACATGGGAGTATTTTAATTAAAATATAATTCATTTACCTCGATATAACACAAAAAAAAAAATATAGATCAATTAAACGAATAAAATGTGAAATAAATGGATTCGTCACAGAAACTACGTATGAACATAATCTAAAACAAGTTTTTACATGGTTAACTCGTTTTAAGATAAATTAAAAAACAAATTCGTATACACGATACAAAAGCGATTCGTTATATTTACTCAGAATATATAGGTAATGATGTGGTCATGCGCAGTTATACCTACATATTTATAATGTTATATATTATACAGCTTATTTGAGTGATTTTTTTTTTTGCTACATAAGTACATATAATTATTTAAATGCATCATCACCATGTAGTAAACCTTTTTTATGAAAAAGCAGCTCTGTAATGCTATGTGTATTCTACATAACATTTTTTTACAGATATTTAGTTTTTTTTTTTAATGAGCTTTATACTATACATACTTTTTGTCGAAATGATTCACTACGTTCTCTACTTAAACTTTGTTAATAGAAAATACCAAAGAATTTATATCATAACTGGAACGCTCATTTAATAAAATTGTATATTTAAATATGCACCTTGAAATAACTGTCATAAGGTTGACATTTGTCTCCAACGTGTAAAGTGAAAAATCGTTCCGAGCATTTCGTTGACTACTGGTATTTTGTCTCTTTCTTATGAGTTGCCTTGAATACATGGTAGAAAGAGATGGAATCCCTCTCCTAGGAACGTTTTTTGAGTGCACATGCGCATTCCAGTTTGTATACAAATTCCTTGGAAAACACAGATTTATACGTGAACCTCTTTTTTATACGATATAATACAATTTAAAAAAAAAAAATCTTCTTGCGAATAGTTACTATGACATGTAGCTTCATGTTCCCGCTTAAAGGGCTGTCTTAACAAATATTATCTGTATTAACACCGAAAACATCTAGGATTTTTTATTTTTAGCTTAGCTTATTTAAAATATTATTAAAATTAAAGGTCTTAACTTCAATTACGTATGTACGTAAAATTATTTAAAACTAAATATAAAATTGAATTACATGTTTTTAATTGTGCCGGACTCGCACAGATTATTTCGCCAATGTCAAAAGTTAATTGTATATTGAATTTATATTTGAAAGTAACGTAAATGGGATTTCCATAATTATAGATATGAAATATACTGATGATAACTTTTGGTGTCATTTCTAAGATGATTAAATATTGTTTGTACAGCACGGTACACTCCCGGTACCGACCTGTATTATGACGTTCATTTAACACCAATTTAGTAATTTTTGGTCATTGTCGCCGAAGCGTGATTCACAGATTACCTATAAAAAGTTGATTTGTTTTTTTTTTCTATTATTTTTTTATGCAAACGAAAATAAAAAGTATATAAATGTACTAGCGGCCCGCCCCGGCTTCGCACGGGTATTTAACTAAAATTTTAAAAATTATAAAAATAAATTTAATTTATACTTTAGCCTCAACAACACGTGGTAATTATGCTGTTAAAATGTAGCTTATATGACACGTTCGTAGATTTACCATAGCAGCGCCATCTATTGATTACTTACTCAACCCAGTCGAAAGGTATCGACATCTGTTAGAATCATTTGAAGTTAACAGATAATTGTGACTGTCAAATAATAACAGACAAATAATTAGCAATAAATTAAAATTGCGACTATAATTTGAGATTTAAACTATCCTATCTCTCAAGTTGGATCGAACTGCACATGGTGTGCGAATTTTATTATAATCGGTTAAGTGGTTTAGGAGTCCATTGAGGACAAACATTGTGACACGAGATTTATATATATTAAGATTGGCTACTTTGATTAATTATTCTAATAAGACAGAGATGTTTTTTTTTTAATGTATGACACTTTTATTTATCTATTTTTCAAATTGTTTAGTAATTTTATCTCTCTGTCGTCTCGCTCATCTGCGGATCTCATCATTTCAGACGATTCGTAATGACCCTAGAGAACAGCTTAAAAACGTGTCTCAGAAGCGAAATGGGCCTGTAATTCTTCAACAAAGTGTTATCGCCCTTTTTTAAGAAAAGTACCACCATGCTTCTGTTCCAGGCTATCGGCGTTATGTCCTTGAGCAAGACGGCGTTAAAGAGCCTCTGAAGAACTTTAAGTACCGGTGTTCCACCCGCTTTCAGAAGCTCTGACGTAATACCGTCTTCGCCCAGTGCCTTATTGTTTTTAAACTGTTCCAGAGCCGTATTAATCTTGTGCAAGCTGATGTCTGGGATATCTTCGGAATAATGTCGGAATAGTTTGGCTCGTGAATCTTCAGCCGAACTACAAACAGGTTGGTTGACCGAGGTATACAGCTGTCCATAAAACTTCTCGACCTCCCTCAAGATCTAAATAATTTAAACATTTAAATTTTATTTTAAATACCTATTACCTAAAATCAAGAAATCAACTAAGTTGACATTAACAAAATCATTTAGAAGACTAGGAAATTTGTGATCGGTATTTCCAATAGTCGAACTTTTTAATTTTTTTTTCTTTCGTTATTGAAAAGTTATGCCAATTTGAAAAAATATGTACCTACTTGTACTTTTTTTTAAATTGCGTAAAAAAACAACAAATGTCAATGATAAACATTTGACATCCATAAAAAATCAATGTCCGTAATGGCTTAATTTCTGTGACGTCTCGTACCTACTAACCGACTATCTTGTCTGCTTTGCGTTTGATTGCGATTCGTCGCGTAACGAAAACATCAAAGAGATAAAAATTTTGCGGAATCCAATGTCGATTGGCGTCGTAACGTGGCTTACTGACAGACAAATAAATATGCAATAGTAAATATGCATATTTTTCGTATGTATGTAGATAAAAACTGTATGGTACAATTTATGAACATATGTATTACATATGTGTACAATATTTTGTATGTTTTTTCTTTTAATTTTCAGTTATTTTTTATATTTTTCTTTTATATATATATATATAGTTTATTTTAATTAAAAATTCTTTTTTTTCGTGGTAAGTAATTACTTGCGTATTGAGTAATTGCGTATTAAAGTATAAGAAATAAGATTTGATATAATCATATTTTTATGTTTTTTAATATTTCTGAACTGAACTAAAAGAGCGTGTAAATGTTCCTTCATTGGCGTTCGGTATCTTGTCTTAATAAAAAATATAATAATATTTAAATATCTTAGAAACAGTAAATTATATTATTTTTTTAATTTTAAATAATATATACATATAATAATAAAATTGGCTTTAAAATATCACGGTGTGATGCATAAATAAAGCTGTAGCCGTTAACAACAGAACGGTAAAACGGTCGGCAGCTCGTAAGCAATAAAAAAAACAAGTTTAAAAGGTACTTTTGTGGTAACAAGAAGGATTTATTTGAGTTGAATAAAAAGCAAAAAGTATTCATTGTATTAAAATTAAAAAAAAATGTTTTGGATCTGTGTTTAAAAAATATTGCATGGTACCTAACATATCGACTTATCTCTTAATGTTAATAAAATCTTTTAAAATGTTTTTAAAAACATTATTTGATTCATTGAAATCTTATATATTTTTAAAATGAATTCAAGATCATCTTATATTGGAATTATTTTCGAAATTCATTTCTATAATTTAAAAATATCTTGAAATTTTTATATCATTTTAAATACTTATATAATAAATATACAAATAACAAAAAAAATATATACTGTTTGAACATTCGTTTCACCTTGAACGTGACAAATATAACAGCAAAAAACGAAAAATCCTCGAGACATTATAAATTGACAGTATTCCGCATCTAAACTGAATTATTTATTACTAGCTTCTGCCTGCGGCTTCGACCGCGAATCTGTTATCGCGACAAAAAAAAATTATCCGATGTTACTTCTAATACCTCATCAAAGTTTCACGATGATCGGTTAAGTAGTTTTCGCGTGAAAGCGTAACAAACAAACTTACTTTAGCATTTATAATATTAGTATGATTATACAATTGCGTACTTATTAATTTTCATATGACTATTTTTGGAATATATTAATGAGTTACGTAATTCAACACGCGGTTGGTTATAACATGTTTAATATTTTAAATCAGCTAAAGACGACATATTATAATGATAGTTATCTATAATATAAAAATAAGTCGGGTTTTCCTTCCTGACGCTAAAATTTCAGAACGCACGAACCGATTTCCACGGTTTTGCATTCGTTGGAAAGGTCTCGGGCTCCGTGAGCTTTATAGCAAACTAAATTCAGGAAAATTTACAACAGAAAAACAGGAAAACATGAAAAATCATTTTTCACATACAGCGCCATCTCTGATACATAGCATGTACTACAAACCAATATGGTTTTGCATGGCGGCAGTACGTGGTGTGAGTATCCCTCACGAAAATAAGTTGGTGGCGAAACGGAGTTCGCCGGGTTTGCTAGTACCGTATACTGGTAATACTGTTACTACTATATACTGGTGGTATAGTGTTGATTCGAGGTAACATTGTCTCTGATACCATCTATGCTATAATATACTATAACAGTATATACATGTCCAATCGTTGGCCAAAAGTTTCTAGCTACTGAGAAGAATTGACGAGTTATTATTAACTGATCCTCAGTGGATTGGAAGATGGTAATAGAACCATGAAAGTTTTCTCACGGATTTTTCGTTTTTTAACGCATGACCATCGGTTTTCCGCTTGTTTTTATTATTTGTATATATTAAATACTAAGCATACTATACTTATATTGCAAATGCAAACTAATTAGAATTAATTGGTACTTTTTTAATCTTTTTAGATTACTTTTATTGCTTTACTTTTAAATGTGTTTCCTTTAACGATAACACTATTAACCGTTATTTTTGTTGTTTTTTTTTTAACCTTTCTTACAACATAATTATTTGTATTATTTTTGTACGTATTTTATCGTAATTATACATAGAATTATTAATATTTGATATTTGCAATGCGTATGCTTTTAATATTCGGTAATAATAAATAATAAAATGTTATATTATATGTATAATATTTTTAAAAATTTTGTTAATTGTGGGCTTCGTTAGACTTTACGGGTGTTAATTAATTAATTTATAGTGATATACATTTTAAGATAAAAAATTTATTTTAAAGCTTAATTATTTGTGTAAAAACCAAGTATATAAATTTTTTACTAATATATTTTACTAATATATTTTTTACTAATATATTTTTCTTCAAATTTTAGAATAGTTATATATACATATACACATTATTGGTGTTATTATTTTACGATACAGTTCATTGAAACTTTTTTTTCGGTTTTTTTTAAATAGTTATTACAAAAAATATAATTTTATTTAGTATTTTTATACATAGTAATTGCATATATATTATTTCTTAGTATTAAGAAAATGTAAATAAATGTTATAAAATATTTGGCAACATATGATAGGTACCTTAAGCATTATATATGTACTACAACATAGTAACTATAATGTCACGTTAATATATTATGTAAAATAAATATCATATTAAAAACCTAAAAAAAATCTTTTATCTATTATCATATTCACGTTACAGTAATTTTTTTTAATTTTACTGTAATAATTATGAATATGATATGAAACCTTATTTATTTAGTAAAGTAGCGGTTTTTAACTTCTTTAACTATATTATATTAATTTATCAATATGTTTGATTTTTTTTAAAAGTAAATACGTTAAATATTATTAAAGTATAATAACGATAATATATAATAATTGTACATAAGCAGTAAATCGTACACACTTATTAAACTTAGATTACACTTACAATTAACTAAATTTAAAAACAACTTACCGAATTGACCAACAACTAATTGTAAACACAAACAAACGCACAGATAGACGCACAATATCGACACATTCGCCATAATCGAACTTAACACTTATCACAGACGAGTAAGACAAACGGTCAACTTGAATGCGTTGCGCACGCGCAGCATTCGGTCAACTAGTGGCGTGATCTTGACCGACTTTTAAATATAAGCGTTTGAGGCTCTATATGGCAAAGTCTCCACTGCACTGACCGGAACTAGCTTCCAAGGGAATAAATTCGATAAAGAAAAACCCAAAGTAATCTGAGTAATTAAAATAAGAGATATACCTTAGCGAACTGAGACGGATATTTTAGATTAAGAGGAAGAATTGGAAAGATCATGTCTTCCGGGATTTCATGTGAAGACAAATTTTATTTTTTGAATGAATCAAATTGTATCTATGTCATGCCGATCTGGCCATGTCATGTTTTTTCAACCGAAACAATCTTAATTTACGTTTTTAAGCTTTTACTCGTGGTTTTCAAAAAAATATTTACGCAATGATAATACAACGATAAACTTTTTGTAGACGTTAAACTACATAGTTACATTATGCTGGTCGTGATGAGATTTCGTACGATCTTCCCAAATATTATATCTATATAAATATTATAACAATATTAATTTATATTCTATATAATTTGCTTCGAAACGGACGCTCCGGAAGTCGATAGGGGTATGTTTTGTCATAGGTTTATGTTCAGGACGTCCAATGGCTGATATAATGATGATGTTAAACTATTGCATCTTAATTGTTGTTATTGTTGAGATATAGGATAAATAGTTTCACTTTTCACTTGTTGTTACTTTTATCTAGACTTACTATCTGAAGGAAAAAGTATAGTTAATTTATTTTGAATATTTCTTAACTGACAAAATAACCATTTTTACTTCGTGTCATTGTAGTATATAGTATGTAATTTGTATTATTTTATAGATACGAAAGTTAATAATATTTTCAATATTAAATATATTGTATAATTTGTAATTAAAACAATTTTAATGAGAATTTTCTTTTTGGTTTGTTAATTTTGAAAAAGCTGATATGTAAACTAAACTAATTGTATTGTATCAACCTGTAAACCACCTACTACTGAGTGAAGGCCTCTTCTCCATATAGAAAAAGGGTAGGCCCTTAATCCACCAGGCTGCTCCACTGCGGGTTGGCAGATAATTTCCTTACCATGAGTAATGATCGTTATCAGGTGTCTATGATAACGACCGGGACCGACGGCATTACGTGCTCTCCGAAGCACGGTGGAGAGACCCACAAGGACATACACCCAGATCGGAAACAAATACTTGTACAAATACAAATCTGCCCCGAGCAGGAATCGAACCCGCGACCGCCGGTGCGCGGCGTTGAGGCGATAACTCGCACCACTACACCAGAACGTTCGTCCTAACTAAATGTCCAAATAACTTGAAACCCTGAATGTACAGAAGCTTTTAAACGTATGGTTCATCTTAAGCTGACGTAGTCTTTATCTAATAGGTTTAATGAAAAGTAATCGCAAACGAAGTATACATCTATTTTAAAATAAATTCATAAAAGCTAGGCGACTTTCAGAATTCGCCACTAAATCTTAGGCATACCATGCGTTGGAAATAATTACATACATCTAGAATATATCATCATCATCATTATCAAATCAGCCATTGGATGTCCACTGCGAAACGTAGGCCTCCCCCATCGAAGCAACTTCCATCCAACGGCTTCTGGCGTCTCTCCTCAAGTCGTCTGTCCATCTCGCAAACAGTCGTCCGACGCTCCGCTTGCCGATACTTTGTCTACACTCGAGAACCTTTCTGCTCTATCGGCCGTCAGTTCTACGAGCTATTTGTCCTGCCCGCTACTTCAGCTTGCAAATCCGTCGGGCTATGTTGGCAACCTTTAGTTTGTTAACGGATCTCATAATTTCTGATTCGATCTCACAGAGAAATACCAAGCTTAGTCGTCTCCATTGCTCGCTGTGCGACTTGGAGCTTGTTTAAAAGCATATATATCTGTCGAAAATTATCATTAACATAACAAGATCTTTAATTATATTCTACAACTATTGTCCTTGTATGTAGTCCTGTTGATACCAGTTTAAAAATATACGTACATATCTCTGATTTAGTTTTTACTAGAGATAGAATTTTTTTAGTATCGCTAGTAGGTAAGTATTAGCTGTGTTTTGGAGAGAAGGGCAAGACAGGCAGTGTAATTACTGGCACCGAGACTTTAACACCTTATGTCTCTGGATAGGCGACACATAAATGAGTCGCGTGGGCTAGTTCCAGGTAAACTAGTTTATGTTCATGGGCGACGTCAACTACTTACCATCAGGTGGAACGTCTGCCAGTTTGCCTATCCAACTAACATAAAAAAATATTTAAAAATAAGATTATTAAACCGACAGTTAACGTTTGTCTGAGACATAATCGATGGTATTGCAATTATATGATAAATATAATATAATAAAGTTATCTCGTCCATGCAAATAAATATTAACACAACGATTTGCAATAAATTATAGCTAGATTAATGTATTAATAAATTAATTGATTATGAATATGAAGTCGCTAATAATATGCGTAGTTAAGTAGTTTACGCTATTAGATAGATTCCATATGAAGTTGATCAAACAAAATTATAGTGTAAATATATTTTTGTTACAATGTTTAGATTAAAAAAGAAATATTCTAACGCAAAACGGAAGGTAGTCTGCTCTGAATTGTAAGAACATTTGGTACTATTTTTCTGAGTAAAAGTTTTGACGCACAGCAAGCTTCAAAAGCTGGTTATGATACCCTATAAATTCTAATAGAAATTTCTGAAAAAGGCGCTAAGGCCAAAGGATCTAAAATTATGGATTAGTTACAAAATTTACAACATCATTTTTTGGCCTTGTGTCACATTACTAGGTTTTTTTTTTCACCTGTTAAAGATAAAAGCTTAATCAGCAACGATACTCAACTGCGAATTTGCTAAAACAATAGAAAAAAAGTAACGAAAGAAAAAATACACTTCGTTCGAATACGCTTTTAAAAGCTCTTTTAAATAATTATCAATGAAAAACCAACATCCGCTCGGAATATAGGTGTTACTATAAAACAACGACAAAAAGTTCAATATTTACTCTTAATTTTTTCAATGTGTATTTTAATGACTCATTTAGACATAAATACTATATACTCATAGTCATACCTAGGGTTGCCACCTCTCCGGGTTTGACCCGGAGTCTACGGGTTTGCATGGTGCATCTCCGGGCTACGGGTTTAACATCGAAATCTCCGGGTCAGACCGGGAAGTGGCAGTGAAGCGATAGCCGACTATCACGACGCGGGGAGAGACTTAAACCAAGTACGAGAGTTCGTACAATCTAGTGATTAAAAATTGCCTGTTGATTTAAAATGGGTTTAGTTATTCAAAGTCGAGGTGACTTTCCTTCATCGAACTGCCAAAAGTAATCGTATTTTTTTACACTAATCCTTATAAGCAATGCTTTTGCAGAGCGCGTCTTTTCTTTAATGTGAAATTTGTGAACAGACGAGCGAAACTGACTGTCAGTGGTCATGGTGAAGGTAGAGTTAATTGTAAAGATTAATCACAAATATGAAATGCCGAGAATTTTTGAAAATTTTGAAGAAACCTGAACAAGAAAAGATATTTAAACAATCCCTTCAAAATAAAAAAATATTGTTTTAAGCTGGTCCAAGTTATCCTAGCACTAGTTACGTATTTTATATTTAATAAATACATTACCAGTGATAATTTACCATTACTTTTTACTTTAATTAATTAATTCACACTGAAAAATGTTTTATTTTATATTTAAAAAAAACTCTTACTAAAGAAGTTAACTTTATTTTGAAAAACTCCGGGTCTACTGTTTTTGAAAGGTGGCAACCCTAGCTCATACCTCGTCTCATCCTCGCGCCGTATTAATAAATATTCAACATGAATATCAGCGTTACGAAACCTACTCATCTTTATCATTTATGTAATATTACTAGCAGTCCGCCCCGGCTGCGCCCGGGGTATGTATATATACCTAAACCTTCCTCATGAATCACTCTATCTATTGGTGAAAAGCGCATTAAAATCCGTGCAATATTTTTTGAGTTTATCGAGACAGACAGACAGACGCGGAAGAGGACTTTGTTTTATAATATGTAGTGATAGTGATGAAACCGAATAATATATTTATTTTTTGATTATTTATTTATATAGTAAAATATTTTTAATACAAACTTCAGATAAAATGTTAAATGTATTTATCTATTGACAAAATAAACTTACCATTTACCGTTAATTTTTGTGATCTTTTTCTTCCCACGTTCTTCACTACGACTTTATATTTACGCCTATGCACCTGTCCAGTCGGGACGTGATTAGTCTTATAAACGTAAGTGTCATTGGAACCAATGTAATTTTTCGCGTCGTAAGAGTAACCATGATTTTCATTTGAAGGATAATATATATCATACCCATGATGTGGAGAATGATTATTGGCATAACTATGCCCGATATCAGACTGAAAATGTCCGTAAACTGAATTCGGATATTGAAAGTTATAGCAAAGTTTCTTATGGCCTAATTCATAGGAATATTTCTTGCTGTAGCCATGTGGGACGCCATATTGGAAATCGTGACAGCTGTCATGTAATAATAGGTGTAGAAGGTGGTCATACGCTTCGTAATATTCTGGGGGTTGAGTAGGGGTTGGTGGTTTATAAATGAGAGGAGTATAAAGACATTTATCTGTCTTTTGAACTAAGATTAGTAAGGCTGGAAATGCCTGAATTATATTACATATTGTTTGTCCGTTCACTGTCATTTTCAAGTTGATTTATTCACATTTATTTATCTTTCTGTAATTGAATTATTTATTTGAAATATAATTTAATATTAAATATCGTAACTGACAGTTAATTGTTGCGGTTTTTAATTTAAGGTTTATGAGATATTTAAAACACTCTTAAATATAATAGATCACGAATTTTATAATATTATATCTATCAAATGAATAACTTTCAAAAATGTCCACCAGATAAAACTTCCCAAACGAAACTAAACGAAACAAAATTTATAGTTTGTTGTACAAAACAATTACTATAAAAGTAGGTTATCTTCAAAATCTGTATTTTTTTGTATTCCATTAAAAAAATTATCCAATTTGTGTCGAAATATAGGATGTTGGATGAAATGATATGCGAAACTCATCGAGATCGTAATCGTAATATTACTTTACATAATAATAGATAATTAAGAGCAATAATATAAAATATTTACATTAACTGCATCATATTATTAGTTTGCGATTTCTCCGCAATACTGAGGTTATCTCTTTGTGGTCATTTCTATCTTAATTTTATCGGTAGGTTCAATGATTCATACAAAATTCGTTGCAGATGCTGTTTGAGTAGTTCATCGTACTTCATAAATACCTTGAAAATTGTCGTTAAAATGTTCTCACAGTTTGTGTGATTTTATTTGAAAAATACTTAACTTTTATATGTATTATGTTTAATTGTATGTGTATTTTATATGTATATATACATATATACTTAGCGTGTTTTTATAACCTCATTGTGCAGATTCGAATAATTTAATAAACCTATAATACTGTACTTCTGTATCAGCCTATGAACAACTGCTGAGCGAAGACCTCTTCTCAATATAGATGAAGGATTGGAGCTTAATACACAACGCTGCTCGTGCGGTTGGCGGATAATTTCCCTACCATGAGTAACGATCGTTATCAGGTGTCTATGATAACAATCGGGACCGACGGCTTTACGTGCTCTCCGAGTACGGTGGCGAGACCCACAAGGACATACACCCAGACCGGAAACAAATAATTGTCCAAATACAAATATTGAAATATCTTTCCCGAGCGGGAATCGAGCCCGCGACAGCAGAGGCAGGTAGACTACTTGCACCACTACACCAGAACAGGTCGTCATATACATATATAAAACTATAATATAACATGATTCAGACTATAAATTAGTTCATTTCAACAAAATATCAATGTTCTGCATCAGACGTCCTCAAGAGACCTTGATAAGCGATTCTTAAAATTACACGGCTTATAATCGGAATATTCAATGGCATCTCACACATTATTTTCCTCTATAAATCTGACTTGAATCGGATTGCGGTTTGTAGTAAAAATATAAACTGTTATATAAAATTGATTTGCGGTTTTTAAGGACTGTTATTATTGTAATATAGTTGTGTTTTAATTATTACTTATAAGTTTGTTCTTATATAAGTAAAAGTATAGTAAGAAATGACATCCTACTATGATCCGTGTAGTGTAATGTTGAATAACAAGGTTACATAATGTAGACGTGTTATATAATATGTTACATAGTTTGTACGCACCTTAAGCCACCTAACGTTTCATAGTAGGATGAAATCCTGTATCGAGGGTCTGGAAAAACAATATAAACAAAACGCTCAGGCCCAGATAAGCATATATATAGCCTATAAAAACATTTGTCATGAACAAAGGTCTCAATCGCAACCGCTAGCTACTAGTAGTAGCTGACCGTTGCGACTAACTAGTAGTAGACCTACTAGTTTAGTTAAAGGCCGACAACACACCTGCTAATGCTCTGATGTAGAGGGTGTCTATGGATGTCGTTTCACTTAACATCATGTGAACCGACTGTCCGTTTGCCCCCTCTTCTATTTAAAAAAAAGTTAGTCGCAACGGCCAGTTGCTGTATCCACTTCGCCTTTTGATTCTAATAAACTAAGTATCTACTAAAGTAATTGTAACAAATTCTACATTGTACATTAGGATAACAGTAGGAAATAGCACTTATAAACAATGCTGGTACTAAGGCTCTAATAAATTTAAAAATTAAAATTAAATTTAAATAATAAGTATCATAATAAATTTCATTTACCTAAAAGTAAATTAGGCCATAATACATTATACTAAGACTTTCACACCCTCGAGGTGTGCCCGAGATGGGCGGTGCTGCGTCAAGGTCTGACGTCGGTCCTCGGAGGGGACTTGTCGCTCCCGAGCATCATCACCGCGATGCTCGGTGACGACGAGTCCTGGAAGGCGATGGTCTCTTTCTGCGAGACCGTAATGTCCCAGAAGGAGGCCGACGAGCGGGTGAGAGAGGTGACGTCCGCCGACGTGGCCTCCACCCGCGGGCGATGAATGGGGGTGCGTAGGAGGCGCTACTTAATGCGCCTTCAGTAACGCCCCTGTACCCGTGTCAGGCCGGGATGGGAACCCGGTTTTGCTAGACACGGCGTCGTCGGGACTGTTCAGGTAAGCCGGTCAGTCCCCATGGAGGAGAAGTCTGGCCTTTTCGCCGAGGCCAACCTGTCGCTGGAGGGATCCTGTTGCCTGCAGATCCGGGACCCCCCAATTAAAGCGACTGAAGGCTCCCGCAGGGGTTTAGTAGGGTATTGCACTCCCAAAATGCCGAGTCCGACATAGGTCTAGGACTGCCGACCCGGGCATCCTGGATGTCATCCGTAAATGAATTCCCCTGCGAAAAAAAAATACTAAGACTTATAGTAACGGAATTACGGAACAGTATTGATAAAAGCAAACCGGGTTGAAACCGTAATGACGTGTCATACAAGAAACGGATTACATTCCATTGAAGTGCGTTATACACTTTCTATGAAAACTTGTAAATACTTTTATTACTCAAAGACTATGAATAAGAAAATAATTACAACTCAATACGGTATTGAGTAGAGAGAAGCTCAGTGAATAGAAAATCGGAATATTAAAGTGAGTTCGGATTTGAGTTAGGTCCGTCGATATTTCAAGTTAAGTTCGAATTTGGTTATAATAACAAGATAAAACTAAAAAGAATAAAACAATTTACTAGCTTTCATTTGATACCCATATTGCTACAGTAAGAAAAAAAATTAACTTCCCCCCTCATTCCGCCATTTGCGGGTGCCATTTTGAAAATTTATATAGCCTATGTCACTACTACAATTTAGACAAATCCAACGACACCTCATATGTCAAAAACCGTCCAGCCGTTTGGGCTGTAGGGCGTGCCGAAGAAATGGACATACATAAATACATACACTCGAAAAACATAACCCTCCTTCTGTCGCAGTCGGGTAAAAATATAGCAAATTAACAAGTAGTTTTAGGTGGAAATTTGAGACATGTTCACTAATCTCCATTTAATTCCATTTCTCCTACTTAAGATGATGAGAGGCCTTTGTTTAATAGGATGATATTTAAAGTAATATTATCAACGACAATACTGCTAATTACAACACTTCATAGCTTGCTCGGTTATTCTAGAGAAGAGGTTCCCAAACTAGAGAAAGAGAAGGGCAAGAGACCCATTTTCCATATCAAACTGATACCTCAGACTCCCATATCCAAATTACTTTAAAAATACTATCTCTAGTTTTTTTTTTTTTTTTTTTGTTTTTCTTTTTTTCTATTGATACAAAATACTTACCAATTCAAAAACTTTGCGGTTGGTTAAGTAAGATAAGGCTTAAATGCTTCGACCCCAAGAGGTTGATATCGACCGCTTTGGGAATCCCTGGTCTAGGCTCTACTTCCACTCTAAGAATATAGGTGTATATGACATTTACAGGATTACAGTTCACTTCAGCGTAAAAGTAACATAAAAACTTACTAGTATGTTGTATCAATAGCTTATTGTAATTTATTTTATACGCCAATTTAATTAGAAAAATAATTTAAATAATTAGTATTGACGACCGTTTTGGTGTAGTATCGAGTAGTCGCCTCAACAACAGCGGTCGCGATTCCTGCTCGGGACAGTAGTAGGTCTGGGTGTACCCTTGTCGGTCTACCCACCGTGCCTCGAAAAGCACGTAAAACTGTCGGTCCCAGTTGATATCAGACACCTGATAGCGATCGTTACTCATACTAGGGAAATTATACGCCAACCCGCAGTTGAGCAGCGTGATGGATTAAGTTCTAACCCTTCTATGGAGAAGAGGTCTTCGCCCAACAGTGGGACGTTTACAGACTGATTCAGTTTAGTTCTAGTAGTAGTGTAAGTTTACTGTCAGATATTTCGCTGATATACAGGTGACTGGTGAATTACAAGCGAATGAAAATCATGTACCGAGTATTCTCCTTAAATATTGATAGTAACTCACCATTCATCCTGTATAGATAGGTATATTATATTATTCAAAGGTGTGTAAGATATACCTATTAGTTTATGACGGTATAGGCCAGAGCATGTTTTCATCTTATAATGGAATATTATTTTTATTCAATAGGTACTAGCTCTAGCCGCCACTTTGTTCGCGATTACTCATTTTGACTTTCGACGATATCCCAAGGCAACCTTACTGAATTTCGGGATAAGAAATATTCTAGCTCATAGATCATACTGTTTCGCTCAAATTAATCCAGTTTTGGCTTTTAAATCTATTATACAATATATAGAGTTGTACCAGGGCATGTAAATAAAACCACGTCGAATGCTCAAATTAAACTGTTTAATTAACGTAATTATGTAATCTATAGTAAGTTGTAAGATATAACTACACTTATATATTATTATACACTATAAATAATTTGAAAAAAAAACCAAAAATATCAAAAATTAATCAATGTACATAAATGGTTATGTCTGATTACGCCTGACGACACACGTGTCGTCTGGCGTAATCAGACAGTCTCTCCTTACTGAAATTGTTTTTTTTAAAGTCTAGATTAGAATTAGATCAAGATAATTGTCTTAATTTATTTTAATTACAAACACTTCCTTCTTATTTAAAAAGTCATACATTTCGTTAACTGAAGGTCACATAAAGTCCTTATGATCGGGTTTTTTGTAATAAATTAATTACGTATAATGTATAATTTATGTTGGCGTAACTTCTAATAACCGGAAAACAACTAATTAAAACATATTATTCATTAATTAAGGGATTTTATCGTTTACTAATAATACTGTAACACATGTGACGGGTATTCACCATGATTGACATTGTTATTATATTGCGAAATGAAAATAAAATTGCACATCCGTTTAGACAAATTTCGCTTGTAATTATTAGTATTTTAAAGTTATTTCATAAATGGTCCCTTGTTGATACAAAATATTGTTGCTAAAGTTGATATATATATTGAATTTTTTATAACATGTGATTGACCTTGTACAGATATCGATACCAGAAGTATCAATTAATGTAAGGGACAAACCACGGTTTTTCAGGAGAGCCAAAAAACGATTTTATTTTTTTAAATCTGTCCGTAACTTTTTACTGTCTGCTCCAATTTTAATTGTGTCTAGAGCAAAGTTTCTTAGAATTTCCTCTTCTTTTATGCTATAAACGAAAGATTTGGGAATGTCCAGTGGTTTAAAATTTAGCATGTCTCTTACATTAAAAAAATATGCTTAGTTGTCCCTTATAATACTAAAAAATTATGTGTAAACCGTCGAGCATACTGTAAGAAACAAGATAAATAAAAAATTATATGTAATGCTATTGTAAAGGACTTCTACAGTGTTGCAATTTAATGTAACTATTTATTATCTACTAAAATTGATGGTATTTTAACACCGTGGAAATAAGTTCTTTGCATGATTCATGTTGTTATGAACCAAGATTAATCATTCAAAGCAAATTTATACGTTAGTTTTATGTTTTACAGCTTAGCTATCACAGATTTTAATGAAATTTATTTAGGTATATAAACATAAAACAATTTGTTTATAATATTTAATTTAATTTAATAATCTATTAATAACTATTATAAATTCAATACACTAAACAATCTTTAAAGCTTTGTGTTAAGTTTAGAAAATCTAAAAATAAGTGTCTTACAAACATTGTAGTTACTAATGTTAAAATAATTATGTTGACTATATGGATATGGACTCTACAAACTCTGGACTTGTATTAATTATGTTTAATTGGTTTTATAATTATAATCATCATTTGAAACATCACCAATTGAATAAAAATAATTCTCAGACTTAATCAGCAGACTTATTTAATATGTAATTGAATGAATGAACTGGAAACGAAAGATCGATGAATAAAATAGAATATGAATTATGTGAAAGATGATTAGTATGATGGCAATGAAAGTTGAAATGACGAATAGAAGGGACGAATGGATGTAGATAAGGGAAGAAGATCGAATAAGAGGTGCATGAATTGTGTGAAAGACGAATGAATAAATATAAATGACATATTTTTGCGCCTTTGAAATAGTTGGAACAACTTTTTCTATTTAGCATTTTACCTAGACGTCATCATTAGCTGTAATCACGTCATCTTCATCGTCGTCGGTTTCATTGGGGGTATCTTTAACTGGCGATTTATTCGGAAATTACAAATATTCTCCATGACATCTTTTTGGTATTATACCGGTGTCACACAATTTTTTTAGGTCATTGTATTTTGGAATGGAAATTGGCAGCCTCTCTTTAAAGATGAAAAATTGTCTGTGTTGCTTTGATTTATTTCATTACTAGTAGTTTCTGCTGCAGATTGATTTGTGTTTTCTATATTTTCTGTCTTTTTACCTCTAACAACACTTCTTTTCCCAATCCATTTACCCTTTCCTCTTGCATTAAAATTCTTTGGAGGTAATCCTTCTGAGAGTTCTATGTCGTAAGCATCACCAGTTTTTAATATTGTATATTTCACTTCAATTTTAGTCAAGGCATTTTTTTTAAATGTGCACACTCTTATATTTTTCATATGCAGATCTTTATTTTTAAAAGTAGCTTGAGTGAATACAGAATCCGCTTGATTCTGGAAGTTAATGATATATGTATGTTCTAAGATAATACCATATAATGTGAGTGACATTATATGGTTGAGGCTATTTTCTAGCACTCTCAATGAAACTTGGGCATTGTGAAGGTGCCCAAAAAATTAGTTTTCTTACTTCTCTCTCAATAACAGCATGCATGCTGTCTACTGGCATATATTATGTAGGTATATCCAGCTAGAAGGTAATTGATTTGTTATCTTTTAGATTTTGAGATTGTTCCAAGAAATGTTTGAACATTGAAAGTATTACTTTAAGTATTTATTTGATAGGCATATTACAGTAAGGAGAATATAATATTAAATGTAGTTTTGTGAGATATTAATGTAAAAGAATTTTTCTTAAAAATTTCTAATCATTAATTAAAGTAAGGGACATGTTATTTAAATTGAGTAATGTAAGGTTTAAGCTAAGGGTGTAAACTATTTAATACGATGACTTACTTTATTTTTCTGCGAATAAATTTTTTTAATGACTGTTAAATCAATTTTTTTGTCATAAATCGTTTTACGCGGTGCAAAAATTTGTACTGTAAGGGAATTTTTTTTAACGATAGAAAAATTTCAATAATACCATTCGATAGAGCAGAAATTTCTGAATCCAATGATATATATAACTCATTTTCGCCAAAATGTCCCTTACGTTAATTGATACTTCTGGTATCGATATGTTGTATGACGTAAGTTTGTATGTGTGGATGGGTTGTGAGAACAGACGGATTTAATCATAAACGTTAATTTTTGGGTTGCTGATAGAGTTGTATGATATCCAGATTTTGAGACAGATAACACGTTCCGATTCTCGATAGAGACGCCAAATTTTTACCTTATTTGATAAATTGAAATGTTCTAAGAATTCGGCTACATATAAAATAAATTCTGATTTACTAAAACATTATCGATGTAGCCCACATCAATATTTCCCGATTTGTAAACCAGTGTCCTGATTATTATACTAAAATACAGTTTATATATTATTTTCAAAAGAGTAACTGCGGAGTTTCTTGCCGATTCTTCTCTGCAGAATCTACATTCCGAATCGGTGGTAGCTTTACTATTACAAAATAATAATCACTTGAAAGTGTTAATTTGTAAAATGACGATTCGAAGGTGCTCTTGGGGCCTATTTGAATAAAGTTAATTTTGATTGTGATTTTAATTTTGATTAAAATATTCCGTCCTAAAATTCGACTCAATTGTCAAGATATAGAATAAAATTAAAAGTCTCGAATTTATAAGTCCTCGACAGTCTCGACCTCGGTTTCTGATATTACCTTGATATTGACTGACGAATCACACTTTTCATGTTAATTTATACGACGTAATTGATGTAACACATATTGTCTAGATTATGACTACTATGAATTTGTATAAATACGTAAAATTTTTATTATGAGTAGTTGGATGACCCGTGTGGTTCAACTGTGTTTATCTTCCTCGAAAAATAGACTTTCAAGATACTAAATTATTTTTTTAAAAACATCTTTAACACATCCATTGTTTCTTTATCTATTATGAAATTAACTTTTTTAGATAAAGTACTAAAAAATTTTGGAATTTTATCTCGGTGTACAAATCTTTGTGAAAATAAATTTAATATTTGCCTTCTTTCTTGAAACAACTTCAGACTTTTTTGTAACTATCTGGGTATTTCCAAAATCACGATAATATATGAAAACTGAAAAATCACATAAATAAACAAAAATCTTATGAAATCTTGTGAAAGATTCAAGTATAATTTTTATTTTTCTTGACAATAAACGGCAACGACACTATCCTTAATTGATCTAACTATAAAATGTATCCCTACAAAACCTGTGATATCAAATTCAGAAATCATAAATCAAAATAAAATATTCTTTATTAAAATAGGCTTCAAAAACACTTTTGAATTAACGTTTTATAATATAAATTTATTCTTTAATTGATTAATTAATTACCTGAAAAAAACGGCGTGAAACTATCATGTCTTTGAAGTCTAAATCGGCTGATTATGGCAGTCAGTCTGAATAACACTAGTATAACATATATAACATCAAGTCTTAGTGTAAATGCAAATAAAATAAAAAAAATAGGCAAGTATTATTAACATGACTACGCTCCTGTCGCTGGAGGGATCCTGTTGCCTGCAGATCCGGGACCCTCCAATTAAAGCGGCTGAAGGATCCCGCAGGGGTTTAGTACGGTATTGTACTCCCAAAGTGCCAAGTCCGACATAGGTCTAGGACTGCCGACCCGGGCGTCCTGGATATCATCCGTAAATGGATTCCCTTGCGATAAAAAAAAAAGCGACTACACTAAAGCAATTTAAAAAATGAAAACATTCGACTGCTCTTTTTTATTAGCGGCTTACATGAAAACGAGCTCATGGGCAGTTACTGCCTGTAAGTCTGCCTGTAGTCTGGATATTACTGTAATATCCAGACTACGCTTTACCAATTCATAAGTGACTAGACCAGACTTATGTACCAACTTTATTAGGTATAGTTTTTATTTGAGTAGTGATGATTATTATTAATGATTAATGATTATTCGGAATAACTTGGACAATATGTGATAAGTAACAAAATTATAAAAAAGTAAAGATAAAAACTGTTAAACTCTGTTGTGTAATCTATTTCTATTAGTGTGCTTTGTTTTTAAACGACATAAACATTATTACATTTTTTAAATTTATTTGTTAGTTAAAACGAATGATTGATTTGGAAAATATGTCGAGTTGTATTTCAAACCTAACTTGAATTATCCTTGAGGCCAGCTTCGCAGGCGGTATATTTTATGACATTGATTGTGACTCAGTAAAAATAAATTATAAATTTCTACGAAGTTTTCTCCGTAGATCCTTCTGAATCTGAGTCATGATCATTTTAGGATCTAATCATTTGAGTTAGTTAAACACTGCACGTTTAATACTGACATAATATAAATTACGATTCGAGACGTATCGAAAATATAGAATACTTACGTATTACAAACCCACTTAGTCACAATTAATACATTTCAATGTCTATTACCGGTGACAACATACGCTCTGTTTGACTAATATTTCTCACTGTAAACAACCCACTGCTGAGCGTAGGCCTCTTCTCCATATAGAAGAAGGGTTGGAGCTTAATACACCACGCTGCGCTACTGAGTAACGATCGTTATCGGTATCAGGTGTCTATGATAACAACCGGGACCGTCGGCTTTACATTGTCTTCGAGGCATGGTGGGTAGACCCTAAAGGACACGCACCCAGACCGGGTACAAATATTTTTACAAATACAAGTATGTGTTCCGAGCGGGAATCCGCGACTACCGGCGCGCGATTTGAGGCGACTACTTGCACCATTACACAAGAACGGTCGTCAGAATTGTTTTATATATTATAATAATAATAACCAACCTGTTTTCCATTTTTACATGTAAATTATTATAGAGCTGTACCCACAACTTCGTTCACGATTAAACATTTTCATTTTAATCCCCTCTCTCAAGTGAGAAATGTACTTAAAATTTAGACTAGGCTGTATGGACTTTATTTTTGAAGACCTTTCCATATTGGAAATAAATTTTAAAACAACAACAAAGTAAATTAAACAAAGTAGGTTATTCGAATCCCGCCATTTTTCATCGATATTTTCATTGTTTTGTTTGGAATTAACCCATTTGAAGCCAAATGAAAATTACAAAAGATATTTTTAAAATTCTTTTATTAGTGGACATTTTAGAAGTTAACATATAAAGAAAACATGAAAAAAATACAATTTAAAAAAAAACCTGAAATTTACAGGGGTGTTCCCAAACTGGTACAATGGCTTCTTATGAGTGAAAATTTGCAAAGCACGACTTTTCAATGCAAGGTGTTTTTTTGCATTTTTTACAGCCCCAGCGACCTCTAATGTGACATATAAAACACCTCACTTGTGTTGGTAGCTTTTCTGGTTCATGTTCAATACCATCTAATCGCAATCCTTCTATATTAGATGATGATGGACGTGCTATATTTCTTTGAGGTGATTGTTTAAGATAATATCTGGCGACGTTTCTTCGAAATAGCAGTTGATCCATTTGTTCTTCTTTGGCGATCACTTGCATACTCCATGCATTTGCCATAGCCATATCAATCATATATGTGAATAGTAACCACCGCCATTTCTTACTGTGGATCCTAATCCTATAAAGGGATATGGATTGATCTAACTCATCCACGCCGCCCATATTTTTATTATAATTTTGAAATGCATGCAAAGTATGGACATCAACCTTTTCTTTTTTTTGTGCACCTTCTTTTTACAATTCCTAAAGGTTCATGAGAGTCATGATCATGGAACATCGAAAGAGCATTGGCAAGCAGAGGAAGTAGACAGCATTGATTGAGAGGAACTGATTCGTCGTCTTTTGACAGGCAAAGGTTCATCATCGCTGTTGTCTTCGGGTAATGAGAGTACCAATATTACGAACAAATACCTTAATATTGCCAGGGACGTCGTTAGGTAAACAGCGAAGCGTCATATCAATGTCACCCTCTTCTTTATCCGTAACAACGCTTGGCTCGGGAGGAATTATGGCCAAATCATATTCTAAATCATCGTCACTATCTTCGGCCGAGTTGTTTATAGCTTCTTCTAAGTTCCTAAAGTTATTACTACCACTAAAATATTGCTTTAGACTCATTTTAATTCTGTAAAAAATAAAATAAAATTAGTACACTTGTAGCCACTGTGCCAATATTGGTACACCTATGTTTAGGTAACTATTATTTTTTATATAAATAAAATATCAGCATCAGAATACTTTTATATATTAGGTAATTTGTTTATATTATACTAAAGATTGCAATAATAAAAGAATTTATCACCAATATTAATAAATAAAAAAATGAATACACTTACTTCCTCTGTCGTAACAATAACAAATTTCAACACTTAAAAAAACTAATATTTATAAACAAATAGTCAGTCACTGATTATTATACGAAACTAGTACAATCTTAACTGCACAATGAAATAATAAGTGGGTGGCAACAAAACTAATATGAGGGTATATTTAAAAAAATATAACTGTTCCCAAATTGGAACAGAGGTAAAGAATGGGTTAAAGCATGGGAGTAAATAAAGTATTGTATGCAACTGTTGATAATTAGGTATTAAAACACTCATGTGACACTATTATTACACTCGGCTTCACCTCGTGTGATAAACCCACATTCGTGTCTTAATACCCCTCATTATACATCAGTTGCATAAATAGGTAACTATTACCAAATTGATATTATATGAATTATTAAGTTCTTGTGTGACAGTAGCCGCTTCAAAGCCGGCGGTTTCTGGTTCGATTCCCGCTTGGGGCAGATATTTGTGTTTGTTCAAATAATTATTTCTGATCTGGGTGTATGTTCTGAGAGTCTCCCTACCTCGCCTCGAAGAGCACGTAAAGCCGTCGATCCCGATTGTTATCATAGACACCTGATAGCGATCGTTACTCATGACAAAGAATTTATCTCCAAGCCCGTAGTGGAGCAGCGTAGCGGATTAAACTCCAACCCTTTTCTTATATAGAGGATTGGCCCAGCAGTGGGACGTTTACAGGCTGACTCAGTTCACATTATTACGCAGTTATCACAGTAGCTGACTGTGCTGCTAGGCAGTTGCGGCGTCGATTTCCGCTTATGACAAATATGAGTACATTCCATACAGATTTGTCGTCTGCATGTGTGTTTGTGCTTGTGTTTTGTATGTTTCTGAAACCACGAGATGGAATTTCATCATACTGGGGGCCTTGGAGTATGAGAAGTTACTTTATTATTATTTAGTATTTCAGTCACTTGTGGCGTACTGGATGATGTAATTATGATATATTGTGTACTATAAAACACATAAACAACAACTCCTGTTTACTAATTTAAGTTCTTTAGACTAGAACAATTAAGAACCCTATTACCATAATTACACTTTACGTGTCTTAGATTTATTATCGAAGTTTCTAGAATATTACGAGTATACAATGCTTGAAATAGTTTTTATAGTCTTAACTCAATGTACAACACGATCAACGCGGTTTCTCCTCCATTGATTTTTATGGTTACTTCTTTGACTCTGAATTGTTGCGTTATGAAATTCCTATAATATGACAAATAAAAAATATAAATTTGTTTATTAAACACACACAGTCCTCTGTTCCTAAGGTAGGCAACTTAATGCCTGCGTTTTAGGTAACAGCCGACTGATATACATATTCATATTGGCTTAGTGAATTTATATAATCAGCGGTAATCAAAACCACAACTCTAGCGGGCTTTTATTAAGACTTTCTTATATTTATATATAATATAAAATTATAATATTTATCATATTTATATATTCTAAGATTTTTTTTTCGGACATCTTCATTTTGTCCTAGGTAGATGTACTCGTCAACAACTTCGAGAGTAGAATCTCCAACCGGTTTCGGGGTGCCACGACATGGACATTCGACATGATTTTTGTCTTGTCCATAGTCATTTTAAGGCTCACCCGTCGGGAAACTCCATCAAGATCACTGAGCATAATGCTGAGGTCTTCCATGGATTCTGCCATAAGCACGATATCGTCGGCAAATCGAAGGCGAGTGATGTACTCGCCGTTTATGTTGATGCTGAATCATTTCCATTCCAGAAGCTTGAAAGCGTCTTCCAATGCTGAGGTAAACAGTTTCGGAAAGATGACATCTCCTTGTCTCACACCATGCTGCATTAGAATCGCTTTCGTGCTATGCTCCTGTACTCGAACTGACTAGTAGCTAATTAACTGACTATGTAGCGTTATTGTACAAGCACTTCAACACTTTGATAAACCGGTAGTTAATGTGGCACCGCTGGAGCGACTGCAGACTAGAGACTGCATTGAAGGGTTGGATTCACTTAACACTTAAGATTTCATCGGCGCCAATCATGATGCTAAAGCGCGATTTTTAAGTTTAAAAAAAAATACCACGTTACCATAAAAATAGATCTTCTAGGAAAAACATAATTATGTCAAAACATATCTTAAAATAATTGGTAATAGAAAATAAACGGTCAAAAAATGTTTAGGAATAAAAGAAATAATTACAAATACATAATTATACAACTTTATTATCTCTTTACATAATGATACAGCTCACAGTTGTTACATAATCTACAAAGCTATTTGTACAATGGAATCGCCTGTAAACGTCCCACTGCTGGACAAATACCTCGTATCCATGTAGGAGGGTTGGCGTATAATTCCCCTACCATTAGTTATCAGGTATCTGTAATAACAACTGGGTCCGACGGCTTTGCGTGCTCTCTTCGGCACGGCTTTCTTATATTAAGGAGGAAAATTGTTCTCTTTTAATTTGATTCACAAGATTATATATTCTTTATATTATTTTTAAAATGATTGCTTACAAAATTGTGGCTCAATACAAAATAAACTAATTATTTTAGAAGAAAAACTGAACAGTGATTGCCTTGACTAATGTTTAATTTAGAATCGAGCACACGACCGCATTAGACATTCGATACACGGTTACACACGGATGCGTTTTAGAGTTTTTCTTAGTCATGTTGATTTGAATCTTCCAAGGTTAAATACGTTAAGAAGATAGGTCTGGAAACAACACAAATACAAACGTCAAGACCGCGATGAACATCAGTATGGCTTATACAAACTTAGTCATGAGTAGGGATCGAATCCAACACCACAGTCAGCTGCTGTGACCACTGTGCCATCCACATATAGTTATATGAATTAATTTTCTCAACATTTTCTCCTAGAAAGGAAAAGATTTCTTAGGTACATCTGTATGCAATGATTAATATTTAAAACTAAAAGACATTTACGTAAAGACATACGTAAACGTTAAAAAACGGGAGGGGGGGAGGGATCAACAGAATATCGTTAAGTCTTATTCAAACTTATCACTAAAAACGTCTCGTCAAATTAAATAAAAAACCAGTTTATTCAAATATGTTATATTTGTTCAAATAATTAATAATATGATGTTTTTACTTTTAGCGTAGCGTCCTAAATAAATTCCTTATAAAACGGTTGTATTATTTATTTATTTATTTATTTATTTACAGATATTTATACTTTATTGTACACCACAAATACATTATTAAACATAGCTTAAAAATAGTTAGAGATTGTGTAGTAGGTGGACTTATGGATAATTAGCATTTTCTTCCAGACAACCCAAATGTGAAAAAGAAATTTTAACATGGGGACTGGAAGGTGATGTAATCATACTAATATTATAAATGCGAAAGTAAGTTTGTTTGTTACGCTTTCACGCGTATACTAATTAACCGATCATCATGAAACTTTGTACACATATTCTTGGAGGTATTAGAAGTAACGTAGGATACTTTTTTTTTTTTTGGTCGCCATAACCGACATCCACGTAGGCGAAGTCACGGACAGAAGCTAGTTATATAATAAACTTACATACAAATATCTTAATTCTAATACTTATACATAATATATAAATTAAAATATAATATATATCTCTGTAATAAAGTAATAAATATTAATAAAAAGAAGTACTACTGTATAGAATAAATTATTATTATTGTATTTATAAATTATAAGATAAAAACATTTTATACTATAAAAATGTTCTACTTTATTTAAATATTTCGACGAGTCCCGAAAGCAAAATCGTATCTGAAACATTGTCTAATTACAGTACGAAGCTTAGTAGTCCTGCCAAAATATAATCATTAAATATTTACTCACATAAAGACAACTGGGTATACTTCCGAAAAGCAGATACCGAATTTTCTCATGAAATTTGGCACGGATATTCCATTTGACTATCTAAGCATCCCCTTAAAAGGATTTTTGGCGGATCGTAATATTTTTCGAAATATTGAATTTTTTGAGTACGCTGTTTAGTACGCTCTATATAAGAAAGCGAAAAGTAGATACCGAATTTTCTCATAAAACTTGGCACAGACATTACATTTGACTATCTAAGAGTCCCCTTAAAAGCGTTTTTTTTTTTTTTTTTTTTTTTTTTTTTTTTTTTTTTTTTTTTTTTTTATTTTCCCGGATACACACTTTATATTTTGTAATAATTCATTGAACGTATTTTTGTTCAATTTTTTAACGCGACGACGCCATAAAAACTCGCATAGATGATCGGCCATTGTTTCACTATGTATTCCGCCACTTTTTTTTTTTTTTTTTTTATTTTTTTTTTTTTTTTTTTTTTTTTTTGAAGGCTGAGAAATTCATTCCGCAGTTAGGGTTTTTTTTTTTTTTTTTTTTTTTTTTTTTTTTTTTTTTTTTTTTTTTTTTTTTAAGGTTAGGTTAGATTAAGATTTTTTTTAAATCGTTAGGTTAGGTTAGGTTGTTAGGTCTGGCCCCGGCTGCCCCACCTAGCGCGGCTCAACCGCCGCAGCGGCAGGAGGCAATGGAAATGGTCTGATTATGGACCGTGACATTGTCCTCCTGCAAGGGAATCTCAACCACTCCGCCAGGGCACAGGACCTCTTCCTGCAGTCCATGGTAGAGTGGTCGGTCGGTGTCGCCGTAGTCGCGGAGCCCTATTCGATCCCGGACCGCCTGAATTGGGTGGGCAGTAGGGACGGCTCCGTGGCGGTCGTCGGATCAACGGCACCGCATTCCCCGCCCTTGTCGGTCAAAGACAAAGGCACGGGATATGTGGCGGCCGAATGGGGAGGGATTACGTTGTATGGCGTGTACTTCTCCCCTAATCGCAGTCTGGCGGCTTACGAGGTCTTTCTACACAATCTGGAGACCTCGTTACGGCGCGCACCGGGTCCCGTGCTCGTGCTGGGAGACTTCAACGCCAAATCCACGGCGTGGGGGTCTCCCAGGACGGACGCTCGCGGTGCGGCGGTTGAAGAATGGGCGGCGGCGGCGGACCTCGTTTTGTTAAATCGAGGGTCCGCCCAAACGTGTGTGCGGCGCTGGGGTGGTTCGATAGTGGACCTCTCGTTCGCTAGCCCCGGTGTCGCCGCACGGGTAAGGAGCTGGTGTGTCCTGGAGGAGGTTGAGACCCTATCCGATCACCGCTACATCCGGATAGAGGTCTCCCGGTCCCTCCGGGGCCCCAGCAGGGGTCACGCGGCGGACAGAGCTCCCGCTTTTCCACGATGGGCTGTGGGTAAACTCGATCGGGACCTACTGGTGGAGGCAGCCATTGTTCAGTCTTGGCTGTCTCCCCCCTTGACGGAGGACGTTGGGGCCGAAGCTGGTCGCATTCGCGGTATGTTAGCGCAGATCTGCGATGCGGCCATGCCCCGCATGCGGCACCCGCCCCGACGGAAGGGGGTATACTGGTGGTCCCCGGAGCTGGCGGACCTCCGCGAGGCCTGTATTCGTGCCCGGAGGTCTTACACCCACAGCCGACGTCGCCGAATACGCGACGAAGAGCGGGAGGGCCAGCTGTATGCGGCGTATAACCACGCGCGTGCTACGTTGAAGCTGGCCATCTGTCGCGCCAAAGAGGCGAAGCGGCAGGAGATGGTGGAGGGTCTAGAGCGTGACCCCTGGGGACGCCCGTACCGCGCGGCGTTGAACAAGCTCCGCGCGCAGGGCCTCCCCCTTACGGAGACCCTCCAGCCGGGCTTCCTCTCTGAGGTAGTTGAGGGCCTTTTCCCAACGCGGGCGGTTCACACGCCCCCGGTCATGGCTCCACCAGACCGGGAGGCCGATGAGGAAAGTGTACCGCCGGTGAGTGAGTCGGAAATGGGGGCGGCGGAGACGCGTATGCGGAAAAGTGCTGCCCCCGGGCCGGACGGGGTTCCTGCCCGAGTGCTGGCCCTGGTCCTCAATTACCTGGAGCCTCGCCTCAGGGGACTGTTCGACGCTAGCTTGGTATCCGGACAGTTCCCTGACTGCTGGAAGGAGGGGAAGCTCGTGCTCCTGCCGAAGCCGGGACGGCCTCTGCAATCAGTCGCGGCCTTCAGGCCCATCGTGTTGCTGGATGAGGCGGGCAAGCTGTTTGAGAGGGTAGTCGCTGCTCGCATCGTCCAGCACCTCACGCGGGTTGGTCCTGATCTGTCCGACGCTCAGTTTGGGTTTCGGGCTGGTCGGTCGATGATCGACGCAATTTTGCGTCTGAAGGCCGTGGCTTCGGAGGCCGTCGCCTCGAAGGGAGTGCTGTTGGCGGTGTCTCTCGACATTGCCAACGCATTCAATAGTCTGCCATTCAGCTGCATCACGGAGGCACTCCGGTTCTATGGAGTGCCCCTCTACTTAAGGCGGCTGGTGGCAGACTACCTCGACGGCCGTAGCGTCCTCTTCGTCAACCGGGAAGGGGACGTTGTCAGGAGGCCCATGTCGTGCGGTGTCCCACAGGGTTCTGTTCTCGGACCACTCCTGTGGGACATCGGTTACGACTGGATCCTCCGTGGCCGGCTCCCCCCCGGGCTGGGCTTAATTTGTTATGCTGATGACACACTGGTCACAGCCCGGGGCGGGACCTTCGAGGAGGCGGCATCCCTGGCCACCTCAGGTACCGCGGAGGTGGTCAGGAGGATCGAGGCACTGGGGCTCAGGGTGGCCCTTAACAAGTCTGAGGCCATGCTCTTCCATGGGCCTCGACGTGGTCCACCCGCCGGTGCCTCGATAACGGTTGATAATACTGTGGTCGGTATCCGGGCCCACATGAAATATCTGGGCCTGGTACTCGACGGACGGTGGTGCTTCGACGAGCACTTTCGCCAACTCGCGCCGAAGCTCGTCGGCACCGCGTCCGCCCTCGGTCGGCTAATGCCGAATATGGGCGGACAGAGTCAAGCGTGCCGACGACTCTACGCTGGGGTGGTCCGGTCGATGGCGCTGTACGGCGCCCCCGTGTGGGCGGAGTCCCTGACTGCCCACAATAGAACCCGTCTGTGGCGTCCACAAAGGGTCATGGCGGTCAGGGCCATACGTGGCTACCGCACGGTAGGTGTCGAGGCTGCCTGCGCATTGGCCGGAACCCCTCCATGGGATTTGGAGGCGGAAGCGCTCGCCGAAGTTTATCGGCGGGTGTCGGCGGCGCGGATGGGGGGCACTAATCCCCCGCCGAATCAAATCACCGCATGGCGGGACGACGCCCGCCGCACCACCTTCACGCGGTGGAAGGCTCGGCTGGAGATGCCCCGGGCTGGTCTTCGGACCATAGGGGCGCTTCAGCCGATACTGGAGAAGTGGACGGTGCGGCAGCACGGAGTCCTCACCTTCCGACTCGTGCAAGTGTTGTCAGGGCACGGCTGCTTTGGCAAATATTTGCACGTTGTCGCAAGGAGGGAGACGACTCCGGGCTGCCACCACTGCGACTGCAGCGAGAACTCGGCGCAACACACGCTCGAGTCGTGCCCAGCCTGGGCTGAGCAGCGCCGAGATCTCGCTGCAGTCATTGGAGAGGACCTGTCGCTGCCGGCCGTTGCGCGAGCGATGGTCGGTGGTGACAGGGCCTGGACCGCGGTCGCCACCTTCTGCGAGGACGTCATCTCGCAGAAGGAGGCGGCGGAGAGGGCCCGGGAGGACTCACTCCTTTCGGACCCAATTCGCCGCCGGCGCGCGGGGCGGCGCAGACGCGCTCACACGCGCCTGATGCCGCCCTAGCCGAGGCTGCGGACGGTAGGGTCGGGGTTTGCCCACCGTCCGCCGAAATTGCCTACCGCGAAGGTGCGATGCTCAAGTGCGCGGGGCGTCGCACAGGAGAGAGTGCTCGATGGAGCTGCCGCCTGCGGACCACGGAGCAACGTACGCGGTACCCGTGGCCCGCCTTGTAAGGGCGGGTGAGGGCGCACGGCGGGTTATTTTAGTGAGTGAGGGCCCCACACTATCTCGTTGTCTCCCCGGGCGACGGGATGTGCGTTCAGGTACATTTTTTTCCCGCCAAAACAAAAAAAAAAAAAAAGGTTGTTAGGTCTTTTTTTTTATTTTAATAGTTAGGGTTTTTTTTAAAGGTTAAGTTAGCTTAAGATTTTTTTAAATTGTCAGGTAGGTTAGGTTGTCAGGTCTTTTTTTTTTTTTTTTAATAGTTAGGGTTTTTTTAAAGGTTAGGTTAGATTAAGATTTTTTTTAAATCGTTAGTTTAGGTTAGGTTGTTAGGTCTTTTTTTTAAATCGCTGTGAAATGCATTTACGCACTCTAGGATAGGTCAGGTTAGGTTTTTTTTCCTTCTTCTTTTGATCGACTCGCTTTCTTATATAGAGTGTGCTAAGCAGCGTACTTAAAAAATTCAATATTTCGAAAAATATTGCGTGCCGCCAAAAATCCCTTTAAGGGGACTCATAAATAGTCAAATAGAATGTCCGTGCCAAATTTCATGACGAAAGTCGGTATCCGCTTTTCGGAAGTTTATCCAGACAACTTACGTAAAATTATTGTAAAAAACATTCTGGACAGTCATTAAATATATAAATACAAATACATATATGTATTATATTGTTTTCAAATCATTTTATCCATAACATTTTATTTTTGGGACCTGTCTTTTTTATAAAACGATAACACACCGGTACATACCGCGATGTTTGAAAATAAAAAATTAAAAACATTAGTTATTGAAATAAATTTTGTACTTAAACAATTATATTGTGTTTGACAAATTATCTCTCGTGTCTTTCCCATTCAAACCTTCAACTGCCATGACCGTACCCCTGTGTCTTGGTTTTTTTCATATTCTTATTATAATAGGGAGCAGGAGTCTTCAAAAACTAGAAATATTGCCTAATTTTTTATACATTTTCAGACACTCATTAAAATAATTACGCATATTTACAAAAAAAAAAATGAGAACATAGGGGCATAGCTGAAGGCTAAAAAAATAAGAGTCGAGAAAATAGTCGACTACGAAATGCTTTGGAAAAGTTTTGGTCAATAATTATCTACCTAAAACGGTCTAAACTGCAGTTTTCCCTTTCTTGCTGTTTGTGGATAGGTCTGGGGGAGCGAGACAGGAACATTTTATTCAAATACCTATTTTTCAAAAGTCTCACAGGTATCCTTTCCTCTGAAGCCTAATTAATAATAACTATAAATTGATCTAGCCTTATGCCAGATGTCACGTGCAAGATATTATTTTATTATTATGAATAAAATTAATAAATAAGTAGGTATTTACTTGATTAAGAACTTGTTTAGCCTTTTACAGAACAACAAGTTTATTATTTATTTCTATAATAATTATAAAGTTTTCAAACTGGGACAATGAGTTAATTTATCAATGGATTACGGCTCGTTTTCCAATCTTTCTATCAGAAATTTTGTAACAAAAAAACTTCTGACAGTTTATTGACAGTTTTCTGACAGTTTAGTGACACATATTATATTTATTATATTTCAGAGTGACTTTCGATTCCCGTTAGATTTTATTTATAACTATTTGGTCACCAATAGAGTATACAATAATAGATTTGAAAAAAGTAAATTGCATCATTGCAACAATCTTATCACAAATAGAATTATGATCTCTTTCGGGCAATCCTTGAGCAGAGACTAGCATATAAAAAGTTTTTCAAAATTATATTCTAATGATGTGTTGTCAATCTTTAGATTTATATTTAAATCTAAATGAAGATATTTCTACTGAGTGCTATTAATAACAATATTTTTTTTATACCTTAAAATCAAAGGACATTTGAGTCACATCTCTGCTCAAGATATGGTAGCAATATTATTTCTAACCACTGTTACAATTTTTTTATTTATAGAAATCTTACAAATTATTGAAAAAAAAAAGTTGTATGAATGTTAATTAAATTTTAAACCATATTTAATTCATCTATAAATAATTGATTTTTTTTTCAGCTCATGCTTCTGAGATGCTGTATTCAATTAAGGAGTAGATAATCAAAGAGGTTAATAAATATTTTTTTTAAATACATGATACAAGTATTATTATTGGATAATCATATTTTGTGTGAATGTTCATTGAAAAATTAGATGTAATATAATTCATATTTTTAGACTCAAAATTCTTTAATTATTATAATGGCAACACTGCCTCATTTTCGCGACAATATTTGCTTACGAAAAAGGCTTTAACACGCCACTGATTACTTGCAAAGCCTGATTTGCATAATCAAATACCGTGTCCTCGCCTACGCATTTAGCTGTATAAACAAGTTTACACAAATAACAATCACGTGTCTATTAGTTTTATATTTATTAATCTTTAAAAAAACTGATTTTATTTTAAACAAAGATAAATTAATTCCTAAGTACTATAATTACATTATTTATTATTAATTATTATGTAAAAAAAAGTAATTTACACTTATAATTAAATTTAAAATAATTATATATTACAACCTTAATTTTATTATATTAACTTAAATAATGACTAAAAGGCATATATGGCTTCTTAAATAACTATTTATGTACATAATTAAATTAAATATAATTATCTTAATTATTTGGTGGAAACGGTTTTCCCTTTTTATATGTCACCGTATTATTTTAAACATTGTTGGCTTATAATTTGTCAATTTAAAACCGCCATATTGTAAGTTGGTACAAAACTTACATCAGTTATATTAAACAAGTTTTTTTTTTATATATATATATATATACAGAATGACTGGTAAATTACTATCAATATTTAAGGAGAATACTCGGTACATGATTCTCATTCAAATTATGTAAAAAAAAAATAGGTACTTAATTTTTGACCAAATTTTCATAAATTTCAATTCAAGTAAATGAAGCGTTGACACCCTACAGTCTTGCCGGTGGCACGTGCACAGGTGTTGTACTGTGCCGCTTGTTCACATCTAAAAATTGCCAAAGTTCACATCATTTACCTAGTCAACAAATTTGTTGCTTAAACGAGTAAAATATCTTAGTATTTTTGCCTATCCTAAGCCAGGATTAAAGTATTAAAGGGGACTGGATCATGCTTGTTTATCCTGCTACCCTATTAACACGTGGCGGCGTTTGGACGTAGGTAAACTACCTGTTTTGTGTCGAAAGTGCAGCTAGCTGCTAGGGTGTCCAGACGACGCGTACATAATTGGATAATTGTTGAATAACTTTACTTAAAAGTTTATTAATATTTACCTGTTTTTTTTTTACATAATTCGAATAAGAATCATTTACCGAGTAGTCTCCTTAAATATTGATAGTAATTTACCAGTCACCTGTATATATGAGGTCTTAATCTAACAACAAAGCTATATTAACCAATAAATTTTGTTATACAACAACATTGATTGCAAACTGACGATATTAAAAATAAATGTTTATGTTAAATAAATATATTGCGGTGACAAATATATTAACTTATATTCTGATAAAGAGTATTAATTTTTTTTTTTAAATTTAGTTAAGATTACAAATGTGTGAATTCAAGCAGTCTAGTCAGTTTAGTTATTCATTAAATATTGTGCATATTTCGATCTAGTTTTTATTTTATAATAATAAAAATATACAAAATATTTGTTTATGTCCACGTTTTTATACGAAATTTTCGTTAAGGAACTCAAAATTGAAAGTAGGTACAATGAATACTATGTTTATTTCTTTAATCAATGATTGTTTTTATTACCTCTTTTTCAATTTTATATTTATAAAGATTGTCAAAAACTCATGTAATGCAAAGCGTGCTAATATAAAGGCAATTTGTCTAATATAGAATGATAATTCTGAGAGCTCACAATAGGAATGATGCTCGACATTTTCTTTATTATTTAAAAATCAATTTTCGATAGTCTGTGTATATTGTTTCGTAATCATAAATATACTTTTCATCATAATAATATTTTCTTTCATTTCATTCGTAAAATTCGATGAAGTATGAAATTTTGTGTAAAAAAATTTACAGAGAGAAAATTTGAAACTTCATAGGAGTAAGCTGTCAAAACAATTTGCTTAAATTAAAGAAAACATACTGAATCCACATGTACTACGTCGCGATTAATGTAAGACGGTCGACGGCTAGTTTCTGAATCGCACTAACGTTTAGTTCTACAAATTTGTATGTAAGGCCGTCACGGTTTGGTTTGTAATTGTATTCGGGGCGTCACGGTTGTATGCAATAGCGATGAGCGAATCCTAGGTAATTAGGATTATCTAGGTTCCTAGGTACTATGACGACATGGGCACCGCTGGGTACTGGGTTTTAAGTTTTTATTTTTAAATTTTAGTGGGTATTCTGGCACATTTTACCGTGCCAGTATGTCTCACATACAGTCCTGCAGCCCCACGGCGAGATGCGTAATATGCATTTGCCAGCCGAAAAAAAAATAATACAAATTTAATGTAAAAAAAATCCGAAAAATCTTTTTCTTTTGTTGATTATTATTTGTAAATAAAAAAAAATTACGTATAAATTTTATGTATAAGTACATATATAAATAAATATATATTACTCCCAGACTCGGGGCAGGCATCGAACCCATAACCCTGGAGCATAAAACAGGGTCACTGCCAAGTGTACCAACGGGCCAGTCATTGATACACTATTTAGAAATGCAGCTCTCTATAAACAATTCATTGTAAATAGTAAAATTGTAATGAAATCGCTTGTAGACACATCTACCGCAGGTGAAACCGCAGGACATAGCTAGTATAGAATAAAAAAATATGTGCATTAGCTACGAAGTTAAAAATAATTCCGTTTCACAACCGGAGTTTTATAGGAAAATTTTGTATGAAATTAAATCGCATCGCATCATTATGTGTCATTCTTTTATTTTATAAAGAATTTAATTAATTTTCTTAGTATTAAAAACCGGATAGAAAAGACCTCGGACGTAATTCAAATAGTTATACAATTCCGGTATAATACTTGGTATAACCTTCATTTGGATATTTGAATGAATGACATTAGAATAAATAACCACTCATTCAAAAATCTACATTAATATAATAATATTGGCCCAGTGGTCACAAACACTGTCTTTGACGTTAGCACGGTTCGACACAAGTTTAACACAAGTTTGTATGGTGACATCAATTAATTACGTAAGGCGTTTAGGGTGGAGCCAAGGAATTTATATCATAACTGGAACGCTCACTTAATAAAATTGTATATTCAAATATGCACCTTGAAGTATTTGACATAAGATTGACATTGGCTTATAACATGTAAAGTTGAAAATCGTTCCGAGCATTTCGTTGACTACTGGTATTTTGTCTCTTTCTTACGAGAGTTGCCTTGAATCCATGGTAGAAAGAGATGCAATCTCGGCCGTAGGAACGTTTTTTGAGTTCACGTGAGCATTCCAGTTTGTATATATAATATTATGTCCTTGGGTGGAGCAAAATGGCGTATATAATAAGATAAAAAAAAATGTAATGTAATCGAGCACAGATTAAGGCTACGTTCAGATGACAAGCGCTTAACGCGCCTTGAACGCGCGCTAGATTTTTCTACGGCGTTCACATGACACGCGCTGGTCAGGCGTTGAACGCGCGTTGCCGCGGTTGTTTTTTAAATAAATAAAAAAACAAAGTTAATGATATCTTGCTATAATTAGGTACTTTGTTCTTTGGTTAAATTAAATACTTCTTGAAATAATTATATTATTTTTTCCCAACGGCACTTTCAGCCCCGCTTGCTTGCTTGCCACGGTCTTAAAGATTGTTTTGATATGCCATGTGAGTGTTTACCGTGAGATTACCTACTTGAAAAAACTATGTTAGATTCAGAATTGAATTGACATTTTCAGAATTCAAAATTTAAGCATTAAAAGAAACAATAAATTATTAAAAACAAAAATTATAAAAAGAAAATTATTAGAATCATACTGAATATTAAAACTATTTAACAAATGTTATGTTTAATTTGTCTTAAGCTATTGTGACCAACCAAAATAGGTAACAATTTTGCACGTTTTTAATTACGTGCAATATTATGAAGTTACGAATCGATTGTCTGTACCGATCGCGTTAAAAGGGTCGTTAACCTGCGGGTGATAGTTTATTAATATTATAATTCACGTTAATTAAGTTTAATTTTAAATTTTGAATTTAATTTTTATTTAATTTAATTTATTTTATTTTATTTTATTTAATTTAATTTTAATTCATTAAGTTTTGAATTGTAAATATGTATAATATTGTAAAATTTCTGTAATAAATTCACGTAGACATTTTAAAAAATGAAAGATCATATTTTGTGACTAAACTACTGGATGTATTTTATTGATTTTTTATATGTTTTTCTATTTCATCAATAAATAAATCTGTATTAAAAGGTTTCCATTTCGGACAATATTTGGACTTGATGAACCCTAAAATACATCAATCCGCGTCGAAAGCGCGCGCTCAACTGAACGGTAACATAGAAATCCAATTATCTCAAAGCGCGCGTTAACGCGCGTTGACAACAGTCGAGCGCTAGCGCAGCCTTCAACGCGCGCTTCATTAAAACGCGCGTTAGCATGTGTACGACCTGAATAAAATGTATGTAGTTGTAAGCGCGCGTTATCATAACGCGCGTTAAGCGCTTGTCATCTGAACGTAGTCTTACTCATTTACATTATAAATACGCATTTTATGAAATCGCACGTGAGGTTAGGGAAAGGGGGAGGGGTCGAACAAAATCTCACGATACCTTACCAAGGGAGGAGGGGTTCGAAAAATCAAGGTCGAAAAAGGTGTGTGTTATGTCTTTTCGAACCCCTGACACACGCTTCTCATCCTAATGACCGTTGTGTGTGAAGCGCTTATTTATTTTTATAACAAAACCTGTTTATTTAAGATTTTTTAATTATATGAGATATCATGCTGCGCTTTAAAGAAGATTGGCAGTATCTAAAAACATCGACAAGGGTTAAACGGTAAAACCGCACGCTTTTCTCTAGTCTATTTTATACTTTACAAAGTCACATAAGTATATCAAGTTGTAATTTTATTTACAATAATTACATTGATCTTGTCATTTATATAAGTCGATCATATTGCCTACATTGGCAAGTCGGTTATGTAGATTAAGGTGGCCATATCGGCCATATTGGGAAGGCAGTTATGCTTGACATATTAATCACAATATTTATGTTGGTATATAATAGCTATGGCCGCTATCAGCGGCTTGCCACTTTTTATTCTTTCTACTTTCTTATTTACAACATATTCCTTCTTCTTTCCTTCCTTATACCACATGAGTAAAGAAACTGAACAGAGACAAATCTTCACACGAGCGCGCTAGGATACGTGCGCTACTACGAGCACGGGGCGGGCGTGTGCGTGACCTAGGGATGCTCGATGAACATCGATGTTCGATGATTATCGATGTTGAGAGCAAAAACATCGATGTTGACATCGATATCATAATCGAAAGCCCAACATCGATGTTCGATATTTATCGAAAACCGAACATCGATGTTGGATAACATCGTGAGCGTCGTCTAGCGTGAGCACTCGCGCTTCGTCACGTGCGGAGCTGTGCCGGCGGGTAGCGGCTGGGCGAGTGCTCAAACTCAGGGGTTGCAGTACACGTCGCGCTTCGTGTTTTAATTCAATAAAGTTACAGTTTAACAATATTTTATTTTAAATTTTTTCCCGACGTTTCGGACCCTTTACAGCGTCCATGATTTCGGGGGACTAAGGTGATGGGTGTCCGAATAATGAATAATGTTATTTATGTAATTCAATAATGTTATTTATAATTAGTAATTATAATTTAATATATTTCAATAGTGTTTTAATACAAAATCATAAATTTAGTTTACTGTACAGTGTGCATGAACAATAATTTTATCCTCTGGGCCAACCCTACCAAAATAGGTATAAATTTTGCTCGCTCCTTAGAAGCTTTGTCTGTGTTCCGTTTCTTTACTCATGTGGTTATACCACATCAAGAAACATAAAATTTTAAATTTAAATGATTAAAATCAAGTGGTAATTGTGGAATAAAGTCTAATTACAGGCTCATTTTGTCGATAAATGGTGCTTCTAATTTATTATGATAATTATATTATATTGATTTATGTCACTAGTTTTAGTAATCTTTTCTTCCTCGATACGATTAAATTGTGGAATAAGAGTCCTATCTTTTAGCATTGAGTGGTAAGTCGCTGGTCATGTTAGCCACCTAGCTCATGTTGCGATGTCGGCTGTGTCCAACACATCGGTAACATCGGCCACGTCCGTTATGCCTTCTCCACATTCACGCGCGATTCACTCTCGCATAAGTTCGCATCAGGTTCAGAGTATAGTTCGCGCAATTAACAAAGATAGACGCCGAAGTTACTGTTGCGGGTGCGCCGTCACTGAACCTTCGACAGTACCTACAATCGGGGAAAAACGTGCGAACGCGGCGCGGACTCATGTTTTGCAGGAGGTTCGCGGTGTTGCGTTCGATTCACGCGGTAATGTGGAGAGGCCATAACACGGCGGTGTCGCTCGGGTGCACGCGTCAGTTGGAGTGGTTCCGCGCGGGGTGCGGCGGGTGCGGGGGGTGCGGCGCATGCGGCGGCTGCAGCGCGGGGTTCGCGACGGCGATGATGCTGTCGCCGCGCGCCGCGACCACCTGCGGACGCTCCTCCGCCTCCTGGATATGACGCGACTTATTAACACTCTTCAATTGTTTTCAATTTACAATTACATAATTGTATACCTAATGTGTACCTATAAAATATTTATATGCAAATATTGTTACGATGTAAGGATTAATATTTATTACTCTCTCTCTCTCTCTCTCTCTCTCTCTCTCTCTCTCTCTCTCTCTCTCTCTCTGTCTCTCTCTCTCTCTCTCTCTTTCTCTCTCTCATAAAAAAACTAAAAAAACAAAAATAATACTTTATTAAATATCCTTGTTCATTAAAACCTTAATAACTTTGGGTGTAGTTCCGAACAACTTTTTTTTTGTCGGTGTGAAATACGTAAAAACGCATTCTAGGTTAGTTTAGGTTAGGCTTTTATTTTTATTTTTATAGACCAATATTTATTGTGATAGCGTGGAAAAACCTCTTAAAAATAAAAAAACCTTGAAAATGAAATTTGCGCCAATTAACTTATCATATTCGTGATCAGCGAGTCAAAATACACAAGGAAAAAAGCGGTATAAGCTTTTCGGAACTTTATCCATAACTTTATATGAAATGGTCGTAACATGGTCGGCCATTCTGGTGTAGTTGTACGAGTAGTCGCCTCAACGCAGACGGTTGCAGGTTCGATTTCCGCTTGGAGCAGATTTGTATTTATATAAATATTTGTTTACGGTCTGGGTGTATATCCTTGTAGATCTCCCCACCGTGCCTCGGAGAGCACGTAAAAACGACGGTCCCGGTTGTTGTGATAGATCTGCCAACCCGCAGTGGAGTAGCGTAGTAAATTAAGTTCCAACCCTTCTCCTATATGGAGGAGGGGACTTTGCCCAGCAGTGTGACGTTTACAGGCTGATTCAATTCGCTTTAGACATGGTAACATTTTTAGATAATGGCCTAGAGTCTTAGAAACAATATTAAAAAAACTTAAATGGAATCTATCCCCACTTGAAAATTTTTCGTGATGGCCTGTATCATTTATAGATAATTGTTCAACGCAGACCAATTCTCGGGGATTACCATCTATATGTAACATAATAATTAGCATACGATTACTAATTTATATTAATTTTCACACTTACTTGCATGTAGAATCATTCTTACAACAACTAATAATCTAAACTTACATATATCTTTAAGTATTTTTCCACTTCGATTATATCAGGATTCTTATAAGATTTAGATTTTCATTAAGAAATAATTATAACGATTTTAGTTGTTAGTTTAGTAGTGGGGGAGAGAGGGACAGGGTGTAAAGTTCCTCAACCACCATTGAAAAGAGAGGATCCTCCGACCAGACGGGTGTTGTGTCTGGTGGGCCACTACCCCGACTGTTGTTGTCGGGTTCTTGTATATATATTAAATCGCTTTGATAACTTTGATAGCGCGATGTGAATACGTCAGTTCGTATGTGGCGAGATAGATGTCGCTACAGACCATACTAACAAGAATTACAACTAACTGTGTATTGCTGTTTTACCTACTTAAATTTGTATCTCGAAGAAATTGTAAGGTAAAAAGTAGCTTGTGTTATTCTGGATATCCAACTATGGACATTGCACATACTTAAATCACGGTCGATTCAGTAGTTTTTGAGTAATCTGTTTTTACAAACTCGGATTTATAGAACAAATAAGATAGTAGAAAATATGATAAGTCCTAGGACTTATAAGTAGAATGTAGTGGTAGTTTAAGATAAAAACTTACAGGTGGTGGAGTGCTGGTGCTGGAATATGAACACCTGGAATCTGCATCGTCACTCTCAGTCTTCATACCCCACCAGCTGAAAAAAATATTGCAATGTTAAATTAAGTTATATTATATAAAGAAACCATGCGATTACATAAACTCATATGGCTATTCAAATCGAAATAAAAAATTTCTTTAATCAAGTAAGTTTCATAAGCACTATTGAATCGTCATTTTACACTGTACGTAATATTTTTAATTAATGAATTATAATTAGAATCTTAATGTTGATTTTGCTTAGAAGAATTGCCATTGACCCTGTTTTAAGCGTTTTAAAACACATATTACGTCCTGTAACATAGCGTCTTCTTCTCCAGTAAATACGGTTCTCAAAAGGATAGAATTCATCTACAGCTATTTTGACTTTATTCAGCGAAACATTTTTATCTTAACCAGTCTACTAGCTATTTACTTTCACTAAAGGTTGTCTGGTAGAGATTGCTGATAGCATTAAGACCCCCTTTGTGCACTTAAATTATGAATATTTTGTACTCTCTTTACGTATTATTGTATTTGTCATGTAAATTTAGTGACTGCAATAAAGTATCCAGTAGTCCATCTATCTATATATTGCATAAAGATTTTCTCCAAATCCAACGTTCGAGAATAAAGTTTTTAAAGTAACAAATACCTAAATTCTTAATTTTAATAATTATACATTGTAACTAGACTATATATATATATATATATATATATATATATATATATATATATATATATATATATATATATATATATATATATATATATATATATATATATATATATTAAGTATACATTAATTGGATCAAAATGGCTCTTTAAGTACACTATGTAAATCTGAACCGAAATGTTACGGATTAAGATCAGAACTAAATAAATCTTTATGCCTTTAATTTAAGATACAATAACGTATAGAATTGAAATAAATCTGAACTCAACCTGTGGTTTGAGCTTCTGGCCGTGTCTGGACTAGCTCTGACTCCGTTACCGTCGTCTCCATCCTAATAAGAAAAAAAATTTAGTCTATTTTAGTCAAATTTTTCTTTAGAACAGTTAGAGAATTAGTTACAAGAACATACATATTTATGTGATAAATACTAGGTATTAATTTGGATACATAAACAAAAGCAGAATAAGAAAAAGAAAGATGAATTGTGTGAAGGATGATGTGAACAAGAAAGGAGTGACAGTGATGATGGCCGATAGAAGAGGACGAAAGAAAATAACATCGCGCATACCACATATATTATTTTTATTATTATTAAAGTCAGAGTGAAATTTATGTTAGCAAATTTGTAGTATGAAAGCTGTCGCTATCGCAAAAAATTACTGAATCAGTGTGACCAAGATACATATTATATTTTCCATAAAGATTCTTGAAAACGATTAAATTTGTTTGATAAACAACGATTTTAAGTTTTCATCAAACAAAATATATTGTTTAACAAGTAACGCCGTGAAACAAAGCATTTAAAGCTTGTCGTCAAACGAATTCTTTATCAAACATATGAAACATATCAAATACAGATTGTCTGTCAAATGTCCCAAAGGAACCAGTTTGATCAAACGTTTGATATACGGTTTGATCTATTACCGTCTCGAATCATGAATCCTATTGAAATCGAATAAAACTTTACAATCAAGTAGGTATTTTAATAAAAATGATTTGAATTTTTTAGGGATAGCGAGAGTGTTCAATGATTAACCCCTGTCAGAGAAATGATTATGACATATTCCTTATTTGAAATTTGAAATGGTTTTTTCGTTAATAGTATGGAGGGTGGAGGTAAGAAACACAAATTTGTGTTACAAAAAGTGTCCCCAAAATAACCTTAAATTATGATGGCGTTGCTCTACCAGAGGTCTATTTTTAGGTTAGATTATTTAACTCGCATCTGTTTAACTTTCAATTATAACACTTTTACTAAGTACTCTAGTCTATGAAAATACTTGAAATTATACTTAATTCCACTCAGCAAACTTCAAGTCATCTAAAACAATTAAGTTCAAATCATACTCATCACTACAATTATCAACATTATTAAGTGTCCAAAAAATAGCATTATTTAATGCTATTTTTTCGATACTTTTTGTGTCAAACAGCCATATGAGATTAAGTTCCTTACTTCCATCCTCCATAGTTATTAGAGAGATTTAAAGATTGTTGACATTTTATAGTAGTTTAAAGGCCATCCTTACTAATTTTGAACGATATATATGCCTTGGTCAAACAGGTTGCGTACCTTATACACTACAAAGGATAATGGCATCATGTAATGCACTATAACATGGTGTTGTTATATTGTGATGGAACAATACTGTTAAATATAACCTTTACGATTGTAGTGCATTTTAACATTTTAGCACAACACTAAGCACGTATCCAGTTTAACTTAGGCATTATTGCTTTTCTACATATCCTAGATAAGCAAAGAAATTTTTTAAAGCAAATTTATAATGGTGCATATTGCGTACAACATTAAATATATAATAAATAACAATATGTATTTACAATAAGAAATGTAGTATATATACTTACCGCAACTGAAATAATGAAAAAATAAAAGTTAGTGAGCAATAGTGAAATATTAGAGAAATAAAAAAGGAACAGATTTTACCAAAGCTTTCGACATAGTCATGCTTACCTTTACCGAGACTAAAAAGCAAAAGAAAATAACTGATAATCAAATAATTGATACTAAAGCAAACTTATTGTCTTGTATACGTAAGTTAATATTTATATTTACTTGAAAATTTTACTTCTTACATATCAATAGTAACAATTTTAATAATATTAATGTACCACAAGGTAGATTTCTGGGTCCATAATTATTTGTTTTCTATACTTTTCATTTGAACAATGTACATTAAAATATATTACTTTGTCAAAATAAAATTAATGACTTTTTAAAAAAATACTATACAATATAAATTTTTATTATAATACATTAAGTTCTTGTTAGATTAAAATAGGAAACCTGCTTAATAATTGAGATTTTATATTATAATTAAATTCTCAAAGCTCAATTTTTTATTAGTCATTAAACTATTAATTCCCTTGCATTCAAAACTTAGTTTTAGATTGATTTATAATAAAAAGTTGCCTAAATTTAGGTAACTTTTAAAATTTTCTTCTCGCAATTCTTGTTTATTTGCTAAATAATTATCTGTTAGTAAATACTTTTCCCAGTTGTTAGACTGTTAGTATTTATTGTGCGAAATCTATTATGTGTTAGATTATGTTATTTGGTGAGGTCTATCTGACTGACGACCTGCCGCGGTCGTTTACTGGGCGTCTCGTCGTCGTCACGTTCCCGTTCATCGGTCGCAGCGGTGGGCGGTACACTGAAATGATGAATTGAATAATAATTATTACATTTATTTACAATATACTGTAACGGGCAACATTATGTGACATTGGGCGGAGAGACGGTGAGGTGTGGAGAGGAGGGTTAAGGCGTGGTGAGGAGAGGATAGTCGAGCAGCTGGGCATTCCTTTTGGCGAGAGCGAAGTCATCGCACAAGAAATTATTTTCTACATAAATTAAATTTGTAAATTCAATCAAGAAATAAATCAAGTTAATTGTCAGTACGTTTTTATTTTTTAACTACTCAAATACCGGCGTTACAATACGTCTCACGATTCTATCCCTTTGGGTTCGGGTAGGTAATATGTATCTTGATAATTTCAGATCTCTAACATTCTACATAGGTACCTAGTTTTATCGCAATCAGTTTAGTAGTTTTTCGTGAAAGATTACCAACATTCATCTTCCCGTTATCCATGTAAATAACCTACATTGCTAATTATCGATATATATAGCGATAGTACTGCCTTTATATACCTATTCATATTTGTACGTTTATTTATGTAAATTACTTCAAAAGTGATGTACAATATTGAATATTCTATATATGTAGGTACCTACTATAATTTAAAATAATAAGAGATGATTACATAAGTTAATTCGGAGGGCAAAAACAAGTTCAATCAACCTAATTTGGTAACAAATATTTTAAGAGTTAATAAACACAATTACATCTCGATGGCTAATTAGTAACACAATATAATTATTTAAGGATGCCTTTGCGTACTGCTCTTCAAAGATGAGTTATAAGTCTACATTTTCATTCATTATAATATGAGGAAATTAAATTTACATCTATGTACGTAATTAACGCAATATTTAACATTGTAATATTCAGGGGCGTAGCTACCGCCGTATCAGCCGTATCAATGATACGGGGCCCCCGGTCTACAGGGGCCCCCACAATAGAGTTCGGAACAGAAATTGGTCCGGAGTTGCTACGACCTATTTTTTTTTTTCTTTGAATACATATAGCCTGACGGAGTAAATACTAGCGGTCCGGAGTTGCAACGACCTTTTTTTTTTAGGATTACATATAGGCCCACGACATAAAGACAAATTTGGGAGTGAGACGAGACGACCTTTTTTTTGTTTTCTTTCTTCGTCGTACGCAAAGAAATTTGGGGCCCCTTTACAGATTTTGATACAGGGCCCATCTGAGTCACGCTACGCCACTGGTAATATTGTAAATATACTCATTTGCAAAAAAAACGGGCTTTGTTGTAATAACTTTTGCTAAATCACGATGTTTTTTTAAAGTATTGTTTTTGTATGGTTTTATCTAACGCTAAAAAAATTAGGACATACATTATTTTAAGCAATGCACTAATTACACGTACATTAAAAAAAATCTCAAAAAAATCCGCAAGAACATGTTTTTTTTCTTAAGGCTGATTGATAATTAAAACGAGGACTTTTAACACTAAACCTACTAGAGCGGTCAAATGACCGCTCTTGAAACTTAAATTAAAAACGTTAAATTCTAGGTTTACATTTTTCTTGAACTTATGCACGACTGTTTCTATAACATATAGTTACTTAAGAAACCTATAAACCTAAAAAACTAAAATTTTAACCCAGAATTAAACAATTTTAATTAAAGTCTCAAAAGCGGTCATTTGACCGCTCTGGTATGTTTAGTGTCAAACCTAAGAGTCCCATGGAAAAACTAACCAGGGTTAAATTATTTAACATAATAAAATTGATAAAAATTTAATCTTATACGATCATGGTTGATTTTATTAATAACAATTAAATAGCTCCTATATTTATGTAATAGGTATCACAATTAATTTTACGTTCTATCTTCAGAGTCAAAAACAACAAATGAGCATGAGAATTTTTTTGTTTTTATACTTATTTTCAAAAAAAATAGTATCTATTCTTATATTAGTTATATAACACACTTGTAAGACTGACTCAACAATATTTATAATGATGTTATGAAAATAACGATGACATTGTAGTTATGTGTATGTGTGTTTATGTGTATGTGGTAGTGTTATTAGGAACGAGTATGTTCAGATAGACCCATAAACGGCCCAGTGGAAAAAAAACCAATTTTTTTTTCAATTATATCTATATCATAATAACAATAATACCTATATATAACGAACATATAAATATACGTCTCACACTCAACAGCCTCCAGTAGGATGTGAATCCTGTGTCGGGGGTTCAAATACACACACAATACACAAGTACAAACGCCCAGACCACGACAAACATCTGTTTGGTCTATACAAATATTTATCATGTGCAGGGATCGAACCTGAGACCGCTAGCGCATTAGCCGTTGCTGTGACCACTGCGCCAACGCTTCGTCAAATAATGAATTCAATAATGAATTCCTATTACATATTATTAAAAAACGTAAACGTAATTTGCAATATACCGTCATTACTTTTTATTCAACTCTTACAATCACCGACGCACATAGAACAGCTACTTTTTTCTACTTAGGAGCCTGACTCTTCTTCTAATTCTATATTCTTAATATTATGGTACCTTTTATCGACTTCAAGAACTATGATATTTGTCTACTACTGATAAAATTTACAGTTATTTATATTCATTCATGTATGACATTCATCCATAATATTAATTTTATTATCTGATATAATATCTAGTTTCCTGACGAACCTACGATGTTCGACATTAAGGTGACTACACGCACAACGACACTATAACGATTTTCGGTGTGTCTATATATATAATGCTTACCCGTGCTTAGAGTAGTGTAGTCCAGCTCGTCGGACAAGCTGTCTCGCGAGTGGGAATAGCTCGTCTCGTCTCGTGAGCAGCGCAGGAACACACCTGCATATCTGAGCCGCCGCTTCGTTTACCATCACCTGGAAATTTTATACATAACATTATAAAACGACAATGACGTTTATATATATGTTATTTATATACGTGTTATATATACGTCACTATTCAACTCCTATCGTCGAGGGTCATATCGTGATCTATTATATCCTCTTATTAGTATCTTTCGATTTCGATAAAATGACATTCTAGTACAAAAAGAGCTTTTAAATCGGTTCACTAGATTTCAAGATTGACACGTTTGAAATAACAAATAACAACAAACAAAAATTATATCTAATAACAAATATATAAACACTTCTATTTTATCATATAACTATATAATAAAAATATTTGACTTTGTTCTATATATCTATTGTTTATGAATTACTCCATTTATAGTCTAAGAAAGACTTACTCTAGACTCTAGAGACTCTCATTCTTATTATCTGCGCTCAAACGGTGTCTTTCGAGTCTGTGGACATAGACGGAAAAGCGCCCTCTCTGATTCGGCTCGCGTCTGACGTCCATGCTTATCGAGTGTCTCCTTATAGATATTTAACATAATATTGAATATAGTACAGAATTTAAAATTGATGGCAGGCCCTTTTACTTCTTTTTCTTTTCCCTTAATAGAGGAAAAATCTTTGTCCAGCTGTGGGATGTTTGTAAATAATAATTAAAGTAGTTACTGCAAATAAACAAACCTCATGCAACGTGAGTGGTTTCTCCGGCTTCCGTTTGCAGTCAAACCTGCCGTATATTGCTGCATATTTCCTTATCTCTTCCATCCTCCTTGGATCCGACTCCGGCATCATCATCACCAGTTCTAAATCCTTACACATCTTCTTTTTCGTATTCTGTGGCTTTGGTTCCAATTGCGGTAAATGCTTACTCAATTTCTCAGCTGCTGCCGCCAACTTCTGGACGTGGATGTCTAGAAGAACTGGTGTCAATTGTACCGGAGAGGTAACGGAGCTAGGACTAGAGCCAGATGATGCTGGTGGGCAAGCGCTTTGAGGGGAGAAAGATCTAGCTGTAGTTGTGACTGGGGCAGTAGGCGCTGGTGAGGAAGGCAGAACTATTTTTGTGAAGGTTCCAGCATGACTATGTACAGGACTTGCATTTGGTGCTGATGCATTCGATCCACAACTGTTATCAGGTGCTCCAGGGGAAGGGCTGTACATTGGTCTGTTGTTGTCCGGTGAGGCAACAGTTCTAGGTAAATTTGGAATCGAAGGCGGAATATTTAGGAGTCTTTGGTTGCATTGCATAAAAGGATTTTCGGTGGGGCATAGGTTTGGGACGATAGGTATCTGAAAAAGAGCTGGGTTGTTAACCCATTCTTGTAGGGCTTTTTGGAGACGTCTCACGTGGAGCGGTTTCGAGGCCATCCCAACTAGTGCCATTATTTCTAGAAATTCCTCCTCCCCAGCATCACACAGCTGCTGGACATCATCACCACCTAAAACGAGTACTTCTATTAAAATATACAAAAAAATATTTAAAATACTTAATACTTGACCTTACCTATCATACTTGACCTTGTGATATCTTAAACAGCTCATTATTCATAATAATAAAAAAAAACATAACTAAATACTAAATATCCACATATTTAAACAATTTTCCGAAAAACACTTAAAATTTTGTAGGTATATTTTTTTTAATATCTTAACGTCAAATACGAATTAATTTTTTGTAGCGATTTTTTACTATGTAATATTATAAGTGGGAACGACAAACATCATATCAAACAAAAAAACTATACAAGACACACACATTAATATGCATCTAGTAAGTCGAGTTCATTCCGCTATCATTGTTAGCCGCAAAAACGTGTGATTCTTAAAAAAAAGTCCAGCTCACAGTTTTAATTTAGGCGAATATGCAAATGGTTTACGTGACCATTTTGCGAAGGGGCTTCGAGGAAAAAAACAAAAGGGGCCAAGGAGCGGACGAACCCTTCCTCGGAGTGGATAATTGCCAGAATTAAAAAGTAAAAATTGAAAAAAAAATAATTTGCATAGGATGTCTGCGTTGCTTTTTTCGCGTATGGAAATTTACTTTTTTTTATGCCTTTCTTAATCTGCGATGATGAGAAATGATTTTTTTTAAAGTTCCTTTAACTTTTTTTCCGGTTTAATTTTTTTATTCGAATGATTAAACAAACTGTAAACAGGAATTAAAGTAGCAAATGGAGATTAGTTGTAATTGTATCTAATTACTTTATAGTTACATTGTATTAAAATTCTTATTTTTAGTATAGTTTATAAATGTAACCAAAACACTAGGAAAAAGATAGTTTGTTTATTTATTTATTTGTATTTGGGAAACAAACAGTTTAACATAGCACAAAAAATAAGAGACAATAATAATGTATCGCATAAACCAATCAAGGTTCCACTAATTACTAATACAAACAGGAAGCAGGAAGTAAAAAAATTGATATTGGTTTACATAATAAATTGTGATAATTGAATACAGAATGAACACTTAATTGAATATTTAAAAATTAACAATATCATCATTAGACATATTTAATTCACTGATTTAACAATTGATTGATCTTATTTTTATAGTTTGAAAGTGAGCAGGAAAAAATATCAACATCATTAAATTTCTCATTATACACACAACAGGAACGACGAATAAAATCGTTTTGGGCATATTTCGTCTTAGTACAGGGCAAATCGAAAAGTGCATTTTTGCGTTTACTAAATTTAGGGATCTTAAAGTTTATACAACTTAAGAGGTAAGGGCTATCAACAGTATTATTTATCAGCTTAAATAAAAAAGTTTGATCTCTAAGTATACGGCGATTTTCCAAAGGACCGATATGAGGTAAGCTCTGACACGAATTATAAAATCTATATTGTAAATGTTTTAAAAATTTAATTTGTACCTTTTCGAGACAGTCGATGTAAATTTTATATTGTGGGTTCCAGACTGATGAACCAAATTCTAATAAAGAACGCACCAAGCTTTGATATAAAAGAGTAAGAGTATATAGTTATAAAACCTTTTTTAGCCAAAAAATTGAAATACAATGTGTACTATTACGGTTTTTAAGGTACAGATCTACGATAGACAGACGGACGGACAGTAGAATCTTAATAATATATTTCCTTTGCCAACCTTTGTATATGGAACCTTAAAATTTAAAGCAAATGTTTGTACCTTTACAAAAAATTACTCGAAGTGGAAATCGAACCGACAATCGTCGGCATTAATAGAATCGTTTCACTACTACACCAAAACGGTCACCTGGCTTCATTGTAACGATTCGTTATTGAAATCATTCTAATTTGACGTTCATAAAACAAAGCAGTAAACGTAGCACCCGTAGACCAAGCTTACTAGTTCTCCCAAAAATTAGAACCAAATTTGCAAAAAAAAGTATTACTTTCGATGGAGCACAACTTTATAACAGATTACCATCTTATATAAAAAATGTAAACTCAGTTAATGGATTTAAGTCTCAACTCTCGAAATATATTTTAGAGAATACCCACTTTTATAACGATTTAAATATATAAAGCGACAACTAACATATATTCTATTCCGTTAACTAAGTACCTACTTATAAGGCGACTATTTGTATTGTTACATTTATTATGTTGTTCTCATGTAAGTGAATATTTCTTTTTGAGAATAAATTCTTTGAACCTTAAATCGAGACGTCTCCCGGGGTTTCACTCGTTGATGTATATACCTAACTTTCCGCTACGCTATCCCTTATTGCTTCTCGATTGTGTAGCTTTGATTGATTGAAGATATATTAAAATAGATTCTATAGTGTCAGAGTTCGCGTCTTCGTCTGTATTGCTTATTTTACATCATAAAGATTGTAAGTAAAAATATACTTAGCTTAAAAATATTTAGATAAGACAATGTTTCTATAGATAAGAATATATATAGATACTAACCCATTTCGAGGAGCGTGTCGTAGTACGCTAAAAGGCTCGCACGCTGCATCACTCTATAAAGCTGTAGTTCGGCTTCGTTTGCTGGCGCTGACGTCACTACCACTGTAAACAAAAGCATTGAATATTACGATCAATATTCAGAATTTCTACTGTCTTTTAAAGTAGAACAGTATGTATTTATGATCTAGAAAAATGATTATATTTTAAAAGTAAAATAGATCTGAACGGAATGTATTATAAAAATAAAAATAAAATCCTATAAGATAGAGATTTTTCAATTTTATTTATTATATCACTGATTTTGTGTAAGACGGATGTATTTTAACACTACAGAACGGTAAAATGACCGCTTGACAGGTTAAAAGTTAAATTCACGTAATACTGCATTCACGGTACAAGCAATTTTTTTTTACAACAAGAGTGCACTCCTGTTTATGTTATTATATTATTAAGTGTATTATAAATATTAATTTAAATCATTAATTAAATTCTAAATTTAATCTAGTATAATTATTACTGTTAAGGTTGTCTGTTTGAATCGTAGGTGCTTCAAGTAAGATTATTATCTGATTTGAAATTAGTTAAATCATTCAATCATTTTTGTTTTCAAATATTTCATTTTTTTCCTTTACTTGGTACAAGTTTCACACTATTGCGTATTGTGTGTTGTTTTTATAGAGACGAGATAGTATACAATACTACTCGGCTACCTTAGCCTTTGCGAGACTCTAGTCCAAGTGTTTGCAGAGTCTAAGATTTGTTTTACCATTTTTAGATTAGCTTAGTATGCAAAAGCATTGCCATACGATGATATACAGAGAAGAATAGTCCCGATCTCTTTCTTGCTAAGGTATTGTAAAGATGACTAAGGCTATAATGGTGCGAACAATAGTACACCAACCAGGATGATGATGAACAGTAGTGTCACCATATCCTTTTTTTTTTTTTTTGGCGGGAAAAAATGTACCTGAACGCACACCCTGTCGTCCGGGGAGACAACGGGATAGTGTGGGGCCCTCACCCACTAAAATAACCTGCCGTGCGCCCTCACCCGCCCTTACAAGGCGGACCACGGGTACCGCGTACGTTGCTCCGTGGCCCGCAGGCGGCAGTCCCATCGGGCACTCTCTCCTGTGCGACACCCCGCGCACTCGGGCATCGCACCTTCGCGGTAGGCTGTTTCGGCGGACGGCGGGCAATCCCCGACCCTACCGTCCGCAGCCTCGACTAGGGCGGCATCAGGCGCATGTGAGCGCGTCTGCGCCGCCCCGCGCGCCGGCGGCGAATTGGTTCCGAAAGGAGTGAGTCCTCCCGGGCCCTCTCCGCCGCCTCCTTCTGCAAGATTACGTTCTCGCAGAAGTTGGCGACCGCGGTCCAGGCCCTATCACCGCCGACCATCGCTCGCGCAACGGCCGATAGCGGCAGGTCCTCTCCAATGACTGCAGCGAGATCCCGGCGCTGCTCAGCCCAGGCGGGGCACGATTCGAGCGTATGTTGCGCCGAGTCCTCGCTGCAGTCGCAGTGGTGGCAGCCCGGAGTCGTCTCCCTCCTTGCGACAACGTGAAAGTACTTGCCAAAGCAGCCGTGCCCTGACAACACTTGCACGAGTCGGAAGGTGAGGACTCCGTGCTGCCGCACCGCCCACTCCATCAATATCGGCTGAAGCGCCCCTATGGTCCGAAGACCAAGCGTCACCATATCCTACCGTAACACACACACTGCGCTCACCAACCCGCCTGCTACGAGTGGTGAGTTTTGGCAAACCTTCTCAGAGATGATGGGGGAATCCTACGTTCAGCAGAGGCCATACATCCTAAATAAGTATTTTATTTTTTATTTAATATTACAACAAACATTAATAATATATATATACCTACCTATATTAAATTAAACAAACATAACACTCAACTTTTTAACACTAATAACATGTTTTTGCAAATAAATATCCGAAGTAGGTACAGTAATAATATTCCTATTTAAGTTCAAACTTTTACGCTTTCAAACGTTATGTTTAGTCGCGACAACGGCTTATGTAACTGGTCCGAAATATCGATAATAAATTTAAAAGTATGTACTGATATCCTGGAGTAAACGTTTTTTTAATTTTTAAATAAAGATAATATTTCTGCATTAAATTCTTCTATTATTAAGAGTATCTGAGATAATGAGCAAATATTTTCGAGCGCAAATACGGAAAAAACGAATTTGGTCAGATATAGAACCCACCTAGATCTATTTCTCACAATTTTTTTCGAAATCATTAAAACCGTCTTTGAAAACGTGATACATATAGGTAGGGGGCCTCTTTCACCGGTTGCTGATAAAGCTATCTGACGTATAACGGTAAGTATCTAACGGATAAAAGTTTATGATAAATGTTTTCTTTTTCACCATCAAACTCAGACCACTTTTACATCCTGCTGTAAAAGCCTATCAGTGAGTTACATGCGAGATAAAATATGCAGCAACGGTGAAACATCCCTTAACCTAATTAAATCATTATAAATTTCTAAAAACGGATGAACTAACATCGATCGATAATCTCGAACATTTAGCTAAACCAGACAGTGCGTGCTCTGAGTAATTTCCTAAATCGCGTGAGGAGACGTCCACAAAAAACAACCCCACGTCAATACACCCCTGCTATTACCGAAAGAATCGGTTCAACCGTTACCGGACGAAAAGATGAATAAAAATTTTTACATAAAGGGGTTCTTTGTTAAGCAAACGAGTTGTGACGAGCCAATGCTGTCGTTGCGCGGGAAAAATATCGATCTCGGTTGCCACATAGAAAAAAATAGTTGCCACCCTTAATGCGCTTGGCGTGCACTATTGGTTTTATGGATATAAAAAAACCGTGGGGTGGGTCGTAACTCCACCCCAGGCAGGTAGAATTAAAAAAAAATGGTAACAAAAAGTTTATATTATTTATTATATTTATTATATAAGTTGAAGGTTATAATGTAAATACGTTTTCCATGGTACGTATGTTTTGACTTAGGAAGATTTCGAATATTATTTTTATTGCAGATATTTTTTTATTAAGTGCTACGAATAAAAAATGTATAATGTTTTATATTTGTATTAATAATAAAATACTATAAAAACAAATATATTTATATATTTCATATTGAAACTTAAAATATGTAATATATTTTTTTAATGAAATATTATAGATAATGATAACATTTAATAATAATATTAAATTCATTTTACAATTGACATTTTTCATTTTCATTAAGTATACAGAACTAAATCTATTAAATGAAACTAAACAAAATAAACCTTCTTCTTAAACGAAAATTAAAAAAAAATTAATATCGAATTTTGCGAAGAAAAAAAAGTGTCTCGCAGTACCTACACATAAAAAAAACTTAATTGTTAATATTTTTTATAACCTCATTCTTAAACTTTCTCAAATGAAAAAAAAAAATATTCTCACTGTAGTGTCCAAAAAACGTATTTGCATAATCTTTATGCGTATAAAAAATCGCCACTAACGTAATATGCAAATTTCGCGCCAAACGAAGGGTTGAAGCGACCACATGGCTTGTCTATTGTTTATTTTTTTAATCTTTTTTTTTTAATTGGTCACGTTTTTCGTTTAAGTAATATAAATTGTACTTCTTAATTTTATTCAAGTCTCACGTTTCTCGGTAGTTTTTTTGGACATTTTTTTATCTTGAGAACATTTATATCTTCTGATTATTTCTCTATGATGTTTTTTGTGTTAGTGCAGTTTGCGATTTAAGTTTTATAATTTTAAAATCATAATTTTTTAAAATTTTAATATGTACCTAAGTATAGTCTACAAACAATATACCTAGATGTTAAACTTAAATTATTTTTATCTGTAATTTTATTAATGTATAAAAATCCAAATTGTATGTACAATAAATAATTTAATATTAAAATTATAATATTCTTTATTTAATGGTTTTTAGTTTTCTATAGTCTGACATAATTATTATTAATATACATAATTATTATTATACTGTATAATATATTTTATTATTTACGTATATATTTATATAGATGTATATTAGTCTTGGGCTTACTGTATATTTTTATTGTATGTTTATTATACACCACCTACCTATTTCCTCTTCTCAAATTCTAACCCTAAGTTTGCCTGGAAGAAATCGCTATTGTGCGATAACGCCGCCTTTTTGTGATTTTTTTTGATATCCCTCATAATTTTTTGTACTATATTATTTTCTGTATGGTGTAGGTACATAGAATATAATATAATTATTATTATTATTATTCTTTTTCATTCATTTCTAAGAGAGGTATTCCTAAATCAGTTACAAAATTAATATCATACTTTTAAAATAATGTTATAAACATATATCTATGTAGGTACTTTCAAAATTATGTTTTTTAAATAACCAATAGATATTAAATCTACAAAAAGCTGTATACCTATATGACTTATAAAGTCTTTTGAAAAAATTATTCATACTTTTAAATTAATAAATATTTTTAATAATATATTTTTTATTAAACATTATTATCAAAGTTTTGTTGGTTAAGCGTCAACCTTATATAACCGTATTAACTTTGGTTGAATGATCTCAAGGACATTTTTTTTACACTGTGCCAAGTAAAAATTTCGTAATTCATTTAATTTAATTTTAATTTTATAAATAATTAAAATAGTTCTATATTTTCATAACTTGCAACACAAAATACTTCATTGCAGCACTCTTTCCAAAAAAAAAAAAAAAACACTCATTAGCCATTAACTTGCGACGGTAATGTAAATTAAAGTCAGGTGTTCCTATATTTTTCCTTAACGTGTAAGTTTTTACCCCTTTTCAGTTTTTGCCGATTAAATTATTTCCCATTTCAACCTTTCGATATAATTTAAACTTATATAACAAGTTTTTGAGATACATGTAAAAAATCGTATATATGTAAATATAAGTTTTATTTCTATAATTAAAAGATGCAGATATAAGAACACTTTATGAATATTAAACATGAATTAAATATGCGTAGACGGGGGAAAAGCTATGCGATGTCATCCATCTGTCTACGGAGGCTCACTTACCTATGACGATCAGTTTTACATTTTTAGACGCTTCAATTTTATGCATGTAACGAATATTTACGGAATTACTAGCATTCCCTCGCGGCTTCGTCTGCGTTGGTGTATGGATAAAAGTATTTTTTAATAAAAAGTATCCTATGTTACTTCTAATACTTCCAAGAATATGTGTACTAAAGTTTCATGATGATCGGTTAAGTAGTTTTAGGGTGAAAGCGTAACAAACAAACTTACATTTCACATTTATATTATAGGTAGGGATGTAAATACTTAAATTTAATATAACAAGCATGTAAGTAACATGTACCTAATAGGTTTCATGATTTAACGGAATACTAAGATTTGAAAGTAGTTGCAGAATAGGTATGCAAAATGTCAAATAATATTTGTTACATTTCTAAACATTATAATAATTATGTAATTGTATTTTCTTATTTATGCATGTAGAGTTTTTATACACAAAACACGTATAGCGCTATTTTGAGATACTTACTCATAAAATTTTTAACAGAATAGCGTGATGATAATAAAACTATGACTAGACATTACCTACTATGTGTTGTATATTTGAAATTACGTTTAGAAATTTCCAAATACATACATATGTGTAGGTAGTGGTACCTGAAAATATTTGGAATATCTCTCTCTATATCTCTCTCTCCCTCTCTTTTAATATTGTCATTATTACTTAGATATTTAGGGTTCCTTTCACCGGTTATTGATAAATCTATCTGACGTAAAACGGTCTGCAACAGATAAAAAATTATAAGTTCTTCTTTTCATCATCGAATTCAACATTATCTGTCTGATAGTTCTATCCGCAATCTGTGTTAAAAAGTTGTAATCAGTTGAGGTCCCAGGCCCCTAAGGGTTTGTTTTACCCTCGCTGATAAAGCGTATCAGTAACATATGTGAAAGATAAACATTATCAACAACCGGTGAAAAAGGCCCTTAAAAAACTAATGACGTTATAATAACACTATTTTCTTTTTATTAATTTTTATTTAGTTACTCGTGAGCTATGTTTTTTTTTTTTTTATTCATTACAATTCCACTACGAGCTTTCAGGCGCCCGTAACCTTTTTATTGCCTTTGTATATTGTTATTACACAGGCATTATTACATCAGCAGACAATATATTATCATTATTTCGTGAGCTATGTTGGTAAAAATAGATTTATATCCAGATCAGATTATTTAAAAGTTTTATTATAAAATTCTTATTTTATATTATTTTGTTCCGCTTTGGCTTATTGCCTTCAGCCACTGCAGTCCGCTGGGGACTGTGTCTGGGAAGCGGGGAGGTTGCTTCCGAGCTCAAAAAACTACGAATATGACAAAAAGTATCAGATGTAGATGTATTTTAAGAAATAATTTACTTAAAATACATTCAAAATTCAATATTAAAATAGTTTTGTTGTAATATTGTTGTTTATTTGAATTATATTTTAATAGAGACATTAACGTAACTGTTGTCTGTATTGAAACAGGAACACTGAACTGAACTGAATCAGGCTTCAAACGTCCCACTGCTGGGCAGGCCAAGGCTTAGGCCACCAGCCTGGTTGGAGCATAATCCGCCACGCTGCTTAACACTCTCAGCGCCATGTGGTCCGCTGGCCGCCCATATAAATTATTTTATTGCAAGCCAATATGAGTTTATCACAATTTTTGCGCCCAATTTTTGTCACTTTTTTGACTTTTGTAAATCTATGCACTATAATTGCACGTCACCGCTGTAATAGGTGAGTGAGTGAGAGAAGTATTTTAATTTTTCCGGCATTACACAAAATTTAGTCTTCGAAATTGGAGGCAAATTTCACAGGAGGAGGTGTAATTTAAAATCGGATTTAGGTTTCATCTCGACTCATAAGAAGCAACGTAGACGAAGTCGTAAGAATCGAGGAATTATACGTTAGGAATGTTATGGAATGATGAGAGCGTAACCTTGACCAAAACTGTCGGATATCCGAAATAAAGATCTATTCGTAACTTTAACCAAAATTGATATAACAGTTTCGAATAATTTCGGATAGGGATGGAGACTATTCTTTTTTATTATTACATTTCATTGCACGCTGTGCGACTTGGAGCTCGCTTAAAAGGCCCCCATAGTCAGAGACCACGAGCATTTATTATACCACTAACTAAAACCTGCAACTCCGTCTGCGTTATTTATTATATTAAAAAACTCCACGACAAAAAAAAAACACATCACTAAACACGTAGAGCTTATAAAAATCTTTGTTTCTTAAAACCTTTATAATTTTATATTAAGATGTCATTTTTTTTTATAAACATCTGTGTATAAATTAGAGATGCCACCAAGGAGTTTATATACAAACTGGAATGCTCACGTCCACTCAAAAAACGTTCCTACGGCCGGGATTGCATTTCTTTCTACCATGGATTCAAGGCAACTCTCGTAAGAAAGAGATAAAATACCAGTTGTCAACGAAATGCTCGGAACGATTTTTCACTTTACATGTTATAAGCCAATGTCAACCTTATGTCAAATACTTCCAGGTGCATATTTGAATATATTGAGTGAGCGTTCCAGTTATGGTATAAATTCATTGGATGCCACTTACATTTAGCTACTATTTTGTATTCGGCCTATTCGGCTACTTTTTTTTAATATTCGGTATTCAACCGAATAGCATACAGTATTCGGCCGAATACCGAATACACAAAAATATAGGTATCTATTTTAATCACAAAAATATTTTGATACTTAAAATCTATCATTGGTAAGTTTTGATGAATGAAATTTTTTTTTCAGCATTTGTAGATAGCAAACGATTGCGCTTTTCTTTATAAATAATACCCGCTTCTGAAAATAGCCTCTCACTATACACACTACTGCCAGGAGACGATAGATAAATGTTAGGGAATTTCGTAAGGATTGGATACGGTTTTGCGTTTGCTGATGCTGACCACTATTTATAAAAGCCCGCAGTCAGATTTTAGCGAGCAGTTTTCAAATAAAAATCAATCTCATTTGCCACAGAACCTTTATCTGCATCCTCTTATTTTTTTAGTAGTAAGCAATTAGTATGAACTATAAGTAACTTAATATGATGTAATAACTAATAATGAACACACGCATTGCAATGAGACAAGTCGTAACATGTAACGCACGAAATGCGCACATCTGATGCCGAACATTCGGTCACCGAATATAAAGTATTCGGCCAAGAGCGTAGCCGAATATTCGGTATTCGGCTAAATCACTATTCGCGGCATCTCTAGTATAAATAGAATAGGTATAAAAAATAAAGGTAAATAATTATATAAGGAAGGAGATATTAAAAATAAATGTTGATATTTGTTAAACTATGTGTATCCGTGATGTAGTCACGGGTACACATAGTTACGTGCTTGATCGCAACTCTTAGGAAGTAGAAACTCATAATGACAAGCGAGGAAACATGGTAAATATCCCGTTTTATATATAAACCATGGTGTTTGTGACCATGAAAGTTTAAATGTTAAGTAATTAATCGGATAAAATTTAAAATGTTGACGACTGATCTGTGCAGTAGTCACAGCAAATTACTTATGCACTAGCAATTGTGATATTGACCCCCTTTGTAATGAAACCCTTCTGCTATGTGGAGAAGACGCTTTTATCCAGCAGTGGGACGCTTACAGGTTGTTTCACTTTAGTTTTTCTTCTATATGGAGCGGCGAAACGTTTCCAGGCTCATTCAGTTAAGCTTTATTCTTCTCCTATATGGAGAAGAGACTGATAAACTGGATCCATCTATCGTGGATAATTTCTATCTAATATTTCTAATATGCATCATCATTATCATCATCTTCTATAACAACCGGGACCGACGGCTTTACATGCTCTTCGAGACCCATAAGGAAATATTGTACACGGATCAGTAACAAATATTTATAAAGAAACAAATATTTTTACAAATACAAATAGCTGCTCCGAGCGGAAATCGAACCCGCAACCACCGCTTCTACTAACACTACTACACCAGAACGTGCCAGAACGGTTGTCGTATCTCTAATTTTAATTTTTGTATTTATAATTTTTGGTTTCCATAATTACGCTTTTTGAATGTAGACGTTGTTTATGTCTTTACAAAAATATAATCCACTAATCCTCGAGTATGCAGTGTTGTGAGCATGATGGTGGTAATGGACAAGAGGATAGAGATAATAAGTAAATAAGAATGATCGCAAAAATTGAATCATATCACAGTGATATTTTTATTACAATTTAAAATAGAATATTTAATTAGAGTCGAACTTTAATTGATAAAAAATTATATCATATATTTTTTTAATTTTACCCGTATCCTATTTTACTTTCGAAAACAAAGAGAACGAACCCCAAACAGATTATGAATTTATTAAATACATTTGTAAATAAAAAAATACTATATAATTAGCTATCTCGTTACCACAGAGTATAAACACGTGCAAGCTCATTTCGAATCGTGCGAAAAATACGCCTAATCCGAAATACGATAGTAATTAGTACCTGAGACGCTCAATACCCGAACCCGCAATTTGAATAAACCGTACAGATAATACCATTTCTTTGATAAACAAAAACACGCCATTGTCGCGTTCGAAATTTGAATAACTCAGCACAGACAAAACAAACCGTTCCCAGAGTAAAAAAGGCGCTAATGACAGATAGACAAAGATGGCGGGATGTGCGCGCGCATCCGATTAGCTATTTTTTCGCGTTTGCGCAGTGATTGATATGCGCAATAGCATCTTTGGGTATGAATATTAATAGAATGAATGTCACTAACGACTTTTTTTTTTACTTTTGTACTTGCTTTCCGTGCGAAGATCGTGTCTCGGAATGTTAGATTGTGTTTTATATTTTTTTTGTGGGCCACAAAAGTTACAAGGTCGAAAATAGTGATGGATTGCTCAAATCAATATTTTTTCAAATCTTGATTAAATGAAGATTTGAATATTAGTATTTGATACAAGGTATATTTCATTTAGATGAAAAAAATTATAAATAGATAAGTTTCCGAAGTAATAGCAAATTGCCAAAACAAAACCGATAAAAAAGAATTATCGAACCAGTTCTCATCCCTTTTTTAAGTCGATTAAAAGTCATTGACATTCCTATTTCTTACAGACTAAACTTTTTTAATACCTAAAACAAAAAGTAGATTAAACTAATCTTCCTACAAGTGGACTTCCGTCGTATTTTTTACCAAAGACAATGACTCGTCGATTTACATACGTGATTGGGAAAAAAAGTTGAAAAAAAAAAAAGTATTTTTTTATCTATGGAAAGTGATCAGGCAGGTAAATAGTTTTTCTAGTAATTAATCTCAGATGCATCTGTTTTTAAATTATAAAACCTCTATATGAAGGGTTAATCAAATATAATAAAGCAATTTTAACGTTTGACGGCGTTTTGACGGACATCTGTAACTCTATGTAGGTTGTAATTATGTTTGAGGAAACTTTCTTTTTTATTTATCTGTGGTTATTAATGCTGTTTAATTTTTTTTTTTTTTTTTGTTAATTATTTGTAATGATATTACATTTTATTTTGATTAAGTAGGTACATTATTTTTTGTCAAAAATTATTTAAGGTCTAAAGTTTGTTACAGCCTAGAGTCCTTAAGTTCTGTATATTAAATTTATAATTAAATAAATATACAAAAAATATAGAATAGGTTAAAAAGAAAGATTCAGATTAAGATTTCTAAAATTACAATTATTACCTTTCAAATAAACTTTAACACATGAACTAAACTGAAAGAGCCTGTAAACAATCCACTGATGGGCAAGGGCCTCTTCTCTATATAAAGAAGGGTTGAACCTTAATCCAGCACGCTGCTCCACTGCGGGTTGGTGGATAATTTCCCTACCATGAGTGACGGTCGCTATCAGATGTCTATGATAACAACAAGGACCGACGGCTTTACGTACCCTCCAAGGCATGGTGGGGAGACCCACAAGGATCAGAGACAAATATTTGTACAGATACAAATCTGCCCCGAGCGCGAATCGAATCTGCTACCGCTGGCGGAATACGCTCCATTACACCAGAACAGTTGTCCAGCCTAACACTTGCACTCGCATTTTAACATATGACAGGTGTTAATATAATTATTGCAATATTATAAAGCACATACCTAATTATTGAAAAATATTTTTGAAAAAATATTAGATCAATGTTGTATATGATTTTTTTTTATTAATTTTAATATAGCATACGAACTTTATTAGTAAATGACCTCTAAGGTCAGAGCGGCAAAAACTCACCGACCCATATTGGTTCTTGTCCCCCAACATTCACTCCCCATTCTTATACATAGGGCTGCCGCGTGTTAGTGTTGCCGCTTTTATAGATAAATATTTAAGACATATATTTTATTACTTACTTTTATGGAATAAAGTTTTGATAGCTTTAAGTTAAATGTTTAAGATGTGAATTTAGGATGTTTAAGCTGGTATACAGAATATTATCATGTATATTAAATATATTATAATTAAATGTAAATTTATAGACTTTCTAGATTATTTTTAAAGCAGCAACTGCGTAGCTCTTAACAGTTGCTTTTCAAATGAATCTTTTGATTATAATATTTAATTTTTTTTTTGAATTATTTTTATTAAATAAAATATTAAAATACATTTTTGACAGATATTTAATTTAAATTAAAAAATACAAAAAAAAATTACCTTTTATTTAATTCATACAAATCATAATTCCATCGTCAACCCTACACTAAAATCGTAAGTTCATCTCGAGCTGTCGACAAAAAAATACCGCTTTTGTCCGCCGACTCTCTGTGTCGACTCTATCTATGATATATTTAGATTAACCTGACCTAGTATTAATATGCTCCGAAATGGAATATTTTAAAAGAGTGTTTAGTTTCTTGCCCGTTTTTCTCAGCATAATCTATATTACAAATCGGTGGTAGCTTCAAATTAACTACAGTTAATTAATTTAAAATATAATATACTTTGTAAAATTATGATTCAAAAGTGCTTTTAAAGCCTACTCGAATAAATAAATGTTTGATTTGATTTATATTATACAAATAGGAAACGATAAAATGGAAGTAAACGCTTCTGTTCTTAAAGTATTTCCTTTAAATCAATTTTTATATTAACAATATTTTTTTACTAATTGCATTTAAGCTAGTATCAAATTAAATATATAAAGTTTTACTAAATAGTTATATCATATTTTAATATATTAGATAAGTTTAAATTAAGACTACACCGTGTGCACGTCATGTTACCCATGTTTTCTGTATAGAAAGGGGTTGTTTGTAAGACGAAATCATTGTCAGTGATAAGACCTCCTTTCAACTCTGATTAGTGTATTTTTTTCTTCTTTCATGTACTTCTTAAGTGTGCAATAAAGCAGACATAAATATAAATAAATAAATATTTGTACGATAATTTTTATATATTATGTATTATTGATGAAGTTTCATTTTTTTATTTATCCTCTTATGCCAATTATGATGGTGGTTATTAATTTATAAATTAAAACAATAAATATTCAATTAATTGTTAAAAAAAATGCTCTGAAACAAAAATAGTTAACTAGAATTAATAATTTATTTTATATTAATATTGTAGGGAATATTATTAATACAAATAAGTAATCGGAGTTAAAGAAAAGTTAATCTTAAATAAACGTAAAAAATCTCTAACGCAAATATATAAGCACGGTTACTATACCAGTTTTTTTTTTTTCTTGACATGACCGATTTCTATTGGGTTTCATATCTACTATTACCTACTTGAGTCACAAATGTATATTAGTGATCGATCATTGATATCTTAACGATTAGCTTTCTTATTCTATCATATACAATATTTTGTCATAATTGTATCATTATAGCATCATAATGATGTCATAATAACTCCTATAGCATTACTATCACTACATATATGTATTATAGGACAAATTCCTGTCTGTCTGTCTGTTCGCGGTTGTTGTGGTGTTGCGGTTTTCACCAATAGATAGCGTGATTCATGAGAAAGGTTTAAAGGTACATATATATAACCCAGGTGCAACCGGGGCGGGCTGCTAGTTGAATTGTATTATAAAATCGACCACCTATGTACAATTTTGACATAATTGCAACAACAGACTACTACCATGTTATGTCAACATTTGACATTGTTAAATGACTCAATATGTCAGTTTGAAATTATTATTAACTGTGAATATTTCGATTTTTCTTTTAAAGATTTGGTTAGTCTCAGTCACATCTATAGTAATATTATAGAGTTAAAATTTCATTTATAACTATTTATTCGAACACGCTTATCTACATGGATTAAAATTTTTGAAAAAATCTCACATAATAAAATCACATTTGTAAAACAAATTATAGAGTAGAACGCGCTATGACTTAGAAGTGTTAATCTTAAAGGTCAACTTTGAAAATTTTTGTTAATTATACAGCGTGATTTATACTTACAAGTTAAAACAAAAACGCGGAAAACCGGGATATTTGGCGCGAGCTTGGGGAGGCTATGTCCAGCAGTGAACTGCGATAGGCTGATGCGATGCGATGCGAATAATAAACACAGGTGTGTAGTGTAGGTAGTTTTACAAGCGTTTGCAATAATTTTACATTATAAACCAATTTTAATATTCTTTAAATAAAATTCATATTTAAAATTGTTCTGTTAATCATTCAACAATTAATATAATAATGTAATTATACATATTACAAATTAAAATTATCACATTTTAATCATCTTATTTCAAACAAACAGACGCTTACAAAGTATTCGATATATTTAAATAATTTTTTAAATTTCAATTTACATAACATACTTGTTTAAACATACCGTGCGCGCGCTTTTAATTGAATTTAGTAAGACTGGTCAATTTCAATACGCGTTTAGCCTTAAAAGACTAAATTCTATGTCTCTAGTGGGACCTAATAGGTCGGTAGAAAAACTAAGTAGCTTTAATAGTAAATTGAGTGTTTTTACACAACCATTGCATTCCGAACGAGTGTTGAGGTCTGTATTGTTAACCAATATGCTATAATATAACGCTCCATTTTGTTTATGAGCCGTTATTTGACAAATGTCTTTAATAATATATTTTCTGCGGTGAACAGAAGTGTCGTGAATAATCCTTGATGTTTCGGAAGGAAGTGAATTGAAACAAGTACCTTAATACGCAATTGTGTAATAGTCAGGATGATTAAACTCTTTTTAAAGTCAGAAAAACAATGCAATACTATTACAGTAAGTAGTGTATTATGAGTACAACTTGTAGACGTAATTCAAAGATGGTTTCGTAACCCGACTTCAGTTATTACGTTTAATCCTAATGCTGACATAAAATTGAGGATATTAAATTAATGAGTGGTGGATGAAGCTTTAACCTTTCTCCTGTATTGGAGGAGTCTTTGCATAGCGATAGGAAATTTGGCTATTTCAGTTCTGTAGTTGAAATCAGTGTAGTACTTTGATTACTTTCACAAAAGGTTGTCTGGTAGAGATTTCTAATAGCAATAAGACCTCCTTTTTACGCTATAATATGTCATTAATCTATTTCTTTTATAATCTGTAATTTGAATGGATGCAATAATATTTTATATTCTGTCTATCTATACTTTACTTTAATTTACTTTTTAAATGGTATCTTTACTTCAATAGCCAGAAAGTCGGTTAAAAGCGTAATTAGTAACAAATGTTTTAACCCTTAGGCGCCACTTAGTATACACATGTTTTATTAAAGCCTTTCTAATTGATACCTTCGCGCCGCAAGGCATCGCAGTTAGCACCTTAGCCATAGCCATGGTTTTTTGTCGAGGATATTATTTATGTGGATCCCTGACCACCCCTCGGTATAGTAATTGTCAGCTGTAGGGTTGCAAGTGATGGGATATTTAATTTAATTTACAATTTGTGTGAATCTGTTATGTTAAAAGTGTATGATTTATTTTATTAGTTTTAAAAATAATTAATGCTATACAATATTTTAATATAAGAAAATATATTAATGAATAACTCAGGGATATGTATTTTAATTACAATATTTCAAAACCATTTTTTTTTATAAAAAATTAATTCAAAATAAATTTAATTAATCATAATTTATTTTCATAACAATAAAATATCGACCGTGGCAATTAAGAAAGTTGGATGTGCAAAATTACTACTTTTAGGTATGGCCGTTTAAAGTTTGAAATGTATATAAAATGATCAATTCTCAACATATCTCAATAAAATTTGGTATGCGCTATTAATATTATTTACTTGACTGAGTAGTAGTAGTATTTTTTTCAAATTTTGATTGGAAATGGGTAAAAATGCACTTGCAACACTCTTAACCGCTAAATCATGGTATGATTTTATCGCAAATGGCAGATCCAACTTTAATAACCGGACTACAATTTCTGGAATTTGTTGGATATGGTAGAACCCACAGTATTCCCTGGACTTTGAAATTTTATTGATATTGCATGTACCACTTATCACATTATTGCCCGTAAGATGAATATCTTTTAATGTAGATACTACTGGAATTATTTTGGAGATTTGGGTAAGACTATGTTTTAATAATAACAAGCTGGTATTACTTAGATCTGAGCTTATGAAATGAATAAATAGCAAAATATTGTTTTTATTATGATAATAAAGATATCTGATCAGAAAAAATGTATGTAAAATGCTTACCAAATAACAAAATATCATTCGTCTGCAAGAAATTTAAAAAAAAACACTGTGTTGTGTAATGAAATTATAATCCTTTATTGGATAACTAAATAACATTCCAGAGTTTCTTAATGTTAAAACTATGTAACTTCACATAATCATTATTATACTATGTTATGTAATAAATAAACAAAACAAATCACAGTCTCGGCGATCACATCAGCTTGATTTATATAAACCTATTTTTAATGTAATCTATTACCATGACCACAAACAATAAGTTCCAAAATAAGATTAATACAGTTGGGTTAATATAATCAAATTGAACCCCTTTATTTAAATACTTATAAAATTAACAATCCTGAGTTTCATAACGCAAATAACAACAACGCAAGTAAACATATACTATGTCTTAATCAACATTATAGTAACTAGGTTTTCTACAACCAAACAAATAACAGTCTTCAAAATGTTTTATATCACTCTCATTTATTTAAACAATCTATATTAGTCTAATCACAACCAATAAGAGCCAAAATATTAGTACATAAACATGTAGTATTATGTTTAGTAGGAACCATCAATATTATTATAAAATAAAGTCTAAAAAAGAGGTAATAAATCTTATATGTAATTTTATAAAAAAAAATGGCATGTTAATTTAAATTAGCAGCCTTTTTATGGCACACGGTAAGTCTTAACATTACGTATGTATTAAAATTAATAAAAAAATGTTCTAAAATACTTTAAGATTATTATCTTATTCGAGATCTGAATTGCTTTCTTCCGGAGCAAGGTTACAAGCGATGGTGGTCGGTAACTTTAAATAAAAGTCATGGTACCGCTCAGGAATGATTCCCCCTCGGCAGAGATCTGCAATATCTTTGTATTTTTCTTTGGTAATAGGCAAAGGCTCTTGATATGCCTGTTTCATGGCAATATCATTCTCCAACCTTTTTTTGTTTCGGGTACCAGTTCGCAGCACAATGATTGTCTTTGGTTCCTCATCAAAATCATACTTATATTCAATCCTGTCGTTTTGTTCTGCAGTAACTTTCACTTCTTTTATAGAATTCCATGAAACTTTCTCGTTATCAGTATTTTTTGTCCAATTTTTGTTTTCAAGCAAGGTTTTGAAATCAAGTACATCTTCTTTTGTTATTTCTTTTACAATATAGGGATCACCTTCTGATTTGGCCCAACGAACTAAACAATACCATTCTTGCGGCGTCCAAATCGTTTTGTGTTTGCTATAACGCTCTATAGTCGCATGCACACTGTCACCCTCATTTAGAGTATGACCTTTTTCTAAAAAGCGATGAGTCACAGTTACTCCTAACTTTTTTGCTACGTACATATAGAGAGAAAAAACGATCCGGTTCCTATTTTGGCCTGCGCAATTGTCCGACCACAGACGAAATTCTTTAATACCTCGTTCAGCATGGGATTTGATGAAGTCAAGTAGACAACTAGATACTTCGATAGAACCACGCCGAGCGATCGCTTCAGGTGCCTATCTTGGTTGCTACATTAAAGACAGTGAAATTTAACGTAGACAACCGTCTTTTGTAGTAGAGTACACTGATTTCTCCGTAAGGAGATATCAATACTTTTTGAAAATCAAAAGTAGCAGTGACCAAATTATTATTGACTTCAGCATCTTTCTTGTCAAGGTTTTTTAATTCTCGCGCTTTGTTTTTGCGAAGCTGGTGTAAATCAAACGCAGCTGTCTCTTCGGCTGTTTTTGATGATTTGTTTGAAAACACGTGGCAGACGTCACATTTATCTTTTTTAGGTCTGTGCAGTGCCAGGTTGAAATTAGCTTTAACTACTTCTCTATACTGCCTTTTCGTAGTGGCTTTTGAAGAATATTTCTCAGCATCGAACCATTCGCAGTACAGTTTGTACATCCGAGATATACTGTCTACGCCTTCTAGATACAGTTTACTTGAGTTCTTACGAACGTAGTGAGCTTCAACTACTGGAAAACATCTCACGTAGTCGCAGACACTTTTTACCATATCACCACTATAAACGCGTTTTTCATGTTTATAAAGACCCCTTTTGTCATCTTCTATCATCGTGTTCCCGTCATATTTCTTCCAGGCAGTGCTTACCACGCGATCACTTAGCGCTATAGTGTTGAGGAACATTGTCTTGCACACCTTCACTGAGTTCTTTTCTGTATCTGGTAAAAAGTACTGATAAGAATTCTGTCGATCATGCTTCGTAACTTCAGTTGTTTGGCGTCGCTTTAAACTTTTTTTTGTGTTCTTTATAACAAATTCCCAGTGTTTTTTCTTTTGCCCTAAAAGCCAAAAGTATTTGAAGATTCGCTTTCGATCTTCATAAGAAATTTTTTGGGTACATTTTAAACGGCATTTATCAGTACAAGGATCCTTCATTTGTTTACTTTCCACTAACTTACCAGATTGGTTCACGAATTCTTCACCAGTGTTTTTCTTTAGTTTTCTCTGAACTACTACCCATTTTTCCTTATGCACTAGGCGTTTTCTGCCCTTATCAGATTTAAAAGTTTTTTTCCTGGACGTGATTGTGGAAGATGGCGTTGGAACATTACTATTGCAAGAGAATTCGGATGGTGTTACCATGTTTTCATAAACTTCGAGGGTGGAAAGTGCGTTATTTACAGAAGAGGTTTGCGACATTCCTGAGTTTACACCTTCATCGTCAACTTCGATAAAAACCCAAGAAGAACTCGGGGACGGCATTGGTGTTGATATTTTGGACTCAATTTGTATAACAACTTCATCTTCATTGGTTTCCAAAACTTTTGGCGAGTTGAAAGTCATCGCTAAGCTGTTAGGAGCAGGAACATTTGGAGCTGGTGCTTTTAGATGAATTGCTGGGATCACTTGGCTCTAAAAAACATAATACAATAACTGAATTAGGTTTAAAATATTAAAAAAAAATAAGAAGATTTATTTTTTGGATTCAAGTTTAAAGTAGGCCTTACCGGATTTATTATGACAGGAATTTTTTCCTCGTGGCTTTTTTCACAATCATTAAAAATGTCTCCAAGCAGATCTTCTAGTTGTACAAGCTCCTCTTCCGAGCCAGCAGGGAGAGGTGAAGATTCTCCTAAAATAAATGTTTATTTGTAAGCAAACAAAGTAAGCAACCCAAATCAAGAAACTTCTTGAAGAAGAAAAAAAAATGATAAAGAACGCAAAAGTAACTGCCAACAAACAATGATAATACTAATACTTCTCCATAAGCATTTTATAACGAGAATTTTGACACAGAATTTTGTTAAATGTACTACATCCAACATCGAAAAATGGCATCGCACAGTTAAAAAGGCGGGTAGTACCATATCCAACAAAATGCAAATAAACACACAACAATCAATAATGTAGGAAATGGTACATCCCACTATACTCTTCATCGAATGACCATGCAACAAAGTTGGTTGTACCATAACCAACAAAATTTAACTATTTCTGTCCGGACAATAATGCAGTATGAGACAGATCCAACACAACCAATGAAGTAAAAAACCGTTAATATGGTTGGATCTGACTTATACAACAGTTTTCTCTGTTCAGAGTAGTTTTCAACTTTTTAAAAAGAAAAAGAAATACAATACGATACTGATAAATAAATAAATAAACAGTTTAGCTTAGGCAAGGAATTGTGAAATGCTTAAAGAAACATTTACTTACTTTTTCTTCTTTTTCTTAAATCACCACCCACATGAGTGTCCGTTAATTCAAAATTCCGATCATTTTGTGGCCCGTTTGATGGATTTACTAAGTCTAATATCCGTCTAGACCTCGACATAACGAAAATTTTAATTTATAACGATGATTTTAAAAAATATTTACGAGTCGAAAGAAAAAACACGCGCGTGAGCTTCTCCCGTCAACATAGTGCGAACTGCCAGATCCGTGCGGGGCGCTCGCGCCCTCTCTCCTCCCGCGTCCCGTTACTAACGTCTTGAAGTATGATGCAATATTCTTAACCGTGCGCGTTGAGTAGATGGTGCTTTATTAACTTGGTAAATCAAAGACGGTTAATATTAGGAATTTCAAATTTTGTGAGGGCACGCGTAGTCGTATTCTAATGCTGATTATGTAATAAAATGAAAATCGCAAAAATGAAGATCCAACTTTCTTAATTGCCACGGTCGATATGTTATTCGGAATTAACATTTTATTTTAACTCTAAATACGTAATGTATTTTTAATTAAAAAAGGACAGTCTACACAAACACTTTAATTAGGTATTATTTTTTTTATTCTTTTAAATTTACAATATTATGTTTAATTTGAATGTCAAAGTTTCTTTATTAGAACGCTTTAATTTTCTCGTCAAATAAAAAAAAATGCATAAAAAACTATTTTACTAAAAAAAGATTTTACGCTATAGAACATACACCATACGACATAATATACTCATTAGCAGAGTAGGAATGAAACGCAGATAAAACGCCGTCGTTCGTCTAGTTCCGATATAAAATGCGGATATCGCTTAGAACAGGCAACCCTGTTCGCCATTACCCCACCATCTGTCAGAAACGGAAGGGTTAGCGTAGTGAACTGTTTAACCAAATGTTTACTTTGCGTCCACACTCGACACACTGACATTATAAATACATCCCTATTTTACGTTCGTGGAGTATCTATACATATTATATGAAATTGTAAATGATGTCTTTGCATAAGTGTAAACAACAAATTAAAGCTCCTTTATGAAGTCCAAGTAATTTTTATTTTTGAAATTTTACAATATTATACATATTTACAATGCAAAACTTAAAAAACTAATTATTTACAGAGAGTTATTTATTTATTTGTTACTACTTTATTGCACAATACATTAAATAATTGTACAAAAGTCGAGCTTAATGCTAAAAGCATTCTCTACCAGCCAACCTTAGGACGTACAAGAGCGTAGGTACGTTTGTAGGTGCGCAAAATTGAGGATTGAAAAAATTCACTTTAAAAAAAACGTAAAATTAGACAATATTAGTAACAAACGTTATATTAAATACATGAAAAATTAATGGTTAAAACTACCATTTATTACAGAAATTTTACAATATTATACATATTTACAATTCAAAACTTAAAATAATTATTTACAAACAGTTTTGGTATAAATCATGTCCGCGTGGAATGGTGCCAAGAATACTAGCAGCATTTCCCCGTTGAATCTAAAAAAATATTATAAATATTATCTAAAATTAATACATATTATATATACGTATATAAATACATACATACACTTGTGGTACGAGTATAAATCATGTCCGCATGGTATGGTGCCAAGAAAAGTTCTTTTATATTATATTATTAATTATATCATACTAATTTAAAATTTCCTTTTAAATTATTCTAATATAATTCATGTTTTCTACTTAAGTTGCCTACCTCGGTTTGGGTGTATGTCCTTGTGGGTCTCTCTACCGTGCCTCGGAGACCACGTAAAGCCGTCGGTCCCAGTTGTTATCATAGACACCTGGTAACGATCGTTACCCATCAGTTCATTCGGTTTGATGGCGTCAGAAGCGACAGTAATCTATTGTTCTAGATTTAATTTTGATTAAAGATTAATTTATTTTTGTTTGAAATCTTAAGGGCTTTAAACTAAGTTACCTCAATTTTCTTTTCTTTAAAACGTATAACCCTGATCGCACCGATCAATCTCCTTCGTGTATTCTCCGTTCTTCGTGATTTACACCCATTCCACCATTACACGGTGGTGTTTTCGAATAAATGTATCTCATGGAAAATTTTAATTTATGTTATATAACTACAATATACCATTACCAATCGAGAATAATATCGCGTGTACTATGTTTTTCTATATAAGTATATATATTTTTTTTTGTGAGACAGAAGGAGATAAAAGTACCTACTCAATAAATACGTCATCGCATGCCAAAAATTCTAATGAAACCCGGAAACTTGTTTCACTAAGAAATGATTTATCGATATTCACTCAAAAGTAGAATATAGTGTTTTGTATAAGAAAATTAGAAAATAATAATAATAATAATATTCCATTTTTAAAATGAAAATTAAAAGAGATTATTTTTCAGTCTCATGTAAGTTGAAAAAAAATGTTAATATATAAGATTTATGTTTTAATTTTAACATATTATTTTATTATAATATAAAATTTTGTTCAATAAATTGTCTAACGAAAATAAATTAACATCTTTAGCATTTGCCAAAATAAATTTGACTCTTTTTCATGCAAGTTGTTCGAACAAAACCGTGTCGGTCGGCTAGTGTGTATTACTAAAAAAGATACATTGAATCACAGTCCAGTTGGACACTTTTTATCCGTATCCTCTCATTAAACCGTTTAAACATCTTCCCGGATGTTAAAAAATTATAAATAAACAGGGGTCATTTATTCCCACCGAGTGCACCTTATAAACAAACTAATAATTTCACTACTGGCAACCCTTCCGCGTTTTTTCTTAAAGTCATGTGATAGTCCATTCAGCCCTCAGCCTCTTCCGTGAGAACATCAAATATGACCATACAGAAAAAGAGGTACAGGGAGGTGGTAAAAAAACATTAAAATAGGGTCGAGAGTGGACATTTGTCTTGATAAAAAGAGTTATTGCTAAGGAATGAATAAATGGGGCCGATAAAAAGAATTATCTGATTCAAACTTTGAAGGTGCCTTGTCTTAATGACTTGTGGTCTGTTCAAATGAGTTTTTATATCGATATCAAGATTATCGATAAATTTTTTAACATATAATTATATATAACACTAGTTGATAGACGCGACTTCGTCAGCGTTGCATATTATATTATTTAATGTATTTATTGGTGAACATAGAGTATCGTATATAACCAACCAACCAACCACTTTAGCCGTTTGATGTTCACTACTGAACGTAGGTTTCCCCCATCATCTCTGGGTAGGTTTGCCGATACCCGCCACGCTTGGCAGGCAGGTTGGCGAGCGCAGTGTGTTCTGGCAGAGTATGGTGATGGTGCTATCCATCTTTGTTGGTGTACAGTTGTTCGAACCACTATAGCCTTAGTCGCCTTTTACAACACCTCGACAAATAATAAGTCGGGACTATTCCTCTATGCTGGTCACCGCTAGCCGGCTAAATAAAAGAATCGAATACTGTTGTTAAGTGCAATTAAAAATAACATTTTTGTACTATATTATTTTCTGTGTGGTGCACAATAAAGAATATACTTAGTTATATTAATAATTGTTATGATTTGTATAATAACAATAAGAAACGTTAAGGATGGTAAACATTTGAACATGTCTCAAAATATTTTGTCACATAAAGTTTTGTTAAAGAAATTGTACTTTTTTATTGAAATTTAGAATATACAATGACAGTTAACAGTTTATGTGATATTGCAAAAAAAAAAATATCAGGAAATGTTACTTTTTTTTAATTTATGCTGTAACAGATATAGTAACTTTTTAGATTAAAAATAGTCATTATTTTTACCAAATGAGAATTAAATAATTTAAGGTCACTCACAAGTTACTAATAAAATTTATCTCGCTTAAACTAAAAACTTTGTATTCACAGGTTACGAATAGAAATATCTGACAGATAAAAAATATCACAAGCCTTGGATACCGTTGTGCGTCAGATAACTTTATCAGCAACGGTGAAACAAGCTCTTAATATTATAACCAATATCATTAAAAAAAGCAAATCATTAAATTCCTAGCTAACTAAGCGCATTGGTGATATAAAAAATATTTCATACAAAAATTGTTCCCACGTTAGAATCATTAGAGTGTTTTTATAAGATTTTTTTGACGTTCCTCACGGTGCCTCTTCCTCAACTACAGGTGAAGATTTAAAAAAAAAAACGACCGCGGTACGGTGAGGGTTACTTGAAAAATTGTTTTTAATATACAGATAGATCGTGTATTAATATTATTTTTAATTAGTGATATACAAAATTTTATCAATAACTATTAAATTATTTCGATAAAAAATATATATAAATATGTTTAACACACGGTCGTCTGTTCCTAAAATAGGCAACTTAATTCCTGTGTTTTAGGTAACAGCCAACTGCTATACATTTTTCATTGTTAAATATACATATAAATAATACATATATAAATAAACATATATTACACACAGGCTCGGGGCGGGAATCGAACCCACAATCCTGGAGCAGAAAACAGTCAAACCTTTACATTGTCAAAATGTAACAATATTACTACAGAATCAAATTTAACATTTTAGAATAAGTCGAATTTTGTTGGCACAGTGGTAATAGTAACTGAAAATCGCGCTAGTGGTCTCGGGTTCGATCTTCATACAGATGTGTCGTGGTCGGGATGTTTATCTACATATATGTTGCGTGTCATCTCGACCTCCGACACGTGATTTCATCTTACTGGGAGCCATTGAGTGACAAACTTTTTTCGAAGTGAATATTTTAGAATCAAAAATGCGTCACGTTGAAGAAACAAACACATAAATGTACAGGAGATAATGAGATAGTAAATATAGATTTGATATTTTCGATGATGTCGCGTATCCTAGCAACGAGTAATTAATTAATAGAATGTTTAACTATTCATTAATATTTTTTTATTGAGTTTGCCAAAGATGTTTAACTTCTGACATGTGTACTCCGTACACACGAGATTTTTTAATCGTATTTTAATTAGATAAACATCTATACATATACAAATTTATGTATATTAGTGTGTAATAACGTTACGCTAAAACTATGAAAAAAGATTCATATGATAATTAAAATGAAAACGAAATTCCATTGAAGTATTAGTTTGCTTTCTGTATTCATTAAATTAATATTTAATATTGAATTTAAAGTTTTATTTACTTGTCTTAATAAAAAATCATTAATTTATTAAGTTTATTGTATTTCGAAGATGTGAAAAGAGTACAGAAGATTTCGCCACGTGTCACGTAGGGTTATTTCCCTACACAAAAGAGATAATAATCGATGCGGTTATTACCGTCGAGATTATTAGCGTTCGTTCAGTTATAAAAATAAAATAAAATCGTTGTAATTTAGTTACAAACCCTGTACCAAGAACAAAACAAAAACATTGAATTTAGAGTCGTTAATAGAAAACAAGAATTTTCTACTCGTAACGTTAAGTATTGTTTCTTTAAAAAAAAAAATAATATATATATATATATATATATATATATATATATATATATATATATATATATATATATATATATATATATATATATATATATATATATACACTCATGGGCACAATTAACCGGCCACCTACGTTTTGTCGATTTCTTCAAAATGTTTATTTTATTTAATTAATTTTGCCATGATATTACATTGGGTGAGTCTTTATGGAAAGAAATGAAACATTTGTAAGCAGTTAAATGGTGTAATCGAGACAAAAATAAAAAAAAAATCAATATGCAGCTTTCTGACGAAAAGTACAAATTTGAAAGTTATTAATTTAAAAAAAAAGTGTTTTCTAAATTACGACATTAATAATGAGTATTTCCTCCTCTGGCCCTAATGACCTCTAGCAATCGATTTGACAGCCCGTCCATTATGTTCTGGATGTCATTTTGCGGAATGTTCTCCCACTCCTCTATAGCTGCAGTTTTTAACTCGCTGACCGTTGTAGGAGCTGGTGTGCGACTCCGAATCCGTCTTTTTAAGTTATCCCATACATGTTCTATGGGATTCAGGTCAGGACTCCGAGCAGGCCATGGTAATCGATTAATATTGACGGCGTCTAAGTAATTGGTGACAATTCTTGCGGTGTGTGCACGAGCGTTGTCGTGCATTAAAAGGAAAGAATCGCCAATAAACGGGGCAAATGGAACCACATGTGGTTCTAAGACTTCTGTCACGTACCTGTGAGCATTTACGCTGCCTCTGTCGAAGACGACCAGCTCTGTACGGGCGTCATAAGAAATGCCACCCCACACCATTATTGAGCCTCCCTCGTAGCCCACTGTTTTTACCACTGCACATTCTGCAAACTTTTCACCGCGGCGTCTGTACACGCGTTGACGACCATCAGGACCTCGGACAGTGATTCTTGACTCGTCAGAGAAGAGAACTGACTTCCATTGTTCTGAAGTCCAATTCACATATGCTCGAGCAAACTCAAGTCTTGCTCTTGGGTGAGCTACTGTTAGCTCTGGGACTCGAGCTGGTCGAAATGATCCTAAATCCCTCTCAGCTAACCGTCTTCTTATCGTTCGTAAACTTACACTAACGTTTCGGACTTCAAACAAGCGGTTACGAGCTTCAGAAGCAGTTGTGAACCGACTTCGAAGAACGTTCGAGACGATATAACGATCATCTCTCTCTGATGTACACCTTCTACGACCTTGTCCTGGCCTTCTTGTGTAGCTGCCAGTCTCTCTGTAACGCCGGATAGCATCTTGAATCGTGCTTCTTGGATACCCAAGCATTCGTCCAATACGACGCTCGCTAAACCCTGCGTCGGCAAGTGCCACAGCCCTGGCTGCTCCAGCTGCGTCCAATGGCATGTTTTATGACGTAATGATAATCACAACACTCTAATACCACCGTTTATTTAAAAAAGAAAAGGTATCACAACGTTACAAAGCAAATTTATTCTTCACACAAACAATAGCAGAGACTGTCAAATATCGAATGAACTCATTATTATTAAATAAAAACCATAAAAGTAAACAAAAGACACTTATGATTGTTTCGTTTATTTAAATATACCCACTTATGAGTTACTCCTAGTACTCGAAGCCTAAGTTAACATAAACAAAAGATATAGGCACAATTAACCGTCTGGCCGGTTAATTGTGCCCATGAGTGTATATATATATATATATATATATATATATATATATATATATATATATATACCAAGAAAATTAATCTACAGAAAGTATTCAACTCAATCTACAATTATAAACCTATAAAATCTTTTTTTCAAATAAAATCCTTTAACAATCGGAACTCAAAATAAAACAAATTATACAGCAATAAAATCGGAATGATTGAACATAGACACATGCTATTTCCGATACGTTGCTTAAAATCATTTAACTTTAGAAAAAACATAAAAAACACACATCCTCACCCGAAAAACTCAGATGACAATTAAAAAGAAATAAAACAAACCTCTGTGGTCGTCAAAAAGGCGGGAAGATGAACAACTGACGCTTTGAAGTATTATTAAATTATTTTAATAGTAAATTGATTTTTTTTTTTAATATAAAAAACGCTTGAAAATAAGATTGAATTTTTCTTTCGTCCAGTAATAAATTATTTATCTTATTTTATTTATTTATTAATCTTAATCTATACATACGATAAAATTGTAACCCGTCGATGTTAGTAGGTACATGTGGAATATTAAAAAAAAAAAAAACTAATTATAGAGATCTTTATAAGAGCAATAGAGGCCTAAACAACTATTTTTAGAATATTTGTCTGTCTGTTTGTTTGAATGTAAATTAAATCACCTAATTCCAAATTCCAGGCATACGAAGTCGCGATGTATAAGCTAGTAACCTATTGTTTAATAGCTATTAATATCTGCACTGTTATAGTTAAATTTGTAACCTAATTAAAATATATCCAACTTTTTATTACTTCTGTAAAAACAAAAATTATTTTTTTTTTATCAATAAGTGACTAATGAAGGTCTTTTAGTATACAGTAACGAAATTTTAAATGGAAAGAAAAAGAAACATTTTTTACTCAATGTGATTGAGTGAACGGCTGAGCTGATCTGGATAAAATTTAGCGCAGATATACATATAAGTTATAGTCTGGATTAACACAATGCTACTATGCTACTATTTATCTCGAAATATGTAAAGTTACTGTGAGATAGATTTTCCATACGAACGAAGTCGCGGACAACAGCTAGTGACTGTTAAATACAGAGCCTCAATTATGTTAAAACAAGTTAATGGTGTTTTCTTTGACCACATAGATAAAGAAAGACGCATTTGAAGTTCTTATCAAAGTTATACATATTATAATAAGTTTTTTTTTTTTTCACAACAGGTGGCAAAGGGTTGAGAATACTAATTTTAAAGTTCATTGGTTAGAGAAAGCGTGACAAACAGATAGAGTCAAAACATATGTTAAGATCGTTAATTAATACAAGAAATTGAAAGTTTTACCCTTTCTCTGCTTTTGATGGATATTAATTATACATAAAATAATAAAAAAAACTGTTAAACGAAATTTAACTAAAAACTTGATATTAGGAAACTCGAAAATGTCAGAAGTATTTATTTATGTTTTTTAAAGAGTTAAGATGTTTATTTTAACTGCCAAATATTACAAATTGCAGTACTAAAGAAATATGTAAAAATAAATTAAATTACATTTTAATGTAGTTTTTTCTAAGCAGTACGAATACATATAACAATAACTTTTAACTTAATAATAATAACTTTTAATAAATCAATTCAAAATAATCTTAATCAAATTCGAATCTATAGATTTAATTTTATTAAAATCAGATTTTTTTTATAATCATACAGATTTAAGTTCATACTAGCTGCGGCCCGTGGTTTCACTAACTTTCGATTTCTTGAAAATACCGGAATAAGAGTAACCTGTCGATTTTTATAAATCTTCAGCTATCTACGTACTAAGCTTCATTACAATCGGCTCAGTACTTTTTGCGTGAAAGAGTAACAAGCATCCATCCAAACTTTAGCATTTATAATAGAAGTTGGACAATCATATTACTATTTTGTAACATTACTGCTTAATGGACTTCTATTACAATATGATAAAATATATAAAATCTTTAATTTCCTGTAATAAAAGATTACAATGTACCTTCGCTTCAATCATACAAACAAACAATATATTATTATAATATTGAAAAAGAAATAAAGTAGGAAGCTAATCACAATTTCGCAACGCAACAAGCAAACGTCTTCACCTGTCAAAAGTCAAACAATCTGTCAATCTATCAATATTTACTCTGCGGGAAGGTCGTTGACCTCATCACACGCGTCTCGAAATAATTTCAATCTTTTCCCAAACACAAAGAATTCTTTTTCGTTTGTACCACGTAATACTTAAAAAAGGTACTATTATCTTTTTTGAAATAGCATTTAATGTAAAATATAGTTTAAAGCAATGGTTTTAAGGTTTAAATTTCCTTGTATTGTTGTTTTTTTCATTCAGTCCGTCAAAACGTAAGAACATCTGCCCGGCAGCTGCCAAATTGAGATTAGATCGGAGTTGGCCATTCCTTCAAATCAGGGTGGACGTTAGAAGGGGTTAATAGTTTTTTTTACGGCTTTTCGAAATAAAATGTGTTTATTAAGATGGTCCAGTTCGTGATATTGACTTCAACTTATGTATTCGGTTCAATTTGAAGTTAAGATTTGAAAAAAAAAGTTCGTAGTTTCGCAAAATAAATGTGATTATATTATCATCATTATGTCGGTATATTTGTAAAAAATCATAATTTTGATTGATTTAATGAGTGTTAAAACGTATATGATGACGTAATATTAAAATTTTATTAATACCTATGTACCTACATTACGTTGACCGTTCCGGTGTAGTAGTGCGAGTTGTCGCCTCAAACGGCGCGCCGGGGTCGCGGGTTTGATTCGCGCTCGGAACAGATATTTGTATTTGTACAAATATTTGTTTCCGGTCTATTCACGTAATGCCGACGAATCGGTTGTTATCATAGACACCTGATAATGATCGTTACACATGGTAGAGAAATTATCCGCCAACCCGCATTGGAGCAGCGTGATGAATTAAGCTCCAACCCTTCTTCTATATGGAGAAGAGGCCTTCGCTCAGCAGTGGGTTGTTTACAGGCGGATACAGTACAGTTCAGTATACATATAATAACATTGTGACTTGCCAATTTCTGTATATTATGTATTTACGAAAAGCGACTTATAGAAAGTTTTTATAATTTTTGTCTATCTGTATGTCCGTTCAAAATCTTGTGCACGAAATCGAATGTAATTTACAATTCTGGAAGTTTAACAAAAAAATTAGTGTAGGTTTAATCTTGATAAAGTGGCGAAAATGCGGTTTCCCTCTTTTGTAGTAAAATGGTAGCGAATTCGTTTTGTAGACACATAAAACAACGCAGATCTGAGAGAAGTCTCGGCTATCAGCCAGTAAGAATATTTATGTTTAAAGAACTTTATTTCTCATAATGAATTACAGAAGAAAAAAGCATACAGTGTAACAATTTTTTATATTAAAGAAGGATGTAATTTTTTTCATTATTTAGGACAAGTGGACGCGTAAAACATATATCACCGTGTCACCTTAACGATACCTTAGATGGAAGTCTGCGGACTCTTTTTTTTTCAATTAACATACTTTTTTTTTTTGTTTAATAAGTACAATTGTTATTTTTTTTTATTGCACTATTCTGTTTCTTATATAAGATCTTAGGCGTATCTTAAAACTTGCCATAGACATGGGCTCTTTAATGTCTCTTTGCAATCCATTGTACTCCTTAGTTTCCTCAATGTAATACATTTCTTCCCGTAACCAGTTCTAGGGGAGGGGGTAGGTCACGATTATATGGTCAGTGTTGCGTCATTAATTGCATTCTTGTATAGATTTTTTTTTGAAATTTATATTTAATAAAAGAGGGACCATATTTAAATATAAATTTAATAAATAACTGCACAGACACACACACACACACACACACACACACACACACACACACACACACACACACACACACACACACACACACACACACACATACTTTTGTTAAAAAATGATCAATATAACACAAAAGCCAATATCAATAAAAATTATATTCCTTGCATGATTCCTTCGTGTTTTTACAATCGTTACTACAATCTGACCTACAGAAGGTAGAGTTACAGCCTCATTAAGTACGTATTATAATTTAATACATTTTATTGGCAGTTGTGGAAAAAAAATTAAGTGATTTTAAAATCGATATCACAAAAAAATCGATAGTTCCGAACGGGCTTTACGAGTTTTCAACTATATATGGTCGACAATTAAAAAGTTGACGTTTAATGCTTATAATCTGTCCCCGTTAACAGTTAACGCTGAGTGCAATATATTTTAATCTCGCTTCATTTTTCATATATATATTTTTTAACGCAATAAAGACTCTTTATTTGGTGATTTATACACTTTAGAGCCCTTGGAAGTTTTAAGTACCTACTTACTGTGTCAGCCTGTAAACAAGCTGAACGAAGCCCTCTTCGCCATATAGAACAAGGGTTGGAGCTTAATCCACCACGCTGCTCCACTGCGGGTTGACGGATAATTTCTCTACCATGAGTAACGATAGTTGTCAGGCGTCTATGATAACAACCCCAACCGACGGCTTTAATTGCTCTCCGAAAAACGGTGAGGAGAACCACAAGGACTAACCAGACCGGAAAGAAATATATATACAAATAAAAATGTATGCTCCGAGCCGGAATCGAACCCGCGACCGCCAGCGCGCGGTTTGAGGCGACTACTCGCACCACTACAACAGAACGATCGTCAATAGGTATAAAATGATTAAGTACAATACTTCACTTATACTCTGATTTTTTAATGTTATTAAAATAAGTATACGTTGGTAAATTTTCCAATTTTTTATACAATATAGGTAACCTATATCGATTTCAAAAGCACAAATATGTATTTTTATATCTAATTTTTTAAAGATATTAACTATTCCCCGTATAACAAACTGCGACTCGCGGTTTTACGCCTTCCGATGCTGTGGTAACATTGGGATAACAAACAGCCTATGTGTTATTCTAAATCTCCAACTATTTATATTCCAAGTTTCAATGCAATTGGTTCAGTGGTTTTTACGTAAAAGATTAACAAACATCCATCCAAACTTTCGCATTGATAATAGTAGTAGTACACTTTCATATACATGTAATGTTAATATCAACTAGTTACGTATTTTGACTACTACAGTAGCTATAGTAGTCAAAAGTTTCAAATACTCTGACACACATAACTAAACTAACGTAACTAAACTAAACGTATTTTCAAAACTTTTGACGCGATAACGTCGATGAATGCCGGCTGCACGCACGAACTATTGTCACGTTTCGCGAGCGAGAGCGCGGAACAAGCGATAGAGAGGCACGAACGGTCTAAGCGTTCGGCTTGTAAATGAAAAACAATAACGAAGATTTGAGGATCTTAAATATCACACATGTATATAAGTTGTAAATAAATTATTAATAGCACGTTGTTACTTGTAATTAATCTGTATAATTTAAGTAATAAAATATTTTAATTAACGAGTGCAAATAAATGTTAATTTATCGAAAAATTTGTAATTAATTGATTTAATTCATTCTTTGTATAATACAAAATAATGATAACTCAGTTATATTAATTCAATTCAGTTATTAAAAATGCAATTTTTTTATCAATGTTTTCTTATGACGTTATCACGAAAAATAATCATCCGTAAACCGACCTTATTTCACGACAACATTTAAACAATGTAACAGAGGTTATTAAACTTCTTTGATTAAATTTTACTGCAGTCATTGAAGTTTTTCATTTTATTTATTTATTATTTACTAGCTGCTGCCCGCGACGTCGTCTGCGTGAACGCTATTATTACACGTTGTTACAGAATGCGTTGAAGAAATAAAGGTTTACTGCTCGTTCCCCGTAGGTGATAGCGTGATAATATGTAGCCTATATGTTGACCCGACTTCTTAATAATATTCTTGCCAAATTTGAATCAAATCCATGCAGTATTTTTTAAGTTTATCCCGGACATATATACAGACAAACAGACAAAAATTCTAAAAACTATATTTTTGGCTTCGGTATCGATTGTAGATCACACCCCAAGTATTCTTTTAAAAAAATATTCAATGTACAGTTTTGACTTTCCTACCATTTTATTTCATGTAGGTATATAATATATAGGTATATAATAAATTGTGATCATTGTCACTACAAGTCTTTATTATTGACTCTTTAATATTTTGCAAGTCACTTTTGTAGATTTACTAATCCTCTGAAAAAAAAACTGTAAATAAATATACAGTTTTAACATTTTCTTTTTTCATGTATCAAACTGAGTTAGTATAAGATAAAAATATTTAGGGAAAACAAATTAAGAAGTTTTTAATTCCCGGCCTTTTTTAGGCTCAACTTTCGCCAGTCAGTCTAACTCACTACCCACGATTTTGCTTTAAGTCCATTATAACGTCTTTCATATAAGTTAAAATAATAATGATTACAAGATCTTTAAGTCATTACAGATTTTCATCTTATTTCTACTGAACATGAAAGAGACCACTACCCAGCTGTGGGGTGTTTACAGGGGTGTATATGTTCAGTTTTATTTCCGATAATTCGACCAGGGTAATATCACTTACTTAAAATCAGACGTTATATTGATATGATATGACAATGATGATAAGTGAGAGGGACAAGGTCCCCATATCCAATCGACTCTAGTAAACACTCTAACATAAGCTAAAGGGAGTGGCCTGGAGAGTGCTCCTTCTCATAAGGAGCAGCTTATGATCTTGGTGTTGCCAGTGTTCATACGCGAAAATTACTAAATATTATTATTATATTATTTTAATTATCATAGACCTTTTATTTACCCACTCTAAAAAAGAAAGGAATTCTTAATTTGACTGAATTTTATAAGAATGTGTTAAGAATTTTTATCGTCTGTTCACATTTATATAGATTTTTTTATAATCTTTAATTTGTGTCGCTTCTACTAACATTTAAAAAACCCTTCCGTCATTACGAACTTAAACAACTTTTTGTAACCAATTTAATATGTAGTTTAAGTTATTAAATTTAATCGGATAAGTGCAATTATATTTTTTACCAACACGTCAATTGAGGTCATACGAAAAAGTTTCTACCTTTTTTATTTATCTGTATTATTTTTTGTTGTACGTATATAACGTTAAAAAATATTACGCTTTCCTTGTTTAAATTTACACTGAAGTCAACAATATTTATTTATTACAATTAATGGCTTTCACTATTGCCAAAATAGTACTGATGATTTCGTCAGTGTCACGTAGGATGGAGAATACACGAAAGAGATTGCGTGCGGTCAGTTTCAACGCGGATTGCAACCTCAATAGAATTTTTAAGACCATAGAAATAAATAATAAATAAATAAATATGTTTTTAATACACACACAACGTCGTCTGTTCCTAAGGTAGGCAACTTAATACCTGTGTTTTAGGTAACAGCCGATTGATAAACATTTTTTTAAATAAATATACATATAATAAATAAACATATATTACACCCAGACTCGGGGCGGGAATTGAACCCACAACCCTTGGAGCAGAAAACAGGTTCACTGCAAACTGGGCCAACGGTCGGTCGAAATGGAACATATTTTATGGTTGACCTTAATCTATATTGACACAAATATTTAAAATACGATAAACATATCCAAATATTGTTAATATAATTATTTACAGCTACATAATGTCAAACATTCTTTTTGATGTTTTCATCAATTTGTTGTCTCTCGGCAAAGGTTTTATTTCCCTTACATGTAATTTTTTTCACTGTACTTTCTTAACAGATAACTCTATTGTTATGGAATAAAACAATTCTAGTATAGGACTTAAAAATAATTAAGTTGAAAAACAAATTTTATTAAAATAAAAAAAAAATCTATATTTTAAAATCTTATTTTTATTCTTTATATTAATTGTACGAGACTGTCTAAACATTACATTAAATTATTGAACAGAAGTACTTATTCGAGTGTTTTAATTTCAAATAGTTTTACTTGTGCAATAAAACAACTATGACTCAAATCGATATTGTATAATAATAGGAATTTATTATATCCCCAATATGATTGACGCGACCCACTTTCAAAGCGCGTATGTAGGCATGTCTGCGACAAAAACTAAAAACTAAGCATTCGGTGCCTAGACGCTGACGCAAAAAACGTCAGAATGACAGCGCGCGAAAATGTCCTCCGAGAAAAATTGGCGGGCGAAATTAACATGGCGGTCGCGATTCGGCGCTAGCCGCCTATTATAAATAATTAATGATTCCGTCCGCTCTTATGCACGATAAAATGCCATTACGGTTTTCATCGGGGTTTCGCAAAAAACATCGAAAACCGCCGTTGTCCGAACCCGTCTCAGCAAAAAAAACGCTCTTAAAAGACTGCGCGGGCATCGCTGAAATTCTCGCGAGTTCTTATTGCCGCCCGGTCATTTGACTCCGACCATTATGTGTGGAATTAACAACGGTAAAAAAACACTGATTCGATAAAAGTATATTTGAGCTGTCGGCGACATTTTTTGTAATATCAATGGGGAGTATATGGCGAGGGCAATGGCGGACATAATTGTGACTATAAATAATGTTGCTCATGAAAATTCGGCCTCGTATTATCGAGAGCGCCTGAAAAACTTGCGGATTCATTCCTCAATATTACATCTTACTATTATAAAAGCGTAGTTTTTTTTTTTTTTTTTGTTATTAACATACACTCACGGTCGTGTGTTTTAGGTAACAGCCGACTGATATACATTTTTTAAAATAAATAATACATATATATTACACCCAGATTCGGAGCGGGAATCGAACCCTGAAGCAGAAAACAGAGTCACTGCCAACTGCGCCAACGAGCCAGTCAAATTAGAAAGACGTTTGTGGTTCAATCACGTCGAAAAAACTAAAAAGAATAGCTATCTATAAAATTGACACAGAGAAAGGTTTTTGTCTGGAATAGCACAAGGCCACTTTTTATCCCGAAAAAATGTACCATTTCCGTGGGATAGTCATGTTTTTCTTTTTCACAGAGCAAGGGATCGACGACATGAATTTTTCGCAGTGGTAGTTTATAAATCAGACTTAACATATGCTACTACTACTTTAAATCTCGGAAAAATGTTTAGTTCTACGCGAACAAAGTCGTAGGCAACGGCCACTTAAAAAAAAAACATCTTTGTGTGATGCGTTATAAAAAAAATCAAGTCAAACCGGGTTCCATCTTCAAATGTGACAAATAGACCGTTTTAATATTTGAAATGACAGATGCGTCACTCGAACGAGTCTAGCGAACCGAGCGGACGTTACGACAAACAATAAAAAAGCGACCGCAAGACAATTAAATACGATTTGCATATTCACAGCGCCATTGTTAAATAGCCTATCTCGAGACGTACAAAGGAGTTGTAAAAAACTAAAAAAAAGTCCGGAGTATGTTGTACGTACTGTTTACTAACGCATCTTTTCTTAACGTTCTTTTTTTAAACTTCCTATTGTCTGAACAATATGAATAGGACTTTTTAAAATTTCACGGTCGCTAATACTAATAAATTAATAAGACATAAAATGGGAGTACCTGGATGACCGAGCTTTGCTCGGTTAAATTATATTTAGATACATTACATACTGATTAAACATAAATAATATTTTCGATCTTACCGACATAATAGTAAAACAATAGGAAATGGTTATTTAAATAAAAAATAAAAAATAAAAGGAGCTCTCAATAATAGTTTTTCTCACAAAAAAGAAACTTGAAAAAAAAAAGGAAAAAATTTAGTCTGTAGAAACCGGGATTCGAACTCGGATTTTCTGGCATTGAATCCGCCCGATTCTCATCGGAGCTATTTTAAACTTATTAATGACAGCGAAATTTACCTTCGTATTCTAATGATATTTTTTAATTGTGTAAAAAAAGGGATAAAACGACATTTTCTAAAAATAAATCCTGGCTAGATCGATTTATCGCCCCCGAAACCTCCAGCATACTAAATTTCATGAAAATCGTTGGAGCCGTTTCCGAGATTCAGATTATATATATATATATATATATATATATATATATATATATATATATATATATATATATATATATATACAAGAATTGCTCGTTTAAAGATATAAGATATATACCATCCACCACCACCACATCAGCCGTTGTATGTCTACTTCTGAACGTAGACCTCCCTTGACGGTCAGGTGGCAAACACTGTGTTGCGGCAGAATATGGGGACGCTGTTGCCCATCACCATCCCGGTTGGTGTACAGTTGTTCGCACCACTATGGCCTTAGTCGCCTTTTTACGACACCACGGCAAGAAAGGCCGGGCCTATTCTTCTCTGCAGGTCACCGTACGACATATATTTACCATGTTTGTCGTTAATTATTCTGCATACGGTATGTAACCGTGACCATGGTCACCATGGTGTTTGTTAAATATTGGGAACTCAGAATATTATTAACGACAATTTAATATGGTTAATGTCCCATTCAACGCATTAATAATAATACATTTTAAAGTATTATTTGAATTGAAAAACGAAACAGACCATAAGGGTAAATTTTACCTCCTGTCTATAAAACCTATCAGTAACTTATGTGCGAGATAAGCTTTATTAGCAGCCGAGGAAACAAGCCCTTAGAGTTGTAATCAATAAATATGTTAAACATGATTGACATTTGACGGCAGGTTGGCGCAGTATTCACAGCAATGTCCGATGTCTCAGCGGCTACTTTTCGCCACAAGAGAGTAGGGCCGAGACGGCGTGATAACGCCAATTTCTTGCCCCCCTAATGAGAACGCATTAGGCTTCGTGAGAACAGACGACGAAAATAGAAAGAGCAGACTTGGGGAAGTAGAATCATACATAAAGTACATAATACAAATCTGAATAACGAATTAATGTATGATATATAGGTACCATATTGTACACGAAGGATTAATATAAATCATAAAAAATTAAGAAATATCAAACCATTATTTATAGTACCTTTTTTTTCTTAATTTCTTCTATTCAATTTAGTAAGACCTGGGTTTACGATTGATAAACATAAATAATGTAATAAAAAAATAGTAAGTAAGTTATTGTTGGATTTGCCTTTTTTTTAAATAACTTTACAAAAAATATATAAAAATAAAAAATATACACGTACGCACAAGACGTAAATGTTCAAAAAAGTTTAGTATAATATAGTTTCTGAATAATTAAAACGTACTCAGAATCCGCAGGGAGTTTGCATTGATAGCACACGTATTTAAGTATTACGTGGGGAAATTCATAACCCGGGAGTAGTGTCTCGCCTTGAGTTTTACGTGCCAGAACAATATGTGTGGAGGCGCCGTCGCCCACCATTGCTGGTAGTGCCGACGGCCAGGACCAACCTGTTGGCCAAGACACCGCTTACCCGAGCAATCCGTACATTAATGAGGTACATGACAGACTCGACATATTCCAGATTCGACATATTCTCATGTCGTATGAGTGAGTTCGCAAAAGTTATGTGTTTGCTATCTTATAATCTATACTAATATTATAAAGCTGAAGAGTTTATTTGTATGTTTATTTATTTGCACTAATCTCAAGAATTTCTTTTTTTGTTTGATAGTCCATTTACCGAGGAAGGCTAAAGGCTATATAATATCACGCTACGACCAATAGGGTGTCAGCAATAATAATAAACGTTACCAAAACGGGAAGAGACCTTATTTTTGAGAGCTTCCGTTGCGTACCTACGCTGCGTAAACAGTTAAAGTTACGAGATCAGCTATTGCGGAGAACAACAGTATTTTCTTCTCCTTGTTTGATTAATAATGATTTTTCTTCAAATTACGCTAGTAAGTAATAATTGTTTAGTGATTAATGTACAAATGATTAATGTTTTAATATTGATCTTGATTGCCACCCTATCGCATTGGGTATAAACCTGTTATGATAGGCGTGAAATTTTAAATAAATAAATAATAATTTTCTAATACTTAAGGGTAATTTCACTAATTTCACCGGTTACTAATAAAATTTCAAATAGTATATAGTAGATATGACATATAACGGTATCCAAGAGATGAAAGTTTCTGATATGTTTTCTTTTTCTCCATCAAACTCCGCTTTATCTGTCAAATATTTCTATTAGCAACTTGTGAAACCAAAAGTTGTAGCTTATCAGTAGGTACAGGTGAAACAGGCTTTTCAATAATTTATGTGCGAGATAAATTTAGACGACCGTTCTGGTGTAGAAGGTGTCTGGTGTGTCCGGGTAGCAGAAGAGCACGTAAGCCGTCGATCCCGGTTGTTATCATAGACACCTGATAACGATCGTTACCCACTATAAGGAAATTATCCGCCAACCCGCAGTGGAGCAGCGTGATGGATTAAGCTCCAAACCTTCTTCTATATGGAGAAGAGGCCTTCGCTCAGCAGTGGATTGTTTACAGGCTGATACAGAGATAAACTATACGAGAAACCGGTGTAGGTATCAAGCTTTACTGTACAATACACAAGATTATAAAAACGACCAACATTGTCCATCTTGCGACAAGTTCATTAGCACGTGCGAATATCTTCAAGTGTATAATATTTCATTGCATTTTACGACAGTATTAACGTGAATGGCTCCCTTTATCCACAAGACATCTAGACACTATCTTTGACTTTGGTCATTTGTAGTGACAGCTTGTTAAAATTATGAAGGTAATTTCTATAGCGTGAGTACAATTTGTTTAAGTATATAAGGGGGCCATCCATTAATTACGTGAGACAATTTTGGTGATTTTTTGACTCCCCCCCCCCTCATCCTTTTGGTAAGATTTCTTGAGATTTTGCTCGACCCCCTCCATACCACCCCTAAACGCGTATTGTAATTAATGGATGCCCTCTAAGTGAAGTTAATTTTATTATTTATTTATTATTATAAATAAATAATAAATATATTTTTGGGGATGGGATATTTACCAATTGATTTTTATTGTTTTATTTTTATATTGACATTATAGGTATGTATCACCAAATTTGTTTTTTTTTTAGTAATGTAATGTACTTGTAAAATAATGGACAAAAGTATATTTGAAATTAATTTAAGTCTTTTTTACACTTTAATATAAACTTACAATTAGAAAAATCCGATTTAAAATATTAGTATAGTATAATTATAGATGTTGTAAGTGTCAAGTTTTTTTTTAAATTCAAAACGACCTAAAGGGTATGGTAGCTTATTCCGTAACCGGCGAAGGCTCCGAGCCGTCTGCCCGCAAAAAACTAACACGAGTATACCACCGGCTCTTTATAGAAATCCGTATAAAAGTGGGGCATGAATTATTTTTATTTTAAATTATGTATATAAATATTTATTTGAACACATTTTAATTTTTTTATATATCAGTATTTAAAATTAGACTTTTAGCAATAGATTAATAATTAATATTAAAGTTAAAAATAAGTTTATTTAAAAAAATTCTACTCGTTTGTGAGAAAACCAAAAGAATAAAAAAAAAAAACTTAAAATAAGTTTTGCAGGTAAATATTAAGTATATATTATTATCGTAAAATTAATTCATAGATATTTTTTATGTTTATAGAAAAAAAAAATTGTTTTATTATAGAAAAAAGTACATAATATTGAGTGAGCCTTTGTTTTAATATTCTATGAAATTTTACGAAACAAAATGGCGTGAAAAACTTTTTTTTTATATTCTTCTACCATAGGTACATTGCAAAGATACATACGCCCAAATAACAAAAAAAAACACTTTATATTATTATCTTTATAAATTTACAAAACATTTATTGCTAACCAAAATATTTTTTACAGATAAGTATTTCAAAATGTCATAAATAAATAAATTTAAATTAATTCCAAGCATTATGGTTTTATAAAACCTGTATCGGTATAATATTATGCAATTTATATTTATAAGGTAACAGAAAAGCAGACAATCGTATCGGCGTGTTTTTGTGATAAGACGGGATATAATAAATTAGTATTATTAGAACTAAAAATAAATATTGATTTAAATTAACAACATTTTTAGGATTTATAAGTTACAAATACATTGTTAACCGGTTTCCTATTTTTTAACTTTTGATTGATTCAAAATAATAATAATTAATTTTATTGAAATTATAAAATATAATGTTTTTAAAGTACAAATTAATGAACAATATATATTTTTTTATTTCATTACGTAATACGACTTTCGATTTCAATAAATACAAAAAAATGTGTTAAAACTACGAATTTTAAATTGCAAAGAAATATACGGAACGCAATACAATCGTTTCACTCTTGATATATTTTTTTTAATCGTCCACCATTTTATTTCGCGTTTTTCATAGTTATACTTTATACAACGAGGCATGAATCGTTTTTGTCGGTTTTACAATAATATTTACATAAAATTTCTTTCGACCACACGTATGGAGTCGGGGAAAAAATTTAACATTTAAAAATGCATTTATAAATGTAATTTTTTTTTTTTACAAAACAGGTAATTGTTTTCAACATGCAATATTCAATACTTGATATTAATGTTTATTGTTACCATGATATGACTTTAATTATAAGTCTGTGCGCGAAAAACTAAAAACTACTACACGGATTTTCATACGGTTTTCACCAATAGATAGAGTGATTCATGAAGAAGGTTTAGGTGTGCACACCCCGGACGCAGCCGGAGCAGGGCTAGAATATAATAAAAGTATGTGAATGATTAGTGAATCGTTTTAACAAAACTACGTAACTATGTATAAAAAATTAAGTTAAGCTAATTTTCAACTTATTTCAATAATCCGAATTTCGGATTCCGATTCCGATTGATTTTAACCGAATTTCGGATTCCGATTATTTCAATAATCCGAACATATAAAACCTTTGCTTTAGGATAACTCGTATGTTTTTTAAAGAATATGAAAAGAGTTTATTTAGAGAACTATTTATTATACAAAATGTATTGTTACACAAATACACACAAACAAATCTTACCGACACAAACTTTTTTTCAGTGATTTAAATCGATATATTTAAAAAGTATTTAAGTATTATATATATAAACACATCCAATGTAAGTACGTACACAAGCGAGATTTTTTTTAATAATTTAAAAATATGTTCTAAAAAAACTATTTAATTTATACTTATAACGCAATCAAACAAAGCCTATGCACGCAAGTAACAATAAGTATATAAATTGTAGAACTTATAAACACACAAACAAATCCACACACACACACACACGGGTTCGCCGCTACACTTGTGAGTGCAAGTTTTTTGCTCCGTAGCATGTGAGCGTTGTTTTTCCAACATTTCCACGGTTTTTCCGATCTCCATACAGACTCTTGTTTTTGCGTTGCACATCGACCGACCAGTTTTGATACTTGCACCGCGTTTTACTTTACTCGTTGTTAATTAAGTGTTACAAGTTGGAAATATTTTTAATTAAATAAGTTTATTTTGCATATTTTGTTTTTTATGCAAACAGGAGTTGAGTTATGGAATTGCATTTTAAGGTTACTTGACTTTTAAGATGTAAAACCATATATTTTACATAATGGTATATTGTTTTTTATTTGTTTATTTTAATACATTTAATTTAGTGATAACTTTGCTGATTTTTATTTATTACATTAATATTGTATTTTTTCTATATATCATTGTTATTACTTAAAAATTATTAATATAAATAAAGATAAAAAAATACTGGCTTCTACTTGTTTAAAAACTATACATATTGTACTTTTATATATTTAATATATAATTTAATTATCTAATATGAATTAAGTCCTAACACAAATATCAAAACATGTCCATCCAAGTGACGCATTAAGAAGCAGAGTGGCAAACAAAAAGTCATACTAAGACAAAGCGGCCCCGATGGTGCAGAAAAACACAAATTACCTTGCAACGGCTTCGAATCCCATCGCATGTGATGTGAATTCTCTTTGTAACTTACCACGGAACAATGTTACACTAGAGTGGCGTGATTTACTTATTAGTATATTTACAAATAATGTAAAGTTTTTAAAAAAGTATTGGTTTTTAATGGGGTGAATAGAAAAAGTTTTTTTTTTTTTACTTATAGTTAATTAGAAAGCAGATTATATATTACTAGCTTTCCGCCCGCGGCTTCGCCCGCGTGGAATTCGGCTATATCGCGCGACATGGTAAGCCTACTGCCCGATACGCCCCCCCCCCCTTTCCCCGTGCACGCTTTTTTGTCTTTGTCTTAAACAATTGAACAATCTTACATGATTTATTTTTATGTTTGACAATTAGGAACTTCTATACAAATTTTCGTCCCCTATTTCAACCCCTTCTACCCTTATTTTCGCGATAAAAAGTATCCTATGCCCTTCCCGCACGCGCACCCCAGCCTTGGTGACGCCCCCGCTCTTCGCAACGGCCCGTGCAGCAGAAATCGTAATATTTTAATTTCGCCATAACTTCAAAACCAAACGTCCAATTTTAATCATTCAAAGACCAAATATTATCTACATAAACTGTACTTAGTGATGAAATGAATTTATTTTGATAAGGATTAATAGCATGAGTAAAATAAACGCGTTTAAATGTAGTCCAAAAAATTCAAGATTTTTAAATAAAAAAATGGTTGTTGTGCCTCACTCGACATAGATAGGTATAGTGTGTCGCGGACTTTATTGTAGATATTTATAAGATCTACAATTAATTGGAACATTTTATGGATCTATCTTTTATAGTTTAGGCAGCGTACGCAAAATAAGTAACTTTTCTGGTTAATTTCTTACACCTTGTGTCCGAAAAACCCAAATATCTTACGGAACCCTATTTTTTCCAAAATAAAATATATCCTATGTTACTCGTGGATAATGTAGCTTTCAAATGGTGAAAGAATTTTTAAAATCGGTCCAGTAGTTTTTGAGCCTATTCATTACAACCAAACAAACAAACAAAGTTTTCCTCTTTATAATATTAGTATAGATAACTTATTAATATTATGAAGGTAATTCTTGTAGCATGAATTCAATTATTTTATTAAGTATGTAAATTAAGTCGAATTTATTAGTAATTTAAAATATGGTTGATTGATAAAATATTCATTTTTATTAAAAAAAAAAAAAAAAACTTATAAGAGAAAGAATTATACCTGATAATTAGAAGAGTCTAGAAGTAGTAGCCTATTTAACAAGATATCCTATTTAAAAGTACCGTGTAACTTTAAGGAGCTAGCTTTGATAGCTAACAAATACTTATTACACGGAATCGTTTTAAAAAATAAATATAACTTCAAGCTCTTGGTAAGGGAATCTAAAATTATTCTAATTTTTCATTTCTTTTTCACTGGTATTGAGACGTAAAACGTTACGTATTTCCCATGTTTATTGTTAATCATTAAATTCCTGATATTTCGGTACTTAACTATTGCAAGCGCCATGGTTTCTCGCTTCTCTCTTACTTATCAACTTTACTGTACTGTACTGTAATTAAACCCACTGGTGAGCGAAGGCCTCTTCTCCATATAGAAGATGGTTGAGAGCTTAATCCACCATGCTGCTCCACTGCGGGTTGGCGGATAAAATCCGGAAATGATAACAACCGGGACTGGCGGCTTTACGTGCTTTACGTGGTGGGGAGACTCTCAAGGACATGCACCCAGACCGGAAACAAATATTTATACAAATACAAATATCTGTCCCGAGCGGAAATCGAGCCCGCGACCGTCGGCGCACGGCGTTAAGTCAACTACTTGCACCACTACAGCAGAATGCCAGTGTTCATAAACATATTAAATAACCCCGTTCAGTGGCGTAGCATGACTTAGATGGGCCCAGTATCAAAATCTGTAAAGGAGGGGTGAAGGGTAAAGATTATTAGGATTTTTTTAAGGCTTTAGATGTTTGCGTAGATCATCGCAAAAAAGGTCGTCGCTATCTCACACCGATATTCTTCTTTGCGGCTTATATTAGAAAAAAAAAAACATTACTCCGTCGGCCTATATGTATTCCAAAAAAAAAAAGTGTGGAAACCCAAGGCAGTTGCCCCGGTTGCCCTCCCCTAAATCCGGTCCTGGATCTACGAGTATAAACAAGTTTGATAGTCTTTCATGTCCCTACACGTTCGGGGCCTCTGTAGGTCGGGGGCCCCGTATCATTGATATGGCTGATACGGCGGTAGCTACGCCTCTGATCCCGTTTTACATCTCAATACTAATGTTAGTGACGTTGAATTATTTTATTTAGATTAAAAAGCCTAAACAAGATTTAATACTATTGTAACATTTATTCGCTGTAACCGATGTCACTTCCACAGTCCGCTGTTCCGCGGCTAGTTCTACGTTTTTATGTTTATCATTCGGAATTAAGTCTCGCAAAAAACATTCTGATTGTTGTAGGAAATGCGATGCGGACAAAAACAATGCCTTTTCATTCGTTGCAATCGAGTCCGTGGTTTTGTGCTAGCTTCTGAATACGTCCGTTCATATCATTACAAGATGTGACTCGTTGTTTTAACCATGGTAGTATTGTAATAGTAATGTATTTAGATATGTTAGTAACCAAATCTTATCCTTAAGCCTTTTAAAACGACAATCAACCCTCCCCCCCCCCAGCATGTAGTTTCAAAAATGTTGGAATAAATCTTTTTTTTTATTTTTTATTGTTATCAACAGCATAAATACCAATTTTGATGTATCCATAGAAATATTATGGATGTATCTAAAGAAATCTAAGAAAAAATATCTAAGAAATAACATACTTTCGAAACTTTAAGCACCGTTATTTTCTTTACTTAGGGTAGTTTTATAAAATCCTATCTTTCAAATTTGGATCATATTAATCTTTAAAAAGTATAAATGTTTAGTTATGTTTATTTAAAATGTTAAAAATTTGTAGTAGTCTGTAAAAAGTCAAGCTAACAACCCTTAGTTAGATAGTAATCATTAAGGTCCAATAATGTAACGTTAAGAATTTTGGAGGTCTACAATTCTAAACCTATCTTATGTTAATTGGGAAGGTTCTGCAAAAGTAAAGTATCATTATTTCTTACTAATAATAACAAAGTTGGTAAGAGAAAGAATACAAAGTTTTGTTTTAGTATTTTTTTTTCCTCTAAACAGTATAAGTAATTGGATTCCGAACTGATTATCGTTATTTTTTTTTCTTTTTAATATTTTAATAGTTTATAAAAGAAAGTTGTATTAAAACGGCAGAATGTTACTATTTTTTTATTAAGGTTTTTTTTTTGAATTGTGATACGAAATTGGATTCCCAAGTATTATTTTTTAAATATTTCAATTGAAAATTGGCATGTTGAACGCTACTTGAACTTTGATATGATAATTTACTTTTTTATAATTAAAATGTTTTGATAAAAAATAATTATTCTTAATGTAACTTTTTACGGACTCATAAAATATGTATTTAAACTCTCAAATGAGACCTTTACATTAATAGAGACAATCGATTAAAAAAACAAACTATGGTCAAAGAAATACTTAATTGATCATTCAATAGCACACAATTAATTTGCAAAGGTGCCAAATGCCAGAGTAAATAGCTCTATTTATTTAATGTCTAAAAATATAAATGTCCGCCATTTTGTTCCGAATTTGGCTACCGCCATAATTGTATAAAGTAACTAGTTCATACCCGCAACTTCGTCTGCTTATATGTGTGTGCAAAACAACTTCTTTACGATTTCACTATAATTGTTTACGTAGTAAATCTAGCTGCTAGACTGATCGAACGACGCGTTGGCGCAGTGGTCACAGCTACTGACTGATTCGCTAGCGGTCGCGGGCTCGATACCCACACATGACAAATACACTCATTTGCAAAAAAAACGGGCGGTTTCGATTTTCTTCCTGGCTGAAAAAAATAAAATACCAAAAAGGTTTTAATCATTTGAACATGTTACTGGCCAGTTATAAAAGTGCCATAATGTTTATAAGAGTACATTCCAAATTCAAATTTTTGACTGAGCCTGGTTTTCAAAGAAAATAACTTTTTAACTACATTTTGTGGCGCGAATTCCCTATAGTTAATATCGACTCTAATTAACTTTTTGTCAATTTTTATTAAATTATCTGGTGTCCTTGACATTTAAAAGTATTGTTATTGCTGTTTAGCAATCTCGAAAATGGTAGATAAAGTGATAAAAGCGAGCAAAATTATTGCGCTGCTTGAAGAAGGTTGCAATCAATGCTTCGTGGCTCAGAGGCTAAATGTGAGTGGGTCGACAGTTCAAAGGACCTGGCAGCGCTATCAAGAGACCGGTTCCGTCAAGAGAAGGCCTGGTTCTGGCAGAAAGACATGTACCGAACCACGGGATGATCGTTTTCTAGTTAGTCAAGCGTTGAGAAATCGCAAATCTTCTTATGTGGACCTCAAGAACACCCTCGAAGAAGTAAGAAATGTGCAAATTAGTCTATGGACGGTCAGGAGGAGGATTCTCGCTGCTAATATACACAGTCATCGCCCGGCACGCGGCCCTAAATTACTCCGTGGACATCGAGTTGCCAGGCTTAGCTTCGCTCGAAATTGTGTGTCATGGACTCATGAAGACTGGGATAGGGTATTGTTCTCCGATGAAGCCAGGATATCTCTGCATGGTGAAGACCGACGTCGGCGAGTGCTACGTAGACGAGGAGAACGCTTTGCAGAGGCATGTTTTGAAGAAATCACACCTTATGGAGGGGGCTCTGTTATGTTTTGGGCAGGAATAAATTCTATGGATCGTACGGAGTTAGTCTTCATCGAAAACGGTACACTGACTGGACACCGATACATAACGGAAGTTCTAATTCCTTATGCACAACCCGCTTTAACCGCTCTTGGCGAAAACTCAATTTTTATGGACGACAACGCTCGCGCCCACCGGTCTGGCGGTGTGGATGCGTATATGCTAGAAGTCGGAATTCGTCGTTTGGACTGGCCAGCTAGAAGTCCGGACCTCAATCCCATAGAGCATGTCTGGGACGTTCTGAAGCGACGAGTGAGATCAGTGCAGCCGGCTCCGCAGACCATCAGAGAGCTAAAGAATGTGATTACCGCGGAGTGGGAACGTATTCCCCAAGAAACCATAAAAGATATACTCACTAGCATGCCCAGACGAATGCAAGCTGTGATTTCAGCAAGAGGGGGTCACAGTCAATACTAAACTTTTATCTGCTTTTAATGTATTCAAGAAAAACAAAGAAATTAACGCGTTTCATTTTTATTTAGCGAGCAGGTACAATAATAGTGTTTTGAGCTTAAACATTATTTCTTAATAATTTAATTAAAATGTTATGATAAAACTGATGAAAACTATTCCTTCCTAATTAATTTATAAAATTCTGAGGATAACAATACCTAAAATTGTCAAACAAACTAATAGTAACTATAAAATAGTTCTTTGCTTAAGTGCCCGTTTTTTTTGCAAAAGAGTTTATTTGTATAGGACCATACAGATGTTTGTCGTGGTCTGGGCGTTTGTGCTTGTGTATTGTGTGTTTCCGGACCCCCGACACAGGATTCAAATCCCACTGGGGGCCGTTGAGTGTGAGACGTTTATTTATTATTTATTTATTATAGCGTAATAACTCAACTTCTAGACGGTGTATCGAGAGGAAACCTAAACGAGGTTTGAAGTTAGACCTCCATTATCACAGCTGTGAAAACAACGTCCAATTTCGTACAGTAGATTGAAAACTACTCATACTCTGAACAATAATATCAAATGTACATATATATGTATGTATGTATGTGTGTATATATAAGTTTAAGGATTGGAAAATACATTTTCATTTTTATTTAGTATAGTCTACTGAATATTTTGTCCATTTTTATCTATCTATTGTGACCACCTTTGTTAAAATGCGATGACTTTTGTTTTAATTAAGTACTTATGTGATATGTATTGTTCTCATGTAAGTGGAGGTATGAGAATAAATTATTTAAACCTGAATCTAGATTTTGTATGATGCGGGAACAAACATACAGACAGACAGCAGACATATAAGAATAATTCTTGTTGACTTCTATTGCTCTCATAAAGACCCCTGTCCCCTTTAATTCGTTTTTTCTTAATATATCTCATGTAGACATTACTGTATCAGCCTGTAAACCACCCACTGCTGAGCGAAGGCCACTTCTTCATATAGAAGAAGGGTTGAAGCTTAATCCATCACGCTGTTTCACTGTGGGTTAGCGGGTAATTTGCCTACCACGAGTAACGATCGTTATCAGGTGTCTTTGATAACAACTGGTACCGACGGCTTTATGTACTCTCTGAGGCACGGTGGGGAGACCCACAAGGTCATACACCCAGACCGGAAACAAATATTTGTAGAAATACAAATATCTGTCCCGTGCGGGAATCGAAACCGCGACCGCCGGCGTGCGGCTTTGAGGCAACTACTCGCACCACTACACCAAAATGGTCGTCGTACAGACATTGGCCGGTTACAATTTTATCATACGTAGTTTAACATTTCGAACTTACTTGATGATAATCCATTACGTAATTATTAAAAAAAAGTACTGGAATTTATTTTATTGCGCATTCTCATTTTTAAAATATGTACACATATCTTTATCACATAATACTTAAAAGGTTTTTTTTAATATACCAAAATGCTTAATAGAATTAAAAGCAGGGTCGCTTTGTATTCAGGTCCACGAGGCCCGGGCCTAGAGCCCCGCGCTTCTAGGGGCTCTATCAAGTTTGATAAAATTATTTAAAAAAATAATTTATTTGAAAAAAAGAACGAAAAGTTGTTATTTTTAAGGCAGTGATTTAAGTTTTTAAATAACTTAGAGTGTATTTATGGGTTATGGTATTCGCATGTATAATAAAATCGCACAAAAAATTTTGGAATTGTCTCAACATAAAGTACAATGGCGAAAAAGTTGTTGATAGAATATCCCAAGCGTCTATAAATATCTTAATGACTAATGTAAATAAAATAATTTCTTACGTTTTTTCAATATATTTTTAAGATCTGTGTAAGTCTTGGGAAAATATCATTTTTAATGAAAAAACATTTGATTGAAAAATGATTTGACATTTCATTTGAATATGAAGTACCTAACGATGGTTCCGTTGAATGTTCCCAAGCGTTTATAAATGTCTTAATGACTAATGTAAATAAAATAATTTCTTACGCTTTTTCAATATATTTTTAAGATCTGTGTAAGTCTAGGAAAAATATCATTTTTAATAAAAAAACATTTGATTATTGTAAAAATGATTTGACATTTCATTGGTATGAAGTACCTAACGATAGTTCCGTTGAATGTTGCCACATGGTAATAAATCTTCTCTCATTAACATACACGAACTTTTGCCTTTAAATAAATATTACACGTTACACGTATTATATTGCATCACGTTACACGATTTATATTGTATCAATCCGAAATCTTGTTTTATTACAAAGAATAACGCGTTATTTATTTATTTACTAAGCCCAATTATTTCATGAATACAATAATAATTCGTAATAAGAAAATAATGTTTTATTTTATAAACATGCCTTTCTTCTATTAGAAAAAATGAGCAGATACTCTGGCTATATATGAGATCCACTGTCTTTATGCCACGTATCTGTAGATAAGTGGTTTCTAGAGTCTGCTTTTTAACCTAGAGGCCGCACTTTCATTTTTTGCAGGGAACAACCATTTTGTATGCCATTGTAAACTGTTTCTTATTTGGTTAAGACCTTGCGGGCTGCTCATCTGATTATCTGATAAAAAGATGATCCCATGCTGCAAAGGGCACGATAAATGGATGGTTCTCGTAATTAACTATCTTTGGTGATTATCGTTACAGAAAAATCTAAACAGATGCTGGCTGACTGAATCTAGACAGACCACCTTTAGGTCTAGAAATTCTAAGAGCAGGGATTATTAGATCTGTTGACCTACAGCGTTCATGATTTAAGAAGATGAACGTCTTTGTCAATCGTCAATTTTATATCATCTACAGCTAACGCTGATGTACCTGAGTAGGAAATACCTAAGGACAGGTAACAAAGAAAATCGCCGAATATGAAATATTTTAGGCCTGAGGGTTAAAAACAAGCTAATAATTTTTTATTTTTCTGTGAGTGTGTCAAAAGTATAGATATACCTACTACAATGTTTTGTAATCAATCTATCTAGTTATTTAAAATATAGTTTCGGACTATATTTAACATGTATTTGACTAAGTTTTTGATTAGGTACCTACAAATTGTCGAAACGTAACCTCTTAATGTTCAACCTGGAATATCTTTAATTCATTACTTCTTTCGGTGGTGCTTCTTTAGGCAAAAGTGATCAGGAATTTAAGTACTATATTATTACATTTTTTTCATTAGTAGACGCTAGAAATTTATGCCAACAAAAATTTGTTAGGGGATCTGCCATTGTCCTTTAAAGACTTCATTAAAAAAAATTAATAGATAAAGCGTATTACTCGTATACTTCGGGATAAAAAGTAATCTGGAACAGCGCAAGACTATCTCTAAGATAATAATAAACTATCTCTGTGTACAATTTCACACAGATCAATCCAGGCTTTCTGTCGTGTTTGGTAACAAACTTTCGCGTTTAATGTAGTAGTAGGAAAATAACGTTTTAATGACATTAATGCTTAATACAAGATTAATATTTTATATTACATAATAGATAATAAAAATAAATCTTAAAAAATTATTAAAATATTCCTTCACTTCAAGAAAACAAACAATTACGTGTTTAATTTTATGAATATTTCAACCCTTTTACTGTCGAACTAAATATTAAACTGCAAAAAATATATATTAATAAGTAGCTATGCCCCGCGGTTTCATTCGCGGTAGCTGGCACTTTATAGTAGTAATAATTTGGTAAACGTCTTATAATATTTTTAATTTGCTTCAAAGTCTCTCCAATATTTAAAAATTTAATATTGACAGTAAAAAAGAGCAAACTCTAAATATACCTAATCGAAATAACAAATATTATTCATTCAAAACAAATTAAACATACCGTAATGTTTAATTTATAAAGGCGAGAAATACTTAAGTAATTTCTTAATTTATTCAACATCTAATAATATTGTTTTATTTACTTTTCACGACGAAAAAGGCGATGAGTTATGCGAAGAATTTCGCGATACATGCCAGATGTAAATTAAAAATTATAATTAGTGTTGCTATATTTAAAAATTCGAATAATATATTTCATTTTCTTTTTCTACTCTTATTTTTGAGTTATACTTATAATTACGTTACTAGAATTCAAAAATATAAGATTAATAACATAATTACCTACATATAATAAGGTACCAACTTATTAAAATATAATTCATTTTTACAGATAAAAAGTTTAAAAAAAATCAAAATGAGCGTTATTTCCCAGTTTATTGAACGAAATTCGATTTTACATTAATTCTATCCCACAGAAGTCATTACTACTTCATTGCCAGAAGTCATTAATACTAATTATATTTATAATTTATACTTAACCCCAGTCCCCCTATTCTATATGCTATTACCTTGATACTAAGTAGTTTTGAGGATCTGTTATAACAATGTTTTTCTTATCCCTTAAAAATAATATATAGTTATAGTAGGTTCATTATATATAATTATATATTGCATAATCTTAAATGTTTATTTCTAATTGAATTTCATTTGCAGGATTTTTTTATTTTAGTCTTAGCCAATAACATTGATGTTTATTTTAAAAACAAAAAACAATATATATATATATATATATATATATATATTCTTTCGCAAATTACATATAAGGTCGTTTATTTATGATAAAAAATTAAAATATAAGACCGTTGAAGCAGTTTTTTGCTTATTACCGGTTTTTAAAAATGACTATATTTTTTAGTTTAAATAATATTAATGTACGTGTAAAGAACTTGTTTAACAATTGTGACTTACTGGTCCCATTCACGTTACGACCGATGATCTTATTGGACCCGTTCGGTTGCGCGGGGGTGTGCGGGGGAGCACCCCGTCCCGTTTCCTCGCCTGGACTCTCCATGTCGCCCTTCTCACTCGCACACATTAACGCGCCAATTACAAACTTCACTATTCCTCAATCATAAATCATACCGCTCGATAAATAACACAATTAAAACTAATAAAAAAAAAAATATTAAAAAATAAAAAGATTAAAATGTCAAGTTATCAAGCGCGGTTCGATTTGGAATTCCCGCGCTCTCGCGTGCGGTTAGTCGTGACGTGTACGTAATGGAGTGCGCGTCGCGACTGAACGCATCGGGCCGCGGCGGAGCCCTAGCTGTCGTGCCAGTGCAGCTGCAACGCCCCGCCCAGCACCCCACAGCCCCTCCATGTGGCCCCACAATTTCCTTGCCCTCACTTACATAAAAAAGAATATAAAGGACAGACCGAATTTCTGCTAATGTATGCCTTTGAGTCTATATGAAGGGATCGAAAGGGTAAGGGACGACGGGTCGAGTTTTGAACTTTTTAAATTGTATTCGTAATGTTTTGTTTCTCATAACATAATAACGAACATTATAGATAAGAAATAATTTTCTTTTAACACAAGAACGTTACTTATTTGAAAAAATTTTGCTAGTAATCGGGTCAGCAAAAACCTTGAATAGATATTGTTTTGACATTTACGGAAAATCATCAATTGAAAATTGGTCGCGCAGGTATTGTATATAATTTTTTTTTCAATAACATGAAAGCAGGTAGAAGCAGAACGCTTGTAACCTATATTTCAGTCTTAATTCGCGTTTTTTGTACCATGGTACCGTTGGCGGCGGCCATTTTATAGGTTTTTTATAGTTACCACGAAATGGTCGGTTTCGAGTCGGCCGCGAATTAAGCTTTTGCAAACTGATTATCATTTTTAATTTATTTCGGCACGAAAGACGTATGGCGGCGCTTCGTATTTTTTTTTTAATTTGGGGTTAAGATTTATTTGATGAATTATTATATTACTTTGTTTTTAAGTAAAGATAATGATATTAAAAATATATCTTTATTATTATAAAAATATCAGGATTATTATCAGGTTGACAATGTACTTAGGCATTAGACGTGGGTCGCGGTCAAAAACAGCGAGAAAAGTCCTATGGTTATCTTATTTTAGTTAAATCCAGGTTATTCTGTAAGTTTCTCCAATTTGAAGGATTGTAATCATCTTACCTCCTTTATATTATAAATTTTATAGGACCGATTCTATGTAATATATATTATAAAATATTAACTGTACTAATCCTTACTACACTTTTAATAAAACTGTAATATATACTTACAACGATTAATTGATCAATATTATCATATCAGTTACTGGATGACGGATGTCCACCGCTTGAGCTTTGTATTGTTGATCATTTTGATACCAATACTCGCCACGTTTGGTGAAGCTGCTACCCATCACCATCTGGTTTGGTGGACAGTTTTGCTCAAGATTTTGGCCTCGCCTTTTGCGACACCTCAGCACTATTCTTGGACTGTTGGGACTATTCTAAACTACTGACTATTTCTAGTATTAAAATTTTGTTTTGAATTTTAATGAAAATTAAAAATTGTTCGGATGAATTGCTAGCATATCTTCGTTTTTTTTTTTTTTTTTGTATAATGCATATTTTATCGTGTTGTAGGTTCCATCGGCGTAATGAATTTAGTAATTAACATATCAATAGAAAATAACGTTCAAACTTTGGCAGTAAATACTTTGGTTTCGTTCATATAGAATTTAAAACAGATTAATACATAAACATATAAAGAAAGAAATTTTCTAAATTCTAAAGTTACTATATCAAATATACTTCAGTACAATATACGTTTATAATACAAGTTTAAATGATACAAAGAGAGGAAAAAATAATAAAGATTCGGGACAGACGTATAGACGCTCCAGGCACTGCATATCATAGTAAACAAGTAAATATTATTTAATTTTGAATTTTGATGTTTGTTTGATATAAATTGCAAATTATTCATAAGAATTGTTATTGTACATTATAAAATACAGACTTAATTATGTTGTAGGTTCATTCAGCGGGGTCAAAATTTATAATAGAATATTTTTCCAAAAAATGATATGAACAAGTTTAAATAATAGCGGATGATACCTTAGTTGTTTGTTTGTTTCAAGAAAATAATAATTCAGAAATTGTTTTTAAAAATTAAAGCTGTACTTAATGAAGTTGGAAATATAAGGATACTAATTAGACACTCTATGTAAAGGTAAATAGAAAAGAAAAAGTTTGTTCACCTCACTTATAACCTAGATTATGTAAATTATATATATGGCCTTTCACTTATGTATAACAATAAATTTGTAGATGCCTGAAGAAGATCTAATAAAAGATCGAAACGTCGCATGAATTTGCAATTGGTGTTTTTGATTGGTACCTGATGTCCTCTTTCCTGCTAACCAACAACATTATTATTATTATTTGAAATACGATTCATTATAAGCTGACGTTTATACTTTATTTTATAAACTTAATGGAAGGGATGAAGCGAAGGAATTACGAACGATGTTGCGGTAGAGCTCGTTATCTAATATTATAAATGCGAATGTCACGTGGGTAAAACCGTAACGCCGAGCTTATATTATATATAATCTAGCTAAATAGCTTTTAGCTAGGTTAGCTCAGGGTGAACTTGAATTTTTAATATTTATCATTCTTACTTTAAAAGACTTTCAATATAAGTTTTAACATATTAAAACTATGTGAGTTTAACTAAATATCTGTAAAAATAATTAAAATTTCATCATCAAAAAATACTTTATTCAAATAGACCCCACGAGCACCTTCGAATCTTCATTTTACAAATTAAAACTTTAGTGATTATTATTTTTTGTAAAAGTAAAGCTACCACCGATTCGGAATGTAGATTCTGCAGAGAAGAATCGGCAAGAAACTCCACAGTCACTCTTTTGAAAATAATATATAAACTGTGTTTTAGTACAAAATTAGTAATATCTTGCATGAAATACAGCGCCACTAAGTCCACACATCTTAAAAATAATGAACCTTATTTAATATTTTTAATAATATTTATTAGAAAAGTCGCTATTACAGTTTCTAGAAGCTCATTCTCGCTCAAACGCTGACGAAAGCGTTTAATAATGTTAAATATTTCTCAAAAACAAATAATAAGTAAATAGTAGATACTCATTCTGATTAACCCTTTGGCAAAGTTGACAGTGAACCTGTTTTTCGCTCCAGTATTGTGGGTTTGAATTCCCGAGTTTTATCATATTATTTATGTGTGTAGTTATAAAAATATATACTAGTCGGTTTACCTAAAACATGCATTCAGTTGCCTATACTAGGAACAGACGACCATGTATGTATGTTAAATATATTTATATAAATCTATTTCAAACTGATATTTGTAATGATAGAAGCGCAGACATTTTATAAGTTATATCTAATATCAAAGTACACTACGTCATAAAAAAACACCCTTCCGACGGATACAAAATTTAGGATAGGGGTAGATTAGTAAAATCATCTCATCGGTGCTGTGTGCGTCAAGTTTATGTAGACACAGTAACTGCGTGTGTGTGAAAGTTGATACAACAAAAGTTTATAATATAAAAAAGACGTTTAATATATCGCACGCTTATTAATAAACCGAAACAAGTAAAAAAAACACTTTTGTGGGAAATCGCTGTCAAAATTTTGAGCCTCTACCTTGTTGGAGGCATTCTGTCGTCTCTATGATCCATTAAATCGATCATTTTGATCTATTTCACGTGGCGTCCAGATTGTACCTATTCTTTGAACTGAGCTAGTTCATTTTATTAGTAAAAGTAGAAATTAACAAATTTTGACTTATTTCGGTTTATTAATAAGCGTGCGATTATGGCAATACCTTGTTTTTCTAATAAAATCGTGGCATCAAAATGCAATGCAAATCTTTTTATTGAGTGTACTCGCTAAACAAAGCGGTACACCTATTGCTCAAGTGATAACTGCTGAACAATTTGGTCTGAAATTATTAGGCACAGCTAATATTAATTCTGATATCATAACAACACACACAGACACGCACGCACGTGCACACGCGTAACTGAATTGAACTGAATCACCCTGTGAACAACCCACTGCTGGGCAAAGGCCTCTTCTCCACATAGATGAAGGGTCGGAGCTTAATCCGCCACGCTGTTCGACTGTGGATTGGCGGATAATTTCCCTACCATGAGCAACGGTCGCTATCAGATGTCCATGACAACAACCGGGACCGGCGGCTTTACGTGCTCTACGAGGCACGCTGGGGAGATCACAAGGACACACACCCAGACCAGAAACAAATACTTGTACAAATACAAATATCTGCCCCGAACGGGAATCGAACCCGCGACCGCTGGTGTTAAGGCGACTACACGCACCACAATACCAGAACGGTCGTCACACACGTAAACGCACATGAAATTTCTTTTTAATAACAATTCATGGTTAGCCACTTTGACATTACAATATTGCGCCAAAACGGTTCAGTTAATAGTATTTTTTTTAATCGATGTTCACGGGACCAAAACTACTTTACTAACATCACTGACTACTCTAGTTGTTTCTATTTACAGAAATTTCGTATTTGGCGGTGAAGAAATTTTCAGTGTAAAAGTCCGTGGAAATCTTTAAGATAAGTGACTGGTTTGAGATGCAAGCTAAGTTCTGAGACTTAAATCAAAGCAGCAGTAATTAAGCTTGTACGCAGCAGCAGAATACTGGCAATTGATTTATTTTTAGATATATAGAGTCTCCCCGTGACAACGGATCATGTAACTGGTCTGAAATATCGACATATATATATATATATATATATATATATATATATATATATATATATATATATATATATATATATATATATATATATATATACTAGCGGCCCGCCCCGGCTTCGCACGGGTATTTAACAAAAATTTTAAAAATTATAAAAATAAATTTAATTTATACTTTAGCCTCAACAACACGTGGTAATTATGCTGTTAAAATGTAGCTTATATGACACGTTCGTAGATTTACCATAGCAGCGCCATCTATTGATTACTTACTCAACCCAGTCGAAAGGTATCGACATCTGTTAGAATCATTTGGAGTTAACAGATAATTGTGACTGTCAAATAATAACAGACAAATAATTAGCAATAAATTAAAATTGCGACTATAATTTGAAATTTAAACTATCCTATCTCTCAAGTTGGATCGAATTTCACATGGTGTGCGAATTTTATTATAATCGGTTAAGTGGCTTAGGAGTCCATTGAGGACAAACATTGTGACACGAGATTTATATATATTAGAAGATAGATAGATATATATATATATATATATATATATATATATATATATTGTGGTATGTACTCGTTTTTATCTTTAAAAAACAAACTATTTATTTATTGTTAATTTTAATATTAACATCGTTGTCGACATGAAACATTGAACAAAAAAGTTTATGAACGTACTTCCCCTTTATCTTACCAAATTTACACAATTTTTGACGAAAAACTTTGAAAATAACCCTGTCGATTCTAACTTGCACTTATACTTTTTAAGGTAATTAATATTTAAGTTCTATAATATTAAAACAATTTTTTTTTTTAAATTCTAGTAGAGTCAAAAGCCAAATAATTACTTAATTAATTAATAATAATTATGAAGCAACCTCTCTGAGTGTAGAATTAACCTAGAAGAACCGGTAAAAAATTTTATACAGTATGAGATAACTATGTTTGAGTCACACGAGGCATGACATAACAACCTACAGAACACTGTACTGAATCAGCCTGTAAATGTCCCGCTAATGGATAAGGTCCCCTCTCCTTAGGTATTTTATTTATTTTTATTTTTATTCAATAGGAATAGTTACAGGCTACGGATAGATAAGCATGCATAATACAATATAAATGGAAGAATCTTATTTAACACTGAAGCCCTATTATAACTAAACACAACATTACTTACAAATTCAACTCATTATGGTGTTTTTTACAGTCAACAATTGAATTGATATGAAAAAATTAAATAGAATGATATGAATGAATATAATAATTAGATAAAATGAAATTGATTTGATAAAATTAAACAGGAATCATAATAACAATAACAATAACAAATATTAAACATGAAATTGAATAGAATATAAAAATAAATACATTAAGCACTGACTAAAATATCATTGATGTTTTATAGTTATATGATATCATATTATATAGTCGACACATTCTATGTAATGGATTATTTTTTGAAACGTTGTTTAAGGCATGCGGTATGTCAAACAGTTTTTGAATACGTACAGACCTACTAGGAACTATAGTATAGAAGAAAGGTTGGGAAGCTTAAACGATGAGATGACTATAACGATCGCTATCTGGTGTCTATAATAACAACCGAATACCGATTAAATATACACAAATTAATACATGTAACGAATTAATTAATCATAATCTATAATATAAAAATAAGTCGGGTTTTCCTTCCTGACGCTATAATTCCAGAACGCACGAACCAATTTCCACGTTTTTACATTCGTTGGAAAGGTCTCGGGCTCCGTGAGGTTTATAGCAAACAAAATTCAGGAAAAATTTCAACAGAAAAGCAGGAAATTAGGGAAAATCATTTTTCACATACAGCGCCATCTCTGATACATAGCATGTACTACAAACCAATATGGTTTTACAAAAAACGAAGCCATCTGGTGGCGAAACGGAGTTCGCCGGGTTTGCTAGTTAAGTGTATAAAAATTACCTTCTCAAATACGTCTACTACGTGTACCTATATCCAGTATGAATTCCACTAAATACTCGTCACGCTTGGTAGGCGAGTATTTAGAGTTAGTGAGCGCAGAGTGTTATGGCAGGATATGGTAATGATGCTGCCCATCACCATCCTGGTTGGCGTACAGTTGTTCGCACCTCCTTGGCATGGCATTAGTCGCCTTTTACAACACCTCGGCAAGAAGTCAGAGGAAGAGGAGAGGTCAGAACTATTCTATTCTGCCGGTCACTATACGGTAATAAATAAATAAAATAAATTTACTTGTTATATGATAATTATTTGTCTAGAAAAAAAAAACTATTTAATATTTATTTGTGAAGTTCCATTCTTTTATAATCATCACAGACAAGCGAGTCGCCTTTTCTTCTTCAAGAACAAGATAACTAAAAGTTTTTCCCGCGGTTTCCACAAAAAGCCATGTTCCCACAGAACGAGTAGCCGTTAGTCGATCATCATATTGACATATTTCCCGCTACCGTCTCAGACAACCTTTCACCGTCTCGAGGAAAAACCGACTCTGCCTTAACCACTGCTCATATTATTTACAGAAAAACCTTAGGCCATTAGACGGGCTTGATCTTACTCATACAATTGAATAGAGCGGTTCTGTTACAATCGTGTCGTAATGGTAACTCAGTGATTTTTCAATAATTTCACAATGTTTTGTGTTGTTGTACATGTTGTAATAATAATCTTTTGATGATACATCAATGAAATTATATAAAATATTTAAAAAAAACTAACGTTACTTAGCGTTTAATAATTTCTAAACGGTATTTTTATTGTAGGTATTCGTATATCACAAATTCAATGTTATTCTTATTATTGTTATGATGTCATAATTTAATTTAATTTAATTTATTTTGTTTCAGACATAGTCCATATATTAATATTTGTAAATATTACAAAAACAACTTATATCTAATGTTAATGAATCAATATAAATATAAAAAAAGGATATAAAATATTTGTATAAATACAAATATCTGTCCCGATCGGGACTCGAACCCGCGACCGCCTACACCAGAACGGTCATCGTATAATAGATGGCGCTTTCTGAATCACGGTTATAGTTATATCCGTACCGTAGTAGTAGTACACAGTAGATGTGGGTAAAATAAAATTTATGTGCGAACGACGCTGCGTGCACAGATAGTAGTTAATAAGAAGCTCTTATAAAATTTATTAATTGGACATTCCACATTCAACAGTATCCTTAGTTTGTTTAGTTATTCTTTGCATGATTTTTTAATTGCAATGATTTCAGTTCCGCTATCCTCCTAGCCCTTAACTAATAGTAACACACTCTCCAGTGAGTATTTTCTCACGATAGACCTCACCTAGGCGCAGGCACAGGCGCAAACATCGCATTTTTATTACGAATCGAAGACCAGTACATCCAGGGATGGATTGAGCCATGTTTTAATACATTTTTTTTTAAATAACCAAAAAGATAATCAAAGGGAGGTTAAGTAGACATTGTTGCAACATACCTATTATGGAAAAAAAATTGAATTAACACCTTACACAAAAAAAAAATCGTCTTCTGTCCCTAAGATAGGCCTTATGCCCCTTATAACTTAATGCCTGTGTTTTAGGTAACAGCCGACAGTACTACATTTTTATTAAATATACATATAAATAATACATATATAAATAATACATAATATATAAATACAACCAGACTCGGGGCGGGAATCGGACCCACAACCCTGGAGCATAACACAGCCAACTGCGCCAACGGGCCAGTCAAATTTGTCTCTTAAAAAATTAGTATCTGTAGGTAATTTTAATCACTTTAATTATATTAAGTTTCCACCTTTAGAGGTGTCAAACAGTCAGTTCAATGATTTCGCATATCATAGAAAGTAAAAAAAAAAAAAACTAGTCGAACATAAACTTTTTTTTTAAAGAGTTTAGTCACACAAAAGCGATAATTACGCTCTATACATCTTCCTTAACCAGAAAACTGGCCTTGTCATACGATAATAAGGTTCATCTTACTCTCAAACCCAGATAGTCCTGAGCCTCGGTTATTGATTACTTTAAAGTAATATAAACCTATGTTTTATGAATTCGGCCCTGAGTGGAGGCGTGTGGCACTTTGTCTTCATGAACCTAAACCCTTTCACCCATGTTATTCGGACTTAAACTGTAAAATGTTTCTTATTAGAAAGTGGTTTGGCTCTAAAATCATTAATCAATATGAAAAATCAATACGAATTCAATCGTATTGGTTTTTTCGATTTTTGTTAGTCTGTCATTCTAGTTAGACATTTACGATACCAAGCTTATTGTAATAATTTCTGTTAGAACGCTATAAGAAAATCTGATATAAATGATGATTTCAAATTTGTTTTATAGTATGCCTTTAAATTTAATTTTAAGATTTATTACTGTTACAACTACGTTTTGATTGTCATTTATTAAAGAAAATTATTTTAATTGGTAACGCCGAGTTGCACGAAACAAATTTTAAATTTAAGTGTTTATTAAACTAATTTAATCACAAGAATCGTGATTATCTGTTGCACAAAACCTACATCTGATTAAGTTAACAAAAAAATTTTGTTTAATTAAAGACCTATCTAACGGATGATTAATTCCAACAGCTTTAAATTAATCATGAGATCAACTAATTTTAAGATTAATTGCAACTTAACTAACGGAAAGTTAGCGACGGTTTCGTGCAACTCGCCGTAAGAGCTCTACATTTTTAAAGGAAAATATTAAAAAATTTCCTTTTTAAACAACGCGATCTTGCTACTTAACGTCTATTTTGAATTCTAATTACAAACTTCTAGTTGGAATTTAAAATAAAATTAAAAATAGAAGAATGGAAAATCTTTATACTTTTTTTAAGAACGAGTGTTTGAAATTAAATCAAAATGAAAAAAATTAGTTTTAATAATTATTATTTCTTTTTCATTTTGTATTATAATATTTAAGTTGCAGGAAAGGTTTTTTTTTTTGAATTAGGTACATAATATAATGACATCATTTTAAGCTTGTAGCAACTAATTAATGTAAATTTTATACATATTATAAACAAGTCTAATTAGCGCGTAGGCACAACAGGAGCGAGGTACTCTTGTCGCAGCCATGTCAAAAGTGTCAATGCAGTTGTTAAAAAATTCCGTCGCTAATAAATCGCCATTCCGAGAAAGACTTTCAATAATATCGTTTTTACCGAACAGTTTTCGGAACGCGTCATCGTTTCGAGTGGAAAAACTCAAGATGGCGGAGCGGCCGATGCAAATCGCTTTGGAAACTCGTAAAAAATAAAAAAGGGAACTCTTAGTATTTCATCGACGTCTCCAGTTATTGTGCGGTGTTATGTTTTTGTGTAGATTCCCGCGTTCGAGGCACGGTCGCTTTTTGCACGCCCGGAGTCTGGGAAGCACGGCGACGTCGCAACTCAGTTCGCGGCAAAAACGAAACGATCCCGCCATAACGCCGGCTAACCGACGCAAAAACGTTGCGACATACGGATAGAATTAATGCGGCAACTCTTTAATTTTCTTCAAGAAAGCGCGGGAGGAAATGGTGTAATGAGTGTTGCCAGACGCAAAAACCATCTGTATAATGACGTTCCTCATTTATCCAGTTTAATTCTGTTCTTGTTGGTGAATGTGAAAAAAAGTAAATCATGGTATTTTAAATGTGCGTGCCAGCACATAGCGCGGGCACTTTTCGCATAGTTTGGCTAATTACGGCGTTTATATCAAATATACATCTAAATTATCATGTACGGGACACATATTCGCTGCCAAATATGTAATTCAATAATTTAATCGATCAAAATGTAACATTCTTACAATACTTTTTACATTATTTTATACTTGAAATTCCAGGTAATTAGACTACTTCATTTTATTTTATTTATACCGCTAAAATAGTATTATATCATACATATTATCTACAAAATAATCTTTACGATATTAAGCACAAACAGTCTCTAAATTAAGTTCCAGACTACAACAAATCATTATAATTCCTACATATTGTATCATTATTGACCCTATTGTCCTGACACTGACCTTGTTCTAATTTCGCGAAAGGCACCGAAATAAAAAATATAATAAAAATGTATAAACTTTACTACAAATTCTATTTAAGTTTATAGAAATTTATGCAACTTTAATAATTTCAAATACATTTCAAATGAACGAAAGGACCTAAAATAAGTGTTATGCTTGTTTGAACAATTTGTTCAAAGGGAACAAAATCCCAATCACCTTACTTTGAAATGGAGAACCAGTTTTTCTCATATCAAAAAATATTTAAGATCTAAACAAAAGAATAAACAGAATAAAATTAGTCTAGACGCTAAATTAAATACTACTATACTATATTGACGGCCGGCTGGTCTAGTGGTCAGGCAACTGGACACTCTACGCAGCGGTCGCGGGTTCGAATCCCGCCAGGTGCAGATAATCTGTATGACGAATATAGATGTCTGCACCGGGTCATGGATGTGTATTTATATATATATATATATATATATATATATATATATATATATATATATATATATATATATATATATATTTATATCTTAAATTTATTTCCGTTCCTAGTACCTGTAACACAAGTTCTTACGAACTTAGCACGGGGCTAGGTTAACGTGGTGTGATTGTTGGTTAATATTTATTATTTATTTATTTACTTTTCAGAAGAAATAAAAAAAAAACACTAAATTTAACCACTAAACAACTTTTGCGTTTTGCACTAGGTTAAATTATCAACAATAATTTTCAAATATTCGAAAAAGTTAAGGGTGAAAATGAACACTTTGTCTAAACAACACAGAACACACATACATTTGGCATACGTAATAGAATTTTTTACTATTTACAATAGTTTAGTGCACTAGTTCGCATGGGCGTAGCTAGGCACGGGCAGGAGGGGCAACTGCCCCCCTCTAGAAGAGCTAGAAGAGCGGTCACTGATTTAAAAAAAATTCCATGTTTTCTTATTCTAAGCGATGTCATTAATAACGATAAGTGAAACGAATAAAAGAATACCTCCACTACTAATGTAAGATACTCATATACCTAATATGTTAAAAAACACGATTAAAACAATATTGTCTAAGAGTTTCATTATCTGCCCCCTGTATAGAGAATCCTGGCTGGGGGAGTCCACAAGTGTTTATTGCTACGTCCACGTCGTCTCCCCTGGACCCTGACCTGACCCCGGTAACGCAGGTGGCAGGCAGGTGACCGAACGCGGTAAACTATACTTGTGTGTTTTAGAGTGTCTTGTCTTTGTGACTAAAAGTGTTGCGATGCTTCCTCTACGCGAGAGCATAGGAGGTGTTGTCAAAGGCCCTTCTCAGGGCCAACCCAAAGGCCCTTCTCAGGGCCAACCCAACGGCCCTTCTCAGGGCCAACCCAACGGCCCTTCTCAGGGCCAACCACAAGGAGAGGTAGTCGAGATACTGGAGGACATCTCCATCACCTCGCTGTCTGAGACGGATCTGGGGCGAAAGCGCCTCTACTCAGGGGGCTCGGAGGGCTCCGCCACGGAGACGGGGGCGGGAGTAGCCGCAGCGGGTAAAACCCGCTCAGCGGCTAAAAGAGGAAGGGCGCCAACGCTGACCAGCGCCAGGGCGGCTCTGCGGGAGCGCGTGGAGCGTGACCGCGAGGACGGCTTCGAGGCGGCCCTTCAGAGGAGGGCCTTCTGCAAGCAGAAGGAGGTGGGGGGTCTGACGGAGGAAGTCCCCATCGAATTAGAGGACGTGCACAGGCGGGGGGCCGAGGAGCTGATGGCGGCGTCAAAGGCCAATTTAAATCTGATCCTCGGCCTGATCGGCAAGTCCGTTAATTTGAAGGGTGGATACTCCGCCAAGATAAGGAGGGCCGCCGGGTCCATCAGGGAGGTGCTGGAGTCCCTGGTGGCTCGCACCGAATCCGACGAGGTCCGCCGACTGAGAGCCGACAACAGCCGGCTCTCGCGGGAGTTGGATTTGGTACGGGAGGAGGTCAGAGCTTACAGGAGGGAGTTTGAGGACAGCCGCAAAAAGGCGGCTGAACCCTCAAACAAGGAAAGTAATGCCGACCTTATGCACGAATTCGCGAATATGGTCGGCAACGTCCTCGATGGCCGCCTGGCGGCTTTCCAGCTCCCAGCTGCCCCTCCTTGCCGCCCTCCTCTGGCTGGAGACAGTGCACCGCTGGCGCGTGCCACAAGGGCAGCGCTGGCGGAAAAGGGCAAAGGGTCGACGGCTCCTAGCGCAAACGAGGTGGCGCAGGCGAGCCGGGAGGAGTTGCCCGACCTTCCCCAAGCAGCGAGCAAGGGAAAGGGGAAGGGCAAGGGGAAGGGAAGGGGAAAGGAGGTGGAGTGGACAGCGTTTGGCCCCTCGACCTCAAAGGAAGCGGTCCCCCAAGTAGTCGAGTCACAGGCGGAGCCGGCGGCTAGCTGGACTGAGGTCGTCCGCCGCAAGTCGGCACCAAAAAAGAAGACAACCTCAGCGCCGCCGGCGAAGACCGCGGCACCGAAAAAACCGGCTGCTCCAGCGCAGCCGGGAAAGAAGGGGTCTTCAAAGCCCAAGTTGGTGCTCCCCCGCTCAGCGGCCGTAATACTTAAGTTACGGCCGGAGGCAGCGGCTAGGGGAGCCACGTACGGGTCGGCGCTCTTAAAAGCCGAGATGAGCGTCGACCTCAAGGAGCTGGGAATCGGCCCGCTCCGCATCCGCCAGTCGGCAACCGGGGCGCGCTTAATCGAGGTTCCCGGCTCCACGAGTGGAGAGAAAGCAGATGCTCTAGCCGCTAGCCTAAAGGAGGCCCTGGCGGAGGAGGTGGAGGTGCTCAGGCCTGAGAAAAAGGCGGAACTAAGAATCTCAGGCCTGAGCGACGCGGTATCATCGGAACGGCTAGCAATCGCGGTGGCGAAGGAGGGAGGCTGTTCCACAGGGCAGGTCCTCGTGCGGAACATCCGCGTGGGGCAAAGGGGTCCGGGGTCGGCCCACATTGAGCTCCCGGCGGCGGCTGCCAAAAAGTTGCTGCAGGCCGGGAGCATAGCGGTGGGGTGGACCAAAGTAAGTGTCCACCTCCTACAGGCGCGTCCCAGGCATTGTTACCGATGCCTGGGACTAGGGCACGTCGCCAGCGCGTGCCCAGGTGGCACTGACCGCAGCACACTGTGCTATCGCTGCGGTCAGTCAGGCCACAAAGCCGCCGGATGTTCGGCCGCTGCTCATTGCGCGGTATGTGCGGACGCCGGTAGGCCGGCAGACCACGTGATGGGGGGTATAGCATGTAAGCCCCCATCAACCCGCGGGAAGTTCCCCCCGCAAACACCTCTAGGGGGGAACCGAGTGATGGCAGCAGACGCTGAGATGGCCGAATAATGCCCAGGCATCTCAACGTCCTCCAGGCGAACGTTAACCACTCCGCCGGGGCCCAGGACCTTTTCCTGCAGTCCATGGCGGAGTGGTGTATTGACGTTGCGATCGTCGCCGAGCCATACGCCGTGCCCTCTAGCTCACACTGGGCGGGGGACACCGAGGAATCGGTGGCGATCGTAGTGAGGCCTGGAGCCGGCCCCCCCCTCGTTGTCAAGGCGAAGGGCCGCGGGTACGTGGCGGCGGTTTGGGGAGAGGTGGCTTTCGTCGGAGTTTACTTCTCCCCGAACCGTGACCTGGCGGCTCTGGAACGGTTTCTCGACGTTCTGGGGCCACTGGTGGGGCAGCTAGCTCCCCTCGAGGTGTTCGTAGCCGGCGATCTCAACGCCAAGTCCACGGCTTGGGGTAACCCAGTTACGAACCCAAAAGGAAGGGAGGTGGAGGAGTGGGCGCTAGCTGCCGGACTGTGCCTACTCAATGTGGGGGCAGTCCAGACGTGCGTGCGATGGTCGGGAGGTTCCGTGGTGGACGTCACGTTCGCCACGCCAGCCATCGCACGCAGAGTGGAGGAGTGGAGGGTGGAGACGGAGGTGGAGACTCTTTCGGACCATCGATACATAAGGTTCGAGGTGTCTCCAGCTCCTGTCCGTCTGGCGTCATCGTCGTCGTCAACGTCGTCCAGGGGGCGTAGCCAATTTCCGCGTTGGGCACTCTCCAAGCTCGACCGGGAAATGGCAGAGGAGGCCGCAATCGTCGGCCGCTGGAGCCTCCCGCCGCTGTCGGAGTTTGGGGTGGATGAGGCGGCTAACCGGCTCTGCGACGCATTCACTGCTGTCTGCAGAGCGGCCATGCCGCCCGCGAAGCGTCCATCCCCGCGGCGGGCACTTTACTGGTGGTCAGCTGAAATAGCCGGTCTCCGGGCCGCCTGCAACGGGGCCAGGAGACAATATACCCGGAGCAGGCGGAGACGCCCCCAGGACGTGGACAGGGACGACAGGCTGCGCAGGATCTACGTGGAGAAAACGAAGATCCTGCGGCAGGCCATATGCCGAGCCAAGGAGGAGGCCTGGTTGGAGTTAGTTGGGGGTCTGGAGAGAGACCCCTGGGGCCGACCGTATAATTGGGCGCGGAACAAGCTCCGCGCCCAGTCGGCCCCCATCAGCGAAACACTGCAACCGGACCAACTGGAGAGGATCGTCGGGGAACTCTTTCCCGACGAACCCGAGGACTTCGTGCCCCCCAGAATGGCTCGGCAGACGCCGGACGAGGAGGAGGGTGTTCCGCCACCCGTCACAGAGGCTGAAATGGAGGCGGTGATTACCCGCCTCCAGAGTAAGAAGAGGGCGCCGGGTCCAGACGGGGTGCACGGGAGAGTCCTTGCAATTGCTCTCGGGCACCTCGGCGACAGCCTCCGGGAGCTGTTTGACCGCTGCATGCAGTGTGGCCAGTTCCCGGGGGCCTGGAAGGAGGGTCGGCTCTGCCTACTTCCTAAGGCAGGGCGGACCCCGGACTCGGCTTCGGGGGTGCGACCGGTGGTGCTGCTGAACGAAGCTGGGAAGGCCTTAGAGAAGATAGTGGCCTCCCGGCTCGTTCAGCACCTGGAGGAGGGCTCGGGACCTGGACTGTCAGAATTCCAGTTCGGGTTCCGAGCACGCCGGTCGACCGTCGACGCCCTCAAACGTCTACGGGCGGTGACGGCTGAGGCGGAAAATGGGAGGGAGGTAGTGGTCGCGGTGTCGTTAGACATCGCGAACGCCTTCAACAGTCTCCCGCACGTGGTGATACGGGAGGCACTAAAATACTTCGGAGTGCCCCCGTATCTAGGGAGGCTGTTGGAGGCGTACCTCTCCGATCGGAGGGTAGGCCTCGAGAACCGGTCGGGGTCCGTGGAGTGGTGGCGAGTCGGCTGCGGTGTCCCGCAGGGATCAGTTCTGGGTCCGATCCTGTGGGACATCGGGTACGACTGGGTCCTGCGAGGCCGTCTTCTGCCTGGGATGGGTGTCATCTGCTACGCAGATGACACCCTCGTTTATTCCCGGGGACGAAACTACAAGGAGGCGGCGCGGCTGGCCGAGGTCGGACTCGACCTCGTGATCAGCCGTATAAAGAGTTTAGGGCTTCGTGTCAGGATTGACAAGACCGAAGCCCTGCTCTTCCGCGGGACCGGCCGTAAGGGACCTCCACCGGGGGCTACCCTTCAGATTGGAGAGGGGAGGGTCAGGATGAGCCCTCAAATAAAATATCTCGGGCTCATCCTTGACGGAGGGTGGACCTTCGGTCCACATTTTGCGATGGTGGGACCGAAGGTTGTGAAGGTGGCGAGTGCACTGGGCAGACTTCTCCCGAACCTCGGAGGACCCAGCGCCGCCTGCAGGCAGCTGTATTCCGGAGTCTGCCGGAGTATGGCGACGTACGGTGCCCCGGTTTGGGCGGATCGCCTCACCGCGAAAAATAAGGCGGCGCTGCGCACTGCGCAGCGAACAATCGCGGTGAGGGTGATTCGGGGGTACCGTACGGTATCGTGGGCTGCAGCTACTGCTCTAGCCGGCGACCCCCCGTGGGAGCTCGTGGCGGAGGTTCTTGCCGAGACCTACTCATACGTCTCGGGTAGGAGGGCTCTTGGTGAGAACCCTACGTTGGACGGGATCCTACGGGTGCGTCGGATAGGGCAGGAAGCGCTTATGCGGAGGTGGGGGGAGGACCTGGCGGGGCAGCCGTACGGCACACGCGTAACGGCTGCCATTCGCCCGGTCCTCGAGCGGTGGATGCGTCGAAAACGCAAGCCCCTCACCTTCCGTCTGACGCAGGTTCTCACCGGGCATGGTTGCTTTGGTGACTACCTGTGTCGGACGGCCCAGAGGGAGCCGACGACTGAATGTCACGATTGTGGCGCGGCGGTGGACTCTGCCCAGCACACCCTCGAGGTGTGCCCGAGATGGGCGGTGCTGCGTCAAGGTCTGACGTCGGTCCTCGGAGGGGACTTGTCGCTCCCGAGCATCATCACCGCGATGCTCGGTGACGACGAGTCCTGGAAGGCGATGGTCTCCTTCTGCGAGACAGTAATGTCCCAGAAGGAGGCCGACGAGCGGGTGAGAGAGGAGGCCGCCGACGTGGCCTCCATCCGCGGGCGACGAATGGGGGTGCGTAGGAGGCGCTACTTAATGCGCCTCCAGTAACGCCCCTGTGCCCGTATCGGGCCGGGATGGGAACCCGGTCCTACTAGATACGGCGTCGTCGGGACTGTTCAGAGGTGAGCCGGACAGTCCCCATGGAGGAGAAGTCTGGCCTTTTCGCCGAGGCCAGCCTGTCGCTGGAGGGATCCTGTTGCCTGCAGATCCGGGACCCTCCAATTAAAGCGGCTGAAGGCTCCCGCAGGGGTTTAGTACGGTATTGCACTCCCAAAGTGCCGAGTCCGACATAGGTCTAGGACTGCCGACCCGGGCATTCTGGATATCATCCGTAAATGGATTCCCCTGCGAAAAAAAAAAAAAAAAAAAAAAAAAAGAGAATCCTGGCTACGCCCTTGCTAGTTCGTAGTCAATAGCGTAGCTTGGTAACCAAAAGGCCCTGGTGCAAAAAATAAACTAAGGCCTCAACTAAACTGAAGTTTTATCAATACAAGCCAAAATATAGATACTATATTTAAATATTTTAAAGGTGCAAAGCTACTTTATCATCTGCTCTTTATCATGCACACCAGGGCCCGTCCAGGGTTCTACATGCAAGTAAATTTCAAAAGTTTAATTTATAGTTTGTTGGTTAGGTTCTGAGGGCCCCCTGAGCTTAGGGGCCCCGGTGCAAGGCACCGTCTAGCCCTCCAGTAGTTACGCCACTGTTCGTAGTATGACTGTAAATCATGCTAACTCAAATCACTTTAGTAGTTTCAGCGTGATTAGCGACTAACAATAAGATACAGGCAGATATACAGATAAAAATTAAAAATTACAATTTTGGCTTCAATATCGATAACAGAGTGCACTGTACTATCTTCCATGTACAGAATTAGAACTACAATTTTATTATAAGTACTGTACTGTACTGTATCAGCCTAATAACTAAACAACCCACTGCTGAGCGAATGCCTCTTATCCATATAAAAGAAGGGTTGGAGCTTAATCCACCACGCTGCTCCACTGCGGATTGGCAGATAATTTCTTACCATGAGTAACGATCGTTATCAAGTGCTATGATAACAACCGGTACCGCCAGCTTTACGTTGCGGCGTCTACTCGCACCACTACATTGGAACGGTCGCCATTTAAGTCATTATAAGTATAGGTAAATAAGCAATTATCTAAAATTTTATGTTTATTGACATTAAATATATTTAAATATAAACATAGATAAATAAATAAAAAAACATAAATCGGGTGACAATAATTTCTTATCAGCCATTGGATGTCCACTGCTGAACGTAGGCCTCCCCATCAACTTCTGGAGCGACAACCTCGGATCTGTATAGCTGGTCATTTTGAGTGAATATACCCATACTCGCCACGCTTAGCAAGTGGTTTGGCAAGCACAGTGTGTTGCGGCGAGATATGGTGACGTTGCCCCCCTTCACCATCTCGTTTGATGAACAGTTGTTCGCACCATCATGGCCTTAGTCACTTTGGAAAGAAGGAGGTCACGGCACAGCACAATAATAATTTAGTAAACAACAGATGAAAGAAGGTCTAGAATTTATTAGGTAAAAAAATTGTAATATTGACAAGTCAAAATGTGATATTAGTCATGGAATTTATATCATAACTGGAACGCTCAATTAATCAAAGAGTCATTGTTAAAAGAAAACACCAAGGAATTAACATCATAACTGGAACGCTCACTTAATAAAATTGTATATTCAAATATGCACCTTAAAATAATCATCATAAGGTTGACATTTGTTTCCAACATGTAAAGTGAAAAAATAGTTAATCGTCGACAACTGGAATTTTGTCTCTTTCTTACGAGTTGACTTGAATCCATTGTAGAAAGAGATGCAATTCCTTTATTAGGAACGTTTTTTGAGTGCACGTGGGCATTTTAGCTTGTATATAAATTCCTTGGATATTGGTATTGTATGACAGTACATTAGTTTTAGTAGGTATTCTAATATCAGTCACGTGATATTCTTCTCCTTGTTGTTTATTGACTCGTCAAATTTGAAGTTTGACGACGCGTTTGCGCAGTGGACACAGCAACTAGTTATTGCGCTTGTGGTCTCTTTATATAGTCATAAAATATGTATGTTATCGATTTCATCCCACTATTATAATAGTAATGACTTATTGTTAGTCAATTTATAATAACTTTTTCTAGTCCTAAATACGTCTACTAATAATCTACGAGTCATTCATACAAGTTAAGTATTTAAGAAAATAAGTTTAATATCCCCTTATATACTAAGCTATATATTACGTTTTTATTATAAATTCCAATTCCTATTTCGTAGATCAACACGCACAGCGGCCCCATATAAAGTTGTAGCAGATTCGGTCCTTTTTAGATAGCTAGAAAAAAATCTGATTGAATTATATCGACAATATAATTGCGTTAATAATTTATTTGAAACTCAACTGATTTGTGAATACATATTTATAAGTATTATTTTTATTTTAGAATATATAAAAAATACAGTACCTACTTTTATAAATATTATTAATACAAGGAAAATATTTTATGCTTATAATTTATTTCCGTTAAGAAAATTAGCGTTAGAAGCAGTCATTACACTTTAAAAAAAAAGTTTTAATGTTTTTAATAACAAATATATCAAATACAAATAATGTAATTATGTATATAAAATATGCTGTTAATTTAATTATTAATATACTTTTTTATATTCGTGCAAAATTATATTGGTCAAACAACTGGTTACAGAGATAAGGTAGGTGGTATTCTATTTTTTTTTAAATGGCGTACAAAGAATTTACTAATATCACAAACAGCCAGTATCAAAACATGCAATCTTTCCAGCCGTACCTCAACCTACTAGCCTGTCTGCTTTATCACTCATTGCTAATACATCTTGCAACACGTCCTTTTTTTTCTTATCATTCTCTGAATCATGATTTAAATTTTTAATGTAATAACAAAACAATAATTTGTATTTACCAAATTATTTTAAAAATAACTTTACGAATTTTAGGAAAGGAAAATAATAGTGGAAATAAATAGAAATACATAGAAAATTGATTATTTGTAAAAGTGTATATAAGTACCTAGATGCACTCGTTCTCATGTGCTAATTTATTTATTTATTTATTTATAAAAAGATACACCATCGACAATATCAGTAAACATTTTTTTTAGTAGTTCATGTAAAGTTAATGATAACAGATACGTCTTTATAGGTGTATACAACATTTGAAATAAAACCAAACAACAAATAAAACTTTTAAACATAAATTAGGGATAAAACGATAAAAGAATACAATAAAATTAAAGCAAGGAAAAAATTTAAATGAGACAAAATTTGAAATCTTAAACACTAATCATTGGGGAAGTGGGACAAAACAAGTATTTTCTTACATTTTCTTCTGAAAAGTCGTTCGGAGTCGCTAAAGATGTCGATGTCATGATTGTTTAGGTTTGGTGTATTTTTTCCGTCGTTTTTAGTTATCTGAATTTTGCATAAAAATATTAATTATTAATCTCTAAAGATTACTAATAATTAAATGCTATAAAACATTATTTTATACCACGTTATTATCACATTGCGATATATAAATTTACCTACTCTTATCTAACGCCGTCATTCAAAATACAAAATACAAAATTCAAAATTATTACAATAACTTTTAAAAGAGTTAAGCGATTTGAATGCTACCTCATAATATGTTTTATGATTTACGTGCTCAATTACTAACCTATACCTACTTTATAGTTTAGCAGTGATGCGTGTTCAAACAAACAGCCAGACAGACAGATATTTCTAAAAATACTAGAAAATTATAAATGTATATAAGTAATTAGTGTTTTAAGACCACTACAAACATTTTGCCTAAAAATTCTGGAAAAAAAAAAACAGACACCTGAAATTTTTATTTATTTTTTATTATATGTAAAGATATGCGATAATAATTTAAAAAATATTATAGTTTAATCAATTACTAACTTGAACTCATGTGCTGTATAGGTTAGACGACAACAAAGATATTTGAAATGTTTTTATGTGAAAATCTGTAGCTTATTAAATCCAGGCTAATAAATGTTACTTATTTTCTAAGTGAATAAAAAAAAATTATACCACTTATTTAATAAAAGTGTAGTAATAGTTTAATTCTTTATATATAATATATTACAATATTTGTATGAATGAATAATATGGTCCAGAAAAAAAGAATAAAGTTAAATACATGATATATTTATACACACTTTTGTAAGAGGTAGTGCCATGCTGCTTTGCAGCCGTATTGGGCCGGCACGACCGGAGTGGTATACCTCTCGCTCACATGATACCGAGGTAAAGTGACAGCTATGCTGCCGCGTTTCGAGCGGTTTGTGAGTATCCGGTGGCCTATTGGGGGGGCATGGAGAAAAAGAGGTCAGTGCATCTAAATCCTCTTGTGCGGATCTTCGTGAGCGTCGGTAGTCACCAAAAGGTTCCGTGGCCCTACACTATTTAAAAAAAAAAAAAAAAAAACGTAATAGTTATCTAGTTAGTAGTCGACATCTTAAATTAAAATGCATCTAATTAAGGAAAGAATAGTTTGATAAGTCAACGGTTCGGACAATTGGGATTAGTGACAACCTTAACAAGACCGACAAATTTCTTAAAAAGTGTCATCCTCATTATGATCACAGTATCATTCATTTATATTATGATCAACTTCTATAGTCGCACTCGCAGATATTTCGTAAAACATTTTTTTTAATTGAAAAAGATAATCAACTTCTTTATGTTATTCACTCATCATCATCATTGTCACTGGATTTCCACTGCTGAACGTAGTCCTCCTCCATCGACCTGCAGAGCGACTGGTTCGAAGCAGTCTCTATCCAACGGATAAACTGCCCTACCATTACCGAAGCCGCTATGGGTATAGTAGGACCACCAGGGACTGGGGGCCTGGGCTCATTTTTAATTGTTATATGGGGAGATTTGCCAATATTCACCACACTTGGCAGGCGTCTTGGCAAGCGCAGTGTGTTATGATAGCATATGATGACGCTGCTGCCCATGACCACCCCGGTCGGTGCACATGTGTTCGTATTACTATGACCTTAGTCGTCTTTTACGACACCTCGACAGGAAAGAAGTCGGGACTATTCTTTTCTGCGGGTCACTGCGTGTTATTAATTACATTTATATCCCCTTATTCTAATAGAGGACAACAAACTCAATAAATATTTTAAAACTAAAATAAAATAAATGATTGAAAACGAATATAAACATACACATATACAGATATTCACATATTGAGATATTTTTCTTTCAATAGTTTTATATTTTACATAATTTATTTATAATTCAAAAATAAACTGATAAAAATACAAAAATCAATTGTCTCCAACGCAAGATTTATTAAAACTAAAAGAAAAATTACTAAAAATAATTAAACTATTAAGAACTATTTAAAATATGTTTACCGGAATATAGTAGCAAAAAAGAATCACAATTCTAATTTAATTTTTTTTTAAATAATGTTTAATACATTGGGTACGTTCGCGGGCCCTCTTCTAATTGATATTTCATCACTTTTATAGGATTTTTTAATCTATGTATTCCACAGACCACATGCGCGAAAATGATACTTCTTTAATCAAAAACTGAATTTAACTGTCAAACTTTAGTAAATAATTGTTTGCTATTGTTCATAAAAGATAAACAAAATTATCTTCTTACATTTATTCACTACTTATTATTATAATCAAAAACTGATAAATAAAAAACTATTCCGCATGTTCCATTTCCGTTTCCGCGTATGTGGTCTGTGGAATGCATAGATTAAAAAATCCTATAAAAGTGATGAATTATCAATTAGAAGAGGGCGCGCGAACGTACCCATACTTAATTTTATTTTAATTTTACAATACAAAAATTCAAAACGGTATCTTGTTCGGTGCAACTATCCGATCGTAAATTTTTTGACAATTTTTTTCCCCTGGCAACACATACAAAAAGCCTAAATTTGAATTCGTTTGAACGCTAATTTGTAACGACTCAGCCAAACTTCCAACGAATATCTGTTGATAATTTTAAATCATTGAGGCGTTATATAAGAATTTTCTACTGGAAATTGTGTGATTTATAAAGGAAATTGTATAATTTTAGTGAATATTACTTGTTTGTGTTGTATATGTGTATTATATCAAGATGACGTCCGAAAAAGGATGCAGAAAGGAAAAAAATCAAAACATCCAAGTGTTCGTGAGGCTGAGGTATATTTTAATGCTTTTGAATTTTTGACACCTATTATTTATAACATATTGTTTTCATTATAAAATATTTAAACAAATTATGTATTTCCCTTGTGGTGTTTTTATATCAAGCATTTTAAATTGAATGACATAATCAGTTTAAAAGTTCAAATGAAGTATACTTTAAAGAAAAAATCTAAATATTATTGATATTGATCATAATACTATCTTCCATAAATCTTAATTAAACTGGTGACTCCTTATAACAGTCATTTTTTTATTGTTCAAGGCACCTTAACATTTCCTCTATCCTTGACATGATGTGATATTAAAATTATATATATACTAGATTTTATCAGTCTTATTTTTAGTATAATATATCAATAAGTATAATTTGAAGAGATTATCTAACTTATGTAAAAACTATTAAGCTTCAAATACTGTTTGTAAAAATTACTAACATCTTGAGAATTTTGTAAATTTTTTAATCAAATTTACCCAATTTTACCTATATTAACATTTACATATTTTATTTTGAATTTACATATTATATTGTTTGGCTACTTTGAATCGTAACTTCAGCTTTAATTTAATTCAATTTTAATTGTGTAGTGTCATTATTAGCTTTCTAAGAGTTAAATAATTTTAAAAAACTTCAATATGAGAAGTTCAACATAAATTATTATCTAACAAATTTTATTTTTATAATTATTGTAATATAGAATAAAACCGCATCTAACTTATTAATAAAATCTTATGACCCACAATCATGACTATTATTTTATGAATATTATATTAATATTTAATCTTAAAAGCAGTTTTTTTTTATTTTTTTTTTTTTTATTGTCCTTCTGACAATGCTAGAAAACCTGCAAGGTTTTATCCAAGCTTATGTTCACTGTTTTATAGGCTTCCTGAATAAACAAGTTTTTTAATACAGAAATATAATAATAATTCTTTGGTATTTTAATTCCAGGCCTCTGAACCAAAGGGAGAGGGACATCAAGTCCCTTGGTGTGGTGGAAGTGATCAATGGCCGGGAGGTGGTTGTCCGTCAGTCCCAGCAAAGCATGCACACCAAGAGATTCACATTTGACCGAGCGTTTCCACCCTATTCTAAACAGGTAATATATTTGTATATTTTAAACATTCATATTTTTCTTTATTTCATATATTCCAGTTATACTTTAACTATATGTTATATACATGTAACACTTACTATACATTTAATATTATCGTGTATAAAATTCCATAAGAATTTAAAGTAGCTTAAAATTTTAAATTTCGTTAGCATCAAATGTGTTTATTTAAATACAGTCAAAATCTGTTATAACGTAATAATTTAAAAAGTTAACGTAATATTTTTAATGCTCAAAATTATTTGTGTATTAGAAGACGTTTTGATTTCCCTAACAGTAAAAACTATGATAGAACATGGAATCGATTATGCGTGGGAAAAAGACAACTGCGTAGCAAAAATAATAGGATTTATTTAAAGTTAAAGAAACATTGAGAGACAGGACATCTAATAACATACTTCTGTGTAAATATATTTGATAGATAAAATTTTACTGGTGTGAAAAATATTAGCAAAATAATTAAACTACTAAGAACTATTTAAAAGATGTTTACCGGGATATAGGTGGAAGAAAAAATCTGAATATATATATATTTTTTTTATTTTTTTTTTTATTTTACTAGTGAGACCATATATTTATTTACACTATTGTTTAAATACAGAAATGTTAATAATATTTTATTATTCCTTTTCAGAATTTACATATTTTTCTTCTATTTAGAAAAGTCTTCCTTAAAATATCTTTTATAAGTCTCGTCAAGTACATAGTTATAATTTTTTTGCTTTGAATAAAATATGTAATTATTAAGTTATTATATTAATTATTTGTCCATGAATTGCAGGTTGAAGTATACCAAGAAGTAGTGAGCCCTTTGATTGAAGAAGTATTGGCTGGTTACAATTGTACCGTGTTTGCATATGGTCAGACAGGTACCGGTAAAACTCACACCATGGTCGGTGAGGCTGCCAATGATGAAACCACTTGGCAAAGTGTAAGGAAACTGCTTTTTCATTTATTTATATTTTAAATGAAATGATGTGATACTTAAGAAAATGTTGAAGATTTTATATTAAAAAAAAAAAAAATGAAAAATTATAATAAAAAGAATCCAATCTTAGTAAAAAAAAGTAATAAAATCATTGTTCTAGAGAATGGTCAAAAAAACAAAAAAAAAAAAACAATTCTTAATTTAATGACTATAGTTGTGTCAGACTAAAAAAGATTATTTTGCTTGTTTTAATAAAAATATTTTACATTTGAAAACTTGAACTTTTTTTATAGGTTTTTAATATTTTATAATTACAGGACCCACTTGCTGGGATTATACCCCGTGCTCTCAGTCAGCTATTTGACGAACTACGTATATCGAATACAGAATACACTGTCAGAGTTTCATATTTGGAGCTTTATAATGAAGAATTATTTGACTTACTTTCAACATCGGAGGACAATTCTAAACTAAGAATCTATGAAGATGTTACGAGAAAGGGTGCTAATATTGTGAATGGATTGGAAGAGATTACCGTGAGTTGACATTATATAATATTAAACAAAATGATTCACATAATTTTTAAATCGCTTCTATGCGTCTGTGTGTTGTTTTCTAACTTATAAGCTCTTGTCCACCACTTTTTTCATGTGGAAATCTATTCAACGGGACAATACATTTTTCTAGGATGAAAAGTAGCCTTATGCTGTTTCAGACTATAACCTATCTCAGTTTTAAGTTTCATCCAGGTGTTTTCAACTGTTCTATTGTGATTGAAAAACAAAAATCTGGTCATAAAACCTCCACATTTATGATATTAATAAGATATCCCCTCCCAATAAACAGGCTTTCTAATGCAGAAAAATATTTAAAATTGATAGTAGATACTAAGATTAGTGAATTTATAAATAAACTTGTCTGCTTTATTATTATTGAACTGAACTATAAGCTTGTAAACAACCCACTGCTGGGCAAAGGCCTCTTCTCCATATAGGAGAGGAGGGGTGAGAAGGGAAGGGGCTTTATTACATTATTACTTAACTTACAGGTTTATAACAAGAATGAGGTGTTCAAGATCATGGCTCAAGGACAAGAGAGGAAAAGAGTCGCATCTACTCTAATGAATGCTCAATCTAGGTAATTTTCTTAATATAATTTTCTACAGATATACAATACACATCCTGACCTGACCTGACCAAAATAGAAGGATATTAAAAGTTATGAAAACTGAATTAATAATAATTATTTAGTTGTTTTTTTTCTTTTTCTTTTTAATTCTATTATACCAGAATTGACATCGTTACAATATTATTAGAATTACTTTAAAGTAAAATAATATTAATTAAATTGCATAGAATTAATTGTTAATAGAATTATTTTTTATTTATATTTATATTATAAAAAATTCTTTAATATTGCAGCAAATGTCCAGATAAAGGCAAAGTTACTTTGTAAGTTTATTATTATTGTTTGCATGTAGATTGGAAATTATTTTATACTGGATGAATTCTTAAGGTTATAGATAGCTAAATCCGAAACTATTATAGGTATTATAGGTGGTATAGGGCAGAGATCAGATACATATTCTATGTAAATACATGAGTATAAAAAAAATATTAATTTGATAGATTATAAATACTATGCAAGTTATATGGGTCTTTTCTACATTGATGTTAATAGCCACTGATTTGCTTAAGTTGTGTCCGTTGTGCTATGTGTTGTCATGATGTGTGACAGTTAAAGTATATAACGGTTTAACTATATCTGGTATATGAATGAAAGTAAGAAATATTTATTTGTAAAACTTTTTGTTACAAAATTCATTGCAACCATGACCCATAAACTAGCAAAGCCCGTGCTTAGGGGCTAGTGAGTATAAGCTGTAATTGTTATAAATTTTGTACCCTTTGAAATTTATACATTTCCGACTTACTTATGGTTTGTAATAATTTTGGATTTTGGTCATCGCCCATTTAAATAATTCATAGTTCGTATGCTGAGAGTATTGTTTGTATATTAGTGTATGATAACAATATTACAGAAATATTACAAATTAAATTACTGCAATATTAAAGAATTTCTAATCGAAAATATTCATTCCATACAACTAATTTAGTAGTTAATTGATTGTAAGGTATTGTATTTTGATCTGTAGAAGTATCTTGATTCATCAGATTAGTTAACATTTCTAGTGATGGGGTGCTATTTTATATTTTAGGTGCTAGAATGGTTCGTTGGCGTAGTTGGCAGTGACCATATTTTTATTTATACTTATTTTAATCATTATGCAGGTATTTTGTACTATTTCAATTTTGAAAAAATAACATATTCATATATTAAACATGCCTTTTGTATAAAAATGTACTTGAGTATATTTATTGTTTCGGTTACTAAACTGTACTGTATCAGCCTGTAAACCATCCACTGCTGAACGAAGGCCTCTTCTCCATATAGAAGAAGGTTTGGTTGTTGTTTTTTCGTTTAATACATAGTCATTGTATGTATCCTTGCAAGCTTGACGCACGCACCGCAAGCACCGTTTACTAAGACGACTTAAATAAATAAAATTAATTAATTAATGTCTCCACTTAATGACCCCCAGTGGGATGTGAATCCTGTCGGGATCTAGCAGATCCGACAAAACCGGAAGAAACGACCAGACCAAGACAAACATCATTATGGAATATTCAAACGTTTGTGACGTGCACGGATTGAACCCATAACTGTTAGTGCTATAACCAGTGTCGCTGACCACTGTGTCAGTCCATTGTTGTTGAAGCATCTATGCTTACATTACTATACTTATAGGTACATCTCTCCTTCTGCCTGTCATTATTAATCCCGGCTGGTTCCAGGGTCGGCCTTCCGACTGTGTCTCATCCACTTTGCACGATCTTTGGTATCACCCATTGTTAGTCCATTGGGTCGGGAGGTCTTGTTTCAGGGACAACCCTATCAAGCCATATCAATATCCTCTACGTACATTAGCCTTCATATAGATTATTTTTACGCGGTACCTTTGTTTCAGCCACTCCTATTTTTCTATTTCTATTTTTTTGTTTTGTTTTTGTATTTCTTATTAACACGCTATTTTTGTTTCAGCCGCTCCCACACAGTGTTCACAATCGTCGTCCACATGAAAGAGAATAGCCCGGAAGGCGAAGAATTAGTTAAGATCGGTAAATTGAATCTAGTAGATTTAGCTGGATCTGAAAATATTAGTAAGGCGGGATCAGACAATCCCGCTAAACGTGAGAGGGCTAGAGAGTGTGTGAATATCAATCAGTCATTGTTGACGCTCGGTAGAGTTATCACAGCACTCGTGGAACGGCATCCACATATACCTTATAGGTAAGTCTGCTTATATTTCTATGAGTCATAGCTTATTTCTTAGCCTAAATCTTTCCTCTGCAACCAAGTTTTCAACAAAGAGACTGTCCTCAACAAAAAAATTCTATGGCTTTGTTATATACGTCGCAAATAAATATGGTTATTTCTCTATTAATTTTTTTGAACTGCTAGACATTTTTAATTATAATTATAGTTCTATAATCAGCGGCATGGGCACCAGAGCCCTATACGTCGTATGAATTATATTGGGCCTCTTCCTCCTTCCTCTTCTTGTGTATGCACGAATTCTTATAAAATATTATTCACAGCCAAATTACTAACATTTTTGTCATGTTAAGACTATAAGTTTCCTTTTATTGATTTTTTAATAACTATATTTTTTTATGAGTTCTAATATAATTAAAAGTAGTTGAAGGCCCTCAGTTTTGCTGACCATATAATTCTGCCTACACAGCTGTGAACAACACATTGATCAGAATGAGTGTGTACTAGGGTCTAGTTTAGTCTAGTTAAATCTAGTACAGTCTGATAAAAAAAAATAACACCATTAATGGTAGGACAAAACCAACCGATAGCCAAAATTATTCCCTTTACAGCATGGGCTAGGTATAAGTTATCACTTTTCTTGGACATGTACGCATTGTTATCGACCATTGAAAGATTAAATATTTTTAGTTATATTTCGTCAAATGTACCAGTCACAAAATTTTTCAATTGAACTATCATATAAAACAGTATGTATGACACTCCCAATATGGTAATAACTTCAGGCTAAGTACACGTCCACTGTGAAAAAGCCTAACATATTCAATATTACTTTACAGGGAATCAAAACTGACAAGAATCTTACAAGAATCGCTCGGCGGTCGCACAAAGACATCTATAATCGCCACTATTTCACCGGGACACAAGGATTTAGAGGAAACTATGAGCACATTAGAATATGCAAACCGAGCCAAGAACATACAGAATAAACCGGAAGTTAATCAGAAGATGACTAAAAAGGCGATCCTGAAAGACTATGCAGAGGAGATCGACAGGCTCAAAAGGGATTTACATGCGGCTAGAGAGAAGAATGGTAATATAAATTTAGTATACATATTTTCTAAAACATTAGTTTTTTTGTAGTAAATGGGCTTGGAACTACTTGGCTTTAGTAGTCATGTTATTTGACATTTTTCATTTCTACTTCGCTTTTATGAGTAGTAGTGCGATGGTTTTTAACCTAGTCTACTTCAATAAACAGATTGGTAGATCCTGACAGTAGCATAATCAAACAATCATTAACTTCTGTTATACTATCCTGTATTTTAATTCTAAATATAAATTTTTGCTCTTATTAAAATATAATCGTTTTGGTGTTGTGGTGCGATTATTCACCTTAACGCCGGCGGTCGTGGGTTCTATTCCTGCTTGGGGTCAATATTTGTGCTTGTACAAAATAATATTAGTAGTCTGGGTGTGTATTCGTGTGGGTCTCCCCACCATGCCTCGGAGAGCACGTAATGCCGTCGGTCTCGATCGTTATTCATGGTAGTGAAATTATCCACTAACTCACAGTGTAGCAGCGTGGTGGATTAAGCTCGAACCTTTCTCCCATATGGAGAAAAGGCCTTTGTCCAAAAGTGAGACGTTTACAGTCTCATTCAGTTCAGTTTGGTTCATTCAAATATTGTTATAAATAAGTTTCCGTATTTTAACTGAATTTGGCCGTATTTTGTCCAGGTGTATATTTAGCAAATGAAACATTCACTGAAATGACTCTTAAGCAAGAGGAACAACGCAAAGAGATACAGGAGTTACTGCTAAAGAAACGAGCCATGGAGGAAGAAAGAGAAAGAATGGAAACTGTCTTTAAAGAAATGAATTGTTCGTTGGAAGAACACAAGCAAAAATTAGACTCGACGGTTAACAAGTTGTGTGACACGGAGAATAGGCTTGCTAATACTACTAATGTAAGGAATATTAATCTTAGTTTTCAACTATTTACATACTAAGTTTTATCGCATTTGGTTCTATAGTTTAAGGTCGAAACAATGATAAAAAACTGACATACATTTTCACATTTGAACTTTCAATATTAGTAACAAAACAGTATTAAAAAATTCCTATTTTGTAAATAAATTTAAATAAATATTTTTTTACTCTTTATTGTACACAAAAAAAAAGAAACACAGTATAAGTATAATATAAAAGAATTATGTAATATACAACAGGTCTTATTGCTAAACAGCTATCTCTTCCAGACAACCAAAGTAAAAGAGATAATGTGAACAAATATTTCATTAAAATTGTTTAAAGCTTCAGTCTTTCTTAAGGATATTTTTAAATCAAAACTATGATATCCACTTCTTTAAAATTATAGAACTTATCAAATCAAAGATTTCTTTATTCGAGTAGGCTACAAAATCACATTTGAATTGTCATTTTACAAAGTATATACTTTTTTGTTAATTAAGGCTACCACTGATTTGGAATGTTGATTCTGCTGAGAAGAACCGACAAGAAATTAATTTCTTGCTTGTTCTTCTCATCATACTTACATGGCCCATCCCTCCCCTCCGTAAAGGTCGGCAACGCACCTGCTAATCCTCTGATGTAGCGGGTGTCTATGGATATCGCTTTCACTAACCACCAGATGAACAGACTGTCCATTTTCCCCCTCTACTATAAAAAAAAAATACAAATTATTGAAACAATTACTCTCTTAATGGATTTTTTTTTTTAATTCTTCAATACTTTACTCGACTATTACAATCCAACACATCTTTGTCGTTTTATATAATAAAAGAACAATAAGAAAAAAATTAAGGAAAGCAGTAATAAAACCGTGTTACAGATACTTAATACGACAAAATTACACTACGAAGAGCAGAAATACCTCGTTGCCAAACAAGTGGAAACGGAGAAGAAGCTGTCGATGCAAGCTAAACAGTTGTTAGAAGTAGCGGACATGGCTGCCACGGATGCTGCCAAGTTGCTGGACACTGTCGACAGGAGAAAGTAAGAGATTTCATCTCGATTATGTAATACATAAGAGGTCAACAGAGTTAGTCTTCTCAATTGTAAATACTTTTTTGAATTTTACATATTTTTCATACTTTTTTTAATTTGGTTTTTACATATTCATTAATTAATTAATATGTTAAAATCTAATTATTCTTGTGTGTTTGTGTATGCGTGGTTGTATATCTTTTAAATATTACTTTTACGACTCACCTTGCCCAGATAAACCCTATGAGTTTTTCGTGGCTAGGTTTTTGTAAAAATATAATATGTAGTTTTCTGTTTTGAACAAATAAAAAATAAACTAAAATTGGACTTATTTAAATGTTAATCTAACTTATATCAATGCTGATAGTTTATTGAACAATATTTATTGGGGAAGTGACTGATTATGTCACATGTCAAGGGGAGAACGACCGTTCTGGTGTAGTGGTGCGAGTAGTCGCTATAACGCCGCGCACTGGCGATACGGTTACAAGTAAAACAGGTACAGTGCAGTACAGTAAGGGGAGAAGGGGTAACCAAGTGTGATGTGACAGATAGGTAGTTAATTAGTGACACGTCTGAAATATTATTAAATTATATTTGTTTTAAATCTAAATATGAAAATCAGTTTATGTTTTAATATAATATTTTCTTCTTCTTCTTCTCTATTTCATCAAGAGATGGCGCGATTCGTAACAATATGTTCTTTGACGACTTCTTGGCACAGCAACTGACTGATGTGCTAGTGGTAGCGGGTTCGATCCTCGCACATGACTTTTATTTATATAGGTTATATACATATTGTCGTGATCTAGGTGTTTGTTCTGTGTGTTTTCGGACCACTGACGCAGGATTCAAATCCTACTGGGGGCCATTGAGTGTGACATGTTTTATTTTATAATTTTCTAAATCTCCAGATCTGTAGAATCAACGAATCTGGAAATAACGCGGACATACTGCGAGATATCGTCGCAGCATCGCAACAACCTCACCACTGGCACTGAGAACTTCGTCGGAACACTCATGCAGTCTCTCGGAGATATTCAGACCGCTTTAGGTAATATTTTATTTTTTTAATATTCAAAAGCAGTTTTTACAATACAACATGTACACAACATGTTGGATGTCCACTGCTGAACGTACGCCTCCCCGAACATCTTTGGGTGGTTTGCCAATACTCGCCGCGCTTGGCAGGCGTCCTGGCGTCATCACCATCCTGATAACTATATAGTGATAGACGAAACCTATATCAGTTTTTAAGTTAGACCTCTAAGATAACGGCTGTGAAAGCCCTATCGGAAATTCGAGCTACAGATATTGCGTGATCCCAAAGTAAACATTACAACACAAGTATTGAAAGAAGAAAAGAGATAAATTTCATATCATTTTACATACTGACCGTATATGAAACTAAATTAATATATATATTAATTTAGTACTACTATAACATTACTTCGATCGATATTTTAATCTAGTTTCACTTGAATTAATGTTAATAGTCTTATAAGTGACGACCGTTCTGGTGTAGTGGTGCGAGTAGCTGCCTCAACGCTGGCGGTCGCGGATTCGATTCCCGCTCGGAGCAGATATTTGTATTTATATAAATATTTGTTTCCGGTCTGGATGTATGTCTGTGTGAGTCACCCCAAAGTGCCTCGGAGAGCACGTAAAGCCCTCGGTCCCAGTTATTATCATAGACACCTGATAACGATCGTTACTCGTGGTAGCGAAATTATCCGCTAACCTGCAGTGGAGCAGCGTAATGGATTAAGCTCCAACTCCCTTTCTATATGGAGAAGAGGCCTTTGCTCAGTAGTGGGTTTGTTTATAGGCTAGTACAATATACAGTACAGTCTTGTAAATCGTAACAGGATGCCTTATAGCCAATATTACTTCTAGAAAAATAGCTTTCTAATGATAAAATAAATTATTAAAGCCGTTTCAGTAATTTTAGATTTCAGTATCAGAATTTTCTTCATCAATTACAATCAAAAATTATTCAACTATCTCATGTGTATTAATAAATATTAACCTTTCAATATTACAGATACATACACGCAGGGCAGCACGGACATGCAGAACCAAACCAAACAGAAACTTGACGAATTAGTTCAACAGGCCATGGATGCAATGAACAAGGTATTTTTTGATGTATTAAAAAAATAATAATATTTGTGTAAATTTTTAATCTGTTCTTCCTAAATATCTCTCAAGTACAAACACCGGTCAGTTACAATTTTATTATATTATGTATAGATGAATGTATATATGTATAATAATGTACATTTTTCATATAATTGAATACTAATATGTTTAACCTTTCTTTCACAGATTACAGTATTAAAAAATAATATACAAAGTGAAATAACGTCGACTGCCCAAAGCCACAGCTCTCAGTTCAGTCAGTCCATCGATGTTACATCTAGAAACTTGCAGAATATTCTAGAGAGGCTGGCGACGTGTGTCGTGGCATGTTTACAGAGAGCCGGAGATTTTGATATCACTTCGAGTATGGGGAACTTTATAAACGAATGGGTGAGATATAACTCTATTTTAAAATGTCCGATTATGAAATAGTTGTTATAAATACATATAAACTAATTTTAAAAAAAATCATGGTGTTGCTAAATTTTTTATAATCAATAAAAATTATTGGCTTATTTTTCTTCATCGTATATTATAAAAATAAGATTGATTAATATTTAATTTCTAATATTTCAAATCACAATATTGTCGGCCTTTAACCACCTTACCTGCCATGTCAGTCATCTGTGCCTGACAGATGTAGTACCTGTTCAGGCCGTGTCAGTCATCGGTGACTGACATTGCCTGAACAGGTAGGACACGGCGCTATCGCTATATTTTATTCCACACAGGCCATGTCAGTCATATATGCCTCACATTATTTTATTTTTAACTGTTTTAGAGAAATAAACATGTAAATTATTACTAAATCAATATTTAATGCCATTTAAATCATTTCCACCCAAAAATTAGATTTATCGTCCTAAAAATTTTGGTTTGGCGATGAACTTGTTATACTTGCTATATCGACTATAATAATAAATATCTTATGAATATAAAAAAAACATTTAAACAGCAAACGGTGACGATGTCAAACCTATCGTCTCTACACACGACCGGCGGGAGGATAGAGACGAACGTCTCCGACACCGTCGACCGTCTGCGACACGCGACGCGACGGTCGCGCGACGAACGCGTCGCAACCTGCGCGCGACTGTCGCACGACATACAGCAGCGACTCACTGTGAGTGTACCTTGCTATGCTATTGCTTGTTCGAGTATTACGTAACACAATTTTCGAAGATATTTACTCGCAGAACTACACCAAAATGGTTGTAGTTATATAACTAGTAATCTAATAATAATGATAAAAAAAAAACTTATAACTTTTTAATAACATAAACGATAAGTAGATTTTGCAACCGCCTATATATAATACTTGGTGGCGAATTCGATTTCCACTCATGACAAATATTTGTACATAAGCCATATAAAAGTAATAAAATATGAGTATTTCATTTAACTATTGCAGTCAATAATGGACGAAAAAAATCTCACCGAAAAATATTTAGCAGAACAAGTGACGAATATAGAAAATGAGAAGTCACAATACGAATCCCGTCTTCTAGAATGGGCAGAAGAAGAGAGAAAACTTCTAGAAGAACGCATAGAACGTCACATAGCATCGGAAAGAAAATTCCTAGAACATAGAATGAAAGAGAAATTAAAAGATATTGAAAATCAAAGAACTGCATTTGAACAACGGATAGTAGAAAATGTTAATCAACTTAACAGTATGCTAGTTATTAATCAAGAATTAGTCGAGAAGATCGGAGAAGATTTAATGGAACATGAAAAGGAGTTAGACGTATGTGTAAATGATTTGAAGACCTTTGTACAGACTTATGAAAAGGGTATGTGTATTATTTGTATATAAAATTGTTTTGTAAATTTTCCACATGTTTTAAGATATATTTGTAACAAATTAAGTGTTTTTTTGTAACTTATGAGATATATTATGCTTGATGGCTCTTATACGTTATTTTTTATATTAAAGTTGATTTTCATTTTAAAACAGTCAATATAATCATTTGTTCAAAATAAAACACTCCAGTTATGAAAATTATATAATTTGGATCTAATTTTTTTATTTTTTATATATTTATTATTAAACTTATATAAAACCTATAATTGTTACAGACCACACAGATATAAGATCGAAAATAAATAGTTTAAGTGACGGTGCCATGAAGGTGGTAGAAAACGTTAAAAAGGATTTGCTTGAAAATCTTCAACAGACACAGGCACATGTTCAGGTAATCTAAATTACTGTAAAAAAAATTATAATAATAAATAATAAGTTTTGTTTATTTATTTGAAATAAAAAGAATGTTTATCATAAAAGATAGTATGCTATTAAACATCAAGACTAATAAAACAAAGCTTAATTTCAATCTACGTATTACTTTAACTTACGTTATTAATGTGAAAGAAATCCTGTAAACCGGTCGCTCTGGAGGTCTATAGAGGAGTACGTTCAGCAGTGGATATCCTATGGCTGATATGATGATGATGATGATGAATCCTGTAAGCTATGTCTGTTATGCTGTCAAGCCAAACCTCGAAGGAATGTATTAAATTTACTAGCAAGATAATTTGTAGTCTGATAAAAGAAATAAATCCCCGAGACCATGGACGCTGTAAAGGGTCCGAAACGTTGGGGAAATAATTTAAAAATCTTTAAACTGTAAAGTTAAATCCGGTCTAGACTTTTAATTAAATGAAAAAAATAAACATAAAATAATGGATTATATAATATGAGTAGGAAAGGGCTTTAAGCGAAAGTGAAATTCCACTTGAACTGAGCTGGTACAAAATAAAAATAACTTAATTTTATAATTTCAGCATGAATCAAGGGAAATGATAGAAAAGAACCAACAATCACTTGGCAATCTGTCGGAAGAATCGAATAAATTGGTTCAGTCTATTATGCAGACGTGCCAGCGAACCTTGGATACAATAGTTGGAGAAGTTAATGTGAGTATTACTGTGTTATATATATAAATAAATCTCTTTTCAATTTTAAACAAAATATTTTTAAATCTAACTTAACGAAAATGTAAAAATAAAGAAACTAAATAAAGAAATGAACATTAGTGACTATAAATCAAATATATTTTAGTTAAGTAATTGGTGTCAATATTGGCTCTTTATGATGCCATTGAAATAGTAGCTGAACTGAAAATGTTAACCATAACAATGTCACTATTAACTGGTGTTCTACCAATGTGACACAATTTGAATACCTGAAGCCAATCCCTGGAATATTTCCAAAGAAAGCATTTACTCCAATTTTCTTAAAATTTATTAACTTTACCTAATATACGATCTTACAGGTAACAACAATGTCAACAATCGATGAACTGTCATCGTTATCATCGATCACATCAAACATGACATCATCAAGTCACTCACACCATAACGGCCAGTCGCAGAGTCTAAAAACCATACAGCGGGATATCGAACAGTTCTATGGAGCGGTGAGAGAGGAAGTGGCTCGCTTGGCAGAGTTGGAGGGACGGTGTCTGAATCAGGAGTATGCTGTTTATAATCCCACCGGTGAGTAATGAGAAAGCCTATGGAATCAAACGAAATCTAATTTCTATCAAACATTTAGGTTTTCTTTGATATTTTACTATATATTTTATAAGTTACACCAGCAATTATGCACTTTAAAAAGTTATACAATTTATATGGAATCTCAAGGAAATCCCTCTTAAAATTTATTTATTTATTTATTTATTTATTTATTTATTAAGTAAACCAATAGCGTATTACAATAAAACTTACTAACTAATAGAAGATAAAACTAATATGGCCAATAACAGGTTTACCTTAAACTACAAAAAATATATATTAATGCTAATTGATATGCGCAAGCATATAAAATATACCTTTATTTTATATAGTAAATAAATAAATATATGTATGTTTATATGTATGTATGTGTATACTTTTGTGTACTTATGTGAGTAGATGTGTATATGGATTAAGTTCAATGGCACCCTAGCCCTATATATCCCTACAGGGTCAAGGGTTCGATGCTCAGTAACCACTAACGTGCCTAGAATCTCTGAACCGAAAAGTTTTTATAAGATATATTATAATTCAAGTAGTACGTCAGTGAGAAAAACAAAACGCTGATTACCATTATTGCCAATGGCATTTATAATCTCTCGGACAAATTTATTTTAGGATTAAAAAACATATCAACCTGGTTAAAATTTTTGTTGTATCTATGTGTAATACGGGGCAAGACAGAATTTTTTGCATAGTTTGTGTAATGACGAGGAATATGAAGTAATGCTGTATGACGCGTGCGATATGTCGGTACTCTAAAAGCAATCTTAGATACAAGCTCAGAACAGTCAACCTCACCACGCAAAAATATCTTCTATTATTAAATAAATATATATATTTAACATACACATGCTGTAGTTTGTTCCTAAGGTAGGCAACTTAATGTCCAGGTTTCAGATCAGCCGACTGATATACATATTTTTTTTTTTGTAATGTACATATAAATAATACATAATATACAAATAAATATATGTATATTACAGCCAGGCTCGGGGCGGCAATCGAACCCAAAACCCTGGAGCACAAAGTACGGCCAACTGTGCCAATGGGTCAGTCAGTATTACATTGTAGTTAGTTGTTAGGGAACATACCCATACTACGTGATCTGTTTAGGGGGGTGTTGAAAAATACCACGCTTAGTCATAGGGGCGGGGCGTGATCTAAGGTTTTCGTCACGTAGTCATTTTCCTCAAGAGAAATCTCGCGCTTTTTCGATATTCCTATATTCAAATATGGCCTGCGCTGCCGTTTAGCGCTTTTTATACTTACAGGTGGCAACACTACGCTACACTCCACCACTACTATAGTCTGTTCGCGTTAAGAAAATAGTGACTTATAAAAGTAAAGGCGTATTCATACTGGGGTAAAAATTAAAACATTAATATTAAAGCAAACTTTTTATGACAGTATTTTAAAATATTAAAATTAAGTAGTTATTACATTAAAAAAATGATTAGAATCGTCAAGATTGTTTTTTCAGAAACACCGCATGCAACAGCCTTTTTCACAACTATACTCTCCATAGTCACGTTTTGGTTACCACACTGTTTAAAGTACTTAAAAACATTGTAAATCACTCGTCTTTCTCCGCTATGTAATATTGATCCACTATTATTTTTAAGAATAGGTGAGGTATTCATTTTTAAATTTGGCAAAGAACACGTCCGTACTGTCTGAAGGGCTTCAACTGTTCAAAGTGAACACGACTTTATAATTTACTGTGATCTTATTGGTCAAGAGGCGTGGCTAAGCTGAGTGACAACGATGAGTCACTATTTTCTTAACGCGAATAGACTATAGTGACTACACTTTTTTAACTTTCTTTTTGCAAAAGATGATTTTAAACCATATTTATGAATGACTACGTGGAAACTCGAGGATGTCTCAGAAAATACTACGGGTGGTCGTCGAGGGGGTAAAAATATAAAAAAAAACGGCTCACATAGTATGGGCACGTTTCTTTGCGTGAGCACTCGCGCTCCGTCACGCGCCTCGAGCTCGTAGTAGTGTGCGTATCGTAGCGCGCTCGTGTGAAGCTTTTTATTAAATTATTTGATTAAATTATTTTCTAAAATGAGACAACCCTGATTTCATTAGAAAGGATAAGAGTTACGCAATAGAAAGAGAGGCAACTTTTAGGTAAGTATAACCGTAGGTAATCAAGCGCTGCGCGATGTGAATTGAACTCAATTGTATCGTAGTAAGAGTTACTATTTCTTTAAACGACTTTTCGGAGTGAGTCTTCTGTACTTGTACAATTATTTGTTCTGCGGCGCCGCCCGCAGGCCGCACGCCGGCGCGCGCCGCGTACCGCCTGCCGCGCGCGCTGGCCGCCACCTCGCCGCACGAGCGCCTGCTCGCGCGCTTCCGCGCCGAGCGCGCGCCCTCCGCCGAGGACGTGCGTATACACTCTTTTATTTTTATTTTATTTTATCTACTCCCATGCTTTAAATCCTCTATAAAAGATTCTGAAATTAGCTTAGGTATTGCCAACATTAAAACACCCAATGTAATATATAATAATGTAAACCTCCCAATGTAATATATAAATGTAATATACAATAACCATTATATTATCATCCATACGGATGATAATATAATGTTGTACTGTTCATAATAACATTCTTTAGTTTTTTTTTCCGATCCCATACCTTCTGCGCAAAAGATTAACAATAGACAGCCACATTCTTACTGATCGATGCATGGTATCTGTACGAATTTAAAAAAAAAAACATCTGTATGAATTTAAAAAAAATAAAAGAACATTGTCATTCACGCGCGTTTCCCTACCAGAGAGTCGCGCATGTAAAAAAACGTCGGGAAATAATTTAAAATAAAATATTGTTAAACTGTAATTTTAAATAAACGCGATAAAATCCATTTTAGACTTTTAATTAAATGAGTAAAATTTACGTAAATATAAGAGAAAAGTATATAAAAAAAAATTAAACAAGTGCGAGTCGGACTCGCCCATGAAGGGTTCCGTAGCAGCAAGTAACATCATAAAAACTTCTTGTAGTTCGTTGTAACTTTGATCAATGTTTTAATAATAGTGTACTTCTTTTTTTATAATTAAAAAAAAAAAAACTACTTACTAGATCTCGTTCAAACCAATTTTTGGTGGAAGTTTGCATGGTAATGTACATCATATATTTTTTTTATTTAGAAGTTACAGGGGGGCCCCCCATCATTTTACCACTTTGGAAGTGTCTCTCGCGCAAACTATTAAAATGATTTTAGAAACCTCAATATCATTTTTGAAGACCTATCCATATATACCGCCCCATACGTACGGGTTTGATGAAAAAAAAAATTTTGAGTTTCAGTTCTAAGTATGGGGAACCCCCAAAATTTATGCGGTTCACAGAATGCATCTACTTACCAAGTTTCAACAGTATAGCTCTTATGGTTTCGGAAAAAAGTGGCTGTGACATACGGACGGACAGACAGACATGACATGACGAATCCATAAGGGTTCCGTTTTTGCCATTTGGTTACGGAACCCTAAAAATCATGCCCAACTTAAATAAGAAGATACGAGTGAATCCGCCGGATACAAACAGTAAACAATAAAATAATTATTTTCCAGGATTGCGTGCTAATAGAAAACGAATGTGAAGTACGCAGTGACAGCGAATCGTCTGCCTCTGAAGACTCGGCTGTTGTTTTCGCAGCGCCATCCCCCCCGAACAGCGTCAACCAACCCTCTATAGTGAAATGTACCTCCGAAACTGATATATATTTGAGACGAGTAAGTGATTCGTTTTTATAAGGTTCTTATAAGACACTATACTATCATGCTTGACGACGTGCTTGGGTTCGATTTTCGCTCATGACTAATATTTCTATAAGCCATATTTTATTTATATAGGCCATGCAAGTGTTTTTAATTATCTGGGCGTTTGTACATGGTTTCTTATGCTTTCTTAATAAAGTTTGTTGTTTGTATAATGTGTTTCGGGACCCTCAACCTTCGTCCTACTGATGGCAGCATAGCGTAAAAGCGGGTAAAATTATGTGGTTCTACCTCTATATATATATTCAATTATTGTTTACATTAATGTCTCTTTAATGAAAATATTTTTATTAATTTAGTTAGTTTACAAGCTCAGAATTATTTAATAACTATGATACTAGGTGGATATCTTTGAAAATACGTACCACAACATCAGCCGTTGTATGTATGTCCACTGCTCAACGTAGGGCTCCCACATCATCTCTTGGGGGGCTGCCAATACTCGCCACGTTTGGCAGGCGGGTTGGCGAGAGCTGTATATTGCGACAGGATATGGTGACGCTACTGTCCACCATCACCCTGGTCGGTGTACAGTTGTTCGCACTGCTATAGCTATAGTTGATCCATTACAAACGTGCGAACTGAGTCATAAATCATTTTTATCAGATCTCTCGTTCACACTTATAGGCATATCGGAACTCTCGCTCGCACTACTAGTGTTGTGTGTAACATCAAAGAAGGGATTTGTCGATAGTCAATAGCAGGTAATCAAGGAAAGGTTAAGGAAATAATGCAAAATATTTTTAGGGTTTAATTTTAATATCTGCTTTTAAAACATACAATATATTATATGTTATACAACTTAAATTAATATAGTTATTACCTGCGTCCGAGCGGCATCCCTTTATCGATAACAAGTTGTGCGGCATTGTCACGTTCCTTTGACGTAATGTTTTATGACTTAGTTCGTACGTTTGTAATGGTTCAACTATAACGTCTTTTGTCGCCTTTTACAACACACCTCGGCAAGAAAGACGTCGGAACTATTCTCTATCGCTCACCGCAAGGCACTACTGCTAACTTATATTTTAAAATTATTTTTTATTATTATTTTCAGCGACGACAAGAGCAACACGGCAAAGAAAACGCAAATCAGTCGTTATCATTCAAGAAGCCGTCGAAGCTACCCGCGCCCACATCCCACAAGAAACCACTGTTCGAAAGGAACGCAGACAACTGACATATATACTTATTATATAATATATGATAGTATAATGATAATGTTTTTTGTACAAATTATATCCACTTGCTATTATAAGGGAAGCAGACTACATAATATCAGCTGACAGTTTAAAACCTTTAAAAAATATCCATAAATGTCTATGATTTCACCAATTTGATTTAAAATTTAACATTAACTGTATAATTTTTTTTTCAAAATTCTATCACTAGTACGTATTTCGAAATCAAAATCAAAAATTTCTTTATTCAAGTAGCTTCATAAGCACTTTTGAATCTTAATTTTACAAAGTATATAATATTTGAAATTAATTATCTATAGTGAATGTGAAGCTACCACCGATTCTGATGAGAAGAATTAACAAGAAACTCAACAAAAACTAGAAACTTAAAATGGATAGATAGGATATTAAAATTGTAAACTTATTTTTTAGCTCCAGTTATATCCAATAACAATAAAAACATATATTACTTTTATTTGAATAGTATTCTATAAATATTTTTTGAGGCATCATTTTACAATAATAATATATGATGACTGACCCGTTGGCGCAGTTGGCAGTGACCCTGCTTTCTGCTCCAGGGTCGTGGGTTCGATTCCCGCCTCGAGTCTGAGCGTAATATGTATTTATTTCTATATGTATCATTTATATGTACATTTATTTAAAAAAAAATGTATATCAGTCGGCTGTTACCTAAAACACAGGCATTAAGTTAAGGCCTACCTTAGGAACAGGCGACCGTGTGTGTATGTCAAATATTTATTAAAAAAAACATATTTATTATTATATTATGGTTAATGAGATGATGCCATCGCATTGAAGATTCTGCTGAGAAGAGCAAAGAGAAAAAATAAAACTTATTCATACTTTATATAAAATAACTGCATGTATATTAAAATTTATTGTCATTCAAATATAATATCGCAGTGGTAAACGTGTAGTCTGCAAAGCCTTTCCAGTCATTTGAGTATATTCTTTTAGTATTAACAATCACTAGGATTAAAATTCGACCTGAATACGTGAATTAGGTATTCAATAAGCGTGAACAAATTTATATTCTAAATGTTTTATAATCATTTAATTTTTAAACGAACTGAATTTTATTGTATTTAAAATAAACTATAAAATTAAAGGATTTTTTTTATTATTATTAATATAAGTGTGGCTTTAAATTAGTATGATAGCGGGTTACTATCGATATATTTGGTAACTGAAAATCCTATTACATGGAAAACTAATGTTCTCAAATATTGCATTCACTAGAAAAATAATATACATATACTTGCGAAATTTTATGTGTTAAGATTATCTACACCAGGAGAAAGATTAGTTCTTCATAACGATAAAATAATTTATAAAAATAAAAATAAAAAAATATTTATACTTGAACTAATTCTCATTGAATAATCTCAATAAAAATCAAAATAAAGTGAATAAATAAGTACTTGTTATGCAATAACTTGATCAAAAGTATTAAAAATACACATATTGACCACCGAAATTTATTTAGATTATAAAATTTAAACAGTAGAATATTGTAGTATTGATATAATTTAAATTAATTTCGAATAATATCACAAAACATTAAAAATTTTCAACAAATAAATAATTCAAAAAAAAAACCGAAATATAATAAAACATTTATGTTGAAAAATATGGAATTAATTTCCAACTTAATATATAACAAAAATATTTTTAATATCAAAAAGGTCTTTTATTTCGACGATTAAGTAAGTGTTTAAATATTCAGTTTTTAATATTTAGGTACTATCATTTAGCATTATGTACCTATTTAAATTTAATTCTTTAGTGTAATATAATTATAATAAATATTTAAGCACTGAATTGTTTCATTTTTATTTCCTTTATTCACTAAGAAATGTGCTGGCCAAATAAAATACCTGAACATATACGTTGATTAATCATTATATAAATATACAGTGACTGGTAAATTACTATCAATATTTAAGGAGAATACTCGGTACATGATTCTCATTCAAATTATGTAAAAAAATAGGTACTTAATTTTTGACCAAATTTTCATAAATTTCAATTCAAGTAAATGAAGCGTTGACACCCTACAGTCATGCCGGCGGCACGTGCACAGGTGTTGTACTGTGCCGCTTGTTCACATCTAAAAATTGCCAAAATTCACATCATTTACCTAGTCAACAAATTTGTTGCTTAAACGAGTAAAATATCTTAGTATTTTTGCCTATCCTAAGCCAGGATTAAAGTATTAAAGGGGACTGGATCATGCTTGTTTATCCTGCTACCCTATTAACACGTGGCGGCATTTGGACGTAGGTAAACTACCTGTTTTGTGTCGAAAGTGCAGCGAGCTGCTAGGGTGTCCAGACGACGCGTACATAATTGGATAATTGTTGAATAACTTTACTTAAAAGTTTGTTAATATTTAACTGTTTTTTTTTTACATAATTCGAATGATAATCATGTACCGAGTAGTCTCCTTAAATATTGATAGTAATTTACCAGTCATCCTGTATATCCATATTGCTAAATATGATATAATGATAATAATACTAAATATACAGTAGCTGTTGATATTTAAATTTTAGATTATTAATTCTTACAATTTTGGTAATATACCAACCACTCTGCTCCACTACAGATTGGTGGATGGTTTTGTTCGCGTGTCAAATTTTTTTCGAAACACAATACCTATTACTAACATTGTCTTCTTTCATCGAAAATTATGAGATAAATTTACAATTCAATATTCGTTTACTTCTAGTATACTTTGTTGGATTTGATCTAGTCTTTTTCATTATTATTGGGTAATAAAAATAATTTTTCATACTTGCAAATGTGACAAGTATATTGTACATGAAGCCGTGCAGGAGTTGTTCACTCCGACACGACGCGTCGCCGCACGCGCGCTCCAGCACGCGCCCTGCGGCCGCACATGTACAGTTCGTGTACACTCTGGTCACATAATATTTTTAATTAATAAAACAACAGTTTTATTAAACTACCTATTTTGTGTAGACAGTGCAGCTAGCTGTTACGGTGTCCAGACGACGAGGCATAATTAGATAATTGTTGCGTAACTTAGAAGTTTATTCATATTTACCTATTTTTTTACATAATTCGAATGAGAATCATGTACCGAGCATACTCCTTACAAATTGATTATTGATAGTAACTCACCATTCATTCTGTGTATATATATATTTACACACACACTACACTCTGCTGCTCCTAACAAGATAAGAATCTTCTTTCGGGGTCTGGAAACATACAAAAACACCCAGACTGCCACAACCACGACAAACATCTTAATAAGATTATAATTATTTCGACACCTGATATGAAGAACATTGTATCCGATTTTGTTAAGTTTTCAGGAGAGCGTTTTACGATTTTGTTTCATTTAAAAAGTGTCCAAGTGATGTTGAATAAAGCCGCATCCGTAATGAAGTAAATTGTTCTAGTATTAATTTTTTGCGCTCTGTAGTATGAACTTGACTACGTTGTGATACATCCAAAGGAAAGCTGTTTGTGTTCAAGTTACAATGATTAAAAATACGATTGTTTTAGTTTAAAAACATTGTATGAATAGTTCCAATATTGTAGGGACATGGCTTTATGAATTATATACAGTGAACAAAAATGTAATTAGAGTTACAATGGCGTAACGTGTGTATTTCAGTCATAACATTATTGTATAATAATAAAATGAGTCAGAGTTCTTTTTCGAATTATACTTGCTATTAATTATAATAAAATAAAGCCAAAAAAATATTTATCATCGTTTATTTAAACAAAAGTACCTACGCTAACATTAACGAGATCTGATAACATTCCTTTATTACTTATAATAATTTTTACTTTATAAGGTAACTTCTCTTAAATCTTGATAACCAAATTATTTAAATACATAATCTGATAATGAAAACAAATATAATATGAAAATCGAATTCGTCATAATCACGATCGGCACAAAAAAAAAAAACATTACTATTCAAATAAAAGTACGCTAAAATTAATAAGATCTGATAACATCGCTGTATTACTAATCATAATAGGTCCTTACCTATGAAATTGCTGTTTTTGATGAAATAAGTTAACGCACTTTTTTTCTATATTTTTTATTTTTATTAGTCAAAGTACCCATTGAATCAATGCATTTTTGCCAACGTAGTGGTAACTCATTGATGCCTTTCTTGAAAAACTTTCCTGGACGGGAGGCATTTTGTACTGACTCTCGGGTATTGAATTTTTTTCCCGCCAAAAAGTTGTCCAAATTCTGAAAAAAGTGGAAGTCTGTAGGGGCAAGATCTGATGAGTACGGTGGATGACGGAGAACTTCCAACCCCAGCTCTTGTAACTTGGAGACCGTCTGCTGTGCAGTATGAGGTCGCGCGTTGTCATGCAGGAACAGCGGAGCCGAGCGATTGACCAAAGCTGGTTGGAGACGTGCGAGCTTCCCCATCATTGTGTTTAGTGATTAGTCCTTCACAGTACACATCTGCAGTAATGCTCATGCCGTTTGGTAAGAAGCTGTGATGAATTACACCGGCGCTAGACCACCAAACAGTTACCATCACTTTCTTAGAAGTCATTTTTCGTTTAGGGCATTATTTAGGTACTGAACCAGGATCTAACCAACTAGCTGAGAGCTTGTGATTGTCGAATAGAATCCATTTTTCATCACAAGTAACAATGCGATTTAATATGCCTTCGTTTGTGTGTCTGTTGAGCAGTGTAAGGCACATCTCGACGTGTATTTCGCGCTGGCGTTCATTCAATTCGTGAGGCACTCATTTGTCGAGCTTCTTTACCTTGCCAATTTGAAGCAAATGGACCGATATTGTTTTAGTGCTAACTTCGAAAGCTGCTGCTGATTCAGCTGTAGTTTGAGAATCATCAGCCTCCACAATCGCCCTTAATTCGTCATTGACGACCAACATTTACGGTCGACCACGGTGTTCATTTCTTAGGTCAAAATTTCCGAAACGAAAGCGAGCAAGCCAATCACTGGTGGTACGATCGTTAGTAGTGTTCGCACCGTAAACGTCGTTGATGTTGCGTGCCGCTTCTGCCGCTTAGCTACCATGACACTTGACAGAACTCATACTCCATAATCACTCGAGTTTTTAACATATCCATGATGACGAAAAACGTACAAATGAGATGTAAACAGAACGCTAAAGTCACACCTTCGGATGCTTATATAGTCGAAAATTTCACTACTTATTTCGTTTGGCCCTCGACTTACTGTATATTATAAAATGCTGTGATGTTGAAATTTGAGTAAAAAAGAATGGTATTTGTTATTACAATGTTACTGTGTTCAAAGGAAACTAATATTATCGTTTTTATTTTTTCGTAACCGAAAATACAATATTATTTTAGCAGAAATCTGGATTATCTTGAATTACAATGAAATTTTTTTTCACTTAAAAACCGTTCTAGTGGTCGTATAAATACGGTTCCCAGATTGAAAGATACCTTTATTCCCCTCTCAGTATTTTGATAGTATAGTTAGAAAACATTGTTTCATTAGTTACAATGTTCTTCATATCAGGTGTCATTATGTCTATCTGTGTAATCAGTTGTTAAGATCACTGTGTCAATCTTGTTAAAAAATACGGAATTGTTTCCAATAAATGCCTGCATTTCCCGTTTTATTAATTATAAAAAAACGCTTATAATAAGGAATGAATAAAACAACACTTTCTTAATATAATTTATTAGCATACATAATTACATTTTACAGAGCAGACTTTTATTATTCAAATATATTAAATTATAAATGCGTTGTTTTCACTTAAACAAATGAAGTGAACTCGAAATTACAACTATTAAACACAATATATTTACATCTTTCTTTAAAGATAGCTAAATAAATATATTTCGTTATTTTTACAGTATTTATTAATAGTTTCGTACTGATACGAATCTTAGAACCATAGCCTTTATGAAATAACTAAATCCTAGTGGCTACGTCGTATAAAATATAGGGTTTCCTATTTATCTCTCATTAAAACACAGCAGAATGTTTGGAATTTTTTTTAAATATTTTAAATGAATAATCAGCCGTTGTATATTTTAAAACGTTCGAATGCTTAAAATCAGACCGTTGCCGCATCGAGACTAAAAATATATGCACACCATATTTAAAATACATTTTCATTGATTTGTTTCCTTTATTTATGTCGTCGTGCTTTTAATTTATACAATATACTATATAATATTTTCTTTTGTTTTTGAGCAGCTCTTGATTTCCCGCTATTAATTCTAACGTTTTTTTTTAATTTATTTTTTTTATTGAGAAATAGCAACCCTATAGGTATATTAAATTATTATTGTTTGGTTTTATATTAAATCTAAGCAGAGTTATACAATATTTTTTCATACAAAAATTAATTTTGTTACCACGAAATCAGATTTGCAAAATATAATAATTTTACCAATTACAATCATTATTTTGTTCAAATCAGTATTTAATAGACAGATTAAAAATGGTGGGAAAACAATTTAATGTTCTTTTTATGAACTAATTTAACTAGCAATAATAAATTATCTTAAACTAAAAGTAGAATTTATTTACATTTTACCTCATTTAAAAATAAAATAAGGAATAAGTAAATTTTTAGATATAAAATAAATATTTCTTACGAACGTACTGATAATATATAATTGTAGTACATAAAACGTAATACCTGAACTTGTAATGTAAAATTAATTAGGAAATATTTTCTTATATAGTATGATGGAAATATTGCTTTTTTTTTAATATAATAAAAATAAGTCTTATTTTACCATCTCCGTCAGGTAGACTTTCCTTTCAAGTTTTTATAATTTTATGCACCATTGATAAACAATCATCGATATTTTTTAATTAATAAAAAACAAAAAAGGAAAACCAACACTTTCTTGTTATACTAAGCTACATTTACACGTGTGCACTTACGCTTGTCTTATTTTTTTTTTTCAATCTTAACTTTAATAATGACACAGGAATTACGTTGTTACGTATATTGTTTGACTATAACAAAAAATTATTTCTTATATGTTTTGAATTATAAAAAACACCCAATTAACAGCCTGAAAACTGAAAAGTCGTTATGTATTTTATAAAAATTTAATTTATTAAGTATTAATTTTTTTATTTAAAATCTTTTTCGTTACAATAAGCTTAAGTGCACAAATAAACTAATCCAAAAATTATAAAATGAAGTAACAATCAAATTAGTTTTCAAAATAAATTTTCACATAAGTAAATTATATTTAAATGAAAAACAAAATTATGACATCATTTATAATAAACTTGAAGCTATAAAATCTCTTTTGAAACTTGTTGATATACATATATTTTAATATAATTGTAAAATTTTATTTAATTAACGAATTTTATACTATAGGGATTGTATTTTTGTTCAAATAAGAAATCGAAACATTTTACTTTATTACTTCATTTTATAGTCTATAGTTTTATAGATTATTGACGGATATAATTTGGTTGATCCAGCCGATGAAGGAGGATACTTTAACATACACGCCGGGTACGTCTCGTCGTCCACAGCCAAAACCCCATGACACTAGACCTACTAGTTCATAAAAACCATCATCTTGGCATACTAGCGGTCCGCCTCCATCGCCCTGAAATATATTTTTTAATGAAATAAAACAGTGTCTATGGTAATATGTATAAAAAAACATAAATAAATGAACACAGATTACACTAAGAATTAAAAAAAAAATTACACCCTAGCGATTGCTTTGCTATTGGCTATTATTTGTGATATTATAATCTACTAATATTAATTACTCATAATAAAAAGCTTATAAAAAAGTTATAACATTTTAAGCTTCCATGATGAATAAGACTACCTATCATTGAGACATAAGACATTAGTCTTGTTGAGTGCACCCGGGAACATTCCGCTTACAACATTGCCGAAATATATTTAACTCGGAATAGTCAACGACAAACATTTTAAATATCCTGTTTTACGTCTCAATAATATATAACCTCTTTTTATATATTAGGTCCCTAAGACGGAGAAGGATATAGAGTGGATCTCCAAAACAATTTGATAAGGAGCCCATTACGACCCAGCGACGCTCCTGTATTAGCCCCTGTACTCTACTGTATCAGCCTGTAAACAACTCACTGCTGAGCGCAGGCCTCTTCTCCATATAGAAGAAGGGTTAGGAATTAATCCACCACGCTGCTCCACTGCCGATTGGCGGATAATTTCCCTACCATGAGTAACGATCATTATCAGGTGTCTATGATAACAACCGGAACCTTTACATGTTCTCAAAGGCACGGTAGGGAGAACAACAAGGACAAACATCCGGACCGGAAACAAATATTTGTACAAATACAAATATCTGTCCCGAGCGGGAATCGAACCCGCGACCGCCGGCGCGGTTTGAGGCGACTACTGGCACCACTAAACCAGAACAATCGTATTAACCCCACATAATTTAAATGTATAAGGTACATTAACGAAATGCTACCGGTAATGTTAGTTATAAGCCTATGAGTAAAATAAGTAAATAAATATACGTATACGTAAATTAGGCTATGTGCTACCCACCTGGCAAGCGTCGTTCCCCTCCTCGCCGCCCGCGCAGAAGGAGCTCGCGGGCAAGATAAATATCTTCTCGGTGACTGCGTTCACCTTTCGGATGCACTCCGCGTCGCTCACTATGGGCAGCTCGGCTTCACGCACCCGCAGTGGTATTGGACCCGCTACAAAATAATAAAAAATATTTAGTGTAAAACTGCTCTATATATCTTTTGTTTTTTTATTGTCTCCATTTGGTGACGACCCCGTTGGCGTAATGGTCACCATGCCGGACTGCCAACCAGTGGGTCCCGGGTTCAATTCCCGGCACGGCCAACATCTTTGTGATGAGCAAATTTGTTGGCTGTCTGTCTGAGTGTTCAATATGTATCGATATAAAAAATTTATGTATGTATATGTAGTATATCAGTTGTGTTAGCACCCATAACACAAACTATAAATAGTTTAGCATGGGGCTAACCAGCCGTGTGTGAAATGTGTCCTAATATTTATTTAATATTTAATTTAATATTTAGATAGTAATAATCTTATTATCTGCGCTCAAACGGCGTCTTTCAAGTCTATGGCATCAGTAAAAGCGCCCTATTTGTCTCCAGCTCGCGACTACAGTAGCAACACATCGAGTGTCTCTCTATAAATATTCTTGAAATAACAGAATATAGTACACATACAACCATCCCTTTTCACAGACATGAGACATGAGCGTATCTGAGATTATCTTGGGGAGGGGGGGGGGACAGGCGAAAGGAAATCAAGAGGCAATAATTTGTCCAACCTAAAACATATAAGTACTGCTAAGCAAGCATCAACAAATACTGGTAGAGCTTATAAAATCTTGGTCTTGTAGGTACGGGAAACGCATGATCGGGCCCATGAGAGTTTACAACGATATTATTAGATCAATATGAAAGTTAAACGTTACAAACCTTGTTTTGGTAAGAGTATAGTCGATTATAACCTGTGGAGGTTGTAGGCTATATAAAAATGCTGCATGAGTGTAATACAGCACTAATCTTTAATGTTAACAAGTCTAATCAGTATCGAAGTTAAACGATAATGAAACAACCAAATAAACAGTCGCACTGTTGTAGTGATGCGAAAGTTCGATTAATAGATACGATCGGAGTAGATATTTGTATAAAATTGTTTTTGGTCTGTGTTTGTCCTTGTGGATCACTGAACTTCGGAACTTCGGCTGTTATCATAAATGATATACCAAGCTATAACAAGAGATGATATGATGAGAATGATAACGATCGTTACTCTTGGTAGAGAAATTATCTATCAAGTCATAGAGAGAAGGCCATTTGTCCAGTACTAGGACTTTTTCAGTTCAGTTTTGAATAACGTATGAGATAAAGTCACTTACTTTCGCCCATGTACCCGTAGCCCGTCACCGTGCAGCGCTTGCCCGCCGCGTGGCTCACGCCGCGCGCCGGCAGGCACACCAGACACACGCCTGCAATAGAATATAAATAAACATAAGAATTAAACTATACCATATAATTAGGAATATCGGAACCACATTCTAATGAAGTACCTATTTATATACTTCGGTAATTGTCGTTTACCTATACCTATATGTTATTTTATTGTAGCTTGAATTACGGGGTGAGTTAAGTGGGAAAAAATCACTTATGTAAAACTTAACAAAATAGTATAAATAACTATAAAACAAGTTGTAGAATCCTTTTAGCTTTTTAAAATACTTTTTAATGTATATAGGATACTTACCTATAGGTACTTAATATTTCACGAACGACTTTTTGGTAGCAGCTTGGTAGTAATAAATGTAAAGTCCTACCTTCTTTAAGCTCGGCCTTGCCGTGCAGCTTCAGCAGCGCGATGTCGTTGTCGAGCGTCTGGCTGTTGTGGTTGTGGTGGATGTAGGTGGTGGCCACGCGCAGCGTCTGCGCGCCCGGCGAGCCGTACTTGCGCGTCAGGTCGTGGTCGCCCACGCGCACGTAGATCGCGTCGCCGGATCGGACGATACTGGAACATATTTTACATAAAATCATACACATCTACAAAAATGTAATTAATTTGATGGGATGAAAATTATTGCAAAGCTGCTCTGTATATACATTGAGGAAAATTATGTGCTAGGATACAACTCATGGAGGTGGAGCAGTGGTCATAAATATCATCTTCAAAACTTAAACAAAACTAACTATGTATCTACTCCTATAGGAATTTCAGAATAAAAACAAGAAATAATAATAAAAAAGTCAAATCCTACTTAGGTAAACAAAAAAACATTTTTTTCTCCCATATAAAGTTTAAATAATTAATTAATTTTAATTAAAACATTGATGAAAATTGCATACTTTTATGAATTGAATCACTGAATTATAATTATTTTGTATAATGCAAAAAAGAAGTTAGTTAAACATTACAATTTTTTCGATAAATTAACATTTATTTGCACTCGTTAATTAAATTTATTTTCTCTTCTAGGAGAAGAGGTAGTGGAAGAGAGATAGATGCGTCACAAGCCGAACGCTTAGGCCGTTCGTGCCTCTCTATCGCTTATTCCGCGCTCTCGCTCGCGGAACGTGACAAAAACGTGAATGTGAGAAAAAAGCATGACTCATGCTTTTTCGTGCGTGCAGCGGGCGTTCATCGATTTATAACCATAGAGTTATTATAGATAGAGCAGGGGAGCCAGGCCTCCAGTTGTCCCTCAGTTAGAAAGAGAGCGACGATCGCAGTACCGGTTGAATTACATACCATTTTTGGTTTGGTTTGGCATCCGGGGCCCTTAATCCAGCACCACATGGGAAAGGGGTAGAGCTAAGGCAAGAGCGGGATGTTCACAAAAAAAAAAGAATCGAGATTTGAACTTGAGACCGCGAAGCCAATGGGGTACCGCGATCTTCTCTCTTTTCCTAACCGTTGGACGTTTCCGCTTACATGCAGCCATATGTTTTCCCTACTCTATCTATAATAAGTCTACGTTTATAACACGTAACGCGTCAAAACCGAATAAAAAGTGAAAGTTCGTACTTAGTGACGCAATGCGCGGCGGTGAGCACCCACTGCGTGCCGACGAGCGCGGCGCCGCACAGGTACTGGTTGAGCGAGTTGATGAGCGCCGTCTGCCAGCACCACTCGCCGCGCTCGCCGTCCTCGCCGCCCATCACGCGCCCGCCGCGCGCCGACGTGCCTGTCGCGCAAGGGTCGAGCGTCACGAGTAGGATTCACGCTCGGGGCAAATATTTACATTTATACACATATTTGTTTTTCGTCTGCGTGTAAGTCCTTGTGAGTCTCCTCACTGTGCCTCGAAGAGCACGAAAGCTGTCGGTCCCGGTCATCAAATACACCTGATAGTCGATCGTTACTTATGGTAGGGAAATTATCCGCCTTCCCGAAGTAGAGCAGCATCACGGATTAAACTTCAACCCCTTTTCTATGTGGAAAGGAGAACTTGCAGCAGTGGAACGTTTACGGGCAGTTTCAGTTCAGCTGAGTTATTGTGTAACGTAAATAGACGTCCTCTCACCACAAATCATCAGAACGCGGTGATTGCATCCAACATGTATATATAAATATATTATCTGTGTGTGCGTGGTGACGTATGTATGTTTAATTTTTACATAAGATTGCATGTTGAACACGTCTATTTGTTGTTCCACAAAATATCTGCATCAAAATTTTGCCTAAATATTTAGTAGATAGTTACCTCACAAAGCATGTTAGTACGTTTACAACTAACTGTTAGCAATAATATTGATATTAATTTTAAAATGAAATAATAGCCACACTGTACCTTTAACACCGCATACATATTTGTTGTATTTCTCTGGAGTCCTAAGTGTTGTGACGTAATTTGGTTCATATTGAGCTGAAATAAAAAACAACGTTATGAAAATCACAAAAAAAAAATCCGTTTCGTTTAAAAATTTTTTTTTAATACTAATGAACCGAAATGATTCAGTGTATAAAACACATAAAAACTGATAGTTACAAATTTCAATCCGGATTATCACCGTCGACTTTTCATATTATTGTTTATTATGATTAAATTAATTTGTCGTTTTATTCGGTGTTGAAAAACATATGTTATGTGTTTATTTATCCTCATTAAATAAAATTTATACGAAAGCATTTTGAATAAATTCACAATGTTACAGTAATTTTAATCTCTACCACCGCTACCAAATGCAGATTCTGCTGAGAACAAAGTGCAAATAATCCAACAGATTTAAAAATTTGTTAACACATGATTTAAAATATATAAATAAATTATTAAAATTACATTTATTATATAATAATATAATATTTAATATAATAGTTAAATTTTTTATTATGAAAGATAATGTAAAATGATATGCTCAAATACTCACGTAGAGGTGTAGTATACGGTAGTGTGTGTGGCACGGTGTGTGTGTTGGGCGTGTATACGTGGGTGGTGGCGAGAGGGAAGACGTCCTTATTGCTGACGCCGATCACCTCCTGGATCTTGGACTTGGGCGCGCAGCACTGCGTGCCCGACTTTTTGCACTTGAACACGTCCGTCATTTCTGCGTTACCTGAAAGTAAAATTATAGTTTAGAAAATATTGTAGTTTCTATATTTCAAGTCGACTCATGAAGATGATAGATTTTGGCAAACGGGATAAAGCAAATAAGGATGATTTTTTTTTAGCGTGTACGTGTTAATAAAAATATTAGTGTATAAAATAAACTTTCTTAATTTTTTTATAAAAAATAATAAATAAAATACTATAATATTAATTACGAATTAGAATAATCAAAAATTATTTATTTAGTTATAATGCAAAACGTGAATAAATAATTATTAACATAGTCTAATGACATTTAAAAAATATTTTTAAAGATCGCTTCGCTTCGCGATATAAAATATTAAGCTAAAGAAATTATTAATTTGTTGCTTTGAACTCGCTAATCTTTGGTATATTAACAGATTGGTTAATTAACTATCTATTTGAGGTAGAAATCGTTTTCTTAAAAAGGTGTAGTAGCTCAAATACATCACGTTGCTTTTCATAGAAATAGAGAAATAACTGATTACCTGTGTGTTTAGTAGAGACAGATAAAAATCACCAGCAAAGAATTCCTTACAACCATATGGATTGTTTCCAAAATTAATCTCGCTATAAATAGGTACGGTCACCTGACAATAACCGGAATTGTTGGTTGTGATATAAAAAAAGCCGTAATATTATATAAACTTAAATTCCTCGGGGCTTTACTTGCGCAATTTCCGATCCTGTGGGAGTTTCGGTATAAAATGTAGTAGTCCATCCATTTATCGTCATCCATCCGTACTTATAAAACTCATTTTAACACTTTCGTTAACAATGTAAAAAGGTTTTGTTACTTACGGAAGCACGTAAAGGAGAGCAAGGAGACGATGCAAGAGCCGGGACAGTCGGGGCGCGGGTCGACAGGCGCCGGTGTTGTTGTTGTTGTCGTCGTTGTTGTTCGCGGCGTCGTGCGTGGCACTCTGTACAGTGAAATTATTGCTTAACACTAAACCTACCAGAGCGGTCAAATGACCACTTTTGAGACTTTAATCAAAATTAAGTAGTATTAAGTAATAAGTTTAATGAAATTTAATTAAAATTAAGTAGCTACTTGAGTAGCTATATGTATATATATAATAGAAAAAAATTTAAATTGCATGTACTAGCGTACACTCGTAAGAAGTGAAACTTATAATAAAAACAGTTTACTTTTTATACGATCGTAATTATATGAGTCCTGTGTTTGCGTTCGGACATATTTATATTGGAATTACCTACTTACTAATAGAATACATCATACAATAACTGCAAACTTCTATATAGTGATACTTAATTTCACTCAAGAATCTTAGAGATTGCTAGCGCAGTGGCTGCCAACGCGAATTGAATTCCGTATATCGCTCGAGAGCTGCAAGTTCAAAGCCCTGCGAGAGCCACATTTTCTAGCATTCAAAATTTGATATTTGATTTATTTAGTTTAAATTAAATGGGGAATGTTATATATAAATATAATATATAATGGATACATATATATATATATATATATATATATATATATATATATATATATATATATATATATATATACAGGGTGACTGGTGAATTACCATCAATATTCAAGGAGAATAACCGGCACATGATCCTCATTCGAATTATGTAAAAAAAATAGGTACTTAATTTTTGACCAAATTTTCATAAATTTCAATTCAAGTAAATGAAGCGGTGACACTCTAAAGTCATGCCGGCGGCACGTGCACAGGTGTTGTACTGTGCCGCTTGTTCACATCTAAAAATTGCCAAAGTTCACATCATTTACCTAGTCATCAAATTTGTTGCTTAAACGAGTAAAATATCTTAGTATTTTTGCCTATCCTAAGCCTGGATTAAAGTATTAAGGGGGACTGGATCATGCTTGTTTATCCTGCTACCCTGTTAACACGTTGCGGCGTTTGGACGTAGGTAAACTACCTGTTTTGTGTCGAAAGTGCAGCTATCTGCTAGGGTGTCCAGACGATGCGTACATAATTGGATAATTGTTGAGTAACTTTACTTAAAAGTTTATTAATATTTACCTGTTTTTTTACATAATTCGAATGAGAATCATGCACCGAGTAGTCTCCCCAAATACCGACGGTAATCCACCAGTCACCCTGTATATATATATATATATATATATATATATATAGGATTTCATCTACTACGACTCGGAATCTTCCTTGCGCATGTGTTTATTGAAAAACGACTGAAATACGCAATAATCAAGAACAAGATGGCGCGTAACGCAAGATAGCGCGTAACGCAAGATGGCGCGTAACGAAAAAATCTTTCCAACCCCGATAAAGAAGTTTCACTTAAAAAATTGTGCAGTAAATTCAATAAAAATGTAAACCAAGAATTTAACCATTTTAATCTCAAGTTTCAAAAGCGGTAAAATTAAAATTAACGTACCGTTAAAAGTAAAATTTGATAATTATGATAAGCATTTCGTAAGATTTAAGTAGAAGAAATCAAAGTTTCAATTTTCATCAAGTTTTTACTTAGCAGCGAACCTGAACATTCACTCTGTATAAATATTAAAATCTATACAAATCTAATGAGTAGATATTAAAATGCATTAAATAGCAAAATTATATAAAATATTTTAATATCGAATGGAGACAAGTTGAAATCTAACATAAATAAATAAAAAAATAAACTTTTAATTTCTTGGACAAACAAAATAACACATGAAAGAAACTAACAATACGGACAAAATTTAGTTGTATAATAATTCATTACCTAGTGTTGTCACAACAGGTAGAACCACTCAACTTGCAGTGTGTGTTCCCGACGAGCACGGCGGGCCGCTCGCAGAAGGCTTTCATTATGTTTATGAGACAGTAGCCCGGACATCTCGGCAGAGGAGGCTGTGATCAAATTATAAATTAGCTACACATTCCACGCTGACACTTCTGCCGCGTTATGGCTACGTTGACAATTATAGCTACTGTTCTGTTTCTATGAATCGTAGCACGATTTTTATGTAGATAACTTATTTAACCTGGATAACTTGAATTAAAATAATGTAATCATATAATTTCCGAGTCGCATTCCATCCGTTAGTCTGTCACAGGTTAGTCGGTTTATTTGAAACCGTAACACGTAGACCTATTTCACATAATTTGTGTAACTATGGCCGTTATATAGACAAATACTTAACTTTTGACAAAAATATATAAAGGTAGGTTAGGTTTGACGTTTTTACTTATTCGTAAAATATATAACTATCGTAAATATTTTACGATAGTACGCCACTTATCCTTAGCAAATCCGATTAACATTGGGTGATATTACATTACGTCTCTTAATATGTGCATGACTATATCTTAAAAACATACCGGTGTAGTCGGTCGCGGTGTGGTGGTGGGTCGTCTCGTGGCCTCAGTGGCGTAGGGCTCCGTGAGACAGCAGGTGCCCTCCGAAGGGCAGACGGCGTCGTTGTCGACATTCTCACAGAGGAGCACCAGCAGACCGCTGAGACACTCCCCTCGGCACTTCCGACCCGGCCGTTGTTTTGGTGCCACAGTCGTCGTCAGCTGGAAGAAATTATTTAAATGTTATTTTAAGAAAACCAAAAAAAAATGTAATTTAATAAATTATTAATATTATATTTATTTTATTCCTTATGTTCGTATAAGATTTAACTAGAAAAGGAGAATTAATATAAATTTTTGAAACGTGTAAGCAATTTTCAAACATTTTAAACTTTCTTTAAATATGAAAAGAATAACTGGAAACAATTGAACTTTCATCCATCATTCCTTTTTCAGTAAGTACTTGACCAGAGAATAACCTACGTAAATAAAGTATACATATGTTTTGATTTTGTTACAAAAATTAAAAATAAAAACATACCGCAGTAGTTGGACGCTTGGTCGAATATTTCTTTTCGCCAGGAATCACCAGATCCGGCGGTCGTTTGTCCCCATACCCGTCTTCAGAAACACAACACAATCGATCAGACACACAGAGACCACTCGTCGTGAGATACGCCTGGCAATATTGACTGAGACGTGACTCTACGCACACGCCCGGACAAGCGATATTACCTGAAAAGTTATAATATATCTTTAATACACGTAATACGTAAATATTAGTACAATCAATATAGTGACCACAGCAAGCACTAGGAGTTAGAACAATTGACGGACTATGCGCGACGAGTTACCTGTGAGCTAAAAATCTGTCAAGAAATATGTCTAAGGAAAATACCTAAATCCTAGTCCAGTTGAAAGGTGAAGAATTCACACCGATTGATTTCCTTTGTATCTTCTCCATTCTTCGTAAAACTGGCGAAATCATTTGTAGTATTTTGGCACTATTGAAAGCCATCAACTCAAATTAATAGATCTGTATTCTTATTCCGTGATAAACAATATCAAATATTGTTGTAATAAAAATACTACTACAGTAATTAATTCATTCAAATTCATTCTTAGTTTGGAATATGAGATTATGACGTTATTAATATTTTTATTTTGCTTACTAGGTGGACAGAAATATAACTTCTTATTATTTTCGTTAATTGAAATTCGTTATAACGAACCGAATATACATATGTACCTACTCATATTTCTCTTTATCCATTATGACATAAAATTAACTTGTACAGCTTTCACCAAATAACCGTAGATAAAAAAGTTTTATTACTCTAAAGACGAAAATCAATACACACATCATTTATTATAAAATACATAATTTGCATATGAATGGAGATAAGGTGTAAGACTTTATTGCCATGCGGATTGAGTAATTTTATTGGTTTGACTCCTACACGCAACAATAAAAAGTATGACTATTATAAAACTCTTACTTTTATTGAAGGAAACTTTATAACTAGTTTAAATATATACTAGTGGCCCGCCCGGCTGTGCCCGGGGTATGTATATGTATCTAAACCTTCCTCATGAATAACTCTATCTATTGGTGAAAATCCGTGCAGTATTTTTTGGGTTTAACGCGAACAGACAGACAGACGCGGCGGAGGACTTTCTTTTATAATATATAGTGATATATGTCGTTAATGTGTATTTTAATTATAATATATTTGTTATGTATTTATAATTCTATGTAATGTTTACGTAAGTTTATGTAAGTTTATTTTTCTTTTACCCATGTACGTTATCTTAATTTTTTTAACTAACTAGCACTTTGTTAATTAATTCCTCAGACCATCTAATATTATTTATTTGAAGCTGATTATGGCAACAGGACTGCTTTTAAATATCTGTTTTTACTTTTTTTATTGTTTTTGTTTATACTTTCGTGTAACAAGCTGATTCAGTTAAACGGTCCTATTTGTCAGTTCAATGTATAACAAGTCATTCCAAATTATAAGCGCCATTTGTCAAAGTGTACCACTACTTGCAGTTGAAACACCTAATTCCAAGACTCATAGCTTCCACTGGTGATAGGAGGTTCATTTTTCGTCCATTAAATCGGAATTGCAATTTAACTTTAGAATCCTACTAACACTTTAACAATGAATGGCAGCATTCTTGCCATTATTCCACGCAGACATGATTTATACCACAATTAATTGTAATCAATAAATTTTTTTTAATGTTTTTAATTTTTTATAAATATATGTAAATTGTCGTCACAACCGTTTACAAGATATTATATATAATTATAATAATAACCGTCTTATTGCCAAAAATTTGCAATTTTAAGATTTACACGTAAGAAATTAAAACATATTAAATATTAAAAGTATCTGAGGTAATGGGGACTGGCTAAGCTATTTTCATATTCGGGACGAGGTCCTGGGAAGCTTTAGTTATCAACCAGTCCCTTCTAAAGATATTGTGTGTGATATGCAGCGGCCTTTCTCTCAGCCAGCAGTAATTGTAAGTATTTGTAACTATGTAGGTACTATTTGTTAATATTGGCAGTTGGCGATAATATAAGAGTATTGTCCGTATAACAGTTCAGGACATTTCATCTATTTACTTATCAATATCCTAATACTTAATAGAGTGTACCTAATAATTACCACTGTCTTTGTATTTGTCGTTGGGCGATTTGGTGGTGCCGTAATCTTCGTCGGAGTCCGACTCGGGTGTCGTGTAGCGTGTTGTGAAGGGTTTCCTTGTCGTTATCATTGTTTCGTTGCCTGAAAAAATTAAATTCATCTCTTACATATATCAGATTATATGATTATATTTTTTTGCATTAAAGTCAAAAGTCAAAGTCAAAATATTTTATTCAGCATAAAATTATTACAATTTTTTACTGAACGTCATAAGTCTACTACCAGTTTCGGAAAGAAGAAGCCTCTGACCTGAGAAGAACTGGCGGAAGAAAAAGAAAAAAGGAATTATAATTCTACGGCTTTCGACGTTTATTTGGTGCAATAGTCGCGTGTTCGATCCCCGTTCATGATAATTTTTTGTAGGAAATACAGATTGTTGACGACCGTTCTGATTTAGATGACCGTTCTGGTGTAGTGGTGCGAGTAGTCGCTCAAACCGCGCGCCGGCGATTGATTTTGATGATGGATTGATTGGATTTTCTTGTAAAACCCAAGTCCCTCTTAGTCGCTTACTTAAAGCATATTTTTTTGTCTTATGTATGTATATATGTAATAAGGAATTATTCAACTTTTTATATAATATATAGTTATAGATAAATCTATCAAAATAAATAATATTATAAAACTGAAAATTTTGTTTGTTAGTTTAAAATCGATCAAGAAAAATCGCTTTGTACCAAAAATGTTACAAGTGACAAAAGTAAATGCAAGTAAAATCGGGATAAATATCTTATTTTAGAAAAAAAGGTTTACCAATCGGTTCATCAACACAGCATTTCATGGACGGGTTGGGGCAGGAGATGTCTTCAAGCACGTTGGAGCAGATCATGGAGGCGAGCGAGTGCATGCACACACCGGGGCAGTTCTTGTCATCGACCTGGGTGTCCAGCGTTTCCAAGAGACCTGTAATGAGATATTTAACTATGAGTATTTATTTATTTTAATGTTTTAATAAAGTTATTGTTGAATAAGAAACTCAGCCATTTCTTCTCAGTACAATCTATATTTCGAAGCGATGGTAATATAATATGCTATGGCTATTGAAGTCTTTTTAATATAAACTTTTTAATTATTAGCAATTGTAAAATCGTTTGCGGTATTTTATTATAAATATATGCGAATACTTGTGAAACGTGAAGTTGCAATTGTGAGTGATACAATCAATACCTCTCGTGTTTATAGCATATTTATTGCTCATTTTATCAATATTATTTGAACTAAATCAGCCTGAAAGGCCCACGGCTGGGCAAAAGCCTCTTCTCCATGGAGGAGAAGGGTTGGAACTTAATCCAGGCTGCTCCATTGCGGGATGGTGGATAATTTTCCTAGTATGAGTAACGATCTTTACCAGGTGTACACAAGGACATACACCCAGACCGGGAATCGAACCCGCGACTGCCGGCGTTGAGGCGACTACTCGCACCACTATCCCAGAATATTTGTACTCACTGACGCCACTATTATTTACACTACGGTATTTCATTTGAATAAATTTTCATATCATTTTTCACATTCAAGACAAAGATTATAATTTCAAACAAAGAAATGTATTCAATTATAAAGAATTAGGATTTGATAATATATGAAGTACTATAAAAATATTTTTAGAAACAACATATATAATTGGTTTTCAGATTTTGCGTTATTTTTTACGATTTGTACGTTCATATGTCACATCGCACGAAGACGTACAGTAGGTATATAACTCATAAATTATTTTATGAAGTTAACGGTCCACTAAACTAATAATAAATTCATAAATGGCACACATATTTAAACTATTCATCGTTCACGTACACGTAACGCGTTAGTGGTCAGCAGGCCTAAGTGGAAACTGTTTTTTATTCTGCGCACCGTCTGCGCCTGCGCCGCTTTTAGCTTTGTGAGAACGAATTCTTGAAAAGAAATGAGACGGACTACTAGCTAGATCGCTTTCTCACTGACAAATGTAGTTGAATATTCTATATTTTTAATTACTCTACTAAAACCTTAGTTTTTTATCAGCTTAATTAGACTGGACAAACAGAAGAATATATCATAAAAGAAACCGCGAGACTTCAAAATGTATTACAATATTAATTATTAAATTACATAATACATATACATCTGGCAGTAAAGTCGACTTAAATTAACATTGTGGGTCAAAGAACTGTGACTCTGAATGTACCTACTCTACATCAGGACTTAAGAGAGGGTGATATAAATGATAGAAATGTTAAAAAATAGAAAAATTAAAAATGACGATGTCATTTTAAATAAATCACTGTATTAAAATAATACAAGCGCTAATTTTTATTTATTCTGGAATTAGGAGTTACACGGGAAAAACTGCGTGTTGTATCTAGTATATTTATATCTTTTGTGTAAATTAATTGTCTCCGCTTATGGTGAATATATATTTTCCGTTTTTATTTTAACTTTAATTAATTATTATAATTATATAAAACCAACCTTGATCACATCACACGGTTCAATTACCGAAGATATTACGTAACATAATTATACACGAATTAATCAGTCGGATTAAGAATCAACCAAAAATTATTTAAATTGAAATCGTTAAAAAAATATCTGGTTGCATTTAACTAAAACTAAATTTAACTAAATTACTTCCTTTCTTGAAAGTATTAAAATAAACATAAAACAAATATTCATTTATCTAGACATATTATATCAAATTAAATTAAATTCAAACATGGTAGACATACTTTAGCATGAAGAGTTTATTTTAGAGGTACCTACTCTTTTATCTAACTCTTTCTCTCTCTATTAAAAACAGTTCAAAACTTATTTACATATTTTAAAGCCAGAACGAGTTAAACAAAAATAACCTGTCAAAAACAAGATAAAATCTAAAAACCGATCTCATTTTAAATGAATTCCAACGCACATAAAATAATATTGATCAGTGCCGCGGCCTTCACCTAGTAAGTACAAAAATGCCGATGAACAATTAAACTCGAGAGCTTTGATGAGCCAAATGATACTCTATCTCCTAGTAAATAAGGCAAACCTAAACAGAACCTACGCTACCACATTCCTATCCCGACTCTAACCGTTAGGCCCTCCCTGCGAGGCACAGTTATACTCGGAGGCAAATGAAAGGAAAACAGACTGTGGTACAATTTACAAGATAACAGCAAATATAACCTTAAAATATTTCGCTTAACAAAATGCTATATAGCTAAAAACCTATTTTAAGATTTCAATAGGTAATCAAGATTCAGTGTCACGTGTAACGGTAGGCCCTTTTGAATGTAAGATACATTTATTTGCAAAACTTGCAGAAAAATACGAAAAATATAAATATATAAAAATAAATTCCTAAATAAGACTCGATATCCGATAATGTTTTAAATTTCTGAAAATAAAACTGGTAAAAAGATATAAACTTCAGACTTATAAACGCTGATTACTTAAACCGCAAAATATTAAAACCACAAAATATACAAAAAAAAAAAAATACAATGTATAATATAATGTATAAACTGCAAAAAAATATCTTAACTAAAAGCATTGATATGCTTATGATATGTTTCACGGGTTATAAATTTTAAATTAAACTTTAATAGTCAGTGTAACATTTTCGACGACCGTTCTGTTTAGTGGTGCGAGTAGTCACCTCGACGCCGGAAGTCGCGGGTTCGATTCCCGCTCGGAGCAGATATTTGTATTTGTACAAATATTTGTTTCCAGTTTGGATATATACGTACATGTGGGTTTCCCCATCGTGCCTCGGAGAGCACGTAAAGCCGTCGGTCCCGGTTGTTATCATGGACACCTGGTAATGATCGTTACTCATAGTAGAGATATTATCCGCCAACCCGCAGTGGAGCTGCGTGGTGGCGGTGACTGGAGCTTCCCAACAATTCTTCTATATGGGTAAGAGGCCTTCGCTGTGTAGTGGGTTGTTTACAGGCTGATACAGTACAGTTAGTCATTTCAGCTTTTTCTACAGCCGTTCCTGTTCTTAAAGCTATCTCCCTGACATGAGATGGAGCTTATGTATCGACGCACGTTGCGTCCCACATAAGCAACCGGTCCCCTTTCTCAGAGAATCAGTATTAATTTATCAGGTATCTTGCCATCGTCGCAACTAATTCCAGTAGGCTCAATAAGAGCAGGGAACATCTATGGAAAGAGCTCTTTTCATGGTTTCATTCGGGGAACCGTGCTGAGAAAATCTACCTGAACTCTTATTGCACGAAAGGCCGTGTAGTCCGACAAAGTTTCGAATTTATTTGTATATTAATCAATTATAAAGTATTTATATTAGGACAAAAAATTAAATATTTTGCAGCTGATATGCTGGTAATTGTATTTCGATGACGTTTTTGTAAGATTCCTACACCTATAATTACCTCCATATATATAAGGGTGATTCCATTCTAACTGTGATTTTTTATGTCCTTTACTGTTTGTTCTCACTGGTCATTAATTAATAATCTATAAGTGAAATTTTTGGGTTAATTATATGTTCATGAACATATTTCATCACTTTTTTTCCAATGTAATAATTTAACATTGAATTTCTTATCAAATATAAGTTAAATTGTAGTTGATTAATATTTGCTATAAATTATAAAATAAATTGTTATGATTACTATTATTCATTATAAAAATGTTCAATAATTAAATGTTAAGAGTTTAAAAGTGTTATAAAACAATAAATTAAACGATTTTTCTAAAGAATGTTCGTCTAATTTATTATATGTCAGTACCGTGGACAAATCAGTCAGTACCGTGGAACGAAAAATTTGAAATTTGATTGTCGCTCTCGAAATTTTCAAGTTGTAGCGAAATCGTCTCAGACTTTCATTTTTACAATAATTTAGAGTAATATCATCCATAAACAGATAAAAAAAATTAATTTTGATATGCAAAAATTATTATTAAAAAAAATCACAGTTAGAAAAGAATTACCCATAACTGTATGTTATACGGGTGTAGATGCAAGTCTCTGTGTAAAATACGTCAATGATCATTTCAGCCATAAGTTCACACGTAGGTAAATATAAACTACAACGATATAAATATGATCTATCACAGGTACGTTATCAAATATATATAAAAAAATTGGTTGTCTGTAAAATCGGTTTAAAGAAGATAATTTTACATCATAACGTAATAAAAAAACAGTGATGAAAAATTGCATACTTTCACGAATTGAATTGAGTTATTATCAATGAATTATCATTATTACACGCTTTTTATTATGTATAATACAAAGAGGGAGTTGAAAAGTACAATTTTTTAAATTTACATCTATTTGCTCTCATTATTTCAAATATTTTTTCTCTCCTACTCAGAGGCATCTGCCGATGGAGTGGAAGAGAGATAGATGCGTCACAAGCCGAACGCTTAGGCCGATCGGGCCTCTCTATCGTTTGTTCCGCGCTCTCGCTCGCGGAACGTGACAATGAGTCATGCTTTTTCGTGCGTGCAGCCGGTGTTCATCGACTTACAAGACGTTATCACGTCAAAAAATTTAGTTCTAAATAAATATTAAATCGTCCTAAAAAACGTAAACGAAAACGCTCATGATTTGTGGCATAAGTCAAACGAACGTCAACCGTTAACCGATGACCTAACGTAGGAGAAATCGACACCCGCGCGCCGCGTCGCGTCGCGCCGAAAACGAAAGTACACCGAATCGAAACTTTACTCCGTGACTCCGCTCGCTCCTTCGATAAGTCATATATACGATAATGTTATAAGTTTATAACTGAACGATGTCTGAACATATGATAGTAAAAAAATCTTTTGTATGTGATAAACTCCTATTGAACTACAGATTCGACGTTTTTTATTCTTATTTTTGTTTTTAAAACCATTTTTATATAGATACCTAACGATTTTTTTCATTCTTGTTTAAAAGTATATTTACTAAGAAGGGTAACAGGTTTTAAAATACACCTAGGAAATATTACCTAACCATAAACGAGGGTGAAACCATAATTGATATTTAGTAAATATTTCTAAAGGCGAAAGATTGTATGAATGGATGTTTGTTATGACCCAGATGTATATATAGGAAATTTTCTATCCCGAAATATCCACATTCTAAAGACTTATGTGAGTAAAACTGAAGAATACAGTCATTAAAATATATTTAAGAAACAAAATATTAAGCTTCTTTACCACCGCATAAAAGTCAAAAATTTATTTGTTTTCAGATCACGTTAAAAATACACGAAAATGGATACGATTTTAAAAGTTATGATATTGGAGGTCACTTACAATATATGTATGTCTTCATTGGTCTCCTCATCATGCCTAGGAGAGCACGTAAAACCTTCAGTCCAACTTTTTATCATAAACACCTGGTAACAATTGTTGCTCTTGGTAGGGGAATTGTCCACCAATTCGCAGTTGAGCAGCGTATGGATTAAGCACCAACCTTTTTCCAATATGGGAAAAGAGGCTTTGATTTATCAGAATTGGTGTAGCCGATAGGCACAAAATTTTTAACTATAGCTAAATATAATTTTTTTTTTTTTTTTTTTTTTTTTTTTTTTTTTTTTTTTTTTTTTTTTTTTTTTTTTTTTTTTACGCAGGGGAATCCATTTACGGATGATATCCAGGATGCCCGGGTCGGCAGTCCTAGACCTATGTCGGACTCGGCACTTTGGGAGTGCAATACCGTACTAAACCCCTGCGGGAGCCTTCAGCCGCTTTAATTGGAGGGTCCCGGATCTGCAGGCAACAGGATCCCTCCAGCGACAGGCTGGCCTTGGCGAAAAGGCCAGACTTCTCCTCCATGGGGACTGTCCGGCTAACCTCTGAACAGTCCCGACGACGCCGTGTCTAGCAGGACCGGGTTCCCATCCCGGCCCGACACGGGCACAAGGGCGTTACAGGAGGCGCATTAAGTAGCGCCTCCTACGCACCCCCATTCGTCGCCCGCGGATGGAGGCCACGTCGGCGGCCTCCTCTCTCATCCGCTCGTCGGCCTCCTTCTGGGACATTACTGTCTCGCAGAAGGAGACCATCGCCTTCCAGGACTCGTCGTCGCCGAGCATCGCGGTGATGACGCTCGGGAGCGACAAGTCCCCTCCGATGACCGACGTCAGACCTTGACGCAGCACCGCCCATCTCGGGCACACCTCGAGGGTGTGCTGGGCAGAGTCCACCGCTGCGCCACAATCGTGACACTCAGTCGTCGGCTCCCTTTGGGCCGTCCGACACAGGTAGTCACCAAAGCAACCGTGCCCGGTGAGAATCTGTGTCAGACGGAAGGTGAGGGGCTTGCGTTTTCGACGCATCCACCGCTCAAGGACCGGGCGAATGGCAGCCGTTACGCGTGTGCCATATGGCTGCACCGCCAGGTCCTCCCCCCACCTCATAGCTAAATATAATAGTATTCAGTAAGTACCTAAGTCTAGCTTAAATAGCTGTATGTATATTATGTTATATGTACAATTCCAACAAGTTAGTGAATCGCATGACCTTGCATTACAACTCGCGCTTTCACAGTCAAGTTCTTGACATTGTATCGCAGCCTGCGAAGCAGTCATTCACCAGCATCCTGGTCGGCAGTTGTTCGCACCATCTCGGCCTTTTACGACACCTCGGCAAAAAAGAAGTCGGGACTATTCTTCTCTGCCGGTCACCGCACGCCAAGATTTTATTTATTAATACTTTATTGCACAATAGATTATTGAATCGCACAAAACCGGGCTTAATACTAAAATGTATATAAAATTAAATGTAAAAAATTCCTGAGGGAGAAGTTTAAAGAGATCAATATCCTGACCTTTGTGTTGCAGTATATTTATGAAAATATAATGTATAATTATGTATACGTAAAAATATGTATTTGTTTATTAGCCGTAGTGATCATGCCTTGCACAATGTAACTCTCAGGAACGGCCACAAACTAGCGTTTCCTAAATGCCGGCTCAGTAAAAAAAGTCGTTCCTTTATTGGAATGTTTACAATACAATATCGGTTGCGGTTCAATCTCTGCCTTTACAGAAGTTTAAAAAAACTATTAAGCGAACTTTGTGTCGGAAAGCTTATTATTAATGAATTTCTCAATGATGGAAAGGTATAGGATTGAATAAAACTCGGCCAGGCTATCACTATGTCCCTAATCATTACATATAATTACACAATATTATGAGCAGGTGGTATGAAGTGATTTGGTCATATACGATTTACTGTCTCGTGTTTGTCCTGATCATTTCATGGTCATACTCTGCATTATTTATTTATTTTTGTATAATGACGTTAATATAATATATTTTTTAAAAGAGTACCGAGAGTTTTTTTCCTCTCGGCCAATTCTAGGGACATTAGATTAAGTTATTTATTGTAATATTTAATAAAACCGATGATAAAATAGTAAGGTGATGTCTACCGAGACACTAGAGAATAACTGTAATAATTTCTAAAGGTTAACTAGTAGTAATAAACTTACAGTAGCTGGATAATATTGGGTCCATTACATAAGTTTGTAATGTACCTAATGTTAAAATCTAACCATTTCTGTATTGTGTTTTTGCCTTTTCCTTAAGTGTATGAAATCACCTATGGCGAAACAAATATTTTCATTTCAAAACAACAACAACTAATTAATTGTCAATAAATATATTTAACACTTGTGTAATTTGTACATTACATAACATATTTAGGTTATATTAAATACACTTTGTTGTATTCGTAAAATAAAATAAAAAACTTAAGACGAGTCAAATATATTCGTTTTATAAAGAAATGAAATAATATAAGAAAATAAATTTCATAGATTTCACTTTTTTAATTATAAATCTAGATTATTTGAAACTTGCCGTTGAGAAAGTGAGCGTCATATCGCACAGACTTGCGGACCTACAGGTATTCTAGACTCGTAAGTGTCTGGAGCCTAGAAAGTTCGATCTATACAGCGGTGCGACTAGTTTTTTTTTTTCTGGACCAAATAGGATCAAATTGGACCAAGCCATACACATCTAAATCGGTAGAAACGTTTAAAAGTTAAAATAGAATAGAGAAACTGTATCCATATAATAATATAGTAACGCAGAATTATTTTTTTCGTTTTAGCGTCTTTATATATTTTTCGGGAGAATAGGCATTTCAAGATCGATATTTAAATATATATATATATATATATGAATCGAAGAGATATGTTGTTAAGACATGATTTTTAATCAATCAATGTAACTTAAAATAACGCATATAAAACTAGTAGCAGAGCAGAGGGAGCAGTAGTAGTAGAACGAATATACTAATATTCGTTAACAGATTATCCTAATTTGGTTTATTATATATATATATATATATATATATATATATATATATATATATATATATATATATATATATAATAGTATAAACTGTTATTATAGGTCCAAACTTATTTTTAATTTTAATTAAATTATATATATTTAGGGTTTTTTTTTTCAAGTTTAATTCTACAGAATTAGCCTCGTCAATATTTCATTAAGTATTTGTTTAAATTATAGAATTACCGAAATAAGGTGGCGATCGTTCTGTAGTTAAATGATTAACCTGTCAAATCCAAAATATACTAGAACTTATATAATCAGTATAATGTGTAAAAAGATACGTTAAAATAAGAGGCGTATATCAGCCGTATCACTGATACAGGCCCCCGCTCTACAGCGGCCCCGAACGTGTATAAACAAAAATTCGTAAAATGGTATCTATGAACTTAATAAATTATCTTAGCACTTCAAAATATTTCTTAGGGACATGAAATTACTATTATTTATAGAGGCAGAAATTTAGGCTTTATTATTAATTGTAAGTAATGACTTATAATCAATATGGAATTATTTTAATTCAATGCGAGCGTTTTTGTTCCGTTATTGAAAAATCTTTATCCTTTATTTATCCTCTTCCTATCTTTTATTATCCTTACAGATTTTGATACAGGGCCCATGTAAGGCAAGCTACTGGTTAAAATGCTTTGTATAAGAAAATTATACATGTATCTATATTTATATAAAGACAATATTGATGTATTTGTAATACTTTCTCGCGGGTCAACGTCCGCGGTGCAATAAACGCCTTGCTCGTTCATTGATAATCCCGCGATGGAGTCACGATATTTGAATATTGTATTTGCATATATAACGATATTATATATTTATAATAAAATATCTTGATTTTTTTAATATTATACAGTAAAAGTTACATCTCTATTACATAATAACAAATCGTAATCGTCATAATATTATTTTTTTTTATAATTAATAAAAGTTATACATTAATTAATTTTATTTTAATCAATATATTTTTTTAAATTTTCATAAAAAAAGTTGCATATTTTGACATTTTTTTTTTGTCAAATTCTCAAAGCCAAAACTTTTTAATACATACAATATGTAAGTTGATGTTGTTAAATTTCCCAGTTGCTCATTATTTTTCATAGCATTAGGGTGCCTGTCTATTGATGCGAAACGAGGCGGCGGAGCGGAGAAACGAAGAAATATTAACTAATAGGATTGTAAAAAATCTCTCCCTAAAATCCAGTGGACAAGGGCCCTGCAATTCTATTGGTTAATAAATAAATAAATATTTATATATATAATGTGTTTTATAAAGTAAATATCATTGGAAAATTTTAGATCTCTCAATCTGCTATATAATAAAGATGTCATTAAATGTAATATATAATAATAACTAAGGAATGGGATATTTTTTATTTAAGAAATGGATTTTTTTTTGGTACTTTTACAAAAATGACAAAAATATCGCGTAATATACGAGTACGTACAAAAATATACATCAACTGATCGTCTTCTTCTTTTTACAGTCGGTTAAAAAAATTACATTTGCTTTATATTTTGCAACGTTTAAGAGATTTTTTTATATTTGAAATAAATATGTATTAATATAGTTAAAAAAAACAGCGAATTAATAAAATACGAATTAATATAATTTAAAATAAATATTTCATTGAAAATAAAAAATATAAAACTATCAAAACTGTCATTAATTAATTCTACTTTCACACGTTTCGATTTTATGTCGTTTTTAGAAAATTATTGTTTTATCATATATTCATTAATTAATTTAATAGTTTTCTTTTAAATGCATATTTTTGAATTCACAGCCATTTTTAAGATTAGTCTGACAGCTTTCGGGTTTAGTGCGCTCAAACAAATAGACAAACTCTTTAGTTACATAAAATTAGTTTAAAAAATAGTATTTATATTAACACCTTTTTTTGGCTTAGACACAAGCGGTTTTCAAAAATAGTTTATTTTTTACGCATAAAAACGAGTACATACCATGGTATAGTTTTTAAGGTTCCGTGGCCAAATGGCAAAAACGGAACCCTTATTTACTTTTAGACTCACACGAGAGTCACGTCGTAACCACGGATCATGTAACTGGTCCGAAATATCGACAAATATCGTCAAAAAACTATATCATGGTATGTATTTGTTTTTCTCCTTGAAAAAAAAAAACGAATTAGGTACTTATATTTTTGATTAATTAGTAGATTATTATTTGAAACAGTTTGGTGATCATAGATATCAAACTTTGACTGAAAAATTGACTGGCCCGTTGGCCCAGTCAGCAGTAACCCTGCTTTCTGCTCCTGTATCATGAGTATTATGTATTTTTTTTTTAAATTATATATATAATATTTTATTAGGTATCTATTATAATATAAATATTGAAATAGGTTGTACCTTTCAGCTTTTTAAAATTAATATAAACATAATTTGGTAAAAACAGTTGATAAATGTTAAAGAAGATATATATGTAATGATAGCATTGTACTATATGACGATCGTTCTGGTGTAGTGGTGCGAGTAGACGTCTCAACTTTTTATTAATTAACATTAATTATTAATTATTCGCCAACCCGCAGTGGAGCAAAGTGGTGGATTAAGCTCCAACCCTTTTATATGGAGAAGACACCTTTACCCAGCTGTGGGACGTTTACAGGCTGTTTCAGTTCAATTCAGTTCATTATACTATAGGAGGAGATAATTCGGCAAAATAAAAAATCGCAATTAATTCACTTTCAGCGCGTTCTTGACAGTTTCACCGCGACGTGTCCGTGCATAGTAAGCGCTACGTATCGGTATGTACCAGAATGATAAAAATAACGGTTAGAAACGAACAATTTAGATATTTTTAACAACAATTGTGCATGATTTGTCTATTTTTTTTATTTTTATATTTCCATTTAGTCTTCTGGTCTGAAATTTATTAATTTCGTTTTTACGAATATTTTTAAAGATTTATTAAACCTTTTACTCAAGTATATTTTAACACTAAAATCAAACTATTACTTCCTATTGTAATGTTGGGTATCATTAGTATTTGTTTGTTGTATAATTTTTTATTATTTTTATTTATTTCATTATTCCTTATTGGACACCATAAATTCATTACAGAGTATAGTTACAAGTTAGGTAAATTAGGTTTGTGTAGTACAATATACGGTCTTATGACTAATTAGCCATTTCTTCCAGACAACCCAAATGAAAAACCAGAGTTCAACAAGGAAAACGGGTAGGTTGTGCAGTTATATAATAAACTTACATACCTTTTCTAAATCGTAATACCTTTATACTAATACTTATAAAAGATACATAATATTATATAAATGAAAATATGTATAACAAATATCCCTATTATAAACTAATAAATATTAATATTAAATATTTAAATAAAATAAAATGAATTAAAATATAAAGCATTTAATAGAATTAAAAACTTAATCAAATCGTCTCCAGTTTAAGATGACATCTTTAACATAATTCTTAAATGTTGATAGCGATTTAGTTTTTCATATGTGTATGGCAAACTGTTCCACAATTTTATAGCCTGAACACTGAAATATTGGGCAAAAATTTAGTTTTATGTGCAGGTATCTTCAGCACAAGATTTTGAGATGATCTTCATTCGTCTTAATTGGCCCCAATATATTCAAATTTATTCTTCAAATAAGAGAGAGCCTTTGTATTAAATAGCACACAGTACAGCAGAGAAAGAATATGCAGGTTCCGGCGAGAGCGTATAGGAAGCCACTTGAGCTTTAAGCGAAATTCAGAAACATGGTCAAATTTGCGAAGGCAGAATATGAATCTGATAGCAAGATTTATTTTTTGTATAAATAAGGATCTTTTTTTGTATTATTATTATTAGTTCAACTATTACACTCATTTGCAAAAAAAAAACGGGCGGTTTCGATTTTCTTCCTGGCTGAAAAAAATAAAATACCAAAAAGGTTTTAATCATTTGAACATGTTACTGGCCAGTTATAAAAGTGCCATAATGTTTATAAGAGTACATTCCAAATTCAAATTTTTGACTGAGCCTGGTTTTCAAAGAAAATAACTTTTAACTACATTTTGTGGCGCGAATTCCCTATAGTTAATATCGACTCTAATTAACTTTTTGTCAATTTTTATTAAATTATCTGGTGTCCTTGACATTTAAAAGTATTGTTATTGCTGTTTAGCAATCTCTAAAATGGTAGATAAAGTGATAAAAGCGAGCAAAATTATTGCGCTGCTTGAAGAAGGTTGCAGTCAATGCTTCGTGGCTCAGAGGCTAAATGTGAGTCGGTCGACAGTTCAAAGGACCTGGCAGCGCTATCAAGAGACCGGTTCCGTCAAGAAAAGGCCTGGTTCTGGCAGAAAGACATGTACCGCACCACGGGATGATCGTTTTCTAGTAAGTCAAGCGTTGAGAAATCGCAAATCTTCTTATGTAGACCTCAAAAACACCCTCGAAGAAGTAAGAAATGTGCAAATTAGTCTATGGACGGTCAGGAGGAGGTTTCTCGCTGCTAATATACACAGTCATCGCCCGTCACGCGGCCCTAAATTTCTCCGTGGACATCGAGTTGCCAGGCTTAGCTTCGCTCGAAATTGTGTGTCATGGACTCGTGAAGACTGGGATAGGGTATTGTTCTCCGATGAAGCCAGGATATCTCTGCATGGTGAAGACCGACGTCGGCGAGTGCTACGTAGACGAGGAGAACGCTTTGTAGAGGCATGTTTTGAAGAAATCACACCTTATGGAGGGGGCTCTGTTATGTTTTGGGCAGGAATAAATTCTATGGATCGTACGGAGTTAGTCTTCATCGAAATCGGTACACTGACTGGACACCGATACATAACGGAAGTTCTAATTCCTTATGCACAACCCGCTTTAACCGCTCTTGGCGAAAACTCAATTTTTATGGACGACAACGCTCGCGCCCTCCGGTCTGGCGGTGTGGATGCGTATATGCTAGAAGTCGGAATTCGTCGTTTGGACTGGCCAGCTAGAAGTCCGGACCTCAATCCCATAGAGCATGTCTGGGACGTTCTGAAGCAACGAGTGAGATCAGTGCAGCCGGCTCCGCAGACCATCAGAGAGCTAAAGAATGTGATTACCGCGGAGTGGGAACGTATTCCCCAAGAAACCATAAAAGATATACTCACTAGCATGCCCAGACGAATGCAAGCTGTGATTTCAGCAAGAGGGGGTCACACTCAATACTAAACTTTTATCTGCTTTTAATGTATTCAAGAAAAACAAAGAAATTAACGCGTTTCATTTTTATTATCATTGTCGCGCGAAAACAAATAAACTTAATACTTGAAATTTATATGAATAGGTACTCGTCTGACAATAGCAATTAACTAAAGTATAGCGACAATTTCAATTCTTATCTATGGATTATCAGTCCGCCTATAAAAACTTGAACGTCTGATAACGATCGCTGCATGCAAAAACGTGTTCAGTTAGATCTGGATTAGAGACATGTTTTTTTTCCCACATTTCACATTTGAGGTTATTGAACTTCGCATATTTATGTTTAGTAATTAATAACGAAATCAAACGTCTTACTAAAGGTGGAATACTACTAACAATACTTTTATATTTATAATCAGAGATTTAGGGAGTCACGAAAGGGACAACAGATTATGGACTTGCCTGCGCCCCTGCTTTGTTTGCAGGAGCCTGTTGTAATGTGAAAAATAAATGTATATGAAAAATAAATATATATTGATACTCCACAGTGGTGGTGAGCTTACCGTCCATAAAGCCCTCAAAAATCTGGTGCTCAGAGGCTTGCAATAACTAAAGCTACCTTTGGTTGTATTAAAATTTGTCATTTTGAAGAGTATTACTGGTAAAAAAAAAAGAATAATCATGAATAAAGTAATTTTGTATAAACATTAGATACATAAAGATATATGATTACTAAAATATAAATATTACTTTTATATTACTTTTGAAACAAAATGGCTCAAACTTTCGCACACAAAATTAATTCCCACAGAAATTACTTTGTATTTTCAGTTGAAGGACCATTTAAAAAGTTACATGCCCTATTAACCTAGCCCTTAGGGTGCCTGTCCATTGATGCGGAGCGAGGCGGCGGAGCGGAGAAACGGAGATATATTAACCAGTAGGATTGCAAAAAATCTCCCCTCCGCTCCAGTGGACAAGGGTTCTGCAATCCTATTGGTTAATATTTGTTCATTTCTCCACCCCGTTGCTTCGCTCCGTATCAATGGACAGGCACCCTCACCGACACTGCAACATATTTTATATTTTACTATATCGTTATAAATAAATTATACAATATCGGTATAGTGTAACGTAAACTTTCAAATATTATATAGAATCTTAGCCTTAACAAAACATCTAACATTACATATTATTCGATAACATGAAACTTTTCTTTTTTTACCTGTCACAAATTGCATCATACAAATAAAACTAAGTTAAAATTTAACAAAATAATTGAGACCACTTGGCGTCGACGCGTCTGTCAAACTTTCTCCTACGAAACCCGCGCCCCCTCCACTCCGCACCTCCCTTTCCCCTTTCTCGACATATACGCACGCGTCGAGATGATTACAACCGGTGATAGAAATTGAATCATACGTCTCATACGACTTAGTTGTCTAATGGTCAATGTTCTTGATACTGCATGCTGGTCTGATAACTGAAAGAACTGAATGGTTAAACCTTTTTGGAGCACAATACAGCTGAAAACAATGATTTATATGAATTTTATTTTAACTTGCGTTACGGATGGTTTACTAAAATAACTAAGTAGGTATAATGATTATGTTGTTTTTAAATATTATTTTGTTGTTTTTTACCTTGTTGTTTAAAATTATGACACAACATAATTTTAAACAATCAATATTATTTTTGTTTTTACTAAGCGTGTAAGTAACGTAAGACTTTATTTATTTTCTTTTAATTTTTTTTTGAACATCTTATTTATTTTTTATCTATTATTATTGTTTGTGCAATATGTTATCCTAAATATTCTTTATTGTTATTCATTATCTGTAAGTTAGGCACGTTAAGGGGCAGCGAAGGGGTTGACAATATATGACATTGTGTGACAAGGGATGGGGAGGGGTCTCAAATTTTGTGAAATCACATTACAAAATATAATTTATCTAAGTAAAAAAAAAAAAACACGAAATTTGAACTACATACCATATTAACTAACTAGCGGCCCACCCCGGCTTCGCACGGGTATTTAACTAAAATTTTAAAAATTATAAATTTATATTTTTTATCACCTACATACGCCATCTATCGTATAATGGTAGAATATCGTTTTTATATTTAGTGACATTTAACATAATAGTACCTATATTAATTGAAAATGATGTTTATCTAAAATATTAAAACGATTTCTATTCCTATCCGACATATTTAGTAAACTTTTAAGTTTAACAAAATAATAACTCAAAAATAAGTTTTGTGAGTTTTTAAGATTCCTTAGACCAGATGGCGTTGGCGGCGTAGGTACCTATTTCTATTTTCTTAAATATTTATTTTTAAATTTAATTACAATGAAACAAAAACTAAATTATACTGTGAGTTATGTTTAATTTTTATGTATTAAAGTTATTTACATTGGTTTTGTACTTTTTACGTGATACGTGAACACAGAAAAAAACGATAAGATATGGCGCTGATACAAAAAAAAACGCGCTATTGAAATTTATTCTTGATGATATATAGTGTATTAATAAAACGGATGTTTTAACAGATTTATTATTTGTATAGATAACATAAAAATATTTCCAACTTTGTCTGCATGAGTATAAACAAGGAAGCAAGTTCCGTATGCTAGGGATTGACCCAGTGTCGAGGCATACTTATTTAAGCGATCGTGTGGCAACTGTGGTCTATATTTTGGATCACACAAAGCCTCTAATCTACAGAAACAAGCACATATAACTTGTACGAATTAACTTGGGACCTGGCATATTCAATGTAGGGTATGCAAAACAATGCGTCGTAAGTTTTTATTTAATATATATTTTTTTGAGTTTTGGGATAAACTATAATAATTGATATATACTATTGACTTTTCAAATAAATAAAATAGTTCAATGTAATTCAAAGTAGCAGTTTTGTTTACTTTAGGTAACAACAGGTAATGACATCATATTTTTGTAATATTAAAAAAATCGAAAAAGGTACCTCATAAAAACAAAAATAAATAATTAAATAAAACGCTTTTTTAGTTTGTTTTTAATATCTATTACTCATTATCACTGTAAATAATAGTTTCCATCCCGTCCATTGCAACGTCATCACTTTCGCTCTCTACTCCCATCTTTTACAAAAATAACAAATAAACAACGCAATTAACAATAACAGATAAAATAATATAACAAAATAACTAACAAAAGTTCAAACGAAACAAACAGTTTTATAAAATATCGAACGAGAGTCGAAGAGCGTATCCGTAACACAGCTGCTATCGGTACTGTACTGAGCACGCGAGGCGAGAGCGGGACGTGGCGCGGTGACTCGGGAAGGGGGTCGCATTCCAGCGGAGTCTCAAGTTAATTCGCACGTGTTATAGGAGGCAAAAAAAGTAATTTCTAGGTATAAAAGTGCAAAATGGGTGCCGTCACACTAGGTAAACGGGGTAAGCTGTGACAAGGACGGGGGGGTGGATCAAAAAATCATGAAATACGTGTGACGTAATTTATGGATGGCCCCACAGTATAGTATTTTAACATTACAACGATCGAACCTGTAACACTTATACGTTAACAATAAGTAGCGTTAATTATCAACTAAACGCAAAGCTACTAACGGCATTGGGCACCGTTACCCGCGCGTGCCCACTAACTAGCCACCACCTTATACGTTCAAACTCATTCATTAGAAAAGAGATTGCTACTTTTTTTTTTTGCTCACTTAAATGTCAAAACTCAAAACTTTGTGTGGCATACTTTTTTTTCAATTGTTTTTGAGATTTTTTTTTTTTTTGTAAACTTCAAAATAATATAAATAAAATTGTAGACTATGTTTGATAGTGTTTTTTTTTAAACAAGCCATATTTTATGCTTTTTACTATATGCACTAACGAAATGTTGTTACGGTTACAGTACCTATACAAGCTACAGAAACTTACTACTCGCCACAGTGATCGATTAAACCATTCAACAGCCATTCTGTTAGATATAACTTTAACTAAATTTTCTTTAACTAAATCTTCATTACAACCTCTAAAGTTGTTAACATTTTCTTGAAATTAAAGCCATAAATGCAGCTCTGTACTGTACTCTTTTCTGTATTGACATCTCGAAACCTTCGATAAAATAATGCGCTGAGGCATTGCACGAAAAGATCCTTTACCAAATCCAGCATCCTTATTCCCAAGCCCACTTATTTCAAATAATGTTATAAAGATTAAGGATGAAGACACAACACGAGAATATGGCTTTACTAGCAATAGACGTCATAATCTAGACTACATCACTCCATAATCTTAAAGATGTTATTAGAGATTCAATTGAAGACACTAGCTGAACACTCTTGAATGATATAACAAAACTGTAATTTTATGTTATCTGGAAAGATTATTTAATATAAAAGAAATCATATCCTATTCAATACATATGACTGGCCCGTTGGCGCAGTTGGCAGTGACCCTACTTTCGGCTTCAGAGTTGTGGGTTCGATTCCGCCACGAGTCTGGGTGTAATATATATTTATATATGTATGTTTATTAATATATATATATATATATATATATATATATATATATATATATATATATATATATATATATATAGTTAAAACAAAATTAAAAATAGTTTAAGGCCGTATAATTGTCTACTTTCAGTACAAAAAGACGATACGTATCATGCGACCAATAACTACTGAGACCATTTTATCACCGATTCTCATCTAAATTACTAACTAGTCTAGTGACAAGTCGAAAAATTAGTTTAGCAACTAATCGATAAACTAGTCTGACAGGTATAAAATTCTCGAAGATCAAACATAAAGAGTACCGCAGGAAATAAATCTTAACTGATTTAATTTTAATATTAATAATATGCAAAACGGAATGTGTTTTGAGCCACATTTCAACCTTAGCTTAGAAAGAGCAAGGCCCAAGTGGGGCGATGAGTGACTTACGTATGGTGCATTGGTGCACGTGCCTTCCGTCAGATGTGTGCTAGGAACACTTGACTCACGATGCGGCCACGTAATGGAGCCCATCGAACTAATTTGTCATTTCAATTTTATATCCATTAGAAAAAAATATTATTTTATTTATATAATCATACAAAAATTTAAGTTAGCTGTTAAAAAGAGTTTAAATACTCGTAAATAAACGCCTCACACTCAATGGTCCCAGTTCGATGTGAATCCTGTGTCGGGGTCCAGAGACACACACAATATAAACACACAAATGTCCAGACCACAACAAAAGCCTAATATGGCCTACCGCCTATTAAAAGCTTTGTCATACAGTGCGGTGATCGAAGCCTCTACCGCTAGTGGAACAGAGTTGCTTTTACTTTTTCGCCAACTCGTCTATCAAAACAAAGAGCTCAACATCGTTTTTAAACTTTTTTAATGTTAGTTGGATAGGCAAACTGGGAGACGTGCCACCTGATGGTAAGTGGTCGACGTCGCCCATGAACATAAACTAGTTTACCTGAAACTAGCCCAGCCAACTCATTTATGTGTTGCCTATCCTAAGACATATGATGTTAAGTCTCGGTGCCAGTAATTACACTGCCTGTCTTGCCCTTCTTTCCGAAACACAGCAAAGCTGTTTCACGAAAGAAATAAGCAAGATGGTGGTACCCAAGCAGCCGGGAGCGCGGCACAGCGCATGTCTGAATGTCCAACGAAAAAGACAACTATTTTTGTAAGTATTATAACTATAAAGCGGGTGTCGTAACATGATTAAAATATTGATATAAAAGCAATTCTTTAATCAATATATATTTTAAAACTTCAACGATACCTAATGAAAAAATGAAACTTTTATCATTATAATTCAAAGACTTGTTAAAGTTAACAACGCATGTCAAAAAAAAAAATTAATATTAATTTTTATTTGGTGTATTTTTTTTTTTTTTTTTTTTGGTTTATCTAATAAGTAATTCTCGTATTAAGCTATAAAAGCTAGCTCATCTACACTTATAATTAAACTGTAACAGGTCCTATTCTCAACATTGAATTATAAAATAAATTAAGAATATTAAAAATATTTTTAAAATATTTTTTGGGTGACACTTTATCATCGATATTGAAGCCAAAACAGTATTAATTTTTTTTTTCATTTTTTATATTTGTTTGTATCTTGGACGCGCATCACGCCGAAAGCACTATATAAATTTTAAAACTGGATACGATTTAAGTTCATATTAAGAGTTAGGACACTCACTAGGTACTTTTTATCTCGAAAAACACGTCTGTCCTGACGTGTTCTGTTGGGAGAAGGGATGAAAGTCAAAACTTGTACTTTGTGTAATTTTTTGTACCCCAAAAATAAAGTTCTGAACAAGATTCATTGATCATCAGATCAACAATAATGTTGTAAATAATCATTGACGATTTTAAATTACTCCTAATTCAAATTTGACTGACTGGACTGTGGCGTAATTTATTTTTATTTATGGTTGTAGATTCGATTTTAGTCAGTATATCAGTCGGCTGTTAACTAAAAACACAACTACATTAAGTTACCTACCTTAGGAGTAAATGACCGTGTGTGTTTGTTAAGCATATTTATTTATTATTCGCTTATCGCTATAAAGCGATCTCTTTCAGACAACCATAGGGATAGAGTATTTGCTAGTGGATATAAGTGGTTACTGTCTCTCCTTGTGGAATGTTCGTAAGAATGTTTTCTTTTCCCGTTAATCGAAATCCTAAGTTTTAATATAAAATGAATATATGAAAAAAGTATATTAAAAAATGAGGCAAGTTTTACTTAATCACTTTAAATGGGAGGTTTGTTTAGCAAAGTTGAACCACTCTACCTTTTGCGGCGTCAAGTTCGTTGCCCTTTCGTGTCAAATATTTTAAATACCTAATACCTATATTTATAAGCACCGTTATTTTTATTAACATGCAATTTTACCTAACCATGTTTTACTCGCCATCACAATTGTTTTGGTTAGTTAACGAAAACCAAAAATAATTTAGCTTCTAATTTTTATTATAATTTCAATTATTAATAAAACGATAAAACTATGAAAATTTCAGAAGTATTATTTTTGGACTAATTGTAAGTTATAAAAATTCTTCATGGGTCAAGATTGCGCCTAAATCTAATTAAAATTAAAAAAAAATCTACATACACATTTATACATAAATAAACCAAAAAAAGTTCGGTTATTAACTAACACATACATCTTACATTATTATCAAAATTACATGTTATAATTTGATATTAACGCTAATAAACAATTTATAAATTACATGTAACACGAACAAAATAAGGTTGCATGTCTCGTGTTGGTAATACTATATAATCTTCGGTTCCATTATATCATTCAAACGTTTATTATGTATAAAAGTTGTTTCGACTCTGTTATTATAAATTAAAGTTTTTATTTACGGCCTACATTTTAAGAGGCCCTGAGGCTCTTAACTCGTGGAACGTTTTCATCCGCCTTCGCTGAGGAAGCGGATTCGATGTTTCCGTTAGAATACAGATATGAAAAATTTATAAAATGTTATAGTTTTACATAAAAAGAAATTTCACTTGGCTTCCGTCCTGTTTTTTTTTTTTTGTGTTTTGTGACAAATCGTTCGGTGTACAACCGTTCTGGTGTAGTGGTGCGAGTAGTCGCTTTAATGCCGGCTGTCGCGAGTTCAATCGAGCTAAATACATATTTGTATTTGTACAAATATTTATTTCTGGTCTGGGTGTATGTCCTTGTGGGTCTCCCCACCGTGCCTCGGAAAGCACGTAAAGCCGTCGGTCCCAGTTGTTATCATAGATACCTGATAACGATCGTTACTCATGGTAGGGAAATCATCCTCCAACCCGCAGTGAAGTAGCTTGGTAGATTAAGCTCCAACCCTTTTTCTATATTCAGAAGAGGCCTTCGCTCAGCAGTGGGTTGTTTACAGGCTGATACAGTAGAGACAAATCGTTAAAATCGACGACGGATTTGCGAAGTTGTCACAGCAATTGACTACTGTACTAGCAGTCGCAAGTTCGGAAGATGATAAAAGTTTATATAGACTATACATTTAAATGTACAAAGCATTTGCTTTTCGTAGTCTAAGGGTTTACGTGTGTGTAACTCACAACACAGGATCTAGACTTCTGGAAACCATTGAGTGTAATAAGCTTATAAAATTAAAAGAAAAATATGTATTGAGTATAGCGTCCGTAGCGGGCGCGGTTTTTCGCAGCAACCGCAGCATCTTCGGAGTAAAAATACACGCGGAACGGTTTAATAAGCGAGCTTGGCAAACGTCGTTTACACGCCTTGCTGGCAATCAATGAATAAAAGTGGATTGAATGCGAATTTTTTCTTTAAAAGTTGCGAAATTTTCCAAACAAACCTGCGACATTTTTAAATAAAACGGAAGCGGAAAAAAAATTGTCCTTTGAATTCTTATTCTAACGAAGTAGTACAGTTTTTTAGTTGACATCGCGCTATTACGCATCGTCTTTAGTAATACAAAAAATAAACAAAGAAAATAAAATAAAAGTTACACACTCGTCATTACTAATAAAATTATATATATATATATATATATACCGTTACATGTCGGTTGTGTATTGTAATTATACGTTTTTCTTATTTAAATATAAATAATACTATAACACCACACATTGGTACTGATTGCGACTCGTTTTTGGAATATAGGAACAAAATGAATCGTTTTCCGATTATTTAACTACATCGAAATCGAAAATTTGTAAATAGTAGTTAAGCACTATAATGATGTGTTCTGTGTTAAAACGTTATAAAACGTATTAACGTTCTAGAAGTTTGGAACTGTAATAGGTAGACATTTGAAATTTTCACAGATTATGTACTACGATGTTCGCTTTAATAAGAATTAATAGAAAAAATATAGCATAACCACGAACTTGGGGAGGCCTATGTCGAACTGTGATACGCTGCAGCAAAGCGAAGCAAATAGAAAAATCATATAGTTACTAATTACATATATTAAATAAGAAATGTGTTTTTTTCGAGATTTTTTTAGCTTGATCGGAAACGTCTAACATTACAGTAGGTACATACATATGGATCTCTTCGTATGGGAGTCCGACTGCGGTTTTTTTAACGCAACATTTTATCTCTTTAAGCATATTCGGTGTCGTTAGTTTGCAACAAACAAATATTATGTCATATTGCGAAATAATTTTCAGAATAAAATTGAATTGGGGTTTATTAAAACCATTTTGTTTTATTTTTAGAAAAAAAATCCTATATGGAACTGCATTAATTTGTTGGATAACTTACTCGTTAAAAATGGTTTGTTATCTTTTCCTTGATTGCTAGGAAAAGCATATCAGCAGAAAAAGCATAAATTAAAATAGCATTTTATACATTTCAATTACATTCAGCCATTAAATAAAAATAACTGTTATATATTAATGATGTTTGATTTATATTATGTTCTTTGATTAGCTGATGTCAAAGTGGGAACATTTACATTTATAATATTCTACCAACACCACCACCACATCAGCCTTTAGATATCCATTGCTGAACACCTCCGTCATCATCTCTTAGCTACCAATACTTGCCTTTTGCTTTTTTTTAATAGAGTATATTTCCAAAATCAACACAAAAGAAAAAATTCCTAATCTTTCTTCGTTACTTACTCAGGTTGATTTTTATTGTTGAAGTTTTATTTTGCAAAAATTATGAACTTTAATGAATGAATAAATTAAGAAATGTGTTTCTATTGAATATCAGCAACTGTCTGGTGCATTGATATAGATTTTAGGGTCAATGTATTAAAACCGTAAACTTGTTTCCTAATCCATTCAACTCATAAAAATGTTACTTAAGTCAGTATTAAAAACAATACAATAATACATGCAAGAAGATTTAGGACAGAAAAATCTGCAATAGGATTTTTTGGTGGATTTGGAAGAAGATAATTTTGCTTAGAAAAATTGGCAGTATTTTCATAAACTTCGTTAAAATTTGTAACTGAAAAAGTACCTATCTGAATTAATTCATCTTTCGACTAGTGAAAGTGTACATATCGGTCTACAAGTTTTTGAATTTAAAGTTTACATATTAAGAAGTTAAAATAAAACATTCTCTTTTATATTATTCTTACGTTATTCGATATAATATTTTAGGCGATGTTCAGACATCTCGAGCGGAAGTATTTTTGAAGAGAAAACATAACGGGAAAAATGTTCCTAATTTAATCATAATTAATACATAAATATGAATACATCGTAGCACACTTGACCGGTTTATCGTGTACGTGGTATTCTATATACTAGAAGATGTCCGGACCGTTACTGTAAAACTATTTCAAGCGAGTTTAAAAACTAGCGGTTTTAAATACCAACCGCTTACCAAATTAGTTCGGCACATTTCAATTCAATGGATACGCTACATACGACTAATTTATGCAAGTGGGGCTAACCCATCTCGGGTGAAAGTCTGACCTGATAGGAAGGAGCTCACGAAGGATTCCTGCGGGTGGACGGGACGAGCCGTCACCAGTATCAGGAGGGTTATGACCACCGTCACTGTCATGGCGCACTATTAAACTGTCACACGAACTATCAACTGCCAAGAAGCATGACGCGGCGACCGATCGCCGTATCGCGTTGGACCCGACTGCCGGAGAAAGAAAGAAAGGCCTCGTATCACAGCGTATGCGCACGCAGAGATTAGGGTGCAGTGAAAGTCAGATACGCCACTTAGGGTACAATGATCTCGTGCCTGTCCTGTCTGGATGTACCTAATGTTATTTAATCAATCTATTATTATTAATTTAATTAATTATTTATTAATAATTAATTTAACTTGTATCAGTTGTCATAACAAGAATGTAATGAGATGTTACAGAACAAGAATAATATTTTCTATAAAAAAAATGATATTCCAAAATCACTTATTTATTCATAAACTTAGTAGTTTTAGTAAATTTAGTAGTATTTTTTTAATTATTTGCAGGTATAATGATTGCGTGTTGCGTTGTTCACTTTCATAGATGAGGGATGCTAGCTCTACCGTCAAAGTGTTTGTCTACATAATTATCTACATATCTATGTGTTCTTAGAAAGATTGTTTATTTAATAGAAACTCTAAATAATTAATAACTAAGAAAAAAAAATTAGTTCAAATAGTTTTAAATTAATTACACTATAACTTATAAACCTAATTCAATAAACCTTATAAAACTAATTGTTGTTTTTATGAATTACCTTAATAATTTTTGATTTTTTTTAAACTTTTTTTAGCTGAATATAACATTATTAATATAATTAAAAGGAACTCCTTAAATATAATCAAATGGACCTTAATCTTAATCTAAATTAGTCCACAAAACAATGTTAATATAATTATCTAGAATATTTAGGTAAGTAAAAAAATGTACACACAATCTGTACTTAAGCTGAAGAGTTCGTATATTTCTTTGATTTAATTTGTTGATTATACAGTTTAGGGGATCAATTTTTAAAATATCCTAAACTCATATTTCTAGTTAAGAATATGACCCAACTTCGCTTGCAAACTTGTTATTTGACTACAGTAATTTTGTAAATTTTGTATTCTATGTTCAATTGTATTTTTGACCATATAATATTTTAATTTAAAAAACAGTAGTATACTCTGTAAGCACTGTTGTATATAAATAAATGAATGAATGAAACCATAATTCTTATGTTAATGGAGTGTTATATAACAATGGAGCAATCATCATAAACGTCAATCAATCTGAAAAATCGAATATATACATAAAATCAAAAATCGTACGATTCTCTAGTAGAAAAATAATTTTAGACAAAACCCAATTATAAAATAAACACAAAATACCCGATATAATATATATTTACATTTTATAGTTAAAATTTAAGAGGTCCAACTCTGTATTTTATATTATATATATCGCACACCTAGATCTAAACTGAGACAACTCAAAAATCGTTGATTTTGAGTTATGCCTGTATTCGAATGCTCGGGGATCATACGCAACTATCCAGTATGACAATTTTAACTAAATGCTTTTAAAATTAATCGCTAGATGACGTTAACTTACTTTTGTTGAATCAACGTATGTCTCACTCTCCCACCTAGACAAGTATATTGTCAATTGACCCTCACTGTCTTATTGAACGCACGTATTAAGAAGATCGAAAACGCGGACATTTCAAATTGTTACAGTTTTGAGCAAACATATACGAGAGTTAATTTGAGTTGTTATGGTGTTGGTGAATTGTGCTACCATATTACTTAAGGATATTTGGACTTGTTCCAGTTTTGTTGATAAGGTACGAAAATATTTTGTTACTATTTTGATTTGACTTTGTTCAGATGGATCAACATGTAAATTTTGAGTTATCTTAGTATTGTTGAAACAAATTTATTTCAATGTTTTTCCCCTATACAAAGTGACATTTTAAATGTGTTGCATAAAAATCATGTACTATATTAAAAATATTATCTGTTTCCAATACACTGTTCTTAATCAAACTATTTACCGATTGTTTTTAAAGATTTTTTTGAGTTAACTCACTATTGGTGGATAGTTACAATTTATAATAAGTGTATTTTCTATTTCAGAGAAAAATGAATCGAGGCCGTTTTCTTGTTAATATTATCAATGAAAGATATAAAGAAAATCCATTAACAAGTTAACAACTAATGAAGATGACTTAATTACAAATATAAATGTACAAAAAAATAAAGAAAATATTCCAATAAACACTATTGTGATGATGACCAAACCAGGCTGTAACAGACAAAATGAGAGTGATTTTATTATTTCGCAAAGTGAAGAGAGTTTCGTAGATGACTCCGATACTGATCCGAGTTATATCCGTAAAAAGAAGAAGACACTTCCCCGTAAAGTTATTCCTTCTTCATCGTCATCTTCTTCAAGTGGCAATACGTCATCAAACTCTTCAAATTCTAGCGATAGTTCTAGTAGCAGTAGTTCTGATTCCAAAACTGAAATCAGGACTATTTCTGACACCGTAACACAGCCCCGAAGCCAAGAAGCATTTGAAATTGAAACCATGGCTGTCATACTGCTGGACAGCCTCAAACTCAAAACGTTGTTGATACTGAATGCAGGGATGTACAAATACTACTACACAGCCTCGGAGTCAAGATTTCAATGAAGAAGTAAAAAGAGGAAGGAAGAGGAAAAGAAGAGAATCGTCATGGAAAGCTAATATTTCTAAAGTCCTAAGAAATTCTGGTAAGGCTTATCAATCTTTATCTAAAAACAAGAAAATCGTTTCTGAATGTTCCTATTTTTCATTAATATTAGGCTAAAATTGAAAGACTGATTTTGTGATTTATTCGTAGCATTGTAGCTATAATTGTAAGTTTTATTTTTATTTATTTGTTTACGATTAAAGCCCTTTTTGATTATAAGAGAAAATATCTCAAATTTGTGTTCCATTTTAACTTTGGTAATTCCTATTTTCATTGATGGTAACTATACTTTAATGTATAACTTTTAGTGTGTGGTTTTTATTAATATTTCATTATTAATTTATATTATGCCACTCGTTTAGACCCCTTTTATTTGAATAATTGTCCATAATTTTTTGTACTAATACACATACAACTCAAAATGATTCAATAAAAGCGATTCAAGTCTAATTGGTGTTTATTTTTTATAGTCAGTCACCACTCTAAAGTGTAACAACTAAAAAACAGCGATTATCGATTAGAAGGATTGAATTTCAACCCCAGTTGATATACAGTGACATTTAACAAGCTATTTATTAACTAGAATCAAATTGAATTGCTTAGCTTCCTTAACAAAAGTTGCAGATATACGTTTTTTTCGTCTCCTGAAAAATACACTTTTTTGAGTTGTCTCAGTTTAGATCTAGGTGTGCGATATATTTTGAGAATTTTTATTAGGGAGCATTCTATTATTGAAACTGAAGTCAAAATTTTTACTTTTTCAATTTTTGTTTGTCCGTATATTGACCGCGTACTACGCCAAAACTTATGAATTTGAATAAAACTTAGAAAGATTTGAGTCCATACGAGGGAGATACGACTGGATACTTTTTATCCCGAGTATCATTATATATATCCCGAGTATAAAGGTAATTAGAATATAAGTCAAAATGTGTAATCGCAAAAAAGTCGTGGGTACAGGTGGGCATTTAGTTATAGTATAAAACAGGTCGGGCTATCTATAATATAAAAATAAGTCGTTTGTTCCTTCCTGACGCTATAATTCCAGAACGCACGAACCGATTTCCACGGTTTTACATTCGTTGGAAAGGTCTCGGGCTCCGTGAGGTTTATAGCAAACAAAATTTAGGAAAAATTTCAACAGAAAAGCAGGAAAACAGGGAAATCATTTTTCACATACAGCGCCATCTCTGATACATAGCATGTACTACTTCATCTTTTAATCCCCAAACGAAATGTTACAAAAAACGAAGCCATCCGGTGGCGAAACGGAGTTCGCCGGGTTTGCTAGTTAATCATAAAATAATCCGGTTATATCTAAATATTGTCTCTGAGAGACAAACAAGATGCAGCATCTTGCACCGGTTACATAATCTCTGAACGCAAGCTGGCGGTAATGAGCTGACAGGTTTCAAACATTGTGACGAAGCGTTTACAGCGAGTAGATAATATAGAATTTATAAATACAAATTCTGTTTCCGCCGATACTACAACTTTCCAAAATCAACGAGAAAAAAGTGAAATTAACATCGAGATAGACAATTATTTAGAATTGGTTAAATACAATCAAACACAAAAGAAAACTACGCAATTGGAATCTACAGAACTTCTTTTAGATATATAGGTAAATATGATTTAAAACTACATACAAGTGCTTTAGTATATATTTTTTTGTGTATATTAAAATTATGTTTTAAGGAATACAAATAAAACCAACTATAAGATGTATTTACCTTATTATGGTTTCACGAAAGTCATTGATCTTACACTACTAGCATTTATCCTTCTTAAAATTTTTGTAGTGGCTGAACTAAACTGAACTAAATCAGACTGTAAGATTCCTACTGCTGAGCAATGGCCACTTCTCGATCTTCGATTAGGTAAACATAGTATATTACGAGTATATACCGATTGTTATCAGGAGTCTGTGATAACAACCTGGACTGACGGCTTGTCGTACTCTTCGAGGCACCCAGACCAAATATCTGCCCTGCGTGGGAATCGAAACCGCGACCGCCGACGTTGAGATGACTACGCGCATTACTACAGCAGAATGGTTGTCACACCAGAATGATTGTCGTGAGTTCGTAGTGGCTAACTATCCTCCAAAAAATAGTTCATCAAGCATCAAATTTAAAAGCGGTAGAAATACCTAAGATATTTTACGGACCCACTGGAGTAGTTGGCAGTGACCCAGTTTTTCATTCTGGGGTGGTGTACTCGATTCCCGCCCCGTGTCTGAGTGTAATGTATATATTATGTTTGTATATTTTTTTTTTATAAATATATCCGTTAACGCACGGCAACGTGGCGCATTAAGCACCAGTGCTTCTTTCTCATTGGAGTAGAGATTACACAATAACTAAAATTTAGAGCCTGAGATTAGCCCGTTCAAACAAGAAACTTTTTAGATTTTTTTTTGTATTTGCATAGAAATCTAAAAAACTACTTCACCCAAATCTTATAACAATCTAACGCTATTTATAAAATAGAATTTACGAAACACCAAACTTAAACTGAAAAAAGTAAATTTAAATAAAAAGATACGGAACGCGATCCTGCATACATAAGACATCAACGCAAGCACAGTTTTACTTTTCAATATTTGTATAAAAAATACAATTATGTTTTACCGTCTCATTTTACAAACTATTAAATTTAATATAAAACCAATAAATAGATTAAAGAATGGCTTATAATATTATTTTAATTCCAATTCCAATTCCAATTTACTGTAATGGAGTATCATCTCTCTGCCTATTTTATAAAGCATGGAAATAATTAATTATTTATATATAGTTTTAATATACGAGTAGTACAATACAGTTTATATTTCTTATAGATTTGTCTGTTGAGTTTCTTGCCTGCTCTTTTCAATAGAATACGATCCATTTCGAATCGACGGTATCTTCTTATTATCATAATACATTATTGGAGATACTTTAGTCCACGCGCGAGCCCCGAGGAATCGGGGGCTGAAGAAGCGGGCAGGTGTGCACCGCACCTAGTGTTTCAGAATTCCCGATTCTTTTTCATTCCCGGGACCCGGGAAAAACCGGGACCGGGAATTGGAGAATTTTCCTTTTTTTCTTTTCTCGTTGTTTATGGACTTAATATAGATAAAAACAAAGTCAGAAATATAAACAGATCTCGCTCTGCTTTCTGTAGAAGTGGGAACAATAGTAAGTAGAGCTTTATGTAAAAGCGACGTTTTGTAAAGCTAAAAGTTTTTATTTCGTTTGATCTGTTGTTAACGACTTGATGATAACGTCGTACGTTCTTGTGGGCATTTAAGCAGATAGCAGATTCTGGACAGATAGCTTGTTTTAATTCTTTGGCAAAGCACTTAGACTGATTTACCTCTCTTAGTTCTAACAAAGCTGTAGTGAACGCCACTGACACTAGTCCACCAAACGCTCACAAGTAACTTTTTTTTTGAGTAAATTTTCACTTGGGGCAAGATTTGGATGGCTCGCCAGGGTTCAGGCATTGTGATGAGCACTTCCGATTATCGTACATGATCCACTTTTCATCACATGTAATGATTCGATTTAAAATTCCTTCATTATTGTGTGGCTTGAGGAATGTAACGCAGCAGTTTAAGCGCGTTTGCCGGTTTGCTTCACTCAATTCATGAGGTACCCAATTTTCAAGCTTTCTTGCCTTTCCAATTTGCTTCAAGTGGATTAAAACAGTTTTATCACTAACACCGCAGCCTGCAGCTAACTCAGACGTGGTTTACAACCTATGGTACCAATATATCTGGTAAAATATATCCTTAATTTATTTTACCACTCTTTAGTCGGAGACCAAAGTTGATAATGAAGAATAGCCTTCAATTCTTTATTATCAACTTTGGTCTCCGGCCGTCCACGGAGCTTGATTTTGCAAATCGAAATTTCCAGAACGAAAACGTTGGAACCAAAAAATGCACTGTTTTCTTTTGCGACACCGCAGCCATACACATCATTAATCCTTCGAGCCGTTTCTGCAGCACTGGTGCCACGATGGAACTCGTAAATAAAACGATATCTCAAGTTTTCCATTTTGTAAACTGGGTGACGCAAAGATGAAAAACAAAAGAGGAAAAATGTAGGAAAAATTATAGCGTTACACGTAGCAAAATTATCAAGGTAGACTGTTTTGTGATTTCGTCTACAGAGTCCGTTTTGCCTTCTTTTCCCGTACTCAGCGATATACATGACGTCAAACTGCTGCCATGACATATTTGAGCATTTTGGTCACGGTTTTGGTACGCAATATGAAAGATGATTAAAAAAGAAAATATTATTATTTAATAAGTTTTTTGCAAAAATAATATTTATTTAGGCTAAAGTAGACGCATATAAGTATTACAATAAAGTTTTTTTTCTTTTAACTAGTCATCAACTCCATTCTAAAGTATTTTTAATCATTATTTGAATAAAGTGAATTTTCATTTGATTTAATATACTTTCGTCCCATAAAATTACAGTAATTCATAATAAGATCGATATTTAAAAATTATAAAAACAAAAATTGTTAGGCCCTATCTTTAGTTGCCTTTTCCCAGCTTCCTCTTTTCCAGTATTAAACGCCTACGCTAAAAAATCTGACACTGAAGAAAGTAACTTGACTTGACCTTCAAAGCACTGAGTCAGAACTTTAAATCAGTTCTTCTGAGTAAGGCTGACTAATAGGAAATGTTCAAAATCGAAAGTGCTTTCACGTGACTCAATTGTATTATACAACCAAAGAGGATGAGTGTTAAAAAATAAACTGAATTAATTTAATAAGATAAATTAAGGAAAATTTCAAAACTCGTTGTATCACTTTGATGTATTTTCATGTAGGTGTAACCGCAGATATAAAATACATCAGCAAATTAAGTCTAAATTTAAGACCGTTAAATTAAAATTTCGAATAATGGCTCAAAACACATGAAGCGTAGCCAGTATTTTCTTAAGGGAGGGGGGGAGGATTAATATAAATTTTTTTCTTATTTTCTTATACCATTGCTTAGTAGTTAGTGTACACCGTGGTGTGCACTAATCATACACGGACTGTTTATACGATTCTCTACGACTGTTAACCTCCGCCACTTTTTAACCCTACGCAGAGTAGCCTCAACCTGGCACAGGAGAACTATTTTTCATATTTTTAAATATTTTAATTTTATTTTTATGAATATATTTTAAAATGTATCAACTAAGTTAAATATAGAAATTAAAGAAAAATAATAATAGATAATTTAGTACACCAAAGCAAACACGATTTACTGAATCAAGGCGCCGTCTTCATTCATTCATTGATTTTAGTTTGATGGCTTTCAATCATGGTAATTATTCGACTGTGCTTTCGATAGATCGGTGCGGTCGAGTTTACAACATATACGATATCTCTATGGCTTACAACAAGTCGCCATCTTTTCACTCATTCGTTTTAGTTTGATGGCTTTCAATAGTGTAGAAATAGCACCGATAATTTAGCCAATGTCACGTACGATTGAGAATACACAAACGTGCCATCTTATTCTGTAGTTGCGAATCCTAACAATTCGATTAGAAAAGGAATGTCATGCTCAGCGTCATATCGACAGATGATGATCAACCTTATCATAACATACCAACGTATGTAACGCTCCAGTTCTTTCGTAACATAACGCCATCTATTGACTTATATTAATCCTACCTATTTATCGCATACTATTCGGATGTGACTCCACCAGAGCAGAGATGTGTTTTAAACAACCAATAGAATTTCGTTCAGTGGTATCCACTGAAGCGGAGGTGAGACGAGATGTGTGAATAACGAAATTCTATTGGTTATTTAAACACATCTCCGCTCTGGTGGAGTCCGGGCCTTCTGCTCGTCCTACAATAACTTTGATAGAATAAAGAGATTTTAATGAAAGAAAGAGTAAATATAACTTAAGATTGTTCTTTATATGATTTTTGATTGGTTCTTGTTCCAAGATAAGCTTAGTACTTTAGTAATTTCAGGATGCGTATTCAAAGAAACAGGAAGAACATATACTTGTTGAGGTGGTTCTAATTTTCACGATTGTAAAATTTTATCAGACAACCCCTAAACGCCTTTTAAATAAAAAAAGGTGTGTTAAATTTGAGTCAAACATTTTGATTTAAATACAAGCAACAAAAAAAAAAGATAAAAAAAATACAACACAATACAAAATCGACTTTTATTAAAAAGCAACAAAGTTGTTTCTTACCAACTAATTATTTACATATTGTCAAAATAATGATTCGAGCAAAAATTATCTTCATAACAACTTTCCGCCGTTACTCACATAGGTACTTCAAAATCACAAAATTAAGACAAAAAGAACAAAAACATTTTTTATTTTTCATTGAATACAAAAACTGATATTATAAATCATAGTTTTAGTTTGCAAGTTACGTACTCTCTCTACGGCAAGTTATAATTTCAACTCAAATTAATAATTCATATTCAAATAATCTGTCCATTTAAATAGATTTATTTTCGATGTACATAGATACATCATAGAGAAAAGTAGTATACAGGCATACATACTTTCATTGTTAATGGTAAGGAAGATACAATTCTAGACATTTAATGATGATGAATCTCTTTGATCTTTTTTGGGTTTAAATAAAACTAAAATTAATATTTTGGCGACTTTTTTTTGTTTCTTTTTTTTTAACAAATGACAGCCATTTTACATGTCATTATCTATCAAAAACAAAATGTCTTTATGAAAATTCTTTATTTAATCTATAACGAAAATTAATGTATTGGAGAGTTAATAACTTTAATTTTTTTTAGATATATAACAGATAGGAAACAATAGTTAGAGCTTATACAATATTTCCAAATACGTAATCGAAAATACGTATTACCTATTCTAATAACTTTTCAAATTCTAAAGATCACGAAATAATACATCGACAAAACATATCCTAACAATTCAAAATATCGTTTCTCCATACAATTTTGTCGTAAACGGAAAGGAAAACATATACAAAACTAATAGAATCTTGATTCTGATAGCCGTAGACTAGAAGAAAACAGCGTCAATACATACCTGTCGTATGATGAACTAAAATTGATAGAAAAAAATTCAAATCTTTCCAACTTGACTTAAAGACCCAACTGATTTTCCGATAGGATTTACGAACAGAACGAAACGATAAGGATTTATGACGATCAGTTTTTAAAAATGTTAATTTATATTGGTAACATTCCGTTTTTTAATAATGTTATTTATAAAACGAGTTTCTGATGGACCACACATCCTCCAAACAACAACTAACTACTAGTATCCATTTACTGCTAAGTATATATTTATTTAATGCTTATTTCTTTGTATTAACTATATTGTCTATATATTTTGTTCAAGCAGTTAATGCAACGTTCAATAATGTTACAAAATTTAATCCGGGTGAAACCGTAAGGCACGTATAGTGTATGAGACATTTGGTAAACAGCATACATATTCCATTTTTAAGTGTTTTATTTTCATGAAAGGTCTCCCGTAAAAATGGTAGTACAGGGGGTTTTTAAAAACTAGCTTTACAATGTAAATTCTTTTAAGGAAATCCACTGTGATAATGGCTACTGTACATGATTAGAGCTGCCATCGGTCCGGGTTTCCCTGTATGTGTCCTAGTTTCCAATGCATCCAAGAGTTATTAAATAAGCCGAGTAAAACCTGGACATTGTATGTCATGGAAAAAGTTAATGAAATAAAAAATAAGTTTAGTTAAATATATTCATCTTTATTTTCAGAAGTGTCCTCAAAAACAAAACTATATCAACCAATGCAGCCGGACATTTGTCCAGAATTTTACACATCATTTGTCATTTAATGTCATGGCAGCCCTAAACACGGTTATGGTAAGCCTTAAGCTCTTTCTATAATTATTGCTAGACTAAATACTCATTAACGCCGAGTTGCACGAAACCAATTTTAAATTTAAGTGTTTATTAAACTAATTTAATCACAAGAATCGTGATTATCTGTTTCACGAAACCTACATCTGATTAAGTTGTCAAAAAAATTTAGTTTAATTAAAGACCTATCTAACGGATGATTAATTCCAACAGCTTTAAATTAATCATAAGATCAACTAATTTTAAGATTAATTGCAACGTAACTAACGGAAAGAAACGGCCGTAAGTTTTATAATTTTTAAAAACAAATCTTTTAATTTTTTTTCATACAATTTGTTTTTAAGTAGCCTTAAAATTAATTAAAAAATAGTCAAAAAAAAATCAACTTATAGGGTCGGACATCCTCTTGTCACGATTTAAAAAAAAATTAAAAACAAATTTATTTCTATTTTTCGTTTTACGTTTATAGTCATATTTTATACGTGTTTTTGTATATTTTTATTACTATTGTATCAAAATATTAGTTTTAAACAACATCAAAATTATTATGACCATTTTTTATAAATATCCATGTTTCTACTCACCATAAATAAAATTTTAATGGAACTTCCGTAGAAGTTTTATCAAAATCCTATTGTAAGTATCAGAAACAATGGATAGTGTATTGAAAATGAACATTGATATATTATCACAAACCAAACATTATAATAAAATGAAAGATAACAGAAAAATCATTTAACACTACACACTATTCGTGCGCAGAAACTTTGCCGATGGCCTTGTGACGTCACGCGTCGATAGTCAATAGGGTTGAAAAAAAAAAGGTCACATAAAGGTAGATTATTATTGTATATATTTTACATCAAACTAATAAATAATAGTCTCAGTCGAATTATAAATTTAATATAAAGTGTAATTATAAATAGTAAATAAAAAACGCTGTTGTTATTACGTAGATTATATGTTTTTATGTATTTATATTTAGTGAATGAATGAAACGAAGCCGTAAAATAAAAGTTTAATGGTTCCAAACAACGAAAACAAATAACTAACAAAAAGAAAACAAGTCAAACCTAAAAAAACAACAATTAATTAATTCGGAGAGAAAGCAAAAAATTACACGTACGTATCGGGTGCGTTGCTAGCGGTACATATCAGATGAGCGAGTGACGCAGTCAACTCCGGTGGGAGGGGTGGTCATCGGCAAAGTTTCTGCGCACGGATAATAGTTAATCGTTTAACACAACGACGCGCGTTGCTGTGTGCATGTATTTGTAAATAAAATGGTTTAACTATGCGACAACGTGCACTCTACTATGATAGTCATTCTCGTCATCATCATCATCATCATCTTAGGCACCAGCGGCTTGCCACTCAATGCAATGCAAAGATATAGGCCTCTTATTCGACTACCTTATTCCACAAAATTACCAACCTAATCGTTGGTCGAGAAAGAAAAAAAATTACTGAAACTAGTAATATAAATCATTTGTAAGCACCACCTATCGACAAAATGAACCTGTAATTAGAATTGAACATAATTCATAACCATCAGTTGTTATCTTAATCAGTGATACCACAATTACGACTTGATTTTAATTTTTGGTGGTTGATATGGTATAACAATGAAATAGGTAGTCAAATGGTCTAAGATCTGGTATAAGGAATTTATACCCTCATCTGTTATTTATTTGTGATAAGAAATAAATGATAAATAATATATTCATTGACATATCGCGAATAGTTTGCCTAGTAAATTGCGTACGGATAATATGAAATAATTACATTTTAATTATTTTTTTAAATCTTCTTCCCTCATTAGTTATTTAAAAAAATCGTATACTAATTAATAGAATATATCTAACAGAATTGAAAAAGTAAAGGTTGCCTTCTTCCCCTTCTGCCCCACTGTGGGGTTGCCAGGTATAAGCATGTCAGTAAATGTTATTGATTTACACTCATAAGTTATTATATCGTACATTATATCAAATGAAAGCTTATTTTGTTCTGAAAATGAAAAATGCATGCAAATAGCAAATGAGGATATAAATTTCTTATACCGGATCTCACACTAAAATAAGATAGTAGAGGGGGTAAAAAGTGGCAAGCCACTGTAAGGCACTACAGCCACGAGTGGGTCTGGCTGGGTCAAGAACATTTCACCAGCTTAATTTTTCTCTGGCTATCTCTTTCAAATTCTTATTATATAAGTAAACTCAATCAAAAACAAAAAAAAATTAAAAAAAAAAAACTTTGATATTTTATATTTTATTATTATTTTAAAATTGGAAAAAATGAAAAATTGACATATTCACCATGCTGTTTGCAGGAAAAAAAACCTAATTAGTCTATCTTGTCATAAAGGCATTTACTGTTTGTACACATGACACATACAGCACCGAGCGCCGATATGGTTTGAAATATCTATATTACTGTCCATATATCACACATATCACTGCTATTCAAGATCCATAGCATTCTTCATATAAGTGTCAAGCTCTTTGTCAAGAGCTGATTTAGTACTGGCCATGTATTGATCAAGCTGCAGATCTAATTCTTCCTTTGTCGGTACTACTTTTTGTTGTCTGGTTATACCACCTGAAAAAAAAATATATAATTTATTTAAAAAATCTTCACACTCATATATAGAAAAAATATTACTAGACCAGAAAATATACTATATATTATATATAGTATATTCAGATATATATATATATATATATATATATATATATATATATATATATATATATTTTTAGAGTGTACCACAAAATAAACTATATCACAAGAAGCTGTCTCCTGCGATTTTTCTCGTGTAAGTCCCGATTCCCGTGAGAAATTTAAGAAAAAAGTACCAGTTTTCGGGGATTCAACTAACTACATATTATGTATTACATTTAGTTTCAAACAGATTTATAGTTTTAGTATGAAAGAATAATAATAATATATACATATTTTGGATTTATATTTGTAAGAGTTAGTACCATGCTGCTTTGCAGCCGTATTATGCCGGCACTACCGGACTGGGACCTCTCGCTCACATGATACCGGCGTGAAGTGACAGCTATGCTGTCGCGTTTCGTGCGGTTTGTGAGTATCTGGTGGTCTATTGGGGGTGTTTGGAAAAAAATTGGGCAACGCATCTGCATCCTCTTATGCGGATGTTCATGGGCGTCGATAATCACCAAAAGGCTCCGACTGCCCTTTGCCCCCTATATCATAATTTTTTTTTTTACATACACATTCTAACCTATTATAAATTATTTATTATTATAATTTATGGAACTTATTGTAATTCAAGTGCCATACGGCGATCGCGACCGACGTGTTTGTTTATATTTTATAACATTGTTTACGCGCCTACCTGGAATCGAAAAGCGCACGTGCGGACCGCGTGATCCGCACACCTGCGCCTTACGCGAGACCGTACTACAAAACATCGTTAGTATGGAGCGTTCTAATGCAATGGATGATAATCATGAGAGCTATGAAATAAATACCGAAGCCGATATGTCGATAACTACTTATGATGTACAACCAACTTGTAACCCTTTAACATCAAATTCCTCCAACAAAAGGACGCGAGACGTCGATGATGAAGAAATTTGGAATGTCGTAACTAAATCGGGTAAACGACTTGCGCGTGGTGTTCAGAATGAAAGAGTATCAGAAGAAAAAGTTGAGATTAGTGTTACATCTAAAGAACCATTACCGAAACAATTTGCTTTCGCTCGTTTATTAAAAAATAATAATATTCTCAATATACTAAAGATTAAATACATAAATGCTTATAAATTAATTATACAATTTGAGGATGAATCTATGTTAACAAAATTCTTAGAATGCGAAGAAATTAAAAATAAAAGTTGGAATCTGCAAAGAACATTAGAAGTTGGTATCTCTTACGGTATTATTAAAAACGTGGAGTTGGAGTTGTCTGAACCTGAGGTCTTTGATAGTATAACCAGTACAGCTGAACTTATCGCTGTAAAACGATTGAATCGCAGAACGGATGATGGTACACAATGGACACCGAGTGAAACTATACGCCTGTGCTTTAAAGGCTCGTCCTTGCCTGCCTTTGTATATGTATACGGTGTGCGTACAAGAATTGAAACCTACACTTTTCCAGTAACACAGTGTTCATTTTGCTGGCGTTACGGTCATCCTAGAAAAGTCTGTCCTAAAAAGAAACAAGTGTGTGTCAAATGCACAAAAGACCATGGAAATTGTGAGATAGTTGAAGACCAATTTGTGTGTGTGAACTGTAGAGGAAATCATATGTCTCTTAGTTCAAATTGCCCAGTAAAAATAAAAGAACGCAAAATAAGAGAAATAATGGCGGATTTCAACTGCACATATAAAAGAGCCCTTACCATGTATGTACCTCCTGATACTTCCGTTGTTGATGAAAACCAACCTATTAATGAATCCGAAACTTATGAAGAAGTACACAATATTGACAATACGCCTTTAAAAACCTCAACCAGTTACGCATCTGTTACTGCTTCAAAATCTACTCAAAATCAAAAACAACAACTCGCAAACAAGCAACGATTGCACAAAACTAAAACTAATAATAATAAAAAAACTAGACAGAAAGATGACATAAATTGGGATGAGATAATGAACATGGATATACCAGAAGAGACTGATACGGAATCTACAGAAGAAAGAAGATCAGAAAGTACTAACAAAAAAACGGCACGTAAAGAACGGAGTCATATTTCTTTCTACGAATTATTAAAAAGTCTAGGAAAAATAATATTTAATGAGAACAATACCACTTACGAGAAAATTACCTTAGTATTAAAGACCATTTATAAATGGTTGTATAAAATAATTAATAGCTATATCCCTAATATGAACATTTTTAAAAATATATTTAATAGTTTATGGACAGAACATTAATAAAACCTACAGTAAACATTATACAATGGAATTGTCAAAGTTTAACTAGTAAAGGCCTGACTTTAGAACAGTTATTAACAATTGAAAAAATTCATATAGCGGCGTTAAATGAAACATGGCTTGATGCTAGAACAGACTTTAGAATTAATGGATACAACATATTTCGTAAAGATAGAAATGATGGTTATGGTGGGGTTGCTGTTATGACTCATCATTCTATACAAGCCAAAATTCAAAATACAAGTAGTCGTAACCCTGGTATAGAATTAATACATGTCAAAATATTCAACTCGGAATACTTACAGAACATCATTTCAGTTTATTGCCCGCCCTCGGTTACTACTTCTCAACAAGATTGGGATGAACTTTTTTCTTTATTTTCTGAAAAGACCCTTATACTTGGAGACATGAATGGCCACCACTCCAGCTGGTCCTATAAAACTGATACTAGGGGCGTTCAAATATTTGACGCCCTACTAAATTATAATTTTATTATCTTAAATGATGGAAGCCCTACGCGCATCAAGTTGGTTAACGGAACGTTGCATCAGTCTTCACCGGACATTTCTATAGTATCATCTGATGTGGCAATCGAATATGACTGGAATGTTTTAAACGAAACTCTTGGCAGCGATCATCTAATGATAAAGATAGCGACTAATAACAACACTCAATACTCGTATATAAAAAAAAGAAATTTAAAGAAAGCAGATTGGAATTTATATCAGAAAATATTAAAGGATAGTTTTGCACATCTAATGATACCCGAGGAGCTACAAGAGGCATATAATTTATTTATTGATGAAATCAACAAAGCAGCTGGTAAGTCTATTCCTTATGTTAAAATTAGCCAAGATCCATGCTCCAAATTTACACCAAGACCATACTGGAACACTAAACTTTCAAAAGCCATAGCCGAACGACGGTTAGCTCTAAGAAACTTCAGACGCAATAGTACTCCGGCCAATCTCTCTATACTTAAAGGAAAAATTAGTGAAGCACAAAGAATTAGTCGTGAGGCCAAGAGTAAAGGATGGATGACTTTCTGCTCGTCTTTAAATGAAGTTTCGACCGCAGGTGAAATGTGGCAGCGTATGAAGTGGATAAAAGGTCGCAAGACTCAAAAACTAAACATAGAAGAGAATCTTGCATTCAGTCTATTACGCAGTTTAAGCCCTGATTACGTTATTTCTAAAGAACCTGATTTTAATTCTTGTAATTTTAAACTAGAATTACCTGTATCTTTACATGAAATGGAACAGTGTATAAAGCGGTCTGATACCACACCAGGCTGTGACAATATATCGTTCTCCATGATAAAAAATCTACCAAAATGCGCCAAAATTTACTTAGTTTCTTTATACAGTTCATTTTTAAAATATGCTTTTGTTCCAGTTCAATGGAGAGACGTTCGAATATGTCCAATCCCAAAACCCGGTCGAGTTCCTAACACTTGTACGTCTCTTCGACCAATAGCTCTCATGTCATGTTTATGTAAGATTTTCCATTCAATCATAAAATCACGGTTGGAATGGTACTTAGAGAAGAACGATATGTTGGCACAAAATACAATTGGCTTCAGAAAGTGTCGGTCTTGTTTGGATGGTTTATCACATTTAGTAACAAAAATTCAGACAGGATTTTCAAAAGGTTTTGTCACATTAGGTTGCTTCATTGATATAAATAATGCCTATAACAACGTGGATATTAATGTTCTATTGTCTAAATTGGATGAAGTAGGAGTAGGTTCAGGAATTTGTAATTATTTATGGAATTTTTTAAAACAGAGACGTCTTAAGATTCTTGTGGATAGTTCAATAAAATGTCGTTATACAGGGCAGGGCTTAGCCCAAGGAGACCCCCTTTCCCCTCTTCTGTTTAATGTAGCTACTATGAGTATCTGCAAGAATCTTAACGACAGTATATTTATATCTCAATATGCGGATGATCTTGCTATGAGTGTAACTTGTAAAGACATTAACAGTGCTGTGTCAGAATTACAACCTGCTCTTGACTGTGTTACAAGGTTGCTAGGAGATTTAGGACTAGAGATATCAGCCGTTAAAAGTAAGACATGTTTATTTAATAGAAGTCGAAAGCAACCCCCCAGCAATCTGTGCACACTTAAAATAAATAACAGGTGGTTAGAACTAGCAGACAGTGTCAAATACTTGGGACTGTGGTTGGATCGTTCCTTGCGGTGGGGAAAACACGTTAATGAGACCAATGACAAGGTTGTAAAGTTTCTTAAAATTCTAAAACTCTTAGCTGGGCCTGGATGGGGTGTACATCCTAAACATCTTAGAAGGTTATATCTGTCCATAATTCGTAGTAGAATTGATTATGGCAGTTTTCTTTATGATAACAGCTGTAAATCACATTTATACAAACTTGATAAGATTCAAAACCAATCGATGAGATTGATAGGTGGTTTCATTAAAACGACCCCAATACATGTGATGGAATCTGAACTTGCTTTACAACCGTTGTTTGTTCGTAGACGTTATTTAGCTGGAAAATTCATACTAAAAATTAAATCATTAAAAATTAATGGGATCATTTCATTTTTAGAAGAATTTGGTATATCTCATAATAACAGCAATTTTTGGACACATAAGAAAAAACCGTTGCTATACACGCTTTATGCTGAACTACAAGACGTCCCACTTCATACTACTACCAAGCTAGAGATGTTTTCATTCGATATATGGATTAATAATATGAATATCACAAATAACATTAAGTTCATTGATACGATCACTAAAGCCAAAAAAGATTATAGTAGACTGGATTTACAAACAATTAGCTCAGAAATGATGACTAAATATGTGCATTATTACAAAATTTATACAGACGGATCTAAAGATTTTGAACAGGCAGGAGCTGCTTTTTTTGACGAACAAATAGGAACCGGTTGCAAATTTAAAATCAGCGCTAATGTTTCAATAATGTATTTGGAACTCTTTGCAATACTTGAGGCTTTATCTTATGTTGCAACTATAGATGAAAATAACATTGTAATTTTTACAGATTCTAAAAGTTCGCTTCAACATTTGGCTCGATGTACCTCGACATTTCGAGGAACACCGATAGCTTACGAGATACTCAAGCTATTGCAACATTACAATTATATTTGTAAAAATGTTAGCTTGCAATGGATTCCTTCACATGTGGGCATAACTGGCAACGAAAAGGCTGACCAATTAGCCAAAGAGGCTATTACTGATGGAATCGATATTTCTGTAAAACCGTTCTATGCAGACTGTATTTATTTAATTAGAAAAATATGCTTCGAGTTATGGACAGAATATTTCGATGAAAGATCAAAAGAGAAAGGTATTTGGTACAAGACGATCCAACCACAGCCTCCTGGTATATCGTGGATTGACAATTTACGTATGAAAAGAACTGATATAACTCTCATGATGCGTCTTCGTTCCGGGCATATTCCGCTGAATAGGTTCGCACACCTCATTAAAAAAGTTAATTCGCCAAATTGCAGTACTTGTAACACCATAGAAGATGTTCTACATATTTTAGCGGAGTGTGCTCGGAACGAAAGTTACAGACGACAACATTTTAAGGATTGTTCTAGTAATATTGGATATTTTAATAGTGTATTGGCTAATCCATACTCTGTTGAAGCTAGGCGTATATTGAGATTGGTGGAGATTGGCATTGGAAACAGATGATTACTATAGCCGGTCTTTTCCCTTCCTAAAGCTAATTTACTTAACTCAAATGTATCAAATTACAGAGCGACATAGTCAGAACTAGCTGACAAAGCTCTTAAAATACAGATTTAAAAAAAAAAAAAAAAAAAAAAAACTTATTGTAATTGGGAATCTATACTATTTATAAAAAAACTAACTTTTTACTACTTAACCAATTTTAATAATTCTTAATCATTAATAATAATAAATAAATTTATTTGTGAAAAACATACTACATCAGTTGAAAATTATACAAAAGTATAACACATAGTACATTAGCTAACATTATCTACAAGAATGATGCTAAAAACACCAAAAATAATCAAGTGATTTGAAAACTAAGGTGATGGAAGTCTAGTAGAATGATATTTTTATTAAAATATCCTCACCTCCACCCCTTCCTCTTCCCCTTCCTCTGCCAGTACCTCTGCCACCTCTACCTCTTTGAGGTACACCTCTCCGCTTGACAAACTGACCTCTTGGGCGCATTGCTGATTGCTGCCAGCCTATGCGACCACGTCCTCTGCAAGTCGTAGCAAATTATAAAATATAACATAGGGACTGTCCAAAAATTCACGTAATTTTGGCGTTTTTCGCCCATCTCAAGTCACTCCTTATTTACTCATATCATTTTTAACACAATATATTTTCATCTTTTTGATATGGTACTAATTTCTTTTGATTTTTTTTTTTTTTAACTAATATTTATTACTTTTTCATTCATACATGTATTTTGTATAAGTATTAAAATATAGAGATCTGAAGGTAAGTTTATCAAATAACTACACCACCTAAACTGTCTCAATATTAAATTTTCCTCTTTCCATTTGGGTTGTCTGGAAGTTTGCCCTTTGTACTACACAATTTATTTATTTTTTATTTTCTTCTTCTCTGTGTTTATTTGCAATCAATCTTAAGACTATGAGCAAATCTTTTATGTAATGTTGTCATGCAGACCTGCTTCCCATTAGAAGCATACTCATCTGCTGCCCAGATCTACTGTCAGTCTTCTAGCTCTAGGATGTGATGACATTTTAATCGTCTCAAACAGTGTTCGGTGATGAGTTGGCGAGCAATTTATAACTATCTTTAAGCTTTGTCTATAATGTATTTGTGTCTTACAATAATGTATAAATAAATTTAAAAACAAAATGTTTATTATATTGTATTAATCAATCAGATATTTGTTATGGTGTGTGTTTTTTGACCGGTCAGACTTGATCCGACACAGGACACCCTGATAAAAGTAACAAATGCATTGCTGTAACTATTGCTCTTATGCATAGTACATGTATATGTAAATAGTGGCCAAAGAAAATCTTAAAGGCAATACCTAATCCGTCCTCTCATGACACCCATACGTCCTCCTCGACGCCGGAAGCCACGTCCGCGCCACACTCCTTGTGACAAGTTGCTGAACGAGGCTGACCGGCTGTACAGACAAAACTTAATATTACCCGACACGTCTTACGCTACACATAGACATGCAAATATTAGATTTACATACACCAAAACAATCTTTCAAGTAGGCATGTTTAGCCATTTTAATTTGTCAATTTACATAAAAATAATTCTAAATAATTACTTATAATATTGTAATTAAATTTATCAGGAATGAAAGAGTATCATATGTTCATATGTCGTTTTTTTTTTTTTTAATGTAAGAGGGGTCAAACGGAGTTGGATCACCTGGTGGCAAGTGAAAGCGACATCCATAGACACCCTCTACACCAGAAGATTAGCAGGTGCATTGCCGGTCTTACAAATAAGAGTATGCTCTTTTTTAAGATGTCTAAGTTGTATCGGATCAGAAATACTGTAGGTGGCGTGATTTATACATATATATCCAATGCTATATTATGTACGACTTATGCAAATTCATATCCTATCATAATATAAGTTCAGATTATTATTATTACTATTTTATCATCAAAACAATTAAATTAAAATTAGTTTTCTCAATACATAATCAAAATGATATAAATATTATACTCACTTGAGGTTTCCATTTGATTGTCTCCATGCTACTCTCTTTTTAATGCTGCTTTGACTTAGATTACTAAAGCTGTTGGAGCGCTGGAGCCCTATAAGACTACTCTCACTGCCAAAACGTCTTAAACCAGGAATACCGAGTCGCTGTTGTACTGCTTGCTAAAATATTAATACACAAAAGCATTAATTATAATAATATTTTGTATAAAAATATTTGAATAACAAATATTATTGATTTAGGAAGAAGAAATAAATACATATAAAAACCATCCCTTGTACTACACAATTTATAATTATCTTAAATGTATTTATTATTATGTTATTATTATTTGTATGTTGTGGTGTACAATAAAGTATAAATAAATAAACATTCTTTGCTTTTATAATTTATTGTATGGGAGTTTGTGCACTACAAGGAATTTTACTGTCCAACAGTCCGATTTTTTACAGTCATATACGGCACGCCATAAAAATGTATATAATAGTTTGTGCACTAGACATAGTTTTACTGTCCGATATGTTACTTTTCCCTATTTATATTTATTTCATTATTTTTTTTCATTCCACGTCAGACGGTAAAATTCCTTGTAGTGTACAAACTGTATCTGCTTTATGATAATTAACTACGAAGTAGTAGTCTGTCAAGTTATTTGATTTTTTTAAATATTATGAAACTAATCATTAATATAGTAGAAGATCCGAATCATTAATATAGTAGAAGTTCGACTTAGGTTCGAATCTTAGACCAATAGGCCTACGTTCAACAGTGAACATCCAATGGCTGAAATGATGATGATGATGAATCATTAGTATATAGTAATTGTCATTTTATAACCTCAATGTGTTATGTTTATACATGTCAATTGGATTTATCTAACTTATTTCTGATTAATACGATATTAAATTTCATATTTTTATTATAATTACCCTTTTAGCTTGTTGACCAAATCTGTTACCAATTTGATTTAGAAGAACTCTGTTATTCATGTTTTGGTTCATGGAGAACAATCCAGAAGATCGTCTGCGAGGCTTCATAATGCGAGCTACAGGTGCCGCAGACGCCAATATCGTAAACCTATCATTGAGGGTTATATTGGTAGCTTGCAGACCATGCACTTTTTCAATCACCATCTTAACCGTACAAAAGCGCGCTTAATTTTATTTAAAAAATGTCTTAGCAACACTTAAAGTGATATATATTACATTATATTTAACAAAATCTCAATAATAGTGTTTATTCATGGTAAGATCATGCACGAAACGAAATTCAAACGTTTTTTCCTAATACCGCTTAAATTCCGCTATCACAAACGCCGCACGCCGAAGAGCGCTTACAATTTGTCTTCGACTTTTGACGTTTATTTTATTCAGTTTGTTTATTGTGTTATCTGTGACAACTATGTATAAAAATAAATAAATGAATTTTTCTCTACTACTAAAACCCATCAAAAGAGAAGTTGAATTAAATAATATGATCTGGTATAAAAACTAAAAATAAAACAATTATACTACTTACATACCTAATTGAAAAATTGTTTTTTTTTTTTCACGACTGTCAAATTAAGCACAATGAAACGTAATTTAGAAGTGACATTTGCGTGTGATAACTTGACAGATATAAATTACTTGCTTGACAGTGATTTTTTTTATAAAATCGATTATTTCATAATTCATATTTCATATTATAGATATCGATAAAAATTAACTAAAAGTAAAAATATACAGCAAATATTTAATCCAATATTATTATGTGCATAAAGATTCTTAATTTGTGATCTTCAAATATTTGAAAAGGTTTTATTTTTGTTATAAACAGGGTTGAATATTTTTTTTTGTATCGAATACTATCAATAACAATCGATAATTTTACACCGGTACTTTCAGTATTATGAATCACGAATTACACAATTTTCTGAATGAAAACGTAATAGAGTGCCTTATATCTTTCTTATACAATACCGGAATAAGTTTTAAAGTTTTAATAAGATAAGGTTTAAGGTTGTAATAAGATTTTGTGTTATTCATAGTAGTTTCGTATCCACGCAACGATGTTGGTGTACCTTATAAATGAGTGCAGCTTTGGCTGCGAATTCAGTTCGGTCCAACCAACGATGTCGGAGGTTGCTAACGATATTACAATAGAAGAAACCAGTTTGTTCGATATGGACGCCTGCTATGAAACTTTTGACAAGGATGGGTATGTGATGATTTAACCTCAAGCCTCTTCATCATCATGATATCACCAAAAAATATTAAAAATAAAAATCACCATGTTACTCATAAATGTTGCTTTATTCATGAAATATATATAATGTTTTTTAAATTAAAAAAAGTTGGTAAACAAATGGTATTCTTCCTCGATACAAGTTTTTCTTTTCTATATTTGAAAAAAAAAAAAAACACTTTTTTAACTTTTTATTTTTCATTACTTTTAAAAACATGAATAAAATATCTAACATTATAATATGTATGGCATCGTTATGCAGATAACTTTTTCAGTATAAGTATTAATAATGATGAAAATAATTTAGAGTTAATAAAATAACTTTATACTAAGAAAAAATATTTACTAAGCAAGATATTAAATATGAAATGTTAAATCGATGAATAATAAAAAATAAATGATTAAGGATTGTTTTTCAATTGTTCAGTCCAGTGGTTATTGAACGTCTGTTGACAAAGTCGGTGATTACATCAAATAATCTTGTCAAATATAAATTATTTCTTTTTATTTTTTAGATAAATTTTAGATCTTGTTTACTACTTATACTTTAGAAAAAAGAAATGGAAAATATTCTTTTAAAATCTTACAATTTTATAATTTTTTCAATTACACAGTAATATTACTAAATCTGCATTTAAAACAAAACATAGGTAGCCATTTTAATTTTGATTTCATAATTAAAATGTAATGACATAATAAAAAACATTATAGATAAATAAAGACATCAAAAAGGTTACATCAGAGTAATATTTAAATACTACGTTGTATTATACAATCTGTAACTATCTTTAAGCTATGTCCAATAAAGTATTTGTGGTGTACAATAAAGTAGGATGTGTTCGACTAAGATCGGATATGGGGTAAGATCGTACAACCTGTAAATACTGTGAGATACGGGACTTTTCTTAGTTTAGTCCAGATAGAAGGCAAGGCTATTTTACTACGCCCTTAAATTTGCTTTTGACGCTCTGACTGACATTAAGTGGGCTACATGACATTAGACAAAAAAGTCAATTTTTGCATATTTTCAATGTAGTCAAGTCTATTTAGGATAGTTATATGCTGAGATCTAATCTTACACTAATTTTGGAAAGATCAGATATAAAAATTGCTGATCTTTTTCGGTAAATAATTAAATTAGTTCTCAAAGTTTTTTAATAATTACAAATTAAAATAACATATTGAAGTTTAGCAACCTAAGGATACTTACAGTTTACCCAAGGCAACTAGAACTAAACTTCTTAAGATTTTTTTTTTTTTTTCGCAACGTAATCTATACAAAATTTGTAAAAAGAAGTCTATTTATTCAAATACTGTCATGAGAGTTAGTTTTTTGGATGCTCTTTCAATTATTATCTACTATAATATTATAAAGCTGAAGAGTTTGTTTGTTTAAACGCGCTAATCTCAGGAACTACTGCTTCAAATTGAAAAATTATTTTTGTGTTGGATAGTCTATTTACCGAGGAAAGCTATAGGCTATATAACATTACGCTACGACTAATAGGAGCTGAGAAATAATAAGAAACGTTACAAAAACGGGAAATACATTATTTATATTTTTTTGAGACCTTCCGTGACGTACGCTGGGTAAACTGTTAAAGTTACACAAAGATCATGTATTACGGAATTTGTTGTTATTAAAAGTTCTAAAGAAAAGTTCCGCGACAGCATATAAATATCTTTTGTGGTTGACTCATTATAAACTATTTTTATGCTAAACAAATTGTTCTAAAATAATGTTTTATTTGCAAAGGTGGTTTTATAGACATGATATAAATCCTTATCCAAATAAATAGGTTATTCATCATAAGTAGGTACTTCTTTTTTTAACAAAATTGTCCTTGACATCATTTGATTTCAATGAATAATCATAGAAGATATCATACTGTTAAAATAGCTCCGCAACGAAATAATGATTGCAAAAAATGAAAATGCGCGCTGATGCAAGTCGACCGTGTTATCTTTTGCTGTAACAATATTAATAAAGCACAGGGGCTAACATTTAAGCACAAAGGAATCGATTTATGTCAAAACTGCTTTCCACGCGGAAAACTATGTATATGTTGCCTATTCAAGATCAGGTTGTGGAGAAAACCTGTATTTTCTTCTACGTGGTTGGTAATAATGGTTTAAGAATATTTAAGTCCGTTTTTTCCTCAAATTCCGGACTTACCATGCCAAGGTCCGTTCTTTCCTTGGCATTTTCTATTTCATTCCATTAGTTTAACATTGCATAAAACAATAATTATTACATGTAAAGTAATAAGAAAAACAGTACATGTAAGAACATGTATTTATAAATATCAATTGATTTATGTTTTATTCATAACTTTACTAATCATCAGCCAAAAAAATAAACTCTAGTAGGCGCGGAAGTCGGAACTCATCGAAAAGTAGTCCGATCTTAGCCGAACGCATCCTATAAATAAATAAAAAATAATCTATTGTTATTAACTTGGGTCTCTATTTGTTTAAACATGGATAAATATAGGTACTATTTCTAAAAGGTGTTTTTTTCCTGGATAGCCTAGATATTTAAAACTACTTAACTAACATTAATAATTCATATACCATTTTAAAGATTATGTTCTATGTTTTGACGAAAAATATAAAAAGCAGTTTAATTTTTTTTTTTTCAAAATAATTATATGAAAATCATATAAAGGGTTCTTTATCAAATTAATATAGAAAAAGATGCGTTTTGAATCGCGTGCGAATCATTACTACACATTCTATTCATATAGGGGAGAGTTGGATATTACCGAGCCTCTAAGAACTTGGACCTATAATTCGGAGAAGGTTCGATATATATATTCAAAAATGCATAATGTGCCTAATGTTACTAGCGTTCCGCGGTTTTACATGCGTAACTTTCTATCCCATTAGAATCTCGGGATAAGGAGAACCCTATGTGGTGTTCTGGATCTCCAATTATCAAAGTACCAAGTTTCATTGAAATCGGTTCAGTAGTGTTCACATGAAAGAATAACAAACATCCGTCCAAACTTTACATTTAATTATACAATCAGTAGGATATACAAATGACGACCATTCTGGTGTAGTGCTGCGAGTAGTTGCCTCAAAGCAGCGCGCGCGCGCGCGGTGACGGTCGCGGGTTTGATCCCCGCTCGGGACAGATATTTGTATTTATACAAATATTTGTTTCCGGTCTGGGTGTATGTCCTTGTGGGGCTCCCCACCGTGCCTCGGAGAGCACATAAAGCCGTCGTTCTCAGTTGTTATCATAGACATCTGATAACGATCGTTACCCATTATGATGAAATTATCCGCCAACTCGCAGTGGAGCAGCATGGTGGATTAAGCTCCAACCCGTCTTCTACATGGAGTAGAGGCCTTCGCTCAAATGATGAAAAAGAAGAATGTATTTTAATAACAGCGAAATTATATTTTTATGTACGGTAAACAAGATAGGTTATTGATATTCAAGAAATGGTTTAAGATTTCACTGGGAATGTCCCCTCTGATCTTCGCTATAATTCTTTTAGGGTCATTACAAAAGGGTGCGAACTGGTTCCATTTAGTTCACTATTAAGACCCCGCTTCGTTCCAAGGATCTAAATCTGACAGTTTATATGAAAATATTGGATGTAAATATCGTCGAAGTATTCGAGCGTAGGTACGAGGGAAATACCGTATTTATCAAGTTTTATTTACAATCTTTCATATTTTTTAAAAGAAATAAATAATTAAATATTTATAATATTATCCATGTCACCTTGAAAAATAATTATGCGATATTTATTACCTTAAACCACAACGGATTGATCGATCAAGTTACAAATCCTTTTAATCTATAGATATACTAGATAACTCACTGAAGTCACTAATTTGTCGCGCGCTTATTTGCAAACATGGAACTTTGATTTTTTTTATTTGTATCACAGTGACGCAGCAGTCCTTGCAACGTGTTTCTTATCGCCTTGCTGTTCAAGTACGCCAATAAAAATAAAATTTGATAATTTTAATTTGAAAAAACGAGAAATTTACATTTTAATAAGTATTTTTAAACATTAAAACGCTCGTCACTGTACCTCTTGACATGCACACACAATTGTCTACATATATAAGGTTGAAGCACAGAGCCTCACAGAGGCACCACGCGACAAGCTGACTTAAAACATATATAAAATATTATTTGATTCAGAACCATTAATGTCAACTAGAATTTAAGTAGAAATGCGATCTTTCAACTTAACACATTACAAAGATTGAACAATATACAAAAAAAAATGACGCCTAGGGACCGAATAGTATGTAGGTACCTTATAGTTTATTTACTTTTCTTATTATCCTGTGGCAAATATTTTAAGTCCGCGTTAAAGTAAAAAATTCATATTAATTATTTAACATTCTTAATTTTAATTATGTATGCACAATGTCAACTCAGAGCTCAAATTTTTGATCACAATGATCACAAGATTATCACCAAAATTAAAATAAAAAAAAAAACAAAAATTTCATTAAACAAGTAGGCTTTAAAAACAATTTAGAATTATCATTAACAAAGTATATATTTTTTAATTAATGAATTATAGTTAATGTGAAGCTATCACCGATTTGGAATGTAGATTGCCGAGAATAATCGGCAAGAAACTCAACAGTCCCATGGTGGCCGTTGTGGTTAATCTTTGGCAGCGTACGTGACTAACCAGAAAACCGCCTTGTTCAGAAATAATTTAGTTAATTACAAGACTATTCTCAATATAATCTTCAAAATGTATTTCCTAGATAAAGTTGATTCGTCGTACTCACAATGTCTCATTCTCTTTGGCCGCTATACACAGGTCGTAGAACCATGTCTGATGCGGATCAACCGGTCAGTCAGTTTCCGATATATGGAATTTTTATTTAACATACTCGTACAAGCTAGTTTAAGTCGAGCTAAGTCAAAAATAGTACGCATGCAAAAAGATTGACAATTTAATACTAAATGTATTAAATTGTCAATCTTTTAATTAAAAAAAGCCACGGGCAATTATAATCCCGTAGATGTTTATTTATTATATATTTATTAATACGGATACACGGATACATACATACATATATACAAACAATACTTGACAAGCTGACGACAGTTATCAAAATACAGATTCACTGTGTTTATGGAGTTCATCGTATGTTGGTGTTATTATATTATATTGATTTTGTTTTGATGTTCTTACTACTTATAAAAATACATATAATCGTACAAACTTTTTACGATACTGTAATATTTATTTTGAACATTGTCAGCTTACAATCCATACGTTGTAAACCGTCCCATCCGTTTCATCATCATGTAATCATCCGTCATCAATCATTGATTAACAGATAACAAACATAATTATGATTGGTTTTGATGAAATACATTTATGAGATAAAATAAAAATCATAAGATAAAAAACAAAAAAAAAAACTTATTTATAATTTCATTAGATGTTAATAAAATAATAATTTGTACCAGTTCATAACTTGACGATTCGAAAGAGATAGATTACACATCAACAATATTTACAACATACATACTATAATATAAGTTATACTAAGTTATATCATACGACATTGGCAATATCATCCATGCTATTTTGGCTCTATTAAAAGCTCAAGAATGCATCCTTAATAATAATTTTAAAGACCGTAGTTTTAGTGTAACTAATAAAAATAATGTCTTTGAAACAGAGACGGCCAATTGAACCTGGACGAGTTCCGACTGATCTGCAAGGCGCTGTTCCGTAACGATAAGGGTCACATATACCAGCTATCAGAGGAGAAGGCTAGCCATATCTTCCAGGTGTTCGACAAGAACGATGATGGGTTTATCGATAAAGAGGAATTCGCCTTCTGTTGGAACCATTGGATAAAAGTGGTAAGCTTATTTTATTTTTCTTGTATCTCTGCTCAGTTTTATACTGTTCGTTCGCTGTATAAAGTGAAGTACGTCAATGCGTCAAAATATATTATCTAACTTAATTGGAACTAAGTTCACTTGAGACACATTTAAAGTATGATGAGAATATCAGTAACTAGGATATATATCTGAATACGGAGAAACTTCTATCATTTTTTGATTAAAAAAATATCAGTTAATATATATAGTATTTCCTAATCTGTAGCTAACAGTAACATAGTGACGTACTTTGCAAAACAAGGTTTTCTTTGCAACTAAGCAACAGAAAGCTCTCTGTAATAAAGCTCGATTATTATTATTCTACTCATATTCTCATATATTTAAGTGTCAGTCACATCATTACTAAATCGTTTAAAATTACAATATAAACATCTCTATTGACTTTTAGAAGCATTTGTTTCTTAATAAAGTAACAATAATATACAGCAAGCAAGGTTATACTGCTCGAGAATGATCCACTAATTCGCGAATATTGTCGTTATTCCTCTTTCCTGCTAACCAACAACATATATGATAGTATGGACGCAATAACAAATAATATTGTCGTTATTTTTGAATTACGTTTCAATTTCGCCATTGCATCTTGTATTTTCAAAGTTCCGTAGGATCCCACAGCATTGGCAACACACCGTGGTCAATTTCTTAAATTCTGCGTTCGTTGGAACAGATAGTGCGTCCGGTGAGTGCCTTCCTGATAGTGGACGTGCAGAATGACTTCATCTCCGGCACGCTCAACATTAGCAAGTGCAACGCGCAGCAAGACGGCAGCGAGGTAAGATCATATGTGTTTACTAAAAATTTTGGTACTGATCCCGAGTAAAAACGTAAAATAGCCACAACAGCGCTGCAAAAGCGTCGCACGGCTAACTCTCTAGAGAATAAAGATTAAAGAATTTGAATAAATATTTAGTTCTTTATTCTCTAGAGAGTCGCCGCAGCCGCTGTAGGGCGGCGGTGTTGTGGCGCTGTTTCTGGCATTATAGTCTGTGCGGCGCTATTGCGGGTATTTAGAGTCCGTGCGGCGCTATTGCGGGCATTTAGAGTCCGCCCGGCACTATTGCGGGCATTTACAGTCCATGCGGCGCTGTTGTGGGAATTTAGAGTCCGTGCGTCGCTATTGCGGGTATTTAGAGTCCGTGCGGCGCTATTGCGGGTATTTAGAGTCCATGCAGCGCTATTGCGGGCATTTAGAGTCCATGCGGCGCTGTTGCAGCATTGTTGCGGCTATTTTACGTTTTTACTCGGGGTCGGATGGGTTCTGGTAACTGGCAGCTGAAAATAACCTGTTTATGAACTTTTTACGTAATTCCTGCAACCGTAAACAACACAGTTTTTTACTAAAAATTGTAACCGTCAACAAAGAAAAAGTCGAGTTAGTTGACGGTTACGTAAACTAAAGTTGCTAAGTATGCTCTGCGCCTAATTCTTTTTCAACTTATAAAATGATATATCCTAATTGATTCATCATCGCCGAGAGGAAAACATGAAATTTTGACACTTGGGCTCTAGTTGGTATATTATCTAGTATTATCGGTCAATAATAAAGGATTTTTAAAAGTTCCACTTCTAAGTCGTTAAAATAGGGAGAGTCCAATATAGTTTTGTCATTTTAAAATTTCGAAGCATTTAACTCAAATTTTACGTTTTTAATTAGAAATAAGTAAACTTTTTACAAAATAATTACGGTCTACTATTGATCTAAATTTATAGATCTATGCGGTCTACTAATATATAAATAAAGAATAGTAGTTTTTTTTATTTTTCAATGATTCCATTTTAAAATGAGAAATTAGAAACATCATAAAATCACAAATAGTTGTTTAGAAAGAAAGCTTACGAAATAATACGTAATTACGCAATTAAAAAGTTCTTACTACCGTCGGAATGTGCCTTAAATACTTAACATCTAAATATAAAAAAGTCATAAAGAGTTTAGAAAAGGAAATAATATTTTTACCAAAGTAACGAATTTTACAAAAATAGATATTCAATATATATCCGAAAATAGTAATAGTTCGTGCCTCGAACCAATATATCTTAAATTTGAATAAGCTTCTACCGCATTGACTTCATTATTGATAAATTTAGATTCTAATGTAGGTTGAAATACAAACAGTTGTCCTGGTTAACTTTAACTTCTTGTTTTGGACAATAAAGTACATATACAATATAATAAATTCTATATACCTAAATACAATGAAACTGATTTTGTTAAATTAAACGCGATAAATTCAGAAAGTAGGCACTTGAAAACACTGGAACGTTTTGACTGATTTGTTTCTGTTTTTTTTTTTTTTCGTAATAGGTAGACTAATAAACAAAAAACGCTTTAAATCTAATGTCCTCTTGCTAAATGAAAATCCTGCGTCGGGAGTCCGAAAACACACACAACAGACACAACATAAACACAAACGCACAGATAATATAAATATTTGTCAAGAGCGTAGATTTAGGCCGTGTTCCGATATACACTGCGAGCACTGCTCAGTGCTTTCACTGGTGAAAAATTTATTCCTTGGTCAACTGTTATTTTTGTACTGTTAGCATTGGCGCTTTCGAGGTAAGGTGCTCTCAGTACTTTGATCATGTGATCAAAAAATATAACAGAGCCTAGAGATTTAACAGCTTTCATGAAGTATTGTTATTCAAAAATATAATATGCGTTAAGTAACTGGAACTATTTCCTTTAAATAAAATCTATCTACGTTTATTATGCAATTAATTCAATTTAAAATTAAGTTTCAAGATCAACAATAAGTTTTAAAAGCAACAACATTTAAATAATAATTTATCTTAATGAAAAGAAAACGTGCAGCAGCCTTTGCTACAATCTTTGTGCTAATCTTTCATCCGGTATATCGAGGAAGAATATAAAACGTCTGCGACACACAGGAGCAGATCAATAATATGGTTTAACAAGAGTACCAAGCAGTTGCTTGGTGTATTAAAATTCTATTCAACTATACAAGGTCAGAAGGCTTTGTAATACTATTTTTAAAATTTCCATTGCAAAATATTCATCATTGTTATGTATTTCGCTGAAAAAATATGCACAGTTCGTATGGGATAAAATAAAAGTTACCAAGCGAATAAAGTCTCGGGCAACAGATAGCTAATTAATATTTCATTGAAAATAATCGTCTTTGCGTCAAAAAATAATAATAACAGAAGAATACCAACAAACATACCATACTACAAAAATCGCTGAATAATGAATTTTAATGAAATTTAACCGTTCGAGTTGGTATTGTATGTTAATTGACATTTTGAATATAATTCCAATTTCAATAAACATCTCAGGCGTTTTCACCGTTTCGTTCATTTGACACGATACTGGCTAAATGAGCCCAACTTTTATTGTGGTCATATGTGGATTGTTTGACGCCTTTTCGCTCAGCGCTTATGAGTCCTAGGTGATGTTTGTGCAGGTGGCAGTGTGCACTGTGTGCATCTTGTTGATTAAATTTGTCAGACGCAAAATGAGTGCAAAATTACAATAGTACGAATCAGTTATTGATCAAACCACAAAACATGCCGTAAATTATTGATATACTCGTAAAATTCTACATTCTAAACCACAATAGATAGCGGTTTTCCATTTTGCTGACTTCCTATTTTTTATCGATAATTTCGCAAAGCGCAAACATGCGCAGTTAATTTCAATAAATGTTTCTTATGACTAACTAGGCTACAAATCAACACATGTAAAGCGTGGGCAAACGTGGGTAACTGTCTGTGAGTGTGTGAGTCTCGATGAAATTTACAAATCCTTTTTTTTTCATCTTATTTTTTTTTAACAATTGTTTTAACGTTAACTTAATATAGAAGTACAAAAATATCATTTCATTTCATTTCATAACTTTAAAATAACTTTGAAAATGATGATGAAGGTGAACAGATTAAACATGGACGTTCGTAAAAATAAAAAAATATCGTGGCCTTGCAAAAAAATTCTTTGTATAATTTGTACAAAATTTTAATAAAATAGTTTAGTTTCACCCTTAAACTAATAAATAAAATTAAAAAATTATGCCCATTGCGTCATTGATAAAGACCATTTTTGATATGCCGTTGTACTATCGTTTTCCACAGTGCGTCGTGCTGTCACCGTTTTCGCAATAATGTTTTACTCGTATACTAAAAGTTAATACATATTCGACCTATTATAAATTATACATTTATATACTATTACCTTTTTTCTATATGGAGAAGAGGCCTTCGCTCAGCAGTGGGTTGTTCCTACAGACTATTTCAATTATCTGAGTTTGACTTAAGGAATTTATACATATACATACAAACTAAAATGCGCACGTGCACTCAAAAAACGTTCCTAAGAGAGGGATTGCATCTCTTTCTACCATGTATTCAAGGCAACTCGTAAGAAAGAGACAAAATACCAGTAGTCAATGAAATGCTCGGAACTTTTTCACTTTACATGTTGGAAACAAATGTCAACCTTATGGCAGTCATTTCAAGGTGCATATTTGAATATACAATTTTATTAAGTGAGCGTTCCAATTATGATATAAACTCCTTGGTTTGACTCTATTAGTTGATGAGTGGTACATTGCACTAAATATTAGTTATACAGTTATAAAAAATTACACACATTGAAAACAACATGTGTAAAGTTAACAATCTTTTAAAATTAATTATGGTTAATGAAAACGGAAGCAAAACATACGTTCGATGATTCGATCTGTTTGTATATTTGTTTCCCGTGACGTCATTTATCCAAAAATCGAATGACTCTGTAATATTTTAAATTTAAAAATAAATTATAGTTAAAGTTTGAAATAATTGATCACGGAAATTCTAACAGTTATACATGTAATAACTTTTATCCGCAACTTCGTTCGGTATCCAGTTTAGTATAAAACAGTAATCGGTGTACTAGCTCAAGTTACGGAATGAAACCATGCCATGTTTCATTCAAATCCATTCAGTAATATCAGCGTGATTCGCAGCCAAGATGTAAATTGACAGATATAAAAAAATAATTACCCATTTGGCTTCAGTATCGATTATAGAGAGCAGTCCATAATTGTTTTTAAAAAATATCAGTATAGTGTATATAATCAATGTACATAATGAGTAGGACGATTATTAAATTTTGAGGATAGATTTAGATTTACATCAGCTGGTAGCAAGAAAATCGATAAAGTATCAAGTCTGACGTGTTCAATTATATATGTACATACGCATTATGTGTACTCGTATTTGTTAACGTCATAGCTACGACGGTCTCCGTTTGATCGATTGATAGCACGTATTATCTTAACTGGAGATTGTTTGTTTTTTTTTTTTACTTTACAAATAACTGGCTAATTATGTATATATCATTTTATTGCATTTTAAAAAAGTACAGTAATAAGTATACAATATTTATATATTGGATAGAATCAGGCGTTACTTTGCGGAAGTTCATGATTAGCAAGAAAAGGTTAAAATTATTTTGCTATAATCCGCCAACAGAAGAATCTGTATGGTCAAACATGTAATTGAAAGCTAAGCACCGCTCACCTTCCCAACCAAGCCAGAAAGCCAAGTTCCCAAGCAAGCAATACCACCACCATTCACATGCACCACCACACAAGACTCTAACACTACTCTCGACGCACGTTTCGCTCCGACACCGGAGTCAACAGACTAGACAATACAGCATTGTAAAATCGATATTTCCTGAGGATGCTCCGGTGTCGGAGCGAAACGTGCGTCGAGAGTAGTGTTAGAGTCTTGTGTGGTGGTGCATGTGAATGGTGGTGGTATTGCTTGCTTGGGAACTTGGCTTTCTGGCTTGGTTGGGACGGTGAGCGGTGCTTAGCTTTCAATTACATGTTTGACCATACAGATTCTTCTGTTGGCGGATTATAGCAAAATAATTTTAACCTTTTCTTGCTATACAATATTTTTTTATAGCAAAGGTGGACTTATCTCTATAAGAGATCTCTTTCATCCAACTTGCGGTAATTACGATAGAAATAATATCATAAAGTAGGCAAAAAAGTTCAGTTATGTAAATAATTAAATATTATATATAATGTCATACAATACATGCTACATAGCATACATAGCTATTTACGTACATTCATATATAATAGTACATACAAATATGTATATATATATATATATATATAATGTAATTAAAAAATAAATTAATGGTACGACCTTAATAGAAGCTTACCTACTACCGAAAATTTTTATTTAAAAAATACTTACGACTATTCTATAGTCGTAAGTAATCTTATATATAAAAATAAGTCGGGTTTTCCTTCCTGACGCTATAATTCCAGAACGCATGAACCGATTTCCACGGTTTTGCATTCGTTAGAAAGGTCTCGGGCTCCGTGAGCTTTATAGTAAATAAAATTAGGAAAAATTTCAACAGAAAAGCAGGAAAACAGGGAAAATCATTTTTCACATACAGCGCCATCTCTGATGCATGTACTACAAACCAATATGGTTTTACAAAAAACGAAGCCATCTGGTGGCGAAACGGAGTTCGCCAGGTTTGCTAGTTAAATATAAATAAAAGAGGTAAATAATAAAAAAAACTGGACACCAATAAAATTTATTTTAAAAAATATTGGGCTAAAGTTAATTAAGGTTTTTGTATCGTCTCTTGATAAATCTGACAATACCATACAATGTATCTTTCTAGATAGTAGCTACAATTATTTTGTATCGAATCTTAAAATTGTGTAGAAGCTCATTAGCTATAGTAATGTAAGGACGTTTATTCTCATTAAGACAATATTATCACTTACATATTAATTCTCTGACTGAAAACAAACGGACAGTCTAAATCGGTTGATTTAGAAACAAAAACAAAAAGGGTTGTGGAATGTGGACTTAAATCCATGCTATATATGATATCGTTTCGCGTTGGAGAAAGATTTAAATCAAATAATTTTGTTAGCCCTAAAAAGGTTAATTAAGTGGAATAACCTTCCTTATTTTTTATAATATTTTGTCTATAATTGTAGAGCGTAATTATAAAAATTACACCGGCACACAAAAAAAAAAAGTTGTCAGTACTTTTGAAATTCGGATTCAGCGGGTCAAAATACATAGAGATATATGGGTCCCGTCAAAAGTACTGACAACTTTTTTTTGTGTGTGCCGGTGTTATCTTTGCAAAGAAATTTTGTCCGCAAGTCCCTTGGAAATTTCGAGGTAAATAGTAGCCTATACTGGGCGTCCCACGGCTATGCCACATTGAGAGGAAGTACCTTAAATGTTGTAGATGGAACATTTTACTAAAAGAATACTTCATTTTAATTAAAAAAAATATATATATCAATAATTTAAACTCCATTCATAGATTAGTAAATAATAACCAGAACTCAAACAAGCTATACGAGAAAAAAAATTACTCTGAAGCTTTACATACCGATCGAAAGGCTTCATCATAAGGATTATTTTTTGCTAAATAACATAGCATCAGAAATAAGAAGACCATGAATTTTAACATTTGTTGGAAAAATTTATTCAGAAAAATGAAAAGCTGACATTGCCGTAACTGACATTAACATTTTAAATTAAGTACCTATTAATAATGAGCACCCACTTGAGAAGTACGTATAACTTCCCTATTATAATTTATAAGTGCATGATAAGTGATAAAGAGATACGTAGATAATTAGTAGGTACCGGTTGTGTGCAACACTTTTGTCGATCACAATGAGGCTGGCTGGTTTTATGAAATAATTCAAAAATGTGTTCCATTTTCAAACATTTTAAATTCTTTTGTTTTAGTGATTTTGTTTTTTTGTTTTTTTTTGCATTGAATTTGTTAATAACTATGGCGTATCAAAACAATTTCGATTTAATGGAAGCATACCTACTTTTTGAACCACAAAAACATATCATTAGCTTTGCAGTGGTACCGCGAAGGATATCCTGCTAGAAATACACCATCTCGATTTACTATGAAAATGTTGGTGAATAATATGATAAACTTATGAGAGATAAGCTTACCACAACCGCGGCACCAAAGGACAAACTATGTATACATACTAACTGTACTGTACTGTATCAGCGTGTAAACAACTTACTGCTTAGCGAAGGCCTCTTCTCCATATTGAAGAAGGGTTGGAGCTTAATGTACCAGATTGCTCCACTGCGGATTGGCGGATAATTTCCCTACCATTAGTAACGATCGTTATCAGGTGTCTATGATAACAACCGGGACTGACGGCTTTACGTGCTCTCCGAGGCACGGTGGGGAGACCCAAAAGGACATACACACAGACCGGAAACAAATATTTGTACAGATACAAATATCTGTCCCGAGCGCGAACGAACCCGCGACCGCCGGCCGGCGCGCGGTTTGAGGACTACTCGCACCACTACACCAGAACGGTCGTCTATATATAATATATACTAAATTCCATCACAAACTGTTGAGTTTTATTAGTGAAAGCGTTCCAAATAACCATTTATCCATCCTCAATGACTTATTGTTGCCTAATAAAAACGAAATTATTTTATATCCCTAAGATTAATATGGTAATATTCAAAAGTCTAGTCCATGGAAATAATAACAAACGTATCTATTGGTGCAATATATCAAATGAAGGCATTGCATGCTCAAATGTAGCTGCAGTAACCACAGAACAGATAATGAAGTTATTTAACCTGTCTTGATGTACACGAAAGTTACCGTCGATGCGGCTTTGGGCAGATTTCCAAAACTACGTAGAAAAATTATCTTTAATTTTTAATATGCTTAAGGGCCTGTTTCATCGGTTGCTGATAAATCTATCTGAAGTATAACGATATCCAACGGATGAAAGTTTATTATATTTTTCCTTTTTCTCCATCGAACTCAACTTTCTCTATCCTATATATTTTCTATTCGCAACCTACGAATATAAAAGTTGTAGTTTATTAGTTGAGGTGAAATATGACCTAAGGGTCTTCTTTACCCCCCGTTTGCAGGACCGGCAAAGGCAAAAATCGCAAGTGTGCAAGGTAATCGCGATCCCGTATTGATGTTTATGAGTATATGAGTATTCCTAAAAAAAAAAGGTCATCACCTTATTTTTTTTTCGGAAGGACTTATGCTGGCCTTACTGGCCTTTACAGCGACACCGGGCGGGGGCGGACACTTTAAGGTCCAGCCTAAAAAGGAGAGCCTCCTTATGGGCGGCTCTGAAGTGCTATACGCGTCGGTTGGCCGGCTTAGGCGGCGCTATGCGGAGCGCTAAGGTGATCGAGCTACTGCTCTACGTGCCTAGGCACGTACGAGCCGTTGAATCCTATTACTTCGTCTCCGTCGGCGGAGGCGGTGTAGGTGAGTAGTGTGGTGTGTGGTGCGGTAGTGTACTGTACAGTACCTATTGGGGTTGGCTAGCGAAATCGGGTCGTCGGTCATCACCTGTACATGTCCACTATATCTAGTCTTAACTCCGCGCTACTACTAAAAAAGGGTCGTTGCTTCTACGTGTCGATATTACTCGATTATTATTATCGGATGAAATATATCGGTGCTACTCGATAATTATCGGATGAAGGTGCCAAAATTGGCCAATTTTATGCCCCTCCAAAAGGCTCGAGTGTGTGGCTGCATTCCTCGCACATCCCTTAGGCCGGCCCTGGCCGTTGGTAAACCGTATCAGGAACTGATAGATGATGATGACTGACTTGTCCTCCTGAACTCGCTTGGTTAAAGGCGGAGTGGGAGTTACAACACGTAACATACAACTCTTCAATCCACAAGCGGATTTTTTTTTCATTTTTCCAATTTTTTAACGATTCAAGTTATAACAATAGATTAATAGTTTTTAAATAGTTATATGTTGATCTATAACCACATTGCGTAATACACAGTGAAGTCGAGAGAAGCTTTTCAGTAAAAAAAAACAAATGCGAAAAAAAATTTAAAAAAAATCTACACTGAAATATTTTTAAGGCGTGTGCTATGACATAAAATTTACAATTTAATTGATTGTGATTAGATTATTAATTTTATATTTGTTATTAACCAAAGATACACAACTTAAGATAACACTGTTTGAAATATATAAAAACCGATTTCTAATTATATATGTATATATGCTTGTTTTATAAATACATTTCTTATGGTAGTTAAAATTATGTCAGATCGTACAATAATTTAGCAGTCTCAGACAGGTTCAGTCTATAAGCTTACCGCGAAAGTCAGGAGACCTATTTTACTGTTTTTACTCGAATACGGCAAAGGTTGTTTCGAAATAACTATTTGTAATTATCTGAGTTTTGTTTTCTTTCTGATGCGGTAGTACAGAGTTGCAACTTGGGATTACGATGATCAGCAGGGCCGGCCTAAGGGGTGTGCGAAGTATGCAGCCGCACACTCGAGCTTTTTGAAAGGGCATATTTTTTAGGTATTTGGATAGGCTACAAGGGTAAACATCGATGGTGGATCTCGGATGACCGTTTTTTTTAGGAATATATGTAGCCCGGCGGCTTTTGTTTTTGTGTACACTTCCGACACAGGATAGTTATGGATAATAAAACATGATAATGTTTTCATAGGGGCATAAGATGTGAGTCTTGCACACTTGCAATTTTCGCCTTAGGCCGGCCCTGATGATCACTTAGCGATAGTCTTATAATTAACGACTACTTTTCAACACGCTTTAAAAGACTTTGATCTGTAGGCAATAAGGTGAGGCTGACCACACTTGTTATTATCGGCGGCTTTTTTTAATCGATCGTAATTAGTTGAATCGAGTGTTTCCTAGATAATACATATTTGCTCGTAGAATATAGTTCTCAACGATATCTAAGTAAAGCGGAATATGAGTTGTGGACGTAAATGTTTATTGTTTATATTTAACTTTTGAGATGATTTTATATCTATAATATAAAAATAAGTCGGGTTCTCCTTCCTGACGCTATAATTCCAGAACGCACGAACCGATTTCCACGGTTTTGCATTCGTTGGAAAGGTCTCGGGCTCCGTGAGCTTTATAGTAAACTAAATTCAGGAAAATTTTCAAAAGAAAAGCAAGAAAACAGGGAAAATCATTTTTCACATACAGAGCCATCTCTGATACATAGCATGTACTACAAACCAATATGGTTTTGCATGGCGGCAGTACGTGGTGTGAGTATCCCTCACGAAAATAAGTTGGTGGCGAAACGGAGTTCGCCGGGTTTGCTAGTTTTATATAAAATTTTAGTGTTATTTACACTAAAATTTTATATAAAATCATTATTAAATATATTATCTTAAGATTTAATCGCCCGATTTCCACAGATAGCTGATTTTTATCAGATAGTAGATATTTTAAACTAATTGAAGATAACTGTTAGAAAGTTATTGAATCTATTGCTAAGTATCTATCTTTAGTAAGCCCTGAGTCTTCCCAAGGACGAATCAAAGTTTAAGTTAGAAATTCCAATCTATCTTAGTTTATTGAATCGCACACGTGATGTTTGTGTTATGTATAGTACGTAATTTAAAAAATTGTTAAATTTATACTGGTTATTGAGACCGGCCATAAACAAAGTCGTGTACTCTTCGGTCTTCTGTATAGCTTGCTGTAGATCAAGAACAGAATACCTGAGTTATTAGATGACACGATCAAGTGATTGACGAATTCTTTTAACGATAAATGAAAATATAGTTTATTTTTTTAAAGATAGAAACGAGTAGGTACATACCACAATATAGTTTTTTTGACGATTTAGTCGATCATCATCGACAATTACATCGATTAATTACAATATTTAATATATGTATAGTTTACCATACAAATCGATTAGAAAATTTATATGCGGTTTTTTCTTTGACAAAATTCCTCATTCGTATAACCTTCAACAACCTAAACCTCAACACAAATAGAACCTAATTATAACTAAAAGTTTGAAAAGCGCCGTCATGGCATTCGAGGTGCTCAAATTAGATATCGTTCGAAGATTCACACGTCGAGGTGGCGATACAATTAGGCCATCGAAACGATGGTGCCAGGCGCCGAAATGGGGTGGTAACTGCTAACTTGTATTCGAATTATGTTTGAAGTTGTTTTAAAAAGTTTCACCCGGTTAGGCATTCAATTGAAAAGTAGTCGTATAATGGTAATGCGGTTACCATCAATTATGGTAAAAACGGTGCCGGTACAGAGTAAATAAAATGAGTATTTGAATTGGTTTTTATTGAATATCCCCAACTTTTATGCGTTATGCGCAAAAGCGTTGTATAATTATAACTAATTGACTGATTTATTTGTGTGTTTTTCGCTGTCATTATATGCGAAAATATAATAATTGTCAAAAAAAAATTACGACACAAAACTATTTGTTTTCTTTGGGGGCCAATTGCTTTTGTTTCTGTAACCTAATTTTAAGTAATTCTGGTGAAAATACGGTGTTTTCCTAAAGGGTCAGCCTTATCGGATGAACTAAGTATGGTCATTCATTCAAGGTTATTTGTGATTCATTTTTTGCAAAAAGCTCTTCGAATTGTCGAGTTTGTTTTTTTTTTTTTTTTAAATTAAAAACAACTTTTATTATTATACTAACTTATATTTTTATGTACCTATTTTTTAATTTCTAATGATAATTATTGTCAATACTAGATAAATGTTTTCGCCGTGACTATTTACTTTTCTTTTTATTTTGTTTCAAAACTGTTACTAAATTTCATAAGATAAAAGGAAAATATATGTTTCCTATTATCCTTACATGATCTGTAACTCGTAAATACAATATTTAAATCAATGTGCACGGTGAATGTCAAGGTTGTGATTTTCGTGCGCTAGTGCAAGCCTCAAAATACATCACGAACAGTTGTAAAGTGCTGTAACAGATTACGTAGGTAACTCGATAAGTTTTAAGACAAGAAAAAAACTATACAATATATTAACAATATTTATTTTACATTTTTTCGAATTACTCTTCTTCATTATCTATGCTAAGTTCCATTCGCCTAAACCACCTATTAAAACACTTTTGTCATCTCGATCCGAAATTGCGACTTCGTAACCGGCTACGACCTCTTCGACACACGAAAAAAAATTTCCCTTTTATTTTTACCTTGATTATCGGGAAAAAAAAAAGGAGAAAAAGGAAGGGAATCGACAGGGAGCCAAATCAGAACTGTACGGTGAATAGGGCAAGATTTCAACACCGGATTCCTCAAGAAACGCATTTGTTCTGAGGGACGTATGTGACGAAGCGTTGTCAGATTTAAATAATTACCAGTTTTTTTTTTCTTTAAGAAAGTTACAATAAAAGTAAATAGTGTTTCATATTTTACTTTAAGTTTATAAATTATAAATTGACCATGAATTGTTGCATTTGTGTAACTATTTTATCATCCTACAAAGACCTGCCAAGAAGTTTAATTATGCAACAGTAATTTGAAACACGTCAAAGACATGTCAGCAATAAAACAATATGTAATCGAGGAAAAGTGGCCAAAGAAAGTGGAGGTAAATTTACTTAATTTTTTTTTAAAGTTTGATACACTTTTGGATTAGATAAAAATGTAAATTTGATACTATATATTATGACATTTATTGATGGGTTGACACAGCGGGCACAGCGCTGGCTATCGTGCTGGCGGTCGGTTCGACCACCGCTCATGACAAATAAAAGTATAGACCGACACAGGAGTAATCCTAACCGTTTAGTGTGAGGAGTTTATTTGTTTATTTCATATTTTAATGGACTTCACTCTTTTTAATAGACTTATCACAATAAATATATGAAATTAATATAATATCATATGAAAATAAGTAGAATCTTCAATTAGGTAACAATTATGTAACTTATATTTTTGGCGTTTCTATCGATATTTTTTCCGATAAATTTTAATAAAATCTTAATTTTGAAATAAATAAATTAAAAAGTTTTTTTCAAATTTCTATTCATTACTTTTTTTTACAGAAATCTAGAAAACATTGTTTTACTTATAAATGCATTGTGGTAGTCTATTACCAAAAAAACGTTGAATTCTGAATTCAAATGATACTGCAAAATATATCACACACACACACACACACACACACACGACTTTGTTATGAGTACGATATAATGTATGTATAGATTTTATATGCATTTCATTAACAATTGTTAACAAAATAGGAAAATAAATAGTTTCAACAATGCATCGTCAGTATAATAGCTACGCGGTTGACTGCTTTTGAACATAGAATTAAAGCGGAAGTTCGATCAATGCGATACATTACAGCTTTATAACAATGAACAGTATAATAAAGATATGATCCAAAAAGGTAAACAGTTGTAAAAAGTTTTCCTATAACTTTAAAATAATTACGATATAAAATAATCATAAATATGACTTGGCTTTAATTGTAACCGTACACTAAACTGGTTAAATGTTTTCGTTCCCTTCTATTCTTCGGCCCTTGGTTAACGTTTTAATTATTTCTTCATATCGTTATTCGAGAAATAGGTTGTCTATGTGTGGGAGATATATGTTTATACAGGATGATGTATACAACACAATTAAAAAAAAACTTTAAATGGAATAGTATTTTTCAAAAATCGCATCTAGTAAAACATTTTAAGCCTCTGTGTGTCTAATACCCAATGTCCTTCTACAATTCTCAGCTGCATTTAGAGACCACTCATCGATAATTATAAAATTAACGTGTGAACATTTTGACACAATGATAACTGAATCGAGTTGGAATCGATTCAAATAATATAATCAAACCAGATCAGAATAGATAAGGAATGTCCTCGTTTCCAGGTGGTGGAGCCCATCAACCGGTTGCTCGAGACGGTACCGTTTGACTGCGTATTCTACTCGCTGGACTGGCATCCCCCGGACCACGTCTCCTTCATCGACAACGTGCACATGCGGGAACTGCACCCTTCGAGCCCGGTACGTATATTTAAGTTTTCCGATAACGATTCTAATAGAGACTTCAACAAAACAGATAAGGTCGAAAGAAATGTAACAAAGACAGATGTGTATACAACAGTAGTAGATACATATTTCTATCATTTAATATTAAAATACTTCTATTGGGGTTATTATAATACTTTGAAATTTAGTCGTGCGGCGGCTGGCAGAGAAGAATAGTACCGACCTCTTTCTTGCCAAGAAGTCGTAAAAGGCGACCAAGGTAATAGTGGTGTGAACAACTGTACACCAAAAAAGATGGTGATGGGCAGCAGCTTCACAATATCTTGCAACAACACACTGTGCTCGCCAACCCGCCTACCCAAAGCGTGGTGAGTGTTGACAAAATCCCACAGAAGATAGAGAGGCCAAATGTGGTGGTGTCATACTTGGCATAAAATTGTGATGGTGGTTACAAAAGGATGATGTCAAACGAATATTTAGAAGTTAAAAATATTAAGGAATCCAAATAACCCATGACAGTAAATACGAAGGATTGTAGGCTGAAGTTACACTGGGACAAATTCCAAACTTAAATGTACATTTTTACATACTGGTTTTTGACATAGTTGCTTTTAACAGGTTTCAGCAGACAAAGCACAAGCGTACGACACCGTAGTCTTCGCGGGCCCTCCGCCTATGAAGCAGAGACTCTGGCCGCGACATTGTGTGCAGGACACCTGGGGAGCTGAACTACATAAGGACCTCAAGGTATATCCGACTATTTCAATGGAATCCAGGTTGCGGATTCTGGTATTTGGATTTTGTAACAATACAGTTAATTTATAAAATGTAATGTAATATAAATGTAATTTTTTGTCGTTAAGGTGGTAGAAAAATCAGTGAAAGTTTACAAGGGAACTAACCCCGAAGTCGATTCGTACTCCGTTTTCTGGGACAACAAGAAACTGACCGACACTAGTCTGAGCACGCAACTTCGCTCGCGTGGAGCCACGGACATATACATATGCGGACTCGCCTATGATGTCTGCGTGGGTAAGTTACACTTTATATTTGATTAACTAATTTTCAAATTATATTATTATTATTCAATACTATGTCGTTCAAAAATATTTTAGGACGAAAGACTAACAAGGGGAGGGTAAGACATGGGAAATTAATTATGGGATGTCACTCCGTGTAAATATAGTCGGTACACGACACAAACGGAAAAGAAAGAAAAATAAATGATTTGATTACAGCCTGTACGAGTCAAATCGCACATTAACTAATTTACGAAAAAGCGGTTTTTGATACGCGTTTTATTAATAAATTAGTTATTAAATATAAGTAGTACGTTCCATCATATCAAGGGATCAATAAATCATTTTATTTTAATTAATCGTATTTCTGGTTTCTATTCGTATCATCAAGTAAAAGTGAGTTAAGTCAATCAAGGACGCTACACAGCCTATAACAATAAATGCTTAAAAACTACACGATATTAATAAAAAAATACAGCAAAAAATAATATAAAACGCGTGCTGTCACGGACAAGACAAAAAGTTCATCTCGTTTCATATCAGTTGTGTATTAAATAAGGATTCGAATATAATCGAATGTGTCCTCTGCTGCCCATCCGTCTCTCACAGGGTTATATCTTTTAAATCGCTACTTAATTAATATATAAATGCGAAAGTAACTCTGTCTGTCTGTCTGTTACGCTTTCACGCCTAAACCACTGAACCGATTTTGATGAAATTTGGTATGAAGATAGATCTGAACTTGGGAAAGGACATATGATAGTTTTTATCGCGAAAATAAGGATAGAAGGGGTTGAAATAGGGGAAAGTTTGTATGGAAGTTCCTTATTGTCAAACATAAAATCATGTAAGATTGTTCAATTGATTAAGACAAAGGCAAAAAAAGCTTGCACGGGGAAAGGGGGGGGCGTATCGGGCGGTAGGCGGGGCGCTTACCATGTCGCGCGATATAACGGAAATCCACGCGGGCGAAGCCGCGGACGGAAAGCTAGTCGTAAATATATACACGTCAAATTTAAAAGTGGTGTGTTTTACTGTAACTTTAAAAACGAATAATATGACTAAATAATATAACAAGGACGTTTGTTACTCAGTCAATTGTAAATTCCTTAGCGACCTCAAAGAAAAAAGGACGTATCTTTCAAATTCAGAAAAAAATTAATAATCTGTGAACAGGTGTAAATTCCCCCTTATAATCAAGATTTGGCTAATGTGACCAGAATATTGGTCTAGTGTTATCTGATATTTCTTCTATTCCTCCTTTATCTATGACCCCTCTCCCCCCTCAGGAGCAACAATAGCCGACGCCCTTGCCATCGGCTACCGCTCGATATTAATAGACGACGCCAGCCGGGGAGTCGACCTCACGGACATCGAGCGAACGAAGCGAGCCATACTCGACAACGACGGAGTCATCGTAGACTCCCATCAGGTACATTTCTACCCTACAACTAATTTGGCAGGTTCACACTATTCACAACTATATGATTATATTTAAAAAAAAATACCATTGCCTATCCGTTTGTCTTGTCTAACTTATGTTTTAATAAGTAATTTAGGTAAAATATTGAAACCCACAAAATTGTGAACAACATTCGATTTAATCTGCAAATATTGACAATTGGTTGTCAATTGGGCTGGCGCAGTTTTTACAACAGCGGACTGTTGCACTAACGATTCTGTATAACGGGTTCTATCCCCGCTCCTGAGAAATATTTGTCTAGACCAGGGTCTCCCAAAGTTAGTTAGTAGTTATCGGCAAACCTTCTGCGCACGACTAATATAGCTAACTGTTACCCACAATTTCTCGTGGAGTAAATTGTAAATACTGATTATTATTGTTTCACATTTTGTTCACGATTTCAGGCTTTTTATTAGTTATTCTAATTCTAACTCAAATTATTTTTCTGAAATAAAAACGGCCTAAGTTACTTTGTGTAACAGTTATTCTGCAAATAAAATAATCAAAATATAACACAAAAATAAACACAATTTTTAATTTCTAAATAATTATTATTGGTGGTAGTAACTCAGTTTGATACATGACAATAATTTAAAAACAATATGTACCTATTGTACTGTATCAGCCTGTAAAGTACCCACTGCTGAGCGAAGGCCTCTTCTCCATATATACGAAGGGTTGGAGCTTAATCCACCACGCCGCTCCACTGTGGGTTGACGGATAATTTCCTTATAATGGGTAACGATCGTTATCAGGTGTCTATGATAACAACCGGGACCGATGGCTTTACGTGCTCTTCGAGGTACGGTGGGGAGACCCACAAAGACCGGAAACAAAAATTTGCACAAATACAAATATCTGTCCAGTGCGGGAATCGAAACCGCGACCGCCGGCGTGCGGCTTTAAGGCAACTACTCGCACCACAACTCCAAAACGGTCGTCGAAAAATAATATAATTTATTTTAATAATAATGTTACAAATATATATAATTTAATATTTACAGGTATTAGCAATGGTTGAAGGACGCGACCGACGGCCGGAACTGGGATACAAACTAGCTATGGAGCTGAAAAATGCTATGGAAGATGAGTAAAAACATGCAGACAAACATATACACAAACATACATATATCATAATTATCATACCAGCACAAGTGATTAACATGTATGCAATGCCTTATAAATGAAAATTAGTTTTACTGTGTTGGGTACTGTACTTAAATAAAATGCGGGTATTATGAAATATGCCTTATAAACTACCGTTATCAATATTTGATAACGACAGTTTTTAATAATTAACCCAGTTATTAATTATAACCCAGTTATAAATTATACGTTGTTATAAAAGCAAGATATCTCAAAGATATACATTAAAAAAAAAAGCAAAGTCTGGAAAATATAAATGTATAGTAAAATTAGAAAAGTAAAACCTAAGTTCATAACGTACATTGTACCTGTTAGTAAGCTTATTCACAAAGCATTATTCATACAGAAAAATGTTGAATGGGTAGTAAGAAAAAAATTAATTCAAATAAATATTAGTCAGTAAACAAAAATTATAATGTAAAAAAAAAACTACTGTTATGTGTTAAGGAGCGGGTGAAGAGTTTTAGATGAACTGAACATAGAAATTTAATTTAAACTCATATTATATAGCAGAAGAATTAGTTTGTCCGTTTGAAAACTTGTCTCAAGATCTGTTGGTCCGAGTATAAATTGTTTTTGCGTTAAGAAATGTATAGATTTAAAAACATCGCAGTTATACTGTAAAAAAAATTGAAAATAGTGCCAGTAATTTAAAATTCTTAATTCTTGAACACAAACGCAGTCTTAGCTCTCTAAACATTTAAATCGAAATACTAATTTTTACTTGTTTTCACGGAAAAGCACGAAAAAAGTCGATATTATAATAATTGAAACGCCTGTATCTATTTTTCTTTTTCAAATGTCTTAAACAATCGATCTTTACCGAGTTTGTTATTTTAAAATTTTAGTTTCACTGGTACACCATTGAAAAATCATTATTATTTTATGACGTGATTATGACACGAGAATTATTAGAATGTCATACTGATCGTTAAACTCCATAATTAATTTACTGAACCACAACTTATTAATAATCGCTCCTACGCTCCTCAATACTCTTCTTACTTCATTTAGAAAGATTTTTGTCGAATCTTCATATTTATATGAGACCATTCCCAAGGATAACCTAATAAAACTTGAATCACAACCGATATAAACAGATACAGATCAAGAACCATCTTTACTGAAAGTCGGTCATACACTGTTTTAATATAACTTAATCTTCACATTATCATACAAATATATCAGTGTCATGCATTAAAACATACATTAGACAATTTAAAAAGTCTCTCTCACGAATTAAAAAAAATATATAATTATAGCACATAATTATACTGATATATTTAATGATAGAGAAGTGTATTTTTGAAATAAATATCTATTGTTAACGTTTTAGAATCCCCTCGCGGTCTTGACTTCACGGTGAAAACACAGTGGAGACACTGTGTAACCACGATTCCCTATGTTCTCACTGTATATTTGTTTCATCAGTACACAGTGTTTCCACAGTAGTTCCACAGAATTATTATAGTGACTATACTCAAGGGCATGGATAGCGGGTGACGGACTTTCGCGCTGTCGGTGAAGGGAAATTAACTAATTCATCCGTCTTATATTATTTTCTGTTAACGATTCAATCGACCTCCAACGCCATCTATGGAGATCGAATGTAAGCTATGATTTGTGTTGAGTGCCGTAGTATTTGCGAGGAAATACTTTGAAAACACGGTGTTTTAATGGAACAAACACACAGTAGAAACATTTTGGTATCCACGTTTACACAGTGATTCCACAGTGTTTTAACCGTGAACTTAAGACCGCTAGGCTTGTCAACAATTTTAATTTTAAAATTCAGTGCTTTAGGACATGAAACGGAATATTTACCATGTTTTAGTTAATGACTCTAAGGTCCCAATGTTTCAACACCGTTGCAAGCGCCATGATCACGGGTACACTAAGAGTGTGTTTCAAATCATAAGAACAGTTTTTTTTATGATTATTATTTTTTTATTTAAAATTTAATTATTTATTTCCTAATTTAATATAATATTTATACAAAATTATATATTACAATATTTGTATTTATTAATTCATAAAATCTCCAATACAAAATAATAACTCTGAAAAAGATTAGGCGTAGAAGTAAGATTGAGAACAGTAAGAGAACAGTAAGATTGTTATAAATTAATCAAAACTCGTATTTTATCATTTATGTATGAACATCTATTTTAGTTACATTTTTATAAACATTTATTGAATTAATTCTAATTTAATTTGTTCATTCTTTTAATGATTTAATGTGAAATAAAATACTTAATCAAACTGTTAAAGATATATAATAAAATAATAAGAATAATATAATATTATTAAAATACAGTCTTGATGCCGATTCTTCTCTGCAGCATCTACATTCCGAATCGGTGGTAGTTTTACTTTTACAAAAAATAATAATCAATTTAAAGTTTTAATTTGTAAAATGACGATTCGTCGTGCTCGTGGGGCCTATTTGAATAGAGTTGTTTTTTATTTTGATTTTGATTAATTTCAATTATACAAATAATAAAAACATTAGATGTAATTATAAAATAAATAGAATTGACAGTTTAATTAAAAGTCTATATCGAATTTTATCGCGTTTATTTAAAACTTTACAGTTTAACAATATTTTAAATTATTTCCCGACGTTTCGGACCCTTTACAGCGTCCATGGTCTCGGGGGACTGAGGTGGTCCGAATATAATAGAATTGACAGTTACTTGATTAGTTATAGGTACATAGTGTGTAGTTGATATGATGACAATATTTAAAAGGACTTCTTAATCAATTATTATAAACTATTTATTTTAATTATAATTTTATTAGGTTAACATAATTAATTAACTCGGGGGAAAAGTGATCAAAACTTTTTTTTTTGGAATTTAGATTTTTTTTTTTATTCAAATAATTTAGTTTTATATTGAAAACAAAAGTTTATCAGTTTAAAATAATAATGTCGTCTAACGAAATGCATATTATAAACCTAGTTTTTGTTTTACATTCTACAAAAACGCCTTATTTGAGTATTTTAATTTCATAATAAAATTTTTATGAATTTCGCCTAGACCTAGAGACAATATAATATTAGATACAAAATTATATTATTAATTATCTGTTAATTTTTTTTTTTTGACATTTACTGCGTTTTCTTTTTATTTTTGTAACCTATTTATTTACATCTTATTTCAAAGATGTCCTTAATGTTAACAATAAACAAAATTAATATAATTAAATGTAACTATTGAAGCAATCTCATTTTCATGACATATTCAACTATGACGGGTTTAAAGTATTAATAATAATTAATGCTTATTTGAAACATTATTTATGAAATAATATATATTGGCTTAAAAAACTGACGTAGATATTTAAATGTAGACTTTGCTTTTATCACGTTCTTATAAAAATAAATCTTTTATTATTTAATTTATTTTAGGGAACTGAGGGTAGATAGGTATAACTTTTCAGAATTTTATTCCAAAATGTATTTTAATGATATTGTTTTGTTTTAGTGATGTCGAATGTCGTAAATATTAGCACTTAATTTATCATTCCTTTTAGCGATAAGAATTTAATTTATTACACGGTTAGTGAAACGTTAAATTATAAGTTTTAAACGTCTTCTTTGTGATGTTGCCGTATACTCTCTTCAATATACCTAAGATGTAAGTCTGCTTTTTCAATTGTAGCTATTCACGATCAGCTTTAATAGTTTTGTGTCTAGGAGACTACGCCATTACGTTCTTGTACGTCAAACATTAAAATGGCGGATTGCGAAGTTTGAATTCTAAATTGAAGATGAGTTATTGATGATTTATTATAATAATATAATAAATAAAGTCGCTCAACAAATAAGTGATTTTTAGAGGCCGACAGATAACAAGATAATAACACAAAATAAAAAAACTTCGTAGTCGCCATAATGACACGATAATGATTAAACAGTTAACTGTCATTGTGATACAATTGTAAGAGCAGACACTTGTCCTCGATAGTTGGATTTTTAAAGTAAATATTGTTAGTGTAACAAAGCTTTTAGATGTGATAGATATCATTGTTCCTAATGTGTTGTTCTCAAATATATTAGTAAAAAATATGATTTTTTTTTTCATTATCCTTGTATAATTTTTTTACCCATATTAAACAATACCTTGAACATGTTTTACACAAGAATAGCAAGTGTCTAATTTTCAGTAAACTTTGACAAGTTGGCCCAAAGAGGTAGGTAGGGTGACATGGTAAACAGTGGACCACTAAAAGTTTGAACATTTATAAATCTACCGTACGTAAATGTAATGAAGAACTATTGACATTAGATGAAAGGAAATTTATTAAACTTGTGTTTTGCATATCAATTTCACCACCAATTCTAATAGTTTATTACTAATATTGGTTTTTTTAAAAGATGGCAAATTGTTCACTGTGTACCAGTATAAGTACTCAGTGAATCGGGGGGTGAGTCGACAGTGGACCAATGTGTATACAGTGAACCATCACTTTAATTACTTACGTTTATCGCATATTTAAAAATATTTATTGATAGAAATATCGTTAAATAAAACTACAGAAATGTAATATTTGATAATTTGTTTATATATTTGTATTTGTTAGCAACAATTACATAAAATCAGTAAAAAACAAACAGGTACTAATTTAACTTACAAATCTATTTAGGAACAGTGACTATATTAGGTAAATCTTGGCTCTTTATATTCTACATTACAATTAACAATCTTTAATTATTAGTATTACCAGTCTTGTAATCAAATTTAAAAGAGTCAAATCTTCTTACAACAGTTTTAATATTAAAAAAAAGACACAAAGATTATAGGATATGATGTAATGTAATGTAATGAATAATTATCGTCAAAAACAAAATAGACTATTCCTGAAACAAATAAACTTTAAAGATAGTAAATCAACATAAAGTGCTACTTCAGACATCAATAATCTTCAAAAATAACAAAATCTACATGAACTTCTATAAATTGCCAACAAAATCAAAAAGGAAACGTTAAAAGTGACAAATTTATTGGGCATGTATAAGTTGCTTGCCGGCGACTACTGCCTTCAATGTTAGGGCCAGGAAGTATAAATTTTATGTCATTTTTAAATCTCCTGCCATATCTGGTTCCACAGGTTCAGCAAATTTATAAAAACTTTAATTATTAGTTTTTTACGATTCTTCTAAAATTTTTGCGACCTAATAATATTTTTTCTTATTATTTGTTTCTATCAAAATAATCACATAGTCACCCAATTTAGGATTTTTTGGAAGAGATTTGTAAATGATGTCATCATCCAGAACCATTGTGTCGTCGTCTTCACTATCGTTTAAAAATATCTCTCCTCCAGAAGACGATCTACTGGCACAAAATGTTTCATCGCCACTGCTGGTGTCACAGTGACGTATTTCTACTTTCTTCACTTTCTGTTCTTTCTTTGGTTTCTTGTCTTTGAAAATATCACTTTTCTTCACTTTCTTTAGTCCCTTTATCTTCTTCTTTTTCTCTTCTATCTTATCCTTCTCGGGAGTGTCTGTCGCTTTCATACTTTTGCCCAATGTCCTTCGTTTTTTAGTGTTACGAGGACCTGCTTTTAAAGGTAGTCTAATTTTTTTTGGTGTAATGAAAGTTGCCTCTTGTCGTGAGGTTAATGGCCTTGGCGAAATTGTCATTCTGGGCACTGAATCCTGTCGCTTTAGTTCTAGTGTGGTCATAGAAGGACAAGCTGACTCTTCTTGAGCATTAGCATTTATTTCTGGCTCTTTAAAATTTGGAAGTTGGTCACTAGGTTTGTAGGTGGTTGGGTACTAGGTGCAGAAGGCACCACGTTGTCTTCAATTTGTGGGTCTGGCTTATCTGTTACAACACTCGGTAAAAAGTCCTCTTCTGTGAAAACTGATTCATCATGATCAACCATGGTTCACTGTGTACCCTACGATTTTGAGCCACTGTGTGCAGACACCACTTTTTTACCTATAAGGTTACGTAACTATTAAACATTTCAAATTCAAAGGAGGCTTGTAAACCTAAGTTATTAAGGAATAGTTATTTTACACATGGAAACATTGCAATATAATGTAACTAAATATACAAAGATTCTAGAAAGAAAATAAATAAAAACACGTGTACTTACTTTTTTTGACTCCAAAGACAATAATATGCACTGTGCGACCTTTACGGGTGAGAGACCAGTATATAAGTGTATGATTATACAAGTATGATTATGGGTGAGAGCGCGCCGTCGACTGGGGAGTGCGTAAGGTGGTAGAGGACAAATTATTTTGCGTTTACAATACGGTTCGGCAACGTCGCGTTTTTGGGATATGAGTGGTGGTGCACTGTGTACTATTGGGCCACTGTTTACCACCTGACCCTAAATCTTAACAAAATGGTTGCGGTCAAATCAAGGCTGGCACCGCTGAAATGACATAAAAATTCTAAAATGTGATGAAATAAATCAATATGTACTGGATCAGTGGGGCGGAATAAACTTCTATCCTTATTTTACAGAATATGAGTCTTTTCCCAGTACTGGAACATTTGCAGTCATTCGCCATGAAGTTCAAACCTAAACAACAAAAGTAATATACGGCTAACCATAGATAGTAGTGGTGTGATATTTGTATTTGTAAAAATATTTGTTTCCGGTCTGGATGTATGTCCTTGTGGGTCTCCCCACCGTGCCCCGGAGAGCACGTAAAGCAGTCGGTCCCGGTTTTTGTCATAAACAACTGATAGCGATCGTTACTGGAGATAGGCAAAATTATCTGTCAATCCGCAGTGGAGCAGCGTGGCGGATAGTGCTCCAAACCTTCTATATGGAAAAGAGACTTTTGCCGTCGTCGTGACCGTGGTCGTTTATAGGCTGATTCAGTTCAATTCAACCATAGATTTAAAAAAAAAAGTTATCGAGAAAAATATTTTTATTACCTGTCAGTGTGACAAAAACTTTATTGTAACCTTATTTTATCTACGTTTGAGTATCTACGTTGAGCGAAAACAATTTTTTATAAAACCTGGATCGAAAGTTCGATTTTCGATTATAATTTTAGGGACGAAAGTGCCACATTTCCTCCCGGTCAAATGATGAGTAATTTTTAGAGCGCATGCGTTGATGCGTCAACTTTCGTCCCGATGCAAATATGTTGTTTTTAAGGGCTGATTTCACCGTTGAAAATAATCGCGATTAGTTTGACCTAAACTCGGTTTACGCGTTTAACGGAATTTAGAGCTAATTGCATTTTACCAACATAAACTAAAGAAGGGAAGGTCGGGACCCTTTTTTGTTTTAGGAAGTGTCTATTTATACGATTATCGGAAGATAATTTTTTATTCGTACGATCTATTTCATATTAATTATAAAATATTAATTAACTGATTCCTTTTTTTATTGTTAGGTTATTAGTCTTTTTTTTTGATTGGGTTTTTTTTTAAACAAGAAATATTAATTCATTTATTTATTTTTGACTTTATTTAATAAAATTATTTTGTGTGACTGGTGAGTCACTTTCAATATTTAAAGAGAATACTCGGTACATGATTCTCATTCGAATTATGTAAAAAAAAAATAGTTACTTGATTTTTGACCAAATTTTCATAAATTTCAATTTAAATAAATGAAGCGTTGACACTTCTCAGTCATGCCGGCAGCACGTGCACAGGTGTTGTACTGTGCCGCTTGTTCACATCTAAAAATTGCCAAGTTCACATAATTTATCTAGTCAAATTTTTTGCTTAAACGAGTAAAATATCTTAGTATTTTTGCCTATCTTAAGCCAGGATTAAAGTATTAAGGGGGACTGGATCATGCTTGTTTATCCTGCTACCTTGTTAACACGTGGCGGCGTTTGGACGTAGGTAAACTACCTGTTTTGTGTCGAAAGTGCAGCTAGCTGCTAGGGTGTCCAGACGACGCGTAAATAATTAGATAATTGTTGACTAACTTTACTTAAAAGTTTATTAATATTTACCTTTTTTTTACATAATTCAAATGAGAATCATGTACGGAGTATTCTCCTTGAATATTGATAGTAATTTACCAGTCAACCTGTATAAATATATAACTTTAATTTTGTTAAAAACACGTACGAGTATATTACGTGTAAATATAAATAGTAAATATAAATAAAATAGTAAATCATTTTTAACTTCACACTCGTTCTTTATTAATAATGTGTTTCAAATATAACATTTGAAAAAAAAAAAACATTATAATACTATCCCAAGCCAAACCTCCAAGAAATTCTAAGGATAACTATGGCCGTACATTGCCAATTAGTTAAAAAAAAGCGGCCAAGTGCGAGTTGGACTCGCCCATGAAGCCCAATAGCAGCAAGTAACATCAAATAAAAGTTCTTGTTTTTTTATATATTTGAGTTGATTGAATGAAAGGTAAATTGCGGCTTACGACTTATGACGTATTAAAAAAACTACTTACTAGATCTCGTCCAAACCAATTTTCGGTGGAAGTTTGCATGTAATATACCTACATCATATATTTTTTTTAGTTTTATCTATCTCTTATTTTAGAAGTTACAGGGACACACATTTTACCAATTTGGAAGTGTCTCTCGCGTAAACTATTCAGTTTAGAAAAAAATGATGTTAGAAACCTTAATATTATTTTTGAAGACCTATCCATAGATACCCCACACGTATGGGTTTGATGAAAAAATTTTTTTTAAGTTTCAGTTCTAAGTACGGGGAACCCCCAAATTTATTGTTTTTTTTTTCTATTTTTTGTGTGAAAATCTTAATACGGTTCACAGAATACATCTACTTAGTAAGTAACTAAACTTTGTAAGTAGTACTTACAAAGTTTCAACAGTATAGTTCTTATAGTTTCGGAAAAAAGAGGCTGTCACATACGGACGGATATACAGACAAACAGACCTGACGAATCCATAAGGGTTCCGTTTTTTGCCATTTTTGCTACGGAACCCTAAAAAATGGAAAATAACTTAAAAACTGTGTAAAATAGCGTCGAACCACGTCCGCTTTTCTAGGCAGTCTTAGTACCTACTGCTGATCTGAAGGCTGATATAAAGCGCACGTGGATAAGAATAAAGAAATTGCATAAAGTATGATAAACGGTCAGGGGCAGTTAAGAGTCCGTTTAATGTTTAATTAACATTAGAGATATTTTTTTTTCGATATAACTGGAAGAAGGGCAGATGAGGAATGCCCACCATCCATCCTATAACACTACTCAGGATGTTATGGAGTTCCGTAACCGAAACTATTGGATATCCAAAATAAAAGTCTATCCATAACCGTACCTAACCGTAAAGAAATAATTTTGAATACTTTAAATTATTAAGTGTATTTTTTGATCCATTCCATAGAAATTAAGAAAAATTAACAAGTTATTTAAAAAGTAGTTTTTACATATTATATTAATAAAATTTCTTGTAATTTTATGATATGATGTCAATACATAAAATAAGATTTGGTCACATAAGGCACCAAGTTACGAAACTTCATACATAATATATATACGTATTTAGTCATTAGTATGTGGTTTTAAATTTATAATAATAAAAGGCCAATATGTGTGTGCTCTCTATATCTCTCGTTTATTTTTATATTATTTATAATTATGCAGCAGTGAAGCTAGATATAACATGACATCCTAGTTTTTCAACAAGAAATGCTATAATAGTTTCGACAAGTTCCCTGCGGCTACGCATGCACGCCATTAGCATATCTTTAGCACGAATATAGTCTACTGGATCCAGCCTCCTCAGATAATTGACGACAATATAGATAAGCTCATTCAATTGTTCTCTCAAACTGCCCCAAATTTCTCTCAAGCTTACATAAGCTGTAACAAGAAAATTAAACATAAATCTTTAATTATTTTAGGAAATTAATTTAGTAATTTTATCCTTAAGAATATCGATTAAAAAGGAAAAAAAAACATCACGGAATATGATAGAAAATATGGTATTAATATAATATCAGATCTGATAATTTGGTTATAGGTATTAAGAAATCCGGAAGATGACCCTACCACAGGAACCAACAAGAAAAGGTTCCTTTCCACCTCCTCTCAACGTAACCAAATTAGTCAAGATCACTCACCTTTTAGTAAACAAGCTAACAAGAAGAATAAAACAAACCTTTGGACACTGCCCCCGCCGGAATAGTGAAGCCCGGCATTCAAAATTATTTAGTAAACAAAACACATACAACTAACGAAATAAATCCCAACAAAAATGAAACTAGTTAGTAATCAAGGCCCCTTCTCAAAATACAGAAATAGCAAGCAAAGAAGGAAATATCAAAATACATCTTCCAACCTAGCTGGTCACCGTGAAGAGTATGACAACTACCCTCCAAGGAATATACATACCTACAACTACTCAACAAAAAAATAATATTAATAAAATTATTTTTTATGAAAAAAACAAAAACAGACATCAAGATTATACCGACATGTACAAAGCTTGAACTAGAAAATTTATCCGTTTTTTTTCGATTAAAAAAATAATTTTATTTTTTAATTTTTAGTGGGAAGTGTATTTTGTTTATATATAATACTAGCATCCGTCCGCCGTTTCGCCCGCGTGGATGTCGTTTATTGCGACTAAAAAAAAGTATCCTATGTTACTTCTAATACCTCCAAGAATATGTGTAGAAAGTTTCATGATGATCGGTTAAGTAGTTTTCGCGTGAAAGCGTAACAAACAAACTCACATTTCACTTTTATAATATTTGATGGGGAGCCCTACTAAATGCGCTGCTCAAATGAGACAGCGCCGTTTGGGTACGAGTAGGGACGATAAGAAAGATCGTTTAAAGAAAAAATATAGTATTATTTGTATTATTTTTACATTATTATTTATATTATTAAATTTTATTTTTTGTTTTGTGGCTACCACAACATATCGCAACACGCTATCACACTTCGCGTATGCGAACGCCGCCGCAACTAGTCTAATGCGCACGAACGACAAAGCCGAAGCGCAGCTCGTTGATGTACGATGTAAATATTATATTGTAAATATTCTGAATATATATCGTCATTTTTAAGAAATAAATTATTATTGTTCGCTATTCGCCTTACCGATTATTATTATTTACTATTTCTTCGACTATTCGACTATTTGCTTCAAATCCTTCTGATATTAATCTCCAAGTCTTATTCTCCAGTTTCTATTGATTTTTTTCTTATTAATGATTTTTGCTGATTTTCCTTAAAAGTGCTTAATTGATTGCGATAAAATTTTTATGGGCCCACCTCTAAAGTATGACCTAACAATTAAAAAAAGAATCATCAGAATCGATTCATAATTGACGGAGTAATCGCGTAACAAACATAAACAAACAAAAATAAGAAGTAATACCAAAGTGATAGATGCTCTGGCTTACTCGTACGCGCAAACACAAAAATTCTGATGGGCCGATCATATAGCCCAATACATAGATAACAGATTGACCATAAATGTAACCACATGAAAGGGCCCGTCAAGCAAACGCCGAGCAGGAAGAGCCTACATGAGATGGGAGGAAGAGGGGTCCATGCAATTTAAAATATCAATATTATAATTAAGACAATTTGAAAAAAAAAAATTAAATTAATTGATATTCTAATATGTATATCGGTATTATTATAAGTAGTAAATGTAAATTGTTAACTGTACTATTTCAATATTTATATGTTTGAAATCTATACTAATATTCTAAATGCGAAAGTAACTTTGTCTGTCTGTCTGTTACCCACGCCTATACTAGCCTAGCCTATATACTAGCCTGGTTTAATTGCTTATTTATTTTTAAGTTACGTCATTCTTTACTTACAAAATCAAACGTAGACTGATAAAAGTAAAGAGAAAAAGGGCTACTAACTACTAATGAAACGCAGACAATGTCGCGGGTACCAGCAAGTACTATTATAATATTGTAAATATGTGTGCATGGAATTAAAATTTTTAAAAAAAATATCAGATCTGGACATGAACTTAAAACTTTAAAAAGTTTTTTACAATTCATTTCAAACAATTTTAAATTATGAAAGAATTATATTATTTACTAGCGGCCCGCCCCGGCTTCGCACGGGTATTTAACTAAAATTTTAAAAATTATAAATTTATATTTTTTATCACCTACATGCGCCATCTATCGTATAATAGTAGAATATCGTTTTTATATTTAGTGACATTTAACATAATAGTACCTTACCTTAGACCAGATGGCGTTGGCGGCGTAGGTACCTATTTCTATTTTCTTAAATATTTATTTTTAAATTTAATTACAACTAGCAAACCCGGCGAACTCCGTTTCGCCACCAACTTATTTTCGTGAGGGATACTCACACCACGTACTGCTACTATCAGAGATGGCGCTGTGTGTGAAAAATGATTTACCATGTTTTCCTGCTTTTCTGTTGAAAATTTTCCTGAATTTAGTTTGCTATAAAGCTCACGGAGCCCGAGACTTTTCCAACGAATGCAAAACCGTGGAAATAGGTTCGTGCGTTCTGGAATTATAGCGTCAGGAAGGAAAACCCGACTTATTTTTATATTATAGATGAAACAAAAACTAAATTATACTGTGAATTATGTTAAATTTTTATGTATTAAAGTTATTTACATTGGTTTTGTACTTTTTACGTGATACGTGCACACAAAAAAATGATAAGAGATGGCGCTGATACAAAAATAAACGCGCTGTTAAAATTTTTTCTTGATGATATATAGTGTATTAATAAAACGGAGGTTTTAACAGATTTATTATTTGTATAGATAAAAACAACCTACCTACTCGTTTTGTATATTTTTATGGTTACTGCAACTCTTGGAGGCTGACACTTGCTTTGTGTCAAAGACTTTTTTAGCAAATATATATATATATATATATATATATATATATATATATATATATATATATATATATATATATATATTTAAATTGGCACAGTAGATCCCAACTACTACAAACAAACTCGTCTAGAATATACTATTAGTATAGATTTATACTTTACTCCTCACTAACCATATCCAGTTGCTGCTCCAATTCCTGTCCCAACAGCTGCACCAAGCTTTCGGCCAAAGTACCAACCAACCAAACCACCGACTACAGCAAACGCTCCAGTATACAGTGCTGTATTTTTATCCTATGAAACTCTTACCTTAAATTCATCACCTGAAAATTAAATACATAATCTTTAGTAATTTTGTATCTAAAGAAATTTATAATTGGTAAAGGTAAGCTCTAAATAGGTTATAAATAAGGTCCGACCGAAATTTCGGTTTCGGTTTCGGTTTCGGCCAGTTTCGGCCAAGAAATCTAGTTTCGGCCTTAGTTTCGGTTTCGGCCAAAAAATGGCCGAAACTTTCGGCCGCGCCGAAACTCGAGTATTGAACTTCATTTTGTTGAGTTTTATTTTTAAATGACAAATTTACGTGTTTATAGGTAATTGTCGTTGGATTTCATGACCATGACCATGACATGATGACATTAATTTAATTTTAACTATGTGAGAATCGTAGGTATAGCTTATGCGAATTACCTACTCAGTCATCTCGCCTCATCCTTTCCCGTTCATCGCGCGTAGTGCCCAGTCAGTTTGGATAGGTACTGTATTTTTTTCTATTTATAATTCATATTTATGTACCACAATAAATTTTCCCTAATTTAGACAGAAAGCCATGTGCCTACCTCATCAGTTATTACAGTAATTTTATTTTATATGTGATCTATGAAATAAGTATTATTTATTTATCTTATAATAATTACTTCATTTGTTTCAGGTAAAAAATGTCACAAAAACAAAAACAAAAGTCCGATTTGACAGTTTTTTTGAAAAAAGTATTAGCGATTCATCTAAAGTTTTTTGTAAACTTAGTAAAAAGTTATATTCTTTTTTTTTTCTTTCTTTACAAAATAGAAGGATTAACAGCCGGAACTTATTTAAATTTTACAGGGCTCCTTTTTAAGATTTGATCGGTTAAAGAATGGATTCCGACTATAAATCCTTCTATTTTGCAAAGAGTTTATGGTTTGATTATGTGTGTATCGATTATAAAACTATTTCGATAGTGTAGTTGTTCAGTATTACTTTTGACAACATTATAAACTACTGGGCTTGTTTTTTTCTTTTTCTTTTATTTTTAATTTTTTTAATTTCATCTATCTGTATCATTTAGTTTATCTGTATCTTTTAGTTTTTTTTTTATGCAGTCCGGTTTTTTTTTTTAAATTTTATTTTTATTATACACTTTTTAGTTAGGATTCATTGGCTTCGTTATTAAAATTATAAGATGGTAAATTTCGAAATCACAGTCCGAGATCCAAGACGTCGAGATCCACATCTCTTCTCCCTTATTTTGTGTGCCTTGGATTTGAACCCGACCTCTGCTTTCGCAGTCTGCAGCCATACCACTGGCACCAGAATATCACTGCTACTATCCCCGCCTAATAAGAGCAGAATAACGAAATAATAAAGTATATAAGTACCTATTTTATGTATGAAAATTAGCGAAACTGGTTGTTTAAAACTTAATTTAAATCGTTATATATTCTAAACCATTATTTGAAAAAAAATGAGAGAATCCTAAAAATCATTTTTGAATACCTATTCAACGAAACCCCACTTGACGTAATTCATCTTTTTTTGACAATATGGCATCTGGTTGTGGCTGTGGTGAATATTTATTATTATCATAATTATATTTGGTGACATTCGCGGAGTTAAGATGAATTGATTCACGTAAGAGTCATTAAAATTGGTCAACGCGTTGGATCTCAACAACGCCACATAGGAACAAACATACATACATAGATACATAGGCTGATAAACACATTATCCTTCTTTCTGTCGCGCAATCGGTTAATGATAAACACATTACCCTTCTTTGCGTCGAGCAGTCAGGTAATGATAAACACATTACTCTTCTTTGCGTCGCGCAGTCAGGTAAAAACGAACTAGATTTTAGTTGTTAGTTACAATTAAAATTTTAAATATGTTTAGGTTGGTAGTTCCAGCATAAAACCATTTTTCGATAGATACGGCTAAAAACTTTTTCACGGGTTCAAAATAGCTTTATTTATGAATTACTAAAATTTCATAATTTTTGACGGTTTAGATCGCGAGATATTTAAAGACAAAGTACGCGATTTTGAGAGTAATGTCCCATTTATGTATGTATAATTTCCGGTTTTTTATTATATTAAAAAATTCTCTCGACAGAAATGGAAAATAAAAACTAGGAGAGTGTTGAAAAATGTTTTTAGAATAAGCTAAAAAAGACAAGTAGCACTTCACGGTTTTGTTATCGAGATATTAAAATTATAAATATTAATTTTAATTTTAAATTTATAGTGATCTGGCAACACTGTGCACAACGCTCTCATCTTTTTAATTTAATAAAACTATTATTAGAAAGCGCAATACTATTTGTGTATACTAAGACCATATAAACAAAAATATATAAAACACTCAGAGCAACGTTGCCAGATTACTATAACTAACGATATAAGGCAGAAGGTATTAAGTTAGGACTACACTTAACCACGCTGGTTTCGGTTTCGGTTTCGGTTTCGGCCGAAACTGAGAGCAAGGCCGAAAGTTCGGTTTCGGTTTCGGTTTCGGCTGAAAAACCTGTTTCGGTCGGACACTAGTTATAAATCTTTTAAAATATCAATTATTAAAAATAAAAAAAATTAAAGAATCATAATAGTCATATAATTATGTATATTTAAGCTCTTATCTCTTTATATCAATCTCATTCAGAAAATGAATATTGGTAATAATATGACTGACCCGTTGGCGCAGTTTGCAGTGACCCTGTTTTCTGCTCCAAAGGTTGTGGGTTCGATTCCTGCCCCGAGTCTGGGTGTTATATATGTTTATTTATATATGTATTATTTATAATGACCGACCGAAAGTTCGGTTTCGGTTTCGGTTTCGGCCAGTTTCGGCCAAAAAATCTAGTTTCGGCCTTAGTTTCGGTTTCGGCCAAAAAATGGCCGAAACTTTCGGCCGCGCCGAAACTCGAGTATTGAACATCATTTTGTTGAGTTTTATCTTCAAATGACAAATAAAAGAGGTTATATTCGATTCAGATTTTGCTTAGATTTACGTGTTTATAGGTAATTGTCGTTGGATTATGTGACCTTTGTTTATTTAATTTTAACTATGCGAGAACGCGTAGGTATAATAGCTTATGCGAATGCGAATTACCTACTCAGTCATCTCGCCTCGTCCTTTTCTGTTGATCGCGCGTCGTGCCCAGTCAGTTTGGATAGGTATATAGTAAGTGTATTTTTTTATTTTATGTTTATAATTCATATTTATTTACCCCAATATTTTCTCCAATTTAGACAGAAAACCGTGTGCCTACCTCATTAGATATTACAGTTATTGGAACGAAGTTCCTTATCGCGCGTTGTGAAAGGGCAAAGGGGGCTAGACGGAAAAAATTCTTACGAAAAGTTGTCACGACACTTTTTAATTGTCCAATCACAGCGTCGGTCGCCTTAGCCAATCACAGGCGAGATTTTGCTGTGTGATATAAATCGACGTCAACAAGTCAAACAATAAAATTAATAGGGATTATTATATATATTTGATATTGTGTTTCAATAATTATGTTTGAGGACGGCGTCGATCGAGAGTTATTTTATCAGCGAGTTAATGAATTGCTATTAAATAAGCCAGCTCCGAATACATTCTTGCTGACCTGTGTTGCCAGATTGGGGGATTTTCCCCTAAATTTAGTGGAATTTAGACGGCCTGGTGGAAAATCTAGGGGAAGCATTTTCCTAGGGGATTTGTTTAGGGGATTTAAAAACTCCGTTAAATTTCAATCGAAAATAAAGAACGAAGAAAGATTTGAGTTCAGAATATAAATTATGAAAATAATTTATTACTCAAATATTAATGAGAATGATTACATACTTAATTTTAATTACAAATGATATTTTTTTTTATGTAAAAAATACATAAAGTAAATAAACAATGATAGATTTTATCTTTTAAGCAGCATCCTCATCTGAAACTAAAAATATATTAATATAATTTTTGCAAAAATTACGGAGAGGAAAACTATTTTTTGAATTAAGATACTATTTTTTTCCCTTACTGAGTGAAGTTTCTCCAAATGCCTCATCATCATTTCCTTCATCATCTGGCTGCATAACTTGATCCACTGGTCCATAAATTTTCAATTTGACAAACATAACTTCTCTTGCTGAATTAAAAGAAAAATTTTTATTGAACTGTCAGTTTTATTTATAAATAATTGAATAATTTCAATTAAAATTTTATATATTTACTTACAACGAGTGTCTACAAAAAGACATAACCCATCGCGCGAGGTAATAATGTGACGATCAGGCGTCAAAAGTCAAGACTGGCTTGAAATTTTGCAGATAACTCATCATTTTATTCTAATTTTCACTTAGTAAAAATTAAAAAAACAATTATTTCTTTATAATAAATAATTTCTGAGATTAATTAAAATAATATATTATAGTAATATGTGTACGTAAAGAAGTAAGAGTAAGTCAAACAATATAGAATTGTTAGCAGTGCAATCTATTGTAAAAATTACAAATTAATTTTACAAAATAATTATTACGTCAAATATGGTAATCGATATGCCATCTAGCGAAATATTTACATATTGACATGTCAATATCAATTATCAATAATGAATAAAAAAATAATAAATAATTATATTCACATTAGGGGTGTCCACTTAGAAAATACATCGATGTTTTTTTTCGATGCAATACATCGCGGCTGTGCATCGATGTTTTTCGATTCATCTGTTAGAAACATCGATGTTTTCTCAAAATCGAGTACTTTTTCTAACACTTCATCAGCTGTAGTCGGCCCCTTGACACTCCATACAAACAAACAAATCACAATTTTTTATTATCTATTATTTTTACAAAAGCACTTTACATGTCTGCATTTTGTGTGTGTGTTAAAGGATATTCAAGGAATATAATTATGTTACAAATATAAAAAAAAACGACAAATGAAAGCAATATGTAACAATATTCTTTAATATAAATTAATTTATATATAAAATAATATTCTTAAATATTTTAAATTTATTTTATTATCAGTTAAACTAAAAAATGTTTTTTTTTAAGTTTTAAATTATAAATAAACAAAAATTTAATGTATTTTAAATTATAATAAAATATTATTTTATATTAAACATAAAGTGTATTAATAATAAGATCTTTGACAATTTAAAAAAAAATTGATAATTACAATAATTAAAATAAATTAAGAAAAAATTGATAATTTAAAAGTTAGGGGATTTTTTTTTAATCTAGGGGATTTTTGAGTGGCACTTTAGGGGGAATGGATTGAGTTCATCTGGTAACACTGTTGCTGACAGCGGCCAAATATACGCGACTCATTCAGCAGGTTAAATAGGGATGCCGATTCTTCTAAAAAAAGATCGATTTTTAAATCGATTCGAATCTCAACATGATAAATCGATTCTTAAAAAAATCGAAGTCTAAAAGATCGATTTCTCAAAAATCGATCTTTTTAATCTGTTAAGAATAATATCTATTATATACTCTTTGATCCTTATTTTATGTTAAATAATCATGCCAACAAGTGTTTAGAAAAATAATTAGAAATTGGTGCTGTTTTTAATTGAAAAAATGGTCTTAGCATTAAGTTCGTCTGTTGTATACATGCATGTGTATGTTCAACTAACTGAAAACAACAAAATATAATACTACCATTGATGCAGTTTTTTCAAGACATTTAAATAAAATAGAATGACCAAACCAAACATATGTTTCCTACTTCAGTTACCACAAGCCAATTATTACGAAAATTGAGCCTACTGATTAAGTTTATATAACATTATATTTGTTAATAATAAAAAAAAATATTATTATAACTTTAAAAAAAAATAAAATTTTATTACAATTCCTTCACTAATTAATCGAAAGGAACTTCGTTCCATCCGGGTGTCCCTTGACACCTCTCAAGTTTTTTTTATTTTATATGTGATCTATGAAATATTATTTATTTATCTTATAATAATTACTTCATCTTTTTAAGTAAAAAAGTCACAAAAACAAAAAAAAATCCGATTTGGCAGAGAGACACTTTTTAGTTAGGATTCATTGGCTTCATTATTAGAATTATAAGATGGTAAATTTCGCAATCACAGTCCGAGACCCACGCCCCTTCCTTTCGTTTGCCTTGCATTTGAACTTGACCTCTGCTTTCGCAGTCGGCAACCATACCACTAGCACCCAGCTGTCACCTACTATCCCCGCCTAATAAGGGCTGAATAACGAAATAATAAAGTATATAAGTACCTGTTTTATGTATGAAAATTAGCGAAACTGGTTGTTTAAAATTTAATTTAAATCGTTATGTATTCTAAACTATTACTTGAAATGAAAAATGATGAGAGAAACCTAAGTCATTTTTGAATACCTAGTCAACGAAACCCTACTTGACGTAATTCATAGATTTTGACAATATGGCATCTGGTTGTGGCTGTGGTAAATAATAATAATTATCATATATTTAGCATTCGCGAAGTTAAGACGAATTGATTGAAGTAAGAGTCATTAAAATCGGTCAAAGCGTTTGATCTCTACAACGCCACATAGGAACAAACATACATACATAGATACATAGGCTGATAAACACATTCTCCTTCTTGGCGTTGCGCAGTCGGGTAACAAAAATAAACCCATTACCCTTCTTTGCGTCGAGCAGTCAGGTAATGATAAACACATTACCCTTCTTTGCGTCGAACAGTCAGGTAATGATAAACACATTACTCTTCTTTGCGTCGCGCAGTCGGGTAAAAACACACTAGATTTTAGTTGTTAGTTACAATTTAAATTTTAGATATGTTTAAGGTAGTTTCAGCATGAAACCACTTTTCGACAGATTCGGCAAAAAATTTTTTCACGGGTTCAAAATAGCTTTATTTATGAATTCCTTAAATTTCATAATTTTTGACGGATTAGATCACGAGATATTTAAAGACAAAGTTCGCGATTTTGAGAGTAATGTCCCATTTATGTATGTAAAATTTCCGATTTTTTATTATATTAAAAAATTCTCTCGACAGAATTGGAAAAAAACTAGAAGAGTGTTGAAAAATGTTTTTAGAATAAGCTAAAAAAATAAAAGTAGCGCTTCACGGTTTTGTTATCGAGATATTAAAATTATAAATATTAATTTTAATTTTAAATTTATAATGATCTAGCAACACTGTGCACAACGCTCTCATCTTTTTAATTTAATAAAACTATTATTAGAAAACGCAATACTATTTGTATATTATACTAAGACCATATAAACAAAAATATATAAAACAGAGCAACGTTGCCAGATTACCATAACCACAGATTAAGTATTAGTTACTACGTAACAGATGCAGAGACATGATACTTACAACTAGACTGCACTGTGGCGCAAAAACCGGGCCGAGCGAGAGGGGCCCCCGTGGTAGTGTGTCCCTTTCTAATGAGGTGACCATGACTAAACAAAAAATGGGACTAACTATAGAGACGATTGTGTAAGTATTCTGATCATTTATACTGATGCTACCTAACTACACTACCTACAGGTGTGTATGTACCTAATTTATGTAAAAGTAAAAAAAAAACACCAAAATCATTATAGTAGGCAGATTTTTTTGATCTGCCACCATCCACCATCACCGTACGTCAATCTTCCCGTGATCATGGCGATTGACACATTGCCGAACTATAGGGACCTCAATAAAATTACAAACGCGGTAAGCACTCGAACAAATATAAATTTTAATATGAATATATTTAATCAATTTCAATTGATGAGTTTCGTTAGAGCTTGGATGGACAGGTGAAACACGCTTGATTTTCTTAGAGAATTGATGTAATGTCATATTAAGCATCTTTTTCATATTCAAACTGTGTAAAGGATAAAAACATTACCCTCGGGCAGTCGAATACATTACCAAAAAAAAGTTTTTCAATTTAACCGCTTGAGTGCCCGGGCAATGACCTTTTAGTTTACCAACTGCACAAAACTGCCCAAGGCCTCTCACGTTTTATTACGTAATTTCCCATCGGTGATAATGTAATATACGTTAATCAACCTGTAGTTGACAGATGCACTTCGCGTACTAATGCCCGTGTCGAAAAAAAGTTGACATGGGCAATATAGCCATGGCGACCATTACTTGACACGGGCGCTTGCGGTTATTGCGGTTAGTTTGTAAACTCTTGACACAAATGCTGAAGCATATTTTAGGCCTCCTCTGTCTACAAAGGCTGTAAAAGAAGAAAATTTACAAACATCAATCAAGTAGTAGTTTTCATTATTCGGAAATCTAAGATACAAGAAATTTATTATAAATCATAAACATCATCGGTACAAAGTAGAATGACTATAAATAAGTATACTTATAGTTAACTTCAACACAACAATTTAAGTGTTTTATAAAAAATGTAAGTTTCGGGTATTGCTCATTTTGTATACTCTTGTCATTGACCGGTACATCTCCAATTCAAATCATGGTTACCCTAAAGATTAAGATTGTTGTTTTTATTTACTCGTGGAAAGAAAAGCGATTACCGCAATAAGACTCATTATTGCACCCTATCACACAACAAGAATTCACCATTTTTCATGGAAAAACAATCAACTTTAGTCAGAAAATTGACACAATCGCAAATCGAAACACGACAATCAACCAAATAAACAAATAAGCAAACCACCATCTTACATTTAGTATTACCAGTCCCAAACATTTAATACTACCTTTACTCAGTATTTAATTATTTTTTAAATACAACCAATTGATTTATTAATTATTGACACTGTAGAAATACGTCTAAATACGTTTCTAAGTTTACCAACCGTTCGTATTAGTAAATTATTAAAAAGAAAAGTATTTAATTTTCTACCATTTCTATCAAACGAAATGATTATGTGAGCTGGCAAGATGTTAGACAAGGACACACTACCAGCGGGAGCGCTCTCGCTCGGACCGCTTTTAGCTAGCTACCGCTTATAGGGAAATACCTACCGTAACAGTCAAAGAATAGATCTCATTTTAGCAAAACAAATTTTTTTTGTACACTGTCTAGTTGTAAGTATCATGTCTCTGAACAGATGCGACAGGGTCACGGAAGTTAGCCCCCCAAAAAAATTTTTTTTTTATTTTTCCAATTTTCATTTGCACATATCGTTTGTTCGTCGTTTGTTCTTGATTGTTCGTTATAAACAATCGTTTGTTCGTTAATCGTTTATTTATAAAAAAATATTTAAAATATGCCTTGAAGTTAGCCCCCCCTACTCCAATTTCTAATTTTTTTCGTTATTAGTAGGCTTTAAATATTTATTAATGTTTGTTCTTTTATAAAACACGTTTGTTCTATCGATATAATGTCTATTTTTTGTTTAATTAACAATTTTTATTTTGCATGATAACCGTCCAGAAACACTTGTGTTGCGCATGCGTCCGTTTGACGTCTAAGCGGTTTATTTAAAAATCACAATCACAATAAATAAACTTAAAACAAGTTATCTGGATATTAAATTTAATCTTTTAAAAACATAATTATTTAAAATTAGTAAACAACTAAACAACATAACTGCGAAAGACCAAGTAACAAGATTTGTGAAAATAATGAGTTTTAAATGTTTATCATTGGTGTCTTGTGTCTGAATGCAATAATACAAGTGTAAAAACGACACAAAAATTGTGGATCCATTGCTAAGTGATATTAAAATGAGAAACACTTGGTTGAAACTGGCAAGAAGAGATCAAACATCATTAAATAAATAAATAAACATTGTCTACAAAGACTAGACTGTATTTCTGTGAAGACCACTTTGATATAAGTATGCGTTATAAATGGTATATTAACTATCAAATAAACAAAAGAAAACTTTATGTTTATATTACAAACAAAATTCCATATTTTGTAATGTATTTATAGGTTATAATATGTAGTGAGTTGAAAGCTTCATAAATATTTTATTCTACATTTTAGCTAGAAAATTATATGGAAAATTATACAGAGTATAAGATCATGGGTTCTGTTAAACAAATTCAGATCAAACCAAACTGTGTAACATCCAGATTTGATTACCAAGCAAACAAGAAACACGAGTCCACTTCAAGTGAACCTCAGCATGCCTTTATTAAAAGGCAAAGAATATCTACAATTAAGGAGAATGAAGAGACCATACAAAATGAGAATTATGTTATAACATTACCGCCTTGTAGTCTAGGTAATTTTTTAATTTTGTAGTTTATGCAGTTGTAATAAATTATCAGTAGTATCACTGGGATTGATATTATATTAATCATATTTTACTATTATTATCAGATTTTTTGACACCTGAAATTAAGAAGTGAGACAATAAAGCAGTCCAAGTAGTACAAAAGCAGGAATATAAAGCAATTCAAGTCCGTCGGATGACACACTACAGAAGTAGAAATATGCAGACTAGTATAAAAAAAGAAGACAGCATGATGTCACCTTTCAAGACAACTGTGTGTGCCTACTGCAACATCATCCTTTAAGTTATCTCAGGGAAGAATGAGTACTCTATGTGTATCTATTCTTACAGCCACTAAAAGGAAACTGATGTTTTTTTGAAGATAAATATGAGAGTGATGAGTTATGCACACCATCAATAGCAGGTTCGATGGTAGATTACAATTCCACTTCATACAAACTATCTAGTCAATCAAAAACTACTTCTGATGCTAACTCTCAAGAGGAATTGGAAAAAAGATGTAAAAGTAATTCTACTGAGTATTTTGTCTAAGATAAAAAGTAAGCCTCAATTATATATTGGTCTACTAAAGGAACTCTATTTTCTGATAGATTTGATTGGAAAACAAACCAATCTTTTGCAACAAAATATTTTATTAATAAAATTATATAGAACATTTGCACAACTCGCTGATTATTTTTATATATAGGTGACTTGAGCTAGCAATGTAAGTTTCAACACAATGCCAGAAATGAATGAATGAAATGAATTTACTTTCACCCTTTATTAAAAAGTTTTCAACTAATACGCTCAAGAAGTACCTATCTATTGCTTTTAGGCATAAATATAATAAAGTTACAAGTATGATAGACTGCTTAGAAATTGAAATCCAATGTATTGTCTGTATGATGGTCTCGGAAATTTTGTCTCTACTGGATATGCAGGAAAGACAAAGGATGTGAACTTCGTTCAACATAGCAAATTTTTAGATAGTTTGCCATCTAATGCTTGTATTTTAGCTGACAGAGGGTTTGAGCACCTTGAACATTTTTATCAACATCACGTTGACAAATCATAGTGAAAATTGTATCAAAATAAATCCAGGGGTTTTGAAGGATTAAATGAATACTTGCACTATATACTACTATTATATTATAATAAAAAATATAACCAATATTAAATATGGTTTTATTATTTCCATGGTGCACTGTATAAAAGATGATGTTGGTCAACACATGGCCGAATTGATTTGAAGATTTGGTCAACATAGCCACCATAATAGATGTTAGTGATATAGTAATAGATGTGCATTTTTCAAAAGCGTATGTGAAAAATATGTGAATACATAGACACTATATACAGGATCTACTGCACTGCTCTCTTGGTATCAATTCAGCTTTTAATATTACTCAAAAAGTAAAAGTAAAATTAATTCAATAAAACAATTATTTTCATTATAAAATTGATGTATTGTAAAAATCTACCTCATAGGTTACAATGTCACAAACAATAACTTTTACATATTATAAGAAATTATCAGTTATTCATATAATAACACGAAAAGTATATTTTCAGTGGTTTTTAAACTTTAACGCTTTTATATAAAATTGGAAAAATGTTATTCTTCCAAAAGGCAACTACACTATTTAATAACTTCATGACATATTCATGTTCATATTCAACAGGAATTATAGTGACTCGATTATTTAACACAAAAATAACTTTTATACAAATATATGGTTTTCTCTAGCACAATATTTTGGATTTGAACTTGCACAAAATATTTCTTTGACATTGTACCATTCTTATCTATACAGTTTTGTGCAGTTTTTTCACTAGACGGACGCTTAATGTAGTCTTGTTAATAAGCCAGCAACCATTGGGAATGACTGAGAAATATATAGACCACATTTTTCTATCTTCATTCCTATTTTCTTTTTCACTGTTATCCTGACTTTGTCTTCCAGTTTTTTACCTCTTGATATTGCTGGAGTTTCTGGAATTTTTGCACCAAAAATCATAGCAACAAGAGTACCATCCACAGTTTTGCACTCACTCAATTTATAGCATTTCGAGGCTGTGCTTCTGCCATATCTTAGTTGATGCCACAAACCACTTTAATGTTAATCTCTAGTATTTACTACTCTCTAGGAATGATATGGTTTTTTGATTGAATACATGTAAGATTTGTGTTAAAAAAAATGTCAGTTTTCATCGTTGTATTTAATTATTGTTAGACATTGTTAGATGATGCAGTGATAACGCTGACTTGATGTCAATGTCAAAATTAGGGGTGTGCGATAATTATCGATAATTCGTAACTACTCGATAATTTTTCATTCGATAATTATCGATAAGTGTTATTCGATAATTTTGATTCGATAATTATCGATAATTGTTCATTCGATAATTATCGATAATTATCGATAAGTTTTCATTCGATAATTATCGATAATTTGTTGCGATTCGATAATTATCGATAATTTTTTTCGATCCGAAAATTATCGATAATTGTTTTCGATCCGATAATTATCGATATTTTTGTGTGATTCGATAATTATCCATAGATTATTTCGATACCGGACGGCGGATGACCTTTTTTTTTTTTTTAGGTATTCTGATAGGGAACGGAGGATTATATGAATACGGGACGGCGGATGACGTTTTTTTTTTTTTTTTAGGTATTATGTTAGGGAATGGAGGATTATATCAATACGGGATGGCGGATGACGTTTTTTTTTTTGGTATTCTGATAGGGAACGGAGGATTATATCAATACGGGACGCCGGATGACCTTTTTTTTTTTTTTTTTTTTTTTCGTCGTCCAAAAATTGTGCCGATAATTATCGATAACTTTCGTCAACTATCGATAATTTTTATCCGATAATTATCGATAACTTTCGCCACTACCGATAATTTTTTATCCGATAATTATCGATAACTGTTCATTCGATAATTATCGATAACTATCGATAACTCAATACGATAATTATCGATAATAAAATTATCGATAATTTTTTCCGATGAACACCCCTAGTCAAAATCGGTTTCATGCTTTAAAAACTGGTATTTGTCGATTTTTCTTTTTTTGCATTCTACACCAATTTTATTTAACACTCTGCTGTCTGGAACCATCTACTTTGGTTTTATATATTTATATATATATATGACATATGGATAAGATGACAAAATAAAAGAAAAATTATCCTTTTACAAATTTTGTATAATATCAGATAATGAAGTAGCCCATCTATTTGTCGCCTTAAGGCGTCGTTGGCGTTCTAGCGGCCGATTATGTTTGTCGCTTTTAGGCAACGTTGGCGATGAAAGGGTTAATTAGTTTTTTTTTTTAATTTCATAATTGATCGATAATAAAACATAATTTAAACAATTTCTAGCTTTGTGGGAAACGGGTTACTCGGAGGGTTCAGAAGCTCTTAGGCTACTAGAGTAATGATTTAAAAATATTTAAGTACGTTTTCCCCTGAAATTAATGCGGAATGCGGATGAAACTGCGGGAATTTGTAACCTGTCAAAACTGTTACTGTTACTTTCAATTACTCCTTTAATTTAAAACATTTAGAAGACATGTTTAAGAAAACATGTTTTTACTTTACTGCTTAAGTCATGATCCATAATCAATATTATATTAATGAATTAACTAATGTTAAACAATAGATGTTAATTTGAGACATTAGTGTTTACATATTCTATTTATATACTCTTTGCTATACGTGTACTATAAAACGAATACTGATTGGAATCGCGTGTTCGTTATAAAATATGATATAAAATTACATAATATTTAGAGTAAATAATAAAATTACATGTCTATTCATACATAAAAAAGTAATAAGTTTTAAAAATTCTTTTTTTATCTGTTTATCAAATATTTAAAATTGATTTAATAAGAGTTGACCTAAAGGTTGTAGATACCAGGTCATAAAATCCCAAAAAAAAAAAAATTAAAATTGATTAAAAACGTCAATGTCATTCGCCATATTGGATTTAGGTTTTTGTCGTGCTCTGAGTTTGTTTTGAAATTTTACAAGATAATTATTACAATTTTTTGTATCGTTTGTGGACTTTTATCCTCTATTTTATTAAAATCGCATCATCGAAGACGGTTTTGTGAAAGCACAAAGTACAAAATCTGCTAATGATAAATACGTTGATGGTGGCGAAATTATTGCATCCAACCAAGATTTCTGTTCTGCCGAGCTGAGAAATATTAAAACAGCAATGTAAGTAACTATCGTATCAAGTTTTTTCTAACAATAAGACCAATAACAATACACAACACGATAATACCTTTATTTACTATTTAGAATCGAACCTTACTTATTTTTTGTCGTCAGGTCGTGAAGGGAATCTTACGGGGACGACACAATAGGCTATATGCAGCTCAAGCGGGTTCAAAATATACATGCCTGGAACAAAAGTGCTTCCCAAGCCCTATGCGGTGACACTTATTGTGAATGAAAAGGAAGAGACTGTGACTAGTATCAAGTGCCACGATTGCCCCTTGTCAGAAAATATTGGCTCGTCAATTAAAATTTTGGGTGTAAAAGAAATCTCTAAAAGAAAACCAAAGTAGATGGTTCCAGACAGCAGAGTGTTAAATAAAATTGGTGTAGAATGCAAAAAAAGAAAAATCGACAAATACCAGTTTTTAAAGCATTAAACAGATTTTGACATTGACATCAAGTCAGCGTTATCACTGCATCATCTAACAATGTCTAACAATAATTAAATACAACGATGAAAACTGACATTTTTTTTAACACAAATCTTACATGTATTCAATCAAAAAACCATATCATTCCTAGAGAGTAGTAAATACTAGAGATTAACATTAAAGTGGTTTGTGGCATCAACTAAGATATGGCAGAAGCACAGCCTCGAAATGCTATAAATTGAGTGAGTGCAAAACTGTGGATGGTACTCTTGTTGCTATGATTTTTGGTGCAAAAATTCCAGAAACTCCAGCAATATCAAGAGGTAAAAAACTGGAAGACAAAGTCAGGATAACAGTGAAAAAGAAAATAGGAATGAAGATAGAAAAATGTGGTCTATATATTTCTCAGTCATTCCCAATGGTTGCTGGCTTAATAACAAGACTACATTAAGCGTCCGTCTAGTGAAAAAACTGCACAAAACTGTATAGATAAGAATGGTACAATGTCAAAGAAATATTTTGTGCAAGTTCAAATCCAAAATATTGTGCTAGAGAAAACCATATATTTGTATAAAAGTTATTTTTGTGTTAAATAATCGAGTCACTATAATTCCTGTTGAATATGAACATGAATATGTCATGAAGTTATTAAATAGTGTAGTTGCCTTTTGGAAGAATAACATTTTTCCAATTTTATATAAAAGCGTTAAAGTTTAAAAACCACTGAAAATATACTTTTCGTGTTATTATATGAATAACTGATAATTTCTTATAATATGTAAAAGTTATTGTTTGTGACATTGTAACCTATGAGGTAGATTTTTACAATACATCAATTTTATAATGAAAATAATTGTTTTATTGAATTAATTTTACTTTTACTTTTTGAGTAATATTAAAAGCTGAATTGATACCAAGAGAGCAGTGCAGTAGATCCTGTATATAGTGTCTATGTATTCACATATTTTTCACATACGCTTTTGAAAAATGCACATCTATTACTATATCACTAACATCTATTATGGTGGCTATGTTGACCAAATCTTCAAATCAATTCGGCCATGTGTTGACCAACATCATCTTTTATACAGTGCACCATGGAAATAATAAAACCATATTTAATATTGGTTATATTTTTTATTATAATATAATAGTAGTATATAGTGCAAGTATTCATTTAATCCTTCAAAACCCCTGGATTTATTTTGATACAATTTTCACTATGATTTGTCAACGTGATGTTGATAAAAATGTTCAAGGTGCTCAAACCCTCTGTCAGCTAAAATACAAGCATTAGATGGCAAACTATCTAAAAATTTGCTATGTTGAACGAAGTTCACATCCTTTGTCTTTCCTGCATATCCAGTAGAGACAAAATTTCCGAGACCATCATACAGACAATACATTGGATTTCAATTTCTAAGCAGTCTATCATACTTGTAACTTTATTATATTTATGCCTAAAAGCAATAGATAGGTACTTCTTGAGCGTATTAGTTGAAAACTTTTTAATAAAGGGTGAAAGTAAATTCATTTCATTCATTCATTTCTGGCATTGTGTTGAAACTTACATTGCTAGCTCAAGTCACCTATATATAAAAATAATCAGCGAGTTGTGCAAATGTTCTATATAATTTTATTAATAAAATATTTTGTTGCAAAAGATTGGTTTGTTTTCCAATCAAATCTATCAGAAAATAGAGTTCCTTTAGTAGACCAATATATAATTGAGGCTTACTTTTTATCTTAGACAAAATACTCAGTAGAATTACTTTTACATCTTTTTTCCAATTCCTCTTGAGAGTTAGCATCAGAAGTAGTTTTTGATTGACTAGATAGTTTGTATGAAGTGGAATTGTAATCTACCATCGAACCTGCTATTGATGGTGTGCATAACTCATCACTCTCATATTTATCTTCAAAAAAACATCAGTTTCCTTTTAGTGGCTGTAAGAATAGATACACATAGAGTACTCATTCTTCCCTGAGATAACTTAAAGGATGATGTTGCAGTAGGCACACACAGTTGTCTTGAAAGGTGACATCATGCTGTCTTCTTTTTTTATACTAGTCTGCATATTTCTACTTCTGTAGTGTGTCATCCGACGGACTTGAATTGCTTTATATTCCTGCTTTTGTACTACTTGGACTGCTTTATTGTCTCACTTCTTAATTTCAGGTGTCAAAAAATCTGATAATAATAGTAAAATATGATTAATATAATATCAATCCCAGTGATACTACTGATAATTTATTACAACTGCATAAACTACAAAATTAAAAAATTACCTAGACTACAAGGCGGTAATGTTATAACATAATTCTCATTTTGTATGGTCTCTTCATTCTCCTTAATTGTAGATATTCTTTGCCTTTTAATAAAGGCATGCTGAGGTTCACTTGAAGTGGACTCGTGTTTCTTGTTTGCTTGGTAATCAAATCTGGATGTTACACAGTTTGGTTTGATCTGAATTTGTTTAACAGAACCCATGATCTTATACTCTGTATAATTTTCCATATAATTTTCTAGCTAAAATGTAGAATAAAATATTTATGAAGCTTTCAACTCACTACATATCATAACCTATAAATACATTACAAAATATGGAATTTTGTTTGTAATATAAACATAAAGTTTTCTTTTGTTTATTTGATAGTTAATATACCATTTATAACGCATACTTATATCAAAGTGGTCTTCACAGAAATACAGTCTAGTCTTTGTAGACAATGTTTATTTATTTATTTAATGATGTTTGATCTCTTCTTGCCAGTTTCAACCAAGTGTTTCTCATTTTAATATCACTTAGCAATGGATCCACAATTTTTGTGTCGTTTTTACACTTGTATTATTGCATTCAGACACAAGACACCAATGATAAACATTTAAAACTCATTATTTTCACAAATCTTGTTACTTGGTCTTTCGCAGTTATGTTGTTTAGTTGTTTACTAATTTTAAATAATTATGTTTTTAAAAGATTAAATTTAATATCCAGATAACTTGTTTTAAGTTTATTTATTGTGATTGTGATTTTTAAATAAACCGCTTAGACGTCAAACGGACGCATGCGCAACACAAGTGTTTCTGGACGGTTATCATGCAAAATAAAAATTGTTAATTAAACAAAAAATAGACATTATATCGATAGAACAAACGTGTTTTATAAAAGAACAAACATTAATAAATATTTAAAGCCTACTAATAACGAAAAAAATTAGAAATTGGAGTAGGGGGGGCTAACTTCAAGGCATATTTTAAATATTTTTTTATAAATAAACGATTAACGAACAAACGATTGTTTATAACGAACAATCAAGAACAAACGACGAACAAACGATATGTGCAAATGAAAATTGGAAAAATAAAAAAAAAATTTTTTTGGGGGGCTAACTTCAGTGACCCGATGCGACAGTGATATTTTCCCTAGTTTCCACTTGTTCCGTTCTGGCGCCACTGTAGCCTCGCCTCCTTTATTTCATTTTGACAGTTCACATCGCATAGTGCTTGAATAGTCGATAACCCAACTATCGATACGTAAGTGAAGTGCCTATTTTATCGATAAAATTTTTGTGTAGGCTGGCAGATTCCTACAGCTAATTATTTTATATATTTACTCAGAAATAAAAACCAGGTTATATAGTTTTTTCATTTATTTATGTTTTTTTTCTTAATTTATTACATCTATATTTTACATAAGCAGTTTTGTGAATGTCTGACATTTTTAATATATACTTTTCTTCAATGCCCCCCTTTAAAATTTTATTTAAAATATTGCTCCAGTTGTGGACATGAAGTCTGATTACATATTTTAAAAATATATTTTTTAATAAATTTGTATGAGCATTCTGACACCCCAACCAGGAAAACTTAAAATTCTCTAAATTTTTTCTTAAATTTAACCCAATTCTCTTCTGGCAAGCATTTTTATTTAAATAATTGTGAATATATGAACTTGCGTCTCGATATAACATTAGGAGTTTAGAACTAGGATATACTAAATTATTATTTTTTAACAATTTGTATTCTCTATGCCGGATATAAGAATAAATATTATCCTCTGTAGAGCTACTTGTGTAAGTCTCCAAGCATGTTTTACAGTTAAAAGTTTGGGTCATTTTTCGGCAAATGTAACCTGCAGTATATGCTGAGCATTGGACTTTTATTTTTTCCAAGACTACTTCTTGTGTTATAGACCCAGAGATATAATTTTTTGGAACATGACTTTTCTGTGAAGTGGATGGTATTATGTTTTGATTTATATTGTCATTATTTTCATTATTGTCATCTTCAAATAATAAGCTCAGATCAATTAATGCATCTCCATTGTCCACTTCACAGTTAGCAAATTTGGAGTGAGGGCTCAATAAGCGTGAAAATAATAACGATTTGTATGCATAAATAAAAGTGTTAGCATCTGGATTAACGTTCCGATAATTTAGAGCCCTTACACGTCCAAAAAAATTTTCTAGTGGGTCTTGATTAACATTGCGAGGATAATAATATTTTACGGCATATTTTTCGAATAATATTTTAGTTATCCTAATAAAACTCTCCAATGTTGTGATCCAACCATCTACTGATGGTACCCGCACAAGTCGAGGTTTTCCTGATTGTAGGGCAAGTTTACTTGACATATCCTCATATTTCAATTCTTTTAATTTTTTTATGGCTTCTGTCCAAAACTGTACATGTGGGGAGTTCATTTTCACTGCTTTTCTTAATTTTCCTTTAGTTGCACCGCCAGGATAGCAGTTGACATTATCAAAAAGTTCGTCAAAGAATTCGACAACTTCTGCTGTAGTCTCCATGCTGCTGCTGCTGCCGGTGTAAAGGTGATCTAAAAATTAAATATAAAAAATTTAAAACTTAAAATATATAGTTAATCTGAAATCTAAGTAGGTATATATGGCGCTTTTTCCTCTATGTCCACAGACAAGAAAGTCGCCGTTTGAGAGCAGATAATAAGAATGAGAGATCTAAATGGAGTCATTCATAAACAATAGATATAAAGAGCACGTTCTATTTAAAAAATAATCTTAATATAATAATTATTATGTTGTATATTGTTAACTTACTGAGTGTATTTGTATATTTTAGCATGGCGGCAGTCCGAGCACTTAATACTTGAGCAGCTACACTAACTTTCATTTTCTTTATTTTATCTGGGTCAACATGATGTGCCGTTAATTTAGGTAATGTCCTGGTGTGTCCTAATTTGCTATCCAAATCATATATAAATTGGATATCTTTCCATGTTGCTGTTTTGCCCTTCCAGATTATATTTTTACTTAAAAAATTATTTCTCAACCCTTTTAAAAGATGAGGTGGGTCAAAAAAAACACTCAAACTGTATCCAGCAATGATTATTGTGCCATCTGAAAGGAAAACAGAATGGTTTAAAATTGGAAGTATGCAGAAAAAAAGGGTAAAATAATAAACCTTTATATGGCAGAAAAAAGAACAGTCCAACTATTCTAAAATAGATTGCATTTCATTAGATATATACTTAGTATTAAATGAAACACTCACCATCTTTTTCATTTTGATGACTACGTTTTTGGATGGTCATCTCTCTTAGGCTTTTTATGGCAGATCTAAATGTTGAACCTTGATCACAGACTAGTCCCAACGGTATTAATCCAGTCTGAGCCACTTGTTCCACAAGCTGTTTCAAAATATTTTGTAGTGAAGCTAATGACACAGTCCCTTCACAAAAGTAGAATGCCACTGTTTGGCGCCATGATGAACACACTCCTCTAATCATGAAGACTAGAGCATGGTCACAAAATCGCATCTTTCTATTTCCAGCTACATCAACAAACCCATTAATTTCATCAGCTTTTTCATTATATGTTAAATGTGGTGTTAATGCAATTTCATCAAAAACAATAGTGCATAATTTTTGTTGTGAATTCCAATTTCTGGTTTTGTTACTAATATATTTAAAAACTCTAGAACTAAGCCCTGGTTCTATAATGATTTTTTCAGAAAGACGATTCAATGTTCTTTTATTTGGCAAAGCAAACATATTTTCCAATAATCTATATGATTTTGGGCTTTGTTTCCACAGTACCAAGGCAGTCAACTTTTCATCTAAGGTGAATCTTCTTCCTGTTTTATATTTGCGACATTGCTTGAGCTGCATCAATAGAAATGTCTGTGCCTGTTTGCTTAGAAAGCCAAAGTTGTTAAATAATGCTGCAATATTTCCATATGAAACAGCTTGTTCAAGCCTTTGTGTGACTGTCTTACCCAAACTATTCTCAGTAACTTTTGTTACATGCTTTACAAATTTCCTTTTCTTTGAGTTTAACTTTTTCACTGCAGAATCTGTGAAAAGGAGAGAAAAGTTATTAACTTATTATAGGTTTCACATTATACCCACTATTAATCAAGTAATGATGAAAACTATTATAATTTTATTAATAAGTTAATATGTCATTAAATACACATAATACGACTTTTTTTGTATTTATGTACTAATAAAATTTACCTGTACACCTTTGTGTAATACACTTTTTTTCACGGTTAATTTTTCCTTCTACAGTTGATACCATTTTGTTTTCTGAAAAATAAAGGTATTTTTCATAAGTCGTTTTGTTTGTTTTCATTGGTCCATAATTCTAGTAAAAGTTGTAACTTAGATCTAATGCTCATAATATTTACTTGATACTTCTCAGGCATGTTTCTGAGTTTCCATGCTATTTAGTTTTATTAGGGTAAGTTATTTAAAAAGAGTTGACCAACAAATAAAATTTACTAACCTGAATGTTCACGAAGAGTAGAGAATTCTACTTCTTTGCTAAAGGAGCATGAAGGTTGGTCTGCCACATCTATAAATGGATAAAACAATTCAGATTAATAGCATATAAAGTTGACAGGGCTAAATAAAAAATAAGAAGTAATGTTTTGTAAATTTTTTCATGTTTGATAACTTAACTTTTAACTTTTTTTAACTTGATTTTTTTGATGGTTGATAATCTTACCTAATTCTTAAACAAAAGCTAGCCTTTCAATAATAACAGAACAAAGCTATCAAAATATTCCAATATTTACATTAAAACTATAGTAAAATTTACAAACTAGGATTTAACTGGTTTTGTTCTATAGCTCTGATTTAGGAGCTGTTAAAATATCACATACCTCTATGTCTTTTCACAGCAACTTCATTTAAGCATAACGGATGTCCATGAAAATCATCACCTAAGACAAAACAATATAGTAAATTATTAATAAAATCATGAATAGGCTGACTAGTAAGAAAGCATTAATTTGAACTTTTAATAAATGACAATACATTAATATTTCACAAAAATAATACAATATCAGTATCTTTTTGATTTGCATATCATACATTAACACAGAATAAGTTATTAGAGTACAACATACCTGCCCTTCCAATGATGAACAATTCATCTGTAGCATTTATATCCTCATTGGAGTTCTCTTTGTAATAATTGTGATCACTTAGAGCATTACGGACTGAAACAATATAGTATGCATAGGATTTAAAAAAATATTATCTATACAAAAGTAAAATTTCATAATTATTGTGTTACTATATATTTATGTTCATGACAGGAATATGTAAAATCAAAATCAAAAGAAAGGGATTTGAATACATTAGTATGGAGCTTATCTACAATTTACAAAATATATTATTGCAATATAGATTCAATATTATCTCGGGTCCAAATACCTATTTGTGGATTACCACAAAAAGGTATTATGACCTATTAAGTTTTCATGTATAATTGCAAGATTCGAATACCTTTATTTTGGAAAACTTAATAAGTACATGGTTGTATTTTCTTCATTGTTTACTTATGACCCATAATAAGTAATGAACAAAATATATAACATAATATATCCAATACAGCTCTAATTTTACAAAATAGGATTAGGACAAGGACTCACCAGATTCCCTGGATGATAGGGGCACGCCGTGCGCTATTTCATCATCCGTAAATAGACATGGATAAGAATACCTAAGTCTCTTGCCTTCTTCGTCAAACTGATGTTTATCAAAGTGTTTTTCACAAACACGTTTTCGTAGAAGTTGCTCTTTAGAGAGTCCGACAAGGATAGAATTAGTTGGCACCAGGAAGGACAACCACAGATTTCTTAAATGATCGTTCTTTGGGAAAGAAAAAAGCCGATGCGTCTCATTAGTTGCGCTGCAACCGCCGACACAACACTTAAATAGTCCCATAAAGAAAAATGCACACGCTTTTACAGTAGCACACTATAAAAGGTTGATGTATTGTATCAAAAAACTGAGGAGTAATTGAATATTTTGGATCTCAACTCAAGCAAAAAGCGAGGAAATTCACAAAATACCAGAACACTCAACGCTGTTTGTTGACACAATGAATAAACATTAAACCAACATTAAACGTCAAGTCCAAGTGACAACATCATGGCGGCATCTCAAGATGGCGACGTTTCAAGACACCGATCGCAGCGCCAAAACGGCGCATTTGAAAACTAGAGTGTCAGGGCCCTGACCATAACTCATGATATAAGGCAGAAGGTATTAAGGTAGGAATACACTTCACCACGCTGGTTTCGGTTTCGGTTTCGGTTTCGGCCGAAACTGAGAGCAAGGCCGAAAGTTCGGTTTCGGTTTGGGTTTCGGCTGAAAAACCTGTTTCGGTCGGACACTAATTATTTATATGTACATTTATTTTAAAAAAAAAGTATATCAGTCGGCTGTTACCTAAAACACAGGCATTACGTTGGCTACCTTAGGAACAGACGACCTTGTGTGTGTGTTAAACATAAATATATTTATACTAGTGGCCCGCCCCGACTCCGCACGGGTATTTAACTATAATTAAAAAATTATAAATTTATATTTTTTATCATCTACACCTGCGTCGATACTGGAAAATCTTTTATAATAGACGGATTGAGTTGTGAAACATGTGTCAAAATAAAATGTAATTTAAATTAAAAGCACTATGGAGTATTGATCTCAACTTCGAAGCAAATAACTTTCAACACCCTTTTAACCCCATTAATGATGAAGGATGAACTTTGATAAAATACGAAACACGTCTTCAATCAATTCTGTTAAAGAATATTTATGGAAAATTTGAAGTAGATTGGACCAAGGAATCACGTTGTCCCATAGAAACTTTCTAGTAAAATTTCATAAAACCCGTTCTTAGCTGATCTCAACTCGGTGAAAGGAATAACCCTACCAAATTTCAAGACTCTACATTTTATTTAGAAAACGTTTATATGGGAAATGAAAAGGGCTGTTTTTAGGGTTTTCCCGGCAATTATTCGAATTTTTCTCACCTTTTAAACCTTCCCTAGACCTCCACGAACATTTCAAGACCAAGATAAGATAAATCTGTTCAGCCGTTCTCGAGTTTCAGCGAGACTGAACAAACAGCAATTGATTTTTATATATATAGATTTATTTATATATATTTTCTTATATGTTACTTCTCTATTTATAACTGAATTATTAAATCAAGAAAGACAATCAATGTTTTTAGTCTATAATAATATTAATAATGTTACATATTATAATATAATGTTTCTTAGAATTTCATTAATTAATAATCACTAATTATATTTATTAATATATTGATGACCGTTAAAGTGTAGTGGTGCGAGTAGTAGCCTACGCCGCTCGCCGACGGTTACGGGTTCGATTCTTGCTTGGGATAGATATTTTGTATTTGTACAAATATTTGTTTCCGGTATGGGTGTATGTCCTTGTGGGTGTCCCCACCGTGCTTTGGAAAGCACGTAAAGCCGTCGGTCCTCTTTGCTATCATAGACAATTGATAACGATCGTTACTCGTAGTAGAGAAATTATCCGCCAACTCACAGTGGAGCAGGGTGGTGGATTATGCTCCAACCCTTCTTCTATATGGAGAAGAGGCCTTCGCTCAATAGTGGGTTGTTTACAGGCTGATACAGTACAGTACAATTTATATTTTATTAATCCTCAGATTCGAATAACTATACCCTGTACAATTTAGCTTGATATTTTTGACACATGTAAATTTTCTGTTCGACATAACTTTGCAATGACGAACATATTATTTTCAAATTTTAAATTATTTTAAAAATCGTAAAAATATTAAAAAAAATACATATAACACAAAAGTCCCTAAAGATTCAAGCGTTATCCGAAAATTTTAGGACTTTTTATTGCTTTAAAAGTAAAATTTAAATAAGAACACTGAAAATAATATACGCTTGTACAATGTTAGGTCGGTGGGTCGGATTTTTGTTTCGACCGTTGTAACATTGTACAAGCGTCTATTATTTTCAGTGTTCCTATTTAAATTTTACTTTAAAGCAATAAAAAGTTTTAAAATTTTCGTAGTTAGCTTGATTTTTTACAGACGGGCTAGTGATGGGAAACAGAAAATATCTAGTAGTCCAAAAAGTAACGTTTTTTAAATATATGTATATGTAATATATAATATATGTATGTGGTGTATTATTTGTGAAATTCTTTATTGCACTAGACATATAAAACATTGGGTAGATAAGCGACGGTGGGTCAATATTCATAATAAGTACTATATTAACTTACATTAATATTACAGGGTTATTTTTGGACCTCAAAATGAGACCCTCCATACGAAATCGACCACGTGATCGAGCAGTTTTCTATGGGAGGGTCGAATTTTTTTTCACTTTTCGTCCCATGTTTCTTTGGAAAAGTTGTTTAGTTTCATGTTCTGAACCACCTATTTAAATTTGACGGGAGGTCCAAAAATAATCCTGTATGTAAAAATTAAGGTTGAAAAATAAAATAGTTTTATCTTTAAAACAGTTTTTATTGAGGAAGAGGAGCACAGCCAAGATAATAAACACCAGAGTCGTCGGAGCTTGTGTCATCATCTCGAACTTCAATTATTATTTCGTGTTCAATAAAATTGTCGAAGTGGACGTCGCGCATCCAGTCCGATAATATTACTTCTTTGACGTGTCGTACTACATTCGCCCAGTTTTCAGCGGTCACTTGACCACAAGCTTCTTCCAATAAGCGGAGCATTTTGTTTGCGGTGAAGGGAGGAGATGTATTAGTAAGTGCTACATTTCTTGTGAATGAAATAAGTGATTGTTAAAATAATACTATTAATGAAATAGATGTTAAAGAATTTATCAAGAAAAAAGTTTTTTTTACTGACCTTTGATTTGTGCCCATATTAGCTCTATGGCATTATATTGACAATGATAGGGCGGCAATCTGATCACTGTGTGACCGCGTTGCTTTGCTGCTTCGTCCAGTAAATATACTGGCTCCCTCGGTTTGTGTGTGGCCACCAGGCCAAGCAGTTCGTACTTGAGCATTGTCATGTCGGCATTTACGCCCTTGTTTATGAGCCACTTTATTATATCAGCTTTTTTGTTTGCCATCGTCGGAGCCTTGTCAAATTGCGTGGAATGATAGGATGCATTATCCATTATTATTATATGAGGACCATCCAGGTTGTCCATCATTTTATATAACCATTTCGAAAACGTTTCGAAGTTCATCTCTTCGTGATACTCATTCGTTTTTTTGGATTTAAATGCCAGTAAACAGTTTGGCACAAAACCTTGGGCAGTACCTGCGTGGCAAATTATCAGTCTCTCCCCTTTTCCTTCTGGTACTTTTGTAGACGATTGGGCAGTACCATCGTTCCATGTTTTTTTAACAGTGTGATTGGCATTCAACCAAGTTTCATCTAAAAATACAACTTTTTCCCAATCGGTAATATTTTTGACTTTTCTTAAGAAATCAACTTGTTTGAGGGCAATGTCATTCCTTTCCATAAGAATCCTGCGGTTGTTGGATTTTTGGTAAGGAAATCCAATTCTACGCAGTAGTTTTGACAGCGAGGTTCGACCGCCGTCATATAAATGAACTTCTCTTAGTGTCACCAGCAACTTGTCAAGTGTGGGCAATTCTTTTCTTGAATAATAACCATAAATGTGGTTCCGTATAGCCGCACATTGAAAATCGTCAAGATTGACGATAGGTTGGATACGCCTACGTTTTTTATTAGGAGACGACAGTTTATTCTTCTCGATACCTTTTTTACCATATTTTTCCGTAGAGATTCGTGTCACAGTAGCTAATGCAATCAGCAAAGCGTCAGCTACACGTTGCCGCACTTGAGACAATGGCAATAATGGTCCCCCATTTTGTGACTCACGCTCAAAATAATCGCGTAAGCGAATTACAAACTCACGCATTTCACTGTTGAGTACAGTTTTTTTCGCCCTTTTAGGTATGTTTAACAAAAGTTCAAAACAAAAACTTAAATTCAACAATAATAATGTTACGGGCAGGTAGTCTTGCTTCCTCTTAACTTCTTCCTTTATAAATAAATAAATAAATAAAATAAATATTAACCAACAATCACACCACGTTAACCTAGCCCCGTGTTAAGTTCGTAAGAACTTGTGTTACAGGTACTAGGAACGGAAATAAATTTAAGATATAAATACATATATACATAAATACACATCCATGACCCGGTGCAGACATCTATATTCGTCATACAAATTATCTGCACCTGGCGGGATTCGAACCCGCGACCGCTGCGTAAAGTGTCCAGTTGCCTGACCACTCGACCAGCCGGCCGTCGTCTTTAACCTCTTCTTTCCTCTTGACTTTACTCCACACTACTGACCCCGAGTGTTCCCGACGTTCGGCTTATATGGCCAGTCGATGGAACAATGGAACTCGTAGTTCAAATTAGAATTCAATTTTTTTTAATCTTATTTTTCTAAAAAGAGTTATACCAGCTAAAGAGATCCCAACCACTAGCCAAAGAAACCCCAATCAAAAGGACCCCCGTTCGTAACAATAACTTAAAAATGATCTTTAATAATGATTTTTTGTAATCGATATTTATTAAATGTTTTTATAATTTTTAAAATCATTAAATTAAGAAAATAATATGTTCGTCATTGCAAAGTTATGTCAATCAAAAAAATTTACATCTGTCAAAAAGATCAAGCTAAATTGTACAAGTTATAAACGAAAAACGAAGGAAAAAATTTCAAAATGGCGGAATGCGGTCGGAACTAGGGGTGTGCGATAATTATCGATAATTCGTAACTACTCGATAATTTTTCATTCGATAATTATCGATAAGTGTTATTCGATAATTTTGATTCGATAATTATCGATAATTATTAATTCGATAATTATTGATAATTATCGATAAGTTTTCATTCGATAATTATCGATAATTTTTTGCGATCCGATAATTATCGATAATGTTTTCCGATCCGATAATTATCGATATTTTTGTGTGATCCGATAAATATCGGATCGGATCCGGACGGCGGATGACTTTTTTTATTTTTTTAGGTATTGGGATAGGGAACGGAGGATTATGTCAACACCGGATGGCGGATGACCTTTTTTTTTTTTTAGGTATTCTGATAGGGAACGGAGGATTATGTCAACACCGGACGGCGGATGAGGTTTTTTTTTTTTTTTAGGTATTCTGATAGGGAACGGCGGATTATGTCAATACCGGACGGCGGATGACCTTTTTTTTTTTTTTAGGTATTCTGATAGGGAACGGAGGAATATGTCAACACGGGACGCCGGATGACCTTTTTTTTTTTTTTTTTTTTTTTTTCGTCCTCCGAAAATTGTACCGATAATTATCGATAACTTTCGTGAACTATCGATAATTTTTATCCGATAATTATCGATAACTTTCGCCACTTTCGATAATTTTTTATCCGATAATTATCGATAACTGTTCATTCGATAATTATCGATAACTATCGATAACTCAATACGATAATTATCGATAACAAAATTATCGATAATTTTTTCCGATGAACACCCCTAGTCGGAACTGTCTTACAATCAACACTCAATGTACTCTGTGCTTACAATTATTGACTATGACATACAGGGCTGTTTAGCAATTTAGCATATTCTGACAAGTAGTTATTTATTTCATACTGAGTTTTTCTCTTGCCCTGTAAAATTAAGATGATATTACTATGGTTGTTTTTCCAAATGACCCTTCAATTGCTTAGTTACTTGGTTAATAATTATTATGAAACTAAGTAAATAAATAATAAATAGAATCAATAGCATAATAATAACACGACATTATTTACAAAAAAATAACTCACCCAGATCTAGTATTATTTGTTGAGCGCAAAGTTGCACTGATCAGTAGCGTGCATTTCATATAGGCAGAAAGGCACTGCCTACCCTGGCATGTTACTAAAATTATATATAAAACATGAACATTACATATTTTTGAAAAAGACATAAACCATAATTCAATTTAAATCCGCTTCAAAAAACCCACCATCATATATGCGATATCAGCGCTTCGCGCGAATCGACGACCGCGACGGGCCTTTTATAAAACTTTGCCTTAAATCGCATACAAAATGTTAGCATTGACAGAACGACATTATTATAATCCTACAATTTTATAATGTCGCGCGTCATATGGAATACGAACAAAGTATTGTGTTTTTAACATTGGTCGGTTTAACAATCCAGCAGGCAGTGCCTAAATAACCTGTCAAATCAAATTGTCTTGAATTCGATACCGTTTGTACCAATAATTATGATTTTTGACACGGTCGCATAATCGCATCCGCCGTCCAATCCGAACTCCGAATCATTCCATGACAGATGTTATTGCAATTCACTTTGAATTTTTAGTTTGTGGTATACGAAAATATTAATATATTTATTATATTAGTGATGGACTAGTTTACTTGTGAAATATGTAACGGAGATGTGTGTTTGATGAAAGTAAATAAACTAAATAGTGCATCCAAATTCAACACGTTCGATTTTACAGATTATTACGTATTTAAAAAAAGATAGGCGTATCGATTTAACATATTATAAATAACAATGATGTTATAATTTTTCATTTATTAATAAATAAACAAGTACTTTAATTAAGCATACAATTTCGTAACTAATTAATAGAAATTCCTTGATAGTGTTATTAATGATTTCGTATGTTTGACCAAACGAAATTATCAGAGTGCCGGCCTTATGTGGCCACTATGTCTAACCAGTAACTGATTTGTTTGATAAGTATCAGTTGGTACTTGGTTGCTGTATATATAAGTGGCTCATGCTTATAAAAGATTTGGCACGACTTGTATCACATGCCGAGAAAAGCCGGATCAATCAATAAGCATGGTATGTATAGTTAAATGTATTTTGTCCTGCTGTATGTGTATGCCTGCGTTATTAGTATAAATGAACTTACACAGTGTCTAATAATTTACTTGTCTGTTCTTGAAATTATCTAAAAGCCTCTATTCCCAATAAAATTGAAATATTAGGAAAAATATGTAAGATTAAAGATTAAAAAAAAAAGTTAAAGAAATAAACTACTATATATGAATATAAAATATTAGAACAACCATTTATAATATAACAAAAATGTCGATAATTCTGTGTCGATTTAGAAAATTTACAAATTGTACATTTGTAACTCTCAAAATCAGATTGATTACTTAAAAACACATATCAAACACCATAAACAAGATATGTATAATAACTTTCTAGTCCATAATAATACATTTTTATTTTTGCACTTATAAAGCTAAAAACTACTTCGACTAACTTTTTTTTCCGACTAACTTTGCTGGTAAATTATTCTATATAGAATAAATAAATTGAAATCATCATTTCTTTCCATCAGTTTTTGCTTTATATCAAAGTTTTTGAGATATTATAAGTATATATAATTTTAAATATGGTAATAATAATTTGATTAATTTTTTTAAAGTTATTTATTTATTGCAGTATGATATAACATGACATAAAGTAATTAAATTCAGTACATATATTAAAAGCAATCATTTGTTTAAAATTTATTGAGTTTGGAATTATTTGTATCATCAATCTTATTTGAATAAAGAGATTAATATAATTCTATATTTTTAAAAATTAGGTTTTGAATATTATACTTTAAATATATATTTGTATTTTGTATCAACAAAATACAAATATATATTTAACTATACAGACAACTTTTATTATTTTGGAAATAGATGATAACATTAAAAACTTTTTCTAAACAATAAAAGAATTTCAAATACAAAAAAAAAAAAACAATAATATTAAATAACTAGCTGGAAGCAAAAATTCTAAAAACTATATTTTTAGGTTCGGTATTGATTGTAGATCACACCCCAACTAGTCTTTTAAAAAAATATCCAATGTATAGTTTTGACTTTCCTACCATTTTATTATATGTATAGATCATATTTCAGAGAAACAAAAAAATTTAACAATTTAAAAATTGTATGTATTTTTATACTTTTTTTTTCTGTGAATTAAAAATGTTTAATCTTTTTTGATTTAAATGTAGGTATAGCATAATTACTTAAATTGGAATGATGTGATGTTCTTTAGGTTCATATTTTTTTTGACTGCCTACCCTGTCTTAAAACTTTATGCACGCCACTGGCACTGATTCAGACATTATAAAAATATTATCGAATATTTTTTCTGATGCAAACTTCACAATATTCTCTACCAGTCAAAGGTTGATCGTCTGTTTTTGGTGATTATTCAATCAATGGCCAAAGATTCAAGATATTATTTTATTTCGCTAATGCCACGTCAAATCTTATCAAAGTGTAGGCTATAGAGATGGGTGATAAATAACTTCACGGTGAAAATAACGTTGTTATCTGCCGTCTAAAAGTATCACTGTGATCTGCCACGAAATATCTACGTTCCAATGTAACATAGGTCGTTCCTTCGTTACAACCGCCGCGATCGGGATTCGGCACTCGGGAGTAACGAGTAACTAGTCAGTCGTTCCAGCGGCTTGGCACTTACTGAAAATTGCACTAAGAGATACGATTCATATACGATAAATAATACTCCAATATTACCAACCTAATCTGTCGAGGAAGAAATAATTTCCGTAAAACGGGGTGAATAGGTACGAATACTATATTGGTAAAATAATTTATACAAATTTGGAAGTTCTTATATAATTAGCCTTGAATGGTCTTGAATATAATTATAACTTAAATAAATTCTACGTGTTATTTAAGCAAAAGTATTTGAATTTCAAAGTTATAAAAAATTCTTTAATGTTGTTATGTTGTTATTTCAATCAGTGATACCACGATTACCATTTGATTTAAATTTAAATTTTTATGTTTGTTGTTGTGGTGAACGGTATTATTAGGTATTTTATAAGAAAGTAGAAGGGGTAAAAAGTGACAAGCCGCTGGTCGTTCCTTCGTTACAATCACGCTGTGCGTGACCGCCGCGATCGGGATTCTTCGGCACTCGGGAGTAACGAGTAAGTACTGTAGCGACTAGCGGCCGACCGGAACCGAAGTTCATCGAATGGTGACGGAACATGACGAGCCGCGAGCGGTGCGGGGCAGCGCGCAGGACGTCACTCAGAAATTTATTGGTGTTCGTTATATTAGATAGCGGATAAAATAACCTGATATTATAAATAAAATAAAAAATATATATGTACTTTTATTTATTATAGCCGGCAAGCGTTATATTATGTTAAAAGAATATTTTATTACGTTACAACTCAAATGTACACAGAGCCCGCCCCGTCCCGCTGAAGGTCAATCTCATCTAGCCGTATAATATATTAATTGTCCCATGTGAAAATGTATTCTATTATAACGGAATAAGAACAATATTCCTTTCAATGTCCAGAACTAATATTTTGAAAACGAATATTTTTAGCATTATTTTTATTCGTATTATAATAAACGTTATCTTATATCTTTAAACGAGCAATTCTTGTATATATATAATCGGAATCTCGGAAAAGGCTCCAACGATTTTCATGAAATTAGTGTGCAGGGGGTTTCGGGGGTGATAAATCATAGAAAATGTCGTTTTATCCCTTTTTTTACGCAATTAAAAAATATCATTAGAATACGAAGGTAAATTTCGCTGTCATTGACAAGCTTCTAATAGCTCGGATGGGAATCAGGCGGATTGGAAATCAGAAAACCTGGTTTCGAATTCAGGTGTTTACTGACCATTTTTTTTTCTTTTGAATTAAGAGCTTTTTTTACTTTTTATTTAAATAACCAATTCCTATTATTTTACTATTATGTCGGTAAGATCGAAAATATTATTTAGGTATGTTTCATCAGTATGTAATGTATCTAAATATTATTTAACCGAGCAAAGCTCGGTCATCCAGGTACTAATATATTATTTCGTTAAATAATCATTCACAACGGACAACTAATTTGAATACGCATGATGTTTTTGAATGTCGTGAGTTTGTTTACAAATTTATGATTGCAGTGTTGAGTTGTAATCATAGAAATACTTATTTCATATACATATCTGTGGTTGTAATCGAATTAAACATTCTGTTTAATAAACATAGCTTAACTTTTGTTTTTAAAAAATTGTAAATATAATTTACTACACTTTGATCTTAGCCAAAAGGCCGAGAAGCGATAAATAAATTAGTTTTTAATAATTTAGTTTTAGTTTAATGTCAATTATAGTTAGTTTAATTTTGCAATTAGTCTAGTTAATTAAAATTCCACGAAAAAGACTTCTTTACTAAAACGGTACGAGATAGCGAAAAAATGATAAAAATCAAATAATGGTCAAAGAATGTTTGTGGTCGTCGATAGTCACCAAAAGGCTTTGAATGTTCGTTTGCCCTCCTATACTATAAAAAAATTGCCTTCAAATTGTCTCTGCTACTTATGAATATTACCAAAACCATGAAATTTTTATTGATAAAACTCAAGTTACCCGAAGCCAAGCGAGGCCGAGGGCGAGCCGCTAGTATGTAACGTTTAACAGCGCGCATCAAAACGAGTCGTTCTACGAACGAAAGTAATATAATATGCAATAATAATATTATACTAATATATTATAACGTAAAAAATAATAGGCGTTTTAAAAGTAGCGTATCATTATAACGTATTATGAATATATAGCCAATACTTAATAGCCATTGGGAACACTACTCGGAATTGTTCGACTCAAGTTCCCGTAGTGTTTAATGTTTATATTATTTGACTCAAGGGCCTGCCGTACAGGCCTAAATCGTAATTTGTATTAGAAATTAGTAGAAACGACGGATTAAAAAATCTTAGCACGCAGCGAGACCAATAATTGGTCGGACTTATTTATAAGAAAGTAGAAACGTCACTTTTCTCAATAAATAAGTATTAGGTATGATGAATGATAATTAATAGTTTGTATGTTATAATATGGAAAACAAATGTAAAGATTGTTTGTAAGTTCTATGTTCCATAATCATCATTATCATCATGTCATCACTAAAAGTAAAAAATATTTTTATATATTTTTTTGAAATATTTTACCTAATCCTTACCTAACACTGTATTATTAAAATATGCAGAACTTAATTTTGTTTGGAATATATATTACAAGTAGCGTGTACTATAGGTACTGTCTCCGGGGTCCTCAAAACAAACTAATTTACTTTAGGGTATCATATGAAAATCAATTAGATATATTAAAATAGTTTCTTTAATATGCAGTTACTATTATAAATGAAATTAGCTATCTCGTCATAAATAATTGAGTTATTATATATACTGGTACCTATTTACAGTCTATATTATTCATTGTTCTATAAATCATCTAGCCCTTGAAAAAGACTTATTTATAAAAAAGTAGAAACGTCTCTTTTTTCTCAATAAATAAGTATTAGGTATTATTAATGATAATTAATATTTTGTATGTTATATATATATATGTCTCTATATTCTATGTTTCATAATCATCATTATCATCATGTCATCACTAAAAGTATAAAATGTTTTTAATATTTTTTTATATTTTACCTAATCTCTAGCTTACACTGTATTATTAAAATATGCAGAAGTGAATTTTGTTTGGAATATATTATATCACAAGTATCCTCAAAACACTAATTTACATTAGAGTATCATACTAAAATCAATTAGGTACATTTTAACAGTTTCGTTAATATGCAGTTACTATTGAAAATTGAATTTAACAACAGACATAATTGATAACAGTGACTAAGAAGAAGCCTGTTATTTTAATCGTGTATAGTGTATACTAGTGTGAACTGTGATCGATGCGACCTAATACGCACGAAACCGTATACCGATTACCGCGATGTAAGTGATCGACGTGACAAAGTCACGATTATTTTTCACAGTGATATCTTTGGAACTGGAACGACAGTCACGGTGATATAAAAATAACGACTTTCCCCATGTCTAGTAGGCTATTTACACGTTTCGGTTATTACCCGTTAGGGGTGTGCGATAATTATCGATAATTCGTAACTACTCGATAATTTTTCATTCGATAATTATCGATAACTATTGATAACACGATACGATAATTATTGATAAGTCTAAAAATCTCTAAAAATAAGAGTAAAAATAAAAATTGAGACAAAATAGACACAGATATGTCGACTTATTATTTGAATTATCATGTAATTTTTTTCTGTTCAACTTGTATAGAGATGTAAATAAAATAATAAACGGTACCAAGATTTAGACGATGTTGATGTCATAAAAATGGATGCGTTTATTTTTAATTTATTTTAAAAAAAAAACGTCACATCCATTAACTGTTTTTTTTCCAAGTAAGCTAAAATTCATTGTCTCCCAAGTAATTTCCAAAAGCCAAATCAATTTATTCAAAATATGATTGTCTCTATTTCATCTCTTATTTTTCAGGTTTAACTGAAGGGCAATTAGAATCGACGTAAAAGTAATTTTTTAGCATTTATTACATTTTCAGAAACGTTTTGGTTAAAGAGATACGATCATTAATTTAAAGTTGCAATGACATTTAAATTATTTATTTTTCCTGAGAAAACTATAAGAAGGAAAATTCGAAATCGTAGGTGGAATTAAAGGGCAGATCAATGTCTATAGCTGGGTATTTTTTATTAACAAATTATTAATAAATAATACAAAATAATAAAACTTTCACGAATCGCGGGGAGAATAGGAATAAAGCTGGAAGTTTCACTCTTTTGTCTCTATTTCATCTCTTATTTTTCAGGTTTAACTGAAGGGCAAATAGAATCGACGTAAAAGCAATTTTTTAGCATTTCTTAGATTTTCAGAAACGTTTTGGTTAAAGAGATACGATTATTCAAAGACGGAATAACATTTAAATTATTTATTTATTTTTCCTGAGAAAACTAGAAGAGGGCAAATTCAAAATCATAGGAAGAGTTAAAGGACAGGTCAATGTCTATAGGTTGGGATATTTTATAAATAAAATATTAATAAACAATACAAAATTATAAAACTTTCACCAATCGCGGGGTGAATAGGAACAAAACTGAAGGTTAATCATTAATTTGTCTCTACCTTATCTCTTATTTTTCAGGTTTAACTGAAGGGCAAATTGAATCGACATAAGGGCAATTTTTTGCGTTTATAAAATTTTCAGAAACGTTTTGCTTAAAGAGACACGACTATTTAAATTTCGGATTAAAATTAAAAATATTCATTTATTTTTCCTGAGTAAACTAGAAGAGGGCAAATTCAAAAGCTTACGTAGAATGAAAGAGCAATTCAATATCTATAGCCTAGTATTTTTTTTATTAACGAATTATTATATCGCTTATTTGGAGCGACGACACATTTGCAAAAATACGCGAAAATGATTTATTAATTCCAAAATACTATGCATAAACATCTGCGTTGCTAGTGAAAATGCCACAATATCCAGCTATAATAAAACAATTTTAAAATAATAATTAGCCGTAATAATGCTTCAGAATCTTCTTTTGAACTATGAAATAACTTTTATTCTGTGTAAAGTTAACTAATTTGCATTTGTGTCTACTGTGGCTCCAAATGAGCTATATATGCAGGCTGGAACGGTGGGGGTGATTATAATACACTCATCTGTGTCTTTTATTCCTGGCAATAATTTTTTCTTACTACTGACAACACTTTTCCACCACTTCAATTTTTTCACCTAACCTTAAATTTTAATTCAAATTAAATATAAAAATATAAAAACGATCGAACAAATAATTTAACTAATCGAACAAATTATAAAAAAAATAAAAGCTATCGATTAAAAAATAAAAAAGTTGGATTTGGGTTATGTTGCGCCAACTTAAGAAAAATATTTATTTAATTTTTTATAAATAAACAATAGTCGAACAAAAAAGAATTTTTGACGAACAATTATGAACAAACGACGAACAAACGATTAGATTTAAAAAAAAAATTGCAAAAACTAATTTCTTGTCGCCAAGTTCAAGCAGGTTTGATATTTGGTACTCTTTGCATTGACATTGACAAAACAAGCTAATTAATGCAAAAGTTTATACTGGTTTATACTACGGCCTAGGGATGTTCATCGGAAAATTATCGATAATTATCGTATTGTGTTATCGATAATTGTCGAATGAACAGTTATCGATAATTATTGGAAGAAAATTATCGATAGTTGGCGACAGTTATCGATAATTATCGAATGCAAATAATCGATAATTATCGGGCGATTCGATAATTATCGGATACATTTGATAAATATCGGACGGGCTCCAGAATTATCGAGTAAAAGATGACAAGTATCGATAATTGTATTGTCAGTGACCAAGAAAAAAAAGTTCATCTGCCAGTCAGTACCGACATTTACCCCCCGTAGCCTATCCGAATACCTAAAAAAAATGTCATCCGACATCCAGTTTCGACATTTACCTCAGTATGCTGGTGTGGCACTTCTCAAACATATATATGTTGCTTGGGAGGGGTCACAAACTGCTATTGGTGTATTTTGTGACTTATCAAAAGCATTTGATTACGTGGACCACGAGATTTCATTAAGTAATCTAGAATATTACGGTGTTAATGGTAAAGCTCTCGATCTTATTGCTTCATATCTATCTAATAGAATTCAACGCGTAACAATAAACGGAACGAAGTCTTATGGATCTGTGCTAAAAACGGGCGTTCCACAAGGATCGATTCTAGGTCCTTTTCTTTTTTTAATATATATAAATGATCTGCCATTTTATGTTAAGGATATTTGTGATATAGTACTGTTTTCAGATGACACATCGCTTATATTTAAAGTTAATACGAAAAAAGTAAATTATGAAGACATGAACAGTTCTTTGTCTTGAATTCAGGATTGGTTTAAAACAAACGACCAAGTATCATTTCCGCGCATGTAGTCTGTGGAATGCATAGATAGAAAAGTGATGAAATTAATTTGAAGAGGACCCGCGAACGTACCCAATGCTACAGATATTGAGACTGTATATATTTTGCAAAAAAGGGCTATTCGCGGCATTTACGATCTTGGAGCTCAAGTCTCCCTACGGGATGTTTTTCCAAAGGTAGACATATTAACAATTGCGTCGCAATATATTTATAACAATATTATATATTTTCACCAGAATATTCATTGTTTTGAAATAAATAGTATTATAGTCGTCAAAATATAATAGGCCCGTTTTGACAGTTGTCATCGCGACGCAATTAGTAATGTAACCATATGACTCGGTACTCGATACTCACGAAAAATCGATTCAAGTTTGTATAAGTATTTGATCGATTTGATTATATATTGTAAAGTGAATTGGATTAAAGTTCTGATTAGAAAATTTAACTTAAACTAATATTGTAGGTATTTTGAAATGATACAATGATATGAAAGGTCAATTTGTCTTTAATTTAATATTTTTAGTGAATTTTTATTGAATCAATTTCTTCTGATGATGAACTAAAATCGTCAGTTGAGCTATCGTCGAGCTTGAGTCTATTTAGAGTGAGAGTCTATTATGAGTTATTTTTCGAGTTTTTTTTATAACTTTTGCTCAGTCTTCTTTAGTTATTTTGGCACAAGCTTCTTTTAACAATGTCATCATTTTATTAGTGGAGATTGGCGGCTTTGTATTGTGGCGTGCTGCGTATCTTTTGATTTGAGCCCAGATCGTGTCAATAGCATGATGTACTGACAATGGCACGGCGGCGTTCTTATCACTTTGTGTCCATGGTGAAGTGCCAATTCATCAATTTTATATTTTAGTTTCGCAGGTTTATTTTCTTTTCCCAGTGCCAGCAATTCAGCTTTCAACAATCTCATATCAGTTTCAATGCCTTGTCTTTGTAACCATGCCACTAAATCAGCCTTTTTGTTTGCTTGAGTAGGTGCTTTCTATTTGAACTGAATGGTAAGATGCATTGTCCATTATGATTATGCACTGTTCAAGGAGGTTTGTTAACAAGTTAGTAAACCACTCTGTGAATTTATTTGCATCCATTTCTTCGTGATATTATTTTGTACTTTTCGATTCACAAAACCCCCCCGGCTGTCCCGTTTTTTCCATTGGCGCTTTTGAGCAAGATGCCTTGGTATCGTCCGTCCGCGACTGCAGCGGGGTATGATTCGAGTTCAGCCGAGTCTCATCGATAAGTATGACCTTGTCCTAATTTGTGATTTTGGTCATCTCCCTCAAGAATGATACTCTGTGCAAAATTAAATCATATCATTCCATCATAATTTTCCTCGTGTCGATTTTCTTGTATTTGAATCCAATATACTTCATAATCGTTATTAAAGACGTGGAACTTCCACCAAACATGCCACCCTCTCGTAGTGATATGAGCAATTTACTTCCAGTTGGGTATACATTTCTTATGTAATAAGCATACACGTGGTTTCAAATAGCGTCTGCATCAAATGTATCAATACCTGTTACAGGCTTGCTTTTATTCCTCTTTTAAACGTACGCTTAGTAACACATTTTCAGTACCTGAAGGTCCATACTTTTCTTTCAAGGTGGTTCGAATAGTTTTCTTGCCGATTCCTAGTGCTTATACGACGCGATCCTGTACTTGCGTTACGGGCAACAAAGTCAACTGATTCGCGTTCGAAGTATTCAGTTAACTTCACAACCAATTCGCGTCTCTGGCTGTTGATTGTACGTCCTCTTTTCAACATGTTCAAACAGAGAACGTACGATATAACAACAAATACCAAAATCGAGCTCAAATCAATTTGTTTAAATCAATGTTCAAAATACAAGAGCCAAGGTCAACGTGATAGTAAACAGAAATAATCCAAAAGAATCCAGAAATATCAAACATAAACGAGCGCATAGTCAAAATCACAAGATGGCGAACTAACAAATTTTATAGAAATCAGTTTCACCAATTTAAAATTTTATTTACAGCTTTAAGAGCCAAGCTCATGCTTTTCAGTAAAGATCACTACACAATATTTAATTACTATTAAAATCGAATGAATCTCAGTAATTAATTTGTAACAACACTAGTATTTAAAAAGATAAAGACTTAGAACGTAACTGTTTTTGAGACGTTTCGTAAAACTTAGAAATTGCATGCTACTATAAAGTAAACTTGAAAAGAATACTCGCAATATATTCTATCATAATATTTATCGCGCCAAAAAAATTTATGTATTTTTTAAAAACACTTTATGTAATTAACTATTCTTTTATTGTTTCTTTCAGTTTCGTTGCAAGTTACATTCTAAGGTCTTTCTCAAATGTCAAAACGGGCCTATTATATTTTGACGACTATAATCGCAATGTAAACACAAGAAGGAATAACAAAATTGTAACTCCAAGTTTCCAACTACGCAAAGTAAACGCCTCCTTTCTGGGTTATGGTATTCGCATGTATAATAAAATCCCACAAACAATTTTGGAATTGTCTCAACATAAATTTAAAGATTAAAAAAAAAATAGATGAAGCGTATTATTCGGTGCAGGATTACTTAGTCGATAAAGATGTGTGGACTTAGTGGCGCTGTATTTCATGCAAGATATTACTAAATTTGTACTAAAACACAGTTAATATATTATTTTTAAAAGAGTAACTGCGGAGTTTCTTGCCGATTCTTCTCTGCAGAATCTACATCCCGAATCGGTGGTAGCTTTACTATTACAAAATAATAATCAATTCAAAGTGTTTATTTGTAAAATGACGATTCGAAGGTGCTCATGGGGCCTATTTAAATAAAGTTGTTTTTGATTTTGATTTTGATTTTGTCCCTATTCGAATACCTAAAAAAAAGGTCGTCGCTTCTCATCCTCAAACTTTATTACTCAATAATAATCGGCTAACACATACCTATAATTATCGAATCACAATTATCGATACTTATCGGATCCAAAAACGGATGAAAATTTATCGATAATTATCGAATTAAAAATTATCGATAATTATCGGATACAATTATCGAATGACACTTATCGATAATTATCGAATGAAAAATTAACGATTAGTTACGAATTATCGATAAATATCGCACACCCCTAGTTTATACTGGTTTAATGTAGGGGTGTTCATGGGAAAAAATTATCGATAAATTTATTATCGATAATTATCGTATTGTGTTATCGATAGTTATCGATAATTATCGAATGAACACTTATCGATAATTATCGGATAAAAACTTATCGATAGTCGCGGACAGTTATCGATAATTATCGGATAAAAATTATCGATAGTTATCGATAAATATCGGTTCAATATTCGGACAACGAAAAAAAAAAAAAATTTCATCCGGTCTTCAAGTGTGGACATTATCCTCCGTACCCTATCCGAATACCTAAAAAAAAAAAGGTCATCCTCCGTCCAATATCGACATTATCCTCCGTACCTTATCCGAATACCTAAAAAAATTTATATATACCATATTTATCGGATCCAAAAACACTTATCGAATACCACAATATCATCGATAATTATCGGCTGGCACAAAATTATCGATAATTATCGGATTGCAAAAAATTATCGATAATTATCGAATGAAAACTTATCGATAGTTATCGATAATTATCGAATGAAAAATTATCGATAATTATCGAATCAAAATTATCGAACAACACTTATCGATAATTATCGATAATTATCGAATGAAAAATTATCGAGTAGTTACGAATTATCGATAATTATCGCACACCCCTAGTTTAATGTTTATTTATAGTTTTACACCATAGAATTTTTATAAATACCAGTTGGCAGTTTTAAATTTATACTTTATTTCAATTTTGATGATGAAGTTGTTTGTTATTGATTTGAATAAATAGATTTGGCATATTCCTGAAACTACACAACTTCTAACTCGCTTCCTTGACTTCGATACCAGCAAATACCAGTTGATACCAGTCACAAAAACAGACGATCACTCTTTGTCTGTCAGAGAATATCGGAGAATATTGTATAGTTTACATTAGAGAAATTATTCGATAATATTTTTATAATGTCTACATTAATTAATCCTTATGTTCCACCTGAACCATGTTTTGACCAACTTTGGATTGAACAAATAATACTTGATCTGGGTGAGTAATTTTTTATGTAAGTGTCGTATTATTATTATTATTATGCTATAATATAATATTTATACCTAACCACCCAATTATAAGACGACAAACAAATATTATTATAGACTAAAAACATGTCTTGATTTTAATAATAATTTACTTATATTATATGAAAACATGAAGTTGAAGTCCTCTTATATACGCATAATGTTGACGTTCTTTTGGTCTCGGAAACACACTTTACAACTACTAGCAGTGTCAACATACAAAATTATAACATTTATGCCACCAATCATCCAGATGGAACTGCGCATGCGGGTGCTGCAGTCATAGTGAGATCTAGCATTAAATACCATGAGCTACCACAATTCAGAAAACCACATATACAAGCTGCTAGCATCGGCATTGAGGATAGAAATGGCCCGTTTAACATTACTGCTATATACTGTCCTCCGAAACACGGAATAACCGAAGAGCAATATGACGAGTTATTCGACTCATTGGGACCACTGTTCGTCGTCGGTGGGGACTGGAACGCCAAGAATGTCCATTGGGGGTCTAGACTTACTTGTAAGTAAGGGTCGACAACTTAAGAAAAGTATAGATAAAAACCATCTGGATACAATTTCAACAGCGGAGCCCACCAACTGGCCCAGTGATCAAAATAGACTACCTGACGTCATTGATTTCTTTGTGGTAAAGGATCTGTCTAGATTTTTCTATAATATATATACATGTCTGGATGCTGAATCAAACCACGTTCCAGTCGTACTGATAATTGGTACCACTGTCGTTAGCACAAGGAAAACAGTCAATCTATACAATAGCCGTACAGACTGGACCTCGTTTCGAGAACTAGTGAACTGTAAGCTGGATCCAAAAGTTTCCTTGAAAACAGAGAATGATGTTGATGTAGCTACAAAAATATTCACCACAACTGTCCAGGAATGCTGCTGGCTTTGTACGCCGGAAATTACTGAACGTCCATCTCAATGCAAAGTCTACTCTGAAGAAGTAAGGGTAAAAATAAAGGAGAAAAGGAGGCTACGGCGTGTTTGGCATACAAGCAGACGAACAAGTGACAAAAAAGCTCTTAACAAAGCAATCAGAGAGTTGAAGGTCCTAATAGCAGAGGCCAATGATGTTAGTTTGCAAACACATATAGAAAATCTCACAGCTACCAAAGCCACTAACTATTCGCTGTGGAAAGCTTGTAAAAACTTTAATAGACCGTTGTACCATAAACCTCCTTTGCGGAAACAGGATGGAGGTTGGGCTAGGACTGCACAAAGCAAAGCAGAAACCTTTGCGAAACATCTAAGCGAAGTTTTTAAGCCGAATAAAAGGGGATCTGACGCAGACGAGTCGGACATTGATTATATTCTTAGTCAGGATTTCCAACTTGATCGCCATCTAAAGTTGGTTACGCCGGGAGAGATAGTCCGGCAAATTAAATGTCTAGCCAACAAGAAGGCTCCAGGATACGACCTTATCGATAAGAGGATCCTTGAAGAACTACCACGTAAAGGAATAGTCTACCTTACCATGCTGTTTAACGCCATCATGAGAGTGGGACACTTCCCGGAACTCTGGAAAGTCTCCCTGGTTACAATGATTCTTAAACCCGGCAAGCCTGCCCACGAAGTCACTTCCTACAGGCCCATTAGTTTATTGCCAATTGTGTCAAAGCTCTTTGAACGATGTTTTCTACAAAGACTTAGTAAGGTCCTATTGCAAAATCGTATCGTCCCTGACCACCAGTTCGGATTCCGGACAGAATACTCAACGGTGGAACAGGTCCATAGAGTATGTAGAAAAATAAGATCCTCATTTGAGAAGAAGGAATACTGTTCGGCCGTGTTTTTGGATATTCAACAGGCCTTTGATAGAGTTTGGCACAAGGGTTTGCTCTGTAAAATAAAATCATTGTTGCCTCATCCTTTCTTTAGCGTACTTAAGTTATACATTTCAGACAGGATATTTCAGGTGAAGGAAAACGACGCAACATCCAAATTCTACGACATATCTGCAGGCGTACCACAAGGATCCGTCCTGGGACCAGTTTTGTACACGATATACACGTCGGATTTACCACAGAACTCTGACGTTACTGTCGCAACCTTTGCGGACGATACAGCAATATTGGCGTCGAGTGAAAGTCCAATTGAATCGTCATCTATGCTCCAGAGATCTCTTAAAAAGATAGAAGAATGGTTAGTCAGATGGAGAATGTCTGCTAGCACCACCAAATCCATACAGGTCACTTTTACGCTTCGCAAGGAGAACTGTCCACCGGTCACCTTGAATGGCACTCAGCTCCCACAGCATGACACTGCCAGATATCTGGGCATGTATCTTGACCGAAGGCTCACCTGGAGAAATCACATACTAACGAAAAGGAATGCAATCAACCTAAAGTTTAAGGATCTCCATTGGCTTGTGGGTCGAAACTCGAGGCTGAGCATCGACAACAAGCTGCTCATCTACAAAACTGTTCTAAAGCCGATTTGGACCTACGGCATACAATTGTGGGGAGCAGCAAGTGCATCTAACTTGATGGTACTGCAAAGAGTGCAAAATGGCATACTACGGCAAATGTAGAACGCGCCGTGGTTCCTTAAAACCTCAGAACTTCATGAACTGCTTCACATTCCAACCATCAAAGAGGAGGTAGCTTTCTCATGTCTCAGATACAAAGCAAGACTGCAAAAACACCCAAATCAACTGGCCGCTCAACTGACAATACCTGAAACTAATCGCCGTCTGAAAAAGCGACGGGATATATTTGACGACGTAGACGGCTGATCAACCGGATTAGCTGTAGCATATTATAGGGCTGAACTTCGATGGGAGTTGCACCCTACAAAAGATGTACCGACACCGCATCTGCTCATGGCCAACCAGCCGATTGCACGATTTAAAAATCAAAAAAAAAAAAAAAACTTATATATGTATAGAATAGTAACACATTTATATATAAGAAAATATTGTTATAATCCGTGCGCAGAAACTTTGCCGATGACCACCCCTCTCACCGGAGTTGACGTCGTTGCGTCCCTCGCTCGTCTGATATGTACCGTTAGCAATGCAGCCGATACATATGTGTAATTTTTTGCTTTCGCTCCGAATTAATTAATTGTTGTTTTCTTAGGTTTTACTTGTTTTTTTTTTTCTTGTTAGTTATTTGTTTTCGTTGTTTGGAGCCATTAAACTTTTATTTTACGACTTCGTTTCATTCATTTACTAAATATAAATACATAAAAATATATCATCTACGTAATAACAACAGCGTTTTTTATTTACTATTTATAATTACACTTTATATTAAATTTATAATTCGACCGAGATTTTTATTAGTTTGATGTAAAATATATACAATAATAATCTACCTTTATGTGACCTTTTTTTTTCAACCCTACTGACTATCGACGCGTGACGTCACAAGGCCATTGGCAAAGTTTCAGCGCACGGATAGTACCATCATTATTTTACTAGATTAGATTGATACAAAGGGATATGACAATTATTAATTATTTTCTATTAATGATAGGATGAGGGTAAAAGGCCTAGTTATTGACACTAACCAAGTTTCTGACACTATTAGCTTTATTTTGATTTAAAAAAAAAACAAATAGATTAATAAACTTTTTTTAAATTTTAATAAAATTATTATGTACCTAATTAATGACCTGAACAATAATAATAAAACAAAAAAATTAGGTGTCTGTAAAGTCAGTTTGTGGACAATAATTTTACATGATAACGTCAAGTAAAAACACAGCAAGACTTCCAGACACAATAAGTTCATTCTGTGTGAATAGGAATGGTTAAAGTAATAATTAACATTGTATAAAAGTGGGGTATGTAACAATTAATTTATTATTCGGACACCCACCACCTCAGTCCCCCGAGACCATGGACGTTGTAAAGGGTCCGAAACGTCGGGAAATAAAATAATAAATTGTTAAACTGTGAAGTTTCAATAAACGCGATAAAATCCGTTTTAGTCTTTTAATTAAAATGAGTAAAATTCGCATAAGTATAAGAAAACAGTATGATAACGTCTTTAGAAATCATTGATGAAAAATAGCAATCTTTTATGAATTGAATTATTATCACTGAAATATAATTATTTTGTATAATATAAAGAAGGAATTACAATTTATTGATAAATTAACATTTATTTGCACTAGGTAATTCAAATATTTTTTCTCTTCTACTCGGACGCATCTACCGATGGAGTGGAAGAGAGATAGATGTGTCAAGCCAAACGCTTAGGCCGAAAAAATGAAAAGCCAAGGTAAAAGTACCAACTGTTTATACCTCTGATTCTTGGTTAGAATATTCTCATGAATAAGGAAGCAAAGATTACAGAGACAAGAACATGAAAAAAAAAATTAAAAAAAGCTGAGAGGGTAAGAAAGAAAACAGTTAAAGAAGCTGAACAAAAGATAAAGAAAAAATTGAAGAAAAGATAAAAGATATGTTAAAATTTTTTTTTGAAAATTTATGGGAATTTGTTTGTATAACTATTTGTATAATATTTTATAGCATGATATTATTTTTTTTTTTTTTGAAAAAACAAGTTTTACTTATAATAAATATTTAATTAATTTAATTTAATGTGGGTTCTGGGTGAAACTTCCCAGAGGCACGGTCCTATCGCAGTCGCAGGTTGCGGATAGCGAAACGGCTTTCAGATATGGAGGCTAGCTGCTTAGGCATCATTTTAAGGGGTGCTGGGGTAGCTCATGGCTGAGTTATCTCTACAAAGTGGCACGAAACCCTGTGAGAGTGGACGACAGTGGCGAGTACGAGCCGCCACTTTAAAGCTGGGGAGACCGAGCTCGTCAATCTTGGATTGGTAGTTGGTCTTGGAGATGCTAGCTCTGAATTAAAACTGCAAACCTTTTGCCATGTAGGACAAATGTTAAATAATTAAAGGCTAGGTTGTCATACCGATATACTGGCGTGTAGTACCTTGGGGAAGTACTGCACTATGCTCCTAAACTTCTTATTATGTAATGAGCGAACGAATAAAATTGTCTTGCCATGTCCTCCGGTTAGCACCCGGCGCTCACAGGTATCCGGGCTTGTGAGTGAGAAATTGACTACTGAAGACTGTGGAGGGATGGGTACCCAGGCCCCTTCATCAGTAAATACTACTTGTCTTAGAGAAACAAATAAAAAGCTAGCAAGCGTTCCACCCTAGTCTTTTCCTATCTAGACCTAGGAGTGCGTCTATGAGTTCTGTGGTGGACGCAAATGCGAAAAACATTGATCTTGCACAACACAACACGGACGAGCAAACATTAAACGTGGTGGATTTCTCAAAGAACAGAGATGCCAATCCTCCCGCCTGGCAGCGAGTCCCAAACATAAGAAATGCCAAGAGAAAAAAAAATGTCTACACCATCCCCGGAGAAAATAGGCATCTCAAATAGATTCAGCGGTCTTCCTACCGACCAGTTAGAAGAAAACTACCCTGAACAGAGCGACGCCTACAAAAAGACGTCCAAGCCACCACCTATTATCCTTCATGGTATAGAAGATGTTAACAATTTAACAGAGCTCCTTGAAGTGTTGGGAACAAAATAGAGTTCACCTATAAAATTGTAAACAAAAACCAACTTAGAATAAGTAGCAATGACGTGGACGCTTTAAAAAAAAATATCGATGTTATTAGGAAGAATGGTCTTATCGGACACACATTTAACCGGAAAGATAAACGGCCATACAGAATTGTCATAAGGAATTTTTATCATTCTACTCCCCTGTGCGTAATAAAAGAGACCTTAGAACACACAGGTAATACAGTTGTCGGTGAAATAATTAACGCCAAATATGGACCTAATAAACGACCAACATCCACATTCTTCGTCATTTTGGCTCAGGGACCTTACAACAAAGCCGTAAAAAATGTAAAATACATCTACCATCAATTCCTCACTATAGAAGATTAACGTAAACGGAACACAATAACAGAGATGTCAACAGTATGGACACTAAAAACTACTGCATGAGACCGTATCGTTGTGTGAAATGTGCCGAGTCTCATAAAACTCTGGACTGTACAAAAAAAGACTCTGCCAGCTAAGTGTGCTTTATGCCTTGGTGCTCATCCGGCAAATTACAAAGGTGTGAAGTCTATAGAGAAATAATTGTTAGGAAAACTGTTAAGTAAACTCACCTTAAGAGCAGAAACAACTTGAACCCGATAATCGACCAGCCCCCTACGACACAACCGACACAGGAAATGTCTAAACCAAAATTAGCTGACAACCAGCAACAAACGTATGCGAAGGTGACATAATAAAAAAAAAATGACAAGACCTATCATCCCTCCAAACGTCTAGTAGACTAATGGAAGACTTACTATTTAAATAAGTAGAAAAAATTGATCATATCCTACAACAAATGAGCACTTTAATTAGTCTCATGACAACACTGGTTTCAAAACTAGTAAAATGACATCTCTTAAGATAGTGGCTTGGAACTTAGATGGGCTGTAACCCAAAACATGAAGTTGAAGTCCTCTTATATATGCATAATGTTGACGTTCTTTTGGTCTCGGAAACACACTTTACAACTACTAGCAGTGTCAACATACAAAATTATAACATTTATGCCACCATTCATCCAGATGGAACTGCGCATGCGGGTGCTGCAGTCATAGTGAGATCTAGCATTAAACACCATGAGCTACCACAATTCAAAAAACCACATATACAAGCCGCTAGCATCGCCATTGAGGACAGAAATGTCCCGTTTAACATTACTGCTATATACTGTCCTCCGAAACACGGAATAACCGAAGAGCAATATGACGAGTTATTCGACTCATTGGGACCACGGTTCGTCGTCGGAGGGGACTGGAACACCAAGAATGTCCATTGGGGTTCTAAACCTACTAACACTAGCGGTTGACAACTTAAGAAAAGTATAGATAAAAACCATCTGGATACTATTTCAACAGCGGAGCCTACCAACCGGCCCAGTGATCAAAATAGACTACCTGATGTCATAGATTTCTTTGTGGTAAAGGATCTGTCTTGATTTTTCTATAATATATATGTCTGGATGCTGAATCAAACCACGTTCCAGTCGTACTGATAATTGGTACCATTGTCGTTAGCACAAGGAAAACAGTCAATCTATACTATAGCCGTACAGACTGGACCTTGCTTCGATAACTACTGAACTGTAAGCTGGATCCAAAAGTTTCCTTGAAAACAGAGAATGATGTTGATGTAGCTACAAAAATATACACCACAACTGTCCAGGAATGCTGTTGCCTTTGTTCGCCAGAAATTACTGAACGTCCATCTCAATGCAAAGTCTACTCTGAAGAATTAAGGGCAAAAATAAAGGAGAAAAGGAGGCTACGGCGTGTTTGGCATACAAACAGACACAAATGACAAAAAAAGCTTTTAGCAAAGCAAGCAGAGAGTTGAAGGTCCTAATAGCGGAGGCCAATGATGTAAGTTTGCAAACACATATAGAAAATCTCATAGCTACCAAAGCCACTAACTATTCGCTGTAGAAAGCTTGTAAAAACTTTAATAGACCGTTACACCATAAGCCTTCGTTGCGGAAGCAGGATGGAGGCTGGACTAAGACTGCACAAAGCAAAGCAGAAACCTTCGCGAAACATCTAAGCGAAGTTTTTAAGCCGAATAATAGGGAATCTGATGCAGACGAGTCGGGCATTGATTGTATTTTCAGTCAGGATTTCCAACTTGATCGCCATCTAAAGTTGGTTACGCCGGTAGAAATAGTCCGGCAAATCAAATGTCTAGCCAACAACAAGATATTACAACATATGACAACGAACGAATAGCAAGATACGACCTTATCGATAAGAGTATCCTTGAAGAACTACCACGTAAAGGAATAGTCTACCTTACCATACTGTTTAACGCCATCATGAGAGTGGGACACTTCCCGGAACTCTGGAAAGTCTCCCTAGTTACAATGATTCATAACCCGGCGAGCCTTCCCACGAAGTCACTTCCTACATGTCTATTAGTTTACTGCCAATTGTGTCAAAGCTCTTTGAACGATGTTTTCTACAAAGACTTCGTAAGGTCCTATTGCAAAATCGTATCGTTCCTGACCACCAGTTCGGATTCTGAACAGAACACTCAACGGTGGAACAGGTCCACAGAGAATGTAGAAAAATAAGATCCTCATTTGAGAAGAGGGAATACTGTTCGCCCGTGGTCTTGGATATTCAGCAGGCCTTTGATAGAGTTTGGCACAAGGGTTTGCTCTGTAAAGTAAAATCATTGTTGCCTCATCCTTTGGCGCACTAAAGTAATACATTTCGAACAGGATATTTCAGGTAAAGGAGAACGACGCAACATCCAAATTACATGAAATATCTGCAGGCGTTCCACAAGGGTCCGTCCTGGGACCAGTTTTGTACACGATATACACGTCGGATTTACCACAGAACTCAGATATACGATACGATACGATACGATACAGCAATAATGGCGCCGAGTGAAAACCCGATTGAAGCGTCATCTATGCTCCAGAAATCTCTTAAAAAGATAGAAGAATGGTTAGCCAGATGGAGAATGTCTGCTTGCACCACCAAATCCATACAAGTTACTTTTACGCTTCGCAAGGAGAACTGTCCATCGGTCACCTTGAATGGCACTCAGCTCCCACAGCATGACACTGCCAGATATCTGGGCATGTATCTTGACCGAAGGCTCACCTGGAGGAATCACATACTAACGAAAAGTTCCTCAAATCCTCAGAACTTCATGAATTACTCCACATTCCAACCATCAAAGAGGAGGTAGCTTTCTCATGTCTCAGATACAAAGCAAGACTGCAAAAACACCCAAATCAACTGGCCGGTCAACTGACAATACCTGAAACTAATCGCCGTTCGAAAAAGCGACGGGATATATTTGACGACGTAGGCGGCTGATCAACCTGATTAGCTGTAGCATATTAAAGGGCTGAACTTCAATAGGAGTTGCATCCTACAAAAGATGTACCGACACCGCATCTGCTCATGGCCAACCAGCCGATTGCACGATTTAAAAACCGAAAAAAAAATGAATACTTAATCATAGTTTATTAAAACCGGATAGTACATAATCTAACCGAGAGAGAACCACTACGAAATATGAGTGTCAGAAACTACAGCACAAGAAATTTTAAGTGTCAGAAATGGGTCTTCAAAAATCACTTTTTAAATCAAATTATTAATTCGCTTCAAATAATTATATCACATAGGTATATAAGATTTTTTAGAAAGTTTGAGCTTGCTTATGATATAAAAATTATTTATTCCAATTGCATATTATTTTAGAGTGTCAGAAACTGGGCACTTTACTCTATATTTTATCTTATCAATTATAACTTTCTTTAGATAAGTAAATTAGTTCTTAATTTATTGTGTATTTAAAAAAAATCTCATGTGTGACCTAATTACTAAAGATTATTTATGCAATTTTTAGCTAATGAATTTGAGATACGAGTTTCATGGGATAGAGATACAGCACTGTATACTGGAGTGTTTGCTGTTGCTGGTGGTTTGGTTGGTGGCTACACTGGGGGAAGACTTGGTGCAGCTCTTGGGGCAGGAATCGGAGCGGCAACTGGACTTGGTTAGTGAGGAGAAGTTTCTTGTAACGTATCACAAGTAAAAATCTATACTAATAGTATAATCTAGATCTACTGTTCCAATTTAAAAAAAAAATATATGATTGTGTTAAAAAGTCTGTGTGAAAGCAGGAAAAGGCTTCTAAAAGGTGCAGAAACCATAAAGATATATATAACGAGCAGGTTGTTTTTATAAATAATACAATTCTTTAATAAATTCATAATTTAAATACTTTAAAATAAATTGCAAACAACATTTTTTTGTTTAACTTCATAGCAAGATCTGATATTACATTATTAAAATACTAGCTGCTACTCGCGACATCGTCTGCGTGAACGCTATTAGATTAGACTCTATTACAGAATGCGTTGAAGAAATAAAGATTCACTGCTCGTTCCCCTGTAGGTGATAACGTGATAATATGTAATATGTTTAGTTTATCACATTCTGTATGTTTTTTTTTTTTTAATTTTTATAGATATTCTTGTAGATAAGATTACTAAATTTATTTCCTAAAATAATTAAAGATTTATGTTTAATTTTCTTGTTACAGCTTATGTAAGCTTAAGAGAAATTTGGGGCAGTTTGAGAGAAAAATTGAATGAACTTATCTATATTGTCTTCAATTATCTGAGGAGGATGGATCCAGTAGACTATATTCGTGCTACAGAGGTGCTAATGGCGTGCATGCGTAGCCGCAGGGAACTTGTCTACACTATTATAGAATTTCTTGGTGATAAACTAGGACGTCGTGTTATTTCTAGCATCACTGCTGCATAATTATATTTATGAATAGTTCAGTGGACACTACATACATACATACAATCACGCCTCTTTCCCGTAGGGGTAGGCAGAGACCACTTCTTTCCACTTGCTACGATCCTTACATACTTGTTTCGCTTCGTCCACTCTTCATAGATATTTTGGAAGATTTCAACAAAATGCTGTCATGTATGGGGAGGAAATAACGCTCAACAAGACAAGTATAGCGGATTAGCGACAATATAAGACAATGTGACAAGAGTGATTAGACAAAAAAGGCTTCTGCCCTTATTATTACAAATTTAATACCCCATGCTGATGACTAAATTTGTATTTATATAATATGTATAGGGTTGCCAATATTGTTGAGAACCGATACGGGAATACTTAAATACGGTGACAATCCCGTATATACGGGACGTATGGCAACCCTGAATATGTATGAAGTTTTGTAACTTGGTGCCTTATTTGACCAAATGCTTTATTATGTATTGATATGTCATAAAGTTACAGACATTTAACTAGTACAGTTCAACCTTGATATAACGAGCCTCAATAACGTATTCGTCGATTTAATGATTTTTTTTGAAATCTCCTAGAACTGCCCGTAAGAGCTAATACAAAATATACCTCTACATTACGAATAACATTTATCAAAAACCTCTTTATAACGAATTTTAATCATTGCAGAATATAGGTAGAAATATTTATCTCTATTTAACAAATTTTTTCAACTTAGAACCTTGACATAACATATCCTATTAATTATTTCAATTTAATTCCTCTTTCTTATTTTGTTATAACGAACCGTACTTTCTAATTCCCTTCAGTTTCGTTATATCGAGGTTGAACTGTATAATATGTAGAAACAACTTTTTAAATAACTTGTTAATTTTTCTTATTTCTATGCAATGGATCAAAAATGCACTTATTAATTTAAAGTACCTACCTATTCAAAATGATTTCATTACGGTTATGGATAGAATTTTATTTTGGGTATTCATTAGTATCGGTTCCGGAGCTCTACCTATAACATTCTTAGTAGTGTTATAGGGTAGGTGGGCATTCTCCATCTACCCTCCTTCCAGCTATTCCCAAAAATTTTTTTTGTGTTGATTAAACATCTAACGGGTCCTTGACCATTTATCACACTTTATGCGATTTCTATACATATTCTTATCCACGTGCGCTTTAATTCAGACTTCAGATCAGCAGTCCTAAGAGTGCCTAGAAAGGTTAGGACGTGGTTCGACGCTGTTTGAAGTTTTTTTTTTTTTTTTTTTTTACTTGTAATATATACCATATTATATAATATATAGCATAGTTATTATTTCTTGCTGGTTTGGTTTAGGATAGTATAAAACGAATTTTTTCAAATGTGATATTTGTGTATTCATTATTATGTAGTAAAGAACAAGTGTAGGTTTAAAAATATAAACTATTACTATTTACATAAATATAATACACCTGTTTACCAATATTTTCAGTTGAAAATGTTGTTTTAATTATTTTATAAAGTTTAACATTTTCAATTCCTAGGTACAACTTGACATTCGTTCCTTTCATTATTTGACTAACTAAGTATTTTAAAGAAAATTGTTTTCGCTCAATAAACATAGATCAATAATGTTATAATAAAGTTTTTGTAACACTTGAGAGGTAATAAAAATATTTTTCTCGATCAACTTTTTTAATTTTTATGTATGGTTCGCCGTAGATTATTTCTGTTAAGTTTAAACTTCATGGCGGCGAATAATTGTGAATTTTCTGTAAATTTTCATTGAAAATGAGAAGATTGAAGTTTATTCCGCCATACTGCTCCAGTGCATTTAAGCAGTGCCGGCCCAGATTTCACCCGTGACCATACTGTAAAGATTCGCTCCTCTTTGGACCTTGTCAAAATAGATTAAAAGTTAAACATTAGGTATTTCTATTTTTGTGTAAAACGTGTTCAAACGTGTTTAATATGGGTAGAAAAAATGTTAAGAAGGATAATGAAAAAGAAAAAACAATCATTTTTATCCATTGATCAGTAAAATCAATGTTTTTATCTATTATAGGATGTGACGTAAATATTATATACTCTTTGGTCGTAAATAGTGGAGAATCGATTAACTGGGGGTAGCCCTGATTTTGAGGTTCAGGAAAATGTACTTTTTATGACAGGGTTGCCAACAGTGTGAAAATTGTGATTTTTTTTTGTGTTTTTAAAAAAAAATCTACCGGGACTAGTAATTTGGTCATAATTTTTACAAATTAAGGTATTTATGTGTACTTTTTATTTTATTTTACTCGGGAATACTTGTACTATCTAATGAAATTACTATTTTAGGCATCATATTTTATTCTAAACTTATGAAAATTAGCGTTAGAAGTTATTTTTATTATTTACTTTTTGTCAAGATTTAACCATTGATTGTGAAAAAAAATGTACTGCACTTAGAGATGGGCATTCTGCCCGGCATTTTGGGCAGATTGGATAAATTCCTAATAAGCGCCCATAAATTTCTTACCTTGGGCATTTAACTGGGCATAAATTATATTGTTCCACAAATTATTTGTTTATTAGATTAATGCATTGGAAGTTACTAAAGTAATAGTTTTTAGCTAGTGTTAAGTTAAGTTAAGGTAAAATTTTATAAATTTAAGAAATTTTTAATAGAAATATACCTATAATTCAAAAAGTACGTTTCACAATTTAAATAACACGAGCGCGGGAACTTATGATATTGGCATCGAGTAAAGGATGCGGGAAGAGGGATGCCGGATGCGTATGTGCGTACCCACCGCCGCCATTTTGTAGTAGGGATGTGATAATTTTATTATCGATTATCGTATCGTGTTATCGATAATTATCGAATGAGCAGTTATCGATAATTATTGGATGAATATTATCAATAGTTGGCAACAGTTATTGATAATTATCGAATTAAAATTATCGATAATTATCGGGTGCTTGGTTAATTATCGAATGTACTGCAGAATTATCGGGTGAAGGATGACAAGTATCGGTAATTTTAGTGTATCGCAAGTGACGACGAAAAAAAAAACGGTCGTCCGAGATCTGGCATCGATATTTACCCCTGCAGCCTAACCGAATTCCTAAAAAAAAAGGTCGTCCGACATCCAGTATCGACGTTTACCCCTATACTCTATCCGAATACCTAAAAAAAGGTCATCCGACATTCAGTGTCAGTTTACCCCTATACCCTATCAGAATACCTAAAAAACAAAAAGGTCGTCATTTCTCCCTGTCAAACTTATTACTCGATAATTATCGGCTGACGCATATCCAGAATTATCGAATCCCAATTATCGATAATTGTCGGATGAAAAATTATCGATAGTTATCGATAATTATCGAATGTCAAATTACTGATAATTATCGGATCAAAATTATCGAATTACACTTATCGATAATTATCGAATGAAAAATTATCGAGTAGTTACGAATTATCGATAATTACCGCATACCCCTATTTTGTACTTAATCGCTCAGTCGCTCTCCCGTTTTCACCACGCATGTTCGTCTCTATCGCGGTTAGCAATTGGGTAAGTTTTTTATTTGGTTGGTGTACTTAAAAGTGTGCTCCGATTTACAGCGACTTACAAGGTAAGTTTTCTCAACAATATCCTACTATTATTATCTTATATCTTTAAACGAGCAATTCTTGTATATATATATATAATCGGAATCTCGGAAACGGCTCCAACGATTTTCATGAAATTTAGTATGCAGGGGGTTTCGGGGGCGATAAATCGATCTAGCTAGGATTTATTTTTAGAAAATGTTGTTTTATCCCTTTTTTTACGCAATTAATAAATACCATTAGAATATGAAGGTAAATTTCGCTGTCATTGACATTAAGCTTCTAATAGCTCAGATAGAAATCGGGCGGATTCGAAATTAGAAAACCTGGGTTCGAATCCAGGTTTCTACAGACCACCAATCTTTTTCCTTTTTTTAATTAAGAGCTCTTTTTATTTTTTATTTAAATAACCAGTTCCTATTATTTTACTATTATGTCGGTAAGATCGAAAATTTTATTTATGTTTCATCCGTATGTAATGTATCTAAATATAATTTAACCGAGCAAAGCTCGGTCATCCAGGTACTTAATATTATAAATGCGAAAGTTTGTTTGGATGTTTGTTACTCTTTCACGCAAAAACTACTGAACGGATTTAGATAAAACTTTACAGTAATAGAACTTATTCATCAGAATAACACATAGGCTACAATTTGAATTGATGCCTTACAAAAATTCCCTTGAACAGCCTTGGCAAGCGACCAGAATGCACAAGTTCCCAAAGGAAGTCGAACCAATATCTCGCCAATTCTGCTCACGTACTCCGCCTTTGTCTCAGCAATTAGTCTTTTGAAGGACCTGGAGGCAAAGTTATACTCCTTTTTTAATGCGCTGGTTGTTACATCCTTGGACATCGACACATTGGCCCAAGCTTGGTAGCTTTCCAGCTTATGGCGTGCAGCCATTTTGTAAAGCCGACCAAACCAGGGTTGGGATTTGCCACCTATAAGCACCGCAGAGCATGGAATGAAAAGTTCCATGGCTTGTAGTACCACTTCGGCAACAGAATCACAACGATATCTGGATCATCCAGCAAGAAGAAAAATCGCCCCCATGGGTAGGATGCAAAGAAGAACCGCATCCTATCCCAATCAGCTGATCTATAGTGCCAAACGCGGCGGCTGCCTGCAAAGCGAGGCCATAGTGGGCGTGTGATTGGCGCAGAACTCCGGACTAGACGGTGGTCCAAAACCACATAACTGTCCGGATGAGAGGTCAGCAGAAGGTCCAACAGGGAAGGCATATGATCTTCCACATCAGGGGTACGCGTTGGTGATCGTCGTAAACAGATCTTCCCGCATAATCGGTTGTTCGCAAGCCGAGACACTCGGTGTGATGGGCGTTCAAATCACCAAGTATCACTATCTCTGCGATGGGATCTGTTGTAGCACGGAATCTGTAGGGTTCATCCAAATGTGAACTCTATGAGACTATCAGTTTCGTAATTACCGCTGTGGGACGTATATAGGCAGGCATAGACACGGGGATGGTCGTCGCTGTCAATGCGCAACCAGAGGATGGAGAGGTTTCTACCTTAAAGACTGCCAAGGTGACGAGAGCAGACGTCCTCCCTGACACACGCGCAAACTCCAGCCCACGGTACAAAAAAAATATTCTAATTTCTACCCTGGACAAGAGAGACAAGAGGTATCGGCTGGAGGGGATATCTGTGTCTCTGTCAAAAAGAGCAAGGCCGGCTTCGCTGTCTGGAGGTGGTAGTGAACGGCGTTAAGATTAGTATGAAGCCCCCTGATGCTACAGAAATGCACAGTCATAGTGGAAGGGGACTTCTGCCGACTGCTTTGTCTATCACGGGCAGTTAAACCGTTGAGCACAGATTTGCGCCAAGAATTCGCGGCGCTGCCCAGGCTTCCGGGCTTAGGTTGAGGTCTTGAGCCCGGAAGTAAAAAGGGGTTTTTCCGGTGTTTTGGCGACTGGTACCCTGCTGGGGCAGTCTTTACGAAGTCTGTGCTGCCATGTGTGTGGAGGGAGGGGAGGTATGGGCCACCGGATCCTCAAAAACTGAACGAAACACGACGTCAGTGCCGTCATTTCACGTCAGTATTAAGTGAGAGCGAAGTTATTCCCAGGCGCGCCGGCCCATTCAGCTGCAAGCAGCATGGCGCTATTTCGATAATATATATATAATATTCGGTAATATATATATAGAGGTTATATTTTTACTGTTATTTGTATGCTTATTGCTTATACTATGCGCAGATTTTTTTTATTTCATTTTTAGTAGCTTTAAAATACATGTATCTTAATTTAAACATGAAGATATCATGCTGCTTCGTCCCACATCCTAATCGTAGATCTCATTACTGTAATCTAGATTAAAAATTCGAAAGTTTTGTTCCTATTATAGGTAAATTACATACTTTTTTGTTTAATTGTTTTACTCTTTATGTATTAACACACAACAGAATACAAAATGTTATTTGATCTAAAAGTGACGATAAGGTTAAGTATTATTTTTATTGTGAAATATTATTGCTGTTATTTTTTTAATGAAAATACGTTCAGGACTTACATTTTCTTTTTACTCTTTGAATATTTCCTATTTTACATAAGAAAAATATCTATCTTATCTATAAATCTTGTTTAACTTCACATTAAAATATTTGCCCTACGATTGGGCATTTATTCAGGCATAAAAACATTTATGCCCAATATGCCCGTAACTTACCATTTATTCCCGCCGGGCAGAAACAGATTGCCCATCTCTAACTGCACTAGAATTGCCCAGTATTAAAAAAATCTTAGTTTTTGTTGTTTCTAAAAAGGTATAACAATTAGTACTTGACAAGCAAAATTACTTTGTAGGAGCGAAAGAGCTTATCAGTCGTAGTTTGTCTTTCAATGGTAACCAGGGTCTGATGATGGAGCTGGAAGGTGGTCATAGGAACTCTGTAATGAAACGACGCAATCCCATCGAGTCTGGGCTCGATTAAATTGTCGTGACGAGTAGTTTTTCTTTAAATGGTAACCAAGGTTTGATCATGGAGCTGAAAGGTAGTAAAAAATTTTTATTGAATAAATGATATTAATTAGATAATGCCTAATTAATATCATTTATTCAATAAAAAATGTGCCTAAATCGAGATAAAGACGCATTACGTGAAAAATTAACTTTCTGACCGTGATAAGCTCTTTAGTTAAGTACAAAGTAATTTGGGTTGTTAAGCACTAATAATTGTTATACCTTTTTAAAAACTACACAAACTAAGCATTTTTTTAAATACTGTACAATTCTAGTGCAGTGCATTTTTTTCACAACCAATGGTTAAATCTTGACAAAAAGTAATGAATAAAAATAGCTTCTAACGCTAATTTTCATAAGTTTAATAAATTTTAAGAAATAGTAATTTTATTAGATAGTACAAACATTCTCGAGTAAAATATAAAAGAAAAATACACTAAAATACCTTAAGGTAGTTCCATAATGAAACCATTTTTCGACAGATTCGGCTAAAATTTTTCAAGGATTCAGAATAGCTTTATTTATGAATTCCTAAAATTTCATAATTTTTGACTGTTTAGTTCGCGAGATATCTATACTAATATTAAAAAGTCGAAGAGTTTGTTTGTTTGTTTGAACGCGCTAATCTCAGGAACTACTGATTCGAATTAAACTCGAAACACAGTTTATATATTATTTTCAAAAGAATAACTGCGGAGTTTCTTGCCGATTCTTCTCTGCAGAATCTACATTCCGAATCCGTGGTAGCTTTACTTTTACAAAATAATAATCACTTTAAAGTGTTAATTTATAAAATGACGATTCGAAGGTGCTCGTGGGGCCTATTTGAATAAAGTTGTTCTTGATTGATTGATTGATTGAATTGAAAAATTCTTTTTGTGTTGGATAGCCCATTTACCGAGGAAGGCTATAGGCTATCTAACATCACGCTACAACCAATAGGGGCTGAGCAATAATAAATGTTACAAGAACGGGAAAAAATAATCCTTTTTGAAAGCTTCCTTTGTGTCCTTTATTATTTGTCTTTTTGACACATTTTTTAACTATAGTTCCACTTTTGAAGTAAATATAATATCACTATTATTATTTGTTATTGCGTTCATTCTTTATAATATACTGTTAGTTAGCAGGGAAGAGGAATTCAGGTACCAATCAAAAACACCAATTGCAAATTCATGCGACGTCCTTTATTGGAGTTTCTTCAGGCATCTACAATTTTTTTTTTATTATGGCCATAAATACAATTTACAAAATATAGGCAATAAGTGAAGTAAACAAAACTTTTTCTTTTTCTTTTTCTTTACTCTTAGAAGTAAGTCTTAAGGTAGGACTACACTATACCACGCTGGAACTACCTTAATTTGTAAAAATTATGATTAATTACTAGTCGCGGTAGATTTTTTTTTAAAAAACACAAAAATATTGCCATTTTTCAGTGTTGGCAATCCTGAATACAAATAAAACAGTAAAAATTAAAAATTAAAAAGTAAATTTTCTTGAAGAAAAAAATAAAAAGTACATTTTCTTGAAGGTCGATATTAGGGCTACCCCCAGTTAACGGATTATCCGCTATTTAAAACACACCTGTATATAAACCTGAAGAGTTTGTTAGTTTGAACGCGCTAATCTCAGGAACTACTAGTTCGAATTGAAAACTCCTGTTTGTGTTAGATAGTCCATTAACCAAGGAAGGCTAAAGGCTATATAACATCACGCTACGTACCACGTCACGCAGTTAGTCACCACTAACTAGGCACTGGTGAGAAACATTAACTCTAATTAAAAATCATAATTGATAATAACTAAAATCTATACAAATGGTATAAAATGGTAGGAAAGTCAAAACTGTACATTGAATTTTTTTTTTTAAGAATACTTGGGGTGTGATCTACGATCGATACCGAAGCCAAAAATATAGTTTTTTTGAATTTTTGTCTGTTTGTCTGTATGTATGATAAACTCCAAAAGTACTGCATGGATTTACTTCAAATTTAGCACGAATATTATTAAGAAGTCGGGTCAACATATAGGCTACATATTATCACGCTATCACCTACGGGGAACGAGCAGTGAACCTTTATTTCTTCAACGCATTCTGTAACGTGTAATCTAATAGCGTTCACGCACATGACGTCGCGGGCAGCAGCTAGTAAAGATATAAAATAAAACTATTCTAGAGGTACATATTTTTTTTAATATTAAAATAAGGTAGAACACACAATACACTGTTTTAATATATTTTATTCCCATATTGCATAATTTTTTGATATTACTTTATTACTATATAAAATATAATTTTATAAACAAATATTTACCATACCATACAATTTTATCAATTATAATATCTTTTAAATATTTCCCTAATATCTTATTTTATTATAACAATCATTTAATATTGGTACTACTATTTACAAATAAGAAAAAAATATATAAAAATAAGAATACGTAAGTTTGGAAATGAAAAATTAGTCGAATTAATTAGAAAAAAATATATATGCCTGTATACTTAGAGAAAGTATCAATAAAGTAGTAGCCACTGAATTATACATTAGAATTTATAGCGTACGTCTATGAAAAATAAAAATAAAATCAGAAATAAAACATGTATTATAATTAAGAAAAAGTATTAAAGCAGTACCTAACCAATAAATTTTACGTAAAAATATGTAACTTATTATCTATAATAAATATAAAAACAAACCTAACCTAAATCTATACGTCCTTTTCATTCAATAAATAGTCAAAACTCATCAAGTCAAGTCTACAATTTAGTAGTGGCTATCAAATGTCATGTTCCCAAATGTTTGTAACAAATAATTAAAAAATTACGTAGCTGTTAGACTGGATAACACTTTTTTTCCAAGAATATCCGAAGTAACTTGAATAATAATCATAGCTAGTTGCGTGCTGTTACCGCTGTGTTGCATTAAAAATGTTGCAGCATTTTTATAATCTTCTATTCCTAGTCCAGCTAGGTAATCGTAGACGATATCAAATAATTCCGACAATTTACCTTTTATATCTTTCCATATATCACGCATCGAAACAGCTGAAAATTACGTTATTTATTTATATTATAATGAAAGAAGTTTATATTTATAAATGAAAGAAGGTAGTTACATAATTGAAAACGTAATTGAAAAAAAAAAAATTGAAAATTTTATAACTAATTTTCCAAACAAAAATAGTTTAGGTTTTTTAAGATTAGGAAAGGTTAAGGTTCCAGCTAATTGAAAGTAAGATCTAAATATAAGTTTAAATTTAAATCTTTATATCGTTACTGTAGTAGGCTTTAAAACACCATAAAAATATTAGGTAATCTTTTTTCAAAAAAGATGTTTTTTTTTTCAATTATTTTAATGTCAAAGAAATGCATGTAAGATTTTCTCACCTATGATTCCAACTCCACATATGCCACCAACTGCGCCTCCAACGGCAGCACCAAATTTTCCTCCATAATGTTTACCGATCATAGTGCCAGCAAGTGTTAATCCAGTTGTAACAAGGACAGCGCTCTTCACTCTCCCATTGTTTAAGATTATACGGAAGTCAAATTTGTCGCTTAGGGATAGTATAATATTTTCAAGAGATGTAGGATCAAATGGTAATCCCCAGGAATTGGATTCATGCTTACAACAAAAATCGTATTCCCATTCTAATTCTGAATCGGAGTAATCAGAAATGGTATCGGATTCGCTATCCATTTCGACTTGAGTGATTTGCGAATTTTACTGCACAATGTCACGACTATAGGATAAGTGATTGTAAGCAGATGTTATGTATAATAAGCTTTGATTGCCCTTCGGTATACATTTTAATTTTTCAATTACCTTCAATTATCACATACAATACCTGCAAAAACTGTTAATTTAATTTTTTTTGCAACTCTGTTACACCGAAAGAGTACCATAAAGTACTTTGTCTTAAAATTAGATGAAAGGAATTTAAATAATGAAAATTTATATTCCTTATTACACTCAATTTGATAATTTAACAATTTATTTAACTTTTTGTATGTATGATTAAAGTTTTTCATATGGTTTTTAGCTTTCGTAAGCTGTGGCACAAAATCCATTTGTAATATATAAGCTGTGTTTAATACATGTGATGTCATGTGTTATTTGATAGTTATTTGATTGATGGGTTATTTTGATCCTGTTATCCTTATCTGTTATTTCGTTTTGGTGTTATTGTAATTCCGGTTGAATTACGGTGTCTGTTTTTAATTTTCATTCCGTTTCATAGCTTTTATAGTGAAATAATGTAATAGTTTTTCTTAATAGTTCTGAGAATAGGTAAACGTTTCTACTGTGTATATTAATCTGTTTATTTAAAATGTTGTCATTTTTTATTTATTTAATTGTTTAATATTAGTTGACAAAATGAACTTAATTGACCTCCGTATCATACGGATTTGGGTCTCTCTTAGACCTCTCAAAAACGTCAAGTCCTTTCCATTCCTACTCCCTCATCTAAAGTATCAAAAAATTGTCTGACTACCGCAATTCTGTCTAAATAAACTATTTACCCGTGCTATTTACTAAGCTGTCAAGCTCTGACGTTCTCGAAAGTAAAACAGTTGACGACAAAGGTCGTGAAGGTAGTTGTGCCTCCAGGTTATAAGGCCTAGTCAATATAGAGATGGAGTTAAAAACAAGATGCAATAAAATTTCCTTTGAATTATTTAATGCAAAGGCAGCTAATGCTATACCGATCTACACTATTTTTGTATTGTGTAATTATAAAGATATATCTCCAACCCTTCTTTTATATGGAGAATAGACCTTTTCCCATAAATGGGACATTTACAGGCTAATTTAGTACTGACTTATAATTTCACAACAATGGGTTTAATAACAGGCATACCAGTAGATCGGTCTATAGAAGAACAAGTGGTGATCTATAGTTTTAACAATTAGGGGGAAAATGCTCATTGAAAGCATAAATTCCTGACATACATACCCTTTCCGTCCAAACCTATAAGTTTTCAAAAATTCAATGTCTGAACTGTTGTCAGTATGGCCAGTGGCCACATTCAAACTGCTTTGAATGCTTGCACTCCAATCAGGTGAGTCATGTGTTTTGGACAGAAATTATATATTTATAGGAAATATAAAATATATTTCAGGAAAATACTTTTCAATATTAAGACTTGTCTAGAACTTTCTCATCAACAACAAGTCATTAATGACATAATAAAATATATACTTATTTTAGATTCTATGCAAAAGTAACAAAGGAAATTATCTGCTATTATTATGCCATATTATTACAGTATTACCCTAATAGTCTCCAAAATCTCTTTCACCATTTTCATGTGCAGATTTTCTGTAGATTCTTATGCAAAAAAATAAATATACAAACTGACTCTAGAACATTTCTGTAATTCTACTCAAGAGTTGCACACTTTGGTGAAAACACATTTTGACAAGTCCTGGACATTTTTTTTTGGAATGAGCTATCGATCAGGGGTAATTACTATGTTTCTTCATATAACCCGATATCCCAAGATGTCTTGGTTCATTCTTCATAGATATTCTGATGACCAACATGTGACATCTGTAATTTTTCAAATATATCTTAGTAAAAATGTGGGTATGAGACCACTTACTGTGTAAATGTGGCTGTGAGTTTTCTGCCTCAAGTAGCACCACGCTGCTTGCAGCGCAATGGGCCGGCGCGCCCGGGGAAGTACTTCGCTCTCACTTAACACTGACGTGAAATGATGGCACTGTCGTCGTGTTTCGTTCGGTTTGTGAGAGATCTGGTAGCCCATCCCACCACTTGACTCCACAGATCCGGTGGAATATCCCTCCTCTCCCTAAAGCCCGGCAACGCACCGGCTAATCCTCTGATGTAGCGGATGTCTATGGATGTTGCTTTTACTTACCACCAGGTCAACCGACTGCCCATTTGCCCTTTATACTATTAAAAAAAATCCTATATTAACTTTGATTCCTTAAATTTCTTTATTCTTTGTATTATGTCCTTTCGCCCAAAACCTTCTAATCTGTAAATATTTAGTATTTGATGTCTTGCCATTCTTTAAGTAAATCATAAGACATAATAAAATTGCGTTTTACATATACTCTTAGAATACGTAATATATGTCTAACTTTACATTTTTTGTTCTAGATGAAGGGATTAACTATACGAGTATTACTACTATTTTTATCTCAATTGTACCGATAAAACTCCTTTGTGTATTCTCCATTCTATATGACATCGGCAAAATCATCTGTGTACTTTGAATAAATGAACCATTAAGTCAACTGTAAAAATTGAAATTAGACTTCTCTTATTATTTTTATCTGAAATGTCACATAATGTTTACCAAAAACTCGGATATCGTGTATCGGAAGAAGTTCAACTTTTAGAAGAAGAGAAATGGATAGTTGACGCTTTAACAAAAATAAAAAACCAAAGAAATTGTTTACAGGTAAACGATATAAGTAATATAATTTAATAATAGTAATTTTCGTAGTATTTAAATTATATTTCAAACTATATTCTGAAATTATAAAAATTTATAAGGGTAAAGTGGGCAATAAATTCAACAATAACAATAAGTTTTAACTTCTGCTATTGAAAAATATTCAAAACTTTTGTACATTACAGATAGAAAGATTGCATCTAGAGAGTTTAAAAGCAAAAATAAAGAGTAATAACAAGAAAGATGTCTCACAAACAGTCACAAATACTAATGAAGATAGTATAGCAACAACATCAGCGGTAAATCTGATGCAGCATGTAACCACAACCAAAGGTGCTGTTGAAACAACAGAAAATGAATTAAACATCGATGATGCTTTTTGCAATGAACAGGAGCTCAACTTGATGATCACTCAACCATCGTTTGGTAGGTTTTTAATAAAACCAATGCTTTTTATTATTATTTTTATAATATGAACTAAATATCTTTCTTTCATGTTCTTTTTTTTCATAGAACAGAGCTTCATAACAAAACTTAATTTTGCCATATGCATTGCATTGCAATATTTAAACATTATAGTGAGAGTTCAAATATTTAAATTCTTTATTCTATTTTTTTTTTCTTCTTAATAAACTTTTTATTTATTATTATGAAATACATTACAAAATTGATGTTTAATCATAAAATAAATATGTAAAAAACTTATATAGACTTATTGTGTACAACCAAGGATGGTACTGTGTTGGCACTTTAAAAAAAAATATAAAATGAATTTAATGAAGAAACCAGGTTAACAAAGTTTACTGAGATTTTTTATACAGAGAAATACGATCTAAACTTCTAACATGTTACAAAGTTTTTTTGTAACTTTCTAAAAAAAATTATATAATACAAATCTTGTCCTGACAACTACAAACTAAACAAATAAGAAACAAGTAAAAAAGGTTGCATAAATCTCAAGTGATACTCTGTGAAACATGTGTGAAATTATTTTTATATGCATAGATTTAATGATGCGTTGCTGCAGTGGTTTCAGCAACTGACTGTTATCATAGTGTCATACTGGTGTCTGTCAGGGTCTGGACGTTTGTCCTTGTGCGTTGATTGTTTCCGGACTCCTCATGTCTCCAAACGTAGGCTTCACATCCTACTGGGGCCATTGAGTTTGAGATGTGTATTATTATATTTAAAATTGATTAATTGGGTTGTCTGGAACAAATGGCTAATTAATTTATTTAATTATTAATAAGTCTGTCCGTTGTACTACAGACTCTTTAAGCTATTTTAAGAATGTATTTGTGGTGTACAATAAAGTATAAATAATTAAATTTAATTACAGTTCAAAATTCTAATAATTTAGACTTCATGGAGGAAGATGAGGAAGAGAGTGACGATGACATGTTGATTGATATCAACATGTTGATGAATGGTATGTCACAGAAAAACCCAAAATATAACATGGAGAAATGATTGAAACTCAACTCATCATATTGTACAAGTTTATTTTTTAATATTTATAATTAAATAATTGTATGAGGGAAATATTGGGAAGAATTGTATTATTAATTCAGTGTTTCTTAATCAAAGGTCAGATTTTAGGATCAGGTACAGAGTGATGAAAATCTTATATAAATTACCAAATTAGACATTTCAGCAGTTTCTGTAATTGGTATCTATTTATGAGACTCGCCTAGATGTAAACAATCATAAGAACTATTATAAGTTTTGAAGTTTGAATGCCATTAAAAAAATACTATATTGTTATTGAGGAGTAGACTACAGATTTTATGTTGGTAGTGTAAAATGATCTTAATTTATATGTTGATTAAAACAGATGATTATTCTAGTATAAAATAGTACTCGAAAATTATTTTACATTAATAATGTAATTTAATTATTGAATTATGATTTAATACTCTGTTGTCTATGATGACTTAAGGTAGTTCCAGCATGAAACCACTTTTCGACAGATTCGGCTTTAATTTTTTTCACTGGTTCAGAATAGCTTTATCTATAATTTACTAAAATTTCATAATTTTTGACCGTTTAGATCTCGAGATATTTAAAGATTCAGTTCAGATAAAAGTTCGCAAGTTTGAGGGTAGGTAATGTCCCATTTATGTATGTAAAATGTCCTAATTAATTATATTATATTAAAAAATTCTCTCGACAGAATTGAAAAAAAAACTAAGAAAGTGTTATATTAATAGAAAAATATTTTTTTGGATAAATTTTGGTTTTTTATAAATCGACCTTTGTGCCGTAATTGCTTGGGCATCTTTTTAATTAATACTATTATTAGAAAGCGCAATACCATTTGTATATACTGAGACTATAAACAAAAATATACAAACAGAGCAACGTTGCCAGATTACTATAAATAACAATATAAGGCAGGAGGTATTAAGGTAGGACTACACTATACCACGCTGGAACTACCTTAAGTATGATCTAAAATGCTAATGGAAATTAATTTTGTAATATAATAAAAATTTTCGAATAAAGTATCTTTGTTTTATTACTATAGGTAGCTTTTTTTTCCTATATTTATCTATATTGAACGAAATTGAATCAGCTTGTAAACGTCTCATTTCCATATAGAAGGGTTGGAGCGTAATCCGCCACACTGTTCTACTGCGGCTTGGCAGATAATTTTCCCTATCATGAGTAACGATGGCTATCAGGTGTTTATGACAACAAACCAATACCGACGGCTTAACGTGCTCTTTGGGGCACGATGGGGAGACACAAGGACACACCCAGATAAATCCAGACAGCAACTCGCGACCGCAGGCCTTGAGGTGACTATTCGCACCAATACACCAGAACGGTCGTCTCTATTTATAATCATATTACTAGCTGACCCGTGCGAAAATTTCGCACAGTACATATTTTAGTCATTTTAAATATTAAATATATCACATAAATTAATTAATGAATTATAAGTAATAATTTATAGTTCTTAGTAATTCATAACGTTAACGCTTTATAGAATTATGTATCTACGTCGATATTTTATTAATTTTCGCGATAGATCAAAAACACTCGCATAAAATGTAAATATTGTCATAGCTGTCATATTAGTTTCAAAAATTATTCATAGATGGCGCCCTATGTACTTGTTCTTGTGTATTATATTTTGATCAAAACAGTCAACAGCTGACGCTTGTATCGGTATAAATAATATTATATTTTAATTATTTTCATAGCGGCCCGCCCTAGCTGCGCCCGCTGTATGTTTATGTACCTAAACCTTCCTCGTGAATCACTCTATCTATTGGTGAAAACCGCATGAAAATCCTTGCAGTACTTTTTGAGGTTATCACGAACAGAAAGACGCGGCGGAAGACTGTTTAGTATATTTATCTATAAAACTTACAAATGTAGAGGGAGCAAATTAATTAAACATATATATGATAACAAAGAATTTAATAAAGTTTGTCTTACATTTACACAATAGTACTTATTCAATTTAAGTATGTATGTACAATCATTTCGTTCAATAACATTTATAAACAAAATATTCATCCCCTTTTCATCATCTAAACAGATTTTTTTAGCGAGATGGCACTAAATGATAATACTTCGTTTTATGAAGCCCACAATAATCGCTTTAGGCACTAAGATTCGTTTTAATACAATATATAATAATTACTGATAAATATTAAATTAAAAAAATAATAATAATAGAGAAATGAACCAACGCGAACATGAATTTACGCGTATCAATAAATGCTTATATTCCTTCGAGTAACTTTAATATGAATGTTAAGTAAATTATTAGTCTTGTTTGTCAAGAAAATGTTTTAAAAAAACTCATTGTGGCTTCCAAATTTACACAATATCTTACCTTAAAATATTATTTTAAATTATATTCTATTGTCAGATTTATATCGGAGAATATATTGTTATTTATAGTGCTTGGTCCATTTCTCAACTCGACAATTTAATTTGCAATAAACACTTATATTTATTTCGAGGTTTTTCCTTCTTTAAACAAATTCTACTCAGTCTTTCTTCTTACCATCAGATATCTCGCATACAATTAAACTAAAAATAAATAGTACTTTCATTGGTAAAAGCATTTTTACAGCTGTTAATTTTCAAATACAAAAATATTTTTTTGCTTCTAAGAAGTAAAGACACGTATTGACAATTATAATATGATTGGACATATTAAAATTTCAATTTAAAATACAGATATTGTAATTTTTGTTATGTTAGGAAGACAAATAATTATTTTTCTTGTGGGTTTTGAAATTATTTGGTTATAGTTGGTGTCATTTTAAAAATTAGAGCAGAAAATCTTAAGTAAAAATAGAATAACAATAAAAATAAAATAATAGTTGTGTAATAAAAAAAAGTATTCAAAGTGTGATACATATCACAAATAAAACCGTTAAATAATTGCCAACTACATATAAATTTATAACAACAAAATTAAGAAATAATGGTTACTTTAAACTTTTTTAAATATAATTATATATCTAAAAAAAAAAATAGGTGAAATAAAGATTCACATCTAAACAATTTTCTAAGATTAATACGATCTAGACCACGGTCTAATACATAGGTCTTGCGACGACAGTAGTAGGGTACGTCAGTTTAATGATGGCTGTTCTTTTCAATTTACGGCCGCTACAGGCATGACGATAGATGGATGTTCTATGCAACGAAGTCAAATCATGTTTTGAACAATGTCAAATCCAAACAAAACAGTTAAATAACAAAACAAAAATGACAACAACATCGCAAAACAATTATTAAATAACACAATACTTGGGAGAGAAGAATATACGCCGTATGATTGATAATGAAAAATGAGACTGAGTCACTTCTTTCGCGTCAACGCCAGCGGCGTTAAAAGTAAAAGTCATAACACGATCGTACTAATCTCTCGGTACTGAAATTGGGCTTCGTTACAAGATCTGTATTTTTAAGACCGTGATCTAGACTAATGAATCGAGTATGTAAAATAATAAAATGGGATTATGAATTATAATAGCAAGGCGACCAAAAATAAAGGCGGCAATTTTATAACCTACGTTATATACAACCCGGGTTAATAATAATTGTGTACCTCAAACACTTCTAATTAATTCAAATTCTATTATATGTCGCTCGCGAGTCCCTTTTTTCCACTAATATTATAAATAACAATTTATGTTTTAAGTCGCTAGTCGAGACTCGTAACTAAGTTCATTAGTCGCTGGCAGTGCGGTGCTGGCGTCAGTTTTATTTGTAAAGGTTGTAGACGTTATTATTAATGAATATAGCTATATTATTGACAAATACCTGCAATTTAGTAAATAATATATAAAATATAGTCAATTAAATCAGCGAAGAAGAAGAAGCAAAATTATTATTTGCAAGCCCTTTTATTCCTTTATTCTCTTCTCTCTTCTTCCTTTATTTGTCAATTACCCTCTATGCCATCCATATTAGCCATCAGTTAAATATGTAACATCAACATTATTTTTTATATGCGTCTCAAAAATTTGTTTATTTTGCTAATAAACCGATTATTTAAACTATGATGAATAAAAATGTGTTCCATATTTTGTAATTTATTATCTACTAAAATGTTTCTTGTTCGACTTTGCTGACAGAATCTAATTTGTTGTGACGTCATAGATTTGAGGTGCGCAAATAATTAACCGAGTTATATATATATATTACATCAAATCACAACGAATATTTATCTACAGTTAAATTATAAACGATACTGTCTTGGGATTCCAATAAGTTATGATAAATATCACTAATGTATTAATTACACTTTTTGAAAAATAATATAATCTTTTATATCCATAAGTATTTATTTTAAGTAATAATGTAATTAATACAAGATATATCATTGTCATATTGCAATAACAATTAATTCTATTGGTGGTAGTCTGATATTTAATTGACAACCCTGGCCATAAACTTTATTGGTAATTTTATACCATAGTGCAAAATTAATAAGTCATACACTTTTTGTCCACTTATAAACAAAGACATGCCTAAAATAGTGCCTAACTTTGTATTCCGTAATAACTTGCATAGTTTTGCATTACCATAGATATTAATATTTATTATATTTTTATAATTTATTTTTGTATTAAAATTGTTTCATATAATAGGTATATGATACAAATAAAATGGAGATTTAAAAAATAATGACAAAAATATCAAAATCAAGTTGCTGAACCACATACACATGGTTGTCAAATTACTTCATTTCGTCATCCGCTAAAAGCTAGTATGACGTCAGTATGTACAATGAAATCTCGTATTGGAACCATAGACAATCGCTTAAAAATTTTCATACGAACACAAACTCAGTTACTATAATATTATGTAACGTCTATTTTATTTCATATCTATTATTAATAAAATAGTGATGCATTTTTCCATCAATCGCTTCGATATCGATCTAAAAAACATTATTTCAAAAGGGATCCGACAACATTTTTAAATATCGACATCGATATATCGATTATCGTGTTATAAGCGATCGGGACTCACTCGGCAGGTAACAGTCGGTTGGGGATCACGATCGCGATCACGATTGCGAGACGGACGTGTAGAACAGTATGTACGCTGCGCTGGAGCGAACTTCGCTCGCGGGGATTTCTGTGACTAGGTGGTCGTCGTATTTGTACCATCTGTAATGTTTAATATTATACTAGCTTCTGCCCACGGTTTCGCCTACGTGGATGTCGGTTATCGCAAAAAAGTATGCTATGTTACTTCTAATACCTCCAAGAATATGTGTACAAAGTTTCATGATGATCGGTTAAGTAGTTTTCGCGTGAAAGCGTAACAAACATACATTCGCATTTCACATGTATAATATAGGATTAGGGATTCGTTTTTGCACTTTAAAAACATTTTTACAATATAAGTTTACAATGGAAGTTGGCAAGGACGAACTTATCTCTAAAAGAGATCTGTACTAGTCTACCCGTAATGGTGAGAGATGATGTTAACGCGAGGCACAGTAGTGCATAAGAAAAGAAAAAAAAGACAAAATATATTGTATAATATATACGCCCAAACATATATACATACACATACATACATTTTTATACATTTAAGGTTTTCTCCGCACTATCTCACCCGTGTCTTTAGTTACTATTCTTTTTTTATAGTCTACAAAATAAAAGTAGTAACCTTTACAAATAAACAGACTTTTTAACAACGTTTGTAAAAATAGTTAAATAAACGAAACATAAAACTATTTTTTATTTTTGTTTGAAATGTCAGCGTTAGATAGCTAGTATATTGAGCAAGGTACTATTAGGGCCACCATTCACAGGCGCACCCATCCGCCGGACTTGTCGCTGGCGACAAGTCCGCAGACAAATCTGCGTGTGAATGTATTTCGGCGTCCGGCTCCCCGGCGTCCCGGCGGTAGTGTGTGGACGACGACGGATTTTGCCACGAATGGGTGCGCGGATCGGTGCGCCTAGTGAATGGTGGGCTTTATACATATTATTTTTAGCGGAAACGGAAGTATAGGTAAGCTGTCATAGTTTATCAAACATTACTTCTATGGCAAAGCATTATTGATATAATTGTTTATTTCTTTAATGATAGAACAGAGATAAGGATTAAATCGTCCATGTCAATGAAGATCAACTCAGTTTTATGTTAAGATCATCATCAGAAATTAATAAATTTAGTTTGCAGTTTATTGGCTATCTTAGTTAAATATATGACAACAATAACCACTGCTGTATTATTTTTCTATTAATTTTACAGTAGTGTTAAATTTGCCATTTACTAAATTAAGCGAAACTTTCTTATTTCAGTTGGTTCTTAATAAAAGCTATTTAAAAAAATAAAATAAAGTACTAGATAGTTAATAAAGAACTTACTTTCCATATACACTGCTCTTGCAATAGGCAGTGTAATGTCCACCTTCCATAGAGCCGTAATGGTTTGACACCGCGTATAGGTTATACAGAGGATTTCCGGGACAGTCCAATGAGAACTGCCTCATGTCTAAATCTTCTAGAGGAAAATCTATGTAGGTTTGTTTCTTTCTGTAAGCATTGCATGTGTACTCCTTGGGGTCGACGTAGAATCGCTTAAAATGTATGACCAGTACGGGGGGTAGTCTGGAAATATCGAGTTTTTTCACCGCGTCTCGTTTCTCTTTGCAGTTCGGACAATTCCAACCTGGTATCCTCTCGCCGTTCAGGTAGAGGTTTAGGCAGTCCTGAGAAGATAATAGAGACCATTATAAATATAAGCTAGAATATATTTCGTTTTGTTCTGTCGATGTCTGTATTCGGTAGAGCTCACTTTTTAATCATTTTGCGAGTATTTGTCGAATGCATATAAAAAAAAAAAAACAAGAGGTTGGAGAAGAGGTCAGTCATAGGTGGGCGAGCTGGCGAGTGGGTGAGTGAGCGAGTGGGTGAGTGTCAGGGTGGGCGAGTGAGCGAATGGGCGAGTATACTCACGGCGAGCGTGCAGCGCGAGGAGTGCGGCGGCAGCTCCAGCGACAGGTTGGAGAAGGAGTCGTAGGTGGGCGAGCTGGCGAGTGGGTGAGTGAGCGAGTGGGTGAGTGTCAGGGTGGGCGAGTGAGCGAATGGGCGAGTATACTCACGGCGAGCGTGCAGCGCGAGGAGTGCGGCGGCAGCTCCAGCGACAGGTTGGAGAAGGAGTCGTAGGTGGGCGAGCTGGCGAGTGGGTGAGTGAGCGAGTGGGTGAGTGTCAGGGTGGGCGAGTGAGCGAATGGGCGAGTATACTCACGGCGAGCGTGCAGCGCGAGGAGTGCGGCGGCAGCTCCAGCGACAGGTTGGAGAAGGAGTCGTAGGTGGGCGAGCTGGCGAGTGGGTGAGTGAGCGAGTGGGTGAGTGTCAGGGTGGGCGAGTGAGCGAATGGGCGAGTATACTCACGGCGAGCGTGCAGCGCGAGGAGTGCGGCGGCAGCTCCAGCGACAGGTTGGAGAAGGAGTCGTAGGTGGGCGAGCTGGCGAGTGGGTGAGTGAGCGAGTGGGTGAGTGTCAGGGTGGGCGAGTGAGCGAATGGGCGAGTATACTCACGGCGAGCGTGCAGCGCGAGGAGTGCGGCGGCAGCTCCAGCGACAGGTTGGAGAAGGAGTCGTAGGTGGGCGAGCTGGCGAGTGGGTGAGTGAGCGAGTGGGTGAGTGTCAGGGTGGGCGAGTGAGCGAATGGGCGAGTATACTCACGGCGAGCGTGCAGCGCGAGGAGTGCGGCGGCAGCTCCAGCGACAGGTTGGAGAAGGAGTCGTAGGTGGGCGAGCTGGCGAGTGGGTGAGTGAGCGAGTGGGTGAGTGTCAGGGTGGGCGAGTGAGCGAATGGGCGAGTATACTCACGGCGAGCGTGCAGCGCGAGGAGTGCGGCGGCAGCTCCAGCGACAGGTTGGAGAAGGAGTCGTAGGTGGGCGAGCTGGCGAGTGGGTGAGTGAGCGAGTGGGTGAGTGTCAGGGTGGGCGAGTGAGCGAATGGGCGAGTATACTCACGGCGAGCGTGCAGCGCGAGGAGTGCGGCGGCAGCTCCAGCGACAGGTTGGAGAAGGAGTCGTAGGTGGGCGAGCTGGCGAGTGGGTGAGTGAGCGAGTGGGTGAGTGTCAGGGTGGGCGAGTGAGCGAATGGGCGAGTATACTCACGGCGAGCGTGCAGCGCGAGGAGTGCGGCGGCAGCTCCAGCGACAGGTTGGAGAAGGAGTCGTAGGTGGGCGAGCTGGCGAGTGGGTGAGTGAGCGAGTGGGTGAGTGTCAGGGTGGGCGAGTGAGCGAATGGGCGAGTATACTCACGGCGAGCGTGCAGCGCGAGGAGTGCGGCGGCAGCTCCAGCGACAGGTTGGAGAAGGAGTCGTAGGTGGGCGAGCTGGCGAGTGGGTGAGTGAGCGAGTGGGTGAGTGTCAGGGTGGGCGAGTGAGCGAATGGGCGAGTATACTCACGGCGAGCGTGCAGCGCGAGGAGTGCGGCGGCAGCTCCAGCGACAGGTTGGAGAAGGAGTCGTAGGTGGGCGAGCTGGCGAGTGGGTGAGTGAGCGAGTGGGTGAGTGTCAGGGTGGGCGAGTGAGCGAATGGGCGAGTATACTCACGGCGAGCGTGCAGCGCGAGGAGTGCGGCGGCAGCTCCAGCGACAGGTTGGAGAAGGAGTCGTAGGTGGGCGAGCTGGCGAGTGGGTGAGTGAGCGAGTGGGTGAGTGTCAGGGTGGGCGAGTGAGCGAATGGGCGAGTATACTCACGGCGAGCGTGCAGCGCGAGGAGTGCGGCGGCAGCTCCAGCGACAGGTTGGAGAAGGAGTCGTAGGTGGGCGAGCTGGCGAGTGGGTGAGTGAGCGAGTGGGTGAGTGTCAGGGTGGGCGAGTGAGCGAATGGGCGAGTATACTCACGGCGAGCGTGCAGCGCGAGGAGTGCGGCGGCAGCTCCAGCGACAGGTTGGAGAAGGAGTCGTAGGTGGGCGAGCTGGCGCGGCAGACAGTGCAGCGCACGGTGGAGCGGATCTGCCCGTAGAACAGTCGCAGCACCAGACTCTCCTTGGACTTGGTGTACTCGTGCCACGCGCGTTCTGAAGCGCCGAGGGTCTCCTGACGATCATCATCAGTTTTATTATTTAAGATAGTCCTGTAAATCTAATTCAATAATCATCGGCTATAGAAATGAATATTTTAACTTTTTGACCTAAATTCTTTTATATTTCACAAAGTAAATGTTTTATGAACACGCTAATCGAGATTAACTTCTCCATATTAAAAGAAAAATTAGAGGCTGTTCTATGTCTTTTTATGAGGCTGTAAGATATTTCTGTGTAGCCGAGGTTCGCTAACTATTACCAACCTTGTGGGGCGGCTTGATGGTGAACTGTAGGTCGAGGTGTAGCCAGTCCATGAGGATAGTGAGGAACTCGTGCGAGTCCTGCTGCTCACTGCCTCGGAATGCGCGCTGGTGTTTACCCACCTCGTTCTAAACACACGGTCATTTTAGACTTAGATCTAAGAACCAGATTTACGTCATTTTATAACCCTAGACATTTTATAGAAAATTTAGGTATTTAAAAAAAAAAAAAATTAATACCTCTTACTCAATTTTAAAATAAGACAATATGCATACAATTTTTGTTCCATATTCGAATAATAAGTTATTTTATACGGTTTATAAAATAAAAAAAAACACTGTTAGTAAGAGCTGACTACGATCGAGTGATTATTTTTTAAAGTATATAGAGTTATCGATGTTATTAATTATTTTATCATTAAATCATTATCCTTAGATAAAATATAGGAAATAAAACTTTACGCTACGAATTAATAAAACGGTTTAATAGCCATAAATACAACGATGTAACCACAAATGATTTAAAGTCTAAATTAAATAAATAATCAAAATATTGAATTTTTTTAGCAAACTAAAGTGTAAAAATTCTCACGCGTAAATCTTTGGTGGCGATGAACCGATACTGTCCAGACCAAAGGGCGCGAACCACGGCTGCCAATTCTTCCGCTATCGCTCCCCGTGTACTATGCGACCTGTGACATTTATTTTATACCTAAGTAAGCGCTATATAAACTAATTTATACTAACTTTTATAATAATTAGGGCACTGAGTGGAATACTTGCTAGATCTAAGACAATAATAAAATTGTAAAATAAATAAATAAACGCATATCATTTAACGCCCACTGCCCACTGGTACATTAAACCCTCTATTGGAGGTCCAAAAAGACACAAAATAAGCACAAACGTCCAAACCTCTCTAAATATCTGCATGGCTCATACAAAGATTTGTTATAAGCGGGAATCGAGACCCTTTTAGTTAAGTAGTATATTATTATGTTACAGAAAACAATAATATAACGTATTCCAATAATTATAACTTTTAACACACACCGAATATTCGCAATTAAGTAATTTAGATGGTCCTTCAAGCCCGATTTTCACAAGAGTTCATAAATGTAGCATCTATTTTATTACAATATAATTTATCTATAATAAAAAATACTTTGAAAAATGGCGATAAATAACTTATAGTATAAGGTGAATATAAATACAAAAACAAATTATTTGTATGTAACAATCTTGGGTACTCTTGTTTTGCATTATTTGCGTTTTAAATTATAACAATGGCTGTACCATTTGAGTAAATGTTTATGTTTTATAACACCAATACACCAAACACTATATATATATATATATATATATATATATATATATATATATATATATATATATATATATATAACCACGACATTTGACCACGTATCGGCGCAGCGCTCAATACAAATGTTTGTATAAGTCATACAGACGTGTTTCATGGTCTTGTCGTTTGTGTTTGTGCTCTATTTCCACAGACACATGATTGGTCAAATGGGACCTGTTAAAAAGATTCATATTTCCACATGAGTCGTTGAATGTCCACTGCTGAACGTAGGTCTCCCCCATTCACTCTGGGGGGTTTGCCAATACTCGCCACGCTTGGCAGGCGAGTTGGCGAGCACAGTGTGTGCACATTTATGTACAATTAATAACATTTATAAATATTTACCTGTAAAAATTCAATTTTAATATATTTGTCTCGTCTTACCTGTTTATATGTTCCAGGTATTGTCCTTTGCAGAAGTATGTGAACAGTATAGCTGTGTTGTTGAGGCACTGTATGATCGAGTTCATGTAGCAGGTGTTACCGAGATTCTTTAAGCCTGTCAACCCACGTCCCTGTGGAATGATATTTTAATAGTAGACCTATTGTTGTGATAAATAATAATTAATAATTACATACTTAATTTTATTATTAATATACATGTTTTGCAGTTGTTGTATGTCATAGTCATTTTTAGTTACTACTAATAATTTTTTTCTGTAAATATTTTAGGAAATGATCATTTAAATGTTACCTACTTACTGTTTATTGATTAATTTCTATGTAACATACAGAGAGTGGGCTTTTATATACCATCCTTCAAAAAGAGGATTATGTAAATGTTAAAGATCACGTTCCACATCAAAATAAAATTCCTAGCCCTTTGAAAGTTTTACTTAGCCGTAATGTACGAGCTATTCTGTTTGCGTTTACTGCATACAGCCGTCCCACGGCAGCGCGAGCGTGAGCTATGAGTACATAAGAGTCTAAGCACACGGCGTATTTAAAACGCGCAGACGAAGCGCAGATGACGCGCGTATACGCTCTTCAAACGAGATTCGAACGCAACCTTGTAACCTACGTACACTGGGCGAGCATGAAACGCGCCTCTACTGCGCGTATACGCGCAGTTACAGCTATACAGACGTGCTGTGGTCGCTCTTAGCTTCCGTGCGATTGGTGAGCGTCCTTTCCTCTGCCCCTTATCCGCTCTCTTGTACGCGCGTTTGAAGCAATGCAAACGCAACAATCAGCATCTACGGCGCCGAAAACGCGCGTCGTCTGCGCATTTCAAATATGCCTCTTATACCACAGCTTTACATTACAATGAATAACATTTTACGAGGAACATAAAATAGTTCCAATACGCAGTTTTTAGTTACATTCGGCAGTCGGTGTTTATGTACCAATTTAGCGATTTTATTCGGTTTTTTTAGACGGTTTTATGCAGTCGACGCAAGAAGCGTATCTCGTATATTTAAACAAAGTAAAACTAAAAAAGGCAAAGGTTTTTTCCACGCAGAACGTGATCTATATAACACCTACACAACACATCATTTGAAGGATGGTTCATAGAAGCGGGATACCTGTATAAAAAATAATAATGAGATATAAATATTTTTTTAATTTACATGTGACTAGTATTTTGAACATCGTTAGTTTACAATCCATCTTTATCAAATCGTGAAATTGTGAACCGTCCTTAATCACGGAACAAAAAAGACTAAACTTGGCCGATGAAGAATCATTTAATAAAACAGATGTAAATATTGTATTTTTTTTTTATTTGCCCTATATAAAAACAATTTAATAAAACAGCTGGAAGTATTTGTACCAGTTCAGATTTTGACAGTTTGGATTAGATAGATTATAAACCAATAAACCAACAACGTTGACAATAATACGATAACATAAACAAGGTAGGTACATATATTTAGATATATATCTTTATATATATAAATGTAACAACTAATTTTATAATTTATTCAAAATTGCGGTTGGATGATAGTAACCTTTTTGGCATTACCTAATACTGTTTTAAAACTCTACTCTTCTAAAACATATTAACATTTTAGTTGCCAGTAACTATTTATTTATAAATATAAATAATAACTAATACAAGAAGTTATTATTTCGGTGACTGCTTAAATTGAGTATAAGCTGAAGAATTTATAAATAAAATTAGTACTTGTATAGATTGTAATCTTATTTTATTTCATGCTTGGCCACGTTCAGCAGTAACTACTTATAACTAATCTTCGCCCGCATCTACGCCCACATATTTTACAAATAATATATAATATATTCACTTCGAATTTTTCTGCTAAGCAAATTTTAATTTTGCAGTTGAAGAAAGAGGTATGTAGTAGTGAATGTAGGTATAAATATGTTGTCATTATGAATTAACAGTAGATTTTTCAAATTTGTAATTTTAAAATAACGATTTCTTAGAAATTAATGAAAAAAAAGAAAAAAAAACTTTTTTAAACAATTACATCATTTTATAATAGTTTAATTATCTGTGTAAATTGAAAAAAAATAAATATCAAAAGTCATAAAATATAATTTAAAACTCACTCTTTTGAAAAGCCATATGATGTGATTTTGCGAATACTTTAGTCTGACCTTGACCTTTAACACCATGTTTGCTGCGTCCAACGGAATACATTTCTGTTCGTATCGAAGAATGGTGAAAACTCCTTACTCTACCGTTCCAAACTATACTATCTTTTATTTTTAATCTGTTATTTTGTTATCTGTACCAGTTGAACGTGATTCGAAAATAGAACACTTTCAATGCCAAGGTCGTTTCTGTTTTTATTGTTGAAGCATTTCTAATTGTTTTTACTTTTTGAATTTAGTATCAATATATTTGTTTGAGTGATTAAAACGGCTGATTCTTATATTTAGATAATGGGAACACTAAAACGATTAACACTATAAGGTATATCATGAAAACTGTTGAAATAACCGTCGCCAACATTGATAATAAAAATTCACACTTCTTTGAACTTTGAGTACTATGACTAATATTTATTTACGTTTGATGTTGTATGTTTGTTACTAGTGACTGGTAACTGATCGGACGGGCTCTAGTGATCATAGTTGTGGTGGAACTGAGCACGTGTTTATACAGAATGGCTGATAGGGGTGGTAGGGGTGGTTGTAGGGTGACCACGTTCTTTGTAGTGTTAATTCTAGTTGATTACTTAATAGCCTTACAAATTAATGTTATTTGTAACGTTGAAGTTTGTCTTATTTTTTATTTTTTAATAAGACATTTTGGATACACTCCTACTCAAAAACAAACCCTAACTAATCTGAAATGGATTTTGGCATTAGATACTGTTATAATTTTTGTCCTACATATTTTTGTTTTTCGATGAATGTCTAAAAGTTATACATTCACAGATTTTCAAAGTCTTGTTCAAATCAAACTCCTTACATTTTGGCTAGTTTCCCTTTAAATGTGGTTACCCTAGTTAAGGGGATGTTATAGCGTTGCGAGTGGACTGCATAGCTTGATGGATTATCCGTTTGTTACTCTTTTCAAGACACACCTTTTCTTTTATATATTTTTCACATTTACAATTAAACTAATTATTAAAATACGTTTGCGTGTCTGAGTTCTTATTGATTTTGTTTAATGAATAAATTTTTCGAAATTACTTTATAGATAAAACAAATTGTTTGTCTATAGAATTAAAATATGCTTTTTTTTTTACTTTTCTTCTTAAATTAATAATTATAAATTATGTATCTATCTTTATCAATTCCCAACGAGCACGTTGTATACAATAAGTCAAGTACTAACTGTAAACCTATTGTACTCGTATAAACATCGGGATATTCTTAAGGGTCATAAATCGTTAGAACTCAGTGTTGATATCACTACATATTATAAAACAAAGTCCTCCGCCGCGTCTGTATGTCTGTCTGTCTGTTCGCGATAAACTACTAATTTTTGATATATTAGTTTTCACGTTTACAATCAAACTAATTATTAAAATACGTTTGCGTGTCTGAGTTCTTATTTTGTTTAATGAATACATTTTTCGTACATTGCTAGTTTATACGTACGCTCTCCTCCCCCCCCCCACGCCTTTGTTATTATTATATATTTATATATTTTTTATCATATTTTTTTTCTTAGATTACTCTGTGATAAACCAAAGTTCCAAGAGGATCTAAAGAAGATTTAGTAGAAATAATTGGTGATATTTGAAGCTTTATAATAAGATTTATATTTGAATGATGGAAGAATCAGACGACGAGAATAAAAAAAACCCGCGTAAGGGAAAATAAATCAATAAATAAATATTAACCAACAATCACACCACGTTAACCTAGCCCCGTGCTAAGTTCGTAAGAACTTGTGTTACAGGTACTAGGAACGGAAATAAATTTAAGATATAAATACATATATACATAAATACACATCCATGACCCGGTGCAGACATCTATATTCGTCATACAGATTATCTGCATCTGGCGGGATTCGAACCCGCGACCGCTGCGTAAAGTGTCCAGTTGCCTGACCACTCGACCAGCCGGCCGTCATTATAAATCATTCAGTGAAGACTGGCTTAAAGATCCTAAATATAACAGCTGGCTACGAAAACAAGATGATAAAACAGGTTGATGCATGATTTGTCAAACTGATTTCACTGTAAAGTGGTGGGCAATAATACATCACCTTTATTTCAGTAAACACAAAACAATTCAAAAATTTTTTAAAAAGAATTCACATTTAACTCAATTTTTATCACCCGAGTCTTCATCATCATCAAATGATTTAAAAGTAACTAAAATTGAGCTTACGTCAATTTATCATGGGCTACGTCAACATCACAGTTATTTTAGTACGGATTGTGGAATAAAATTGAATGCAAAAATTTATAGTGATTCCAAATTCTCAAAGAAAGCACACTGTGGAAAAACTAAATTTGAGGCAATTATGAAAAATGTGCTCGGTCCAAAATCTATTGAAAGGATAATTAACGATCTAAATTCTAACGCCTGCTAATCAGGATCCTATATATTTTTCTATTTCTAGTGATGCTTCAAACAAAGGTAACCAAAAAATATTTCCAATCGCTGTTCGTTATTTTTACGGTCAAAAATGGCATTCAAGAAAAGCTATTAGATTTTGTAGAAGATCCTAAAGAAGCTGCTGAAGATATATTTTCAAACATTGAAAAATGTCTAAAATCGCATAAATTAAAACTTATATCAATTGCGGCATATTCAGCGAATAACACGCCCGTTAACTATGGAATACATGAGTCTGTCTTTAAAAAATTATCTGAAATTTCACCAGGGATTGTTAAAGCTAATTGTTACTGTGACGTAATTCATAACGCTGGCCGTAAAGCTTGTGCAGCACTTTCTTTTGATATCGAAACTCTAATTCTTAAGGTTTATGCAGAATTTTCTACAAGTGCGAAAAATTTAGGCACTCTAAAATCATTTTTTGAAAATTATGACCTAGTATGATAAAGTAATCCGACATGTTGCAATACGATGGTTATCTTTATATCAATGTCTAATAGATAATAGATTAATACTGAATTGGCCTGCATTAAAATCATACTTCATCTCAATGGGCATGGAAAACTGTGAACCTGGTATCTGGAAATTTATCGCTAATGAAGATGAAGTAACTACTGTCATCTGTCAACCCAATTAACAGTTCCTGAAATATATTTATATTTTGTGCATCATTATATGAAAGTTTTAACAGAATCTATTTTGATTTTAGAAAAAAACGATCTAACCAGTATAGAGTTACACGTTATAATGTGTCAACTACGAAACAAAATAAAACTAAGATTAGATTCGAGATTTTATGGTGCCAGAATTAAATAAGCTCTGACTTATTTGACACAGCAAGAACAAGAAAAATTCATTTTTGAAGCTAACGAGGTTTATACAAAGACTTTAAATTATTTGAATGATTATTATGACTTCAAAAATAGTAATTTTCAATATTTTTCGATACTTGATCTTAAAACACATATCGATTATGATAACGTAGTGAAATTAGCCCAGAAATTAGTTATCAGCATTAATGAAATGACTGGCTCGTGGCGCAGTTGGCGGTGGCCCTGTTTTCTGCTACAGGGTTGTGGGTTCGTTTCCCGCCCCGAGTCTGGGTGTATTATGTTTTTATTTAAATACGTATTATTTATATGTATATTTATTTAAAAAAATAATTATATCAGTCAACTGTTACCTAAAACACAGGCATTAAGTTGCCTACCTTAGGGATAGTCGACCGTGTGTGTATGTTTAAACATATTTATTTATTTATTAATGAAGATAAAATACTTAACGAAATTGTCGCAGTAAAGTCTATCCGCGAAAATATAACTGGTAAGGATATCCCTATTGATAAAAAATGGAGTCAGATATTAGTCTCTTGAACTTGAATCGAGTGAATTGGTGAAGATAGTTAGTAAAGTATTATCAATTCCTGTTAATAATACGTTTGTAGAAAGAATTTTTTCAATTATGAACAATTTGTCGACTGAAGAGAAAAATCGTTTAGGTGTTTCGTGGTAAAGGCCGAAGTATGTGCGAGAATAAACTATAACATGAATTGTAGCGAATTCTTAGAGTTTATAAGTAATTCTGAACAAAAGGTTTTACTGGAACGCTGTTAAAAAAATACTAAATATGATTTTAAATTTAATGATAACAATAATAACTTAGTAATTTTTTTGAAACGAGTTCTGTACAATTAAAATATTTACCCTTATATTAATTTGTTACAAATTTTAACGTAAAATATAATAATTATTCGAATTTTGAGTATTAATTTAATTATTAAAATTATTATTCATTTGTAACCATATATTATTTATGTTTATACATATACACATTCACTAATTCGTACGCATAGACAAGGATAAGTATATATCCCGACTTCGTGACATTTTGAGATAGCAGCCCTATTTTTGCCTATCTGTCTATCCCTGTAAACATCCTGCTATGGACACATCTAAGCAAAGCGAGTAAAACCGCACTGGTCAGCTAGTATAAAAATATAATAATATTGTAACACAATTTAATTAGTTTTATTTTAAGCATATAAAGGTATCTACTGCAATAAAATTACATTCAATATAAATCCATATACCATATTATATTTATTACGTTGTGTTACTATTAATATGTAGATATTTGTATGTAAGTTTATTATAACTGCTAACCTACATCTAACCTACCCGATCTCTTAAATAAATACTCAATCCTATTTCAGGTGGTCTCGTAGAAGTGATTAACTAGCCATAAGACCGCCCCTTGTACTAAACAATTCGTAATTGTCTTAAATGTCTCTTTTATTATTGACTGGCCCGTGGCGCAGTTAGCAGTGGCCCTGTTTTCTGCTCCACGGTTGTGGGTTCGATTCCCGCCCCGAGCGTAATAAATAAATATTACAATTAAACTAAACTCACCCCCTCCCACTTCCCGAACTCGGATCGACCGTAATTTATTTTTCCTTTCATTTTGATCATATTCCCCTCCTTTTCTAATGGGTTTCATCCTACTGTAATTTTTTTTGGTTTCAAAAATTATCGACCCTGGTCTAAATACATAAAAGGACACGCAAAATAGGCGCACAGTGCCGTCGAGTTGCGGAAACAAGCCCGTCATTACTTATCACTTAATACATAAAAGGACAAAAAAAACCGGGGAGTAAAGGCGGTCTTATCACTGACTAGCGGCCCGCCCCGGCTGCGCCCGGGGTATGTATATGTACAATCTAAACCTACCTCATGAATCACTCTATTTATTGGTGAAAACCGAATGAAAATCCGTAAAGTAGTTTTTGAGTTTATCGGGAATATACAGACAGAAAGACGCGGCAGAGAACTTTATTTTATAATAATATTATCACTGATATTGATATCTTACAGACAACCCTTGTCTGTATAGGACACATTGGTAATACGGCAATGGCAAACGGTGCAATTATTTTATTAAATTTCATTAATATAACGTTTATTATATCAATGTTCGATGTTCATTTGAATTTCTATATTCGCTTGTTACGTTAACGATATACGTGACGTCGGTAAGTGTTCGCGTGTTAAAACGACGTTTCATTAACCCTATTGGCTGTGGAAGAATTCCTTCCATTACAATTTCACATACAGTCCATTAAAACAATTGCCTTTTTATTGAAGTTTTTAGTTTTAAATAGGTGGAAAGTCGATCTAATGAATATATGAAATAGCGCAAAGATAGTGGATTAGGCCTTAAAGAATATAGATGCAGTCATACTTAATGCAAATATTCCAATTTTGATTTAATTTAAATATTATATTAAATTAGACTACAATGGGGTTGAACTGCACTAAATGAGCTTGTAAACGTCGCAAAGCTGAGCAAAGGCCTCTTTTCCATTTAGGAGAATGGCTGGAGCTTAATCCACCACGTAGCTCCACTGCAGGTAGGTGGATAAATTCTCTACCGATAATAACGATCGCTATCAGGTGTCTATGATAACAACCGGGACCGACGTCTTTACGTGCTCTCCAAGGAACGATGGAAAGACCCATAATGACATACATTTAGACAAAAACAAATATTTGAACACATACAAATATCTGTCCCGAGCGGGAATCGAACCCGCGCCACCGGCGCGCGGCTTTGAGCCGACTATTCGCACCACTACACCGGAACGGTCGTCACACCGAGCTAGTTAAATGTAACTGAACGTTTCCGGTTAAGCCGGCGTGAATCCGTACAAATATGTATGTGTAGACCACGTGCTTCAAGCCTACTGAATGTGCACAGATCATATTGACTTAGACTCGTAAATATTGTTTACGAATTAAGAATTTTACTCAGACGGTCGTTTGTTCCAAAGGTATTAAACTGAGTTTTATGTGACAGCTAAATGTAAAATTTAAAACTATGGCATGACTGAAACTGGATGGTTTTCCTTTTTTTATATATTATTATTATAAAAATCGGGTTGTTGTAGATTTCTGGACATCGAGGTGATGTTGGTGATATTTGGAATTTTGACGCGATGTCCGGTGGTGGAATTCTGCTACAGGTATTAATCCGAACATTTCGTCAGAACACTCCCCGTGATAGATGCGGTAGAAGATGCAGAGTGATCCAACATATCTACGCAGTGCCAAAGAATCAAGCCGATTGGAGAGAACCTTGTCGTCGACAATTCGAGCCGCCCGGCGTTGAACGCGGTCAAATGGAAGGAGCTGATATTGAGACGCTCCAGCCCACAGGCGAGAGCAGTATTCCGTGTGGGGCCGGATCTGCGCTTTGTACAATTGTAGTTTTTTTAGCGCAAACTTGTATCTTGTTGGGGTTAAATTGGACTAGATTAAGTCGCCCCCATTGCGAGACTTTGGCTAAAAGAGAATCGATTTCAGAAACAAGTTTCTCCCGACACTCATCGATTAAAACTAAATAGTTTCTTTAAGCTTAGTGTAAGAAACACACCAATTAAAACCATATCAATTGTGATGTATACGCAGACGACATGACTTAATAGATGCGAGTTTTTTGTCTGCCTTTCTCGATGTTACTTTGCGTTACATTGTTTTATATTCATACAAACATTCTTTATATCACTACATATAAAACAAATTCCTCTACCGCGTCTGTCTATTTGCCTGTCGGTCTATTCGCGATAAACTCAAAACTACTGCACGGATTTTCATACAGTTTTCACCATTATATAGAGTGATTTACGAGGAAGGTTTAAGTACATATATATATCACGGGCGTAGCCGGGGTGGGTTGCTAGTTAATTATATTACATTCGTGACACGCAATGTGACAATCTTTTCGACACATAGCGAAACAAAAACAAAAACAAACGTGCGACCGGACGTGTAGCGAATTAGAAATTTTATTTGCTTTATTGGTTTAGTAATTCGAGCTAGAGGGATATTTACGAGTACGACTTTCGTGACTATTGTATGACATATTATATTTTATTCGTATTTATAAACTGAACTCAATCAGCCTGTAAGATAAGAGTTGGAGATTAATCTACCACATCGTTTTTTTTTCTTTCGACTCGTTTTACACTATACATACACCCACAGACACAGTAGATGTGACACACGTGACACAATGACGAGAATTGAGCGTGAGTCGAATTAGCACACGAAGGGTTCAGTACTATAATACCTACTTTATATAACATTAAATATTTTTACGATTTAACGAAAAATGCTGAAAAACTACGTTTATTGTGAAAGGGAACATTAAAGTCGCGGGTGACCACTAAAGCCAACGTCTTTCGAATATCAGTATTTTGAATTTATATTATTAAAATTTTGCATCATATAATTGACATATTTGCTTTTCGAGTGAACGCGTGCGTGTATACGTACACTTGTTTACGTACAAATGGGAGAGTGTATGTACGCACAAGCGTGTGTGTATTTGTATGTGTGTATATGTCTTGCGTGTGTAACTCACCACGTCTCCCCACACCGGTTGGAAGTCCCTTTGTTGTAGGTCAGAAGAAGGCGCTACCTTCGGCGGCGGCTTCGTACTGCGATCGAAATGTGGAGCCACGGGCTCATCTTCGTCTGATGACACCTGCACATATATGTTAAAAAATAGAAAATGTTTTATTGTAATAAAACTTAAACAAAGACACAATATATAAACAACTCCATCTTAACGCTAAATAGCAGTTTCTTTCATATAACCTTTAAATCCCGCTTATAAATTAAAAAGGACTGAGAGGAGGTAAAAAATGATTCAATGAAAGTATCCGAAATCTACTCAAACATTCCAATTATTACGTGACGTATATTTTCTGCCATTTTATTGAGGACCCATGAAGTGAAAACTTGACAAACGAATTTGTCAATCGCCGGATCATTTTGTCCAGCCCTCCTGTACATGAATAATTAATACCCTTATTGTACGAAATATACAAGGTGGTCGTGACAATACGACAATAATTAATACTGAGTATAGTTAGTAACATTCTCAATTAGCCTGCAAAAATTAAATTAACTAATATCTCATAGTTTAGTCACAAAATACTTTTCTTTTTTTATAACTAAAACATCACTCTGTATCTATTATTAATCTATTATTTCCGACAAAAGTTACGTATTTAAAACAATTTAAATGAAAATTGCATGCTACTATTTAACGCAAAATAAACCTTATACCGTTGTTCATAAGACATTAGAATTAATATGTGGAAAGGTAATAATTGATTTGCGCTTTCTTTCTGAAATATTTCGATAGATTTCTTCCTTATTCATAATTCGTAATGGTAACTTTCGTAAGTAGGTAGGTCACTAGGTCAGTGTGTCGCCGACTGCCGTCAGCCTGTGACGCGTTAAGTTATTTGAGACTTCAGCGCTCGCGCAACATTCGATCTAGTAACGCCATTGTTTATAGGTACTCATGTCCATTTTTTTTTGTTATTGTGAGATATTAGACGCTTGAATTAACTTAAGTGAGAAGTGAGATTAAGTGAAGACACATTATTTAGGATATTTGTTACGTGAACTGTGCGAAATTGGACGCTTATTTTGTGTGCAAATAGCAATATTTTTAATAAAAATGCCTCGCTATAATTATACGGCTTCAGAGTACACCGATATGATATTAATTTATGAAGAATGTCACACAAACGCTGCTTTAGCGATTCGTACATACCAAGAGAGGTATGGGCATACCCGTGTTTGTCCAACAAATGGTCGAACTATTGTTAAAGCTATCCAGAGGATCCGGGAGAATCAACCTTTAATCCCACACTCAGATAGTGCTCCTCCGCAAGTCAGAGTGAACTTGGATGAACGGATTCTAAATCATTTTGATTTAAATCCAACTACGAGCTTACGTAGAACAGCCCGCCATTTTAATGTACCCCACTCAAGTGTCCACAAAATTTTGAAACTCGATAAACGTAAGCCTTTTAAATACAAAAAGGTACAGGCATTGTTAACAAGAGATATGTCTACCAGAGAAGCATTCTGTAATTCAATGTTACGAAAAAATGAAGAAATCCCCGACTTCCTCTTCAACGTAATGTGGACGGATGAAAGTACTTTTACAAAGAACGGCTTATAGAACCGTCACAACTTAAGGCACTGGAGCACTGAAAATCCGCGACTGACAAGAGACAGCTCGCATCAGTACAGATTTGCCATCAATGTGTGGGCTGGTATACATAGAAATACAATAATTGGGCCCATTTTTATCGATGGTAATTTAAATGCGGAGAAATTTTTATTATTACTCAATGAAACAGTTTCAGAGTACATGGATGAGCTTTCTCTCGATGTATATCGACAGACGTGGTTCCAATTGGATGGTGCACCTGCACACTCCGTGAGTTCTGTTAGAGAGCGCTTAACCGACATGTTTGGAGAGTAATGGATCGGCCGTTATGGCCCCACGAGGTGGCCACCGAGGTCACCAGACCTCACACCACTCGACTTTTTTTTATGGGGCTATGTTAAAAATGATGTTTACGCCACGGATGTAACTGATGTGGACGACTTAAAAAATCGTATAATACGATCTTTTGATAAATTGAAAAATATGGCAGATAATGGTGACCTGTTATCAAAAGTGAGAAATAACATTTTACGTAGATACATTTCGTGTGTACGAGTTCATGGTGGACATATTGAGAATTTTAAAATTTAATATCTTTTGTATGTGTTAATTATTCTGACAATCAAAAACGAACAAATAATTGAATTATAATAGTGTCAAAATATTGCGCAATACAGCGGCGAGCGGCTACCTAACCGCCCATGCCCGCCTTTTTTTTCCAGAGGTGAGTGAGCCTAAATTACAAATGGCGTACTATGTATTTTATTAATTTGTTATATTAAGTTTGTTCGAAAATTTCATTTTTTCAAAAATGGTTCAAGATATATTCTGATAGTTTTATCATATTTCTATATACCAATACAACATGTGTTTTCATTTATTGTCGTATGGTCGTGTACACCTTGTATATGTATTATATAATGAATATATTAAAATATATTCTCCATCTTGCAAAAATAAAATTTTATACAGGTTAGGTCAGAATTATGTAGTGTTATGTCTAATTAAAGTATTGTTAGAGTTTTGCTGACATATCTTTTGACCTATTCTTGTACCCTAACAATTTTATGAATCAATTTATTTACTTTATGGTACAATTGATCTTAAAAATAAATTGAACAAAAGGCAAGCTTAAAACAATACAGTCTTATCTCTTAGCCAGTTTCAGTTTAAGGAACATACCATTTTTATTCTTTAAATTTCAGTTTAAAGAACAAAAATGGCATTAAAAATATCATGAGTGATAAAGATAGTATTTTTTCTTAAAATAATAAATACATTATTTTACATACATACATACATATAATCACGCCTCTTTCCCGTAGTGGTAGGCAGAGACCACTTCTTTCCACTTGCTACGATCCTTACATACTTGTTTCGCTTCGTCCACTTTCATTATTCCCTTCATACATGCTCTTCGGTTTAGGGTACTCTTGACCTGGCCTTTTTTCAAGACGTACCTGATTTGATCTTGAAACGTCCGCCTAGGTCTACCCTTCAGCACCTTATCTTCCAGCACTTTCATTCACACTCGCCTTATACACTTTTTTCGTCAACCATTCTTCATTCATTCTCTCGACATGGCCAAACTATCTCAGCATACCTTTCTCAATTTTTGTCACTACATCTTCTTTCAGACCACAACGTTTCCTTATCTCACTATTTCTTATCCTGTCACTGACTTTAACTCCTATCATATTTCTTAACGCTCTCATCTCAACTGCATTTATTCTGCTTTCATGTTTCTTCTGCCATATCCAACTTTCACTTCCGTACATGAGTGTCGGGACCAACACCCCTCATGAACAGCCAAACGAACCTTGTTAGACACCTTCCGACTCCTCATAAAGGAGTGCAAAGCTCCATTCACCATGTTTCCTGCATTCACTCTTCTTTCGATATCACTCTCACACTTTCCATCTCTTGTAAGCTTTGAACCCAGATACACAATCTCATTCACCGGTTCAATTTGTTCATCTTTAATCACGATATTGCAGTCTGTCACTGCCTCCTCTCTTTCAAACACCATCACTTTCGTCTTCTTTACATTCATCTTCATTCCCTTTCTAACAATAGCTCCACTCATAGCAGTTACCATCTCCCGCAACTCCTCGGCCCAAGACGCAAGTAATACTTGGTCATCAGCATAGAGAAAACATTTGACGAGTGACTCATTCATTCTCAACCCCCTTTCATTCTCTTTTAAATCTGTCAAGCAATTGTCCATGAACAGATTAAACAGCCACGGCGACGCTACACATCCCTGTCTAACACCTTTTTCGATATTTAACCATTCAGTGTATGCCCCGTTTATCCTCACACAAGCACTAGAATCCCTATAAAGAGATTGCAATGCTCGTATGAGGACACTGCTCACACCGTACACGGACAATGCTGACCACAATTCTAGATCCACGAATGCGCAATAGACCCTCTTGTTTTTAGCCAAACACTTTTCGGCTATGCACCGCAAAGACCTGATCCGTACATTCCATTCTCTTTCTAAATCCCGCTTGTGCATCCCACATTTTTTAGTCTGTTTCATTCACAACTCTTTCAATTAACACTTTTGTATACAATTTACTGACGACGCTGAGAAGTCTTATACCACGGTAATTTATGCAGTCCTGCCGTGACCCTTTTCCCTTATATAATAGCACAATTACGGCTTTGCACCAGTCTCCCGGTACTTGCCCATTTCGCCAGCACAAATTGAAAAGGCGGTACAGCTGGCTAGCCACTATGCCTTATTCAGCCCTCAGCATCTCGACGGTAATCCTATCATACCCTGCAGCCTTACCTAATCTCATACTTTTCAACGCTATTTCAACCATGCTTATCTCACTTTCATCAACATTTATATTAGTTTCCATGAAAGGTTACGGATGATGTACCTGCACTTCCTCTCTTTCAAACAAACTTTCAAAATATTCTTTCCATCTCTTTAACACACATTCTTCTTCTTTTATAATGCTCCCATAGACTCACCCTCATCTCTTGTATACAAATGGATCCCTTTGTGGTCAAACATTGTGTTGGCCACGCAAAGATTCCATTCCGAGCATATTTCAAGCAGGCTTCTCCCATTGTCATTCACTCTCTCGTCCCCAAACGTACCCAGAACTCCTTCATACTCATCACACTTTACTCCAACCCATCCCAATAAAGTCCCCTAACATCCGTTCATTTTCTCCGCATTAAAAGATCATCCGCAAGACCTCTCTCATGCTATCCCAGAGTTCCTCTCTCTCTTGTTGGGCTTTTAGTGACCCACCTCCACGCAGATCCGTTGGTGCATAGACCCCAAGGACAAAAAAGCGGGTGAGTCCGATTTTTAACCTAATCCAGAGGAGTCTTGGGCTTACGCATTCATGCTCCTTCACACATTCAACCATTCGAGAGGAAAGAATTACACCAACTCCCTGACAGCCTCGGCTGGTTTGAGGGACTCCCGACTAGTATGCCGTGAAGGGACCATGAATCGTGGTGTTACATCCTTTCCTCTTGGTTTCGTTCACGCACGGAATATCTATAAATCGTTCATCCATCATCTACATTATTTTACAGTGCAATATACGATAAATAGAAACATTTTAAGTTCGAAGAATCACTCGTTTTGCGTGAAGTGAGAGTAGAACCCACCTCAACGCTTCGCTTATGAGACGTGCAATATCAATTGATTTTATTTTAAAAAAAAAAAAGGTAAAAAAAAGTGTCAGAGAGTGCTTTATTACAAACCTTGGCGATGTTAGGCGATGACTGTGATCGGTTAAGTCCCGTCGTTCCGGGGCTTTCCGTGGGGGATCCCATGTATGTGTCGCCATCATCCTCCTTGACACAATATTAAACATACATTACTTTATGAGATAGACAGTTTAGATACGTTATATTGTAAATCTAAAATTTGTAATCTGATAGAACGAACACGTACGTAAGAAATATATAATAAACGCAAATAAAGTTGTATGTTGTTTTGATATAATTTTTACCTAATTGCTAAGGGACGGTTAGTTTTTTGAGCATATGTATATGTACGTATGTAAGATATTAATCCTTGCACGGTCTCGAAGCTAAGTGGTTTGACAGGATTAAACGTAAAGGTGTAAATAGGTTTCTTATAATAGTGCGAGTGACATGTCACATATGCACGAGTGACATGAGTGTCACTCACACTATTATAAGTATACCTTAGTATCTGGGCAATAGTTTTTATATACACATTTTAACTTTTTATGAAGTTACGTTCTCAATTGTTAACCCTTTTTATATAATGTCCTATACATTAAAGATTTTTTTCAAATTGGCGCGCGCCTCGGCTTCATATTCTTGCCCGCCCTCCTACGTCAGACCGTCCCCCCTCCCCGCCCCCCTACGTCAGACCGCCCCCGCAGTACTCACCCGCGCGGGCTTCCGCTTGGCGCGCGCCTCGGCCAGCTTGCGCTTGCGCTCGAGCTCGAGCGCCTCGCGCCGGCGGTCGAGCGCGTCGCGCTGCGCCTGCACGGCCGCGATGCGCGCGCGCGCCGCCGCCGCCGCCGCCGCCGCCTCCGCCGCCTCCGCTGCACATGCCGCTGTTATAGTGGCGGTTGGCGGCTGCGACACGCGACCGCGACAGGAGAGACAGAGACAACAGACATAGCTTGTCACGGTCGCGTGCCGCCGCCGTCTCCGCTAGACATAGCCCGGCCTCCAGCTGTCCCTCGGTTAGAAAGAGAGAGACGATCGCGGTACCGGTTACATACCAGTATAATATTACTATGCATATCAGAGTTATTTCTATGATTTGTTTGTAGTCGAAAAATTAAAATAGAAGTAAATAATTGATGTTTACAAAAAAAATGGTTGTCTGTAAAGTCGGTTTACGGAGGATAATTTTTACGTGATAACGTCGTAAGGAAACATTGATGAAAAAGTGCATACTTTTATGAATTGAATTATTATCACTGAATTATCATTATTTTGTATAATATATATTAAATATAAATAAATATTAACCAACAATCACACCGCGTTAACCTAGCCCCGTGCTAAGTTCGTAAGAACTTGTGTTACAGGTACTAGTAACGGTAATAAATTTAAGAAATTTATATAAATACATATATACATAAATACACATCCATGACCCGGTGCAGACATCTATATTCGTCATACAAATTATCTGCACCTGGCGGGATTCGAACCCGCGACCGCTGCGTAAAGTGTCATTACTTCAATATTGACAAAACAGTTTGCCGCCATTTGCCGCTGTCATTTTTACTCGGAGGCATCATAAGTTAGGCCGACCGCCGATCGTGAGCCGAACGCTTAGACAGCTTATACCGAGCCGATCGTGCCTCTCTATCGCTTGTTCCGCGCTCTCACTCACTAATTGTGACAATGACGTCATCTTTTTCGGACATGCATCCAGTAGCTTTCATCAATTTACTAGACGTTATCACGTCAAAAAAAACTACCTATAATACCTCTATGGTTTGCGCCCGCCACACGTGACCGCCACAGGAGAGACAGAGACAAGAGACCGCGACAAGTTATATCATTGGTCGTCTCGGTTCTGTTGTCTCTCCTATCGCGGTCGCGTGCCGCGGACGCGCACCGCCACCATTAGACTGTCGGTTTGCCTTTCTTGGCTAGTCTCTTTTTCTGGGTACACATATCAACAAACTGAGACATGGTCATGTCAAAAAGTCATGTCAAGCCTGACAGCTCAGCATCTTCTCCTGGTCAGAGGAAAATGCTGAACCGTTAGGTTTTCACCTGGAATGACTTTGACATTGCCGACATTATCATCATCACATCAGCCATTGGATGTCTACTGTTGAAATTAGATCTCCCCCATTGACCTCTAGAGCGATCGGTTCGAGGCAGCCTCCATCCATTGGCTTCCGGCGATTTTCCTCAAGTCGTCCGTCCATCTCTTGGATGCCCGTCCGCCGTTGCGCTTGCAGGTACGTGGTCTCCACTCGAGAACCTTTCTGCTCCATCGGCCGTCAGTTATACGAGCTATGTGCCGCCCACTGGCACTTCAGCTTGCAGATCTGTTGGGCTATGTTGGCAACTTTCGTTCGTCTGCGGATCTCATCATTTCTGGTTCGCAGAGAAATACCAAGCATAGCCCTCTCGATAGCATGCTGTGTTACTTGGAGCTTGTTTAAAAGGCCCATAATCAGAGACTACGTCTCAGATTTGTATGTCATCTCTGGTAACACACATTGGTCGAAGACTTTCGACTTCAGGCACTGAGGTAAGACGGATGAAAAGACGTTTTTTATTGCCTTGCCGATATAACACCGTCAAATTAGCAGATAGAAAATATAGCAATTTGAGTTGAGTGGACCAATTCTTATACGTGATATAGTAGTAACCATTTTTTTCACCAAATCAAAAGCAATCAATACAGGTTAGATTATTTTAACCCTTTGTGGTTACGACTTTGAAACGAGCCCTACACCCTTTCTTTTGTCGCCCACAACTTTTTTTTTAAGATGCGCAAAAGACTTTAAACGGGCTGCAACTGTCTTAAGGACTTTTGAAATTTTTTTTTTCGTAGAAGATAAAAAATTGGTACTCGATTTCGATAAAATATGCAAAATAGAATATTAATAGAATTGTGAAGGTATAAAAAAGTTTCTTCGTCAATTACCATACAATTTTAGGGTGTACTTTTGTTTTGAAACTTTAATGTCAATCGAGTTTTTATTTGATTTATTTAATAATAATATATTTGGAACTTGATTCGGTTTTATTTCTGCGTTACTAATAATTCCCGCAATACAATACATATAACTTCTTTTAAATTTTATTAAATAGAATGCAATCAGACAAGTTTCATCACACTGAAGTGACGCACTCACACGTCTCAAGACTTTCCCGCACTCTCACTATTTAAAATGGAATCAGTGGCATTATCATTAATTATGTTAGTTAAGCTGTATTCACTACATGTCAGTAAATTGCAGTAACAAGTTAGTGAATACTCACTAATACACACACATATTCAATGATCAAACCAGTGAACTCTGATATTCACATATTCATAAATTGAATAGTCACTAATTCTCCATAGTACGATTCTTACATTGATAAAAAAGTGTATAGTCACTTATAAGTTAGTGAAACTCCACTGATTCATGTTTACACAGCACACAGCACACAGCACGTACCCGGCGCGTCGTCCTCCGGGCGGCCGCCCTCCGCCTCCCGCGCGATGTTCTCCGCGAGTTTCGCCGCTTCCTCCTTCTCCCTGCGCTGGTACTCCTCCAGTTGCTCTCGTAGCGAGAGGTTCTCTTGTTCCTACATATATATTACTGAAGTTTATTTATTTATTTTTCAAAATGTGTATAACTGTTGGCCCTAGCGGCCTTTACAGCCTTACCGGTAGGGGAGCCGCGTACTGAGACCCAGCAGTAAAAATTGGGAGCCCTCTCTAGGGTTCAGAATGGATGTACGTCCTAAGGGTGTCTCCTAGCGAGATCGCACCTCGGCTTAGAACGTCATCGGAGTGTTTTTGCGATGAAAAGTGCCTAATTGTAAATTAAGGTCTTCTATAATCTATACACCAAGTTATTTAGTAATCGAATCAGTACGTTTTACGGGAAAAAATTTCATACACCCGTCATAGCGATTAAATCGCTTTCAAACCCACGCTTTTATAATAGAACTAGGAGGAAAAATAACTATTTATATCAAGGATATTACGAACGCACCTAATTAATGACGTTGACTATCTAATTCTCGGAAAAATATTAAGACCATAAAAAAAATTATAACCTTGATGCAGGTAAATAATAACTAATATACGGTTGGCTCCATACCTCTGAGTGAAAATCTGCGACAAGTATTATTACAGCTACCTTTTGTATAGTAACAGAGAAAAGAAGCCAATATCGCCAATTCAGCTATTAGCTCCTCCCTTAATTTATTCAACTAATAATTCATGCGGCTACTCTTAAGCTGCATTGTTCACTAGCTGTTTTCATTAAAAAAATGTAAGTTAATACCACCAACATATTTTTTTATGATGATGCAAAGCAAAGATTCCCTTCTTCTTTCTTTCAAAGAACTTCTGATCATCTTCTAGATTGCAGAGGGCCTATCTAGAAAAAGTGTATTCACTCTTCTCTTGAAGAGGTACCCAAGTCATACATGGCAGGAAACACGCAAGTGAAAAAGGGAAACTTGAAACATTTTATGGGGTTGGGTGTTGACCAGATAAATATGTAACAGCTTACGGTGTCTCGTCACTCTATAATAGAATATCGATGAAGGAACAAGGTTGTGAGTATCAAGATTCAATCTTATTTTGTTGTCCTCGACAATACAGTAGTAAGTTACGTTACTAGTAAGTAGTAGTACAGTAATGACGGTTTTAGGTACTTCAGACAAATCGGATCCTAGGGCACATTAGGATAAGCGGTCACATTATTACTATTATGGTTATAATTTTCACAAAAAAGACATAATATATCAGCATATAGGTTACTGGATAACGATCTGATAGGAACTAGGGGCCTTATTAGTCGTGGGGTCCTGGACACTCGCTTAGACAAGAGTCCAAAGGATATGAGAAACCTGTTGGTATAGAATTTTGCAGTTAGTCATAAAGGCATACCATATCGTACTGCTTGCTCTCGAGCTGCATCAGCTGGGATATGATCTCTTGCTCCCGTAGCTTGTACATGTCACGCATCTCGTCTCGCTGTTCGACTTCCCGTTGTTGGCGGATGTTTTCCCAGTCCTGATAAATTGAAACATTTAATTTGTAATATGTACCAATGATCTGTCCTAATATTATTGTAATATACAGCCGCATTAACCATATTTTCTCGGCGGGAATGAAAAACTTTTCGATAAAAACCTTTCTGTTTCAGTAGAAATTATAGACATCTGTATTAGTAGTTTGCAGTATTCTCATTTATAGGATCCTCAATTCAAAAGCGTTTGGCCTGAGCGACCGTTTTCTGCTCCAGGGTTCGATTCCCACCTCGAGTTTGGGTGTAATATATGTTTATTTTTTATTATTTATATAACATCTATGTATAATTAATAATAATAAAAAAAAGTATATGAGTCGGCTGTTACCTAAAACACAGGCATTAGGTTGCCTACCTTAGGGGCAGACGACCGTGTGTGTGGTTAAATATATAAAAAAAAAAAGGTGTTGAAATTTGACATTGCGCCGATTTCTCACGATCGCGCAAGTTACGTAATAGTCCCGCCGCACGCACCTGCTCGGCCTGGAGGCGCTCCATCTCGAGGGTGAGCGAGGTGTCGGCGACGCGCTCCTGCGCCTCCAGCAGCGTCTGCACGCCGCGCGCGCGCTCCGAGTACAGCGCCAGCGCCGCGCTCTGGGGGGAGGGGGGAGGAGACTGTCGTAAGTCGGAAACTTACTGCGACTATATTTTTTTATTCTTAGTCCTTACGACCGTTTTGGTGTAGTGGCGTGTGTAGTCGCCTTAACGGCAGCGGTCGCGGTTTCGATTCCCGCTCGAGACAGATATTTTTATTTGTACAAATATTTATTTCTGGTCTGGGCGTGGGTCCTTGTGGGTATCCCCACCGTGTGTCTGAAAGCACGTAAAGCCATCGGTCCCGGTTGTTATCGTGGACATCTGATAGCAAGCGATGGGACGAGGGTGGATATCTTCGATAGTTATTTACGGGACGGCTATAAACTGTACATACCTCAAACATATAATTTTTAAAATGACTAAACCTAAAATTTTTGAATAAATAGAGTGGTACAGGCATATAGCCCTATATCGACAAATCGTTGGAGCTCCAAGATACCAGAATGGCAAAACCTAGATTACAGAAAACGTTAAACGAGGAAGTAGTGATTTGTAGTGGTCCATACAGAAGGAGCTGAAGGTTTATGTAGGAGGCCATGTACAGCAGAGGATGCTTGTCGGTAACAAGCTAAGATATAGTGAATATGAATGGATCACTGAACCATAGGCTCACCTTGCTAGCTCGGTCCACGGCTGGCTCTCCAGGTTTACTCACTCTGTTGACAGGAGCTGCAGGCGGGCTTAGGTCCGAGAAGTTAGGGTAGTCAATGCCATCTGAAATATTTTAATTAGTATTGTACTGTATCAGCCTGTGAATGACCCACTGCTGAGCGAAGGCCTCTTTTCCATATAGAGGAAGGGTTAGAGCTTAATCCACCACGCTGCTCCACTGCTGGTTGGCGGATAATTTCCCTACCATCAGTAACGATCGTTATCAGGTGTCTATGATAACAACCGGACCGACGGCTTTACGTGATCTACGAGACACGGTGGCTAGACCCACAAGGACATACACCCAGACCGGAAACAAATATTTGCATAAATATAAATATCTGTCCCGAGCGGCAATCGACCGCCAGCGCGCGGTTTGAGGCGACTACTCGCACCATTACACCGGAACGTTCGGTTTAATTAGTATAGCTACTTGTAAATTTGCATGTTTCAGAGAAAATTCTGTGACATGGAAAAACTAACAAATTAAGCTCTAACCCTACTCCTCCAGGCTTTTGCCAGGTAGTGGCACAGTTGGTTAATAGAGACAATTAAGTATGCATTACCTAACATAATATCATCGAGCATACTCTGCTGGGACGGTGGGGTTGCTTGGGGGTTAGTCGTGAATGATGGATATTTCAGAAGCCAGTCTTCGTAACCGCCAGATAGAGCGAGCGGTTGTCTTGAATATTGCACTTTAATGTCCCACTGAAATGAGACAAAAACATTTGTTGTTTCAGATGGTAATAATATTATTTTTAGATTGTTTCATTGAAAGACCAGAAGATTGCAGGCTTATGACCATTCACTAGTGGAGCACTAAAGCAAATTTCTCATGTTATAAATTAATCAAAAAATATAGCTTAATTACTAGAAAGATGCAAAACAATATATTAACAGACAGCAGGATAATTATGCATTTAATGAATTCTGGACACCCATTTCATTATTCGGACACCCACCACCTTAGTCCCTTGAGATCATGGACGCTGTAAAGGGTCCGCAACGTCGGAAATATTTTAATTTAATTAATAAAATCGTTAAACTGTTAAGTTTTTAAACAAATAAACGCGATAAAATCCGATTTAGACTTTTAAGTAATTGAGTAAAATTCGTGTAAATATAAGAGAACAGTACGATAATTATGATTTTAATGTTAATTTAATTTAACTTTTAGCTAAAATTGATAAAATCGACCGAATAGTGTTACCTTACTTCTTGAACATACTACAATAGTATATATAGCGTAAAATAATAATACCTTGAGTAAAATAGTCTTCAGCAAGTGTAGTGTCTTGCCCGGTATCACAGCGGAACTGCTCCAGTCCAGCATCACAATGATGTCCATCGAGGCCCGTTCGGCCCATATCGGTTTGGATGCTGCGGGTAAGTTCTGTTCTAAGACGTGCGCTGATTGTCTAAAACATAAATCAAAACATACATATCTTACATTAAAATAGCCAATAGGTGGTTCAGGCCAATTGGGTTTGTAATTTTCAGTGACCACTTACAGCATTAGGGGAACTACAAATGAGAAGCAAGTTCATTTTTAGACAACGAAAAAACGCAGTTATATTAGCTACTTGGTACTGATTTTCTCTGAATGCCAAAATCAGACTAGCTGTATTCAATCGAATCAAACAGCCAGGTTACACCACTAATATTTCTTATATTAAGTAGAATTATGTCCTTATATGTAACAACAAAATTTCTAACAGACTTTACCAGCTATACAGATTATTAAATGAAATGCAACTTCTGTACAATAAATAAATAAATTCATGTATCAGACTCAAAGCTCTCAATAAGATTCTGTATGTGGACATATGTCAGTGTCCAGAAATACACATAAACTTATCTAAGGCTTAGCCAAACATTAATGTCGCTCATTAATTGTTTTTTTCGATATTCGAATCTTAAAGGGGCGAAAGGGTCATCCAAAGTTATGAAGGGGATAAAAAGACTTCACCTATCCTATATGGGGCATCCAGTTTAGATATAAAATCTCACCCAGGTGATATAACCTCCTCTGGCACACTGATGCAAGCGGGGTGGTTGATGTGCGAGTCGATGTAGTCCTTCCCTGGTCTAGCATCCATTATCATTACCTTCAGCTTTCCGTTTTTCAGTATTGTGTATAGCTGTTCACTCTTGATTGTCACTTCGTCTGGACCTGGCGAATAAAAAAAAACTTTTTGTACTTATGCACTAATTGCAGATTATTTAAAATGAAATATAAAATTAAAGGAAAAACCAAATTATTGAGATGAATCTTATCAAAAATAATATTATATTACACAAACAATAATGTTATAAAGCTTGTTCATTTGAAGGCACCAGGTCTTAAGTTCTAGGCTTCAGGTTTTTTTTTATTGCGGAAGACTACACACATAAACATACATCAAGCAACTTATGGTCAAAGTCACCATAAATGTCACCCAATTTGAGAGGTATTAACATATAATGTCAAATAAAATAAAATTATTTGGGTAATCTTAATGGTTTCATTTACCAAAAATGTCATTAGGACTTAAATTAGTACAGCCGTTTTATAATTAATAACGTAGAATATACCTTGTGAATTAAAGTTCATTATTTCTATCCTCACTTGGATTCAGTAGAGAGGAGCAGGATGAAAAATTTAATTATGTACAAGAAGCAAAATCTCTTTTACAAGAAAGTTAAATTGATTATTTGTGTATTTACATCAATTCTTAGATACAAATATAACAAATTATGTATATTTAATTTAATTAATAAAAGAATTATATTAAATTTTCGTTATTGGCAAGCACTATTTAAGAAAAAAGTCACGAACAATACCCTGGATATTTTTTTCGTTATTGAGTCATCATGATACATTTACCTGGTACACCAAGCGGAAGCGGTTCACTAACTACCACAGTTTCCATTGCTTTCTTTCTGTTCTCATCTATCTTCTGTTTAATCAACTCATTCTCTTTGATGTCTTGTAGACGCCGTGCCTGTTCTTCTTTTTTATATCTAATAATCAAATATGAAATAACATTATAATTTTATTAACAAGTTTCTTTAGTTTTTTTGTTATCATTTATATTTAAGATACTCAGATTTGCTTTCCAGTATGATAATATTTTTCTTTTGTTATGTAAGCATTAAAACATAGAATGTAAAAGACAGTTTAACTTGAAAAATAAATAATAATTTTATTGAAATTATAATAAGCTATTTATTGAGTTTCTTGCCTATTCTTCTCAGCAGAATTTACATTTGAAAATGGTGGCAGCTTTACATTAACTATAATTATTTAAATAATAAATAAATACTCTATAAAATGATTATTTAAGTGCTCTTGAAGCTATGATTTGTAAACTATAACCCATAAAGTATAAATAATAAAAACATTTACCTCAAAATAAGGCTGTTTTTCAAACTCTCAGCTGCATCTAATGCTTTATTTGGATTTTTTGTTCCCAGCATACTATTAAAATAAGTCTTGTCTTTCAAGTAATCCTTGTCTTTACTTATATATGAAACTACTCGTAGGTATTTCATGTACTGAACGTAGGAATACTCCTCGTCTCCCTTTTCACGGGCTTCTTCAGCCGCATCAAAGAGTTTTTGAGCTGTTTTGCATAACCTATAACAATAAGAAAATATTATCATTAAAAATTAATTTCCTTTTATAAACATGTTTAAATGTGAATAAGGAAGACTCACATCGTTGCTCTCTTTGATTTAAAGTCAACATTGTGTAATTTATCTAAATCTTCTATACATTTCCCCAGATGGAGTTGTAAACGACGCGTCTCAGTCATTTTCAAATTTAATTAGCAAATGGAACGATATACTCAAATTTTATGATATACTTCGCTAGGACTCTTAACATCACATTTATATCGATAACTAACTATTCCTAAATTTTAAAGCACAAACAAAAATTAGGAATACAAATAACTCTTCTGAAAACGTCACTGTTTTTACGTAAATGTCACTTGTCATTTTGTCAATAATTAACACTACTCTATGGTTTTGGTTAATAACACTTGACAGCACTGAAAGACAGCAAAGTTATCAATCTTTCAATCAATCGTAGGTATGTACTTTTTACATTTCCCATATAATGACATTGGCGAAATAATATGTGTTGACACAACTAAAAGCCATACAACAAATAATTGATTCGAAAATTACTTGTTACATAGATCTCGATAGCATTTGTTCAATACATTTTGTTTTATATAAAAAATATTGTCATAAAAGCTATACAGAAACAACATTCTACGAAAATTTTAAGTCAAACTCAAGTCAATGTCAAAGTCAAAGACATTTAAATGTAACTATTAAAAAAAAAAAAAAAAAAAAAACTAATATACGAATAAAAAGAAATCGAAAACATATTTTGTTTCGAATGAATAAAAATTATAATAAGTACATATATTAAATTATTAATTGTAATTCTACTGTCAGTGTAAAAAAGTCGATGTTGTACAACCCTGACATAGCTATATTATATACATTGCTATACGTTCTATATTTATGGTAACTTGCAAAATAACAGCGCAAGCTGCGCAAGTTTTCATGCGTTCATGCGCAATGAAAACTCCCTTGAATTCACTGGTCGATTGCGGTGTTCCATTTAGTTTTTCAGCTGATCACGCTTTCTACAGGCGCTTCGCAGACGACGCGTGTGTCATGTGCAAAATTGTCGCAGCGTAGTAAGACGAGTGCTTGTGTACTGTGTAGTTGCTAGCTTGTGCCAGTGAAAATGTTTTCAGGACTCACTAACCAGGTCAGTTCTTGGATGGGGGCGGCTAAGGGCGAGCCTCAAGATGAAGAAGTTCCCACACCGACTAAAGATGCAACCGGGGAAACTACGGCGGAGGGTGAAAAACAAAGGTTTATAAGATTCTTTGTTTACATTTTTATTCTATATATTTTTTAATATTATGAAATTCTTATTGGAATATATTCAGAGAATCTAGTTTTTTAACTCTTTACCTAAGTTCCGATTTTTTTTTATTCGTTATTTGGTTTCACAAAGAGTATTTAAATATCGAATTTTATCTCTAATGGCGCAGTTAAGTTTATAATAGCTAGTCAGTCTAATTGGAACTTTTGGGGATGATTTTTTTTTTTCGAGTGTTGCATAATGTACATATTGATCCAGCATAGGTAATGTAAAATATGATATATAGGTCAAGTGATATATACCTGAATCAGTGCCAAGTTACACTGAGCTAAGATGCTACCTTCTTTCCTCATTTTTTTTTTTTTGCTTACAGAAGGTTTTGAAAAGTAATATTTTAAGTACATAAAAATTATTACTATAATTTAGTTAGATACTCATTTTTTTAATATTGTAATAATCTCTCAATTTTTAATTTTTTTACAGTCCAACCAAAGGAGGCAGCAAACTAGATCTCATCACCAATGTGAAGTCACAGATGACCGGATGGCTAGGATCAGGCATCCCAATCCCAGGACTTAGGAAAAATGAGGCAGCACCAACAGACTCCACTGAGCCTGCTCCCGTCGAGCCAGCCGAAGTAGCAGATGAACCCAAGCCAGAATCAAAAGACGATGATGATAACTCTAGGTATAATAGGTACGAGGGATTGACAGAAGCAATGAGTTTGCTTATGTAATTTTTTTAATATGGTGTGTCATTTCTGATCCAGTTATGGAAATTTATGTCAATATATTTCTTTAATTGGAATTAATATAAAAGTAAAGTAAAAAGCTTTAATATTATTTGTAATATTTGTTATGTAACAGGAAAAGAGATCACATACCAGTTTAAATTTTACTGTCTTTTTCTAAATTCAAAATCTCACAAAAAAAGAGCACAGAAAAATTTAATGCATAAAATAGTTAAATGGATGCTTTTTATTATCGATTTTATTGTTTTATCAGCTTTGGCACACTATGCATCTCATGATTCTTGATTGGCACGCCCGGATATTATTTTTTCACTTATGTAATCTATGGTTTAAAAAAGTCTCCATCGTTCAAACATAATGAATAATTTTTAGATTCTAAACTTAAATTTGGAATGTTTAAATTTTTAAAATAGTTTCATCAATAATATATTTTTTTTATCCTAATTTTATTTTTCTTGGATTTAAATAGTTTAAACTGGAGGTTGATTCTTGGAAATTTTTGGTATATAAATAAAATAGATTTGGTAATAGTCTAGATATTTTATAGAAATTTAATAACACTAGTGAACTCATTTATTCTGCTCAATCCCCATTTTTATCATTTTTATGCATTTTCTTGTATATATACACTATTTTTTATTTTCTTCGACATCTATAGAGCAATGCATATATGTTACTAGTATTTCACTTTTTCTTCCACATACTGTTACTAAATTCCATAAACACCTTACTAATAAAAAAATTACATAACAGGTACTTTATGGAAAATTTTTAACGTAAGTTATATGCAAAGATTTGTTGGTAAGGGTAATAATATATGTTTCATGCAATGCTCAGATGTTTTTGAAGTCTTTGTCTATCATGTACATATTTATAGTTTATAGGTATTAAAAAGATACAAAGAGAAGTCTATATCTGTGTAATACCTTTGAACAAGCAATTCTTATATATATAATATGAAACAGCTCCAATGATTTTCATGAAATTTAGTATGCAGCGGGTTTCGGGTGCGATAAATCGATCTAGCTAGGATTTATATTTTGAAAATGTAGTTTTATACGTGTTTTCATATAATGAAAAACTGCTACATTAAAAATACGAAGGTAAATTTCGCCACCATCTATAAGATTATAATAGCTCAGGTGGGACCGTCCCAACTCAAGGCAACTCGGGAGACCAGTCCAATTATATTTTTTCCTTTTTTTTCAAGTTCCTTCTTTTGTAAGAAAAACTATTATTGGGAGCCCTTTTTATTTAAATAATCAGTTCATATATTTTTATTATTATATAGGTAAGATCGAAAAATATTATTCATATTTATTTCCTCAGTATTTAATTCGTATCTAAATATAATTTTCCAAAAAACATGACTAAAAAATTTTAGAGGTAACCTTAAAAAATATCATAATATAAATTAAAAAAATATATAATAGGAATAATAAATAATAAAGAAGAACACCAAAGGTATTTAGTATTTATAGGATTAAAAAATATCGCTTAAAAACGAAATAGTAGATAAATAAATATGTATTTCGATTTTTTTTTAAATCGCGGCTATTTCGCTGGTGTATTCTGGATAGTAAAATAAAATTTATTACGTTCATTTTTTTTTTTTGTTAATATTAGTATAATTTTAAGGTATTAAAATAAGTCTATTGTCTCCAAAATCTCTTATACAAATTTTTTACAAAAAAAGGCGTTGTCGGATTATGACGGCTTTCGAATCTGAACAATCAATATGTAATGGATTTTTTCTATTGTTCTAGAAGTATAATTTGGTTTAAATTTTTTTCATTCAAATAAACAAAGAGATATCTTAAAATGACTTCAATTTTAATCAATTGAAAGCTTTTTTGAAATAGATTTAAGTAGCACTACATTGTGAATAGTTTTGGCGTACTGTATTATTGTCAGTTATGAATCGATTTTAACGAGTTCTGTAATGGATTCGTTATTTATATCTCGAGGAGTATTCTCGTTTCATTTGAAAAAAAAAAGATCAAAGTAATCGGTTTTTATTTTAATTGAGAGAATATATATTGAAAAGTAAGTACGTATATATGGGTATATTTTGTTTTAACTTAACCATTATTAAAAATATTTTCTTTTTCTTTTAAAATAAAAAGTCTAGTTTTTTTTTGCTGTCATTTGAGTGGTCAATTAAATTCGTAAATACAGTATTATCTAAATGAATGTCTTTAATGTTTCCTTTTACATGTGGTTAGTTACCATTACAAGGGTGTAACTTTCTTATCGCACGTATCTGTTAGAAATTTTCTGACTCGACGAAACGACTTAAACAGAAATATCGTTCTACCTATCATAATCCCAATTCACAATTCACGAGTAATAAATACTAAATGTGTTTAGATCACACTTTTTGATAATTTCCGTAACAAAATTTCAGTCATCGCATAGGAAAATTTTTGACTGCGACGAACGACGAAATTTTCAATAATATATGGGCTGCTGTTATGTTACAATTGTAGATTAGTCAAAGTCAAAATATTTTATTCAGCATAAAATTATTACAATTATTTACTGAACGTCATGAGTCTACCACCAGTTCGGAAAGAAGAAGCATCTAACCTGAGAAGAACTGGCGAAAGAAACTCAGCGGGACTAATATTTTTTTTTTAACGTAATGGTTTGTGGTGGTTTTAACGTAATGGTGGTCGATTATTGACATTACAATGGTCAGTTTTTACAGTATTCATAATCTAATACTTTTATAACGCTATAAAGACACGAATAACAATTGAATTTAGTAGATTACCAAAACGGTCAAAATCAGTTAATTATTCGGTTTAGATATGATCAATCAATAATAAAAAGTAAATTTATTTAAATTTATTTTTACTAATTACTTTAACTATAATTTATATTATTTATTACAATATTATATACATATATTTACAATGCAAAACTTAATAATTATTTAAAAATAGTATTCATATTAAATTATGTATTCACTATTACTATCACTATTATTTACCGGTGGGAGGGATGCGCTGTGCTGCGCTCCCGGCTACATGGGTACCACCATCTTGCTTGATTTTCCCGTGAAACAGCTTTGCTGTGTTTCGGAGAGAAGGGCAAGACAGGCAGTGTAATTACTGGCACCGAGACTTTAACACCTTATGTCTCTGGATAGGCAACACATAGATGAGTAATACATTAGCAGCAATGTATTTCTGCAATGTATTACCTATTTTCCCTGGGCTACTTCCAGGTAAACTAGTTTATGTCCATGGGCGACGTCAACTACTTACCATCAGGTGGAACGTCTGTCAGTTTGCCTATCCAACTAATATAAAAATAAAAAAAAACTTTTTAAGATCCTTATCGTCAAGATCTCCAATTCTCTTGTTGTTAGTGCGACTGGAGGCGCAGACAGCAGGCCTGCTTCCACCGGGGGAACTCCGACTGAGGAACAACCGGGTGGCGTTGGGAACGGTGAGTTTGTAGTGCAATCACGTAAAATATGTAGTTTTAGTGAAAGGACTTAGTAAAAAACGTATACCTATTCAATATTTTTTTTAAATATTTGTTTTTTTTTTTATGTTAGGGGCCATTCATTTATTACGTAAGACTATTAAGGGGGGAGGGGGGCGACCATGTCTTATTTTTTCTTACAAGGGGTGGGAGGGAGTCTTGATAGTTCTTACATAGATCCCTAAAATGCGCAAAGATAAAATTATACCTACTTTGAAAAAGCACAGGCAACCGCGCGATTGCCTTTGTAAGTAGGTACAAATAAAGATTTCTAAAAATTGTTAATTTGAAATATAAATATTGTAACAAACTAAACGTGTATTAATTTATTCCTTTGGATTCTTACGTAATAAATATTAAACAGGGGAGGAGGGGGTCGGCCTATTCTTATTTTTTCTTATAATATGGGGGGAGGGTCGAAAAGTAGCACAATTCGTCTTACGTAATAAATGAATGGCCCCTTAAGAAAAGTATTTTATTGGGCTTGAAATAAGTAGACATTTCGACGAATGTCTTTACTCATTCAAAGAAATATTTCATTGCTGATTTTGATTTTTTTTTTTGTAAATAAAATATAATAGTTAGTAATAAATGTTGTAAAGTGATATTTTTTTTAGAAAAGTAATAGTTTATCCTACCCCCAAAGCCTCTAGTAATTTTATAAATTAGACACCTGTTTTATTTTGTAGATCGCTATATTTTATCATTTGTTTTGTCGTGCACATTTTCAGGTCCACAGAGTAAAAAGTTATTCAATGTAGACACCATGGAAGTGCCAGATATGCAAGAGTGTTAGTAATTTTTATTTTTTTCTAGTAAGTTTATTTTTTAATTACATAGCTTTGCTTTGGCATGCCAGTGCACATTCTTAAATGGACGAAATAATATTTTTAAAAGTTTTTTGGCTGTAAATAAGCTTTAGAGTTATTAAATGTATATAAACGGAATTATGTCTCTTTAGCGTTTAATGCATTTGAATAGATTGAGGGGGATTTACGGTGAAAACGCACTTAGTTTACGATAAAGACTACGTTAACGTTGGCAAATGTTAAGGTTTGTTTTTTTTTCAACCATAGTTGTTGAATATATTTTAAAGTTGTTTTAATTCAAGTGGTCTTTTTATATATTGGAATGAAATCACCAAGTAGAAATTCGGTCTGACTTAACACGCTTTAAGGCCAAGGTAGTTTTAAATATAAATATATTAATCAATACTTTTGTTATAAAGTTGATAGGTTTGTTTGCTTAACCACCAGCTTGATTAGAAAAAAAAACCGGAAAACAATAAATGATATATCGCCCATGACTATTAAAAATGTCGGATATGAAAAAAAATAACTTTACAGGAGAGCGATGCAAAGTGTAAATTGCATGCGTCTTTTTACATATTTTATTTAAATACCGACATTTACAAATTAAGTAATAAAAAAATATAAATAAAAAACTATGCATAAAATAATATTTTTCTTTTTAGCTGATGTTAGACTTGGTTACTTAGGAACGATTTATGAAATCAATAAAAAAAATCGATTTTGCAGTTCCGACGATGTTAATAGGCACCAAAAATACAGTGTGACAGTGCGTATTTTCTAGTATTGTATATACGATCTTAAATATAATATAACTTAATAAAATTGTCATTAAAGAAAAAAAAAACAAAATAACGTCGATGGCAGTTCCTCTATTAATAAAGCAATAGAGAAATTAACTTTATTATATTGTTATTATTCAAATGTAGATTCCACGATAGCGATAATTTTCAAATGATTGTTTTCCTTACCCCATGAAAATAAGCGTTAAATAAAAAAAAAAAAGAATATCAAAATATTTCGCAAAGAAATCTTACGCCATTTCCCCATCCGGCGAGAATGTAGGACGAGTTTCAATGATGGCGTTTTCCCTACGAAATGTAAAAAGTACGTATTGTTGTCGGAAAAATCTCAAAAAACGATTTACTTTCTGTCCTCTTTCAATTCTTATGCATTTATCTCCATAAGACTTATATTGTACGACGTTTATTAATTTTTATATTGGTCATACGAAAATCAACTAAATTGGCAAGATTGTGTCCAAGTTAGAACTTCTTGGCCAACTTGATCGAATTGTGACTAAAACTTAGCTACTGGATGATTTGGCACGTGTAAAATTTTTGGCTAATCTGGTCAAACTGAGACTGCGATAACTTGGCTACTTGATGATTATTTTCGATTTGACAGTAACCACAAAAGCCGTGGCCGGCGCCAAGTCACTCGGCAACTTCCTATACTCGGCGGTCAATAAGGCTGGCGCTAAAGTGAGCGAGGCCAGCGCCAAGATCAAGAAAACTGTTGAGGAGAACGTGAGTAATAGAATAATTGATTATCGTTTAAATTTAGCAAAAAAAAGTCAATAGTATAATATACATGGCAATGAATTTTTGATTGTGAAAAAGTTTTTTTACATAAAATGGTACAAGTTTTTATAATTATGCGAAACGCTATCTGCAAAAAATTACTACAATGGTTTTTTTTTTGTTACACATTTAATAATAATAATCCAATTCGAATAATCGGCCATTATATTAAACATTAAAATAATTTCGATGCCAACAAAGAATAACTGTAAAATTAGTTATGAGAATTGTTTTTATTTTGTAAAATAAAATAACTTATCAGTGAAGTATTATCACGCAACATTTAGAGTTATAATTTAACTTTGATATTTGACGTGTTTAATTTAAAAGGACCATGCGCATTTTATATGGATATCTGGGCCATGAGCGAACACAAATGAAAGTTATGTACATGATTAGGATTTTTCGTGACAAACAAGGATATGCCAGAGCTATTGTTTAAAGTAGAATGAAAGAACACGAGCGACACCTTGGTTATAATTCAAAAATAATAAATAATCATAAATCAAATTTTTGCTGCCACCTATTTATTGATCCTTATGAGTACTCTAAAACGTCAAGAAACTTCACATTTTCAAGCAGATTTTATGGTACTATATAATTGTACCATAACTAAGTCAAAGAGTGGTTTTTTAGGAAAATGTCTTATATGCATAACTTGATAAGACCTACACTTTACTATAGGTGTTATCTTTGTTCGCTCGTGGCCCAAAATGCCCATCCTCTTTATAAGCTGGGTCAGCTTAAAATAGTTTATAAAAATCGATATTACAGTACGTTTTACATACACTATCTACTAATTATGTATAAAAAGAAATTACACATTCTACTCTTTAAGATTTTTACTAAGGGTTATCAATAAAATGTGTTTGCAAACAACATTAAAATGACATGATACGTCATTATTCGTTTATTTTATTCGTTTGAATCAAATAACGCAACGTGATGAATCAAACAGGAAGAAATTCAAATTGAAATGGTTTATTTGCTACCTTATTCGTGGACTTATAAAATTAGATGCTTTTTCCAGGCGCTGAAAAATACATTTTCATTTTGGGCACTGTTTACATTATAATATTGAATCGTATTATCAATATATTATATTATACGCTAATATGAATTATATGTTGTTAAATTTAATCGATAAAAATTGAATCCTCAAAATGGAGAAAAATTTTCGTGATGTATTTTGAATGGAACCTTAATATAAAGGGATTGTGTTCAAATTCATCCAAGACCGAAAACCAAATTGACGTCATTACTCGGGTCCCGTCGACGAGAGCAAGATAAATATTCATTTGTTTGTTCTCGCTTTAGCGCAGATGAAGGAAATTAGTTTACTCATTTTGACTTAGTTAACTTGGTAATGTAGGTGCGAATAACATTAACGAAATAGTAAAAAAAAATGTAAAGTAATATTACATACACAATAGGTAATATGTAAAACTAATTTTTTTTTATATTTATTAGTAAATATAAGTTAGTGAATTTAAATTTTTGGATAAATAATATTTTTCATCTAGAAATCGATCAGCTTTATGAATTAAAGATCTGGGACTTTTTACTCTTTATCCAGGTTAAACCTTTAAAAATTTTATCAGAAATAGGTAAGAGGGACATCTGCTGGTAGATTGAAAATAATGTTTTGGGAATTTATTCCAGGGATCAAGAGAACGTTAAGAGGTCGTTTGGGGGCCTGTAGTTTATAGGATACCCTTTAAGGTCACTTTGATAGATAATATGAATCCAGTATCCCTGAAACTATGGGGTGTCTTACTTACATGAAAGTTGTATTAAGATGTTAATTATAGTTTGTAATTAACATAATTGTTTTTTTTTTGTTGTTGTAGTGGGGATTTTTGAAAAAAAAATTATTCTTCATTGTTCTCATTTAGAAGTCCTCTTATTATGGAATGTTATGTATATATATATATACATAACATTATATATATATATATTAGGCTTTATAAATAGGTTACATTGCGTTACGATTCACAGATGCAGAGCAGTAACTAAATATGTCAACCAGTTTCACAAGTATCAAAACTTAATCAGCGGTTATGACCCGATCCCGTATTCTATTTATTACATTTGTGTCAAAGAGGTAGATCTTTGACTTCGTAATAATTATTGTTTTTGACATTTTTTGTATTCACTAACTCAATAAAATAACCACTGATTTGATTTGACCTGACGTACCGTTGAAACGTCAGGTCAGTGTCTTCGTGATGTAGTTTTAATATAGATAAAAATTTAATCGTTCTTATAAAAATCCCTAATATTATATACATATATAAATGTGAAATGTAAGTTTGTTTGTTACGTTTTCACGCGAAAACTACTTAACCGATCATCATGAAACACAATGTTATATATTATTATTATGTATATATATATATATATATTATTATTATATATTATTATGTATATATCATACACAAATCATCATTATTTAAATAAATGGCTACTTTTAAATCATTACTAGGATACTACCAGAATGTTAGGGGCTTACGCACTAAGTCACACGAGTTTTCAAGTCAAGTTGCTCAGGTTGACTACGATTTCATATTAATTACAGAAAGTTGGTTAACATTAGACTTCTACGACAGGGAATTTTTTGATGCTAGATATACTGTATTTCGTTGTGACCGATCACACGGAGAAAGTGGTGCAACCCGTGGAGGTGGTGTTATTGTAGCTATTCGCAATGAACTGAAACCTTTGCTTCGTAATTGGCCAGGGCCATCGCCTGCTTGTTGTGAGTATATTTGGATATCCATTCCATTGTGTAACAACCATGAAAAATATCTTAACATAGCTTGCATTTATATACCTCATGGTCCCGGCTATCGCGCTGCTTTGAATGACTTTTTTGACAAGACAAGTAATATAATAAATGACCATCCGAATGACTTATTCTTGATAGCGGGTGACTTTAATGTTTCTGATGCTATTTGGACTAGTTATGATGCATCATCGAATAAAGTACTATTAAATAATAATATTAATAATAATTATGCAATTGAATTATTAAGTGAATTCTTAAGTTTTACTGGCCTAAATCAATCGAATGGTGTATTTAATAGAAAAAACCGTATTTTAGATTTAATAATGAGTAATGTGAATTGTAAAACTGTAGCCGTCATCCAACCTTTAGTACCTGAAGATGTGCATCATAGAGCTATAGAAATAGATTTCAATATTGATTTAACGTCACCTTTAAAATCAGCTTCTTCTTACACATTTAATTTCGCTGCTGCTGATTTTGACTCTATTAATACACAACTTAAAGATGTTGATTGGCATACGCTGTTCGATTCGTCTGACGTTGAAACTTGTGTGAAAATTTTTTATGACATTTTAAATGCTTTAATAATTAAATTTGTTCCTCGTAAATTAATAAACAGGTCGTGTTCATTTCCAATGTGGCACAATAAACCCCTTAGGAAACTTCTAAATGAAAAAAATAAATATCACAAAAAATGGAAACTATATAAAAATCCCCTTGACTATGAAAGTTTTAAAGTTTTAAGAAAACGTGCCAAATCTATGGAAATTCAATGTTTTACAGATTATATTAAATACGCAGAAAAGAAAATTAAATCTCATCCTAAGTTCTTTTGGTCATATATTAAAACAATAAAAGCCTCTAAGGGATTGCCACGGGTTATGACTTACAAAGAAATTATGACTTCGGATGAACATCATATTTGTGATTTATTTAATGAACATTTTTATTCTGTTTTTGAAAAACCACTAGTTAACTCAACTGTACACCTTAATTCAGCTGAAGACACAATCATTGAAATATCCTCAATTGATATTACCCATGACTTAGTATACAAAGAGCTAAAAGATATTGATGTTAGCAAAGGTGCTGGTCCTGACTGTGTGCATCCTTTACTTATCAGTAAATGTTCTAGCGTACTAACTCTCCCAATTACTCTTATTTTTGAAAGATCTTTGAACGAGGGTTGCTTTCCGTCTTTATGGAAAAAGGCTTGGATAACACCAATACCAAAAGGTAATATAACACAAGATATTGTTAATTACCGTCCTATATCTAAGTTATGTCAGTTTGGTAAAATACTCGAAAAGATAATAGCCGCTAAAATATTTAATGCAGTACGACGCGTGATTTCAACCAACCAGCATGGTTTTTACAGGGGTCGGGGCGTTGAAAGTAATTTATTATCATTTACTGAAATAGTGACTGAAGCCATGGACCAGAATCTTCAAGTCGATGCTATTTACACTGATTTTGCTAAAGCATTTGATAAAATCTGTCACAATACTTTACTTTCTAAGCTTTTCCAACTTGGGATCCACGGAGATTTGTTCCGTTGGATATCTTCCTATATAAGAAATCGTAGTCAGGCTGTTGTATTGTCGGGTCTGTGTTCTCGGTATAAGGATATACCCTCTGGAGTTCCACAAGGTTCGCATTTAGGCCCTCTGTTATTTACCTTGTATGTTAACGATCTTTCTAACTCGATCAATAACTCCTGTGTATTGATGTATGCCGACGATACTAAAATATTTAGAATCATTCATGATACCCATGATTCAGATCTTTTACAGCATGATCTTGATAATTTTGTTGATTATTGCAATAATAATAATCTCTTTCTTAATATAGATAAGTGCTTTACAATAACCTATACACGTAAAAAAAATCCCATCCAAAAAAATTATATATTATGCAATAATGTTTTGTCCAAAGTTAATGAAATCCGCGATCTAGGTGTTATTTTAGATTCTAAATTAACCTATATTCCTCACATTGAGAATATTTTAAATAAAGCTTATAAATTTTTGGGTTTTATTTTGCGTGTTGGTAAACCATTCAAAAGTGCATTCACTTATAAGATTCTGTACAATAGCTATGTCCGCAGTCGTTTGGAATTTGCTAGTTGCGTCTGGAATCCTTATCAAAAAGTACATGTAGAAAAAATTGAAAGATTACAAAAAAAATTTATAAAGTCATTAGAATACAGAGTTGATAATATTTATACAGAATATAGTAATTCATTAAAAGTACACAAGCTGTCGAGCCTTGCTGTAAGACGAGACTGTAATGATGCGATGTATCTATTTAAAATTTTAAATGATGTAGTTGATGCCCCTTTCCTGCTTTCTAGTATCTACTTCCGTATTCCTCGCAAGCAAGAAAGAAGTATTCGTAAAAAGAATTTATTTACAATATCTAAAAGTAGGACATGCTACACTGCCAATAGTTTTATACGACGTGCATGTAAATTATATAATAATAGATTAGATGATATGGATATATTTGGTACAAACAAGAACATCTTTAAGAGAGATCTTATTAGAATACTAAATTAATAAATATTATCTCCTTTTCAATACGTATCTAACAATGTAACCTTACTAGCTTTATAATATTATTCTTTTTTTTTGTGTGTGTGTGTGTATTAATTCAGGGAACTATAGGTTTAAAATTATTGTCATATATGTATTTTTTGTTATATTGTATAAAACTGTTTGTTCCTAAATAAACGAAAAAAAAAAAAAAAAAAAAAAAAAAAAAAAAAAAAAACAATGTGTGTTGTCTGGTACACATATTCTTGAAGGTATTAGAAGTAATATAAGATACTTTTTTTTGGTCGCGATAACCGACATCTACGCGGACGAAGGCGCGGGCGGATGCTTATAGTGAATAAAATAAATTTATATTAGTAGAATTGGCAGATGGTAGAATTAGGAGGGATGTCAAAATTAGTCTGAAAATGTTTTTATTTTGGAATAGTCTAGAAAATATCTCAACAAGTGCAAAATAATTTATAATACACACTAATGCAAATATCCAGGGGTGGTGTATGTCGTAACGAAATTTTAGTATGAGGCTTAATGGATGCCACCCGTGGTTTTATGCACTTGAGTGTGTTATTAGGTTATAGAAAATAGTCGTGTTTCATACTGCGTGGTAATTTAAATAAACTCGTATACTTTTAGGAATATAAATACACCAGACGACACGCGAGGCTCCAACTGTATTAAATATCCTTTAATGCTTTACATATAAAATTTTTTAGTTTTATAATCACTACATAATATTATAAAACAAAGTCTTTCGCCGCGTCTGTCTATCTATCTGTCTGTCTGTTCGCGATAAACTCAAAAAGTACTGCACGGTTTTTCATGTGGTTTTCACAAATAGATAGAGTAATTCATGAGAAAGGTTTAGGTACATACACATACCCCGGGTGCAGCCGGGGCGGGTCGCTATAAAAAATAAATAAAAATAATATTATATATAACGATACAAGCGTCATCTGTTGACTGTTTTGAACTATATCTACTATACTACAAGAACAACAAGTACAAGTGCGCCATCTATGAATCATTTTTGTAACTAAAATCACATGTTTTTAATCTATCGCGCAAATTAGTAAATATCGACGTAGATACATAATTCTATAAAGCGTTAACGTTTTGAATTATTAAGAACTATATAAATTATTACTTATAATTCATTAATTAATTTATGTGATATATTCAATATTTAAATGACTACAATATTGTGCGAAATTTTCGCACGGGTCAGCTATTTTTGATATATATTATGTTTTATCATATTATTAACATTTTACTATGATTTCTTTAGTGAATCTTTCATTAAAGGTAAAAAAATATTTCTTACTTTGCAACGGATCTGTTTCGGATTTGACAATTAATTAAATGATCTTATAGACGATCAGATTATCAAAAGAGATCAGGTGTAGTTCTTGCGGCGAACCAGTATTGTCAAAACTAGTATTTGTGTGATTACTATTATATGAATAATAAAATTATCGGATCAGATATAAAACTTTACGTGCTCTTTTAAGCAAAATAGTTATAGAGTACGTACTTTATCAGCCTGTAAACACCCCACTGCTGAGCGAAGGCCTATTCTCCATATAGAGGAAGGGTTAAATCGTTTACCATAAGTGTTAAAAGCCTATCGACTCAACCAGAAGCGTTGCGAAAGCTATCTTTGAGTGAAATAAATTGGAAGTTTGGTCATTTAAAATTCTTTCTCCGAATTTTCAAGTACTACGTACGCCAGGAAAAACGTGAAAGTCGTTTGAAACTTGTGATGTCCAAAGAGGAATAATTTAGAGAAAAAATGTAGAAAAGTCGTATTTATTTTGTTCAGAATATTAAAGACCACGACTGAAAAACCAAGATATTCCCGAAAACGAACACATTTAGCGTAAAATATGTTATACCTCTTGTTTTTTTTTTGTCGAAAAAAAATGCCATTTTCATTTCTTGACCAGTAAAGAGACGAAAAAAGCATTTATCATATTAGAGGGTATTATAACCGTCATTTTTCATGAAAAGAAACAGCACAATAGCAGCAAATCCATTTTTATTATTCTGGTATCTCGACAGATACGGTTATAGTTCTTATGCTAATTGCAATAGGTGGGACATTGGTATCAACGTGTGTTGACTAAACGAGGCGTGTAGAATTGGCTCTTATATTTATCAGAATAAGGGCGTTTTGCCTTAACGTTTGGAAAGAGGCCAATAGATAGAGATAGATAGAGTATACTATTCGGAATGGGTTTCTGGAACGACTTTTAACGTGATTAAAGACATGACATATGCATTGTTATTTTTGCGTGTAAATGTTTTCTAATTTCTTTTATATCTATGAAAAACCAATTTACGGCTATTTAATGATAAATGATTGAATATCTAGTCATGATTAAATCATCTGTTATTATAAATAATTGACTGTCTAAAAGTTAAGCAGTTTAAGTTATTAAGACCCAGTTTCACCACTTGCTATTAAGTTCCGGCTATCATAACTGGCACTTTTTTGACAGGTAATTGTATGGGTTATCTGTCAAAATAAGTGCCAGTTAGGTTATCCGGAACTTAACAGCAAGTGGTGAAACTGGCCCTAAAGTTTTAATATTATACCTGATTTTAATCCAAACAATACATACATCCGTTAATTGTTGTTAAAGAAAAATTGAAATATTTTCAGAATATTTTTAATTTTAAATTAACAGAGAAAAAGTTATAATTTTTTTTAAAGTACCTAGTGTCCTCCGATCATGGGATTACCTATTTAAGACATTGACATGTCCATACTTACATCTTGAAGATCATCTTAGCTGCTTCATTTTGAAGAATGACATCGTTGTTATTTATCTACTCTTTGTTATTATGTTCGCAACCCACGACTAGAACCTCAATAGTTTTGGCGATAGTGAATTCGTAGATTGGTATTTTCATAATGAAAGATAACGACAATTCTGTGACACTGAATGTAATAACAAATAACCGAGATTGGTTGGTCCTAGGTTGCAATCAATAGTGATGTTATCTGGAATCCTCTCCCCTATTTGAACTGCACGTGATTAATTAATGATTCCCATGGTATTTAATATATCATCCATTTAAATAATTCATTAGTAGAAATCATATTATTTTTCTGTATTTGAATGAAAGTTTTACATGTGTTCTCTTCATGATTTTTGAGTGTTGAAAAAAATACGTGTATCGTTGAATAAGCTAGATGAATATGTAAAACAAATAAGGTAAAATACATAACGCAATCTCTTTTGATGGAATAAATATTGATGATAGAGAAAGAGTGAAAAATTGAAAATAAGAACAATAATGGCAAAAATTTTGCTCCATAAAATTCAGCAATATATGCTTTGTAAAATGATCCCATTAGTTCGTTACGTTGTCTAAGCATAGGTATTAGAGATTGTTCATTTATGATGGAGCAGTCAAGTGAATGCATATTACAAGGAAATTACAAGAGAAACAAAGATGAACGCTCACATTTCAAGGGCCAGCGTCTGAAGTCAACAGATCAAATTTTATTTAGAATGTATGTGATTATCCTATAGGGTAATTCAAAATTATTTCTGATAGTTTTGGTGTTTACAAAACGACTTCGTTATGATTTCACCACAATTTTTCATACAGTAATAACTCAACTTCTAGACAGTGTATCAAGTTTAAATTGACAACAGGTTTAAAGTAAGACCTCCAGAATCACAACCGTGACAAATATCTAATTTCTGCAGCAAATTTTGTGTTACCGGAACGGAAAAATACAAACAAACAGACTGACAAAAATTCTATAAATGTTTTGTCTTCTATTGTTTTCATTAAGAGCCCTATACATTGACCCCTATTGATTTTTGCTAAATGTCTCCTATGTGACATTGGCCGGTCACATTTAATATACGTCTAGTAAGCATAAAGCCTGCGACGATCCCGCAACTCGTCTAATGTTGCAGATGTTGGGACGGCAATAACCACTTAACATTAGATAGAACTGTCTGCTTGTTTGCCCCCTTCGACAGAAATTCGACGGCAGTTATTAATAATAATAACTTTTATTTCGTTTAAAAGTTTGTTATAATGCAAACGACAAAGAACCTCAATTAGAGAACAATAGATCCCTACAATTCATTTTTCGTAAACATACCTCATCTCTCATCAGATATTATCATCATATCAGCCATTGGATGTCCACTGCTGAAAGTGAATGAAAGTAGGCCTTCCCCATCGACCTCCAGAGCGACCGGTTCAAAGCAGCCCCCATTCAACGGCTTCCAACGACTTTCCTCAAGTTGTCTGTCTATCTAGCGGACGGCTTTGCCGGTGCGTGGTCTCCACTCGAGAACTTTTCTGCTCCATCGGCCGTCAATTCTACTAGCTATGTGCCCTGCCCACTGCCACTTTTAGCTTGCAAATCCATTGGGCTATGTCGGCAACCTTAATTCGTCTGCGGATCTCATGGTTTCTGATTTTATCTCGCAAAGAAATACCAAGCATAGCCCTCTCCATTGCACGCTGTGTGACTTGGAGCTTGTTTAAAGAGACCACGTATCAGATCCGTACGTCATCACTGGTAACACACATTGGTTGAAGACTTCAGGCACTGAAGTATGACGGATGAAAAGACGTTTTTTAGCTTCCCGAACGCTGCTCTATGTACAGACATCGGCCGGATACAATATTATTATATGTCAATCAATGTTCTTGTGTGTCTCCCCACTGTGTCTTGAAGAGCACGTAAAGCCGGCTATCCCGGTTGTTATCATAGACATCTGATAACAATCGTTATTCATGGTAGGGAAATTATCTGCCAACCCGCAGTGGAGCAGCGTGATAGATTAAGCTTCGACCCTTCTCAAATATGGAGAAGAGGCATTTCCCCAGCAGTGGGACGTTTATAGGCTGTTGCAGTTCAGTTCAGTATAGATCAAGATGGAGTCGCGTTTCCATCCGCATTGAACGTAAACCAAATTAGCAACTATTGAGACTTAAGTTACTGTTCCGATCGTATAAATCTTAGCTTATCGTATTTCAATAAGATAACTTTTCTCAATTAATTGAATAAGCTAAGAGCTATTGCTAAAGAGAACCCTTGCCTTTCTGATGTTAGCGCATCCAAATCAACAATGTAGTTTCTGATTCATCAATTATTTAGTTCATAAAATGTGATGATAAAATTATAGATGATGGAATTGAAATAATCGTTTAAAAAAATGAAATAATGATTTTCGTACGTGAACCAAGTTATACATATATAGTCTAGATACGTCTTATATTTTACCAGTATTTTGATTTTCACTGTAAAATATTTTATATAATATGTCTACAACTTTTTAACATTTCTTATCTGAATCTTAAAAAGAAGACACAGATGGAAAATTGTCTTCCGATTTAAATCGTAAACCAAATGTACTTAAAATAAAAGCTACGTAAGTAAATAAGATCTAAATGTAAATAGCTAAAAGGAGGGAATTGAGGGTAGAATGAAAAGAATATTCCCGCTAGAATCTATCAGATCGACGCTAATTTGATATCTAGGAGACAAACTTAATTATTGAATGTACGTATAATGGTATCTATCGAGAAATATTGAATTATACCCCGAGTACGGCAAAAGCGCTTTCGATTCTTGCTTGTATCCTTAAGACATTAATTTTTTATTTAATTTTCATTATAATTTAGGAGCTGTGCTCTTGCCGGTGGAGATCCTTTCCATTTTTTTCGACCTTTTGCTTGTCTAAGTTTGACATCCCTATAAGACACAACATTGGCTTTTTCCTTTATTTTATCTATATGCAATCTTTTTTTGACGTGTGTTAACCGTAGAGGTATTATAGATAGAGCAGGGGAGCCAGGCCTCAAGCTGTCCCTCGGTTAGAAAGAGAGAGACGATCGCGGTACCGATTGAATTACATACAAATATAATATTATTGTACATATATTATATTGTACATGTACATGTTATATATATTGTATTGTTTTTATGATTTGTTTGTAGTCGAAAAGTTAAAATTAAAGTAAACAACTGATGATCACAAAAAAAAACATCAAGATTTGAACTTGAGACCCCAAGGTCAATGGGGTACCACAATCTTCTCTCTCTTTCTAACCGTTGGACGTTTCCGCTTACAGGCAGCCGTATGTCTTTCCTACTCTATCTATAATACCTCTATGGTCTTAACAAGTGACTGAACCATATTGCCTCTTTTTATTTATTTATTATTATTTAATTTTAATTTTATTTATTTATATAATTATATATGTAAATATATAATTATGCATGGAGTGCTTCATAAATATTTTTACTGTGCATTGTACTTACTATACGCAGATAATTTATACCTTATGTATATGTATAATATGAAGCCATACGAAAATATAAATATTTAATTGCTCAGAAATGTATTTTAGTGAATTTTTAATCATAATATTTTGTATTTTGTATTTGTTGGTCATTTTATTTTTAATAATTTTAAATTTGCGGGATTGATGTCCAAGAATCACGCTATGGATAAATCTGTTAATTATATACGACGTTAACATATAGAATTTTTTTAAATGTATATTTATTTTAAAAACAATGTCTACATGAAATAAAACCGTTGTTGGGACATCCTTTTAAGGAAGTGATTTATCTGTGTCAGGATTTAATTTTTTTTAATTTACTTTGTTATTATTTAAATTTACTTGAACTTGTAAAAATTTACAATAGGAATTACGTTCGGTAATTAGCTTTCTGTTTTACAATTTGTTATAGAATCGGTCTTTGATTTACGAGTAATTTTTAGGTTTCAAAAACAAAAAGTCCTTACTTTATACACACAAAAAAAAATTAAGAAAATAGCATGAGCAAGATGCATTTCGATGATTTATTCTTTTGTTTACTTGAAGATAAATTTTCATCTATACAATGTATATTATGTAAGATCAAATTTATTGAAATACATAATCTAGAGCCTGCTTGAATCTGAAGTTTTTCCGCCGACGATAATGTAACTAAAATCAAAGCTTTCAGAGGCTTTGAAGAGATTGTGAAATTGATTAGGTTACTAAGTCAATGTATCGGCGACTTAGTCTGCATTATATTTTATATTATAGTATATATATATATTTATATATACATATATAATTATATATTGTATATATTATAAATTGACTTTGGAGTCTGTTGGATTAGATAAAACGACGACTGGTCGGCGCGGTACCGGTCGCAGATTCGATGGCAAATGTTAATAAACGGTTACTGTAGCCTTTGGACGCGTGCTTCATCATAATCATCAGAGCATCACACGTGCCTTGCCGACCCTGAAAGGATAGACAGATGCTTGGTCGTGTCACAACAAGTTGTGTATTTGTGTGTTGTTTTTCCTAACCCACGACAAAATATTTGAATTCTAATCGGGGGGCGGTAATGTAAGTTAAGGAGAAGAAGAGTTTATTATATGTTTATTTTTAAAAACAGACAAATACGGATATAGTCTGCATGTAGTCGGCGCCACATCGCTGTGTTCGCAGAATCGCAGTTCACAGAATAGAATCGCAGGAGAACACGCAAATCGAGTACGATTTATACGTAGACAACCGTTCTGGTGTAGTAGCGCAAGTAGTCACCTCAAAGCAGGCGGTCGCGAGTTCGATTCCCGCTCGGAGCAGATGTTTGTATTTATACAAATATTGGTTTCCGGTCTGCGTGTATGTCTTGGATAGCACGTAAAGTCGTCAGTCCTGGTCCTGGTCCTTTATGATAAACATAAACACTTGACACCGATCGCTACTCATGATAGGGAAACTATCTATATATACTATATATAACCTTCAACCCTTCTCCTATATTGAGAAGAGGCCTTTGCCCAGAAGTGGGATGTTTACAAGCTGACACAGTTCAGATATACGTAGTGCCGGTGCGACGGGTCATAAGCACACGATCATTATGTATTGCCTGCAACAATTAATTAATCATAAATTATAATAATTATTATGAAAGCAGGGTAATAAATAGAATTTATTTGTTTTTTATTATTTTCTCTATTTCCTAAATTTGTAATTGTTAAAGAGCCAGCTCAAAGCAGACAACACATATTTTAGCAAACCTTATATTTCGTCCAGTTACTCTGTTATACCCACTTAACAAGACTTGGAAACTTGCTATGACTGGCCGCGGTGTGTTCGGGATCAATCAGGTGTGACAGGTATAAAATTCGGGATAGTTTCAAAAGTATTTTAACTAGTCTGCCGTTTTAATATTTCGTTATATTACTATACTGTAATCGAGAATTAAAGATGGCAAACAATATTAGAGATTTTGACGACACGGCAGCCACTTTTGAATATTCTTTCTCTTCGATGTGTAGAATTGGAGCTGTTACAGAATTGTAAGCTCTTTTGTTTTAATGGGAATATTATTTAAAAAAAGACGTTAGTGCGTTTCCATGTAAAAATAAGTTTTATTTTGAATATTTAGCGTAATATAAATTATTTACAAACAATATAACTAAATAAATCACTCCCCTATGAAACTAAAAGAAACAATATTTAAAACCCTTATTTCAGACTTTATAAAATATACTTTCTTATAATAAAAGAAATTTAAATCATTTAATAAAAATATGTTTCAAACGTCAGCTGTGACATAAAAAATAATGTAAGAAAAGAGGCGACACTATTGTGATTTTCTTCACATTTATATATACAGCTACCATAGCTAAATAATAGCTAGGGTATATTGTTACATCCGCTCCATCCGCCATAACGAGATTGAACTGCGTTATAGACACTAGTTAGTATCCGACTGCACTCAGGGTCAAAGGATCTGACGCTGAAACTTCGTTACATGTTGGAACTTATTCTATCAGAATAGACTCAAGCGTAAGGATATTGCATTTAGTTCGAAATCAAATCGTAATTCTTGTTTTATAAAATGTATTTATCTTATTTCGTGCCAATCGACATTTAGGGAACTGAAATTGTTTGACTTTAAAAGTATATCAAGTGTCACTGTAACCAGTCTACTGGTCTATACAAAAATTTGTAATGTGCCGGGATTGATCCCACGAGCGCTAGCGCATCAGTCAGCTGCTGAGACCAGTGCGCAAATGAAAGTAAATATCGACAATGCATGATACGTATAGGAAGTATATAAAAATTGTGGATAAGTATTTTATTTATTTATTTATTCATTTATTTACACTTTACACCACACAAAAGTATAATATTAATTAAACAGTAACAATAACAAAACCAGAAAATGATGATAATAGGGCGGTCTTATCGCTATTTAGCGATTTCTTCCAGACAACCTTAAGGTTCGAAAGTTATGAAGCTGAAAGGGGTAGGAGGTGTATTACCAAACACATATTATAACACAAAGAAACCGATACAAGCATATACACAGACATATATATATATATATATATATATATATATATATACTAGCGGCCCGCCCCGGCTTCGCACGGGTATTTAACTAAAATTATAAAAATAAATTTAATTTATACTTTAGCCTCAACAACACGTGGTAATTATGCTGTTAAAATGTAGCTTATATGACACGTTCGTAGATTTACCATAGCAGCGCCATCTATTGATTACTTACTCAACCCAGTCGAAAGGTATCGACATCTGTTAGAATCATTTGGAGTTAACAGATAATTGTGACTGTCAAATAATAACAGACAAATAATTAGCAATAAATTAAAATTGCGACTATAATTTGAAATTTAAACTATCCTATCTCTCAAGTTGGATCGAACTGCACATGGTGTGCGAATTTTATTATAATCGGTTAAGTGGTTTAGGAGTCCATTGAGGACAAACATTGTGACACGAGATTTATATATATTAGATTAACACATAAAATCAAGAGAGGAAGAGATAGTATTCTTTTAATCGTCTTTTGAAAATTTCCAGACTGTCGGCTTTGCGAATATTTAAAGGTAACGCGTTCCAGAGAAGTATTGCCTGAACTTCAAAGGATTTGTGAAAATATTTGTTTTTTTGTACAGGTAATCTCAGCGTTAGATTCTCAGAAGAACGCAATACCTTACTATGTGCTCCGATAAATTGGAATTTTCTTTTTAAGTAAGTAGGGCTAGACGGACTGAATAAAACACAGTACAGAAGGACAAGCATATGAAGATTTCGGCGGAAACGAATAGGCAACCCCTTGGCCTTGGAACGGAATTCAGAGACATGGTCATATTTGCGTAACCCGAATACGTATCTAATAGCAACGTTCTGAAGCCGTTCAAGTGTAATCAGTTGATCCTCAGTTAGATTAGGTTAACTTGCATCAGCGTAGTCGAGGACAGATAGTAGAAGGGATTGTGCTAACATAGTTTTGGTGGGTATAGGGAGAAAAGACTGTAGGCGCCGCAAAGATCTTAGAGCAGCAAATGTTCTTTTACTTTACTTTTTTATATGATGTGCCCACGACAGATTCACGTCCAGAAAACACCCAAGTTCTTTACAGTCGATCTATAGGGAATGGGAACGTTGTCATATATAATAGGGGAAATGTTGCTCCCGTCAATTCTAGATAAAATATATTGACTTCCAATAACAATGGTTTGCGTCTTGCTGGGATTTAGAAAGACCAAAGAATTGACTCCATTGATAAATAGTCGCTAAATCACCGTTAGTGGAAGATACAGCACTAAGATTGTCCAAAGACGAATGAGTTTAGATTTGCAAATCATCTGCATATATGTGGTAATGAGAAGTTAGTTTTGAGAAATATTTTGACATCCATATAAGTATTTTGATATCCATATAAATAAAATTATAAGGGTCTGCCGTTGTGTGCGTATCTTAGACTCTTGGTCCTTACCTTAAACAAAAATATTTGCGATATCTTCATTTAATAATAAAGGTTTTAAGAAACAAAGAATTTTATAAGCACTATGTGCTGTGTTTTTCGCCATAGAGTTTTTTCTCTCATTCACATAAAGTATTCACAGACAACCGTTCTGGTATAGTGGTGCGAGTAGTCGCCTCAACGCCTCATCCTGCGGCGCTCAAATTACTCATGGTAGGGAAATTATCCGCCAACCCGCATTGGAGCAGCGTGGTGTATTAAGGTGCGACCCTTCTTCTATATGGAGAAGAGGCCTTAGCTCAGCAGTGGGTTGTTTACAAAGAGCACGTAAAGTTTTATATCCGAACCGATAATTTTATTCATGGAATAGTAATCACATAAATACTAGTATTGATAATACTGACACGCCGCAAGAACGACACCTGATCTCTGTTGATAATATCATCGTCTATAACAGAGTTCCCCAAACTTTTTTGTGTCGTAGACCCCTTGCCATGTTTTTCCGTGTTGGGTAGACCCCCTACTTACCTGATATTGATTTCCTGTAAATTTCTAACTGTAGTGAAGTTTAGTGTTAAAAACTTAAAGTAAAAACACCTTTTAATTTATACATTAATAACTGAATTTAAATTAAAACTACTCAAAATAATCTATATCAATTTTTTTTTTACTTCATAGGTACTTTTATAAATAATGTATATGTTTTGATATTATAAGATAGTATGATGTAAGTAAATAGGTACTATCAGTGTATGTGGTGAGATCCACTGTCATGGACCCCCATTTTCATTTTATGGACCCCCAAATTTTTTTTCGCTGACGTAGACCCCTTGCAGGTTGTCATAGACCCCTAGGGGTCGATATAGACCACTTTGGGAATCACTGGTCTATAACATCACTTAATTCATTGTTAAATCCAAAACAGATACATTACAAAGGAAGTATGTATGTATATATATCTATGGTGTATTAAGCTAAGATATGGAGAAGAGGCCTTTGGAGTATTAGTGTTAACGTTTACAACTGAATTAGTTCAGTTCATATAGGACTTTGTTAATATAATAAGTAAAGCAGACGAAGTCGCGAGTATCAGCTGGTGTGTTTTATATGTTAAGGTAGCGTTAATTTCGTAGCTATGCACTTAGTCGTTCCCACAGACAAAACAAACGACAAAACGATCGAATCTACCCAGATGACATGCGCACAATTCCAGAATTATTGACTGCGTAATACTCGTTTTGTAACAGATTTAAATCTATGTTATAAATTTTATTGTAATAAGCCATTTTGTAGAAGGGACAATTCTAGGTAAAAGCATAGAAATAAACGGTCAAACACAAGTACACTTACTGCTAGTTAATATTAAATCGTGTTTGTTTAATTCACTTACTAATTTTCGATATTTAATTTATTACGCGATACGATTTTAATCATCATCATCTTCATTGTCATCATCATAATTATCAGCCATTGCCATTGGACATTTACTGCTGAATGTAGGGCTCCCCCATGTTTTAATTATACCAACTAGAAAATATCATAAAAAGATTTTACAAATATGTAAGTTTACTTTGATATTAAAAAAATTTACTAATCTCTTAAAGATGTATTAGGTACAATATAAAAAATTTAAAGAATATATTTACGATAATATGATCTTAAAGATTTAAATTAGATAGGCACTTTAAGCTTTAAAAAAAAGCTGTTAGCAAGTAGGTGCTTCAGCTGCCTGGGAGATGTATAAAAAAAGTTAAAAACAAACTGCGGATTAACATTATTGAACATCACTACATATTATATAACAAAGTCCTCCGTCGCGTCTGTCTGTCTGTTCGCGATAAACTCAAAAAGTATTGCACGGATTTTCATGCGGTTTTCACCAATAGATAGAGTGATTCATTAGGAAGGTTTAGGTACATATACATAACCCGGGCGCAGCCGGGGCGGACCGCTAGTGAAAACATATAACATCTTAATAGATAGGTTCAAATAAATATAACGCAAGCCAGTGTCAAATCGAAAAGGTAAAAAGGTTTTTCAATTAATCTCCCCGGCGGCGTCCGACCGCTATTGGTATCGCATTGACCTGATTTCCTCTCGCCACTGACCTTTCAGCGTTTTATGTAAAGCGTTTTAAATTGCCCTCTCTCATTGTCTTTATCTTATATCATTCAGACTTGGAATAACTTGTTTATATAATATTATTGATAGAAGTTTCATAATCGCTTACTGGCATTAAGCGTATTACAATTTTTTTTGTGTCTAAATTATTGATTAATTCATATCTAAATATTTTTTTTTACTTCTTTAATAATAGCTTACCATTTTCTAGAGAGAAAAAAAAATTGTGCCATGTATGGATTAAGTTTGTTATTAATACGTTTCAAATTGATTATTCAACTATAAATCGAATTTTTTTATCTCAGATTTTATATATATTTATTTATCTCAGATTTATATATATTTGACGTGAGATATAATTGAAAATTCAACATTGCTTCAGAGCGTCAAAGTTCAAGACTGTATATCATTTCCGAACGGTGATAAGTATTCTATTTGGAAACGTAATTGGTTTGAAGGAAACGCGTTTTTATATTTGATTTTTATTTTAGGTTATCGTCGGGATGATATTTCATTACGGCGAATATAACACAGTGTGTATACACACGCTCAATATCTTTTACATTTATCACTTCGTTGAACAGCTGAATATTCCATACATTCGCGTGATTGATCGGAGTAATGATATATATAATAGGCTTACGAGTAACGTGTAACTTGTTAGCGTATCCTACATGTGCAATTTCGTTCCATTAGTAAGTTTCTTGATAATAAGTACTTATCCCATGGCTTAAACAGGAAATTGGTGTCAATATAGAACTTGGACGAGTATAATGGTTAATTTATGCAAAATTAGCAATCTGTTCAGTAAGGGAGCAAGGAATATTGATGCCTTGGAAAACTTTAGTAAAGCCTGCTTTATCTAGATTAGTGCCCTTAAACGTTAAAGCTTGGTAAGTGATAACGATATAACAGAATGACGTATTTACAACTGATCTCCAGAAAATTGTGATTGCTACGTTAAGGAATACCGCATGCAGCTGGCTTAAAATTAAGTAACATTATTTTTGTTAACGTGGGCGTTAAGATGTAACTTATTCAGTAAAAATGCCGTATTTGTCTATAGAGGCTTTTGACCTTGTTTCACGAATGAGTAAGTTAGTGCGTCGGGTTTGAACCGGGTCAAGTATCTTTTTTGACTCCACTTAGAATTCAACAAACTTTCAGAGACGTCCTTCAATAGTATCTCTTGATATACTGATAAAAGAAAAGTTTACAGGCACAAGAACTTTTTATTAAATTCGTTTATTTAAAAGTAAGTAAATGTGAAAACCTCTATTTGTCGAAAAATACAATTTGGATTTGACTGTCAACTTGACATCAGCCTAATCCGATCTCCAATGTGTCATATTTATCCTATGTGACATTGCCAAATTATCTGTACTAGTCTGGCAAAACTAAAAGCAATATAAATAGGAATAGAATAGGATAATAATGAGATAGACAATATATCTCTTAGGTATATGAGAGAACGGTTCAAGTATAATCTACTTCCAAGAGTAACGATCGTTACGAAGTGTTGCTTTACGTGTTCTAAGGCTCGGTGAAGATGAACAAGAACAAATACTGGATAACAGCAGAAATCTAGTTCGCAACCCTTGGGGTTAATGTGAAACTTTCTTCACCACAAAACCATAACGGTCGTAAAATAAAGTTTGGAAGTATGTACTTGAAATGTAAGCTCCATTTTTTTAGCACTTTAAGTGAAAGATAAATATTTACCTATTATTTTTAAGATTAGTAATCTAAATCCGGCTCTAAAATTGACGGTTTTACAAGAACATCATCTTGATCGTCAATCTAAACAAATAATTTATTATTATTTCATATCAAAGTTAGTTTTGTTTTAAATATAAACTTTTTATCTATCTATATTTATCTATATTTTATACCTATGTTTTCATGTCAACCGTTACCATTTTAATCTCTGTCCATTTTCGTACCGGATCATTAATAATATTAATGCACTGTGGATAACAAATGCCTGTCACGGATAATGGTAATGATTTTCTTCTTTTATTAACAGTATTAGGCTGTTATTATTATAAGTCTAATGTGGATTATTTGCAAGATAAAAAAAAAAGTTAATACAGTTTATTTCGATTTAATTTCGTGTATATTCGACATAAAATGTCTTTAATATAAACGAATCTTCGTTTTCCTTGTATAGTTTAATATATTCTATTCGAAAGGCATATATTTCTTTTCCTAATCTATCCAAATCTCTAATCAGATTTTCCACCTACGTAAGTATCGTCGACCTCAGACGAATTGTTATTTGATTAAGGCAGACATATAAAATAAGGTTTTATTTACTAAAACTATAAATAAATATATAAAAACCTTCATTCTTGTAAACAAAATTAACATGATAACTTTTCTGGTGAAGACATTACAATTATCAATAGTATCTGACAAATCCCTAAAAAAATTACTGAACCGTGGTTCAATATCTAGTCAATATATATCGATTATCTGTTCCCAATTTGCGGAAGTCAACATTCCAACATTGTGATGTGGTATTTAATTTCCATAAGGATAATATGTGAGTTAAATGATTGATTCGATATCGTGATATTTGAATAAATTGTAAGGTCTGAGTAGATGTCAACGGTTTCTCAAATGTTTCAGTTTTAATTAAATTATTGTATTTTAGACCGTGTATGTGCGTAATAAGATTAGTCTAGGCCTGTTCGTAGTATTTCGATAGGACGAAAACTGTTCTCGTATTTAGTCTGAACATTTAATGATGATAATGGTGATATGTATATATATATTAGGGTGGTACTTAGCAGGGGTTTTTTCCAATTTATTTGCTTCGAGGGGCTCAAATGCTTTCAAGGTGATAAAAAAGTTCCATTAAAAATTGAGCCCTTAATATTAAATTTAAGATAGTCCGCATTGCAACCACAGTTTCTAATGGAAATAACGTGGGAAAATTTTCATTTTCTTTTAGAATTTTCTCACATGAGGATAGATAAATTTGAAAAAAAATGAGACATACATTTTCTTATATAGAATTTAACGCTCGATAAAAAAGGTTTCTTATGATTTTTCGCTAGGTCTATTGATTCAAAAGTTATTCGAGCTCAAAGTTTAATTTTTTTTTTTAAATATCAATATTATCATAGTATATTTATAAAATAAACACTGAAACAGAAACCTATAAACCTATATTATATACATATATAGTCAAAATCACATTATGGATTTTCATAATCAGTAGTCTAATTATTTACCGATTTCATACTAGAGTGGTTTAATTTTAGTTTACCTTTATATTAATCTTCTGCCGAAACAAGTCTTTATCCAATATTGGGTTTGGTATATTTATTGGATCAACAAGACTGTTGTTATTTATTGAATCTGCTCAAAGAGACCGCCGTTTCTAAGGCATTTATATATTGGACGTACCGCGTACGATACCTTTGTAATTTAGAAAATCGTTTCGTCGCGGTGATATTTTATATTTTTCGATTTATCTTGTGTGGTGGTATGTGAAAATAAAATTTTTTCCCATTAAATGATTTATTTTCTTCTGTAAAAGTATCTTGAAAATACTGTTTCGTGTTCCAAGATAGTACGAGTTGCTGAAGATGTTGGTTTTATGATTCAGATATAAATATCTAAGGGTAATGAGTTAGATTTTTGTTACAAGTACTGTCTTAATAAACCGGTTCTTGTGTCATTTGCTTATATAGTTTGAATTGTCTAAGCAAAGCTTTTGCTCGCTTAATTACCAACATCGCTTATTCATGACCTCGCGGACTTGATAAATGTCTAGTGTTAGTCTTTAGATTAATTATTTAAAAGCTTTGAATGAAAAAGCTTTTGAGATAAATTGAATAAAATTTTTCGTGTCTTGTCGACTTTTTTTGCGTTTATTAGGTTCACAGTCCACAGATCTATACTATTTTAATATTATAAAGCTGAAGAGTTTGTTTGTTTGTTTGAACGCGCTAATCTCAGGAACTACTGGTTCGAATTGAAAAATTCTTTTTGCGTTGGATAGCCCATTTACCGAGGAAAGCTAAGCTATATAACATCACGCTACGACCAATAGGGACTGAGCAATAATAAGAAATGTTACAAAAACAGGAAAAAAATAATCTTTTTTGAGAGCTTCCGTTGCGTCCTTTATTTCTCTTCTCGAGATATTTTTTAACAATAGTTCCACTTTTAAAGTAAATATAACATTACCTCTTTTAATGATAATTTTCGAAAAATAAAAAAAACTCGGTAATACGTTGAACGACCCAGGAATCAAACCTGAGACCCCTTGCTTGCGACCACTCAAACAATGAGGTGGGTACCTACTCTTAGAGTAATTGTTTAAAAATATTTATGTACGTTTTTCCCTCAAATTAACGCGGGCGAAACCGCGGGGCACAGCTAGTAATAAATAAAATTAAAATTAATTTATTTCTTCATCAATTATCTTCTCTGTTTATCTCTCATATCTATATCTCATATTTGTATCTGTATTTCAATCAAGGAAAATATGAAAGCAGGAAAATTTTTAAATTCACCTAAGTTTTTAAACTTTTGTGTTGGTGAATTTTACTTATAAATAACACTACACGTTGATGTTCAATATGTTCATGTATGTGGCTTTTAGAAAATAATTTAGACAATAGGAACAAATAAATAAAAGACCTCGTGTGGTTTCCGAATAATTACATCTGCGAATGAAATGCGAATTCGAATCACAGAAAGGTTCGAATTTGTCAGGCTTACGGTTATGTGGGTGTTTCGGTGACAAAATTGTCTCTTTAGATTCGCAAACTAATCGGACAAAATTTAGTTTCCATGCTTCGATCAAAAATTACACTTTCCATGTGAAAAATAAAGAGGAAGTTTCAAGCTCAAATATAAGACATTTTTAGTGAATAATACAATATTTTTAAATATTTAATTGCATATTAAAATTATACATATTTTTATTATTGTTGATTTACTTGCAAGAGTACTTATCTTTTGCATGCTAAGGTATCTGAACTAGTACATGGATAGCAATTAAGATCCCAACTAAAATACCGGACTACAGTGTCTGTAGTGTGCGCTTTGGAATGGGCTACGATATAATTGTTAATTATAATAAAACTGGTTTGCCTTATTGCATGAGCACTTTGTAACAGTAATCCGGTGTACACATTAATATTAATTAATAAATACGTTTAAACTCTTATCTGACGAGATTTCGTATAAAAATTGATTTAATAAAATTTTGATGGGATCTCGCGAGATCGATTCTCTATCACGTACAATTCTCATATATTCCGCCCTTATTGGTAATCGTTTTCTGCTGACGAAACTGTTAACGAATATACCCGTTTATATCTGGGACACGATATATCGAATTTCCTGAAAGAAGTATGTCCGGGAGACAACAGGGTAGTGTGGGGCCAAGCCGGCTTATCCAGATCAAGTGGAAAGCTTCGTAAAACTTCGCGAAATTTCTTTGTCTTAGATTTTTCAATATTTTAAGGTGAACGGTACCGCACGTTTTGCTACCAGTGATGAATGACTTGGCGTAATGAGAAGGCCCAGGGTCACTCGGCAAGCGATTAAAAAAAAATCGAGTAAATGTGTAGAAGACTATGAGGTGAAGTCGATTTGACAATGGGGGAAGAACATATTATGTACTTCATGAACTATTGCACTGCACCGGAAAGCTCAGATTGGCTAGACTAGTCTTACCATTGTGGGTGTTGCGGATTTTCAGGACATCCTTATCGACCCTGAGATGTTTAGACGACGGATATCTTTCTTCTGTAATTATATTTAGCTGTTATTTTGGTTTTAAATATGAGTAGGGGTTGGACAATACTATTTTCATACTTTAGCCAGTCCTAAGCCAGGATGGCTTAGGACAGCCAAAAATACCAAGATATTCACTCGTTTAAACAACAAATTTGTTGACTAGGTTAATTATGTAAACTTGGGCAATTTTTGGATGTGAACAAGCGCACAGTACAACACCTGTACACGCGTTGCTGGTATGACTGGAAAAGTGTCCACGCTTCATTTATTTGAATTGAAATTTATAGAAATTTAGTCAAAAATTAAGTAAGTACCTATTTTTTTTTTACATAATTCGAATGAGAATCATGTACCGAGTATTCTCCTTAAATATTTATAGTAATTCACCAGTCATTCTGTATATGTTGACTTTTGAAAGAATAAAAACTTTTGTTTTTGTTCAAAAAAGATGTAATTTTATTCTGCAGACAAGTTCTACGTTACAACATATCCGGTAAATACCATACTATAAATTTGATTTAATAACTACTGGTTAAAAACTTTTTAAATGTATTATTTACTTTATCTTCTCCAAGTTTATCATAAAGCATTTCTTGAAAGTCTATAATGTAGTCATTTAAACGGATCTAAGCACTTTACAGTATTAACAATGGCGTCAGTTCGAGTAACTTCAAGTTCTATTCTGATGTTTCCAAGTTCCAAGATACTGATAATTTTATTGATAGCTATAGAACGACGCAAAGTTAAGTCAAGCTAAATCGCGTGATCAATAATTCATTACTTTAAGTTACTTCTTTACTTACTTGGTTAAATTAATATTTTTATTGTTTTTAAACCAAAAATTAGGTTAATTAGATATCGTGACTTAAACCTATTAGAATTTAAAATAGGTTATCAGTGTTTATATTATAGTATCGTATCGTTACTTGCAAATACTATTTCTACTTTATAATCTGCGGTGACAAAAGCAGTATAAAGTACGACAACAAAGGATTCATGTTTACGTGTATTAAAATACGTAACTCCGAGTAATGAGCTGACGAATCAGACGGCGCGCGCTCCGAGCGGCTATCAAATTAAAATTAAATCCCGTTCGCCGATTGGTCGAGCGTCGAGTCGGTTGGCGAGAGGGTGGGGATGCGATCAATACTGCGCGTTACGTAAGCAGTCGGCGCCGTTCAGCCTCTGCACGCACTGGTAACACTGAAATAGAATGGGTGTAAACGAACTCGAATGACTTCATATACTATTCATGTATTTATTCATAAGCCCTTGTAACTTATTTTCTGAATATTACTTAATTTATATATATAAAAATAAAAAAATAAAATTGTGTAGGTTTAAATTTTTTTTAAAATATATTTTTTCATGTTTTCGGTCAGCTTATATCCAACCATCTATCGTTATTTACTTGAGACTTGACTCCTATTAAATGTGTTTAAAGTAAAATCTCATTTGGCATGAATGTTATCAGCGTAAAAATGAATATGTATTAACGTTATTTTTCACAGTGGCAATTTCAAAACCTCTGCTGCGGTTCGCGTTATACCGTTTAATTTACGATCTTTGCAACCGACTCCTTTATTCCGAGGCTGTAAGGTTGTTTTATGACTAAGAATTTATAGCTGAACCTAAACTAGATGGAATTCTAGATCATGGTATTTACACGGTAGGATTATGTGTTATGACTTCGTTGTTCTTTTATATTTAACCGACATAAAAATAAGGCAGGCCGTTCACAATTCTTAGCTTTTGTTTTTTATATGTATGTAACATACGCTAATTTAATAATCTGCTAATTATTAGGGATTAATTGGCTAAGGGGCTAAATTATTAGGGATAAGATAATACCAATACGCTGAGTGATATATTTTATAACACAAAGTAAAAAAAAAATGCTTTTGTTGCCACAAAAGCAATTTTATGCAAGTGTATGTATTTGATAAGACGAATTTACATTCTCTTGATACAAAAAAGTATTTTCTGAAATATTTAACTAGTGTTGACTATCGATGTAAGGTACAAGTAATGTTGATATTTATATAAAAAAAATCGCTTTTGGTGTAACATTTTGAGTATTGCTCAACAAACTTCCCGTTAAGTAAATTAAATGTACTACGACTTATGCCCCATTAGGTATATTCCTCTCAAATAACTACAACCTCTTATGTTGAGCCTTGTTTGCCTGTAGAGGCTGTGTGATAGAGGCTATCGATTTCAAATCCAAGATAAGTTTTACTTATCTCGATTATTCGCTTAGAGCTTTTATTACTTCGTAAAATATATTGGAAAGTTTGGCGTGAAATGCTTTTAATAACGATTGATTACCGATTTTCCATTATGATGGGTTTTGAAAAGTTATAAAGCTCAAGGTTATTTTTATCGTATCAAGAGAGTAATTTTTCTCTGTGTTAAGAAATTTAAATGTCTGATAACTTCTTTAATGCTCTAGGAGAGTGAATACTACATTTTAATCGAAGATTTTGTTGGTGGGTTTTTATTTTCGGAAAAGTGATTCAGTTTTTGTATACATATATAACAAAATTAGCTTAAAATTTACCTAAAAGGAAAATATCTACCTAAGGGCGTTTGTGCACTACAAGGAATTTTACTGTCCGGCAGTCCGTTTTTTTACGGTCCGATGGCACGCCACATAAATGTATACTAGTTTGTGCACTATACGTAATTTTACCGTCCGACATTATATGTTTTCCCATTCATTTTTATCTCATTTTCATTCCACATCGGATCGTAAAAAATCGGACTGCCGGACAGTAAAATTCCTTGTAGTGCACAAACGCCCTTAAAGAAACTTAGCTAAGACAGGTAGGTGTCGGTAGAAATTCTAAGTCGTGCACATCCCTACTAATCCTTTGGGGATAATTGTGGCAAATTAAACTTTCTGCACGTCTTGACAGAAGTACAGGTTCTAACCTTTAACTTAAGACTGAATGTCTTTTTCATTTTCTAGGTGTGCTAATTTGAGCATTAAAGTAAGTCGAAAATTTGCCACCTTCCGAAGTTAAGTTTAATAAATGTCAGTATATTAAATATACATATAGACGTATAGATTAAGTATAAATATTATAATATTTAAAATGATATTATTATTTGATCTGTATAAATTACAGCAGTATATTCATAAATTCTTTGACAATAAGGACGCCATAAAATAAAATGGTGCTATATTCATTTTATCTCAAATATCCCACGAAAGGCCGCCTAATTTTGTCATAAAACACCAATTATTTAGGATGGTAATTGCTTGCTGAAAGTTAAAATTGGCGACAACCCGGAGGACGTTCGAATGAAAAGTGTTACACAACTTGAGACATTAATTTGTCTCGGGGATTTTGTATTTTAGTACAGTGGTCGCACAAAACTGCCTCGATAAATTTTGAAATATAAACAAATGCTCTTTCCCATGAAAAAGATATACAAATAGATTTATGACAGTCTGCCTTTTGCTTTTATGTACCGCGGAAATTCGAATTATACTATAATCAATTGAAATTTTACAAAAATTACCATAACTTCAATAATTTTCCAAAAAAAAAAAAAAAAAATTTTAATTAATTAAGAATTCAACATTATAAAAAGCATTAAGGTAGTACCAGCATGAAACCACTTTTCGACAGATTCGGCTAAAAATTTTTCACGGGTTCAGAATAGCTTTATTTATGAATTCCTAAAATTTCATAATTTTTGATCGTCTATGTCGCGACACAATTTTTTTTTAATGTTAGTTGGATAGGCAAACTGGCAAACGTTCCACCTGATGGTAAGTTTTACCTGGAACCACCCAGGCAACTCATTTATGTTGCCTATCCAGAGACATAAGGTGTTAAAGTCTCGGTGCCAGTAATTACACTGAATTAAAGACAAAGTTCGCGATTTTGAGGGTCATGTCCCATTTAAAGTATGTAAAATGTCCGATTTTTTATTATATTAAAAAATTCTCTCGACGGAATTAAAAAAAAGAATTTTTAGAAGTTTTGTTATCGAGGTATTGAAAACCAAAAATAATTTTTTCCAGGAAACGCTGTGCGCAACGCTCCCTGAAATAGTGTAGAATAAAAAGCGGGAAATTCAAATCTTTCACGGTTTTAGTAAAATTCAGCTGCGCCTTTTTCATATCACAATAGAAAGATAATTTTTTTGGTAAATTTAGGTTTTTTATAAATTGATCGTTTTTTTATAATCGATCGAAGGTAGGAATATACTATACCACGCTGGAACTACCTTAAGCTTGGTTTTTAGTTTTTTTTTCGTATAATATGGTTTTTAGTTATTTCTTTTTCATCAAATAATTATTTCTAAGATAATATTACGGAGTATGTTTAATTTATCATTACGTTGATTATGAAATATAATATATGACTTACCTGCATATCAATGACTTACTGTCTATTGACGGCATTCATTGCTATGCGGACGACTCGTTCCGCTGTGGTAGAAAGTCGCGAACAACTTGTGTCTCAAATCGAGAGTAGTCTTTCCAAAGTCTCCGATTGGGGTCGAGACAATTTAGTCCAATTCAACCCCTCCAAGACACAAGTTTGTGCGTTCACCGCTAAGAAAACCCCATTCACTGTGGCCCCTCAATTCCAGGACACAACCCTTACCATCTCTAACAGTATTGGTTTCCTTGGTGTCGACATATCCAGCGACGTCCAGTTCCGATGTCACCTGGAAGACAAGGTCAAGATGGCATCCAAAAACTCGGTGTGCTTAACAGAGCGAAGCGGTACTTCACGCCGGGGCAAAGACTGCTTCTATATAAATCGCAAGTCCGCCCCCATATGGAGTACTGCTCTCATCTCTGGGCGGGAGCACCGGCATACCAGCTTAGTCCTCTTGACTCGGTTCAAAGGAGAGCTGTGAGAATTGTCGACGATCCAATACTGACGAGCGATATCGAGCCCTTAAGTCTAAGAAGAGATCTTGCATCCCTATGCGTGCTCTATCGCTTGTATAATGGGTCGTGTTCCGAAGAATTGTTCGAAATGATGCCAACGGCCACTTTTTATCATCGCACTGCTCGCCATCGACAGGGAATTCATGCTCACACATTGCAGCCCAAATGGTTCCGTACAGTTCGGTATTAGAGAAACTTCCTCCCACGGACCATTCGGCTGTGGAATGAACTCCCTGCCGAGGTTTTCCCACAGGACTACAGTATGGGGTCCTTCAAGAGGGGAGTAAATAGGTTTTTGAAGGGTCGGCAACGCGCATGTGATGCCCCTGGTGTTGCAGGCGTCCATAGGCTACGGTAACCGTTTACCATCAGGCGGGCCGTATGCTTGAATGCCACCGTCGTGGTATATGATATTAAATAAATAGTTTAAATTCTACTCTTAGAGCTATCAATTCAAATGATGCATTAAACATATCGTTAGTAACATTGGAGCAATTAGGTAAAAGTCTTTTTTATGTTTCACAAAGCTCTTTAGTCCTCTGCCAAATTAATCGAAAACTGTTATAACGAATAATTAAAACGAAACGATTGATAGACAGCCTCGTGGATCTTACAATTTAATCCGAATTCACATCAGCGTTTTTTATTCGTGTCATGGTGCTTTAGTTAAATTTTAGATAAAATCTGATGATTGATATATTTGAAGCTATTAAGTAAAAAAAAAAAACATTTTTTTTATCAATACAATTTTGGTTTAATTGTCTACTTTAGCAATTCACATGTGTGTGTTATAATCCTATAAACCTATGATTATATATTATTCGACGAGTCGTTTATTTAATTATATTTTATACAAGTTAAATAAATACAGTAAAGAAAAAAAAAAGTAAGAAAAACAATTGAGACAATTCGTCGTATTACATTTCAATAATTAATTGTGCTGGGAAGATAATTTCCAGTTAATATAATAGTACTCGTACTCTACACGTATTACCAATTAACGAGCTGCAATTAGTGTAGTGTGATGTGTGTGTGTGTAGTGCAATGGATATAAATAATACATTTCGATTGTTTGTAATCTGTAGGTATATATTCCAACTGCTTCCAAAGCTTTTTTTATATTTCTTGTCTCACTAACAAAAAGTTTCTCCTTCATTTTTAGAAATACGTGCTAAATTAAGAGACACGGTATATCAGCAATTTCCTTTAATAATCGACTGATATAAAACTTACAATAATTCCGAAACAACAATTGATATAAATAGTAAAAGTTTAGTAATGGCTTTCAGCGATGGCGTCGGCTCTGCTAGTGAAAAGTTTTGTATAACTTTGTTCGTTCGCTTTCGAGTTACATTGTAATGGTCTTCCCTTGCTGAGTTTATTTACAGTTAAGACTTTATGTACATGAATTGTAACAATTTGTTTGGATATACATCAAAATTTTAATTAACTTTTAAGCTAGCAGCGCATCTTAGTGATGTTGTACTTTTTCATATCAAGGTTTCTTTCATCAATCTCAAGTAAAGTGTAAACTAATCTTTATCGAACGATTTTTAATATTATTTATTTGCTGTATGATTTTCTATAAAACACCTTAAGTTACTACTGGTCTGATTACTAATGTTAACTTACGGCCGGTTTCAATTATCTATGTATCTTTGAGTTTTGCATACTGGAGATAGATTTCTGACACAATTTGTGTTGAGTTTATATCAAAATCTTTAGTAAACACAATCAGAGATAAATCGATCATTAAAGCCGGTCGTTATCGATTAGGCATAATTAAAAAGTAATTAATCAACACTTTAGATGTAGTTGGTGAAAGTGGCCCTTTGGCCTTAAATGTAGTAGTCCTTATTTTTTATTAATACTGTATTTGCCAAAAATTTAGATCCAAGAGATTTAGATTTAGAACAGTGTCTATTTTTGTAGTTATGTAAATACTAAAATCCAGCAAATCCCATTTTCCACACGTATAGTGATTTTTACTAAACTCGATAACGAACATAGGCGCTTCAGGCTGAATAAATTGGCAGCGGACCAACAACGAAATTTAATATTGTTACATGTGACAAGATTATTTATGGCTGCGGGCTATTGAAATATCAAATTCATTGCAATTTCAATATTTTATTCATTCATATAATTCTATCAATATTATTTGATGAATTAAAATGAAGTCAGAATTTGTATCGATAATTTGTTTTTATTTAATAAATCAAATGTATCCTAGCTCTTTACACTTTTCTCCACTTTTATATTGTTATTCTTCATTTACACCTTAAAATTTATATTTTTTACGCTACGAATTACATACATCGAGGAGTTTTGAGATAATTTTTAATTACATAAGCTAAAAATAGACATCTTCTATTAAACTAACATATGACGATTTAGATAATTTTTAAATTTCAAATAGAATAATTTTTAGTAGCGAAATGTAACATACAATACATACGAATACGATCAATATTCGTTTTGTCCATCTTGACAGTACTAATTGTCCTTTAATGAACTTAAACCGAAACAGCCAGCCTAGATGATCTATTGCTGAACACAAGCCACTTCACCTACTGAGGCAAACAAGGACGTTATTAGAGTCCTAAATCAAATATGATCGAGAGAAAACACATTTTAAATTTAAACCAGAAATGTCAACCTTTATTCTAGACTCTAGAGAGTTCTCGAATGTTAGATTTGTATGTAAGAGGTATATACGTTTCAAGACGTTTGATGGTGTGAAATAGTTCTAAAAGTTCTCCTTCATGCTCACTGCTCTTACAATAGCGAATTAGTAAAGTTGTTCGCACAATATCTTTTGTTGTTCTATCTAATATGCTTTACCGAGTTTTCTTATATTTTAGTTATTTAGTATTTTAGTTTATATTATGTTGTTTTTTTTCTTTGGTTTTTATTCAGATTTTGAAGACGAATTTTTGTTACATTTGCTTCTATACACAACGTTAAAAATTTTAGAGATGTTTTGTACTCGCGTGCACTGTTTATACATCTCTCAATATAAAGAGACAAGTTTTATTTCGTCATTGATAAATTAATTTCTGCTAATTATTTATTTTTCAATTTTTATATATCGACTGATGCAAAACGATCGACTTACATCTCTTTACCATAAATTTTTGAACGTTTTTCCAATAATTGAATTTTAAACGGTAATCGGATGCTTAGTAGTTAGTTGTAGTGTCTATCAAATGTATTTAAATGGCTTCGGTTGAATACTAAATACAAATTTTCATGACTTCATTGTTAATGCAGTTCACATTCAGAACAGAATGTAAATTGAAGTTGGAACTTCAGACTTGTATAATAACTTTTAAAAGACGAAGTTCGATTTTGTATGTTTGCTCCCATTTCCTTAATATAAGTTTACAAACTTAAAATGAATAGTTTTAATACGATTTTCTATACAAATAAACACTAGCAGTAAGGTTACATTTCTTCAGATGAGGCAAGAATGCCTTATTTTAAAAATATTTAAACTATATAACAAGACAAACATTACACTGGTAGCAAGATCATTAGGTTTTATGAGTATAGTAACAAAAGAAGAACTGCATATCTAGCTAATTGAAGCTGTGACAGTTCAGAGACAACGTCGTAAAGCTGAGATAAGATCTTCGATTCTCTCGCTTTTGTTCACATCTTCGACTACGTTTGCAGTTCATTTGACTCTACGTTTTATGAACATGTACCTATTAGTTGGTTAAAAGTGTGGAAATATATATTAGATATGTATTTTTACAAGCACAGCAGAAACATTATTATATGTAATTTTGTACTTTACTTTTCTATCGTCAATATTGCTTATCTTAAATATGATATTAAGAACAAGAAGAAGAAGAAGAAATATACTCAATAAATGAAGAATATATATATGAATTATATGATCAAACATTTATAATTTTACGCATAAACTGATTGATACAGTATAATCTTAAGTATAGATTGTAAGAAATAATGATATATAAAATTCGTTACCTATTTTCGAACTAAATAAATTAATTCCGAAATTTGAGTTTCACATAAATGAAAATTTACTCCAGACTTCCCATATGCCAAAAATAGAAACAAGTGGACAAGACGAGTACATGCATATATTTCATATGGAAATGAGACTTTTACGTTATGTGTGACAAGGGGTCCCTTATAGAGGATCATGGATGCGAATGTTGACCTAATTCAGTTATTGTTACATGAGGAAATCGTAACAAATTGAAGCTATGAGCTGTTATGCTACCGTTTAGTTTAAGAATATTGATAGATTAAGTTTTAGTTCTAAGTATTTTAACTTTCGCGAAATACTGTAGAAAAATTTGAAAAAGAAAGATATTCGTTTGCGCAGTTTTTTCTGCTCTAAGGTTGTGAATTTGATTTCCGCTCCAACTCTCTGTGTAATATATTTATTTCTATATCTAAATTTATTATTTAAAAAAATGTTTATCTGTTGTTACCTTATTAAGATTTATATTTAATTGGTTTATGAACTTCCGAATAAAATCTAACCGAACTTTCATGAAATGATCATACAGAAAATTAAATATTTGATTTTACAATCTGGTCACGACATACACATAAAAAAAAAAAAGAAATATGAATATTAATATTACAGAAAACGAACACTCCTTAAAAATTACCTAAATTAATTTGTCTTATAAATATATATTTTTATCTAATTGTCAGTTATTAAAAATGAAAAAAAAAAAAAAAACTGATAACACTTTATGTAAGTTAAGTCCAAGGAATTTGTCATAATTGGAACGCTCACTTAATAAAATTGTATATTCAAATATGCACCTTGAAATAACTGCTATAAGGTTGATATTTGTTTCCAACATGTAAAGTGAAAAAATCGTTCTGAGCATTTCGTTGGCTACTGGTATTTTGTCTCTTTCTTGCGAGTTGCCTTAAATCCATGGTAGAAAGAGATGCAATCCCTCTTTTAGGAACGTTTTTTGAGTGCACGTGCTCATTCCAGTTTGTATATAAATTCCTTGGTTAAGCCATAAGCTTAACGTCTTCCATCCCGGAACATAAAATTCTGAAAATAAAATGCATCTAAAGCGAAATGTGTCGAGTCGATAAAACTGGCAGTAAACGATCCGTGGCTCGCATTAAGCTGACGTATAAATGAAGAACGCCACGTGACCCACAGCTTAATCCCTTTAATGGCTATGCGAGTTTAATGGTACATCTCAACAAAACTTGTTTTTTTTTAATATGGTAACATTTTCTCTAGGAAGATGCTTTGGTGATGTAATTTTTAAAATATAAAAAAAAATGTCCTAAAAAAACTAAGTGCGAATTAGACTATCTCACGCGATGGGTTCCGTAGTTTGGAGGTCTTTTTTTTCGCATTGAATGGCCATTCAATTTTATTACGCGAAGGTTCGTCACTCTTAAGGAGTATAGTATATCTACACGGAGTCTCATTCCAAAGTGAATAGCCTACGTCGTGCCCTCCTCTTGTGAGTGTATGTGTCATTGATGTAATGATTGATGACGACACACGTGACACGATTGAAGATGAATCATTTAATTAGATATATCATCTTTTTTTCTTGGCGTTATGTAGTTTTCGTTATTTTTCTTCTGTTTACTCTCTAAACATCAATCAGTGAAATTTCATTAATTTTAAGTGACTATTCAATGTATGAATATGTGAATATCCGAGTCCATTGATTTGATCATTGAATGTATTACTGAGTATTCATTAACTTGTTATTAAAATTCATTGATATGTAGTTAATACAAAATTGAATTGAAAATGTAATGCTTTGTTGAATATAATAATTTTCATTATCAAACTATCTAAGGAAGGATATGAGACGAATAATATGATTGACTGGCCCATTGGCGCAGTTGATAATGCCCCTTCTTTCTGTTTCAGGGTTGTGGGTTCGACTCTCACCCTGAGTCTGGGTGTAATATATATTTATTTATACATTAATTACAAAGCAATATGTATATAGGCCGGCTGTTACCTAAGACACACGCATTAAATTGGCTACTTTAAGTACATACGACCCTATGTGTATGTTAAATATATTTATTTATTTATTATTTTTGAGGAGTGTCGATAAGTTTTTTTTTTTAATTTAATTATCAAATACAGAAAAAAAAACAATATTTACAAATTTATAACTCTAGGTAGCAAAAGAAAACCACTAAGGTTTGTACAATGCTACTATTTTCTTTTTTTTTAATAGTACAATGTAAAATTAAAAAATATATATAATTTTAGTTGCTAAATTAAGATTATTGCAATATAATTATACAATAAACTATTTTTTTTTATTTTTCTTCTAAAGACTTTTGACATTTTAAGTTTTTGTTTATTTTTTTTTTATACATTCAACTAAATCAGATGGTAGTGAATTTAATAATCGAGGGATTATGTAATTGGCCGTTCTCTCACCATATAAATTGTTGGCACGAGTTGTGTTGAGTTGGTTTTTCGCTACGGCCCGTGTAAATGTAGGGTGTATAACACGCTGTCTAAATTTAGTTTTCCAGAAATTTTCTTTTAAAAATTCATTTGGTTCATTCGATTATAGTTTAACAGATAAAAAAAAACAATCTTGTTTTATTTAGGATTCTTCGATACAACTTGGCAATCCTTTTATACACATACAAACTCCATAAAAGTGAAGATGAAAGGAAAAGAAATGAGACAGCTTCTGTAATATTATTTTAGGGAAGTATAGGGATAACGAGTTAGTGAATACTCACTAATATACAAAACTTCATGATTCCTTAGCTTCCATAATAATTAATAGTATCGACCATACTAAGACATTCTCTGATGAGCTAGGTTTTTTTAATTCTCTAAACATAAATCAGTGGAAGTATTTATTATTATTATTATATAATGGCTAACAATTAAATGTAATTTAGTACTATGTACAACTTAAAGAACAAAGTAAATATATTTTAAGAATAATATGCGCCAAATCTACCCTAGAGGACGATAATCCTCTGCTTGCTTCGAACAAATATTTAGCCGCAATAAAAAGCTTTTCGGCGTTACGTCATATTGGCGAAATAACTAACTCCCTTGCCGCCGCTGAAAGCTATTGATTTAACAATTGAATAAAAGATTTTTTTTGTTGGTGTACGAGTTAGTTGTTTGGTATTGTTTTATGTTAATGGCGCAAAAGAGTCGACGGCGTTGTTAAAATAATAACAAAATATAGTTCTATGATTTGGATTAGATGTGTTATGTAATTGTTCGAGAGAGAGCAGGTGGTCTGATTCCTTAGCTTCCATTATAATTTTTATATTATAATATTATAATAATAATAATATTATACCATTACAAATAATAATATTACAAATATATTTCATTACTTACGTTAGTAAAGCTGTATTCACTACATATCAGTTTCATCATCTAATTTCAATAACAAGTTAGTAAATACTCACTAATATACAAAACTTCAATTGAAATATTCAATGATCAAATCAGTGGACTCTGATATTCACATATTCATACATTGAATAGTCACTAATTTTGCGTGGTATGATTCTCACATGGACAAAATTGAGAATAGTCATATAAAATTAGTGAAATTCCACTGATTCAAGTTTATAGAGTATATTTGTTACGATTGATTGGGCTACGATTTTTTTGAATAAATAAAAAAATAATGAAAATATTACTTAATACAATGACAATAGTGTGTGTGTGTTTATTTATGTATTGTGTATTATTTATGCAAGAGTTATATATGTCTTTAACACTATATATATATATATATATATATATATATATATATATATATATATATATATATATGTATAGATTGTACTACATAATTTAGCTAATATCGCCGTTACATAAATACTATTCAACTACTGTATTGGCTATAAATGTCACTATTAAAATCTTTATCGAGCGCTTTACGAGGTAAAGGCGAGATTGATTTATTGATATTCCTGTTTTATCGGTCTTACAGGCGTTGGAATTATCTGGAATTAGTGATTGGTATACCTATAAAATTCTAGTGAAATCTTATTGGTAATTTGAGGTTGTAACATAAAGGTTCTCTCGGTGTGAGAGATTTTTGAAATAATACCTGAAGCACACCGAAGAGCGATATGGAAAAAATTTGAAATTAAAATTGACGTATGGCCTCGTTCCCACTACGCCGGACCCCGGATTGGTGAAACTGAAGGAAAGGCTAGTGGCCATATATTTTATATGTAGCTGTTCACATTTATCCGGTTCCGGCGAAAACACCGGATCCAGTGTTTTGTAATGTGTTTTTGCCGATCCGGTGTAATGTGAACACCTCGTTTCGGGATCCGGTTTCCAGCGATTTCGTCGATCCGGCGTAGTGGGAACACGGCGTATGCCTTCTACAATTTTAAAATATAGACACATTCAATAATTAAAAAAAAAAAAAAATTTGGTAACAAAAATTAAGGTATATAAAGCGAAGGCTGCATATTTTATTTTGAGAAGGGGTAGCCTGCCAAATTCAGGTATGCTGTAAAGTACAGCGAAATTTTTCCTCATTCCAAATTTAATTTTATCCAACAAATAAAAATGTGATTTGTATGACAGGGGTATATAGTCGAGATTATTAAACATTTCTCACTTAATGGTTTAGCATTGCCAATGAACAGTTAGTTAGTCATGAGTTTTTAATTTTTATTTTTATTTTTTTTAATATGAAAATCAGTGATTTTCTTTATCAAAATAACTGTAACACGCAGGGTCTCGACTCAAAATAATAAAAACGTATACCCATTATAATTATTATTATGTAAATAATATTAGTTCATTCAAAGTTGTCGGGTCGATTTAGCGTTGAATATTTCAGCAACCCTTCGATCTGAACCGGCGTTATCTGGTACGTGGAGATTTACATGGATATAGGATTATGCTAAAAAGCTGTGGCCTCATTTCTATGACGGATTTTACGCTGATTCTGCAGAAAAATAATGATCTCAATTACCACTGCATTCATCTAAGATCGATCGATTGATCTATAATTTTTTCTAGAAAAAGATTTACAACTCTAATAAAGATACAGTTTTCATTTATTTTCGGATTTTGCAGGAATCTTATCAAAGAAATTTGCAAAATTATTTTCTTAAACAAGTTAATAATTTCTGATTTACATTTAATTTGATTATCAATCTTATTACCGGTAGCGCTATGCGTAAATGAGACAAAGGCTTTTATAATGGTGTTTCAACCTTATCAATCTCACGCTTCCTCCAACGAGTCCTAATAATACGACGAGGCTGTCAAGCGTTTGTGTGATTTAATTTTCCGAAACAATTTTAATCTTCTCTTTTAAAGGATTTTAAGGAATTATTTAATACGTTAGGTTTATTAAACATGGGATAGATTTACAGCCGGTCTCACTAATCTATCTCTGATTTATTACTATTTACTATAGACATAATTTTGACACAATTTGTTTGAAGTTTATGAGAAAATTCTGTCTCTAGCACATAGATGTATTATACTTAGATGAGTAGGGAAGACATGCGGCTGCCTGTAAGCGGAAACGTCCAATCGCCCATAACCCCATTGGCCTTGCGGTCTCAAGTTCAAATCTCGATAAAATATTTTTTTTTCTGAACATAAATTTGTTACTTCTATTTTAATTTCTCCACTACAAACAAATCATAGAAACAACTCTAATATGCATAGTAATATTATATTGGTATGTAGATATGTCGATTGATACAACCGGTATCGCGATCGTCTCTCTCTTTCTAACCGAGGGACAGTTGGAGGCCTAGTTCCACTGCTCTATCTATAATACCTCTATACTCTAGCATCTCTAGTAAGCAAAATCATCAATCATCATATTACAATAGTATAATAATACAATGTTCGCGAATAATCGTCATGAATCCGCGTTTTTAAATAAATAAATAAATAAATAGCGAACCATACCATTTTTATAAATGATAATGTCAGGCTTCTAATTTAAATATGTAACAGTACACTTGTTACATAGTTTTTAGATGGAAGTCAGGAAAAGGTCAATTTTTCTATTAAGGAAAGGAATTTAGCGTATTCCTCCACGTTCAATTACTTTTGATGGGCAGATGTCAGGAAATACATGTCAGGTTTCCCTAAGACATGCGAGTTTTCTCTCTGTACCTCCGCTGTGTACGAGATGAACTATTATACGAGTGTCGTATTTACAATTTCAACAAATAATAAACAAATCCTGGTGAAGAATGGTTGAAAAATAGGCAGGAAGCAGACTCGTACATTATCGTTGTTTTGTTGGTATTTGGATAAACATACTGTCGTGCAACTTCGTGATAATAATGTCACATCTGTTCAGTTCAAGCTTTGCATGCACACTAACTCAGCTGTCACGAATACACAACACATTCTGAATTAAAAAAAAAATAAAAAATCCCGTAGGCTCTGTTACGGTAACACGGTGTTGACGTGTTAACAGCCCGGAGACAGAGCGCTTTGAATGTTAAAATCCCTTTGTTGAAGGCCTATTGTCTGGACTATACTTGTTTATGTTCGTATTTCTTTTTTTCATTGTCACGGCTGGATAAAAATGAAAGTTCATCTGTTTTTAATAAAATGTTTAATTTAATAAAACCAATATATATTTTAGAAGAAAAGACCGCAGTGTTCGATCGAAACGTCATTCTTTTAAACCTTATGCTTTGTAAATTTTATGCTTTTAGGTCTACCGATTCAGGTTTTTTCATTATTTGTTAGTGTTAATGTAGTGGTACGTTCTGGTGTAGTGGTGCGAGTGTGGTCGCGGGATCGATTCCCGCTCGAGATAGATGTTTGTACTTGTACAAATATTTGGTTCTCGTCTCGGTGTATCTTCTTTTGGGTCTACCCGCCGTGCGTTGGAGACCAAGTAAAGTCGTCGGTTCCGGTAGTTATCATAGATATCTGATAGCGATCGCTCGCTCAAGGTAAGAAAATTGTCCCCTGACCCGCAGTGGAGCAAGATGGATTAAGCTCTAACTTTTTTCTATATGTAGAAGCTTTTGCTTAGCAGTGGGACGTATAAAGGCTGTTTCAGTTCAGTTCATTTCAGTTTCTTTTGATAAAATAAGAGAAAACCTCTACAGAAAATATAAATATGAAATTTTAAACCTCAATTTGTAGGACATTTGTAAAATGACCTAAAATTTCCACTGGATTGTTCAGATATAAAGTGTATAAAAATATAAAAATCTCGAGCTCGGTTACAGTACCTACTTGACATGGGTCCCAGAGTGATTTATGTTTATTAATTTAAAAACCTTTTATTTTCTACCCTTTGTGAAATCAGTTCTACGGCATTTTTGCTGGTCCACACTTTTCGCACACATTTTTACAATCAAGTTCTATCTAAAATCTTTACGCGATTTCAATTCAAGATTATGCCGCTATAGTTAATCTTTTTTTTTAATTTTTTTTGGATAAAGACTCCTTTGTTCCTGCGCCAAAGTGATGAAAGAAAATTGGATAAATAATCTTTAAATTTATTAAATCACCATTAAATTCCCAAATTATTTTGGGAATTATTTAGATAATATAGCTAAGTGAATTTGAAATCGGGAAAGAAAATGTCTTTGCAAAACTCTGTATTTATCATAAAGTTATCGATTTGGAAAACTCATGGTTGTTGGGGTGTCAAGGTGTTGAAACCTTTCACCAAGGGTTTGAACCCTACAAAAAATGACCTAAAAATAATATCAGGGAGCTGCCGGTTTCTAGCGACACTGGGCTTTGTCCAGTAATGAATAAAATCCATTGAGATTTTGTCCAGTAATGGACGTCTATTAATTGACGACGATGACGACGTTGATTTACTTATTAGGTAATATTTTTTCGCACAATAAATTATTGAATTGTACAAAAGACGGGCTGTAATGCTTGAAACATTATCTAACAGGCAATATAAGAACGCCTAAAAGCGGACGTTTTTAAGTGTGAAAAATCGGAAACTGAACAAATTCATATTTTAAAAAAGGCAAAAGAAGGTAATAAAATAATTAAAAATCATTATATTAAATACACAAAAAATAAATACTTATACATAAACAGATGCATACATACATACAAGATACATATTGATTGTCATTTATTCATAAATACTCTTTTTTCCATATTGAGTACAGTGCTGTAATCGTACAGTAAAATTTACCTAAATAGATTTGGCAAGTTCACAACATTTGGACGAATGGCGATGTCGATTTGACCGAAGAATCATTGTCGTAAAAATCAGTGTCCTAGGATCTAGACTATTTCTATTTATCGTCGGGGTCGTCGGTCCTTTCGGTTAAGTGCGTATTATCCGGAGTTCTTTTGCCGATAAGAAGCTATTGTCATCGTTTTTTCACCTTCTTCTTCTTTTATATTTCTTCTTGCCTGCGAAGGTTGTAGTAGATTACATTACTTTTTTTTTATTTAACAAGCCGTTTATTCGTTTCAGTGGTTTTAGCTTTTATCTGCTCTTCAATTACGACTATTGAATATACTATTTATTACATATTAGAAATTGTGTTAACAACGTAATTATAATATAATAACTTTAATAGTAAAATATTTAAGGAAATCTTTGGAGGTACTTACGCTTTAACATTTAGGTTACACGGTAGTTTTGTCAAGTCTGAACTGAATTGAATCAGCCTACTGGGCAAAAGCCTTATTTCACCACTACACCAGCACGGTTGTCTAGAACTCTAGATGGCTTTTATAATATTATATATTATAATAGTAAATATTAAAAAGAAAATAAAATGTGTTTCGTATTCTCAAAGGAAACGGTTGTACCGGAACAAAGTTGAGAATAGCTGAGTAGGAAATGAGTCCATAACTATGTATATGTAACTTTATCTTTTCTCTTATATAAACTTCGCAACTCTATCGCCTTACCTTCTTTGTGATTATATATTTCTCGTGTTTGCTTAAAAAGTATTTTGTTTGTCTTTTCTATATAGGTACTTAAAATTGTTTAAAAATGCTATGTATTTAAATGGGGTTCCGTTTTGGTGTAGTGGTGAGAGTAAAAGCATTAACGACGGTAATCGTGGGTTCGATTCCCGCTCGAAGCAGATATGTGTAGTTGTACAAATATTTGTTTTTGGTCTGGGTGTATGTTCTTATGAGTCTTCTCACCTTGCCTCGGAGAGTACGTACAGCCGTCGGTCCCCGTTGTTATCATAGATACCTGGTAGCGATCGTCATTATGATATAATACCGAAACTATCCGCCAACCCGCAGTGTAGCAGCATGGTGGATTAAGCTGCAACCCTTCTATATGGATAAGAGGCCTTTGCCCAGCTCTGGTCCGCTTACAGGCTGATTCAGTTCAGTTTAAATGGGCTTCGTTAAGTAATATCAAATAATTATTTTATAAATCAATGTTTTTGTTTAATTGAAAAACTGTAAGTTAACTTAAAATCGTAGTGTAAATGTGCATTTTTTTTTTGACCCATGTACCTACTCACGCAAAATATTAACGTTCAATCCGCATTCTGATATCCTTCTACGTTCTATGATATCTGTAAATCGGATAGAAAAGTTTCGAATAAGGAAACACAGTAAGATATATTATATGATGATGACACAACGCATATATGGACGTCACTCTATTAATGTGAAAATGATTACTTTAAAATTTATAGATTGAATTATTTCCACACATTCAAATTGTACGAAAACATACACGACACGCTTATTTTGCTCGATCATTTCGCACTTTTTGTTCAAAACCGATTCGATCAACCAAAGAAATGCAACAACCAATCCAATAAAAATATATTTTTTTTTTTGATTTAAAATCAGGGAAGATTTCTGATTTTAAATTTAAACAATATTTATAACAATACGGTGATAAAATATATTACCGACAGAAAACGTTTACCGACAACAAAAAAAAGACAAAGTTTCAGTTACTTTGAAATTCATTTACAAGATAATTTTCGAGCTTATGTTCTAAGTATGGAACATTTTTCAACGTTGTCATAAAAAAAAAGAAAAAAAAAAAAACAGCACAACTCTGTTTTAAGATAGTCTTACAATGAGTGAGTCCTCAGACGTTATCAGAATAAAAAGAAAGTTTTTCTAATTTGTAGATATAGTTTGACTAATTCATTCTAGTCAATAAATCTTATATAATTAAAAAAAATCAAAAATCCCGACTGCGTAAAATGCTCTTATTATAAACTAAAAATAATAAAACAATTTACTAACTTTCATTTGATACCCATATTGCTACAGTAAGAAAAAAGAAATTTGCGGGCGCCATTTTGAAAATTTATATAGCCTATGTCACTACTACAATTTAGACAAATCCAACGACACCTCATATGTCAAAAACCGTCCAGCCGTTTGGGCTGTAGGGCGTGCCAAAGAAATGGACATACGTACATACACCCGAAAAACATAACCCTCCTTCTGTCGCAGTCGGGTAAAAATAGATAACTGGATATTGCGGGACCGAATTAATTTACAGTATATAAACACAAATAATCGATATGACATAAATCGTGAACTTTTTGTAGCAGAGAAGAAGACCTACCTGCGCGTTGTTCTGACATTAATCTCCGTTAAATCTCTAACACACGTTGAAACAGTTTAACCCAATGGTTAAATCTATTCATCCGTGTCATGTAATAAAACATTAAGGGGAAAACATCAGACTGCTACAACATAAATCATGTTAGTCATAATTGATGTGTAGAACTGACAACTACTGGAACCAGTTAGATGATTTTTATGACCCAATTTTTTTATGTCGTCCTTGGGAATAGTGCTCTGTGGTTCGTTGAATTACTGTTTGTGGTTATGTCTCGTAGTAATTCAAGTGTTAATTGTTTCAGTGGTAATGTGCATACACAATGCTGCTTGAAATGTATTTTAATTTAAATACAATTTCACAGAAAATCTTTACCATTTAATATACACTCATTTGCAAAAAAAACGGGCGGTTTCGATTTTCTTCCTGGCTGAAAAAAATAAAATACCAAAAAGGTTTTAATCATTTGAACATGTTATACTGGCCAGTTATAAAAGTGTCATAATGTTTATAAGAGTACATTCCAAATTCAAATTTTTGACTGAGCCTGGTTTTCAAAGAAAATAACTTTTAACTACATTTTGTGGCGCGAATTCCCTATAGTTAATATCGACTCTAATTAAATTTTTGTCAATTTTTATTAAATTATCTGGTGTCCTTGACATTTAAAAGTATTGTTATTGCTGTTTAGCAATCTCGAAAATGGTAAATAAAGTGATAAAAGCGAGCAAAATTATTGCGCTGCTTGAAGAAGGTTGCAGTCAATGCTTCGTGGCTCAGAGGCTAAATGTGAGTCGGTCGACAGTTCAAAGGACCTGGCAGCGCTATCAAGAGACCGGTTCCGTCAAGAGAAGGCCTGGTTCTGGCAGAAAGACATGTACCGAACCACGGGATGATCGTTTTCTAGTTAGTCAAGCGTTGAGAAATCGCAAATCTTCTTATGTGGACCTCAAGAGCACCCTCGAAGAAGTAAGAAATGTGAAAATTAGTCTATGGACGGTCAGGAGGTGGCTTCTCGCTGCTAATATACACAGTCGTCGCCCGGCACGCGGCCCTAAATTACTCCATGGACATCGAGTTGCCAGGCTTAGCTTCGCTCGAAATTGTGTGTCATGGACTCATGAAGACTGGGATAGGGTATTGTTCTCCGATGAAGCCAGCATATTTCTGCATGGTGAAGACCGACGTCGGCGAGTGCTACGTAGACGAGGAGAACGCTTTGCAGAGGCATGTTTTGAAGAAATCACACCTTATGGAGGGGGCTCTGTTATGTTTTGGGCAGGAATAAATTCTATGGATCGTACGGAGTTAGTCTTCATCGAAAACGGTACACTGACTGGACACCGATACATAACGGAAGTTCTAATTCCTTATGCACAACCCGCTTTAACCGCTCTTGGCGAAAACTCAATTTTTATGGACGACAACGCTCGCGCCCACCGGTCTGGCGGTGTGGATGCGTATATGCTAGAAGTCGGAATTCGTCGTTTGGACTGGCCAGCTAGAAGTCCGGACCTCAAACCCATAGAGCATGTCTGGGACGTTCTGAAGCGACGAGTGAGATCAGTGCAGCCGGCTCCGCAGACCATCAGAGAGCTAAAGAATGTGATTACCGCGGAGTGGGAACGTATTCCCCAAGAAACCATAAAAGATATACTCACTAGCATGCCCAGACGAAAGCAAGCTGTGATTTCAGCAAGAGGGGGTCACACTCAATACTAAACTTTTATCTGCTTTTAATGTATTCAAGAAAAACAAATAAATTAACGCGTTTCATTTTTATTTAGCGAGCAGGTACAATCATAGTGTTTTGAGTTTAAACATTATTTCTTAATAATTTAATTAAAATGTTATGATAAAACTGATGAAAACTATTCCTTCCTAATTAATTTATAAAATTCTGAGGATAACAATACCTGAATTTGTCAAACAAACTAATAGTAACTATAAAATAGTTCTTTGCTTAAGTGCCCGTTTTTTTGCAAAAGAGTTTAATTATACAAGGGTCTAAGTTATGTTTTTTTTTTTTTTTTGAGTTAATAGATTATTTGTCCAAACCTTTCTCAAAATTGAGAAAATGTTTCAAAAAATAAGAGGTGCTGCAGTACCCCTAATTATATTTTAATTTTAACAGACTTGACTGTTATTTAGTAGCTCCCATCAAACTAATACAGTCCGTAATTTTTAGATAATCCTAAAAATACTGTCACATGTAAAGAGAGACATGAAAATCTAGTACGATTGCCGATTCCAGAGTATTCTATGATTTTTTTTAAATTTAATAACATGTTGTTCTCTTATATTTACGCGAATTTTATTCATAATTAAAAGTCTATATCGGATTTTATCGCGTTTATTTAAAACGTAAAGTTTTAAATAAACGCGATAAAATCCGATATAGACTTTTAATTATATAAAATAATATGTTGCTTAAGAATTGTAGATGAAATGCTGATAATTATCTGACAATGAACTTTAGAAATGTCCATAAGAACTCCACAGGTAACCATCCCCAATTCGATTAGGTATTTTGATTTTCGGTAGTTTAACTTCGCGAAAGTAGGGTTGGACTTGATTTATGCGGTTGATTTGGACTTGATTGATATATACCCATATGACGGTTAGACAACGTTATTACTGTATGGATCACAACATGCTATTAGAGATTGAAGTAATCAGTTTGGGCATAGATTGAGAGTGGTCCGAGTGTACGATAATATATACCTGACAAATCAATAAAAATATTGAATGTCAAAAAAAAATGTCAGGTTCAGTTTACACCGAAAATTGTTAAATGAAAAATATTTTCAAAAGTGGCTTATATTTATAGTCGTTTTTTTTATATTTTTATAGCTACTGAATTTGTAATAAGCTAGAAACACGTGCATAAAAAAAATGCGGTAAAAGACATCACATTTCTTTGGACTTCTTTTTTTAGTTAATTATTATTATAAAAAATTATTTAGAATTAGGGGTGTTCATCAGAAAAAATTATCGATAATTTCATTATCGATAATTATCGTATTGACTTATCGATAGTTATCGATAATTATCGAATGAACAGTTATCGATAATTATCGGATAAAAAATTATCGGTAGTGGCGAAAGTTATCGATAATTATCGGATACATAAACACACACACAACGGCACAATTTTTGGACGACGAAAAAAAAAAAAAAAAGGTCATCCGGCGTCCCGTACTAATACCTAAAAAAAAAAAACGTCGTCCGCCGTCCCGTATTCATATAATCCTCCGTTCCCTATCAGAATACCTAAAACAAAAACAAAAAACGTCGTCCGCCGTCCCGTATTCATATAATCCTCCGTTCCCTATCAGAATGCCTAAAAAAAAAAAACGTCGTCCGCCGTCCCGTATTCATATAATCCTCCGTTCCCTATCAGAATACCTAAACAAAAAAAAAACCTCGTCCGCCGTCCCGTATTCATATAATCCTCCGTTCCCTATCACAATATCAAAAAAAAAAAAAAACAAAGGTCATCCGCCGTCCGGTATCGAAATAATCTATCGATAGTTATCGGATCACACAAAAATATCGATAATTATCAGATCGGAAAAAATTATCGATAATTTTCGGATCGAAAAAAATTATCGATAATTATCGGATCGCAACAAATTATCGATAATTATCGAATGAAAACTTATCGATAGTTATCGATAATTATCGAATGAAAAATTATCGATAATTATCGAATCAAAATTATCGAATAACACTTATCGATAATTATCGATAATTATCGAATGAAAAATTATCGAGTAGTTACGAATTATCGATAATTATCGCACACCCCTATTTAGAATACAAAATAATATCAGTTTACTGAATACACATACATATATATATATCACCGAATTATTGTGAATAATGTAAAATGTATAATCAACAATAATAATTGCAAACTGTCAAATTATGAAGTTGCATCACAACTGCGATTTTAAAAAATAAATCAACTTTACGACTTTTTTTTTTAAAACGTACTGATAATTAGTTGGAGAGAAGTAATATAAGTTTCATATATTTCAATAATTAATTTATACAACATAAACAAAAGTAGAAAATATTAAAAAATAAAATTTCATTATTATCTAAACAACATTTCACACAGGATCAATGATCGTTGCGGTACATGATACTGTAGGTACCCGATCTCTGTCACCTGGTTATCCGGACCATGAGCTTAACTGAAGGGAATAAAACCTTGGAATGATTAGTCATTTCTGTTCACAAAATGTAACAATTTATCTGATAGTCAAATTAACAAATATGTACAAAATATTAAATTTACTAACGATATAAATAAATTTTTTGATTTCTGCCTTTATGCGCTTCATTATGGGCTTTTACTGCCGGGGGAATTCGGATCTCTACTGCCAACAATTAATGAGAATCAAGCGAGGAATAAAAATAAAAAAAACGCTTTGAATTGTCCACCGCCATATAGTTCTAACCTTGCATCCTCAGATTTTTACCTATTTCGGTCTCTTCAGAATTCTTTGGGTAGCGTTAGGTTAACATCAAGAGGGGTCAGTCTAAACTACTTGTCGTATTTTTTTGATCAAAAACGGGGTTATGTCACTACCAACAAGATGACAGCAAGTTATCGAACAAAATGAATTTTAGTATTATTAAATGTAATTAAACTTTGAAAAAATGTCTTGAATTTGTATATAAAATACGAAGAAACTTTTTCCCCTTAATTAAAATGTTCTTGAATGTATTCAATATTAATAAACACAAAATATACTTTTTAGATTATTATTTATCAGAAATGGATAACGATTCTTAATTAAATGAAATGAAATGAAAATATTTATTTACATTAATTATTACAATAATTTATTTAAATATTTATTACAATTAACGAATTAAAAAAAAAATCATTTAAAATAAATACGTCTAATTATTTCATGTTAAGGTCTCGGTAGACATTATATTACTATTATATCATTATACTACTATTTATATTACAATAAATAACTTAATGTCCCTAGTGTTTGCCGAGAGGAAAAAAATAAAATTTATGTTACGATATATGTGAAAATTTAGCATATCTGACAGCTTAGCGTCGTGGTGGTAAATATTGCCCAAAATTCATTTCTACTAATCCAGGTATACAGTTTCATATTTTATTATACACGATTTGCGAGTCAAAGGCTGCGGAATTAAAGGTTATGTTCGATTATATGTTGCGTTTTACGAACATAAATAGACTTACATGTTTATCAGTAACATACAACCGACGATTACAAATAAAACATGCGCTAGCTATTAAGCCACTTATTGGCCATTGTTTCCTAGTAGATTCTATAGGAATTAATTTTGTCTTTGCTACAAAGGACATGATTCTATGTATATGTAGTATGCAGAATAAAAGTAAATATTAATTAATATCCTATATATTTATATGTAAGTAAAATTATTGTGCTTGAGATGTACAAAATTTATAAAATTGGAAAGTTAAAACGAATAAAATTAGCACTAGAAAACAGCAGCACCGGATATACGAATTTATTCGGAAAGCAAGTGTTTATCTTCAACCATTTTACAGGTATTATGATTTTGGTGCCCCTAATAAGTATCAGTTTAACACGAGGCACGTGCCCCTGGTTTTCAAAGATTCGGGGCTGGCAAACAGTGGTACCTACATTGATGATGTACTTCTATAGCTATTGATTATTTTTTTTTCATAAGTCACAATATTAAATTATAATTTTCTTAAATTGTCGACTGTAAAGAAGTAATTTGAGTGACCGTTAATGTTCGTATTACATATTATTATATAAGTTATATTTTTATATACAAACAGGCTATTCAGCTTTATTAGTATATATAGATATTTCAATATAAATTATATAAATTTCAGTATTTTATATCCTTGTCAACAGAGCATTCTTGGTGAATTTAATCGCGAGCAAGACGCGTTCATCAAAGGGCAGGAAGGTCGCAGCGGCGCCGCCGTCCCTCCGTGGGTAGGGGCACCAAATGAAGCAGCTCTCAAGGAAGAGTGCCTTTCTCTGTCCACTGTAAGTAAATCGTAGTTACTTTTATATTCTTCATTTACTTTGTGTACTGTTTCGTTTGGTATATTATAATATTTCAATCTGAATACTGAATAGTCATAAATAAAACTATACATACATATAATAAAGTTCAATCTCAAGTTATTTAAGTGGTTTTAGAGTAGAAGAGTAATAATCATTAATCGTATATATATATATATATATATATATATATATATATATATATATATATATATATATATATATATATATATATATATATATATATCAAATTGTGCAGAATTAGTATGTAAATTGCAAATATTCTACACAACGCAGATCACAAACGATGTAGATGTGATCAAAATCTTTCTTTTCTGAGTCACTTTGCAACTTCTTCTCTTATATTTCAAGTATTCAAACAAATACTATAAATTATAATATGGTAGAATTTGATAATGGGAAATGAAATAAAAGGCAATATTTGAAATATCAAAATAGGTAAAAGCAGACAACAGAAATTCAAGGGATACGATTAGATAAATTGAATGCAAATTTAATTAATTGCTTTGCTTGTAAGTTATTTTGGTATTTTTTTTAATACACTTTTAGTTTTATAATGCAGAGAATATGATGCACTAACTTAAATATGTTATGCACGAAGTACTAGTGTAGTTGGTACCTTGTGAGTCGGTTTTCAGTCTCTGGATAGAGTCCACACAAGCGTTCATTAGTGGGCTTTGTGGTTCATAACGAGAGAGCGAACGGGCATGTCGATTTCATGTTTGTGAACTTTTGTCGATTTTAATTGGGCGTTGTTAATCAAAGAGTTTAAAATAATATTTAAAAATGGTTCGTTTTTTACTGAATGCCAATTTTTAATAACTCTTTTTACCGGCGTTATAAAAATGACAATTTTTTAACGTGTTTATTAAAAATATATATAAATATATATATTAACGGTCTTACTCATAAACGTTTCTTAATATTTAATCCATTGCTTAACAACTGATCAGCAAAAACCTCACTCATAAACACTATTTAGCGTTAAGAAGTCGTTAAGTAATGCGTAAATCGCTGTCAAAATTAAACCCTGCCGAGACATAGTTTAACCCTCGTTGAGCGGCAAGATGGCGGATTTCACATAAATCAGCTGTTCTATGACGACGTCTGATCTACTTTCTTGCGTTTGTTTGTTAGTAAGAAGAGATTTAGAATGAAATTTCCTCTATATAAAAATTAATATATACTAAATTAGCGTTATCTGTCTGTTTAATACAGATATTTAGAGGTACCTAATTTTAATTATAATAACATAATTTAAATTAGGTTATATCTGAAGTAAATTTATTAATTTAATATTTAATAAGCTTTGTTGAATTTTGTAATTGAGGATCCGACTACTACCCATCAAAATAAAAATGATTAGAAATTAGAATATTGATCCAAGTTCCTGTCAATAGAGGTCACTAGTAGTGGCTTATCGAGCTAGAGTTTTCTCTATAATGTTAATAGATGTCGCTTGAATATTATTTTTAACAATTTCGTTCATTCAATTTCTCTATCTGATCGATTATTTTGGCTATAATCTGTGCCAACCATCTATGTATCGTTCTTTGTTCGTTTCTTAACTAAGTAAACAGCTAGTCAATGTTTATAAGTAAACAAAAGTTAATCCTTGATTTATAGCTTATGAGTGGATTAACTAAACGGTGGCTAAATATTACTTAACGTGATTTTTATAAGTAAGACGGTAGTGCAAATTATTAATAATGCCTTTTTGGTATAGGTGGAAATTATGAAAAATATATATATTAAAGAGAAAAAAAAAACAATACAAAATTTAGAAATTTAAAATAGAACTTCGTAATAACGACTACAACTAAAGTAACAGTAAGTATTTTATTACAAATAATTTTATAATCGAAGCTCTTTCATTTGAGGCAATTAGCCTCATTTGAAGTCTTTCACGTTGCTCAGCTCGTTAATTACCGTTTTCAGTAAACAATGTAAATCACAAAGCGTATCCGTTACACGCGTATTTTATTTGTGTTTGGATGTATTGTTTTGTTTCTTACCCCATGAATAGAACACCTACATAATTATGTCCTTATCCAACTTCAGACGCACCATTTTAAATTTATTCATCATAATCAACAAATCAAATAGGTCAAATGGTTTGGTAGAAACACACAGAATGACTTGAAACAATAATATAAGTGTGAATCGAATAATAAATATATATAACTTTATCTTGTCATATTACCTATACTTGCAAGTTTTTTTATACTTGGATGAAATTATTCATTAACCACGGCAAAATTGCTCGACGGCATTGGATGAAATTTGGCACAGATATAGATTATAGTCTGAAATTGCACAAGGCTATTGTATCCCGGAAAAAAAATACGGTTCCCAAGGGATACATGCGAACGAAAACGGGGGCAACGCCTAGCATTCTGCTAGGCGCAGGCATGTGGAACAAAAAAACAAAAAAAAGAACATGTTTTTCTACATAGTGATATCAGTCTATTGATTGAATTTGTATATGGAAATATTATGTAGGGTGCTTAGAAAATAAGAGAATATACTAACATATTCAGCAATTTTCGATAACGAGTACTTGTTAAGAAGTAGTCTTATTAGCATTTCCATTCGTTTAAAAGAGAAGATCGAAGATAAACTGTCAAACAATACTTAATTAACAACCCCTCGACGATTGTCGTCCTTTGAATAAAAATCAATATAATGTTTAATATATGATATTTAAAAGAAAAATTAAATAGAATATGATGATCTTATTCCGTGGCATATAATATATATGCTTTTAAATATTTATTACAAAATTAAAATTAGAATAAAAGTTCTAGTTGAAAATTAAAATTCAGATTTGAGACTGTAAAATGTATTATCCAAAGTATTTATCATTTTTGGAGCGTTTTAACAAAACTTTAACCCAACCTTAAACTATATTCAGCAATATTCCTATTTTTTATATTAATTTCTTTATTTTGAGAGTACGATACGGATAATCTGAATTTACTATGGATTAAATTTTTTAATAATCCATCTTTAGGACCGAAGGAATTTCGTACGTGCGCCTCCCGCTGGAGTGGAGTTCGACTTTGATTACAACAAGATGTACCCTGTCGCTGTCGCCATCATGGACGAAGATCCCAATCTCTCGACGATGCGCTTCGATCTCGTACCTAAAGTGTAAGTTTTTTTTTTTAACTTGATAACGTCTTATAAATCGAAGAACGCCGGCTGTACGCACGAAAACGCATGACACACTGTCACGTTCCGCGAGCGAGAGCGCGGAACAAGCGATAGAGAGAGATATTAATCAATTAACCGCACACAAATATAGTCTTAAGTAATTACTATTTGGTAAAAATATTTGTAACAGTATGAAACTTTAATTAGGCAACAAAACATTAATAGACTTTTTCAACAAAATATTAATATTAAATTGAACCTAAGAATGTAGGACTAAACTCCATTAAAAAAGTTGTTAGCAAAAATTTGTTTTAGTTTCTAGGCGATGTACAAAACAGGTCAATATCGAACTTTACAGACAACCAATTTCTTTTAGCTTATATATTTTAGGTATTACTACGCTTGTTAACGATTTAGATAGCTGACTTGACTTATTATATAAGGAATAACATAGTTTAATCATCCTTTATGTTAGTTACTATAACAAAGTAGGTATTAGTTCAGTTTTGTCAATTCATCGTGCTGAATAAGGGATCTGTACTCTTCTAAGGCTATCGTTAAAATATTGTTCACGTAATTTTGCAAGTTCAGACTTCTCTTGTATCGGTTTTAGTAAAGGCAAAAAGTTTACGGTAATTTTCTTTGAATTACATTTTTATTTTATTCGGGACAATTTGTTTTAGAATGTTCCATTGTAAGTAAATGTATGTATAGTAAAATTTTTTCTAATTTTATTAAACCTAAACTGAAAAGGAATATCGCAATGAAATAATCTCGAAAACAAAAAGAATACATCTAATATTTATGCGGAAAAGTAAAAAAAAAACATCGGTATTTTTGACAGTCGGATACCGTCATAAATTTTTAACAGATATCTTCGGAACTAGTTCGATAAATCTCAATTAATATAGTGAATTTGAATGTTTCTCTTAAAAATTCCCAGTATCACGGAGGAGAACTTCTGGCGGAACTATTTCTACCGCGTGTCGCTGATCTGCCAGGCGAACGAAGCTGACGCTGCCGGGGGACGTCAGTCCAGCGCCGAGGACTCGCAAGGTTAGATAATACGAATGTAGGAAAATACCAATATATACTTTATTCAAGTAGGCTAAAAAATCATTAAAATCACTTTTGATTATGATTTCTGTATTTTTAATAAAAATATAATAAAGAGATGGCCAGTATTGAACCATGAACGAGCAAAAATGGTACTTTTGTTCTTTATATTAGACATCAGAATAAAGTAGAAATTAAAATTATTATTTAATCGTCTTTCTTATCCAAACAATTTTTTATCTCGTACTGTTTAATCTTGTCTGTACTAATTTATGAAAATACTTTACATCCTGTAAGTTTGTTTAATTCGTAAGAAAGAAATGACAATTAGCTCACATTCTAGTTATTATTTATTTGAATTAAATATTTGTACAAAAAGTAAGTTGAGTTAATATCAGTCTCACTTTTCAATTTGTTAGTAATGCTAAGTTATAAGTAAATTACGCTATCGCAGCATCATAGGAATTATTTATAACGATCTGAACTCACACCAAACATTTGATCATAATTTTATTATACACATGTCGTACAAAGTTGCTAGTTGTAAGAACAGCTAAATAAGTTCCCTCACTAAAAGTATTCCCAAAACATTCCACAATTCATATTTTTAGTTTTTATTTTTATGTTATAGTTTTTATTTTTTTTATTCGTTTTCCCCAATAATCCTAGATGATAAATCGGCCAGCGACGATCTTATAGCTAAAGAGAAAGCCTCGCAGGAGTCGATAGCCGACGCTAAAGAGAGAATCAAATCTCTCAAAGTCGACGGTGAAAATGATGATGGTAAGATGGGATTGATGTAATGTTAATTATATTTTCACATGACGTCCAAAAGCTGATAATTTTTTTTTTTTTTGTTTAAAAAAGCCAACTATTTACAGTCAGTAGAATGCATTGACAACAGAGTTATTATTTTAGGTTTTCAAGTCTGTTTGTATGTTTGTCAGTTTGAATTTTTGCTGCCCAACGTTTGACTTATTTGAGCCGTATAAACGATTTAAAATTTTAAGCAGTCCGTATTTCTTTTTTTTTTTTTAACAAAAAAGTTGGCCTAATATATCGGGTTTTTCAACAAGAACTTTGTTTTATGAAAGTTTTTAATCACTTGTCGAAAAAATAGTGGATCTATTTCGTTAATAATGTCTTCACGGATTTTGAGTTTCAAGGCTGCAATCGATTCGATTGGCTCCGTAGACTTCGCCTTTAATATAACTGGCCAATAAAAGCTGAATTTCTTAAAATTATGCGATCGGGAAATTTGGTTTGCAATAAATTTATTTGTTTCGGTGGCTGTGTGACTTGTGACGCCGTGCCGTCTTGTTGAAACCACATGTTAGTGATATCCATATATTCAATAATAGGCCAAAATTGAGTTGTTAATATGTCTCAATAGCGTACTCCTTTGACCGTAATCGCATTTCCAGCCGAATTTTCCAAAAAATGTGACACGTTCAGCATGTAAAGGATTCTAAAAATCTATCTTGGATTTTCAGAAGGCCAAATGCGACAATTTTGTTTGTTGACTTAGCTTGACAAATTAAAATGGGCTTCGTCTGAAAAAGATTTTTCCAAAAAAAAAAACATCGGGTTGTTCTTGAACGAATTGTGCGAATCTAAGGCGATGTGAATGATAGGTTTGCGTCAATTGTTGCACCAATTGTATTTTGTAAGGCTTTTAAGCCAAATTCTTACGCAGAACTCGCCATGTGGTTGTTGTGGAATAACCTCAATTTTTGAAAACTTCGAGGAATTGATAAATTCGGATCTTCCTCAACACTGTAGCTCACGGCTGCGATGTTTTCTTTTGAACGACCAGGTCGAACATGCGTTGGTGTTGGCACATTATGTACCAAGCCTGTCAACTCAAATTTATGAGCCAAATTCTTAAAAGCGGTCTGAGAAGGACGATTATGTTGACCGAAAATATCCCGAATTTTACGAAATGTAACTTTTATAGATCCACAATTTTCATAGTGATTTTTTTTATTATTTTAATGTGATTTTTCGAGTGAAATTGAATTAATTCTATTAATTGTCTAAGTCTCTACTATAGATATGTCAAAAAACGAAATGCCAAAACTGTCATGTAGTTCCTGTGTGACCATATTGAAAAACAAAGTTCTTGTTGAAAAACCCGTTATATTTTTTATTGTTGATATTTTAAAGCTTTCTTTTTATTTATTTATTGTCATTTTATCATTTTTATCTGTATACTTTGTGTCTAGAGTTATTTTGTCTTCTTATAATTTTTATTAAGTTGCTAGTATTCACCGTTGCTTGTGACTCATTCAAACTATTATAAATGCACACAATTAGGGTTACTCTGAATTGTTTCGTGAAACCAACTTTGAGGAATACATGTCGATGTTTCAAAGCATATATTTCTTAACGTATGCAATATAATTCCGATTATGAAAATACGTTTTTTTTTTTTTTTTTTTTTTTAAATATTTTAATAGATAATGTGTATATAAAATATTGTGTTAAAATTATTCTTTTCTTTCGTTTTCGGAATGCAGCTTAAACCAGGCACGGACAGCAAGGAGCATCACAAAACAATTGTAACACGACGAACTTAAAATACTATCCTTCTTAAACGCTTACAACAACACTGTCATTTGTAACATGTCGGTTAATATGATTCATTACTTGAATTCTTTCAACGGGATGGTATTTGAAGCTCCGTTATAGATGCTTGCGTTTAAATTTAAATTTCCCATTAAATTGTTTCAAATCTTGATAAGGTAATGCCACAACAGTATTAACTTGATATTCAAATGTCATAAAAAGTGACTACACACAAACAATATGTATTTATTCACAGCCTTTAGTTAATTTATAAATGTTTATTTTCATTACTTCCTTTTTTTTTAAACACTTGAATATTTTAGTTAACGGACTGACGTTTAAAGTTATATAACTTCAAATAATCTTACTTAACAGTTCTGGCGTTATCGATTCAAGTATCACCGTTGATATATATTAACATTTCTATTATTGTTTTAATAGTTACATAATATGTATAAATATTATGCCTCACGCGGCCTATTGTTTATTTAAATTTGAAAAATTTTATGAGCTATATCACTATACTATCATATCCACATTCTCGTTGTTATATCGTGTGTCGTTTAAATATAAAATTGGATGTTACATGACAATATATAACTTTTTATCCTATTATAAAATTTACATGTATATATTTAATAACTTTTTTAGTTAACGACAATCTTATTCCCGTGTTTATCTTTACCTTAACACATGGGCGTAGCGAGGTACGGGCAGGGGCAGCTGCCCCCCCTCTAGAAGAGCTAGAAGAGCGGTCGGTCACTGATAAAAAAGATTTTTCCATCTTTTCTTATTCTAAGTGATGACACTAATAACGATAAGTGAAACGAATAAAAGAACACCCCCATGACTAATGTGAGATACGCGAACAATATGTTAACTACGATTAAAACAGTCTAGGATTTTCTTTGTCTGCCCATCTCTATAGAGAATCCTGGCTACGCCCTTGCCGTAATCGCGTATTTTCGTAAAACTACGATGGGATAAAAATCTTGTAATATTCATAATCTGAATTAATAGAACTGTCGTTCGATTAGCGAAAGATTATTTTTTAAAAAGTGACTTCAAAGATTAGTATTAAAAAAAATTTTCTTCAATGTAAACTGAATGTTATATATATGCATAAGTAATTAAGATCATTTAAAATTAGAATCACTGTTCTCTAGTTACGAATTGTTATAAGTGGTTTTAACATTGCTACTACGATTTTCGTCCCTAAACACATTACGCTTAAGATTTACTATCGCTCGTTTCTTTTCTTAGTTTCTTAATTTGTATTATTTCGTTTTTAAGTATTACTCAAAGTTGGTTTATAATTGTTCCAAGGCAACTATCATATGTTTTGCTTCTATTTCGCGTAGCAATGTTGAAACTATTTCCTTTACACTGTGTTGTCAGAGATTTGCCTTCGTTGAAAAAGTTAAGGAAATGTATTTAAAATTGTTGGCGTCTTATTTGAATATTTTTTTTTTCTTTTTGTGTTTTTGAAAATCTTAGTATGAATTTTAATGATTGATTGTCAAATGAATAAACTTAAAACATGTCATGAAACGGATGGAAATAAGTATATCTAAAAGATTTGTATATGAGCATTAACTAAACGTCATGTAGATAAAGATTGATAATTTAGTTTTATAAATAAGTTAAATTGTAATATAACGTCATATTCTTAAACTTAGCCTCAAAATAATATTAATCTCCATCTAAATTTGTCTGGTTCGATGTTAAGTAATAGTTCAAATAAGACTTCAACGATTATTAAAATATGAACGAAGAAATATTTCAATAATTATAGCCGCCATATATCACATATGTGTGACAGTCAATTAATTACATCAACTGCCGTCTCAGTCGCGTCTCCAATCTCCTCACGTCTGACAACACAAAACATTTCTTTTATAAATAATTTACAATTTAGTACTCCATTATATGTCTAATAATTCAAGTGTTTATAACGTTGTGTAGATTTAGTTGGTAAAAATAAGACGGTAACGTAATAAAACGGTGACAGGTGATATCGCAGGCCTACTCGACATTGCCGGGTTATATATTCTATTTAGCTTATACGCAGGGCCGAATTTAGAGGTGAGGAGACCTGGAGGCAACAACCTCTCCCTTTTCCTAAATTGTTTTCCGAAGTCTCTATTGTACACCTCTTTTGCGGAGGCCCGGATCAGTTGCCCCGGTTGCCCTCCTCTAAATCCGGCCCTGCTTACACGGTAGCAATAATCGATGATTAAATAATTTCGATTTCAAATATTTCGGTGTCTTTATAATGTGGACTAAGCTATACTTTCCATTGATCTTTTTAGATGATATTTAACTTGATAGAGTGATATTGTAGACACCAAATCTTTAAATGCTCAAAAATCGAAAAGCGCGACTAAATCTTGATATCTATGACATTGTTAACGAAAGAAATTATTCGTTGTTTTTAAGTGTGTTATATTTAATACTAGCGGCCCGCCCCGGTTGCGCCCGGGGTATGTATATGTACCAACACCTTCCTCATGAATCACTATCATTGGTGAAAAACGCATGAAAATCTGTGCAGTAGATTTTGAGTTGTATCGCGACAGACGCGGCGGAGGACTTTGTTTTTATAATATGTAGTGATATTTTAATCGATATGTTCAAAGTATGTTCCTTCGATGGCAGTTATTTAGATTCCCTTAAATAATTCCTTCATTCCGATATAATTTGTTAATTTATTAAAAGTGTAATAAGTACGTTATTAGCGAATCCGTTCAACCCTCAAAATACTAGTGACGGCGTAGACGTAACACTTTCTATTGTCAATACTTGAGAAATGTTTAGTGAAATTATAACATTATAGATATTAATGGCATTTATAGTTAGTTATTATGAATTGAAATAATTATATTATTCTAAAATAAATATTGGTCTTGTTATTTTCTATCAGTAGTGTTTCTATATTTACCTAAAATATTATTAGAAGGAGTCATAATATAAAGTTAAGGGTAATCATTGTTATGTGAGAAATGTGGCTCTTTTTACTTCCACAAAACATTATAATTACCTACATCAAATTGTAATATATTTTGAGTCAGTTATATACATTTATCAAATATATAATTAATATTAACATCAAAAACTATGTATATATTGATGTCTGAACAGATTCTGAATGAATTTTTTTATGATACTAAAAAGTCATATAGTTCTAGTACAAAAATAATAAAAAGATTTAATTGTTAGAAGAAAAATATTGGAAAATAAAATATATGACGGAAGACAAAGTAGCTCGCGTCACAAGGTATAATAAATATTTCTAATAGAATATAATTTGTAAAATATAAATGATAAAAAATGTATTGTTAACAAATTACAGAACAGTGGGAGAAAGAGTTAGAGGCTGAGTTGAAGGAATACGAAGTGGTCGCTGAGAAGACCAATGATGATAAGTGGGAGAAGGAATGCGAAGATCTACTCGGGGATGATGTGGATCTCAAATAATCCAGTAGACCGCAGCAGACCGGAGTAGACCAGAAAAGACCGAGTAGACCGATACCATAAAACGTGGAGTATAGTAGAAATGGCGTGTGCGTATATCTACCGCTTTATTTGGGTATATAATTTACAAGTGATCAATGTTTGACAGTTTGACATATTTTATGTTTTTTTTTTATTGTTAAATAAATAGATTTAAGTTGGTATGAGGCTGTTTCTAATATACCGTTTATGAATGAGAAATAAATTTTTTTAATAGTAAAATCTTATTCATAATTTTCTATAGACTTAAAATGCTAATATATATGTTCTTTATTGTTGTTCATATGTGTTTTTATTTAATTATGTCAATTATTTGTAAGTTTGTAAATATTATTTCTTATTATGTAATAAAGTGAAGCCGCTGCATTTAATACTTATTACATGTTAACATTGGTTAGTAATACATAAATCAACAATAACAAATATTTAAATAATCTTGTAAATTATGTAAAAGATATTTAATATAATATTACAGTTTAAATTATGAAAAAATAACTATGTGCTGTTTTAAAAAAATCTGGTATATATGTATATAACTTCTTTTTTCGTTTATAATGTCAGATGAGAGAGATCTGTCCAGAGATTTTTATTATTTACAGACAAGGTAAGGCAAAGTCGTTTTAAAATGGTACGTTGCCTCGGCCCATGTAAATGTTTTTAACTTTTATCTAAAAGCGGTATTAGATTCACATAAAAAAATCATCGAATATTTCATTGTTTACATTATATACGAAATATCTTAAAAGTAACATTTTCTCGTAATAGCCTCAATTTTTATGTAAAGTAAAATGATAACATAAAGGTTTAAACGTCTGCTACTCTCTTTATATCTGCGCTTTTTGTACACGTGTTTCATAATGTTACAAAGAGACAAGGTATATTTGAAATTATCTTCAGAACGCTATGTATTTTTAATATAACGTTTTTTGCAGTTTCAGCGTATCTCATTTTATATACATTTGTATAACTCATAAATGTTTTATGGGTCATATACACGGCCGGATTTAAGGGATCGGGGTTACCGCCCTGGGCTTCATAAGAGGGGCCCCCACAATAGAGACTTCGGTTTTTTTTTTGTTTTCGGAATATGGTGAGGCGATGGACCTTTTGTTGTTTAGAAATATGGGAAGACAATGACCTTTTATTTTATTTTTTCCTGTGCGAGGGAAATAATTTGGTGACAAGGTCTTCCATTTTTTGATGCCCGAGGCCTCCACACCTCTAAATCCGACCCTGACCATATAATTAAATATTGTTGTATGATGATTGTCTGTTATTGTGTCAGGCCTTCAGTATCGCATACTGATGGTCCGCATTAATTTTTATCATATTTTAAAATTAAGGATTTGATAAATTTTGAATACGATTACTAACTGCGATGATCACAACTTTTTTTCTTCTCAGTAAGAGAAAAAGAGCATTCTCTCTTTTTTTTTGTAGTTTTTCTTTTATCAGTGATATAAAAGAGGGGATGAAAAACAAGTTTTAGAATGATTAGATGATTAAATATTTGTAAATTTTAACTGATTTTGTTTCTTTATAAAACTTCAACTTGAACTTTCGCTTCTTAAATTTTTAATCTATGCATCGCTTTTTAAAAAAAGTTACTGTTAATATATTTAATAAATATAAAATAAATTTTTATATGCATAATATAATTTATAAATTAAAGTTTATGTAAATATTGTGTACGGTTATGACTATGATTATAAATAAGCAGCTTTGGATAGGGAGAAATATTCATATTTTTTTTTTGTTTTTGTTATCATAATAAAACTGAATGTTCTTGTCATGTAACAGGTTTTTTATTGTTTTTATTGAAATAAATTCCTAAATATATATCAATTTGAACGTAATACATATATTATCATATATTGTGTAAGATGCTATTGTCTATAAACATTCCTTAATTGTTTGTGAAAGTAAAATAAAATGTTTGTCGAATTTTTTGGTTTTTATTTTTATAACGAAACTTAACTAAAAATATATTTTTTTATGTCCCACTGCGGGGCAAAGGCCTCTTCGTTTAGGAGAAAGATTTTATTTAAATGTTTTTAAAAAATTCCTTACGATTTGACTAACTGGATGTGGGAGGCATACGTTCAGCAGTGGACATCCAATGGCTGGTAAGATAATGATGAGACTAAGTGGTAGTTGAGCCAGATGTTCGATTCCCTCTTATGACAAATGTTTGTGGTCTGAGCGTTTTTGTTTTTCTTTTGAGTGTTTTCGGACCTCCGATATAGGATACTCATTGTACGGGGGGCCGTTAAGTGCGAGTATATAGCGTTTATTTTCAGAACTAGTTTTAATCTTTCCTTTAGATTTTTTTAAATGACGCCGTAACGTGATTTAGTTTTAGATCGAATGGTTGTGACGTAATGGTCATTTGTAAACCGTAAGAACAGCTAGTACAAGTTATTTCTTAATAACTTGTGTTTTTTTTATGTAATTTTTTTTGTGTTATTTTTTAGTCTTGATGTAATAGTTAATTGTGGGAAAATATTATTCTAAAGTATGGAAATTATTTTACGAGATTATTTATTTATTTACGAGATTTATAGAACATTCGATTAGTATTGAAGTTTGGAGGTAGAGAGACTGCCTTTGAAAAGGAAGGATCCTTCGACCAGACGGTGTTGCGTCTGGTGGGCTACGCGCCACTTAACGTTCGTTATCGAGTTCTTGTAAATATACTCAATCGCTTTGAAAACTTTGATAGCGCGTTGTAGGATACGTCAGTTCGTATGTGGCGAGATAGTTGTCGCGTTACAGAAGTAATCAAAGTCAGTATTACGCGTTGTGCACGTGTTGCGTCGAAAACTCATCATTACATGTATCGAACAACCATTCTGGTGTAGTGGCGCGAGTGACTCCTCGACGCTGGAGATCGCGGGTTCGATTCCCGCTCGGGGCAAATATTTGTATTTGTTCTTGTGTTGTGGGTCTTCCTACCATGCCTCGGAAAGCACGTAGAGCCGTCTGTCCCGATCATTTTCATCATAGACCCTTGATAGCGAACGTTACTCATGGTAGGAAATTATACGCCAAAATGCAGTGGATAACTCCAACTCTTCTAAATGGAGAGAATGTCTTTGTCCAGCTGTGGGACGTTTACAGTATATATAAGTATATCGATTTATTTTGTATTTTGGATTTACTATATGAACTTTATGGTAATCCTTTTTAAAACGTGGCTGTTAACTTATTCCTACATTTTTTTTTGACGTGATAACGTCTAGTTTGATTTAACGTCTAATTGATGAAAGCTATCGGGTATATTTTTCGAAAATGACGCCATTTTGTCACGTGTCGCGAGCAAGCGAGAGCGCAGAACAAGCGAGAGAGAGGCACGATCAGTTCGACTTCTGACGCATCTCTCTTACACTCCATCGGACCGCGTTCGAGTACATCAATTCTACATCTATGTTTTCTTATGACGTTATCACGTAAAAATTATCGTCCGAAAACCGACTTTACAGACAACCTTTTTTAGTATACTTTATGAAGTTAATTTTAGTATCTTTAATGTGCTATTTTGAAAAGATCATAGAGTTTTTAGAAATATCGAAAATTTGTTGTTTAAAAAATGAAACAAAAATAATAATAAAAATATTTTTCTTAATCTTGAAGGGCCGGGTTTTTTAATTTTTGTTTTCTTCAGATTAGTGACATTTACGGTTACTGCATGGTTTCTGAATCATAGAGTGATGTTTTATGGCCCCTTAGTTATAAATTTCCTGAATAAACAGGTAACGGTAGGCACTGAGTAAAAAAAAAAAAAATCTCATCCAATTTATTCTAACAGTACAGATAAGACTATTAACTGCCACTAAATAGCAAACCATATGCTGTAAATAGTTCAAGGTTTTTGTACACCATCATTAGTAGTACCTTCTCTTTTTTTTCCGCTGTGAAATGCGTTTACGCATCCCGCCACATACAGACGACGGGTATGCGGGATTAGCTGACTGCGAAGTCAGAATACTTACTAAAACACAGCGGTGCCCTCATCGTCGTACTAGCCACGGGTTCGCTAGCGCATGCCACCGCACCGTGACGCCCCGACAACCATCAGCAGTACCTACGGACCACAACCGTGATATAACAAAAAAGTCAATAAAATTGTTTGCTAAACGATGCGTGTAACATACATAAAAATATTCTGCTAATTTGAGTATTTCCTCCATTTTAGAAGTCAATTATTAAAAAACATACTTGAATAACTTGTTTGTGTTTTGGATCTACTTATAAACATTAAAAAAAAGAACAACGACAAGGACATGTTATTGAGTGAAGTAACTAATTTTATTTTTAATTAAGTCATATACAGAGCCGCATTAAGAGGTCTGGAGGCCTCGGAACTAAGTGGAGGCTCCTTGGCCCGAAATTATTTTCCAAATAAAATGGACATTTTTTTCAGTCGAGTTTTACTGAAGGTAAAGGTAAAACGCAAAAAAAAGAAAAGTTGTTTACTAGTATGAATTTGAATTTTTTTTCCGAAGTCTATTGTAGGAGCCCCTCTTTTGTTAAGGCCCCTGGGCTGTAGCCCCGGTTGCCCTCCACTAAATCCGATAATTATATTTAAAATTAAATGTTATGGTAGAAACGGTCCTAAGTCAACATATTTATTTATTGACCTTGCTATTCTTGTGTAGACAGCCAGTTTTGTTTCAGATGTGCTAATGTGTACTAGCTTATAAAAATATTAACTTGGTTCAATTAATAAATAAAAAATATCGACTTTTAATATAATTGTTAATGTTTTCTGCAATATATTTTTCCCTCGTAATTCACGATGTTAAGAAATATAGATAATGTTTTAAGCTAATATTGTTCGATCGAGTCAATTCGCTTAAAAGTATTATTTAAAAAATTAAATAGTAAATAATTAAAAAATGTACGTGAAGTCAAAAACGTGGTATCTATTAACAGGTTAGTTTCTATTTTAAGTTATATATATTTACACACAGGTTAGTTTCTATTTTAAGTTATATATGTATATCACAATTTTCAGAAATTTATATCGCTTTGATTAACAATGCTAAAATATATATAATCATATTATATTTTACATTAAAATAACAATAACAACAATGATTTTGAAATTTCACCATCGGACGACACGACGTGGACGGGGATTTCATCCATACGTGGTCGACATTCCTCCGGTTCGCACCTCGCGGTTCGCATCTTTCTTCATTATTAGAACTGCAAAGGAATGGAATTCTCTTCCTGCGTCACTGTTTCCCGATACGTATAATTTAGGGATTTTTAAGGCAAGAGTGAACAGGCTTTATTTGAGTTTGCGTGATCCACCTTAGACTTCATCGTTATTTACCATCAGACAAGATAGAGGTCAAACGCACTCAAATTTTTGATTAAAAAAAAATAGTTATATGCACGTTAAAATCAACGATCAATATTATTTATTAGGTAAATAGGTACATATATAAAAATAATATTGTTGTGTGTTTGATTATTCATTACATATACTTACGTTATACATAATTACGTGAATTCAACTTGCGTAATACACGAAGACAATAATTACGTATTCATGGATACGGATTTGAATACAAGTTATAATTAAATAGTTACTTTGTAACATGTCACATTGAAAAAAAATTAAACAAGGCCGGTAAGATTGTTGTGAGTTAATGTGGTGTATGAAAACTGAGATGGTCTAGTAGATATAAGACATGAGTTTTAATAGGCTATCGGTTCAAATCTGTGTGTATACCTAAATAGGTCCAAATTAGTAGGTACTGCTGATTTTTATGTTCTTTATTCGTAAAATATATCTCATAGAAATGAAAATTTACCGTGCGGTGACGGGCAGAGAAGAATTGTCCCGACCTCTTTCTTGCCGATATGTCGTAAATGGTGATTAAAGCTAAAGTGATGGTAACTGGTAAAAAGAGATAATGGGGAGGCTTACGTTCAGCGGTGCACATCAATGGCTGATGTGGAAACCTGACGATATCTGCATGGCTAAACATAAGTAAGACCGAACGAGGACGAAAAAAAGGCCTCTACCTTCTATCTAGCTTACTGCTTCACGGTGATAAAATACAGTAAAGTACCTACCTACCTACATGATAATTAGTTATTGTTTTTTCTTAAATTTTGTGTGAAATTTGCAATTTTTCTTTGTTTATTAGGGCTTAAAACTGTACGAGTATATATCGCCCTCAGCGTCTAGAGCTTTTATGATTAGCTGTCAACTCTAGTTTAATAGAAGTTGAATATGTTATGTTTTAAGTTATTTTTATGTTTGGTTATCTGCGATACAAGTTGTGTTTAGTGCAGAGGCCAATTTATATTTTAGTATGATTACTGCTGTATAATTTCATGGTAATAAAGATTATTATTATTATATAAATGTTTATTTGAAATTTTTTAGATATTTTTTAGGTCTATCAAATTCTACTAGATTCAAAACCTCGCCTTACACCAGTCACGCCAAGTATGGATGCTAATGTGCTTGAACAGATATATTTGGTAGAATCAGATATTTTTGATGCTTTTCTCATTACAAATATTTATTTTATACTTATGGCGTTATAGGCTAGTATATTCCGTCACGCTACTCCACTGCGGCTGTACGGATACATATATACTAGGTTTCATATATAATTTCGTCCAGAAACTGTATTTCTTTGTCTACATTAATAATTCTGTTTAACGTTACTCTCTAATGACAAAATAATTATTAAAATTGACTTAGTAACTGTTGAATTTATTGATTACAAACAAAACTTTCCATTTTACTCCATTTCCATTTTATTTTTAAAACTTATACATTTCAAAAATAAGCTAAACTCTACTTAGCTAAGCCAAAAAAGATATTAAAAATATTTATACATATATATTTATTACAAGTTTTTTCACAGTAATAGTTGTCATCGAATGCCAAGAGAAGAATTTTACTCTTATTCCTTTGTCTCCGGGAAGCTTTCGACAGATATTACGTACTTTCACACCAGGTAAGATTTATTATTTTACACTAGACGCGCCACTTGCGGTTACTGTTTTGTTTTGAAGTCCTCAGAGATGATTGATATTATCGTGTTACAAAAATGTCACTTTTTAAACATATAAATGTTATGGTAAATTTTTATGGTCATTAACACTATTATTGAGACGTAAAACGGAATATTTACCATGTGTGTCCTACAGTTAAGTCTGCGGGTAGATGCTAAAAATATTTACTTATAGGAATATCGATCTACCCTCGTTTTACTTTTTGATCGCTCATAACAACTTGTTGAAAAAAATAAAAAGGACCATCCAGTTTTACGTCTCAATAAAAATAAATAAATAAAAAGTAAAACCATAAATTTATATTAGTATTGACTGACATTTCTTAAATGATAAAAAAGGAACAGTAATTTTTAATTTTTTTTTTCACTTTATTGGGGTAAACAAACAGTGTTACAATGAATAAGACATAGCAAGTACATATTACAGTACAATTAAAGTAACACCAACACCGTTTACCACAAATTACATACAAAGATGAATTTTGACACGATCACAGTTGAAACGCATGATTAGAAAGAAAAAAAAAGGATATAAAACTACTGTAACTGTTGCAATACAAGGTTTTTAAACGTGCTAGGACGCGTTGCCGCAATGTCTATTGTATTGAAGTTGATGTTAAATGAATTAACCATTCGATATAGCGGAGAACGCTTACCGGCATTTGTGCGACAGCGGGAATTTACGTCACCTTTTGATTTTTAAACAACGTCTCACTCATTTATTTGAAATATAAGATTATTACAAAAGTTTAAAATATTACGGTTACTCATTATTTGACGACGCGTTGGCGCAGTATCACAGCAACTGGCTTATGCGCTATCGGTCGCGGGTTCGAACCCCGCACATGACAAATATCTGTATAGGCTATACGGATATTTGTCCTGGTCGTTGTGTGTGTTTCCGGACCCCGGACACAGGATTCACATCCTACTGGGGGCCGTTGAGTGTGAGACGTTTTTTTATTGTTTTATGTATTTTAGTATGCAATTATAATTTTATCGTACCCGGTGGTTTTCGAACGCTTAAAATACGTAGGTAAGTTATACGATTAGGTATAGGTAGGTACATAAAGAAAGAAAACTTGACGTTGATAATAATAATAATGAGCTATTTAATGTGTAGAATACTAAAACTGTCAAAATTAACCATTATAAAGTTAACTGCCCTGTGCCTATTCTATTATTACATATGTATATGAATACAAATATAATCGAAAATCATCCCACTCGCGTTAAGTGCCGCCTACAAAACTTGCAGCACCAGAGGCGTTGCTGGCTGTATGAATTATGAGAAGTAGTTAGTTTAGAAACATGCCAATGTTTCTAACACGAGTTTTTATCCTGGGCTGTTGAGTATGAGGCGTTTATTATTTATTTACAATATGGGACCCAAGGTTAAGGTCTACTTGTATGCGTCTTAATTGCTTATGAATGCATGATTCACATTACCTTGACTTTATTTGAATGTTGCAGTTTGAAGCTGTATAAAATTTTGCACATTAAATAATTTATTTTATAACAATTCATTTCAGGTAACTATTACTAATTGCGAAATTTTGTTTTGCCACGCAACATTTTCAGATATTTTCAAGATGACTCTTTCGTTTTTAAAAACAATTTACATTTTTTTTATGTTTTTAGTGCCAAAAGGTCGGTCTACAACCATACATGATACAAGGATAATATATTATAAGTAAGTTTATACTTTAAAAGAAAAATATGTTAATTAGTTAAGTCAATTTTAATTACGGCAATTTAAAATTTGTGTTTCTTGCGAAGTTGTTGTTGCTCGAAAATAAGTACAAAAAATTATTTCTATGTTCAATACGGATACGTCATAATTTAAAAGGGTTGTTTTTATTTTTAATGTGACAAGTTAAAATTATCTCTGACAGAGAACTGACAGATAAGTACAATGACTCGTAGAAGTTAGGAAAAAAATGGTTTCCGAAACAGTTAAATCCTGACATTAACTCACCGTCAAGCAAACAAGAAACTCTTCAGTTTTGTTATACTTAACGTTAATTTTTCTATGTATTTAACAATATAATGATATGATATACCTTATATTACCTTCTTCAATATGGAGAAGAGGCCTTTGGCCAGTAGTGCGAAGTTTGGGCTGATTCAATTCAGCTTTTTTCCCAGATCTCAACAAAAAAAAAAAAAAAATTGATATATATATATTTTATATTTTAGTGGTAGTGTAGAAGATCAAAAGTGGTATCGGTTTGATAACATCGCGTCGTTGCTGAGCCACCCCAACTTCGATCTCAACAAACCAACGGCGCTTTACATACACGGGTGAGAAACTAAAACTTTTATGGAATACTTCGGAAATACAAAACATGTGTCTTATAGGTACTTAAAAGAGATGTTACGTCTTTTGTATGTTATGTGTCGCGTGGATTAATTATATTCATTGTTTTACGTTAATCCTTAGCATATAATTAAGTAAAATGATATTTGTACCTATTTTATAAAAATTGTCGATACAATGCCAGTTAGAACTGTTGAATTTTCAAGTACATTTTTTTAAAGAAATTGTTTACGTTTCGGCGTTTAAAGAAAACATAGTGTGTGAGGTTAATGTGATGTCTCGTGAAAAATTCTGGCCAATCAGGCAGTCATTCCACAGTGGAAACGAGGTACGCTCCTATTCCTCTTCTTGGAACCTATATGAACAGAACTATTTCCATTTTAGCAAGTGTTTAAAAATTTACAGTTACAAACCCGACTTTTTAATTTATACTCATAAACATAATTATAGATTTATTTAATGCAATTATAGATTCTATTTTAAGGTTAGCTGAGTTGAACTAAACTGAGCCTGTAAAAGTACCACTGCTTGGCAAAGGCCTCTTCTCCGTGTAGGTGAAGGGCTGGAACTTAATTGACCACTCTACTCCACTGTTGGTTGGCCGATATTTTCCCTACCAGGAGTAACGATTGTTTCCAGGTATCTATGATCACAATCGGGATTCTCTAGTGCTCTCCGAGGCACGGTGGGGAAACCCACAAGGACATACACCCAGACCGGAAAAAATGTTTGCACAAATACAAACATCTGCCTCGAGCGGGAATCGAACTAGCGACTGACGGCGTTGAGGCGACTACTCGCATTACTACACCAGAACGGTCGTCGTTTGCGATGGCTATCGCGGCTTTTGATGCAATGTGATTGCTCTGAATGTCAATTTGAAGACATTTCGAGACTCTCTTAAGTTCGAATTAATACCGCACTTAGGGCTGAGGGGTTCTAACAAAAACTAGATTAGGTTCATAGGCCATAACAATGCAAACAACTGTGCACTCAACAAGATGGTGATGGGCAGTAGCGTCACCATATCTTGCTGCTACACTTTGCGCTCGCCAACCCGCCTGCCAAGCGTGGCGAGTATTGGAAAACCCTCAAAACAACCAGCAATACAGAGCCCAGGTAGTCGCTCTAGAGGTCGAGGGGCTCCACCCTGTCTACGTTCAGCAGTAGACATCTAAGGCCTGATACGATACGATGGTACCGTATTATTGTAAACTTTGTTAACTATTGCAAACCATCGAATTTCAAAATTTATATTCTTAAGCATCTTATAAAACCTAACAATAACCTGATAAAATATTTTTACTCGTCTATTAGGGACGAATGTTAACTGACGATAATAGAAATATGAAAGTAACACATGATTTGATTTTAAATTTCTTAGATATGTCGAATATGCGACCGATAACAGCATATTACGCGTGGTCAGATCTTACCTGAAACGTGGTGACCACAATATGCTGGTGCTGGACTGGTCAAACTTAGCGTTTGGGAATTATTTGAATGTCGTGTTGGATGTACCATTGGTTAGTACCACATCTTATACATGCAGATGTGTGGATGGATGAATGCTTATTTCTCAATCACGACAACGGTTGAACGGATATTAAAGAACTTTTTTAGTCTTTTTTTGTCATATACATACAGCGCTAGCAGTCGCGGGTTCGATTCCCGCACATGTCAAATATCTGTATAGGCCATATGGATATTTGTCGTGGTCTGGGCGTTTGTGCTTGTGTGTTGTGTTTCCAGACCCCGACACAGGATAAAAATCCTACTGGGGGCTGTTGAGGGTGAGCCGGAGTGGAAGACCGACACCCGTAGAGTAGGGTACTCTTACTAGGGTATCTTTTACTGTAAATTTTAGTCAACGCTATATATATATATATATATATATATATATATATATATATATATGCATTGAATATAAATATATACTTAATTGTTTTAGGTGGGTACAGAAACTGCGAAAGCTTTACTAAGATTGGTGAAAAAAGGTTTTAATATCAAAAACTTGCATGTGATCGGTCATTCCGCCGGCGCTCATGTAGCAGCTGTTTCGGCAAGAGCTTTAAAACAAAATGGATACACTCTACCTAGGTAAGTATTTCAAACTCTTTGTAATCGAAATATTATTTTAATATTAACAAATCGACGGGTCCCGAGAACAAAATCGAAAAACAATTACAGAACAAAGCTTAGGGGTCTCGCAAAAATATTATATTACATATACATATATATTATATGTATATATATATATATATATATATATATATATATATATATATATATATATATATATATATACTTGCCTACCTATATATGTATACAAATAAATTATAAAAAAATATATAATCTTATTTTCCCAAAAGTTTTTATTTTTGGGGTTCCTTGAAATATTGAAATAGGAAATAAGGAAGATCGACTGGATACGAATCTGTTCTAACAATCGTGTTAGAATGGTAAATTACTGGTCAGTTATAGATATCATATTGGTTTGTTTTGAAATTTTAGCTAATTTTATTTATAATTATATGGTGTATTAATTCTTATATTCACATATCATCTCCAATAGATACCTACCGCATCAAAGGTACTCTACCCCTGCAACACATTAGCACAAACACGCCTATATCACTTGATGCTCGGATTGTTAACCATAATGTCGCCCACATAAGGGCCGAAACACATAACGGCGTTGCGGCGCCGCAACGCTAAAATCGGCGGTGGCGTCACCGCCAATTTTAGCGGCGCGGCACCGCCAATTCCGGCGTTGTGATGTCATACTTGTTGACCATGATTTATTGACATTTTGTTTCTATTTTTATATTTTATTTTTTTGTGTCTTTATTAGACATGGGTATCTCAATGAATTTTTATGAACTGCAGATAAGCTCATGAGCCATATGCTTGAACCGGAGCTGTGAACCGGCTCACAGTTCAGCTCAATTGTTGTTATGTTGTTACTTTTAACTATTAGATTTACAGCTAATTTAAGACTCGGTTCAAACAAGTGACATGTATGATGTACCTAAATTATAAATATGTAATAAAGCAGCGTTTCGAAAAGTTATTATAGTGATATTTTTTCTATCTTACACAATTATAGGGGAATGCTAATTTCATGCATATGATAAACGCTAAAGTGAGTTTCTTTGTTTGTTTTACGCTTTCACTAAACTCAACCGATAATTGAATATTCTTTGTTGTACCGACAAATGCTTTCCTGAGTAAGGGCGCATGACGTTATTCGAAATTGAGAATGCTTCATCTCCCACAAAAACAAATGGAGTTGCATTTTGATTACCTGGTAAAGGCTTTGGTGCTGGAATAGGTAATTTATGTGTCATAATCAAATCATAAAGTTTTGAGTTCTGGAAAACGGTGGAGTCACTTTCCTTTCCATATGCTCCTATATCGACAAAAATGAATCTATATCTAGAATCAACAAGAGCTAATAAAACTATTGAATTATAGCGCTTATAATTGTAAAATAGTGATCCACTGTGCGCAGGACACCAAATACGGACATGTTTACCATCGCTGTGCTGGAGATGTGAACCGGCTCACAGTTCAGCTCAATTGTTGTTATGTTGTTACTTTTAACTATTAGATTTACAGCTAATTTAAGACTCGGTTCAAACAAGTGACATGTATAATGTACCTAAATTATAAATATGTACATTAATTTTATGCTAATTTCATCCATATGATAAATTCTAAAGTGAGTTTTTTTGTTTGTTACGCTTTTACGCCTTAACTATTAACCTGAATCCCGATCATCATGAAATTCTGCATACCAGTTTTCTGGGGTACAGAAAAGTACATAGAGTACCTACTTTACGTACCGACTACCGTTGGTGCCTGTACCATGCGAGCGGAGCCGCGGACGAAAGCTATTTGTTTATATTTAATCTATGAAACTAATATAAATGTAAGATATTAATTTATGTATCACTATGTTTAAATTTTGTTTAGGCTTTATGAGACAAAAGTTGTTTAAAATCCTACCAGCATAAAAAAATTGATTCACAAAATTATTTCCGGTACAAAGGATTACTTTTTATGCATTCTACTTTAATAACAACTTCAAATATTAACAAATTTCACGTGAATTATAATATTTAAAATAATTAAATTAATATCCGCAATCGAAAATCACGAAGAACTGGTTACCCTACAACAACGCTCTTTTTCGCGACGCCGGCCGCAACGCCGCAACGCAAACTGCTGATTTTAGCGTTGCGTCAACGCAACGCCGTTATGTGTTTCGGCTCTAAAAGACCTGTGGCCACATATATAGTTTCGAATTTTAGTATAAAGCAAATTCTAGCAAATAAAGCTTACTGTTCTTTTATATTTACGCGAATTTTACTCATTTAATTAAAAGTCTATATTGGATTTTTTCGCGTTTATTTAAGAATTTACAGTTTAACAATATTTTAAATTATTTCCCGACGTTTCGGACCCTTTACAGTGTCCATGATCTCGGGGGACTGAGGTAGTGGGTATCCGAATAATGAATTAATTGTTACATACCCCGCTTTTTATACAATAATTTTAAATTGTTACTATTAACCGTTCCTATTTATGCAGAATGAACTTATTGTGTCTGGAAGTCGTGTTGTGTTCTTATTTTCCTTGGGTTTTAGTTGGTTTTAGAACTGGCTCCCAAGCTGGTGGTATGTTCCATCCATCCTCTCTATTGAAATTAGGATGTTTTTTTTTATATTTCAATTGCTTCGCGAATCACCTTGGTAGGAATCGTGTTCTTTAGCGAGAATTTTTGGCTTATCAAATCTGATATAGTGTTGGTACCTTGTTGAGTATGTTGATACACAGCAAACTTTGTCGACCGTTGGTGTTTAATGTCAGCTATATGTTCTTTGACGCGTGTCTCTATACTCCGTTTAGTTTGTCCTATATATGAAAGACCACATTCACACCCTAATTTGTAGACCCCTGCATCTTGTAAAGGTATTTGGCACTTGATAGATTGTAATAATTGACTTGTATTCGTTGGCGGCTTGTAGTAAGTTTTGATTGAAGCTCGCTTCAAGATTTAGCCAATCTTGTCAGTGAATCCTTTAACATATGGTAGTATGGCAGGCTGGCGCTCAACTGTGGGAGTCTTCTTCCTCCGGGATCCGTGACGCTGCCTTGGTGCTCGGAGCTTGTTGTCTCGCAGTACCTGCTTGATGTGTCGCACGCAAGTTTTTGAGAACAATTGATTCTTCCTTAGAGAGGTTTGGTTCCGGCAATTTACTTCGATGTAAGACGGAAGAAATGTCTTGACGCATAGCCCCCATATCCTCTTTGCGTAAGTTGTTAGAACTGGCTCCCAAGCTGGTGGTATGTTCCATCCATCCTCTCTATTGAAATTAGGATGTTTTTTTTTATATTTCAATTGCTTCGCGAATCACCTTGGTAGGAATCGTGTTCTTTAGCGAGAATTTTTGGCTTATCAAATCTGATATAGTGTTGGTACCTTGTTGAGTATGTTGATACACAGCAAACTTTGTCGACCGTTGGTGTTTAATGTCAGCTATATGTTCTTTGACGCGTGTCTCTATACTCCGTTTAGTTTGTCCTATATATGAAAGACCACATTCACACCCTAATTTGTAGACCCCTGCATCTTGTAAAGGTATTTGGCACTTGATAGATTGTAATAATTGACTTGTATTCGTTGGCGGCTTGTAGTAAGTTTTGATTGAAGCTCGCTTCAAGATTTAGCCAATCTTGTCAGTGAATCCTTTAACATATGGTAGTATGGCAGGCTGGCGCTCAACTGTGGGAGTCTTCTTCCTCCGGGATCCGTGACGCTGCCTTGGTGCTCGGAGCTTGTTGTCTCGCAGTACCTGCTTGATGTGTTGTAGCTCTGCTTCCAGGTGTTTCTCGTCACAGGTCCCGCGAGCTCTCTGAAACAGAGACAAACCAATGGCAGAGAGTTGTCTAGGATGGTGCTGAGAAGCACCGTTCAAATACTTGTTTCTGTGGATAGATTTTCTATACACAGAATGGCTTAAACTTTGATCAAGATTCCTGATTATAAGTACATCTAGAAAAGCTAGTGTGTTGTTTGCCTCCATGGTAAATTGAATAACGCTGTTGTGTTGCCTCTGAGTGGTGACAGTACCTTCGCTACGTGCTGAGCCAGTTTGTAAGTGGGACTGTCGATCTGGCTTACAATTGGACGTAGAGGTACATTTATTTTGTGTATTTTTGGTAAGCCATATAAGCGTGGTGATTTTGCACATGTGGGTACTTTGTCAACAATAGTACATCAATTTTTAATTTGTCGGAGCATTTCTTTATTAAAGCACTAGTTTCTTTTAATATTTTATTCGTTGGGTCTTTATTAACGAATTAATACGTACTTTTATCCGACAGAAGTTGTTCTATTTTTGTATTGTAATCTGATGTGTCCATGACTACCGTAGCGTTCCCTTTATCTGCACGGAGTACTGTAATATCTGACCTCGCACGCAAGTTTTTGAGAACAATTGATTCTTCCTTAGAGAGGTTTGGTTCCGGCAATTTACTTCGATGTAAGACGGAAGAAATGTCTTGACGCATAGCCCCCATATCCTCTTTGCGTAAGTTGTTTTTGTCTTATAAATGTAAATAAAAATATTTGTTGTTTTGTAAGAAACAACTTACGACATTAATGAATCTATTAAGTCAACCTTTTTTATTATTTCTTAGCTTCTTCAGTAAATGTGACGAAACTAAACGAAACATACACTGTAATAGCAATTGCTAGAAAAAGAATAAGCAAAATGCTAACAACACAACAGTAATTATTTTAATGATTCAATATTTCGTGGCACAAGTTGCATGTTCTTAGATCATATTATATTCGACTTGTTTCTGATTGTAGTCCGGTCAATTTAGACATAAAAATATTGGTCAAATAACAAAAATTCCCGGAGAGCCAAATATTGATGGAGAGCTGGGGTTTACTATTACAAATAAAAATTTAAAAATCCCCATCGATCCTATGTGTGCTGCAAAATTTATTCGGGGTCAAAAAAATTTGAGATTTATTGGATTTTTCTCGAAAACGGTAAGTTTTATCAATAAAAAAAAAACCTTATACCAAAGTCTTAGATCTTAAAATTCTTTACTAAAATAGTTTTATGATTTTTTTCCTCAGAGTTACCATTCCTGAGATATCGCGATTCTAACAGTCATATTATACATGATATGCACACATTTCCACGCCATCTGTGAGGTATTGTACTCGGGGCGTTTTTTTTTAACCGTGGTTTCCCTTGTAGGCCTACTCCACTAACTGTCATGACAATTTTAGGATAATTTAAGGGAACAATACCCGTCAAGTTCTAGATATTACCTTATTATTGATATTGATTATTGATATTGCTATTGATTATCGGGTTAACTATTGTTTTGATTTCTTTAGATGTTTTAATCAGATTCATACTCTTGAAAGTGTACTTCAACAGTCATGTCTTCTTCGATTTCTTCTTCTTTCTCTTCCTCTTGCTGGATGTTCATAAATTGTTCAAATGTGGCTGAGTCATTGGTCTCTTCATTAAAATCACAGGAATCTTCCTCTATTGTTTGTTGCAACTGGACACTTTACGCAGCGGTCGCGGGTTCGAATCCCGCCAGGTGCAGATAATTTGTATGACGAATACAGATGTCTGCACCGGGTCATGGATGTGTATTTATGGATAATATATGTATTTATATAAATTTCTTAAAACTTATTTCCGTTCCTGGTACCTGTAACACAAGTTCTTACGAACTTAGCACGGGGCTAGGTTAACGTGGTGTGATTGTTGGTTAATATTTATTTATTTATTTATTTATTGTACATGGCATGAGACCTCTGCCCAGTACTGGGACGGTAACAGGGCTATATTACTTAAATACAGATTAAAACTAATCACAAAAAGGAATAATTCAATTTACGAGTAATGTGATCACACCCATATTTTTTTTATAGATCTTCTAATATATTCTTGATGTTACGCTCTGTTTATTCTCATTAAGTTTATGCCTTAAGTTTTGTTTGTAGCCTTGAGATGTTAAATCTAATACAAAATATTTACGCAATCGTTCTGTATGGTCGTTTATTTAATTCTAGTTTATGTATATGTAGATTTTTAAGTGTTTTCTTTGTACGTATATATGACTTTCTTGCATTCTTGAATAAAATTTACCAGTTATAATTAATTCATTATTCGGACACCCACCACCTCAGTCCCTCGAGATCATGGATGCTGTAAAGGGTCCGAAACGTCGGGAAATAATTTAAAATATTGTTAAACTGTAAAGTTTTAAATAAACGCGATTAAATACGATATAGACTTTTAATTAAATAAGTTATAATTTCAACTAAAATATACGGTAACATAGTGTGGAGTTTGTACTGACCGAGCTAGTTGCAAAAATTATTATATAGATGGCGTTAGTAGACAAATAACACAAGAAATTTTTAATAGGTACTAGTTACCTAGTAAATAAACGACTCACACTCAACAACTCACAACTGTAAGAGAATCCTTTGGTAGGGTTGCGGAAACATAACATTAATACAAAACTTAGTATATTACAAACATATCGCGCGTTTAATAATAAACCGAAATAAGTCAAAATTTGTTGATTTCTACTTTTTCTAATAAAATAACTAACTAAGCTCAAATAATAGGTACAATCTGGTTGCCACGCGAAACAGAGCAAAATGACCGATTTAATGGATCACAAAGACGACAGAATGCCTCAAACAAGGTAGAGGTTCAAAACTTTAACGGCGATTTTCCACAAAAGTGTTTTTTTGACTTATTTCGGTTTATTATTAAGCGAGCGATATGTATAACTTATGCAAATATTTTTCGTGAGCGAGGATCGAACCCGCGACCATTTGTCTGTTGCTGTCACCACTGCGCGAATCTGTCATCAAGTTATTATTATTTGTAATTTTTTTTTAATTAGGTTAATTAACAATTATTATTACTATTGTATTATTGTTTTGTTAATTAATCTGGGTGTCAGTCTCTTGTCTGTGTGCTGTTACTGTTTATTATATATTTAACTTGAACGTTAATAAATTTTAAAACAGTTATAAACAAATATTGTAATAACATAAAAAATGTGTGTCAAACCTATTTGTCAAAAATTTTTTTAATATTTATGTTATTTATCCATTTTTACCGTTCTATAACTTATCTAATTTTTTAAGACGTAAATGTATATTTGAACTCGTATGTAGGTACTAGGAAAACTATTAGAACTACTATAACTAGAATATCTTGATGCGTAGGATAAGCTAATATAGGACAAACTATTTTATGTATAAAATGAGTATTTGACCGCTAAAATATACACGTAATAATTGCATGCGTTTATAAATTTCAGAGTAACCGGTCTAGATCCAGCGTCTTTCGGGTTCTATCTGCCGATAAGCGCCGCGTCTCTTAATTACAAAGATGCGTCTTTCGTAGATATAATTCATACGGATGGGGGGAAATATGGTTCTCCATTTAGTTTGGGCCACGCTGACTTCTGGCCCAATGGGGGCGAAGCACCCCAACCTGGCTGTCCGCGGAGATCTATCCTATTTACTATAGAAAGTAAGTAATGGTTAACTATGTCTGTTGGCGTTTTTTATGTGGGTTCTCTTACAGTGCCTCGGAGGACACTTAAAGCGGTCATAAGCACCTGATAACGACCGTTTCTTTTGAGATGGAAATTATCCGCCAAACCTTAGTGGAGCAGCATGATTAAACTCCAACTATTCTTGTATTGAAGATAAGTGCTTTTGCTCAGCAGTGGCATTGTTTCATTTCATATTTTAAAATTAAAAAAATGTTGACTTATGTACGCATGTAAGAAGTTATACTTAACGATGCGCCGAGTTAATAGGTAATGCGCGCCATCTGTAATTTTCACTTTCAAGCTTGTAGCGTAACGTAATTTTTAGCAACTAGCGGCAGATGGCGGTTATGGAAATCAATGTTAATATCTTACAATTTGATCTAAAATTTTTTACTTTTTATTTTATCAATAAATTAATTAATTATATTTAAAGTAAATATAAATCTGCAATTTATAAAAATGAATGAAATTATACTCGAATAATGCTATCATTCTCTCAGCTCAACTCCGTTCAAATTATCCCAGCATTGCGCTATGCGCCAACACATTTTGAAAAAGTGAGTTAACACATCCAGCGCAATGAAGTGAGTTGGTGCAATTGCGCGGCGCCTACTAGCTAAATTCATGGTTTCTGTTTTTTGTGACGATATGCACGCGCGTCGTAAAAATTTACTCTCATCATTTTTCCCTAGCGCGCCAAACGAAGTTTAACTTCAAAATTCACACCTATATTATTTGATTATTCAATAGTATTAAGGAATCATATTCACGTATAATATTGAGAGTTTTTAAGTATTGCAAGGTCGCCCTTTTCGTCGTATAGCAACCATATTTTTTGTCCCTCCCATACATTTTTAATACAATCAGTTCTACGCAACCCTCCCAAAACGAAGACTCTCAGCAAACGAACAGTTTTTTTTTATGGGAATATTTTGCATCACAACTCGTTTCAAATTGATCGGTTCGTAAGCAAAACAAATGGTTTTCTGAATATAGAAACAGCTGATAGAAAGATAGAAATAAAGAAGAAGAATAGATAGAAAGATGCGATGCTAGCTTAGAAGTTAATTAAAATTTGGTATACAATTTATCTACATAAATTATTAATTTTAAATAAACTCAGCAAGGGAAGACCATTACAACGTAACTCAAAAGCGAACGAACAAAGTTATACAAAACTTTTCAGTAGCAGAGCCAACGCCATTGCTGAAAGCTATTACTAAACTTTCACCATTTATATCGATTGTTGTTTCGGAATTATTGTAAGTTTTATATCAGTCGATTATTAAAGGAAATTGCTGATATACACGGCATATCTTGCTTCAGCACGTATGTTTGAAAATAAGGGAGAAAATTTTTGTTAATAGAAGGAGAAATATAAAAAAGTTTTTGTATACATGTACCTATATAATATAATATAGTGATTTGATAAAGCTAATGAAGAAAAACCCAGACACGGGTTTACAAATAACACTATTTAGTTCGACTAACAGAGTGATATACGTATAGTTAAACGTCATGAAAACGTTAAAAATTAGATAAGTTTTTTTTTTTTTACTGTAGCCCTGTGGGAAAACCTCGACAGGGAGTTCATTCCACAGCCGAATGTTCCGTGGGAGGAAGTTCCTCTGATACCGAACTGTACGGGACCATTTGAGCTGCAATGTGTGAGCATGAATTCCCTGTCGATGGCAAGCGGTGCGATGATAAAAAGTGGCCGTTGGCATTATTTCGAACAATAAATATCATCACCATCATCAACTCGTTTTCATCCACTGCTGGACACGAACTTGACAGTGAGCTTAATCTTCGCCTCTCATTTCGGAAGCGGTTTGAATATATACAGATTACAAACAATATTAATGTATGATTCATACTCATTGCATTAGTTGCAGCTCGTTAATTGGTAATACGTGTAGCGTAGGTACTATTATATTAACTGGAACTTATCTACTACGACTAATACGACGAATTGTCTCAATTGTTTTTCTTTTTTTTTTTCATTGCTTTTTATAATTTTAAGTATTTAATTTCTATACAATAAAGAAATCTATAAATTAAATAAACTTCTCGTCTAATAGTACATATACGAGTACACACATTATTACACACACATCTGATTTGCTAAAGTAGATAATAAAACCATAACTCAATACATAAAAAATGTTTTTTTTTTTTTAACTTTAAAGCTTCAAATATATCAATCATCAGATTTTATCTGAAATTTCACTAAAGCTGCACCATGACACGAATCGCTGACGTGAATTCGGATTAAATTGTAGGACCCACGAGGCCGTCAATCAATCGTTTCATTTAATTAAAAGTCTAAAAACGGATTTTATCGCGTTTATTCAAAATTACTGTTTAACAATTTAATTTAAATTATTTCCCGACGTTTCGGACCCTTTACAGCGTCCATGATCTCGGGGGACTGAGGTGGTGGGTGTCCGAATAATGAATCAATTGTTACATACCCCGCTTTTTATACAATTGTAAATTATTACTTTTGACCGTTCCTATTCACACAGAATGAACTTGTTGTGTCTGGAAGTCGTGCTGTGTTCTTATTTTCCTTGGGTTCAATTAATTTTAGAACTGGTTCCCAAGCTGGTGGTACGTTCCAACCATCCTCTCTATTGAAATTAGGATGTTTTTTTATTTCAATAGCCTCGCGAATCATCCTTGGTAGGAATCGGTGTTCTTTAGCGAGAATTTGTGGCTTATCAAATCTAATGTAGTGGTTGGTACCTTGTTGAGTATGTTGATACACAGCAGACTTTGTCGACCGTTGGTGTTTAATGTCAGCTATATGTTCTTTTACGCGTGTCTCTATACTCCGTTTAGTTTGTCCTATATATGAAAGACCACATTCACAGTCTAATTTGTAGACCCCTGCATCTTGTAAAGGTATTTGGCACTTGACAGATGGTAATAATTGACTTATCTTCGTTGGCGGCTTGTAGTAAGTTTTGATTGAAGCTCGCTTCAAGATGTAGCCAATCTTGTCAGTGACTCCTTTAACATATGGTAGTACGGCAGGCTGGCGCTCAACTGTGGCAGTCCTCTTCCTCCGGGATCTGTGACGCTGACGCGGTGCTCGGAGCTTGTTTTCTCGCAGTACCTGCTTGATGTGCTGTAGCTCTGCGTCCAGGTGTTTCTCGTCACAGATCCCGTGAGCTCTCTGAAACAGAGACAAACCAACGGCAGAGAGTTGTCTAGGATGGTGGTGAGAAGCACCGTTCAAATACTTGTTTGTGTGGGTAGATTTTCTATACACAGAATGGCTTAAACTATGATCGGGATTCCTGATTATAAGTACATCTAGGAAAGCTAGTGTGTTGTTTGCCTCTAACTCCATGGTAAATTGAATATTGTTATTTATGGAGTTAAGGTGTTCTAGGAATATGCAAGTACTGTCTGTTGGTAATATGGTGAAAGTGTCATCTACATACCTCTTGTAAAATCTAGGAGAGATGGGTGCTGTCCTTAGGGCTCGATCCTCGAAGTCCTCCATGTAGATGTCAGCCACTATGGGGGATACTGGAGAGCCCATAGCTACGCCATCCACCTGTATGTAGTATTTGTGGTTCCACAACAGGTAGCCGGTTGTAAGGCAGTGCTTGAGTATTATTGCGTATTCCTCTGGCATGTCGTTCTCCACTAGTCTCCTCCGTACAATTTCAATGCAGTCTTGTACCGGTAAGCATGTAAATGAAGACTGTACATCAAAGCTCACCATCGTTTCATTCTGAGTGAGTTGCAGGTCTTTAATCTCACTCACAAATTGGTAGGAATCCTTCACATATGCTGTTGTGTTGCCTCTGAGTGGTGACAGTACCTTCGCTACGTGCTGAGCCAGTTTGTAAGTTGGACTGTCTATCTGGCTTACAATTGGACGTAGAGGTACATTTGTTTTGTGTATTTTTGGTAAGCCATATAAGCGTGGTGATTTTGCACATGTAGGTAGTTTGACATCAATTTTTAATTTGTCGGAGTACTTCTTTATTAAGTTACTAGTTTCTTTTAATATTTTATTCGTTGGATCTTTATTAACGATTTTATACGTACTTTTATCCGACAGAAGTTGTTCTATTTTTGCATTGTAATCCGATGTGTCCATGACTACCGTAGCGTTCCCTTTATCTGCACGGAGTACTGTAATATCTGACCTCGCACGCAAGTTTTTGAGAGCAATTGATTCTTCCTTAGAGAGGTTTGGTTTCGGCAATTTACTTCGACGTAAGACGGAAGAAATGTCTTGACGTATAGCCTCTATATCCTCTTTGCGTAAGTTGTTTTTCGTCAAACAGTCCTCGACATTGCAGATTATTTCTTCGAAGGGAATTCTACGTGGTGTTAATGCAAAATTTAGGCCTTTTTCAAGTACTTTCACGGTTGTTACATCCAGAGTTTGTTTTGAAATATTTACTACTGACGTTGACGTTTTAGATGTATGTATTTGCGTATCTGTAGTCGATGCCGGTACATTCACGTTCCATTTACCGGTTTTGTTATTTGAATTTTTTGATAATTTATTATATTTTAAAATATGTCTGTTTTTACACGCAATATATTTTGATGTTTCACGCTGATTTAACGTATCTATGCAGCTTTTATAATCGAATGACGTCAGTATATTTTTTAACTCAATGGATGCCTTCTCTATAGCTGTATTAACTTTGAAGAGGTTGTAACGGACGAGGTTGTAACGGTCCGAAACGTCGGGAAATAATTTAAATTAAATTGTTAAACAGTAATTTTGAATAAACGCGATAAAATCCGTTTTTAGACTTTTAATTAAATGAATAAAATTCGCGTAAATATAAGAGAACAGTACAATCGTTTCATTTTAATTATTCTTTATAACAGTTTTCAATTAATTGAGTAGACGGAATAAAGTACATTATGAAGTAGTAAAACCATTTTTAGCTATTCGCTCTAACACTAACGATATTTTTTTAAACACAAGTTTTAATTAATCCACTCACTTAACAAGATGCAAGAGAATGGATGTAATAGGAGAATTAAAACAATTTATTTAATAAATCATAATCAACGTAATGATAAACATACTCCATAATATTGGCTTAGCAATTATTATATGATGAAAAAGAAATAATTTAAAACTATATTATACGAACATTTTTTTCTAAAACTTAGTGCATTTTATAATGTTGAATGTTAAATGTATTAACAAAAATTATAAAACAAGGGAATAAAAAAAAAATTACTTAAATAAATTTCGCTTTTACCTATTTGAAACAAAAAATAAAATAAACGCTACGACCGAAAAAACATCACTCGTTCTTTCGAAAAAATGTATGTTTTAGCCGTAAAACAAAGTATTACGTTTTGAAATTCCAGATTTCTGCAGTCATTGGCGCTCCTGGCTTTTCTATGCAGAGTCAGTAGTTGGTGGAAACTTCGTCGCCAGGAAAAGTGTTGATTACGACGCCTTCCTTCGAGGATATGGTAGCGAAACTGCTCTTATGGGGATATCTGCTTCTCCAGAGTAAGTGTGACTAGTTATCGATTAATTTTTTAAACTTTATAAACAAAATTATATATCCTACTTGACTTTTTTGATTATCACGCCTTCTTCCGAGGATATGGCAGTGAAACTGCTTCTACAGAGATGTCTACTTCGAATAAGTCATCTAAAATATTCCGTTGATTAGAAAGGACAACTTTCACCATCTTTTAGTTATCTGCTTCTTTGCTTATTGGTCCCAAATTTTATACTTTATATTATATTTAGCAATTTTTAATAGGCCTATACGTCGCCGTGTTGTTTTATAGGCCATAAGAGTTACGTTTTTATCCTTTGATACTCATAAATATCAAATCATAAAAACGATGATACGAGTACATACTGGGGTATATTTTTTGTAGATGTCGATATTTAAGATCAGTTACATGATCCGTAGTCGCGACGACACTCGTTGTTTCGACTTGGTCGTGTTATCGTTCTATAGACTTAGAAGTGACTGTGTAATAAAAATATTGTTTTTTTTTTCAAATATGTCGGTAATTCTTGAGATGAGTGAATTCACACTTTTCTGCTTCACATGATATGATATGATATGATATAATAAATACAATATCAGAATATTATATTATATTGCGTTCGATGTCTAGGTAGTTGTTGAAGCGCGCATTGTTTTTAGAATGGCAACATTATTGTACATTTGTCTACCTACAAAGTTATTCTTATTCAATATTCTTTCCTTGTAACGACAACGAACAATAAATCCCTCTTAAGCAATAATTCTTTGATTTCCACAAACTCAATATCTAACAGTAGTAATCCATAGCATGCTGTTATTGTACATTGTAAATAAAATTGTGTTGGCGTCGTCTACCGCATCGTTATGTTTTGTAGCCTAAAAATATGTCTTATAGATTTATTATATACAAACGAAAAAAGAAACAATCCTTAGCCCAGTGAAATATTAGTGTGATAATTTTTATTTATAGATAATGGTTTTAAGTTCTTTTAAAAATATTTTTCAGTTTACGCGGCAATTTCTACTTACAAACGGCAACGAGAGAACCTTTCGCCTTAGGAGACAGAGGAAGCCTGTGATAGATTGTACTGATATTATATTAATTATTATTATACTGAATTTGGAAATTAGTAAATCCGGACATGGACTATGTATCGAAAAGTATTTTCCACAATTTCCCGTCAAACTAGCGAAGTGGATTACACTAAAATCCTTCGCTTTAACATGAGCAGACTTCTAACACTAGGTTATTGGGGGTTACTATACAGTAGTGGGTTGGAAAACTCTGGCACATGTATCTCACCTTACTTTCTGCCTTTTAGACAAGAATTTGTGTCTATCAAAAGAACTTTATCAACGCATAGAGAATGAAGCGGAGATTAGGTTTAGTACAAAAAAACAAAATATAAAAAAATACACACATGACACACACGACGAAATGACATAATTATTGTGAACTTAACTGAAGTAATAAAGGTGTTGATATGACTGTAATTTACCCAGTGATTGAATAATTATAAATGTATGTTGTAAACTTATTAAGTTTAATTAATGTCAATTGTTTTTTTTAATTGGTTTTTGTTAGGTTTTTTAATAAGAAATAAAATAAAAATGTTTTGTTTAGTTGTTTATTTTATTTAACGGTTCAACCAAACTAATTAAAACTAAATAAATATAATTTTTAATTTTATAATTTTTAATACTAATAATTTTTTTTATTAATAATTAAATTAATTAATAAATTTCATAGTCGACTAAAATTCAACAACCAATAATACAATATTCACTCAATCGACTACTGATTCAATTCAAATATATTTTTAAATATTTTTTTCAAATATGGTTTTTTGTCACACTTGTTATATGTAGTTTATTTAACATATTCGCTGCCAGCCACTCGGATCCGAGTAGGGCTAGGTGCATTAGCTAGGTGCCGTCCACTCGGATCCGAGTATCTCGCACGTTCATTTTCCTTAGGCCAGTTGAGTGGACGGCACCTAGCTAATGCACTTAGCCCTACTCGGATCCGAGAGGTTGGCAGCGAATGTGTTAAAAGATGTGAAGGTTGCCATGGAAATAATGTGATTTGTTAATTTGTGACATGAAAATTTACACATAAGTAAGTAGTTTGGGTGAATTTTCCAGATAAAATCTTAATTTGACATCCAATGTCGATATTTGACGTTATCTATGAATGTCAATTTAAAATATTTGGAACACATCCAAAAGTTATATCAAATGATATAATACAATATATATGTATAAAATATAAAACAAATGATGTATAAATAATAAGCCAAATTAAATAAATAAATAAATAAATAAAAAAAAAATATTAAATTCAAATGATGCATAACACAAAATAAGAGTCTGTTATTTCCATAACTGGAAATTATGTGCGAGCGAAAGATGAATATTTTGGCTCAAAAAATATTAATCTGTGGTACAAAAAAAAAAACACACGACCAAGGAATTAAATTTTTATACAAACTGGAATGCGCACGTGCACTCAAAAAAACGTTCCTAAGAGAGGGATTGCGTCTCATTCTACTATGGATTCAAGGCAACTCGTAAGAAAGAGATAAAATACCAGTATTCAACGAAATGCTCGGAACGATTTTTTCGACTTTACATGTTGGAAACAAACGTCAACCTTATGTAAAATATTTCAAGGTGCATATTTGAATATATGATTTTATTAAGTGAGCGTTCCAGTTATGATATAAATTCCTTGCGACACGACATAGTTCTTATGTCCAAGATTCAAGTCCCATTAATGATCGTTGACTTTCGTAACAAGATTGCACAATTGTTACTTTACCTTTGTATTGGGTACAAATCATAGAAAATTCTACGAAGAGACAAGTGTGAAACGGGATGAAAAATTAGTTTTAAGGTGTTATCGTCATTACCACGGAGTATATATCAGGTAGATATCAGGAGTACGAACGGTATAGGATTTTTAACGTTATTTTTGTAGACAAAAATAAACCCAGATCATAGTTCTCTTTTTTGTTACTGTCTGCGCAAGTAATCAGGAGGTACCGATACTATATTATTATTATTATTATTTTTAGACGTAAATACGGACTGGCTAACCTGGCTCGTGATTGTAATAATATATAAAATGGAATATAATTTTTTTTTTTTAAATTATGGTTGCCTTAGTGGCCGAAAGTCAAGTGAGAATTTAGGAAAAGTGGCTTTATTAACTTCCGCGTAAGTATTTAAACGAGTACTTGTTGGAACGTAGCGCGCCCTACCGGCAAAATATCTGTCCCCTAAATTGATGCCGTACTTTCCACATTACGTTTGCACTCGTGGTATTTATGCTCCGTGGTCATCGCTATAAATTGATCTGATTCTTACACAGTTACCACAGAACTTCAAATATGTGTTAATTCGTTGGAATATAATATTATAATTTTTCGCAAATATTGCGACAAATTTAAAATTTCGTCTTAAAGCTATTGACTTTTTGTTGAAACATAGTTTTACCTCTTGTCTTAGTTAATTAAAATTATTGAATAAATGATTAAGTAGAACTTCTCAAGTTTTAAAGTTGATAATGAAATGCATTGTCTTATGAAAAATAATTTGTCACGCTTAATATATATTATTACTTATATACTTACATTTGGGCTACAGGATAATATAATTCCCCCCAAAAAAACTATTTTAATGTGAACTATTTAAATCTTTAGACACATTTTTGTACTTTATAAACTTAAAAGAGAATTATAATATTTACAGTAGTTATTTATTTTTAAGTATATGGTTAAAGCTTACACTATTATTCTAATATCACAATGCTGTTACAGTTTTTGTACCTTATCTTTTTCTTCCACTAAACTATCAGGTAGTGCTGTGCCTTTTGTTTCTGGTAGTATTAGACAAATTAAAGCTGCAATCATTGGAGCAAAACCAAAAATAACTGTCGGCATCCAAGATACTTTTAAATTGGAAATGAACGGGGCTATCATAGACCCCACTCTCATGCACGTAGAACAAGCCCCCATGCCCATGTTCCTTACAACGGTGGGAAATAATTCCGATGTGTAAATGTAAATGCATGTAGCGACTACAGACACGCAGCTGATACCAATGCATCCTAAGGTTAATGTTATCCAGAATATATCTGGAACGAAGCCTAGCACTAGAACACAAAGTCCTCCTAAAGTGAAGAATGTTATGATCGCAAGCTTGCGTCCAAAATGTCTTAGCAGCCATATAGAGAGCAGGATAGCTGGCACCTGAAAAACAAAAGACAAATTTAATTCACTTGGTATCATAATAGTTATTTTCCCTATTTACGAAGCTTAAGGTCTGCCAAAACTTTGACGCGTTGTCGTATACTAAAACATACGAATTGTCCTGATTTCTTTAACTAATGCCGTACCTCAAACAATTACTACGAACCAATCGTGCACGTGATACCTAGTGATAACCTACCCCATTACGTGGTTATGAATAATCAATAGATAAATAAATAAATAAATAAACGTCTCACACTCAACAGCCCCCAGTAGGATGTGAATCCTGTGTCGGGGGTCCGGAAACACACACAATACACAAGCACAAACGCCCAGACCACGACAAATATCTGTATGGCCTATACAAATATTTGTCATGTGCGGGGATCGAACCCGCGACCGCTAGCGCATCAGCCAGTTGCTGTGACCTCTGCGCCAACGCGTCGTCAAATACACATACGTCGTCATATACCTGAATAGCTCCCATAGCAGCCACAGTCAAGAACGGATTTGGACTGGTTTGACTGATGTACTGGTTGAAGCCGTAGTACGTAAGGCCCGTGATCATCCATATGATGCAAGATATTACGGTCTTGATCAGCAGAGAGCCTTTAAAGAGGTCGATATAATTCGGTTTGGCAACAGTCGACTGTGACTTAATGTCTGCGGACATCTTTTTCAATGTTTCTTCCACGTTAGATGTTGGAAGTCCGTTGCTGTAATTTATTTTAAATGTGAAAATGTTTGAGATATTTAATTTGCTTTATGAATATCATATAAGGCGTTTTATGAGGTTTGTGGCAAATAATTTTTATAATAATTGAATATATATAAAAATCAATCATTGCTCCAATTATTTGATTTTTTATCAATCTATATTTTTTTGTTAGTTTCTTCAATGAATATTATCATTAAATTACATACAAATAAAAACATAAATTTAAATGTTTCAGATCATTTAAATTTTAGTTTCTCCTTTTATATTTTCTTTTTTTTATTTAATAAATTCTTTAGGAAATTAAATAGCAACTTACAAGTTAGCAGCTTTCGTTACAAGTTTGGTGGCATCATCAACTTTACCAACACTCACTAGCCACCGAGGTGACTCTGTTAGTACGAAGAAGTAGCCCAAATATATCACTTGTGGTATTGCAAGAGCCAAGCTGAATTCGTTCCAATTTCTGTAGAAAAATGCGAACACAGGAGTCGTCATGTGTCCAACAGTTAATGGTATTTGAAAGAGACAGCCACATATTTCTCTATATTTTGGTCCAACGGTTTCCATGACAATCACAAAGGATATCACCATGGTTCCTGCTGTCGCTACTCCCATGAAAAATCTTAACACAGTTAATGTTATGTAATCAGGTGCAAACGCCACACCAAATCCAAATGCGACGAGTCCCACGATTGATGCCAAAAATGTATTTTTTCTGCCATATCTGGAAGTACAAATACAGTTGTGATTGGAGAGAGTTTAAGAATTTTACTTAAGTTCTCATGACTGATAAACGTTATTCTTCAAATTAAGTACAATTTATTACTAAAGACCAGTGACGAAAAAAAAGTGGGTTTTCGTTTTAAAAACTTATTTTAAAACTTTTTAAATTTGTCTTTATTCTATTAAACAATGATAACAAACTTTTCAGCTCACGTGTTTGCTCAGGACTCGTGTATTGGTTTCTCATCAATCTAATACGACAGCTTTATTTTTGACACTAAAAATTCAGATGTCACTCAATCCTAATCCATTGTTTACGCATACTTCATATACATACATATTTTTTATTTAATATTATCTTATCTCTGTTGAGCACTTAGGTGAAGGTTACATGAAAGTTATGAAGATGTACACTATAATGACACCTAAAAAGGGCTTAAAGCAACTTTTTCCCAAGGTATGATACGCTGGCTTACATTTGTATTAACTTTAATTAATAATAATAGCACAAATGAAGCTGTACAGAATTTTCGGAAAGCTCCTCGTCTTAGGAAAAAAATCCTAGATAGGTACGTTAATGATAAGATTATATATAATATATGATGTATGTTTTCAAAACATTATATGTTATATTCAAAATATAATTCTATTTACGCAAATAATCGTGATTGTGTTGTGTTATGTAAACATTCTAAGAATGAACTATTCGTGGGAGTTGATATTAAATCTATTATCTCAAGTGTAAGATTATAACTGAGTATCAAACTTGACATGTAAATTATATATCAATGTTTTATATATTTATTTATAGCGAAATATAGCTATATTGCAAAATAATAAGTGATCTAATCGGACAAATATGGTATCAAATAATATTATTTATTTTTATAAGGTACTTCAACGACTTATTCACTATTTCAGGGCCGGATTTAGAGTTGTGGGGGCCCGGGGCAATGGAGGAGTGGAGGCCCCGTGACTTGAAAATGAATTGTCCATTTGGTTCTTGGTGAAAAAATGACGACGAAAAAAAAAGGTCGTCGCGATCTTACACCCATATATTATCGTTACAAAAAAAGGTCATCACCTATTCCTATCCTTAAAAAAAAAGATCGTCCCAACTCCGGACCGCTATAACTCGGTTGGCTCTATTGTGGAAGCCCCTCTTTTACGGATGTGGGGCCCCTATTTTGTGAATGTGGGAGCCCCTCTTATGTGGGGACCCGAAGCAGTTGCCCCGCTTGCCCTCCCCTAAATCCGGCCCTGCACTATTTATATATAGAATACAAATACTCAGAAACAGTTTATGGTGAACTTATCACTTATGAAGTACACAGCGCTTACATAAAAGAACTTTGTCCTATCGTTACAGCAATATCAATATCAATGGAATGTAGTCGGCTACCTACTAATTATGTTGTTATATTTATGCTACAATTGAGTTTGTTCTATTCCACGACACCACTTACACGGTAAGAGATCTGCGGAAACCAGACATTTGTCAAATCTTAAAATAATAATAAGCTAAATAAATAAGTGAACAAATGCTAGGTAGAAGATTATCTAAAAATAGAGGTTGTTGTCTTTCAGGGTGTGTTAACGATATGGGTTGATCATTGTATTACTTCCCGCTTTTTTATGGTATGTTTATTGCTATAATTTCTACATTATTACGAATGCTTAGTAAATATTTTTTATAAGTAAGGTTTGCCGTTGATTATAATTTTTGCCAATAGAAAGTTATGATAAATAATAATCGCTTGTCTAGATAATGCCAATACGTTATTCTCGTTCGCTATAATTTGGACATAATATATCTATGTTATAATTATAGAACACACGGCCCCTGAGAGAGTGCTACACAAAAGTAAGCTGAAACTATCATATTAGAAACAAAGATAAGAAAAATACCTTTACAAGCATCGACATTGTATTATATGTCGATGATTACAAGCAAACCAGATCCAGAGGTCTGGAGGCACTGTGGCAAAGAAAGTCCCTCTAATTATTTCCCGAATGAAAAGAACAATTAATTTTTACAGTTAACTGTTTCAACAAGTTAGTAAAAAATAAATAAAAATAAAGTAAATTCCTACTGAGGTCAAAAGATTTTTTTTTTATTTCTCCCATATAAAACTTAAATTTTTAAATTAAATAAAATTTATAAATACATATTTATGAATATATAAAAATTAATATTTGAAATAAAAAAAAACATTAACATCAAGTGTCATCCACTAAAATAAAAATAAATAACCTGAGTGGATGAATAAAAAGTATTTTATTTTATATATTTAAAGAAATTTTACAATATTATACATATTTACAATTCAAAACTTAAAATAATTATTTACAAATTTTATTTTATTTAAAATTTGAATATATTATTATATACAACTATACATACATATACTCGTATATGTAGGAGAGAATGAAATAATGGTAGGAATTGAAATTTTTTATTGCAAAGTACGTTAAGTAAGTTATAATATTTATATAAACGGATTGAAGTGAATAAATATTATAATATGTTTTTAATATTCAATAACAATCTATATTTCTACTAGTATTGTACTTAAAAATGCGAAAAAAATATTAAAAACTTGCCGACCCATCGAAATTTCGATTTTTTTAATATCTATTGAGGAGAACCCGGAGCTACAGCCCCATATGTTCTCCCCCAAATCCGACCTTGTCTACAACTCTCAGAATTTCTACTGTCACTTGCTATGCCTTATCTCACTACGACGAATACGATACGTTGGCGCAGTGGTCACAGCAACTGGCTTATGCGCTAGCGGTCGCGGGTTCGATTCCCGCACATGAAAAGTATCTGTATAAGCCATACGGATGTCTGTCGTGGTTTGGGCGTTTGTGTTTGTGTGTTGTGTGTGTTTCCGGACCCCACTAATACACATACAAATATTGAATGATCAAATCAGTAGACTCTGATATTCACATATTCATACATTGAATAATAACTAATTCTGTGTGGTACGATTCTCACATAGATAAGAAGTGAATAGTCACTTAAAATTAGTGAAATTCTAGTGATTGATGTCAGAAGTGACAAATATTTTTTGGCTCAAAGAAATTAAGTGGTGAAGAAGAGAGCTAAGGATGAAGAAGTGAGGAAAATATTGACTTCCTGCTGTTTTTCTTACCGTAAAATCGAAGCTATTGCAGATAATGAAGCAACGGTTATCTTTAAGATTACAGAACTCCAATAGGACTAGTCGTAATCAATAACTTATGCTATGTGAGCTGTAGTCTGTTTGAATTGAATTGAAGTGAACTAAAACACTGCTTTTAACTGTCTCACAGCTGGGCAAATGACTCTTTTGATATATAGGAAAGAATTTGGAGCTTAATTCGCAACGCTGTTCCACTGCTAGTTAGGGAATAATTTCCCTACAGAGTAACAAGAATTTAGTCATATCTACTAAATTTTATGATAACAACACACTTCTCTCCTTTTGCTTCTCCGAAGTTCAGAGGGGAGAGTTACAAGGACAAACAGACCCCGGAACGAAAAAAAAAACTTTATTAATTTTAATTTACTTAAAATATAAGATGAACTGAACTGTATCAGCCTGTAATCGTCAGACTACTGGGTAAAGGACTATTCTCCTTATAGGAGAAGTATTGGAGCTTAATCCACCACGCTGCTTTAATGAGGTTTGGCGAATAATTTCCCTACTATGAGAAACATACAGGGTCACTGTCAGTTGCAGTAATGGGCTAGGGCCGAATAATTGTACAAATTCAAATGTACACTTTGATGTCAACGAATCGATCATACGACGTCGACGATAATGACACTTCCTTTAGTACTACACAGGATAAACATCTTACTGGGGGCCGTTGAGTGACATTATTCATTTATTATTTACTTATCTTCTTAGTACAAGACATATAAAAATGTAGCACTTAAAACCTATCTTATCTGTTAAGACTTACATCATTCATATATTTCATTCCATTTATCTATAGATATATCGACACTTGAACTGAATTTTGTTACAATGTTTGGAATTTATGTAAATAAATAAACGTCTCACACTTAACGGTTCTCTTCCGATGTGATCCTGTACTTACTTAGAAACAATCAGACAAAGACAAGCGTCTGTGTACTGTCCTGTATCAGCCTGTAAACAACCCACTGCTGAGCGAAGGCCTCTTCCCCATATAGAAGAAGGGTTGGAGGTCAATCCACAACGCTGCTCCACTGCGGGTTGGCGGATAGTATTCCTACCATAATGCCATCCCTACAGTAACGATCATTACCAGATTTCCATGATAACAACCGGGACCGACGACTTTACGAACAAACGGCAAACGAAAAAAAAATTTTTAGAAGGTTGATGAGCTAAACTAACTGAGTAATAGGATTGAGCGCATCGAAAAATATAAGAAACACTTTATCTAGTACGAAAAAAAAACTTTTTCGTTCGCATAATTGCATTTTTAGCGATTTTTGGCCATTTTTAGCGGTTTTTTGCAATTTATAATACTTTGGAGGCATTTTGACCAAACTGACCTCAAATTCGGATTCAGCGCATCGAAATACACAACCATAGGTAGGTCTGGTCGAAGTACAGAGTACTTTTTTTTGTGGGCCTATTATTATATTCTGTCTGCATAATATTTTCGCACTTCGCGCATTCGATAAATATAAGTACAATATAAGTACTATCAACACAAAATTGATGTAAAGAGACATTTTGTTTTTAGAGGACTTTAAAAAAGAAGGAGTTTTTATGTTTGTCCATATCTATCTACCCTTTTTCAGATGTTCGCCGATAACTTTATCAATTTTGGACTGGTTTTAAAAAAACATATTTATTTTTAGGAACATAATATATTAATGTAATCTGGATATGATGGCGGAATCTCTGAGGAAATCGGAGAAGCAAAATAAGCACATACTCGTATATTGCCTATCTTCATATTATATGTAAATCGATTAGTTTGAGGTTTCTGGGGCGACTCGTGTAATTTTTTTTTTTTGTTTTTTTTTTGTTTAAGAATGTATCATACCAATGTGGTCGTAACCATATTTCTATGGGACGATTTATCGAAATATGGTAAAAATTGATGATGTACTCTGGAGGTATTACACAGAACTCCTCAATAACAATATGTCTGTCTATCTGTCCGTCTGTTCTGTATATATAAGTATGTAGTAGTAGTAGTAGCGTAGTGTGTGTCATAAATAGGACTTCAAAACATCACGACGCACCGTGATAAATAAATAAATATGTTTAACATACACACAAGGTCGTCTGTTCCTAAGGTAGGCAACTTAATGCCTGTTTTAGGTAACAGTTGACTGATATACTTTTTTTTTAATTTATATAAATAATATATATATATATATATATATATATATATATATATATATATATATATATATATAAATAAATAAATACATATTACACCTAGACTCGGGGCGGGAATCGAACCCACAACCCTGGAGCCGAAACCAGGGCCACTGCCAACTGCGCCACGGGCCAGTCAATGATGTTATACATACTCGAGCTGTAGCTATTAATATCAAGGTGCGTAAAGCCTCCTGATTTTAATATTATCTAACTCATCTAAACTTAAGAAAATTAAACTTATTCATACATTAATTTTAATTAATAAAGACACCAAAGACAATGATCACAATATTCACCTGTCAGAGAAAAATCCGAACATAATGCTGCCAAGTAGAATGCCAAACTGTAAAATTGTCTGAGTAAAGCTCGCCAGCCAGCTCCGATCGCAGATCAAATCCCACTCCGATATTATCGTATTCCCAAAAGGATATGTATCGTACGAATATTCCAAACAATCGCTATAGCAAGTAATGTTTTCACCGACGCTCGTTAAATTTTCGCCGAAATTCGAGCACCAAAACGTCAAAGTCGGAGTCAGGAATATAATAGCAAACTGTACCCATCCTGACGACAGTTTGACCAGGGAAACCGCTGCTAGAACTAGGAGCTGCCATTTGCCGAATTGTCCAATCAAGTTGGCTAAGCCGTCTTCTTTCTTGACTTGCGGAGTCTGTGATATAATTTTTTGAACCATTTTCGATATTTTTTTCTCGCTGTTTGTACTATTATGCAGACATCATTGATATCTGTAATGACATATATTTATCTTTGTAAATGTTTATATTGTAAATAATTTATATCTCGGAGAGGAATCATAGGATTAGATAATATAATATAAAATCGGTTATCATTGTTATTGCGTTCATTCGTTATATATATTGTTGAAGTTATTAGGGAAGTGGATCTTTCACCATGTGTATGTTTGATATTGTTGAAAAATCCCCAAAACCATTTGATTTCATCGAGGATAATGATGATAGCGTCAAAGAACTCGATTTTGTGATTAGTCGTGGTATGCTCAGAAGATGATTTTTGTGTAATAGTCAAGATGAAGACGTAACTGGTAACTTGCGTAATTTTTCACTTCTAGGCTAGGTTAAGTTCACACAAATTATGCCATAATTATAATTTTATTTTGATTTTGTAAACTATTTTCTAATTTTCATAGTAGTTTTCTAGGGGAGAGATTATCTAATGTCTGAATATAATATGCTATTTTGTTTTTATATCGAAAGTTTTGTACCTTTACGTTTCTAATGTAACTAATAGTAACTACCTACAAAGAAACCTACAAAGATATTTTATATTACCTGCTTAATTTAAAAAAAGAATAAATATTATTATCTAAAAAAAGTGTTTCATTTCATGAAATCTTTCATAATTTTGTCGATAAAAGTGACACATTAGAGGAATTTAAAAGTAAAATATTAATATAAAATAGAAAAAATATCTTTAGATCTTAAATTCCATTAAAATATAATAGAGAATTAAATTGTCTTCTTAAATATATCTTTACTTCTTCGATATGTTCTCTCAGAAATTTTTTAATGGAATTATAAGTTCTAAAAAAAATAAAATCGTGATTTCCCAAAAACTACGTTTATTGTGTTGTGACACTCTCGTTGCCGATGTGCGAATTATATTTTTAATCATAGATCTCGCAATCTGTGTTCTGATTATACAGATAATGTCATTGCTGTATTTATCAGACCGGAAACGTCCCACTTCTGGGCGAAGGCCTCTTCTCGATATACGACATAGGGTTGGAACGTAATCCGCCACGATGCTTCACTGCGGGTTGGCAGATATAATTTTTCCCTATCATGAATAACGATCGCTATCAGGTGTTTATGATAACAACCGCGACTGACGGCTCTGCTCTCCGATGTACGGTGGGGAGACCCACAAGGACATACCTCCAGACCGGAAATAAATATTTGTACAAATACAAATATCTGCCCTAGCAAGAATGGAACCCGCGACCACCGGCGTTGAGGCAACTACTTCGCACCACTACACCAGAACGGTCGTCAATCAAATGTCATTGTTATAAAATATCAAAAATATATTTTTAATATATAACATAACATATTTATCTGTTAAAGTTTATAATATGACGTTAAAAATTATTCAAATAGACAGAACCTTGCATGCGTCTAAAGTTTACAATAATTTAATACACTACATACTTATATATATATAAATCTCAAGATAAATTTTATGATAAGTGAATGATTACAGAGAGATGATTTTAAATTTGTATTTGAGGAGTAACATAATTGTATGAAGTTTTTTTAGGAATTGAGCAGGGATTTCGTATTATTTTTTGGAACGCTGACCATCTTTGTGATGGAAAAATATTTTAGTTTTGAAATATTTGTCATTGAATTGCTTTAATAAAAAGACTTGAAAGGCAAAACCTGTATTTGAACTTAACACATTACAAATATCGTCCTTTTATGGTTTTAACCAAAAAAAAAAAAAAAAACGTATTCAATTAAACGTTCTTGACCCACAATGAGTCAACGGTTACGTTATAATGCATACTATATTTAGCGAATATGACCTTAAAATTATTTATAATTAATTAAAATTATTTCGTAGACAAAATATAAAAGTTTAAAAAAAAATGTGAAAATCACGTGGTTTTTTATAAGTAAGGGAAAAAGTCTTTTCGTATTTTGTACCTATGTACAAAATTGAAGAAATGTCTCTTTAGTTTGAATGTTTGTATCTGGCTGGTTTTATTATCAATAAATATAAGAAACATTAAGAAAAAGAAAATAAAAAGTAAAATACACTTTCCCGCCATTTTTCAATTGTTTTTCTGTCCATCGAAACGAGTGAATCTAACGAATAAATTCGATACATTCTGAAGTTTTATTACAAAAAAGCCACTCAAAATACGGAAAAATGTGACTCAAGCCGCGAAAAAATTTGTGACGTTTATGGACATAATACGATAGCAGTAAGTGCAGCACAAAGTTGGTCCAAGTGTTTTCAGTCTGGAAATTTAGATATCAAAGATTCAGCTCGCTCTGGTCGCCCTCGTACGGATAAGGCAAGAGTGAACAGGTATTATTTGAGTTTGCGTGCTCCACCTTAGACTTCATCGTTGTTTACCATCAGACAAGATAGAAGTCAAACGCACTCAAATTTTTTTGATAAAAAATAAAAAGTTGATGCAATTTTTAAAAAAAGTGAGCCATATCAGCATATTAGTGGTTATGACATAGCCGAGGAACTGAGGATTAACCATAAAACTATTTTGACACATTTGAAAAAGTCTGGTTATACAAAAAAGCTTGATATTATCACACGAGCTCACCCAATGAATCGTGCACTCATAGGCGTACCTCGTTTGAAACGTAATGAAACTACTAAACCATTTTCGAACAGATTAATTACCGGTGGTGAAAAATGGATAACCTACGACAAGAATGTGCGAAAAAGATTATGGTCAAAGGATAGTCAAGTTCCACAGATTGTAGCGAACCCGGATTAACACGCAATAAGGTGATGCTTTCTGGTGGGATTGGACGGGCATCGTTCATTATGAGCTTTTGCCGCTGAGATAAACCATCGATTCGGATCTTTACTTCTAACATCTAACTCAAACAAAAAATTTGGAAAAAACAGTTGGAATTTATCAACAGAAAAAGAGTGGCCTTTCATCATGATAACGCCAGACCACAAATCAAAAATTGACAAAGCTTGGATGAGAAGTGTTAATGCATTCAACATGTAGTCCTGACTTTGCACCCTCAGATTTTTACCTGTTTCGGTCTCTTCAGTATTATTTGGGTAGTGATAGGTTAGCAATAAGAGAGGACCGTCAAAACTACCTATCGCATTTTTTTGATAAAAAAATCCCAGAATCCTATAGGAACGAGATTATGGCACTACCTACATGATATCAACAAGTTATCGAACAAAATGGCAAATATATATACATAAAATATGAAGAAACTTTTCCCGTACCTAATAGGTTATATTAAGCATCTTAAAAGAAAGTGCTTGATAAGATAGTGCTTGCAATTTGATTGTAATATAACTTTTTTAATATTATTTCGACAAATATATTTTATAACACTATATTTAATTATTTATTTACAATTTATTGTATACCATAAAATATAAAATATAAAAAGGGAGGTTTATTACAATTACAAATCGTTAGTACACTGGACGGTCTTATGGCTAGTTAGTATTCCAAAAGTATCTAATAGAATTTATTGCCGAACGTAAACACCAAATAAAAAAAAAACCTGTATTTGAATCGTCCCCATTTTAATGTAGGTAATCCGGAGAATTTAAATATTGGGTGTGATTTTGCTTCTTTTATATTTAAAGTTAAATAATGATATAGCTTTATTGCCTGAACAGTGAGACTGACAAAAAAAAAAATAGTTTTATGAACAGGTTATTTAAGCATTAGTCGCCTTTTTTAGATCCCAATTTTTTTTTAATAGGATATTAATCTCATAATTAAAAAATACATACTTTATATTTAATGTAATTTTTTTTAAATACACCCAGTATTTAAAAATAATAAGACTAGCGAGAGTGAGCACCGTTAGATAAGTTTAGTTATTTAGATTAAAAGAAAAAAGGAATTTTTTGCTGATGTACCTTTATTTCATTTACGTGTGGTAAGAATTATCAATCATGATCGTAACGAAAATTGTGAGGTTTTGACTTGAACAAAATAACTCAAAATAATTTACGATTACAAATATGTAATGAAAGTCAAAGTTCGATGGCCGGTCAAGTTAAACAGGCTTGCTTAATCATTAATTTACAAGACGTCCCTCACGGCTTCACCCAGTTTCAATTCTTTTCAGATTGTGTAATATTTGTTTATTGCTTGTTCTGGTCTGAGCGTGATCTTTTATGGCTTGTAACCTATCCCAGTAATATTTTTTTTCATAACATTGTCTAGATTTTTATTATATATTTCATGGACACCCTATTTTCATAATATTGAAACGTTTACGATTTAATGACCTGGTCGAATATAGTTGCCCACATCATGAAATGCGACTACTTCGTGAAATTCTCGACCATTTCATGATGTGGGCAATTCTCCGATATGGCCAAGAGTGACAGATACATATTACATACCCTCCTAAGCTATGAAGGAAAAAAAAAACAATGCAAATAACTGTTAACAATATACTAAAAATATTTATTAAATTTAAAAAAAAAAACGTGTATATTAAAAACCTAGATCTAATGATTAAGCTGTACACATAGAAGCTTGCGTATTTAAAATAACAAATAGGAAAATAATCTATATAAAACCTTGGAAAGAGTAGGTCTTCGTCAAGCAGTTGGTTGCCTAGCTGATACAGTAGATTAAATAAAAATATAAATATAAAGTATTTACATAATATAAATAAATAAACACGTATTTTTTTAATTAGTGTATTTTAAGGCATTGACCTAAAAACACATCTTTATTTGTATATTAATACTGATTTAAATAATAATTCTACGCGTCTTATTTTTTTTTAATGGTAAAAATAATTAACAAATGAAAAATTTTATTAATTTTTATCTTGGTAATTGTCTCCTTGCCTCTAAATATGATGATGATAAAAAAGATAAAATTTCGATAAGTCACGTGACAATTTATTGACATTTACATAAGTATATGGTATTGTCAGATTTTTTTGACTTGATAAGAGAATAATTACTATGTCAGTACTTAGGAACTTAATCACTTTTCTTCTATATCTATCGTATCTATTTGCCCCTAAGATACATTAATAAAACTTCGAGTTGATAAAGTTAAAATTCTAATTATTCGTAAATATTTATGATTGGTTGGATCATTTTGACGATATAATGTATATACTAATAAATTAATAAACAAAAATAACATTAATCATTATTTATTGAATATTTTAGATTTAAAAAAGTTGTTTAAGAAGATTTTTGTAGTAAAACAAATAATAAAATATTAATAACTTCAAATAATTAACTGAAGCATTAACAACACTGAAAATATTGGTTTTCTAATGTTCTTATTGTTGTTATTAATCATTAAATTTCTATTATGAATTAAAGCAAAAAATATTGGTTTTTCCATTAACTTTATTACTTACATAGTATTATATGTATTATACTTATAACTAATAAATAACTATAATATTTCAATTTATTATGTTAAACATAAAATATGTAACAAAAATATCTTTTAAAAAATATTGCAACACAGAGTATAAATCGAAAATAAAATTGATCATTTGATTTAAATAAATTAAAAACGATATAATAAATTGCGATCAATGTCACGCATTTAAGAAAGTAATAAATGTAAATAATAAAAATTTAATTTAATTTAATTTAAAAATAGGTTTTTATGTTGTGTTGCAATAAAGTTTTACTACTACTAATAAAAAAAAAATACTCACTGATAAATTAGTGAATGTTAGCGTCTACGGAGTCTCGAAGAAATGTCAAGTAAACCGCACAAGACAAGCACAGCACAATCACTGAGGAAAATAAGATGTAACTTTTCAATTCGCGTGTGTGATATTGCTAAGCTATGAATCTTATTTCATATTGAGATATATGTTTATGTTATTACTTATATTAAGGATTAATTATTATCTTAGATATTTTTTTTAACTATGACTAATAAATATTGACGAAGAACTAAGTTACGACTATTAATATCTCTCTTCCTTCGTTTCACTCTTGTCAGAGCGGTCGTGGTCATCACTTCCCAGTAGTGACACGCTTTACGACGATCCGTCTCCATTCCTCCCTGACAGCTGCTTTTCGGGAGCACACATGCAGCGGGACGTCCAATGCAGCCTTTACTTGTTCCGTCCAACGCATAGGCGATCTGCCGCGAGGTCTGGTGCCTTCTACTTTTCCTTGGACGACTAGACGTTCGATGGAGACATTGTCACGTCTTTTTATTACATTTATATTTTGATACATTCATAGTACACGTGAGTTTTGATAACAATCTTTATATAAAAGCGTAGTAATGCTAGATTAAATACCATTAAACGTACTTAAAACTGAAAAACGTGATCATAATAAACATCATAAACAAATATGTATTTCAAAGTAATATTTAAACATCGTCTGTTTATAATTTATTTATTGCAAACCGTAAAATTCTGAACTTTACCTAGTTGGTAAACAAAAAAAGTAAAAAGTGTATAAAACAATTTGGCGCTTGATTTTATCACAATTAAATAAAACAAAATGTATGTTTTGTATCAGATCAATTTGACTCAATTTTCAAACCAACAACATCCACGATACACGAAAAAGTTTTGTGACATGTTTTATTTCAATGTCAAGGTATATCAGTCAGGCATTGTCCGTGATTAGTCCTCACCATTATAATTTTCCGGCTACATAGTTAAACGAATGATTCGTCACTTCATCTGTAGCATTATAATGAGTTACTCTATACAAGGGCACTGCGATTCGTTAGTCTTAGGTTTTTTTACAACTACATATTTTATTAACAGAGTGTCACAGCCTTTTCTACTATTCAATTGTCCATGTGTCATTGTTCATCGACTTCATATATTGATATCTATATATCGGTTTTGTTTTAGACAATTTTGGTATTTTACGCCTTCAATCGCATTTTACTGATATTCAAGACACCATTGTAATATTAAGTACCTATGTGTCAGAATCTCCTTCATGTTGTTTCATACTTGAAGACCGTTGAGTTTGACGCGTCTGGTGTTATTTGTTATTAATTATGTCTGGTTGTGTTATGTATTATCGAAACGATCATAGTCATACGCAGTGGCGTAACTACCGGAGGGCTAGACGGTGCCTTGCACCGGGGCCCTCAGGCTCAGGGGGTCCTCAGAACCTGACCAATAAACTAAATTGAACTATTGAAATTTACGTGCGTGTAGAACCTGGACGGGCCCTGCTGTGCGTGATGAGCAGATGATAAAGTAGCTTTTTAAAGTACCTTTTAAATAATTAAACAGTTTAGGGGGGGGGGGGGGGGGGCTAGTTTATTTTTTACACCAGGGCCTTTGGTTACCTAGCTGCGCCATTGGTCATACGATTTCACAAGACTTTCATAATATCATTTGGTTATGACCAACGTAAGTAAACTTACAAGAAGACGGGGACGTGAACGAGAAACCCCGTCCCGAGAAGATTCTCGAGTGAAGATTACGCACTGGCCAGAGCAGCGTCAGACGGCCTTTCGCGAGATGGACAGACGAAAAAAGAGTCACCAGAAGTCGTTGATTGGAGGCTGATTTTAATCGTCGAGATCGATGAGGCCTACGCTTAACAGTTGACATCCAATGACGGGAAAAACTGCGAGTTGCAGTTAATATGTTATCATGTAATGTATCTTTTTTAATGTAACAGTATAAAGATAAAATAAGCTGTTATCAAGAACACCTGCTCCCGTTTTAAATTTGTTTCGTAGTAGATAACACATTTTCGAGACAGTATATAAAAGCCAAACGATTCATAGCAATGCATCAGTAACCATAAACTTATTGACATTAGTCGCCTTGAAGATCTCAATTTTTTTAATATGATATTAATATAATTAAAAAATACACACTTAATATTTAATGTTATTTTTAAATACATCCAGTATTTAAAAGTAACAGGATTAGAAAAAGTAAGCACCGTTAGATAAGTTTAGTTATTTATATTAAAAGAAAAAATGACATTTTTGCTGATGTAGGTACCTACCTCTATTTTATTTACGTGTGGTAAAAATTATCAATCATGATGTAACGAAAAAGTGAGGTTTTGACTTGAACTAAATAACTTAAGATAATTTACGATTACAAATACGTAATGAAAGTCAAAGTTCGATGGCCGGTCAAGTTAAACAGGCTTGCTTAACTATTAATTTACAAGACGTCCCTCACGGCTTCACCCAGTTTCAATACTTTTCAGACTGTGTAATATCTGTTTATTGCTTGTTTGTGTCTAAGCGTGATCTTTTAACCTATCCCAGTAATTTTTTTTTCATAACATAGTTTTTTTATATATATTTCATGGACACCCTATTTTCATGATATTGCTAATTGTGGATGACGATAGCGTGAAAAGTTTACGATTTTATGATCTGGTCAAATATAGTTGACATCATGAAATGCGACCAATTCGTGAAATTCTCGAAAATTTCATGATGTGGGCAACTCTACGATATTGCCACGACAGATACATACGCCCCTGAACTATAAAGGAAAAAATAACGCTATTGCTACAAGTACTAGTACAAATCAAAATCAAAATCAAAATTAACTTTATTCAAATAGGCCCTAAGAGCACCTTTGAATCGTCATTTTACAAATTAAAAATTTAAATTTGATTATTATTTTGTAATGTTAAAGCTACTAACTCCGCAGTTACTCTTTTGAAAATGATATATAAATTGTATTTTAGTATAAAATTAGTAATATCTTGCATGAAATACAGCGCCACTATGTCCACACATCTTTGTCGACTAAGTAATCCTGCACCAAATAATAAGCTTTATCTATTAATTTTTTTTTAATAAAATCTTTAAATTTATTATGAGACAGTTCCAAAATTGTTTGTGGGATTTTATTATACATGCGAATACCATAACCCAGAAAGGAGGCGTTTACTTTGCGCAGTCGGAAGCCTGGAGTTACAATTTTGTTATTCCTTCTAGTGTTTACAGTGCGATTAATACTATTTATTTCAAAACAATGAATATTCTGGTGAATATATATAATATTTTTATAAATATACTGCGACGCAATTGTTAATATGTCTATCTTTGGAAAAACATCCCGTAGGGAGACTCTAGCTCCCAGATCGTAGATGCCACGAATAGCCCTTTTTTGCAAAATAAATACAGTTTCAATATCTGTAGCATTACCCCACAGTAACAGACCGTAAGACATAATACTATGGAAATAGCTAAAATATATTAAACGCGCAGTAGTAACGTCGGTCAGTTGTCGCACTTTTCTAACTGCGAATGCTGCGGAGCTGAGTCTACCATTCAAGGATGACAAATGGGAGTTCTACTGAAGTTTTGAGTCCAAATTTATCCCTAAGAATATTGTAGTATCACCAACAATAAGCCTCTCGTTATTTATTTCTAAATTATAATGTGGATGTTTAACATTAGGCAACGAAAATACAACGCACTTGGTTTTTTTGGCGTTTAAAACGAGGTTGTTTGTTTTAAACCAATCCTGAATTCGAGACAAAGAACTGTTTATGTCATCATTATTTACTTTTTTCCTATCAACTTTTAATATAAGCGATGTGTCATCTGCAAATAGCACTATATCACAAATATCCTTAAAATAAAATGGCAGATCATTTATATACACGGTGATTTTGAAAGCGTTTTCCAAACGAAAATTTTGGATTATTTATCAATAACAGAGCCTATATATAATGTTAATTTAATAAAAAAAAAATTTTTTTTTCATCAAAGTCGATATTCATATCGTTTACAGAGAAAAAGTGAGAATCGGTAGTAGCGGTATTTAATCACACCTAGACCGTTTATACTACATATAGGTACTATTTATAATATCGAGACACACAAAATCGTATTCGCCAATCAAAACAAACTTGCGCCGGAGTCGTCCAACCAATGACGGCATTGCGCTTGTCGCTTACTACAAACGTTAGGCGTCCTTGGATTTCAGTCGGTCACTAGGTCAGTAATATTATAACATCGTGACGGCACGTTAAGGACGTTTAAATTATTATTCGCCGGAGTTTGAAGATGTTCTTGAGTGTTATGTTAAGTTGAGAGTTAATTGTTTAGGACAGTAATACCTATCTGAGTCAGTAGACGATGTGCCGTTAGCTTACTCGAGAGGTATGTAGGTACCTACTACCAACACGACGGCTGACCCGCTCATTACGCGAGTGTAGTGCATACCTGGACAATAAGATTAGTGATCGGTGGATAGGTCGAGGAGAGCCTGTGCCTTGGCCACCTAGAAGCCCGGACTTAACGCTGCTGGATTTTTTCTTATGGTCGGAAATAAAAAGACTTGTTTATACGCGTGAATATGAAAGCCGTGATGATTTACGCATTGCGATAGTGGACGCTTTTAATAAAGTGAAAAGTGATAGAAACACATTAAGAAAATTAAAAGACAATTGTCTTAAACGTGGACGTTTGTGTATTGAACGCAGCGGACTCCATTTTGAGCAGTTGCTTCGATACAAAGAAGTGTAAATAAACTGTAAATAGGTCTGTAAGTTAATTATTCTGTAGATAGCTCCGATTTTAATTTTATTAAATACGCCTGAAACACAGTCCGTTGATAAATTGATTTGTTATGAAAAGAACAATCGTGGTTAATAATCGAAAAAAGGTTTAAATAAAATAGGTATTTCTTTAGGTCCTAAGCCCGTGTAAAGTATGAAGAACAACTTAGAGTCTATCTACGCAAGTACTCGCTAGCTCGCGCCTATTTATCACGTCAGCCGTGTTTCATTGATGTAACATAATGAATGAATGATCAGTGCCTTACTACTTTCCAAGTCGATCGAGTAAAAATTAATATTAAAACAGAAACTTTTTTTTATTCAACATTACAATTGATTTATCAATTTTTATTGGTACTATAGATGATTACAAATTCAAATATTTCGTTTCCATACGGCTATAAAATCACCGTGTATATTAAAAAAAGAAAAGGACCTAGAATCGATCCTTGTGGAACGCCCATTTTTAGCACAGATCCAGAAGAATTTGTTCCGTTCATTGATACGTGTTGTATTCTATTATATAGATATGAAGCAATGAGATCAAGAGCTTTACCATTAACACCGTAATATTCTAGTTTACTTAATAAAATTCCGTGGTCCACGCAATCAAATGCCTTTGATAAGTCACAAAATACACCAATAGCATTTTGTAACCTCTCCCAAGCATCATATATATGTTTGAGAAGTGCCACACCGGCATCTGTCGTAGAGCGACCTCTAGTGAAACCATATTGTTCACTGTGAAAAATTCCATTAACATTAAAATGGAAAAGAAGTTGATTTAATATAATTTTTTCAAAAATTTTATTTAATGACGGTAAGATTGATATGGGTCTATAATTACTGGGATCACTACGATGTCCCTTTTTAAAAATTGGTAAAACTTTGCTATATTTTAGCAAATCTGATAGCATTATTAAAAGTTAATGCTAAGTACGGAGCCAGGACATCAATGATAGTACCAATTAATTTAACTGAAATGTCCCACAGATCATTGGTTTTTTTAATATTTAGACTTTTAAATGCTTTTAGAATATCTAAAGAATCAACCTGCGAGAATGAAAAAACAACATTACATTTGCTAACGTTATTTTTTAGAAGTTGGGTAGAATTGGTTGAAGATGAATTCACTCGGGAAGTTAGATCAATAGGTATTTTATCGAAAAAGGTTTCAAAGACGTTTGCCAACTTTTCATCTGAGCTTACAACAGTACCATTTATATTTAATTCGATTGGTAGAATACTACTACAAGTATACTTTTGGATGGTTATATCGATTAAAAATAAAAATAAAATCCTCACTTAATTACATGATATATAATAATGAGTTTTTAACTAAATATTTTGTTATCAAAAGTTCTGAATTAAAAATTTTAATTCTTCTCTAAATACGTTAATTTTGCAACTGTTACGAGAACAGCAAGCTTAGGAACGGCTGTAAATTTATTCTGCAGAAGTTAATAGAATGATGTAATATCCCAAGTAAAACTAAATCAAGCCAATTTTTTTTTTGTTAAAATTACCATACGCTCACCTAGAACATATAAAATGATTATGTGAATAGTAGTATAACATATTTTATCCCATGTACGTTATTTATTGTAATTAATGTTACGTTTGTTTAGCTCAAGACGTTAAGATTATAATAATAAAGGTGTTGTCCTACATTTGAAAATAAGGCAACAAAAACGTAAAATGAAATCACAACATCTGTATTAATTAATATTAAGCTGGAGATTTTATTTGTTCGTTTGCTTGAATGCACTTTGACGAGTGTTGCTAGGTCAAATGACTTAAACGGAACTGAAATAAATGAGACATTGGTTACAAAAAAAAATGTGTGTTGTATTGTTGTGTTAGTAAATTATAATCAATCAAATTTTTGCACAAAAGTAATATAAAAGACAAGAAAGAAAAGATACACATAAGGATCCGTCAAGCTTAGTTAGTAAATAATATTTTTATTTATTTATTTATATACACTTTATTGAACACCACACATAAAAGAATAACACAAGTTCAGCGTAACATATACAAAGAAAAAGAGAATGATGACAACTGGGCGGTCTTATCGCTTATTAGCGATCTCTTCCAGACAACCTTAGGGTTAGAGAATCATGGATCTGATAGGGGTAGGTGGTGTAATACAGTAGGTACATACCATATAAACATACTAATACTACATACACTACATAAAATACACATACATATATACATACATATAAATGATAGTATATATATATATATATATATATGTATATATATGTAGATAATAAACATATACATATACATATAGAAAATATATACATATACATACATACGATTAAATATTCATATATAAACATAAGACAATTAAGAGATAGATAATAGTCCTTAACTCGTCTTTTAAAGATGTCTAAGCTTTCGGCCTTGCGAATAGATAAAGGTAAAGCGTTCCAAAGAAGTATAGCTTGAACTTCAAATGATTGCTTAAAGGATTTGCTTTTATGCATAGGTAATCTCAGTGTCAGATTCTCGGAAGATCGCAGTACCTTGCTATGGTCTCCAATAAATTCAAATTTTTCTTTCATATATGTAGGGCTAGTTGGGCTAAATAACACACAGTATAAAAGGGAGAGAATATGTAGATTCCGGCGAAGACGGATAGGAAGCCACTTGAGCTTTGCGCGAAATTCAGAGACGTGGTCAAATTTCCGTAATCCAAATACGAAGCGAATAGCAACATTTTGCAGTCGCTCAAGTTTGTTTAATTGCTCTTCTGTTAGATTAGGACAGGGGCCAGCAACCTTTTTCGGTAAAGAGCCAAATTCCACTAAAGGTCTACAAATTTTATGTAAAAGAGCCGCACCATAAAACATAGTCCTCGTAAAGAGCCAACAAAAATATTTAAGTAAATATTTTGATCGTATTTTTCTGCAGTTTTCATGTGTTTGATAAGCAATCGTAAGCATAATCGTAATCGTAAGCATAGAACTCCAATTATTTTTTTTGCAAAGAGCCACAAAAAAAATGAAAAAGAGCCACAAGCGGCTCGCGAGCCACCGGTTGCCGACCCCTGGATTAGGATAGCTTGCATCAGCGTAATCAAGGACAGAGAGAAGAAGGGATTGTGCTAACATAGTTTTAGTAGAGATAGGAAGAAAAGACTGCAGACGCCGTAAGGATCTTACAGCTGCAAAAGTCTTTTTGCTTAACTCCTTAATATGATGTACCCATGATAAATTAACATCAAAAAAAATACCCAAGTTTTTAACAACTGAACTGTAGGGTATAATAACATTGTCATAAAAAATGGGAGAAATACGGCTCCAGTCAATTCTTGAAACAATATTTGGGCTTCCAATAACAATGGTCTGCGACTTACTGGCATTGACCTTAAGACCTTAAGACCCAAATCCTTTGATTTACTCCATTGGCAAATTGTCGCTAAATCGCTATTAGTGGAAGCCACTGCTGAGGATAGATTGTCAAGAGATGAGCGAGTATAAATTTGCAAATCATCTGCATACATATGGTAGAGAGAAGTTAAGTTTTGAGAGATAGAATTTATGAAAATTGTAAATAGTAGGGGAGACAACACGCCACCTTGAGGGACCCCGGCTCGGACTTCATGCCAAGAGGAGAAAGACTCGTCAATTTTTATTCTCTGCCGGCGACCCTCAAGATAATCTTGAAACCAGCTCATCACGGGTGGAGGTATGTTAAAAGAGCGCAAAAGACTTACCAATATCTCATGATCAACAATGTTAAATGCATTACTGAAGTCAAGCAACGTAAGGATAGTAATCTGTTTGTTGTCCATACCCCATCGAATGTCGTCAGTGACTTTAATCAGCGCGCTAACCGTACTATGACCCGGGCGGAACCCGGATTGAAAGGAATTAAGCAGAGAGTGCTCATTAAGATATGTACTTAATTGGTGATGAACTAATTTCTCTAGAACTTTCGAAAGAAATGGGAGAATGGAGATTGGGCGAAAGTCAGAAAAATCAGAAGGATTAGGTTTTTTAGGGATAGGGATAATCTGAGCACTTTTCCATGCTTTAGGAAAATGTCCAGAAAAAATGGATTTATTAAGGATGTAGGTTAAAATAGGTAAAATAATATCAAGAATAGGCAGGATCATATTACGGCCAACGCTATCAGTACCTACGGCATTAGACGAGATAGAAACAATGTGTCTTTTAACATCACGCTCCGAGAATGACAAGAAATTGAACGGTTGAAAATTTGGGGTTGGTAATTTCGAAAGAAAGTTAAGAGTACGATTTCGCTCAATATCGTCAAGTAAACTGGAAGAAGAAAAATGTTTATTAAGAAGTTCGACATCAATATTATTAGGAGAAGAATTATTCGTTAGTTTACCAACTCCAAGTGACTTCAGAAATTTCCAGACCTTTGCAGTGTCGCCGTTCTCGACAGAAGTATGGATATGGCGTCGTTGAGCGTCTCTACACATAGTATTGCAGCGATTACGAATCCTATGATATTTCTCACGGTTGGCATCTGAACTGTTGGCCCTAAAATTACTTTTAGCTCGATGTTTCTTTGCAATAAGTTTCTTTAGGTCTTCAGACAACCAGGGCGCCGGTAAGTGTTTAATTTTGACAATCTTAAGTGGTGCATGACTGTCATATAATTGAGTTATTAAGGAGTTAAATATATTAATTTTGTCATCAATTGAGTCAGGTTCAGTAACAGCAGACCATTCGATAGCCTGAGCATTTTTTCTGAGGCAGTCAAGATCCATTCTCCCAAAACTACGCTGCAGAATTGTCCGAGACTTCGCTTTAGGGGGACGTAATTTATACGAAAGGTAGATTAGGTCGTGGTAAGAGAAGGCATCCGCAGCACACTGACCAAATTTTGACACAGAGGCTGGAGCCGTAACCAGCATTAGGTCAAGAAGAGATGGAGTACAGTTAGGTAAATTATGAGTTGCAGTCAAAGGCAAAATATGTAGGTTAAAAGCTTCCGCTATAAACATTAATCTCCTACAACGAGAATCACCTTTCAACAAGCACGTGTTGAAGTCACCCATGAAGATAGTGTGATTGTAGATGGGAATAAATTTTTCTAATAGTTTTTCAAAATTAGAAAAGTAGTCAATATGGAGTGAAGGGCTGTAAAAAACACCTAAAAGAATTTTGGTATGAGAAAGAGTGACTTCAATTAGAAGATGCTCGATAGTATCAGCAAGAAGTGGTGGCGAAGATGAACTTATTAAGGAAAAGGGGATATAAGAACGTAAATAAATCGCAACTCCACCACCGCCCTTACCGACACGGTCATTACGAATGAGACGGAAACCTGGTAATGAGTAAGAGGTTGATGGAAGAAACGGTTTAAGCCAGGATTCCGAAACCAGAATGGCGTGGATATTGCGAGATTCAAATGATGCAAGCATATCGGTGTAATGGGCTGGAATGCTTTGGGCGTTTATATGTATAAGATTAAAATCTTTCGGTGAGTCTGAGAAGTGTGAGTTCAAAGTTAAATTTAAAGGAGAGAAAGATGCACTATGGAAACTAGCCTCACTAGAATTATCACTAGACGAGAAAGACATGAATTCATCAATTAATGTAGAGGACATAATATAATAAATATATTGATAATATAAACAAAAATAGTACGAGTAAAATAACAATAGTATATATTAATATAATACGAGTATATAATAATAATCTTAATAATAATAATTTAAAATATGTACTTACAAAATGAAATAATCGCTTTCTAACCCGCCAGCAGAATGGATTATAAATAAACAAGTGCAAAGATTTAAAAATAAAATATTATGTAAGACAGAAGTCAAACACTTAAAAATAAAAACAATTTTAAAACATTGACTAAAATAGTTAAGTATAGTCATTACCGTTAGCACCAACTTCTTAGAAAAAAAAAGAGATACTGCCATTATATTTAAAAGTAAACACAATTTAAAAAGCAATACCTATTAATATACAATTCATAATGTACAAATATATATATAAATCAACTAACAAAAACATAATAAAAACAAAATGTAAAAAAAAAGAATTAAAATTAAAAATATAATAATAATAATTAAAGTAAAACAAACAAACGAAAAATTGTAATAATTATTATAAATAAAATTGCCATGGCATATTGCGGTATTCAGTGCTTGCATAAACAGAACGCAACGTTACCATTGTATATATGTCATATTTGCAGGTAAACAATAAATAAGTTATCTTAAGCAATTGTGATATAATATGTAACGAGATAAAGTAATTTATAACAAAGTGAGATTTCGTTAGTTAAAGTAATGAAAATAAAAAGGTAATAAAATAAAAAGATACATACATTTTGCTATTATAAAAGAAGGTGGTTATAAGGTAGACTAATGTAAACAACAATAAAATAAATTTATAAAAATACCGTAAGTACAAAAGTATCACTTTTTGTTGATTATTCTTTTGGATCTTGGAACTGAAGGTTTGGTATCCCTCACTGTTTGGGGGGCCATTGTGGTAGCGGGGGGTGCCCGTGTATCGAACGAACTCGCGATGGTGTCCAAGTCCGTCTTCGTATTAACACGATGTCTGGTACCATCAGTACCCAGTACGAAAATAGACCCTCCCCTTGTCCAACACTTGGTGACACCAAATCGTTTTCGCGCATCCAAAAATAGTTTCTGTCGACCCTTGGTAAGAAACTCCGACAATGTTACTCCAGTGCCCTTCAAGTTTTTCTTGCCATTCCACACTTTGTCTCTAAGTGATACGTCTCGGAACTTCAGTACTACAGCACGAGGCTTGTCTGAATTAACTCTTCCCAAGCGATAGCATCGGCTAATGGAGTCTGGAGTGACCTCCGGAATTTTAAGACTATCACTCAGCATTGTTGAGATATAGGACAAAGAGCTTTCTCGCTTGGATTCAGGAACTCCATGGACAAGTAAAATCTTCCTTCGTGTCCGCATCTCAATTTCGTCATACTGTCGTGATAGAAATTCAACTTGCAGTTGTAGGTTCTCGAGAGCGCTGAACACAAAAAGGCGGAAGGAATTGAATTGAGAGGCAATTAAGCTATTAGAAGATGGACTGGCCCCAGGGACAGGGATAGAAGTCTTCAACTCCTTCTGAAATTCAGCCATCCTAGTATTGAAATGTTCAGCAAGATCAGCCAGAGAATTTTTTATGGACTCCATTACACAATATTACTTTGATGCAGTGTATTAGAGGTGAAGGATTCTTTGCACAACTATATACAGTGATGCTGGCAGGTTTGAAGAAATCACAGGTACATTAGTTAATATAAAATATGACTATATTATATATTATAAAAAATATTTTTACGACAGCAAAAATTTCGCGACTTATCAGAAACACTCCTACCCGCCAAAAAATGTAATATGTTAGTAAAAATGTATTTATCCTTGACATTATTTCAATTTTCTATATTACAATTATGAATAGTATTATATTATATAACTAGAGGCCGCCCGCGACTTCGTCCGCGTGGAAACTCTATGAGCGATTTCTTCCCCCACCTCAAGCGCCGCTCGTCGGACCGCGCGCCCCGCTCCCGTTCCCGCTACCGCCTTTAGCGCCGTTGTGCCGCTAGATCGCGCATTCAGTTTTCAAAAGCGATAAATGTATCTATTTTCAATTAGAAATCAATCTCCAAACTCCAAACTCTCCAACTCCGAGATAAAAAGTTGCCTATGTGTTATTCTGGGCCTTCAGCTACCTACATACCAAATTTCATCGTAATCGGTTCAGTAGTATTTGCGTGAAAGAGTAACAAACATCCATACATGCATACTCACAAACTTTCGCATTTATAATATTAATAAGATTAATATAATATTTAGTGTATATACATATTAGTGTATGTTCAATTTTGCGTTTCGATTTTGGATTTTTGTAACTACCAGAAACATCAATATTTTTATGGTTCAAAATATTTATTTTCAAAGGAAACTTAATACTTTACAAAAAATGTTTCTTAAAATTTTTAATTTAATTCACCCCTATCAAAGTTATTCGACGTTGAAGTTTCAAAATTCTTTAACTTTAAAGTATTTTTTTTTTTGGCTCAGTCTAATGTAGGTATATAGTATTTTCACTTGATTGGTGGGTAAGCTAAGGTATAATTTTGCATAGTTTTGTTTGTGCACTCTTCACGACACTTTTTTCTAAATTACTGTCAATAAAGGTTGCTGGAAGTAATGATTATAAGCGATAAGGCCGCCTTTGTATACTTATATATATTTTTAATGATTCTAAATTGTATATTTTTATGTGTGCAATAAAGATTAAACATACTTATAAATAAAATAAACAAGATTATTAAAAGTATTAAAGTATATTTTTATGTGTGAAATAAAGATTAAATAAATAAATAAAATAAAAAAGATCTTAAAAGTGTCATAATTAACTGTCCTTAAGTAGGTCTTAGCTAACTGTAATTGTTGTAAAACTAAGGGCCTGTTTAACGGGTTGTCGATAAAGCTATCTAACATATTATAACAGTATCCAACAGATAAAAGTTTATGATATATATTTTCTTGATTTATCATCAAATTCTACATTATATGTTAGATATTTCTACTCATAACCTGTGAATCCAAAACTTCTAGTTTATAAGTTAAGGTGAAACAAGCCCTAAGATGCTGTTTTACCTGATGCTAAACTTACTAGACAAAGTTTATCAGCAACTGGTAAAACAGACCATAGGAGTTATAGACTTATCTGCATCGTGAACAGGCTATTTAAGAAAGGTTGGCTTATAAATATTATAGCCTTAATGTAACGCAGTTAAAACAAATCAAATAATCTATTATTACTAATTCACCAGTACAAATAAAATGCTTGAAAACTTTTAAGCAGTGTGAACTTTATTGGTGGTTGATGGGTTCAGTGTTGCGAGTGTGAGCAGAATGAGGAATGAATTAGGTATGATAGAATCTGAACTAAGTCTCAAGTCGACTATATATGTGTATTACTGACTGAATTTAATATAGAATTGAATGATAAAATCTTACTTTGAAAACTTATGTAGTTGTAAATCTATACACTTAAAAAAAATTTGAATATTGTTTAAAACAATATTTGTTATGTGTGGTTTTTATGTTCTCATACCTCATATTTTTATGAAAGCGATAGTCTTTAAAAATAGTAAAGGAGCGACAATGATGAAATTTAATATAATTATGACTTATATACTGTACTGTACTGTGAAAGCCTGTAAACAACCTACTGCTGAGCGAAGGCCCCTTCTTCATATAGAAGAAGGGTTGGAGCTTAACCCACCATGTTGTTCCACTGTGGGTTGGCGGATAATTCCTCTACCACGAGTAACGTCGTTATCAGGTGTCTACGTTTATAAAAATACAAATATCTGTTCCCAGCGGGATTCGAACACGCGACCGCCGGCGCGCGGTTTAAGGCGACTACTGGCACTACTAGACCAGATTGTCGTCGCATGGGTTACGAGTATATTCCTATTCATAACTTAGACTATATAACGTCACGCTACGACTCATATAAACTAAGCAGTAATATTTAACGTCAATATGCGTAAAATAGTGTCGGCTAGAAAGTATGTTATTTTTCCTTCTCATGTTTCAACTATGTTTGACGATATTCCTCTCAAACTAACCTATAGTTCAGTGATTCTAAACCTTTTTTTTTTGTTGCGGCACATATTTAACGATTTCAAAATTTGGCGGCACACAAAGAAAAGGATAAAAATTATTTACTTACTACAACACACTGCATAAATAGTTTATGACAAAAATTTTAAATATACGAAATAAAATAATATATACTACAATAAAAACTAAACGTTTATTAAGGAAATATTTTTCTTTTTAAATGATATAATTTAATAATATTAACATTATTATATATTTGCAAAATTTGGCCGCACACTTTTGAAATTTGGCGGCGCACAAAAGTGCCGCGGCACAGTGGTTGAGAATCACTGCTATAGTTGTATAAACGTGCACACAACATTTCCAACCAAAAACTGTTCTGTTTTAAAACAGTGCAGTAATATATTAAATCGTTAATAAATATGTGTCAATTGTAGAATTACAATCAAATAAGTGATACTAAAATTTAACGACATGACGACAAACGAAGCGTCTAAAGGGATGATCCGAAGCACGTAGAATTTAAAAGGTCGAGCTTCGATGTAACTGATGAATCTTTTTATATCTTGTATTCGGATTTCATCTGAAAATAAAAGTACAAAAATAAAAGCTTTAAATGTCACAATTTTTTGATTAGTTTATAATGTATCTTAACTATAGCTCAAAACAGGAATGCTAAATCTTAGAGAAAGCGGTAAATATAAAAAAATATTGCGGTATCCATAGTTCTCTCTACTACATTTATCTACATCTCTATTAAGTATCGATTTTTTTTTTTGTTTTTTTAACAACCAGTCGTAAATATGCTTACACTCGACTGGAGGTTGATGGGGGAGGCCTACGTTCAGCAACGGATATCTAATGGCTGAAATGATGATGATGATGATGAAATATATAACAATCGAATAACATATAATATATGTATGAAAATACATATCTTGAATCCCCAAACACATTTTCATTGTAATGGATGACGATTGACGATGATGGATCGCGTGCGAATGATTGTAGCTAAACATTATGAGATTTTGATCTTGTTTTTTTTTTCTAAATGTAACTTTTTTTTACAATAATACATACCAGTTTCTTGAATGAGCGAATCTAGCAAAGCAATTTTAATTTTTTCGACCTCAGTTGATAACGTCTCCGCTGCTAACGCTGGCGCGAAAAGTGTTAAAAGAAACGTGAAAGCAGCAATACAACTCCATGTGTAGTCAAATAGACTTTTCTGTAAAGTGTTTAGTGAGAATTACTTGCACAATTAGGATCATAAGTAGTAGGAATAGTTCGTAGTAGGAATACGTTATAATAATTTTATTGTGTTTTAGTCTTAACAATAAGTGAGTGAGTCTTCATAACTGTTAAACGTGTTGTTGGTTTTGGAGCCCACAGTTCCAAAAAAAGTCAATTAAATAAAAAGTACCGGGACGTGTTGACGTTAATGTCTAGTCGCCCAACTGAACGGCTTTTTTTTAAGTGCGGATGCTATAACCTATAATCGTCGTATATTATATATGATAATATTAAAATTGATGTTATAAAATACTTACAAATCCCACTGTTTTTAAATCTTTTACTACTTTATATGATAATATCATCATGCCTAGTATGTTTGCGAATAATGTCACGATGAACTGAAACACAAAAAAGCTTATTTACTTTTTTAATATTAAGATATATTTTATCATGACATAGATACGCTGTTACTTACGATAGAATTAAATGACTTTTTAACATTTTGAACTGATTCTATGAGAGATTTATATAAAATTTGCGCTTTTTTTGGTTCATCGTTCATAATTTTTCTCAACGCTACTAATCTGATAGAAGTAGCGCGGAAAACAAAAAAAAGTATCACAAATGGAATCTCTCGAGGTATATAAAAAAATATAAGATCTGTGCAAATAAACTACTAAAGAGTTGAACGTTATGGATTCCCGACCAAGCCTTCCACACAAGTAAGATAATACAACTTAACAATATTTTAAGTTCATAATAATAAGACGAGTTGTCCACTTTTAGTTTGGAATCTATACATAATAAATGTTCCAGAAAATTCTTGAATGTATGTTGTTCAGAGGCTAGCAGTAACGTTAGAATATAAGAATAGCACGCTGTAAGAAATACAAAGTACCATATGACGTGCACAAACTGTAAGTCAGGTAAAATTAATAAAATGTAAGAAATCCCTGAAACAAAGTACAAAGTAGCAATAATTAATTTAATGATTATTTTATGACGAGTAGATCTATATTTGATAAAACCGAAATCATAACCAAATATGATTTGAAATGTGACGAAGAATATTTTAAGTAGGTATATTTGATAATGTTGGTTTTGATTCTAAAGTAGTTGTATCTTCTGGTTTAACGATAGTCATATTTATTTCATATATATATATATATATATATATATATATATATATATATATAATTTTTATTACACGTTTGACAAGTGACACGTTGACTTCGACAACGTTTTGTTTCAGGTTATTTTTGTAATAAATAAATGGAATTCATAAAGTAATTGGGTTTGAGTGCATTAGAAAATTGCTTTTATAAGTAAGCATCACTTTAAATATAATTACGTAACTACGTATTGCTGTATCTGGTTAAATTGTGTTTTAAGTATGCAGAGGACATGATTTATGATCCAAAACTGTTAATCATACAAAATTAAAAAGAAAAATCAATTCGCCAATGAAAACAAAAGAAAGCAGTAAATCGGTTTATTAATTGCAATACAATATTATATATATGTAGGGAAACTGGCGTATTATCCCTTACACGGATTTGCGTAATAAAATAAAGAAAACTTGTAATCGTTTTGTGACGTTTTTATTCCTCGTTCGTTACTTAGTAGTTATAAAATTCGAATGGTATATTGATCTTATTTTATACAATCTGATTGTTTAGTGAAATTGAAGTGTTAAAATTTAACCGTCTTGAATAGCGAGTAAAGCGCCACCGTCTGCCTTCTTAACTTGTCAGTAGATGCCACCGCGGATACCCGAACAATATCCTAATATCGACGACAAGGAATGATCTAACTCTTGTAAGATAATGGTTACAGTAAGTTTTGATAATATTTCACATTAAATATGTACAAACTATTCGATATTTATCGTCTACTAAATTTTATTATTTTATTTACTTTATTTATCAAATAAACAATAATCTAACTATTACACGACAACAAGCTTTATAAAATCACGCAGGCAATCAACCAAAGAGACAATAAACTTAAAACAACCACACATATACACAATAGGGGATCGGACAGTAATCAGATTAAAATCTAAAATGTGCTTAGATAAAATAAATATACTGTATTACGATTATTTACCTAATAATAATTTAATATAATTCATTTAAATATTTTTAAATGAAGAAATAAAATGTTGTTATTTTCAATATTTTTAAACTGTACTGAAACGCCAATCACAGTGCATGACGTCATCTGTGGCCAATCATTGACTGCATGGGTACTACTCTACTTAGTTTACTCAATTATTTCCATAATTTTGTTGAAATTATAAAAGTTGCTTAAAGATTATTGATAAATTAGGATACGGTAATCGATTTAAAAGCTGTCACGTGGTGTTTAACCAGTTTTTTTATAATGAAAGCCGACAATCGAAATCTTCCCAGAGTGAATACGTTTCTGATTTGCAATTTCTTTCCAAGTAGTTCAGACTTTTGTGACAAAACTTGTGTTTCGAAATGTGAAAATTTCTGTATTACTATTATAACTATATAATAATATATTATTTGCCATAAATACCTAGGTACTTGAAAAAATACCTCCTTGAAAAATAACCTCTAATATTACACAATATATGTAAGTAAGTGATAAGTAATACACAATATATGTATTGGACCTATTGTACTGTACTAGCCTGTAAACCATCCACTGCTGAGCGAAGGCCTCTTCTCCATATAGACGAAGGGTTGGAGCTTAATCCACCACGCCGCTCCATTGTAGGTTGGCGAATAATATACTACTATGAGTAACGATCGCTATCATGTGTATATGATAACAACCGGGACCGACGGCTTTACGTGCTCTCCGAGATACGGTGGGGAGAACCACAAGGACATACACCCAGACCGGAAAAAAATATTTGTACAAATACAAATATCTGTCCCGAGCGGGAATCGACCCCGTGACCGCCGGCGCGGGGTGTTGAGGCGACTACTCGCACCACTACACCAGAACGGTCGTCGCAAGTAGAATACTGTCAACACTATATCACGTTCTTTAGTGTTACAAAAAATAAAGTTACATTAAGAAAAAATTTATAATAGTAGTTGACCGTAGAGAGAAAACAATATAATATATTTACTAAAATTTAATTCAAGCACATTTCATTCTATTTATTGTAGTAATTAATGTATATTTACGTCAAAATGATCTTCACAAAAGTAAATTGGTGAAATTCATTTCGTTGCATTTTCTACTCGCTAAATCTAACATTTTTTTTCGTTTATCTGCTTTTCTTGGCACATCAAATGAGTATTTTATTTGGAGTACTTTTTGATGTGTTCGTACATTGAGGTACTGCACACCAACGATATTTTTTGCATTCAATTCCATTCCATTTTTCCATAAGAACAAATAAAAAATCTACTCCACGAAACAAAACTTCTCGTGAACTTATGATCATACAGCTGTTTTGTTATAACCCCAGATGACGTCACGCGCTCTTAGATGACATAGCGTGGCGTTTTGGCGGGATTTTTAAACAGACAATATTAAAACATGATTTTGAGTACCTAAACGGCTATAAAAAATAATGTTTTATTTTTTATGGGAATAAGTATCCATAAAGATTAATTTAAAACACTTTTTGAAAATTTGTTCCTATTACTCCCTATTACTCCCTATTAGTTGCAAGCTGGGACTGAACAAATAATACAAAAAGAAATACACAATAAAATATGCCAGAGCTATCAAGTCACAATTGTAACAATTGTGACTTTTAAGTTTACTTTTTAAATTAATTGGCGTAATACTTTCAATCGATTCAGACCGTCAGACGGTAGATCATTTACTAATCGAGGCACTAAAAAAGAGGTTAGTTTTAGTACGTTTTGTATACGCGCCTATAACAGTCCACAATCGTTTTTTTTTTTTTGCGATAGCATGGGTGTAGGTAGGGTGTTTCACATATTGCCAGGATTTTTTATTTAAATATTTTTTTTTACATGAATGTGAACTGCAAAGATATTTAAAATTTTTAAATCATCGCCACAGAGTTTTTATTTATCTTTAAAATTTAAAATGGCTTTATTTATTTTTATATGAAGTTTTAAGATCCTTTCAGTGTACGTTTTATAAGTCCGTCCGTAGCTACTTAGATCGTATCTAATGTGAGATCCAGCAAGTGCGTTAATAATAATAATAAAATTTCGATTTTAAATGGTATCCTCTTTTTTAATATTAATATATTGTGGGGAAGAGCACGTGAGGGAAACCGGGAAGGGTTGCGTGCAAGGATCTATCTGCGGGCCGATACTGTGAAACCTCTTGTTCTATTATGGTATGGTCGGAGAACTCAAATTACTGGGAGTCGTCCTAGATCAGCTCCTCACCTTCAACACGTACGTCGCGAATGTCTGTAAGATGGCAGTCGCCTTTTATGTCCAGCTTTCGAGTTTTTAACCTAATTTGTGTGTTAGACGTAGGAGGTAGGTAAACTACACACAAAGCTAACTCCTCAGATTTACCACCAAAATCAACATCAACAACAACCCATAGGTCCTCGCCAGTGCTCTCCCAGTCATGCATTCGCCTTGATTGGAGTTCCTTAGTGACCACCAACAACACACCTCCTCCATCTTGTTTGGACGCGGCTGTCATAGCCCTATCCCTGCAATAAACTACGTAACGAGAATCCATTAGTTCAGAGTTATTTATATTACAATTGAGCCAAGTTTCAGTAAAAGTTATAACCTTTGAATTTGACATCAAAACATTATTATAAACATCATTTGTCTTAGTCAGATTTTTTAGACATTGTTCACAACTCAATTCTATTCCAGGGGAATTTCTTAATGTATTAGTTGTTTATTTGACAACTTCGTACATATGGGGTCTACGTGAAGTATAGTATCGCATCTACTACATTCTAATCCCGAAGCTTTCTTAGTGATATTTTTTTACACTTTGTACACTTTCTTAATACCATTTCGGGTAGTAATACTTATGTATAATATTTCTTGGAGCGAGATGTTCACACTTGTACTCGACGAATCGTCCATCTAAACTAACAATTACTATTATAATATTTATTATATATCTAATACTTTTAAAAGGATTCTAATAGAATGAAAAAATATAATAATTTACAAAATATTAAAATTATTTTCTCTTGACGCGTTTGACGTTCTTGACGTTCGATTTTTTAATAAAAAACAAATATTTATTTTACATTAGTATATTAAAGTTAATAAGAAAATAATACAAATACTTACTTGTCAGAGGAGCTGGCAAGCAACCCTTAAGGAAGTTACTTTTGAAAAAAAATACAATTACTTTTTTTTTATAAAATTATAAAATACCATCCGGATTAAATAAGCCTAATCATCTCCATAGGGTTTTCTATTGAAACACATTACATTTAAATATATCAATAATTTACTTTATATAACAGAGAGATTAAAAAACAGATTTGTACAGTTTATCTTTCATCAGATGTATCTACTACTGAATTCCTGATTCGATAATGAAAGAATCTGAACTAAGCCTTAAATCGACTAAGTGTATTGCTGTGCGAATTTGATACAGATTCAAATATCTTAATTCTAAAACTTAGTGTTAATCTATACACATAAAAAATCTTGAATATTGAACAATATTGGTTATCTGTGGTTTTTATGTCCTCTTGCCTCATGTTTGTATGAAAGCCATAATTTTAAACAGTAGTAAACTAATGAACCGATAACGATGAATCAATATAATTAAGTCTTATACTTATTCATAGCTTAGGCTATATAACGTCACGCCACGACTAATATAAGTTAAGCAGTAACAACTAACGTGAATGTAGGTGAAATAGTGTCGGCTAGAAAGTGTGTTATCTTTCCTTGTCATATTTCAACTACGTTTGACGATATTCCTCTCAAACTAATCTATATTTATTTAATTAAAAGTCTAAAAACGGATTTTATCGCGTTTATTTAAAATTACTGTTTAACAATTTAATTTAAATTATTTCCCGACGTTTCGGACCCTTTACAGCGTCCATGATCTCGGGGGACTGAGGTGGTGGGTGTCCGAATAACTAGACTTTTAATTAAATGAATAAAATTCGCGTAAATATAAGAGAACAGTAATCTATATTTGTACAAACGTGCACAACATTTCTAACCAAAAACTGTTCTATTTTAAAATAGTGCAGTAATTTTATAATTAAATCTTTAGTAAATATGTGCTAATTGTAGAATTACAATCAAATAAGTGATACTAAAATTTAACGACATGACGATAAACGAAGCGTCTAAAGGGATGATCCGAAGCACGTAAAGCTTAAAAGGTCGTGCTTTGATGTAACTGATAAATCTTTTTATATCTTGTATTCGGATTACATCTGAAAATAAAAGAAAAAAAAATGTTTAAAAGTCACAATTTTTAGATTAGTTAATAATGTATCTTAACTATAGCTTAAAACAGGAATGCTAAATATTACATCTACCTATTCGTGCATTTCTTCGTATCGATAGTTTTTTTTTTTAAGCAATCAGTCGAAAACATACATACATTCTGGAGGTCGATGGGGGAGGCCTACGTTCAGCAGTGGACGTTTAATGGCCGATATAATGATGATGATGATGAAATATACATCAAATCAATACAAATGTATAAAAATACACATGTATATGTAAAATAAAATAATTGAAGGATCCCCAAACATACATATACTGTAATGGATGACGATGATGGATCGCGTACGGACGACGGACGGTTTATTTCTTGGTTAAAATGTAACTTAATTTTTTTACAAATATACATACCATTTTCTTGAATGAGCGAATCTAGCAAAGCAATTTTAATTTTTTCTACCTCAGCAGATAACGTCTCCGCTGCTAACACTGGCGCGAAAAGTGTTAAAAGACATGTGAAAGCACCAATAAAATTCCGGGTGTAGTCAAATGGATTGTTCTGTAAAGTGAGAATGATACTTGTGATATTTAATAACTAGAAAAATATTTAAAGACAAACAAAATTTGTTGTAATAGTCGTGATTCGTAATTCGTAATTCGGTGCAGGAGTACTTAGATGATAAAGATGTGTGGACTCAGTGGCGCTGTATTTCATGCAAGATATTACTGACAGTTTATATATTATTTTCAAAAGAGTAACTGCGGAGTTTCTTGCCGATTCTTCTCTGCATAATCTACATTCCGAATCGGCGGTAACTTTACTTTTACAAAAATAATAAGCACTTTTAAGTTTTAATTTGTAAAATGACGATTCGAAGGTGCTCGTGGGGCCTATTTGAATAAAGTTGTTTTTTATTGATTGATTGATTGATTGATTGATTGATTGCTGATAGACAGTAGTTACAAGTAGACGAATGTTGACTTATGACCGGTTATAATAAGACTATTATTACCGGTCATAAGTCAACACTCGTCTATTTGTAACTACTGGCTATCAGCAATCACGACTATTAGGTACAACAAATTTTGTTGTCTTTAAATATGAACCTAATTTTATTTATTAGAAGTATCTATATTTTTGACAAAACATGTATGGAGTTTATGTCAAAATTAGATATTTAATCAGCAAATTCAGAGATAGTTGGATTATTGTAATTTTTACATCTAGTCGTCCAAATAAACGGCTTTTTTAATCACCAGATGCGATATTATATTTATTTATTTACTTATTAGGGATGGTACACAGCACTGAAAAAGTTATAAAAGAAAAAATGTAATATAATTATTAAGGCCAATTGATTTATTTGTCAAATAAACAATAATATAACTTATATATTAAAAACATGATTAAATAACCACGTAGGTTTTTGACAAGGCTATTTAGTAAACAAACAACAAATTTAAAACAATTACATATTTACACACCCTTCCATTAGAAGCAAGCTGGGGCTGAACAAACCATACAAAACGATGCACACTATCAAATATATCAGAGTTATCAAGTCACAATTGTATCAAGAAAGTGACTTTTAAGTTTACTTTTTAAATTAATTGGCGTAATCCTTTCAATCAATTCAGACCGTCAGACGGTAGATCATTTACTAATCGAGGCACTAAACCGGCATACATTTACATAAATACAACCTAAATAACTAAAACTACAATTCTATAATCAAATAAAAAGAAAAAAGAAAGAAAAAACAATTCTAAAACGACTGAAACTAAAATAAAAATAAATAAATAAACTATATTTCTACTTAAAAGATACTAACTAAAATAATAATTATGCCTGCTCTACTAAGTAATAAATGACTCCGAGAATCGAATTAGCTATAAGAAAAACTCAAAATGAACTCAACCGTAAATGACATCTGGCCTCACGCGTCTGCCCGCGTTCAGGTCGTACACTCGGTGATCACGTGTCATTACTTGGACCGTCCCTCTATCCCCGCCCTACGCACCGCGTTGACTGGCGCTCCATTCTGGTCAATCGAATTCTTACGAAAAGAAGGTCGTAAGCGCCATGAAAAAGACAGCACTTACGCACTTTTGCTTTACGCTTTCATGATAATTTTTAAACTATGTTCTATTATAGCCAAATTGCAAAAAAATCTTTATAAATTGTAGCCTATGTGTTATTCTGATGTATAAGCTATATTACTATAAAGTTTCTTCTAAATCCTTTCAATAGTTTTTGCGTGAAAGAGTAACAAACATCCAAATTTCGCATTTCTAATATTATAAAAAGGATGGTATATATTAAAATTGTAAAAAAATACTTACTAATCCCATTATTTTTAAATCTCTTACTATTTTATATGATAATATCATCGTGCTGGGTATGTTTGCGAATAACGTCATGATAAACTGAAACAAAACAAAAAAAAAACGATTATTTATTTTTTTAATATTAAGAGATATTTTATTATTTCACACAGATACGCTGTTACTTACGATATAATTAAATGACTTTTTGACATTTTCAACTGATTCTATGAGAGACTTATATAAAATTTGCGCTTTTTTTGGTTCGTCTTTTATAATTTTTCTCAACGCTACTAATCTGATAGAAATAGCGCGGAGAGCAAAAAAAAGTATCACAAATGGAATATCTATAGGTAGAAATATAAAAAAATATAAGATTTGTGCAAATAAACTACTAAAGATTTGAACTTCATAGATTCCCGAACAAGTTCTCCACACAAGTGAGATAATACAACTCAACAATATTTTAAGTTCGCAGTAATACGACGAGTTGTTCACTTTTAGTTCGGAATCTATCCATAATAAATGTTCCAGAAATTTCTGGAACGTATGTTGTTCAGAGGCTAGCAGCAACGTTAGAATATAAGAGTAGCTCTCTACAATAAATACGAAGTACCACATGACGTGTATAAACTGTAAGTCACGTGATATTAATAAAATGTAACCAATCTTTAAAATAAAGTACAAAGTAGCAATAATTAATTTAAAGATTATTTTATGACGAGTAGATCTGTAATTGATAAAACCGAAATCATAACCAAATATGATTTGAAATGTGACGAAGAATATTTTAAGTATATTTGATGATTTTGTTTTTGATTCTAAAGCTTTTATATCTTTTGGTTTGACAATAATCATATTTATTTAATAAATATTTTTAAATTTTTATAACAGGTACGACAAGCGATACGTCGACTTTGACGACGTTTTGTTTCAATTTGTTTCAATGGAATTCATAAAGTAATTAAGTTGAGTGCGTTAGAAAATTGCTTTTATAAGTAAGCATGACATTAAATATTACCTAACTACATCGATAGTTCCTCGTTAAAATATGTTTTAAGTATATAGGAGACATGATATATGATCTAAAACTGCCAATCATACAAAACATAAAAAACCAGCAATTCGTCAATAAAAACATAAGAAAGTTGTAAATCGGTTAATTAATTGCATTTCAATATTTCGTAATATCGACGACAAAGAATGGTCTAACTATTGTAAAAAGAAAAAAACAATGTATACAATAAGTTTTGTTAAAGTTTCATACGATTGTACATATTCGATATTCATCGTCTACTAAATAAACAACTTACACGTAATATGTTTTAGTCATTGTCTTATTTGGTGTAAAAAATAGTATTTGCAGTGAAACAGATGACAGGTACATCAATGTAAAAATTGTCTGCAAGTAAATTTAGTAATATTGTTAGTAATTTACTGTTCAAATTCTAACACCGCTGACTCACACAACTGCTAAAATTATGGTACCTAATTATTTTATTAACACTTAACCCGGTTAGTAAATACGCGTCAAAAGTTAACGCATTGAATAAAATTTAATACATAAAAGCTGATTACGAGAATAAATAATAACAATCTGCGAAACAGTTTATGCAGTGTTGACTTATGTGACTTATGACTTATGTTGTTATAGTGACCCTAACGATATTTATAATTTTATTTACAAACAATTTAGGAATGCATATAAAACGAGTAAATATTGTGTAGAATATAAAAGTAAAAAAAATATTTTTGAATGGGCAAATAAAAAAATAAAGTGTATGTGTAAAAAACGGGATGAACTTTATAATATTTGGCGTGTGGATGAAAATAATACTGAAAAGAGATTGTTATATAATTCGTATAGAAACAAAACAAACAAGTATAGGTACTCAGTTCATAAAAAAATCGTAAAATAAAGAATGATATTTGTAAAAACTTTAAAAATCAACGAGAAATTAGGAAAATAGTTAACAAACTTACCGGAAAAATTGTTAAATGTATTGATGATGTAATTATTAAGCATTTTAAGCAGGATCCACTTAATCTATCAAATACTTTTGCGACAGAATTTAACAATAATGTGAAAAGTATATGTATCGATTTTGATTTGAAAATGTTAAATTCTACCTCGTATGAAAATATACCAGACACTTCAATCAGACTAGAGCGAGTGCGTGAAGAGGATATCCAACGTATAATTTTGTTTATAAATGTCAGAAAAGGTCCAGGTTATGACGGAATTAGGGCAAGCGATATAAAATATATCTCCTCACATTTAGTACCAGTCATTACTCACCTCGTAAACCAGTGCATAGCTACATCAATTTATCCGAATATATTAAAAATTGGCGTAATTCGGCCAATTTATAAAAAGGGAAAGCGTGACGATTATAATAATTACCGTCCCATCACTATTTTGTCGTGTGTAGATAAAATTATAGAAAGGTACCTAGGGGATGAAATTAATAAATATTTAGCTCAACATTCAATTATTAATTATAAACAATATGGTTTTCAGAAAAATAAAAGCACTTCAGTGGTGCTAAGAAATTTTAATAACGAAGTTAACATGTATTTGGACAAAAAACTTCACGTTCTCGTTTTACTCATAGATTTTAGCAAAGCCTTTGATGTATTAAACTACAATATTTTATTCGATAAATTTTCGCGGGTGGTATACAGGGCCCTATATTGAAATTATAAAAAAATTAAAATCTTAACAGAAAAACCACAGTAAGCCTATCCAAACAATGGAGTAAATTAATATCAACCACACGGGGCACAGCACAGGGCTCAATTATAGGCCCCACTGAGTACTTGTTATATGTAAACGATATGGTAAATATCATAAATGAGGGCACTGTATTAGTCATGAGCAAAATGTATCACTAAAAAGAAAAGATTGATATGTATCTTTCGATCACTGGGATATGTATCACTCTTTTATATCTTTGTATCTTTACGTGTCAGTTGCTCACAATACTTAAATTTGTCAGTAAATCAGTAAGAAGATAGATAGGTCGTAACATTATGAATCTTTCTGATTTATCGGGCTGCTTTTTCTTTCTATGTATGTATTTGTTATGTATGATTGATACATATTAAATAGGTACTCGAAAAATTAATTTGAATTTTTAGTTTAAAATAATAAATAATTAAATTAATATATTATTAGCGAATGGTAACATAGGTAGGATAGGTATTGTAGGTAGGTATTGTATTTATTTATTTGTAGAAAATTTATATTATAGTCTACCGATTTCCCTTCATACTTTTCCAGGCTTAGGACTGGAACGATATCGAACGGAGATTAAGGTTGAAGTAACGAATTAAATCAATCAAACTAATACTTTGTTTAATTTTTTAAATCGTAATTATTATTTTTTCTTTTCTTTTATCCTGATCCTAAAAACCATAGTCTTATGACCGAAATTAAATTGCATAGAAACTTTTTAAAGGCTAAGTACACGCATAGTTAAAACCAGTATAATACTTAATTGTTCACGTAACGCTTATCGAATTTAAGCCCTACACACCAGTAAATAGAGTTATCAATTTACCTTTTTTTACCGACGTATGTCAGTTTATAATGGTCAAATAACACACTCTCTATCTCGCGAAAGCACGACAGTATATTCTAAATAGGGAGGTGCGAAAGAGACGTCTGGACTTTTCACTTTCGGATATCTCCGGCCGAGGTATAAAATCATTTGTTTACATTTATTTACAAGTGCGCTATGCGTCATGCGATACAGTAGAAAAAGACTCCGTGATCGAAGGAGTTGAAAAAGATACAGTGATACAGTCGGATTTGAACGGATATAAAGAGTGATAGATGAAAACGGAATGATTCATATCTTTTGTATCTATCAGTCCTGAGTTGCCCATCGCTACACTGTATACCAGTTGGCGGATGACACGTGTTTAGTGGTAGCTCAAAAAACAGTCAAACATGCTCAAGAAAAATTACAACATAATTTTAATCAATTATGTAAATAGGCACACGATGTAGGTCTGATAATAAACGCACAAAAAACCAAGTTTATACACATTCACTCGTCGCACAACCAGACAGACATCAGACCTACTATCGTGGCTCACAACCACTCTTGTTTGTCCTCCTCATGCAGTCTGAATTGTTCGTGAGAATATATTGAACAAGTGAAAACACATATGTATACATATATAGGCTTAATAATAATCGATGACAGATTTACCTGGGGCCCGCATAAAGATCACGTTTGCTCAAAATTAAGATCATTATTTAGCAAACTAAGTATACTCAAAGCCAAATTACCATACCAGACACTGCGGCTCCTATACGTGGCCTTGGCTGACTCGGTTATCGATTATGGTGTTAGTAGTTACGGCAGATCCTCCAAATCAAACTTGGAAAATATTTACAATTTACAGTTAAGATTATTAAAAACAATTGTACCTAAACACATACTTAATAATTATAAGAACAACTATAATCAGCTCTTTCGGCATTGTAATGTTATGAATATATATGTTAAAGTTAAATTTTCTATTCTAACCCAAATAAATAATACAACCTTGCTAAATGAAAAATTTAGACCTATAGGCTTACGTCAGGCTCCATCTAGTTAGCACCCCAAATAGTGAAATTCGACCTCTTAAAAATTGTCCAAATTGGTCACGAAATGGTCATTATAGGTCAGTTATTTTTAGTAATTGGTCAATACTTTGACAATAGTTACAGAGGGGTAAAAATTTCAAGGACATCGAAAAAATTTTGGCACCCCAAATTAATCCTACAAATTGGTTCTAAAATTATTTCAATTCATCTCAAAATAGTCATAATTGGTCGATTGATTTTAATAATTGGTCAACGTTTTTTTATATAAAAATTAAAAAAATAATAAAAAATTTAATTAGCTTCATCTATTTAGCGGCCCAAATGATGAAATTTGACCTCTTAATAAGTAGTCCGAATTGGTCACGAAATGGTCACAATTGGTCAGTGATTTTTAGTGATTGGTCAATACTTTGAAAATAGTTACAGAGGGGTAAAAATTTCAAGGACATTGAAATATTTTTGGCACCCCAAACTATTCCTACAATTTGGTTCTAAAATTATTTCAATACATCTCAAAATAGTCATAATTGGTCAATAAATTTTAATAATTGGTCAACGTTATTTAACTAATTATTAATAAATAATAATAAATAATACTACTTTCATAAATCGCGGGGTGAATAGGAATAAAACTGGAAGTTTCACTATTTTATGTCTATTTTATTTATTATTTTTAGGTTTAACCGAAGTATATCGATAGTTTTGATGTGTCGGAAGTACACACGAAAGAAAATGGTCATCGCTTCAACTTATCGATATACATATCGGAAAGAATACTATACTACTCGATAAATATCGAATGAACTATATCGATACTACTCGATATATAATCGGATGAAATATGTAGATACTACTCGATAATTATGAAATTAAGATATATTGGTATATCGCACATTCCTAACTATTAGTCAGTGCGAGGGTTGCCAACTTTTTTTGACAAAATAAAAACGTACAAAATCGTTTCAATAATAAAAAAGAAGTATTTCGAAGAAAAAAAAAGTATTTTTCAAATTTTATGTTTTTATTATTATAAAAACGTATTTTTGTGTGCTTTTAGCACATGCTAATAATTTTTTGCTATTTTTAAATGTTTCAAAGCTTTTTTAACAATCAAAATTTAATCTTTTTTAATAATCAAAATTATTTTTTTTACCCGACTGCGACAGAAGGAGGGTTATGTTTTTCGAGTGTATGTATGTATGTATGTATGTATGTATGTATGTATGTATGTATGTATGTATGTATGTATGTATGTATGTATGTATGTATGTATTTATGTATGTATGTATGTCCATTTCTTTGGCACGCTCTACAGCCCAAACGGCTGGACGGTTTTTGACATATGAGGTGTCGTTGGATTTGTCTAAATTGTAGTAGTGACAGAGGCTATATAAATTTTCAAAATGGCGACCGCAAATGGCGGAATGAGGGGGGGGAGTTGATATTTTTTCTTACTGTAGCAATATAGATATCAAATGAAAGCTAGTAAATTGTTTTATTCTTTTTAGTTTATAATAAGAGTATTTTACGCAGTCGGGTTTTTTTGATTTTTTTTAATTAAGCATACTTGTTTTAAATAATTATTATTTAATCTTAATTTATTTAATTTATTTCTTCATCCATATTAATATTTAATTTGGCCTTAGTAATTACCATTTCAAAATCTTCACATTTAACCAAATTTTGCAAAGATATGTAACGAAGTGCCATTTTGAAGAAGTTATCTTCGCTAAAATCAAACAATTTTGTCATATAATTCAAGCTCACATCAATAAAAAGTGAAAAATTACTGGTAACATAACTGTATTAAGTATTTCGGGTGATGATTTGTCAATTTTTTTTAATCCTATTTTTGATTCATGTGATTGATGTGTTTGATGATGAACAGCTAAATACTAAGTAACCATAATGAGTGTTTTGTTTTATGCATCACGGTAAAGATTGGAAATAAAGTATTTTCTCATACTTTATTTGTTTGCAAAAGTATAAAGTATAATTACCAAAAATAAAGTAGGATACGTTATTATAAAGTATGTTTGGCAACCCTAGGTCCCAGTAATGACGCGCCATGGCTGGGGGACACAGCCATGGCTGGTAACACTGCTATAATAATAAGAGGAGGGGACTCCCCTTAATATTATAGCAGTGTTACCAACTTAGTAGTTTTCATATTTTGTTAGTGGGACTGGTTTGGTTTTCTGGATTTCTATTTTTTTGGACTACTTTTTAGTGGTTAGTAGTTTTTTAGTTGCTTAATTTTAATATTTAAATTTTTTAACTCATAATAAATATTATTTTGGTTAAAAAAAATCCGATGAAGATCTCTAACACAATCATCAAGGACGTCTGCCCTCACGTGTCACTCATAGTTAGGTGCGTGCGATATATATCGAAAATTCGTAAATACTTCATAGATGCATTCGATAATTATCGATATAAATATCGATATATTTGTAAATTTTCAGTGGGTCAGTTATACATATTCATTCGATATAAACATCGAGTAGTATTCATCTGATAGTTATCTAGTATTCGTATCGATATATATCGAGTAGTATAGTATTTCAGTCGATATAAATCGAGTAGCATAGTATTATATCCGATTTATATCGATATACGTATATGCGACGACCTTGTTTATTTTTAGAAGTACGCGGAATTTAGGATCGATATAAATTGGATACGTAGAGGTGATAACTTTTTTTTTAGGAATACACATAGCCGAGAGATCTAAATATCGATACGGGGTCGGGATGCCTTTTTTTTTCCTGTTCACTTCCGAGACATCAAAAATATTAATATATTCATCTGAATTATCGAAAAGTATCGATATATTTATTGGATAATTATCGAAACATTAATCCGATATATCGGATTGCAAAAATTATCGATATATATTTTCGTACAATATAATATCGCAAAGTGTCGGTATAACGATATGATATATTATATCGATAAAAATATCGATACTTTTTTACATGAATTACAAGTTTCTGCCATTGCGCACCAAAAAGAAACGCGCGGAGTTATACAAAGAGCGCGACATCTAATTATCATAGATGCAGAGTCATTAATTTGTGGATTTCCCTTATAAAATAAAAATAAAAATCAATTTTAATATCTTGAGAACTAAATAATTATAAAATCCAAAATATTTAAGTACTATATAGAAGGAACTTTTATCAATAATGTAATTATATTTTTTCTAAGTATGCACTTATTTTAAAAATATCATTGCGATGATTACATACTTTTAGTTTTTTTTTTTTTAATTAAATGTTAAATTATACCTACTGAGCTGTTTCTGAATTACAATTGTCAATAAAGTATATAGAAAAACCCTATTATATTTCACGAAATTATAATTTGTAATTTGTAAAAAAAAAATCGAAAGATCCGTAATTTGGGCCGCTAAATAGATGAAGCTAGTAGTTTCTTCCAGTTTTGTTCCTATTCACCCCGTTATTTATGAAAGTTTTGTTATTTTGTATTATTTATTAATAATTTGTTAATTAAAAATACTAAGCTATAGACATTGATCTGCCCTTTAATTCTACCTATGATTTTGAGTTTGCCCTCTTTTTCTCACAATAAATAAATAATTTAAATGTCATTCCAACTTTAAATAACCGTATCTCTTTAGCCAAAACGTTTTTGAAAATCTAATAAACGCTTAAAAATTTGCATTTACGTCGATTTTAATTGCCCTTCGGTTAAACCTAAAGGTAAGAGATAAAATAGACATAAAATAGTGAAACTTCCAGTTTTGTTCCTAATTACCCCGCGATTTATGAAAGTTGCATTATTTTTTATTATTTATTAATAATTAGTTAAAAAACGTTGACCAATTATTAAAATTAATTGACCAATTATGACTATTTTGAGATGTATTATAATAATTTTAGAACCAAATTGTAGGATTAATTTGGGGTGCCAAAATTTTTTCAATGTTCTTGAAATTTTTACCCCTCTGTAATTATTGTCAAAGTATTGACCAATTACTAAAAATCACTGACCAATTGTGACCATTTCGTGACCAATTTGGACCACTTATTAAGTGGTCAAATTTCATCATTTGGGCCGCTAAATAGATGAAGCTAGTAGTTTCTTTAAGTTTAGTTCCTATTCACCCCGCTATTTATGAAAGTTTTGTTATTTTGTATTATTTATTAATAATTTGTTACTTAAAAATACTAAACTATAAACATTAATCTGCCCTTTAATTCTACCTAGATTTTGAGTTTGCCCTCTTTTTCTCACAATAAATAAATAAATAGTTTCAATGTCATTCCAACTTTAAATAATCGTATCTCTTTAACCAAAACGTTTCTGAAAATCTAATAAACGCTTAAAATTTGCATTTACGTCGATTTTAATTGTCCTTCGGTTAAATTTAAAAATAATAGATAAAATAGACATAAAATAGTGAAACTTCCAGTTTTATTCCTATTCACCCCGCGATTTATGAAAGTTGTTTTAATAATTATTATTTATTAATAATTAGTTAAATAACGTTGACCAATTATTAAAATTTATTGACCAATTATGACTATTTTGAGATGTATTGAAATAATTTTAGAACCAAATTGTAGGAATAATTTGGGGTGCCAAAAATTTTTCAATGTCCTTGAAATTTTTACCCCTCTGTAACTGTTTTCAAAGTATTGACCAATCACTAAAAATCACTGACCAATTGTGACCATTTTGTGACCAATTTGGACTACTTATTAAGAGGTCAAATTTCATCATTTGGGCCGCTAAATAGATGAAGCTAATTAAATTTTTTATTATTTTTTTAATTTTTATATAAAAAAACGTTGACCAATTATTAAAATCAATCGACCAATTATGACTATTTTGAGATGAATTGAAATAATTTTAGAACCAATTTGTAGGATTAATTTGGGGTGCCAAAAATTTTTCGATGTCCTTGAAATTTTTACCCCTCTGTAACTATTGTCAAAGTATTGACCAATTACTAAAAATAACTGACCCATAATGACCATTTCGTGACCAATTTGGACAATTTTTTAAATTTTTTTTTTCACTATTTGGGGTGCTAACTAGATGGAGCCCTTACGTCAACTTGATTCAAACCATAAATACCACTTACCTAAAACTAACAATAAGTATGGAAAGAGAACTGATGACTATTTAATACCTGAATATGTAATCGAACTGCCCAAAGAACTACAAGAAAAATATAAAAGCACCACGAAAATCAAATCACGTTTTAAAAAATATTTTTTAGAAAAACAAACTGAATTAACGGAATGACTCTCTGTACCCAGATAAACCCGTGAGGTATTCGTGGTATTTAAATTTCAAAGTAAAATGTATTTGTTATGTATTGGCCAATTAATATTTAAAAAAAAAAAAAAAAAGCATACAAAGACCAAGGATATCCGCCGCGCCCGAATGTCGCTTCATACCCTGCACTCTCCAACTACTAGTGACGACCTTGACGTGAGAGTACGTTTATCGACTCTTTTTGAAAATGAAGCCAAATTAATAACGGACAACGTATTGCCTCAGAAATCTAAAAGGGCGCTATATTTTCGCGTAAAAACTGTAAAAATGTAGTAGTGTAATTCTGTGTCATATACGAATTATTAGTGCCTATTTAGAGAATCGTTATCAAGGAGTAAACTCTATTCGTGTATCTGAGCTGACAACTACTGTTTGTTTGTTTATTTAAAAAAAAATCAGTTTTATTTATTAAGAAAATATTCTCATCTTAAATTCACTTATCCTCTTATTTACACGGTACCTGTTTTACACGATTTCGCTTTTACACGGTTTATAAATTAAAATATTTTGAAAAACTTTTAAAAATATGTATGTATATGGTTGCATATTCGCATATACACTTCGTTAAAAACATTTTTGAGTCTCGTTCCCTGTATTGTAAAATAAAATATGAGATATTAACAGATGATTAAGTCAATATGAGAAGATCTCTAAAGATTTAGCGAAAAAAACCTACGCAACTGTTAAGTAGGTACAGATCGCAAATGAAATATTTTATTATTATTACTACGAAGTCTGAGATCAATCTGAAATCTTGCCAAATTCGTTGAATGTTGTATCAAGTTCGCATCACGAAGACTCTGCTCTCAAATATGCTCTCAATATATTAAATATATAAACGTAGTGATTTTCAGAGATATTCAATTTTTATAACACTTGGATCGAAAGTTCGACTGTTGATTGTAATTTTAGGGACGAAAGTGCCACATTTCCTCCCGGCTAAATAAAAAATAAATATTTAGAAGGCTAATAAATAAAGCGTCAGTTTTCGTCCCGATGCAAATAATTGATATTGTTTTAAATTTCAAAGTTATGAGATTTAGTTTATTTTAACATTTTCCTTGTAATAATTCGTATGTGACACAGAATAACACTAATCTCTTATTTTTCATCTTATTTTTTATTTCATTTTATTTTTTAATTAATGAATTAATTTCATATGCTGTTGTTAATTACTGGTATTATAAAAACGTGTTGCTAGGATACGCGTGCATATGCGTCTACTTTCGTCCCGATGCAAATATTATGACAGATCGCATAGTTTATTTTAACATTTTCCTTATAATAATTCGTATGTGAACACAAAATAATACTAATCTCTTATTATTTTTCATCTTATTTTTAATAAAAAATAAGATGAAATAATAAAATGGAATATCATTTTATTATTTCATCTTACTTTTCACTTAATGAATTAATTTTATATGCTTATATACTTTATGAATTAATTCCACAAAGTATATAAGCATATAAAATTAATTCATTTAATTAATTAATTTTATATATTTCACTTAATGAATTAATTTTATATGCTTATAATACGTGTTGCTAGGATACGCGACATCATCGAAAACATCAAATGTATGAGAAAATTGATTTTAAAACCTAATAACTATTTTATCTATTTTAATTACAATAGAATTTTCGATCCTAGCGTTATAAAAAATTTTATACGTTATACAGAGGGAAGTGTTACATTGCAACCCAAATTTTATTCAAACATGCGGGTTGCAATGTAACACTTCCCTCCCTAGTCCCTAGTGACGAAATATACTTTTGATATGACCTCATAGTCTATTACCAGCTGATAATTAAGACGATAGAATCGTCGAACCATACTTAATTAGTCATATCTATATCGTTGTATACATATCGGTAAATACCATAATTCTTAAATAAACAAAAGTCTCTAAGGCGGTCTGGTAGGTTTAGGACTTAGGAACTGTTATCGAGGTACAGCCATAGGTAGTTACGTAATATTTACTTACTTATAAAAGCAATTTTCTAATGCACTCAAACTCAATTACTTTATGAATTCCATTTATTTATTACAAAAATTACTTTAAACAAACAGTTTTCGAAGTCAACGTATCACTTGTAATACGTGCTGTAAAAATTTAAAAAATATATATTAAATAAATATGACTATTGTTAAACTAGAAAATATAACTACTTTGGAATCAAAACCAACATTATCAATATTCTTCGTCACATTTCAAATCATATTTGGTTATGATTTCGGTTTTATCAGATATAGATCTACTCGTCATAAAATAATCATTAAATTAATTATTGCTACTTTGCACTTTGTTTCAGGGATTTCTTACATTTTATTAATATTACCTGACTTACAGTTTATGCACGTCATATGGTACTTCGTATTTATTGTAGAGAGCTACTCTTATGTTCTAACGTTACTGCTAGCCTCTGAACAACATACGTTCCAGAAATTTCTGGAATATTTATCATGGATAGATTCCGAACTAAAAGTGGACAATTCGTCCTATTATTGCAAATTTAAAATATTGTTGAGTTGTATTATATTACTTGTGTGGAAAGCTTGGTTTGGAATCCATAATGTTCAATTCTTTAGTAGTTTATTTGCACAGATCTTATATTTTTTTATATTTCTACCTGTAGAGATTCCATTTGTGATACTTTTTTTTGTTTTTCGCGCTACTTCTATCAGATTAGTAGGTTTAAGAAAAATTATGAACGACGAACCAAAAAAAGGGCAAATTTTATATAAATCTCTCATAGAATCAGTTGAAAATGTCAAAAATTCATTTAATTCTATCGTAAGTAATAGCGTATTTGTGTGAAATAATAAAATATCTCTTAATATATAAAAAAATAAGCGATATATATATATATATATATATATATATATATATTTGTTTCAGTTGATCGTGACTTTATTCGTAAACATACCCAGCACGATGATATTATCGTATGATATAGTAAGACATTTAAAATCAATGGGATTTGTAAGTATTTTTAACAATTTGAATATATATATACAGAATGATCAAAAAGTCGTGGATCAAACGAAACAGGGAGATAGAGGAGGTAATTTCCAACAAAAAATGTTTCTACAGCATGGCCATAACTTCATTGCACGAAAAGTTATGAATATTTTTGTTTTTTCAATGAAACTACCGACTTTTTTAACAATTTAATCAATAAAAAATTAAATTGATTAAAAACAATAAAACAAAAAGTGTTTTACTATGACTCGATAATGTATCAATAGGTACTACAAAAATTGTATTGCAGCTCTTGGTACCAAATTTAACGAGCAATGAATTTTTTTCCGTAAAATTTGAAGCGATACAAAAAATTATTTCTCACTTTAAGAGCATTCTGTGAAAAAAAAATGTACTACCGAAAAGTGATCCTGTATTAAAATTTTTTACTCATTTAATGCTGATTCAAATGAGGTACAACACTTTACTGTTTGAGCTTTAGTTTTGGTTTTATGGTCGTTTTTTCATATCAAAGTGCAAATTTCATTAAATTTGCCTTATTCAAAATAATTTATTAGTTTATCATAAACGGCCAGTTTTTTGTACGTTGGAATGCTATAACTGTTCTGTTCTTGTCATAATTAGGGAACCGCTCGTTCAAATGTCCTTGAACTGAAAAAATGAGGCCGGGCGCCGTCTTGTTGCAGCCACATTTCTGAAAAATCTTAACTTCGTTGAGTATTTGATTCAAATTATTTTATGAAAAATTCAAATACAGAGCATCATTCAGCCTTGGTGGCATTTCATGTAGCACAAACTGCTGGTCAATTGTTCTAGCCCGCTGTAGAAACATTTTTTGTTGGAAATTACCTCCTCTATCTCCCTGTTTCGTTTGATCCACGACTTTTTGATCACACTGTATATTTATTTATTTATTTATTTATTTAACTACATATACGAGTATATATCGTATAATTATAATATCCGCTGATTAAAAAAGCCCTTCATTTTGGACGACTAGACTTATACGTTAAGACGTTCCGATACTTTTTATTTTTTATTACTTTTTTTAGAAATATGAGCTCCAAAATCAACAACACGTTACCAAAGAAAATGATGTCTCAATCGTGTTTGTTAGTTATCAAGACTCACTCTCGTACTGTTAAGACTAAAATACAATAAAATTATAATAATGTATTCCTCATACGAACTATTCCTACTACATAATGATCCTAATTGTGAAAAAAAAATCAGTGGTCGGGCGTTATCAGTCATTTTAATTGGGTAATTTTATTGTACAAATAATTCTCAGTAAACACATAAAGGCTATGAACAAACTTCGCAACCTTTAAGCGCCGGTTACAATAATCCATCTATCTGTGAATTTGCTTACTAAATATCTAATTATGACATAAACTCCGACAATAATACAAATTTTGTAAGAAATCTACTGCTAGTACCTACTTAAATAAATACCTGGATGACCGAGCTTTGCTCGGTTAAATTATATTTAGATACATTATATACTGCTGAAACATAAATAATATTTACGATCTTACCGACATAATAGTAAAATAATAGGAACTGGTTATTTAAATAAAAAAATAAAAAGAGCTCTCAATAATGGTTTTTCTCACAAAAGAAGAAACTTGAAAAAAAAGGGAAAAAATATTGGTCTGTAGACGCCTGGATTCGAACCTGGGTTTTCAGATTTCGAATCCGTCCAATTTCCATCCGAGCTATTAGAAGCTTATTAATTAATGACACCGAAATTTACCTTCGTATTCTAATGATATTTTTTAATTGCGTAAAAAAAGGGATAAAACGACATTTTCTAAAAATAAATCCTAGCTAGATCGATTTATCGCCCCCGAAACCCCCTGCATACTAAATTTTATGAAAATCGTTGGAGCCGTTTCCGAGATTCAGATTATATATAATTATATATACAAGAATTACTCGTTTAAAGATATAAGATATAAACTATTAAAACCTGCCGTAAGTTAACATTTGTCTTTAACTACTGGCTATCACCGATCGCGATTATTACAACTGTTCTAGCTATTAAATGTCACAAGTATATAACTCATTTTACAGAATAATCTAATTGACTACAAATGGAGTTGTATTGCTGCTTTCACATTTCTTTTAACACTTTTCACGCCAGTGTTAGCAGCGGAGACGTTATCTGCTGAGGTAGAAAAAATTAAAATAACTTTGCAAGATTCGCTCATTCAAGAAAATGGTATGTATGATTGTAAAAAAAAATCAAAATCGCATAATGTATAATCACGCGTCTGTACGCGATCCATCATCGTCATCCAATACAGTATATGTATGTTTGGGGAATCTGTTATTTTATTTTACTTTCATACATATGTAGTTATTCGTTTGTGATATATTTCACAATCATCATCATATCAGACGTTGGACGTCCACTGCTGAACTTAGACATCCGTCGACCTACAGAGCGTATGTATATTTACGACTGGTTGTTTAAACAAAGAAAGTATCGATACTAACTAGAAATGCAGGAATACCGCAATATTTTATTTAATTATTTATTTACCGCTTTCTCTAAGATTCAGTATTCCTGTGTTAAGCTTTAATTAAGATAAATTATAAACTATTCTGAATATTGTAACATTTAAAGATATTATTTTTATAATTCCAGATGAAAACCGAATAAAGGATATAAAAAGATTCATCAGTTACATCGAAGCTCGACCTTTTAAGTTCTACGTGCTTCGGATCATCCCTTTAGACGCTTCGTTTGTCGTCATGTCGTTAAATTTTAGTATCACTTATTTGATTGTAATTCTACAATTAGCACATATTTATTAAAGAAAGATTTAATTATAAAATTACTGCACTATTTTAATACAGAACAGTTTTTGGTTGAAAATGTTATGTGCACATTTATACAAACAAAGATTATTTTAAGAGGAAAAGTCAAACAATAGAAACATGAGAAGGAAAGATAACACACTTTCCAGTTGACATTATTTTACCCATATTGACGTTAATGGTTACTGTTTAGCTTATATGTGTCGTGGCGTGACGTTATATAGCCTAATTTATGAATAGGTATATTAGCCTTAATTATAATAATTTTCATCATTTTCGGTCCATTACTTTACTAGTTTTGATGAGGCATGAGCACATAAAAAGCACAGATAATAAATATTGTTCCATATTAATGATTTTTATGTGTATAGATTAACACAATTTTTGAATTAAGATATTTGATTCTATGTAAAATTCGCACAGCTATAGGTACACTTAGTCGATTTAAGGCTTAGTTCAGATTCTTTCATTATCGGACCAGAGAGTCAGTACTACACACACCTGATGAAAGATAAATTATACAAATCTATTTTGTAAAATCTCATAGTTATATATAAAGTTTCTTATTCTATTTAATTGTACTAATAAAAAAATTTATGTAGTTGATTAGGATTATTTAATCCGGATTTTAATGTATAAAATAAAGTAATGATCATTTTTTCAAAAGTAATGTCCTTAAGGGTGGGTCTCTGGCCGTCTCCTCCGACAAGTCTTTGTGTTATTTCTTTCTTATTAACTTTAATATAATAATGTAAAATTACGATTGTTTTCGAAGCCTACATGAATAAAGTATGTATTGTGTTATGACGTATATTGCCTAAATATATAGTTTAGAATTAATTTATTGTTTGTATGTTACCGCCAGAGACATAAAGAAAGATTTTTAATTTTAATTATTTTAAATATTTTTTTATTTATTTATTTTTATTTATTTACTTAGATTTTTTTTTTAATTTAAATAATTTTTGTCACAGGAGTAAGTTTTTTACCGCATTAAAATAAGCTTGTCGTTCTCATTCAGCTTACACTTGCTATACAATAACCATCCACCAATAATAAGCTCACATTGATTAAATGTTTTCAAGTAATTTGTTTCTACTGGTGAATTAGTAAAAATGCATTACCTATGTGATTTTTTTAACTGCGTTACATTAAGGTTAAAATATTTATAAGCCAGCCTTACTTGAATAACCTGTTAACGATGCAGATAAGTATATATAACTCCTAGGACCTGAATCACCAGTTGCTGATAAAAATTATCTCCTGCTAAATCGACTAGGTTTAGCGGGAGGTATAACAGCCTCTAAGAGGCTGTTTCACATTAACTAATAAACTAAAAGTTTTTGATTCACAGGTTGCGAATAAAAACAGAACAGATAAAGGGGAGTTTGATGCTGAGAAAGAAAATATATCATAAACATTTATCTGTTGAATACTGTTATACGTCGGATAGCTTTATATAGCGACACCCCCGACATAGGCTGTTAGTTTAAAAAAAATTACAGTTAGCTAAGACATACTTAAGACAGTTAATTATGACACTTTTAATAATCTTGTTTATTTTATTTATTTACTTAATATTTATTGCACACGTAAAAATATGCAATTTAGACCCATTATAAATATGTATATAAGTATGCAAAACTTAATATAATATAATATATATATAACTTTTATAAAACAAACCTAGGGCACCACTCTATTATTCCTCGATTATGTAAGTTACTAAAAAAAATCAAACGACGACACGCTAGATATTTTTTACAATAAAATATCGGTTTTCAAAACGAAAATCCACAGGGTCATGTACCCAATCTCTTCTAAAAACTTCTTCTTCTGAAAACTTCCTAAACTGTAACAATAGCAATGTATTTAATTTTTTTTTAATTGGATATTTATAAGTATAAATTATAATATGCTGCTCATATTGACGGTTTATGTATTTATTTTATATAATATGTACGCTAATCATATTTCTATGTATTTCTATGTATTAATTTAATATTGTGTATTGATTGTATTGGCGGTAATTTAACTAAACTATTCTCATTTGAATTACACGCCATACATACAAACGCAGAATTCTAAACAGTTATTGCAAAGTAATGTTCAAAAATTATTATAAAAATTATAATATTTTTATTTATATTAAACAATAATACTAGTTTATTGTTATACTATTGTCAATCAAATGCATGCTGTAATGCTTATGTAATTGAAATTATGTGTAACTTGTAATCTAAGGTCCAAAATGTCTAATTTTAAATAACATGTAATTTTGTTGGAAGTTCTATTACAAATAAATAAATAAATAGCAATCGAGTCAAAAGTATGTTTTGTATGATTTAAAAGGAAGAAACTATTTTTAAAACAATATATGTTAAATTACAGTAGAAACAAGAAACATTGTTTATATTTAACAAAAAAGCTAAAACAAAAAATAAATGCAAAAAAAAGTTTCAATTTACTTCTGGACTTCAAAAAAGTTTCCTCTTCCTCCTCATTTTACGAGTAAACCTTTATGTTATTCTTACACTGTTTACGAACTTTATAAAAAAGTTTAAAAATCAAAATACACTTTATTTTATTTTCAAGAAGTGTATATTAAGGGTTCAATACTAATGTGTAAAAATCGGAAAATATTCGATTCAAATTCCTATTTTTTTTTTCGTCTATTTTACTGTTCATTCGTGGGACATTATAGGCTATTATAGTATGATTACTTAAGCATTGATAATAATTAACTAAAAAATAGAGAGTGGAATCCACTGGTGGAATCCATTTTTATGTGTCTCTCTAAGGCAATTTCAGTATTGTTGACATTTCAGCATAAGCTTGCCTTCCAAGAAAGCTTTCCTTTATAGAAAACATATTATTCTTTTTATCTGACGTTTAGCAAAAAGTAATTAAGATTTTTTTTACTAAAAAAAAAAATAGTTATTTGTGAATAACTTTTGTAATTTTTGCAAGCAGAACTTCATTTTTTTCAAAAATCATCCAGATGCCATTCCGAATTGAATGACACCTCAATCATAATTTTCAGAGACTCCTGAAAAATGTTGACCCAAATGGCTACAAAGAAAAAAAGGTTAAATGATATAATTATGCCCTTTAACTGGTAGGGTGTACAGCGTATCAAATTTGTAAAAAAAAAATCAGTCACAAAGAAATACTCGAGCGTTTCAGATATTAATAGTGTATGCGCTCTACGTGTTTTTAATTATATATATATATATATATATATATATATATATATAGATATATATACATATATAATCCGCCACAATGCAAACCGGCAGATATATATATATATATATATATGTCGAAGAATCGGCTCCGACCGTGAAGGGTTCAGCCATGAACCCAAAGAGAGAACATGCCCATTGAGTCCCGTTTATCCACTTACATAATCTAGATTTTCCTTTTGTATTTATTATAATAATGTATTCAAGTTACTACGCAATCCTCCCATATATATTTTAACATAGATTTAAATGTGCAAATAGGTAGATAACGGCATATTAAAAGTTTCCACATATAGGTATACAAGTAAACTTAAATATAGGATAGACACGTGTATTAACGCGCTAACACAATACTAGAGGACTTTAGTTAATACAAAGAGAAAAATAAAATTTTTATCAAAAACCAACAGCCTACCTATGGTTGAAAAACTGAACGGCCATAAGACACTTTTGAATTTTATATAAGTCCAGAAAGCTTTAGAGTTCTTAGCAATGTTTTTTATATTTATTATTTCTATGTTGGAGATGTACTTGTCAAAGATTTCTTTTTCGAGGTGCTTAACGCGGTCTCTAAGAATAGTAACTGACAAGTAATCTCAATAGTTTCCATAAATTTTGTATTTAGAGTTAAACTTAGATTTTTCCTTTATAGTTTTAATTAGGCATGTTTCAAATCAAGGAGGATATTTTTGTGAGTTATTAACTACTTTTGTTGGTACGTGAGTACTTCTTAAATCGTTTAAAACTTCGTAAAAATAGTCAACTGCATTGATTAAAGACCTACAAGAAAATTAAACACACCAATTAGTGTCATTTTTTTTTATTGTCATTTTCTGCTTATTGATTCATAATCACCTATGTTATATAAATATTTTGTATATTGACTAGGCCGAAGGGTGTGTAATTGAACAAATTCGGCCGACATACACAGCACCGGATGATGTGAATCTTCCGGCAATAATGAATCTCGGCATCGAGTAACACTTCACCATTGCAAAATATTAAACCGAGTATCCTGTCATTAGAGTTCGAAATAGAATTGGACTAATCTACCTTGAATATTGGTAGTAGTGTAGAGAATAGAATCTTGTGATTGTACCCATGACAAATTCGGTAAATTAAAATCTCCAATTATTAAATATTTATCACATGGATTTTTTAAAGACTATCTCAGTGAGATGTTCAGAGAAGGTCGAACGATCTGTGATGCCGATGAGTACGTCGTTCCCTGATTACAAATGTAGACAACACATAATATGTGCAATTTATAAACAATCGTAGGTTTCCGACAATGGAGTGTTACAGTTATCCACAGGTCCTCAGCATTTGAGGACCACCCGCCTTGAACTTGCGCGAAAAGCTCCTTACCAACGGCGATCAACACTCCGCCACCCATGATTGTTTAGTTTTGATATAATCTCGGTCCCTTCTCCACAGAATGTAAACCACAACATTTTGATAGTAAACTTGAAGAATTATTTCTTTAAAGTAAAGTAAGTAAATCGCTAAATAAAAAAAAATTATAAATTTTTATCGCAGTAGTAGGATACTGAGTACAATGACAATATTTACGATAATTAAAAATAAATTTATTATAATTTAGGAAATTAATAACGCCATAACACAATACATACTTTATTCATGTAGGCTTCCAAAATAATCGTCATTTTACATTACTATATTAAAGTTAATAATACAAATACTTGTCAGAGGAGCCGGCAAGGAACTTACTTCTATACAAATAATAAATCTGTTAAAACCTCCGTTTTATTAATACACTATATATCATCAAGAATAAATTTCAATAGCGTATTTTTTTTTTGTATCAGCGCCATCTCTTATCGTTTTTGGTCGTGCACGTATCACGTAAAAAGTACAAAACCAATGTAAATAACTTTAATACATAAAAATTATGCATAGCTCACAGTATATTTTAGTTTTTGTTTCATTGTAATTAAATTTAAAAATAAATATTTAAGAAAATAGAAGTAGGTACCTACGCCGCCAACGCCATCTGGTCTAAGGAATCTTAAAAACTCACAAAACTTACTTTTGAGTTATTATTTTGTTAAACTTAAAAGTTTACTAAATATGTCGGATAGGAATATAAATCGTTTTAATATTTTAGATAAACATCATTTTCAATTAATATAAGTACTATTATGTTAAATGTCACTAAAAATAAAAACGATATGCTTTCATTATACGATAGATGGCGCATGTAGGTGATAAAAAATATAAATTTATAATTTTTAAAATTTTAGTTAAATACCCGTGCGAAGCCGGGGCGGGCCGCTAGTTTGAAAATATAACCGTTACGTTATTTTATACATTAAAATCGGAATTAAATCATCCTAATCCTTTATATTAGAAACATTTAGTATTTTCTATTAGAAACATTTAAATAGATTTATAGGAAACTTTATATAACCCTGAGATGGTACAAAACAGATTTGTAAGATAAATTATCTTTCATCAGGTTTCCTGGTTATTCTTGGTTAGGTTATGAAAGAATTTAATATGTAAATTTAATATAGAATCAAATATTTTACTTCGAAAACTTAGTGTTAATCTATACACATAAAAACAAACTTAAATATTGTTTTAAAACAATGTTTGTTATCTGTGGTTTTTATGTCCTCGTGCTCGATTTTTTTTTTAATTTTTGAATGAAAGTGATAATCTTAAAAAGTAGTAAAGTAATGGACCGACAATGATGAAACTGAATATAATTATGACATATAATATACCTGTTCATAATTTAGGCTATATAGCGTCAAGCTACGACTATTATAAGGGTACAAAAGTGTCGGCTAGAAAGTTTGTTATCTTCCCTTTTTATGTTTCAACTAAGTTTGACGATATTCCTCTTAAAATAATCTATATTTGTATAAACGTGCACACAACATTTTCAACCAAAAACTATTCTGTTTTAAAACAGTGCAGTAATATATTAAATCTTTAATAAATATGTGTCAATTGTAGAATTACAATCAAATAAGTGATACTAAAATTTAACGACATGACGACAAACGAAGCGTCTAAAGGGATGATCCGAAGCACGTAGAACTTAAAAGGTCGAGCTTCGATGTAACTGATGAATCTTTTTATATCTTGTATTCGGATTTCATCTGTAAAAAAAAATAATAAAATGTTTAAATGTCACAATGTTTAGATTTGTTTATAATTTATTTTAACTATAGTAAGCTATAGTACACAGGAATTCTGAATATTAGAGAAAGCGGTAAATAACAAAAATAAAAATGAAAAATTTCGGTATCCCTACACCTCTTTTTAGTATCGATATTTTGTTTTCTTAAACAAGCAGTCGTAAATATATGTACATACTTTCTGAAGGTCGATGTGGGTGGCCTATATTCAGCAGTGGACATGCAATGGCTTATATGATGATGATGATGATGATGATGATGATGATGATGATTATTATTATTATGATGATGAAGATGAAGACGATGATGATGATGATAATGATGATGAAGACGATGATGATGATGATGATGATGTACACAATAATACATACCATTTTCTTGAATAAGCGAATCTTGCAAAGTTATTTTAATTTTTTCGACTTCAGTTGATAACGTCTCCGCTGCTAACGCTGGGCCAAAAAGTATTAAAAGAAACGTGAAAGCAGCAATACAACTCCATGTGTAGTTAATTAGATTGTTCTGTAAAGTGAGTAATATACTTGTGACTTAATAGCTAGAACAATATTTAAAGACAAACAACTTTTTTTTGTTGTAATAATCGTGATTGCTATATATATATAAAATGAAATAAAATTATTATTGATTGGAGGGGATCGTTTTTGAATGAAGAATTCGTTCGTATCGATCGAAGATAATATTATAGTCTTGAACCAAGTAATGTTATCGATCGAACTGATTAAGTCTCTCAACCCAAGAAACAACGATTAAAGAAAAGTTTTCTTAAAGTAAGAAAACTAGAAAAGAATTACAATAAAATGACAGAAAAACTGTCAAATTTACAGTTTTAACAATGTCAATAGTGGCTGGATCTTATCCCAACTCTGGCGAACTGAGATTTGTTACAAAAAAATTGGCTGACCTTCGCTCCAGATCGATCGATCAAGACTTGTTAATTAGATATTGGCTAGGTTTTCTTTCAAGACTGGCAAACGAAGAGTTGTTAGATAGATATCGGGCGGATTTTGGCTCAAGACTAATCTACCAAGACTTGTCAGTTGAGTAGTGGTCCAATAATGGGCCAGAATTAGTTTACTTTTTTTTTATGTTAACAAGATTTTTTTATCTAAGTACTCTAAATGTAAAATTAACTAATATATTTATTAATGTATTTAAGACACAATTATAACAATATAATAAATATATATAATTATAATTTATAACAATATAATAAAATAAAGACTGACTAATGAATATTAAGTAATAGAATTTTTTTATAATTTCTGTGCGGCTATAGTCTCAACTTGTGCCGGCAAAAATGAAAAGATGTCATAACATGTATCTACTATTTAAATTCTGCCTGTATCCGAAATAATTTGAAACTTTTATCTCTCTTTTGTTTTCAGTTACGGATAGTTTTTTTTTTTTTCGGTCTTGAACCCGCTATACGAGAAAAACAATTATCCTGTAGCTTTTTCATACCGGATACAGGAATATTTTTTTGCTAAATAACATAGTATCAGAAATAAAAGGAAGACCATGAATTTTAACATTTGATGTAAAATTTTGTTCAGAAAAATGAAAAGCTGACATTGTCGTAAGGACAACTAAAAAAATAATTCTTATGATGAACCCTTTCGATCGGTAATACATAATACAGGTACCTAATGCTATAGGATAATTTTTTTTTCTCTTATAGCGGCTTCAAGTCCCGGTTAAACCAGGCAATTATTTAAAAATCTATGAATGCAGTTTAAATTGTTTTTTAAATTAAAATGAAGTCTTCTTTCAGTAAAATGTTCCATCTAGGATATTTATGGTACTTCGCCTCCATGTGACATAGCCGTGACTCCGTGAGACACCGGTATATTATAATTGTTAAAAATACTTACAAATCCCATTGTTTTTAAATCTCTTATGATTTCATACATTAATGTCATCGTGCTGGGTATGTTTGCGAATAAAGTCACGATAAACTGAAACACAAAAAAAAAAAAACTTATTTGCTTTTTTTAATATTAAAAGATTTTTTATCATTTCATGCAGATACGTTGTTACTTACGATAGAATTAAATGACTTTTTGACACTTCCAACTGATTCTATGAGAGATTTATATAAAATTTGCGCTTTTTTCGGTTCGTCGTCTATAATTTTTTTCAACGCTACTAATCTGATAGAAGTAGCACGAAAAACAAAAAAGAGTATCACAAATGGAATCTCTAGAGGTAGAAATATAAAAAAATATAAGATCTGTGCAAATAAATTACTAAGGAGTTGAACGTTTCTGATTCCCGACCAAGCTTTCCACACAAGTGAGATAATACAACCCAACAATATTTTAAGTTCACAATAATTGGACGAGTTGTCCACTTTTAGTTCGGAATCTACCCATAATACACGTTCCAGAAATTTCTGGAACGTATGTTGTTCAGAGGCTAGCAGTAACGTTAGAATATAAGAGTAGCTCTCTACAATAAATACGAAGTACCATATGACGTAGAATAAATGTAAATCAGGTAATATTAATCGAGTATATGCAATTCCCGAAACAAAGTGCAAAGTAGCAATAATTAATTTAATGATTATTTTATGACGAGTAGATCTATATTTGATAAAACCGAAATCATAACCAAATATGATTTGAAATGTGACGAAGAATATTTTGAGTATATTTGATGGTGTCTTTTTTGTTTCTAAAGTAGTTGTATTCTTTGGTTTTACAATCGTCATATTATTAATTTTTTTTATTACAACAACAACAACACGTACAAGCGATAGGTTGACTTGGACTACGTTTTGTTTCAAGTTATTTATGTAATAAATAAATGGAATTTATAAAATAATTGAGTTTCAGTGCGTTAGAAAATTGCTTTTATAAGTAAGTACCTACGACATTAAATATTACATAACTACATATGGATGGACCTCGTTAAATTATGTTTTAAGTATGTAGAGGATATGATTTATGATCCAGAGCTGTTAATCATATAATTTTGAAAAAAAAAGCAATTCGTCAAAAAAAAAAAGCTGTACATAAATCGGTAAATTCATTGCATTTTAATATATTCTAATATCGATGATAAAGAATGGTCTAACTCTTGTAAGAAAATGGTTACAATAGGTAGCTCTCAAAAAAGATAATTTTTCCCGTTTTTGTTTGTACGTTTCTTATTATCGCTCAGCCCGTATTTGTCGTAGCGTGATATTATAACAACAATACAACTCCATGTGTAGTTAAATATGTAGTTTGTTCTGTACAGTGAGTAATATACTTGTGACATTTAATAGCTAGAACAATATTTAAAGGCAAACATTTTTTTTTTTTTTTGTAATAATCGATTGCTTGCAATAAATTTGATTGCTGATAGTTACTAGTTAATGACAACTGTTGATTTACGGTCGGTTTTATCCTATATACATATATAGGTTGGGGTTCTTTTGTAAATTTCCTTAATGCGATACCGTGTTATTGAAACAAATTGATAATATTTAAATCACGTGAGATTATGTACTTTGTATGGTATAATAAATATTCATAACTGACATATATTTTTAAGGATTAAAAATAAGTACCTATATCATTTTGATTAAATATCTATCGATACATATTTGAATCATTTCGTTTATTTAAAAATCCCGTGTTGCTTGTAAAAAGGAGCTTATATGTGTTATATTTAATAGATAATTTAACATAGATGTTGCTTGTATTTAGATATTACCTATAGAGTTTTATATATAAATATATTGTTTTAATTTTGTATTTAGAGAGAGAAAGAGAGATACTTAAGATTAAAGTAAACAATTTAGACACGCTCGCACGTACACACGCGCTTTAATTTTTTAACTAACTTTAGCGAAACCCAAAAGGAAGTTATAGTTTACCTGTATTCATTTCTAGACTTGATTCCAGCTTCCAAAAAAGTAAAAATATGTGTTAGTGTCCTGGTGAACGTTAAAATGAGACTAGTGGATTGTATAAATCTGGTTTCCTAACCGTTCCGGGAACAGATTAATATATTTCTGTTTATATCCAGTTTTTTTTATATTTTATTTGTTTATATATTTAACTTTTTTAAATGACGCCCGAGACAAACTCGTAGAAATATCTTTTATACTTTTTGGTTGCCATAATATTTTTGAAGTGAAACTTCTTTATCGGGGTTGAAAAGATTTTTTCGTTACGCGCCATCTTGCGTTACGCGCCATCTTGTTCTTGATTATTGCGTATTTCAGTCGTTTTTCAATTAACACATGCGCAAGGAAGATTCCGAGTGGTAGTAGATGAAATCCTATATATATAAATAAATACTTAAACTAAATAAATCAAATATCAAATTTTGAATGCTAGAAAATGTGGCTCTCGCAGGGTTTTGAAACTTGCAGCTCTCGAGCGATATACGAAATTCAATTCGCGTTGGCAGCCACTGCGCTAGCAATCTCTAAGATTCTTGAGTGAAATTAAGTATCACTATATAGAAGTTTGCAGTTATTGTATGATGTATTCTATAGTGAGTAGGTAATTCGAATATAAATATGTCGGAACGCAAACACAGGACTCATATAATTACGATCGTATAAAAAGTAAACTGTTTTTATTATAAGTTTCACTTCTTACGAGTGTACGCTAGTACACGCAATTTAAATTTTTTAGGCAATGAATTGTATATCTTGTACGCATATTTGCTACACACGCAAACCTTATAAGTAGGGGCGTTTTAAAATGTTTAGAAACGTTAAATGAAATAAATAAAAATATATAAATAATATATAGATAAAGATAAGTATAATAAAAATACAGAAATAATAATAATAATAATCTTTATTACCATAAAATTATACAGCAGTAATCGTACTATTGGCCTCTGCACTAAGCACAGCTTGTATCGCAGGTAGCCAAAAATGAAAATAACTTAAAAACATAATAAAAGACATAACATAAAATAACTTATACACTTGTTAATAAATTAATAAATTAAACTAAGATAGGATATATATATATTTACATAGATAATATTAAAATATATAGTGATAGTAATAATAATGTAATTTAAACATACATTCATTTCAATTTTCGTTGTGTGGGTGTATGTATTATTGTCTGTGATCATTCATCAATTATATAATAAGTTTTCTGTGTCGGTATAATCTAGTCCCAAAAGCCAAAGTTCAAGTTCTTTTTTTAGTTTGTGAGTAGTGAGATTTTGAATTTTGAATTTATTGATTATGCGATTATATAGACGCGGAGAAAGGAAATATGGATGACGTCTTGCAAAAGTTGTATAAGAATACGGAACGGAGATTCGATATAGTCGCTGCTTTTGTCGGTACTTATGATCTGATGAGGAAAAAAAAGAAATAAATTAAAAAATAAAAAAAAAGATTTTCTGTATTTACCGAATTATGAAATTTCCCCGTCCGTTGAGTTTTTGATCTTTAAGGGTACCATTTTGTGGTGAGTTTTGCTATTAAAAAAAAAAAGAAAAAAAAACGAAAACGAAGTATTTAAAAAAATATATCTAATATAATTATAATACATGTCGATATAAAATCGATATTAATTATTTATTATATCTTAGTTTTCTTTTCATGTGGTATTTTTATTGTTACATTTTTTTTTTAATTTATGTTGTACAGTTTTCATTATTTATTTAATCAAAAATGTTACGTTAGTAAATTATATTTTAATTACATTAAAAGCCTGTTTTCACATTAAATCCATTTCTATAAATAGTATGTTATTATAGAGGTATGTGTCGCTTATACACACAACTCTACATATATACCTACGTATTTTAATTTTTAATTATTGAATAATACTTAGGGGAAAAAAGCCCCCGTCCAGTTTTTTATTTTTATATTAAAGTAAAAAAAAAAAAAAAAAAACATATTTTAAACTTTGGCTTGATTTCGGCTTCAGAATCGTGGTGGCGGGTAGCTTCGGCCACACACGGCTTTTGCTACACAAACGTCACATGGGTAGTGCAGGTTGCCTGGATCTAGTCTTCGTCAAATCTTTCTCCACAAATTATGCATTCAGTGTCTTTTGTTTTGGCACGTGATTTGGATCTAGCATTTTCTTACAGTTACAGCAGAAATCTTTTCCGATCATCTGTTTTTCTCGATTGAATCTGTGAGAAATTTTAAGATTTTTTGTAAAAACTCACTATTCGTTAAAGGTGTGAGACGATTATCTAAATCGATACTATGCTCACAAAGCTGTCTTTCGTACTGTCCCCGTATTACTGGGGTACTCAGTAATACGGGATTCCACCCAGTACAGGGGCCGTTGCGACTTGTTTGTTAAAATTTACTTTTATCCATAAACTATTTTGTATTTTGTATTTTTCGTATTTAGCAGTAAACGTTTGTAAAACTTCCGAGTTTCGACCTAAGACTAATCGAACGATCTTGTATTACATCTTTAACGTGTTCTAGTTATGTGGTGCGAGGAATATTGTATATTTCTGTGGCAGCTCTCTCAAAAGAGGGTTTGCGGTTCTCTCTTTGAGCTTAAGTATTTTGACGTGCACCTACGACAAACAATGACAGATAATTGCAGTACGAATTTCTTATGAACTTTCGAAAAGAAATGGGCCCTCGAATAAATGACCGGAGCTACCCGATAAAGTGGGTGGCTTGAGCTATCAGATTCGATTTTGAACAAAATCGTGGCCACTTAAACGAATGTTAATTTTTCCAAACGGAAAAAAATAATCATAAGGTACTATAATGATTATACTTTAGTATGTTGGCCCGGTAAAGTTTATTATTAGGTACTTTACGGTTCAAACGTATGTACAATAATGTCATTTAGTCGTAGAGTCAATACAATATCGTACGAATACTTACTCCAACAGCGGGATCTTCGGCGGGTGCATTCTATGCGTGATCTTGGTGTTACGCATGACTCCAAACTTCTGTTTGACAAACATATTGACGCTATAGTATCCAAAGCATCTAAAGCTCTGGGATTTTTAATTCGTAGCACGCAAGATTTCATTAATGCCAAGACGCTGAAGATATTATACTGTGCACTCGTCCGCAGTGGCTTGGAATATGCCTCACAAGTTTGGAGTCCCAGGTATGCTGTTTATATCGACAGAATCGAAAACATACAAAAAAGATTTTTAAAATACTTGTGTTACCGTACTGGAGAAAGATACAAGTCCGACCAATACGATCAGATTTGTCGGAAGCACCATCTATTACCGTTAACAAATCGCCGCAAAATAGCTGACACAACATTTTTGATCAAAATTGTTTCTAATGGTATTAATTGCCCCGACCTTTTGTCTTTGTTACAGTTTGATGTTCCTACTGGTAATCTTAGAAATTTTAAACCTATTCATGTGCCTTTGGCAAGGAGCAATTATAGGCAAAATTCATTTTTACTGAGAGCTGGTAAACAATTCAATGACTTGTATATGACTGTTGATATTGATCTGTTCAATGTAAGTCATACTTCTGTTAGACGCAAGCTTTCAAGCATTTATTTTGAACTAGAATAAAACCATGCTAGTAGTATTATAAGTGTATTACATAAATATTTACTATGTCTACCATTAATAACAATTGTGTATAAACTGTTTCTATTGCGAGCTCAACTTATGCTTTAATTACTACTTCATGTCTATCTGTGTGAATTTTTAATTGGTTCTTGTAATTTTTTTTATATGTTTAAACTCTAATTTGTGTAATTGTAACTGTAAATTCACCTAAAAATATAAATAAATAAATAAATAAATCATACATTACTTAACATACTGTTGACTTGATTGCTATGAAAGCAGAAACCTTAAAACCTTGCATTGTTTTGCTTGCGCACTCTTCACGACACTTTTTTCTAAATTACTTTCAATAAAGGTTGCCTGAAGTAATGGTTATATGAGGTAAGGCTGCCTTTGCATATTTATATATACCTATTTATAATGGTTCTAATTTGTATATTTTTATGTGTGAAATAAAGATTAAATAAATAAATAAAATAAAAAAAAATCTTAAAAGTGTCATAATTAACTTTCTTAAGTAAGTCTTAGCTAACTATAATTGTTGTAAAACTAAGGGCCTATTTCACGGGTTCTCGATAAAGATATCTTACGTATACGACGATATATGACAGTATCCAAGAGATAAAAGCTTATCATATATTTTTTCGTTCTTACCATCAAATTCAACTTAACAATCTTAGACATTTCTATTCGAAACCTGTGAATTCAAAACTTTTACTTTATTAGTTAAGGCGAAATAGCCCCTAAGAGGCTGTCTTACCCCCTTTTTTTATCGCAGGGGAATCCATTTACGGATGATATCCAGGACGCCCGGGTCGGCAGTCCTAGACCTATGTCGGACTCGGCACTTTGGGAGTGCAATACCGTACTAAGCCCCTGCGGGAGCCTCCAGCCGCTTTAATTGGAGGGTCCCAGATCTGCAGGCAACAGGATCCAACTGTCTTACCCCCTACTAAACCAACTAGATAAAATTTATCAGCGACTGGTGAAACAGGCCCTAAGATTTATAGACTTACCTACATCGTTAACAGGTTATTCAAGCAAGGCTGGCTTGTAATTATTTTAACCTTGATGTAACGCAGTTAAAACAAATTAAGTCATGCATTTCTACTAATTTACCAGTACAAATAAATTGCTTGAAAACTTTTAATCAGTGTAACCTATTATTATTATATGGTGATTGATTGTTAGTGTTTGCAAGTTTGAGCAGAATGAATGTGTTGGTTAAAAAACTTACTCCTTTGACAAAAATATAGCAATACGCACTTCGAACAAATTTAAAATCTTTATTTCACTGACAGTAACATACAAACAATAAATTAATTCTAAATTATATATGTAATATGTAAATATTAATATTATTATGTATATAAACATATATGAGCAATATACACACAATACATACTTTATTCATGTAGACTAACGCCGAGTTGCACGAAACAAACTTTAAATTTAAGTGTTTATTAAACTAATTTAATCACAAGAATCGTGATTATCTGTTGCACGAAACCTACATCTGATTAAGTTAACAAAAAATTTAGTTTAATTAAAGACGTATCTAACGGTTGATTAATTCCAACAGCTTTAAATTAATCATAAGATCAACTAATTTTAAGATTAATTGCAACTTAACTAACGGAAAGTTAGCGACGGTTTCGTGCAACTCGCCGTAAGAAAACAATCGTAATTTCACATTAATATATTAAAGTTTATAAGAAAGAAATAATACATATTCTTCTCAGAGGAGCCGGCAAGGCACCGTTAGAGAAGTTACTTTAGAAAAAATAACTATTACCTTAATACATTAAAATCCGGATTAAATAATCTTACCTACTCATCTACATAATATTTTCTATTAGAAACATTTAACATTGAGATTTTGCAAAACAGATTTGTATAATTTATCTTTCATCAGGTGTGTGTAGTACCTACTCCCTGACTCCCTGGTTAGATAATGAAAGAATCTGAACTAAACCTTAAATCGATTAAGTGTATTGCTGTGCGAATTTAATGTAGAATTGTATAAATAAATCTTGCATAAAAAATCTTGAATATTGAACAATATTTATTATGCGTGATTTTTATGTCCTAATGTCTCATATTTGTTTGAAACCGACAATCTTAAATATACTGTGATATAATTATGGCTAATATAGATATTCATGACTTAAGCTATAATGTCACGCAACGACTAATATAAGCTAAGCAGTAATAATTAACATCAATATAGGTATAATAGTGTCGGCTAGAAAGTGTGTTATCTTTTCTTCTCATGTTTCAACTATACTACTTATGTTTGACGATATTCGTCTTAAAATTATCTTTGTTTGTATAAATGTGCTCACAACATTTTCAACCAAAAACTGTTCTGTTTTAAAATAGTGCAGTAATTTTATAATTAAATCTTTACTAAATATGTGCTAATTGTAGAATTACAATCAAATAAGTGATACTAAAATTTAACGACATGACGACAAACGAAGCGTCTAAAGGGATGATCCGAAGCACGTAGAATTTAAAAGGTCGAGCTTCGATGTAACTGATGTATTTTTTTATATCTTGTATTCGGATTTCATCTGAAAATAAAAGTACAAAAATAAAATCTGTAAATATCACAATTTTTACATTATTTTATAATGTATCTTAACTATAGCTTAAAACGGGAATGCTGAATATTAGAGAAAGCGGTAGGTAAATAAAAATAATAAAAAAACATTGCGGTATCTCTAAATTATCTCTACTCAATCTACCTACAGCTCTAGTTAGTATCGATAGTTTGTTTTTTTAAGCAACTAGTCGTAAAATATACATATGCTCTGGATGTCGATGGAGGAGGCCATTTTTTTTATCGCAGGGGAATCCATTTACGGATGATATCCAGGACGCCCGGGTCGGCAGTTCTAGACCTATGTCGGACTCGGCACTTTTGGAGTGCAATACCGTACTAAACCCCTGAGGGAGCCTTCAGCCGCTTTAATTGGAGGGTCCCGGATCTGCAGGCAACAGGATCCCTCCAGCGACAGGCTGGCCTCGGCGAAAAGGCCAGACTTCTCCTCCATGGCGATGGAGGAGGCCTACGTTGCCTAGGCAATGACTGATATGATGATGATGATGATGATGATGATGATGATGATGATGATGATGATGAAATATACATCAAGCGAATAACTACATATGTATGGAAATACATATGTTTATGTACAATAACATAATTGGAGAAAACATACTTATATAATTAAATTATACCCCAAACATACTTATACTGTAATGGATGACGATGATGGATCGCGAACGGATGCGTGATTATACCCATAGGGGAGGCCGGGGCGACAATTAACAGAGGTAAGTATTAACAAGGATTTCTCTAAAACTACCTATAGGTACATACTAAACCTACACCTTGTGCTTTAAAACGCCGTCTAGATCAAGCCACATGATTCGGAATTGGTCAGTTGTGCATACCACGTCGTGCGTCTGAGCTATGTACTGGACCACTTTGTGATCGGATCACTTATTTGTGCAGGTAACGAAGATTATTTAACTCAAAAATTTGTTGATTTATGGTCAAAATATACGGCGTTATGATTATGTTTTTTGTTTTCCTAGAATCAATTTCATACTTAATAAAGCTATGTAACTCGATTGACTAACTTTTGAACATAAGTATATTTTTTATGTTATTTAAAACCAAAAATGTACCTTTGGGGCAAACATAAACAAATCGACGGGGTTAATATTAACATGTTAATACTTGTCCCTATATCATGATATAGAGGCTAGTAATAACAAGATATGTGACTGTGTATGATAATTTTATGTTCTTTTTGTTACATTTTAGTAAGAATTAACTAACTAAATTATTAAGCAACTTTTGTGAGAAAAAATAAATTTAAGAGATTATTTATTTTATGTTTGATTTATATTATGTTAATAACATGATACCTAAATAGTTAAAGCATCATTTTACGTAAAAATTAGGTCTAACTGTTGAATAATTTCTGAGGTACAAATAAAAATGTAATTTTTATTTATTGTGGGCCTCGTCCTTCCCTGCATTATGAGATTTTGATAAAGTTTTTTTTTTTCATTGAAAATGTAACTTAATTTTTTTTACAATCATACATACCAGTTTCTTGAATGAGCGAATCTTGCAAAGCTATTTTAATTTTTTCGACCTCAGTTGATAACGTCTCCGCTGCTAAAGCTGGCGCAAAAAGTGTTAAAAGAAACGTGAAAGCAGCAATATAATTCCATGTGTAGTCCAATAGATTGTTCTGTAAGTTTAGTATAATACTTGTAACAAAATAGCAAAAGAAAAATATTTAAAGAGAAACATAATTTGTAGTAATAACCGCGATCGTTGATAGCCAGTATTGACTTACGGCCGGTTTTTATAGTCTATATTCTTAGAGATGCCCCGAATATTCGACCACTATTCGGTATTCGGCCACTTTTTTCAAATGTTAGGTATGTGTATGCTATTCGGCCGAATCCTGTATGCTATTCGGGCGAATAACGAATATTTAAAAAAAAAGTAGCCGAATACCGAATAGTGGTCGAATATTCGGGGCATCTCTAGTTTATATGTGATTTTATTTGTTAGCAGTAGATTTATCAAAATTAGATCTTTAGTAAGCAAATTCAGAGATAGATTGTTTATTGTAACTGGCGCTTAAAGGTGAAGTTTATCCATAGCCTACATGTGTTACTCAGAATTACTTGTACAATAAAATTATCCAATTAAATTGACTGATAACGCCTGATCACCGATTTCTTTTTTCAGAATTAGGATCATATGTAGTAGAAATAGTTCGTATTAGGAATACATTATAATAATTTTATTGTATTTTAGTCTTAACAATAAGTGAGTGAGTCTTTATACTAACAAATACGATTGTGACATAATTTTCTTTGGTATTCTGTTGTTGATTTTGGAACCCAAAATTTAAAAAAAGAAGTTACCTTTATAATTTACATAGTACGAGTATCGGAACGGCTTTTTTAATCAACGGATGCGATATCATATAATGTATATTATGATATATATTACAATTTTTAAAAATACTTACAAATCCCATTGTTTTAAAATCTTTTACTATATCATATGATAATATAATCGTGCTGGGTATGTTTGCGAATAAAGTCATGATCAGCTGAAACACAAAAAAAGCTTATTTAATTTTGAAGTGGAACTTCTATATAGACGTTATTTTCTCTCGAACGATAATTGGTGAGACGCATCAGGGAATAGCATCATAAAGCCTTGTGAACGTCAAAAAATAAAATATGTTTAAATAAAAAATGCATTCATTAAAAAGTAAAAGTAGTAAACCTGCGAAAAAAAAAGTAAGGAGTAAACCTGCGAAAAAAAATTAAAACGAAATGTGTGCTGGAACACATAGTAGAAGTGAAACTTTAACGGACATGTGGCAAAAAGAATCGCAACTGACAAGTGGAAAAATGAACGGCAACGGACAACTGGATAAACGAATCGCAATAAAATTTATACCTACTTGAAGTTTTACGGGCAGATTGTTAATGTACTTGCCCAATTTGAAAACCGGTTTTACTTAAAGTTTTACGGGTATGTAGTAAAAATATTGTAGAATAATATTATACAAAATTTATACTATATATATATATATATATATATATATATATATATATATATATATATAGTATAAATTTTGTTGCGATCCGTTGTTCCACCTGTCCCTTGCCATTAGTTTTTCTACTTATCCGTTGCGATTCGTTTTGCCACTCGTCCGTTAAAATTTCACTTCTACTATGTGTCACAGCACACGTTTGGTTTTTTTTTTTTTTAATTAAGAAATATTTTATCATTTTACATAGATACGCTGTTACTTACGATAGAATTAAATGACTTTTTGACATTCCCAACTGATTCAATGAGAGATTTATATAAAATTTGCGCTTTTTTTGGTTCGTCGTTTAAAATTTTTCTCAACGCTATTAATCTGATAGAAGTAGCGCGAAAAACAAAAAAGAGTATCACAAATGGAATCTCTAGAGGTAGAAATATAACAAAATATAAGATCTGTGCAAACAAACTACTAAGAAGTTGAACGTTACTGATTCCCGACCAAGTTCTCCACACAAGTGAGATAATACAACCCAACAATATTTTAAGTTCACAGTAATACGACGAGTTGTCTACTTTTAGTTCGGAATCTATCCATGATAAATATTCCAGAAATTTCTGGAACGTATTTTGTTCAGAAGCTAGCAGTAACGTTAGAATATAAGAGTAGCTCTCTACAATAAATACGAAGTACCATATGACGTCCATAAAATGTAAGTCAGGTGATATTAATAAAATGTAAGCAATCCCTAAAATAAAGTAGAAAGTAGCAATAATTAATTTAATGATTATTTTATGACGAGTAGATCCATATTTGATAAAACCGAAATCATAACCAAATATGATTTGAAATGTGACAAAGAATATTTTAAGTATATTTGATGATTTTGTTCTTGATTCTAAAGCAGTTGTATTTTTTGGTTTAACTATAATCATATTTATTTAATATATATTTTCAAAATTTTTATAACACGTACGACAAGCGTTACGTTGACTTCGACAACTATTTGTTTAAAGTAATTTTTGTTTTAAAAATAAATGGAATTCATAAAGTAATTAAGTTGAGTGCGTTAGAAAATTGCTTTTATAAGTAAGCACGACATTAAATATTCCATAACTATCTATCTCGTTAAATTATGTTTTAAGTATGTAGGGGACATGAAATATGACCCAGAGCTGCCAATCATACAAAATTAAAAAACCAGCAATTTGTCAATAAAAAACATAAGAAAGTTGTAAATCGGTTAATTCATTGCTTTACAATATTGCGTAATATCGACGATAAAGATGGATTAAAAGTCTATACCGGATTTTATCGCGTTTATTAAAAACTTTACAGTTTAACAATATTTTAAATTATTTCCCGACGTTTCGGACCCTTTACAGCGTCCCCTGGATCATGACTTTTAATCAAATGAGTAAAATTCGCGTAAATATAAGAGAACGACATGGATGGAGTTAGACCAAACTCCTGTAAAAAAATAGTTACAATAAGTTTTGTTAATATTTCATATTTTTTTATGTACGATTGTATACAGGTATTCGGTATTTATAGTCTATTAAATTGAAAAAATTACACGTAATATAAAATATATTACGTGTAATATTTACGTGTAATAATTGTCGTACTTGGTGTAAAATATTACGCTAATTTGACGTAAAAATAGTCTGCAAGTAAATTTATTAATTTTGTTAGTATAATCCGTGCGCAGAAACTTTGCCGATGGCCTTGTAACGTCAAGCGTCGATAGTCAGTAGGGTTGAAAAAAAAGGTCACATAAATGTAGATTATTATTGTATATATTTTACATCAAACTAATAAAAAATAGTCTCGGTCGAATTATAAATTTAATATAAAGTGTAATTATAAATACACGGATAGTAATTTACTGTTCAAATTGTAACACCGCTGACTCATACCACTGCTGTTATGTTGGTAACACTTATGTATATTATATTTGAAATGAAATTCACGCGTCAAAAGCTAAAAGGATTAAAAATAAACATATCATGTTGATTAAATATCTATCGATACATATTTGAATCATTTCGTTTATTTAAAAATGCCGTGTTGCTTAAAAAAGGTAAAAAGAAATGTTTATTGTATTTAGATATTAGGTATATAGTTTTATATATAAAGTAACTTTTGGCCCGCGACTTCGTCCATGTAGAAGTCGAAAATGGTTCTAATAGGATTTTTACCAGGTTTTTTACGTTATTAATTTTGTTATAACATATAAATTAATAATTATTATGTTAAAATGTTTGAATACTTATAAAATATAACAATCTTTATTAAAGAGTAGGGATTTAAAGTTTAAATAAACATTTAAATAAAATAAAATTTTTGTTATATTTTATGAACACGAAGCTCGGTTTTTGGTCTGGAGAAAGTTACACGGGGATATTACCTTTTTAAAACGAAATCGAAATACTACACCTTCCGCAGCATTTCTTTATAAACAATATTTTTATGGTTTTCCTTCGGGGTGCTAGAATCACCAGGCTACTCTGGAACATGCCACATACAACTGGCTGTGGGAGAAGCAGCTTTTTCTCAAGTTTACTCCCGTTACCCTAAGAGTTTGACCTTAAGTGTTGTTTATGGTAAATACATACTCTTATACACTTATACATTATATCAGTGTTTCCCAACGTGGGCCCCACGCCCCACTGTGGGGGGAGGACCTGGCGGTGCAGCCATATGGCACACGCGTAACGGCTGCCATTCGTCCGGTCCTTGAGCGGTGGATGCGTCGAAAACGCAAGCCCCTCACCTTCCGTCTGACACAGATTCTCACCGGGCACGGTTGCTTTGGTGACTACCTGTGTCGGACGGCCCAAAGGGAGCCGACGACTGAGTGTCACGATTGTGGCGCAGCGGTGGACTCTGCCCAGCCCAAAAAAGGTTCCCACGCCCCACTGGGGGGCAATTTGATAGTTAAGGGGGGCAATTTAAAAATGGACTTTAACCCTTTCGCTTTGGGTTATTTAAATGCAATGCTATACCTTGTCCAACCGTTTATTATCTTTTTGACAGCTTACGTCTATAAATTACAGTCTTTTTTTTTCGGAATAATGTACTACAGTAATGTCGTACTTTATAGACAGGTAGTGAAGTGCCCTGTGCACTTATTATAACACAACGTGGAGACTTGAGATTAAAGCTAAGTAAATTGGAACCTAATATAAAATATCTGTGCAGCAAGCATCAAGCGCAAGGATCGCACTAAATCAATATTAAAATTATTTTGAATTTCAGTTTTTTTTATTTATTATGTTTTGAAATTTTACTTACGCTGTTTTGATAACAATTTCATAGTGATTTCTTCCTAAAACTTATCATTTATATTTCTTAAGGGAACAAAACAATTTTAAATGTTAAAAATTATGCATGGGGACATAAAAAATTTATAAATGTTAAGGGCATGGCCTAAAAAAATTGGGAAACACTGTATTATATTATTATCCAGTTCCGAATCAGAATCAGTCTGAGAACTGTCCGGCAGTAACATCTCTCCTCAGATGGACTCAAATATATATGGTAAGGCTCAGTTTTGTCACTGAATGCCACAAATGCTTCTGTACTGTACTGTGGTGTACTTCCGTACGTTTTCGGAAGTTTATCTCTGTACTGTACTGTGTCAGCCTGTAAATAACCCACTGCTGAGTGAAAGCCTCTTCTCCATATAGAAGAAAGGTTGGAGCTTATTCCACCACGCTGCTCCACTGTGGGTTGGCGGATAATATCTCTACCATGAGTAACGATCATTACCAGGTATGAGATCAGTACCATGATAACAACCGGGACCTACGACTTTACGTGCTTTCCAAGGCTCGGTCAGGAAGCCCACAAGGACATACCCAGACCTGAAACAAATATTTGTACAAATACAAATATCTGCCCCGAGCGGGAATCGAACCTGCGACCACTGGCATTGAGGCGAGGCGTTGAGGCGATTACTCGCACCACTACACCAGAACGGTCGTCAATGCTTCACGTACGCTTTAACTTCGTCCGGTCGTGTTCCTCTGGGCACTACTGGTAAAGTATAGGCCGGAAATCGCCTGCCAACAATACAATAACTCCTCCCATTTGTCAATTATTATTCCTATTATCTTGTGAAGATCTATATAGATAGTAGATCTAGTAGATAGATAGTATCTCATCCCAAAGGGGATGATTTTCAATAAAATACGAAACACGTCTTCAATCAATTCTGTTAAAGAATGTTTATGGAAAATTTGAAGTAGATTGGACCAAGGTATCGTTGTCTGATACAAACTTTGCCCTCTTTTTTCACTCTTATAGGGGGTACAATTTCGGAAAATCCGTTCTTAGTGGATGCTGCTTACGTCATACAAAGAACTCACCCTCCAAGTTTCAATTCTCTACGATTAGCGGTTTAGGCTGTGCGATGATCCATCAGTCAGTCAGTCATTCAGTACAAAGCATTATTTATGTATAGATTATGTTGTAATTTTGTATGTAGAGAGCAAAAGAGAGATACATAAGATGAAAGTAAACAATTTAGACGCACTCGCACTTACACACGCGCTTTAATTTTTTAACCAACTTTAGAGAAACCCAAAAGTAAGATATTGTTCTATATTCATTTCTAAACTTGATTCTAGCTTTCAAAAAACACTGAATATATTATTATAAGAGTTATATATTTATTTCTATACTTTTTTTTTAAATAAAATCATTTGTTTATATGTTTTCTTTTTGTTTTTGTATTATTACATATTTTTGTTTAACCAATTGACGCCCAAGACAAACCCGTAGAAATATCTTTTATACTTTTTGGTTTCTATATAACACTTCTTACGTAATAAATTGTATATCCTATTGTACGCCTATTTGCGACACACGCAAACCTTATAGGGCGTTTTATATATGTTTAGAAACTTTAAATGATATCATTCTGCTTTCTATATTCACCGAATTATGAAATTTCCCCGTCATTTGAGTTTTTGATCTTTAAGTGAGCATACTATGTTTTGGTGAGTTTTTTTTTTATAATTTAAATTTTATTATAAGTGTTGTCATTGATATATTTTAAAGAAATATCTACTCCTGTTGATATAAAATTAATATAAATTATTTATAATAATATATTTTTTAAAATATTATTTCTTAGTTTTCGATATGATATCTTTATTATTATATATTTTTAATTTTAAGTTGTATAGTTTTAATTGTTAATTCAATCAAAATGTTACGTTCGTAAATTATATTCTAATTACAATAAAAGCATAACTATTTTGAAATTAATGACATTATTATATCGATTATTTAGTATTTTAGAAATTCCTAAAAATAAACCTAATTTAATCTTTGTTTATCAATTACACAAAAGTGATGTTATTTATTTTTTAACCAACTTCAAAAATGAGGTGATTCTTAATTCGACTGTTTTTTTTTTTGTGTTTTTGTTACGCGATTATCCCATAAACGTATAAAATAAGAGATAGAGATAATTCTTGATTCTTCGGAGGTGGTCCCATAGAAATTTTATCGGAATTAATTTAAGGATAATCAACAACAACAACAATTTTGTACACGTGTATATAATCTTGAAGTCGGTTTATTTTTTAAAACCTTTGATTATTATTTTAAAATATTTTTATTAGTAACAAATTATTTTAAGATTGTTTAGTAATTTTCTGATTTATAATACCATTAGGCTTTATATTTCAGTTTTACAGACAACAATGGTTCGACCAATAACAACATTTACATTTGTGTATTTGTTCGTAATTGCTTTTGGTGAAGAGCCTGAAAATAAAACAATAGCAAATTATGATCCAAGCGAATTGCTCTTGTAAGTTATTATTTTTATTTACGAGATTTATTTGTTAAGATATAGTAATGAAATAAATGCTAGGACGAATCAGTCGCTTGATATAGACAATTTATGTTCAATTTCAAACAATTAACAGTTAAGCGCGGATGTGGTGAATTAAGCTCCTAATCTTTTAACATAACAAGATACTTAGCACTTACAAGCTGTAACATTTATTAAAATAAATATAAATAAATTATGTCATTTTCAGAAAAATTTTCAATCTTAACGATACCGTACCTAGAGTCAGCTCCTTACAAGGAAACTCGCTGTTTCTAAGTGACAATAATGAAGACAAAAATTATTCTTATAAAAATGCTGTAAGATTTAGTGATGATATATATGATAATTATCCTGAAACGGATCACGGTCAAATTGGAACACAAGATTTTTTTAAATATCAAGATAATAAAGATTTTTTGAATAAGAAGAAACGTAGGAAAAGGAAACCAAAACAGCAGCATTACGGATTACTGAACCAAGCTGTAAGACCTAATTTAGGTTTTAACGGTATTCCGAATGCTGGATATGGAGGACAATATGACAGTGAGTATGATTCACTATGCATATAATAAAATACGTCACGATACCCTACCAAAACACACTGCGCTCGCCAACCCACCTGCCATTTTTTTTTTTGTCTAAAAGGTAACCGTAAGTCGATAAAAATTGGATTTACCCAAAGATAGTCCAGAGTCTCTTACGAGAACATGGAAATAGTTTTTGTCTTAGCTTCTCAAGGTATGTTAGAATCTAAAACGAAAATTTACATTTTTTATTCTCATAAATTTAGTGTAACATTACGAAGTATTGAATTTTTTCTCTTCTCTTATACAAAAAAAAGGCTGATTCAGTTTAGTTTAGATTTTGTTTTTGTAAACTATAGTACCTATATGTGTTCATAAGCCAATAAATTAAGTATATTAGTTATTTGATATAAAGGAAAAGTTTATTTGGTTGTTTGCAAGAGTCTGATTTATAAGAATATTATTATAGCGTTAACTTAGAAGTTGTTTATTTACTCTTGTTTTGAAGGTTAAAAAATTATAGCTGGTACACTGATAGAAAAAAAAAAAAAACTATTTGATTAAAGAAAGAAACTTGGTTATTTCCAAATAAGATGCATACAATTTCGCCCAAGAATTTCTTTGTCTTGGATTAAGATAGACGGTAACATTGGTTATATTATTACCGACTTATAATATACCGACTTGTTCCAAGAATTGTGCGTATTTTGAATTAAGATTATTGTTCAACATGTCCAAAACTACACCTGCATTACGGGACTTAAAAAATAAATACCCCGTAGTAAGGTAAAATGACTTTTATTTAAGATTTATTATTTTGTATTGTAGTTTATTTCATACAAAACAATACAAACAATTGCTAAATTTTTTATTCTCTGTATCACTGAAAAGTAAAACATAAATACTTTTTCGAATATGGTGAAACAAAAATTTCATTACTTTATGTTTTTTTTTTTTTTTTTTTTTTTTATTAAACTTATAATATTCTAAATAAATAAATTTCTTCTTGGGTCAACAATAAATACTTGTTAAAATCCAATAAAATAATTCTTGATTGGAGAATTGTATTGATCGAATATAGTATACTAACGCCGAGTTGCACGAAACAAATTTTTAATTTAAGTGTTTATTAAACTAATATAATCACAAGAATCGTAATTATCTGTTGCACGAAACCTACATCTGATTAAGTTAACAAAAAAAATTAGTTTAATTAAAGACCTATCTAACGGATGATTAATTCCAACAGCTTTAAATTAATCATGAGATCAACTAATTTTAAGATTAATTGCAACTTAACTAACGGAAAGTTAGCGACGGTTTCGTGCAACTCGCCGTTAGTCTTGAACCAAGTAAAAATGTTATCGATCGATGTAATTACTGCTCTCAACCCAAGAAACAACATTTCAAGACAATAATTTCTTAAAGTAAGAAAACTAGTTTTCTTCGAAATAGTTTTCTTGGATCTTAATATTTTTCTTGAATAAAGTTAAATTTTTATCAAAGAGGGACAAAATAAGCCTTAACAAAGTATAAAATATGTTTTAATAAAGGTACTGTAATGTTATAAAATTATTAGTATTTTATTATTAATAATAATGTTTATTAACATTAAAGGACCACCACGGCCAAGGCCTTCCATAGCATCTGGAGCTTTATCCGCGGTGACAGATGCACTAAGTTCAATAGCGTTGAATGATGAGTACCAGTGTGTAGCTAGACTTCTGTGTGAAGCGGCCGGTGGAGGTGCACTGGGTAGTTCGGGGATACTACAGACGATATCTGGACTGCAACCATTGTTGACGTGAGTTTCTTAATAGCATATCAAACAGCTAAATTATTTTTGAATGATTTGTTAAATCCGCATTTAGTTTTATTTATATGCAGACATTAAAATTATTTATAATGTTTTACATATAAATAATTATATGTTGAGTTGAGTTGAGTTGATACTTGATAGGTTTCATGAAAATATTAATTCACTGTAGAAGAATTATACTATAGTATGGAAAACGGAAGAATATTTATTTATTTATTTATTTATAAGGACAATCAGTTGTAGTTACAATAAATACTTACTAATTTAAAAAATAAAATTACAAAAAATGTTACATAATTGCACTACGTATAGGTGCCACAGCATTCGCAAAATGATAATTAACAACAAAAAAAACAAAAAAAGAGAATTAACTAATGACAACACGTCAGTTAACTATGGTAAATTAATATAACAATATTATAAAAGGAGACTGCTAAATATTGGAAACCTGGTTAAACACGGCAGTTTTGAAAACAGTTAAATTGTCGTTAAATATATCCACAAAGACACTCAAAGCATTAAAATTTTTGCACAATCTTGATACAGTATAATTCTGTTTTAAGTTAGTTCTAGCAGCAGGAGTGCTTAAGACCTAAGGGACGTCGAGGTAAATGTGAAGGAACACGAAAATAAAACAATCTCAACAGAGTGGGGCAATCGATCTGATCTCTTAAAACTTTGAACAAAAAAATCATGTCATGAACATGACTTCTATCGATCAAAGAGTGCATCTTATATAGCTTTAGTTTATCTTTGTAGGAAGCAAGTTTACCGAACTCATAACACGAGTAAGATAGATATCTTAAGAATCTTTTCTGCAATCTTTCTAAGCGTAGTTGATGTACAGTGTAATGAGAAGCCCAAATCACACTACCATATTCAAGTACACTTCTTACATATGCGCAATATAATGTAATTTTAGTACGAGGATGTTTAAACTTCTTGGTATTTCTCATCACAAAGCCGAGCATTTTAGATGCTTTATTAGATATATTGTCAAAATGTGGCACAAATGTGAGTTTAGTGTCAAATGTTATACCAAGATCAGAGATAGTATCACATTTGGTTAAAGGGGAACCACCTAAAAAATAACATGTCTCGTAAGTTCGAACTTTACGACCAAATCTAACATGTTTGCATTTATCAATATTCAAGACCATGTCATTATCTAAACACCATTGGCTAAGCTCAGATAAATCGCTTTGTAAAGATAAAGAATCTTCACGAGTACATATGATTTTACATAATTTAAGGTCATCAGCAAATAGAAAAGATTGACTAGATCTAATAATAGAGGTCACATCATTGATGAACACGTTAAATAACTGATGTGGCCTGATGTGACGTAGGTGGTAGAATTAAAACCTTTAGCGACCACATATTGATATCTGTTACTTATATATGAAGCAAACCATTTCAACTGATTTCCGAATATACCATATTTCTTCAATTTTAAGATAAGAGTATTATGATTGACACGAATATAGACGTTAAACTAAATAAATATTTTTGAAGTTATACTTATTTTGGCACGTTAGAGAAAAATGATAAGTGTAAATTATTATGATGCGGGCGCACACTGTGACGAGACCATGAATGTTTGTCTGTCCCGATGTTTGTCATCAAATCTTGCAAATTAAATTTGATTGAATTCCCGGTTACCGATTTAGCTAAAATTTTTAATACATGTGTAAATCGCCTGACAATGCAATATTATGATGACATGGTGCTGATCTGATGATGGAGCTAGAAGGTGGCCATAGGAACTTCGCAATGAAACGACACAACCTCCTGGTTGAATCTTCTTGACGAGTAGTTTGTATTTCAATAGTAACCAGGGTCTAGTAATGGAGCTGGAATGCGGTCATAGGAACTCTGTAATGAAACAACGCAACCCCATCGAGTTTGGGCTCGTTTGATTCGTATTGACGAGTATTTTGTTTTTAGATGGTTACCAGGGTCTAAATACCGAATGCGCACACTACCCATTAACTCGGCGTTTCTCTATCGTTTTATTATAAGTATAACTTCTTACTTGCGTACATAAGTACACACACATTCGTTTATTTTTTTTTAACTTGTGGTATTTAAAAATTCTTATTATTTATAAATTTAATAGAAGTCTTAAATTTTTTATGCATACTAATATTATATGGCCACACTGTTTTTAGACGTGATTATACCAAGGACTTACCGGTGTGTTTTCTAAATTTATTTTCATGTCAGAATCAAGTAAAAACGCAGTAGATTTAATTCAGTGGTTATTTCATCGTTACAGACTTCTCTCAGCTTATAACGGCATAAGTACGAATCCTCTCTTTGTCTTCGGGCGAGCGGTTTTCCTAGGAATGTCTTCGAATGGCAACACCGCTTCTTGTCGGTACGCCTACCCCTTGTGCCCAACGGACCCGGAGAGACTTGTGCATTATCTTAATAATCATAATGGAGGATTCTTTAGGTAAGACGGAAAAGGTGTACAAATATTAGTATTAATCCGTAACTTATAATGTATCTTACCTACAGTTCATATTCAGCATCATGATCATCATCATATCAGCCGTTGGATGTCTACTGTTGAACGTAGGCCTCCCTCCCCCATTGTATAATAATTTATATTGATCCATCAAAATTTGTTCAAAAATGGTCTTATGTAGGGCTCGTCAATTCTGAGAAAAGAATTTCTCTCAATGCAGAAGCATAGCTTAGGAAAAATACTAAGACTTGTACTTAATTAGATCCCACAATACATGTGCAAAGGCGCAGGGCGAACTAGGCCTAATCCTAATCTTTAATAGGAGAAGAGTATAGACTCAAGTGTATGATATTTTTAGCCAGGTACTACATTCATACATACTAAAAATAATTTAACATTCTCAGTTGATCCAAAGTGTATCGATAATATATTTTTACATTCTCTCTCTCTTTGAGAGTAAAAGTTAGGGGTACAATGTGGTTGGCATATTCTAAGGAATAAAACCCCTAATTAAAACTAGAAAAAAAAATATACAGGATGACTGGTAAATTACTATCAATATTTAAGGAGACTACTCGGTAAATGATTCTCATTCGAATTATGTAAAAAAAAAACAGATAAATATTAATAAACTTTTAAGTAAAGTTTCTCAACAATTATCCAATTATGTACGCGTCGTCTGGACACCCTAGCAGCTAGCTGCACTTTCAACACAAAACAGGTAGTTTATCTACGTCCAAACGCCGCCACGTGTTCACAGGGTAGCAGAATAAACAAGCATGATCCAATCCCCCTTAATACTTTAATCCTGGCTTAGGATAGGCAAAAATACTAAGATATTTTACTCGTTTAAGCAACAAATTTGTTGACTAGGTAAATTATGTGAACTTTGGCAATTTTTAGATGTTAACAAGCGGCACAATACAACACCTGTGCGCGTGCCGCCGGCATGACTGTAGTGTCAACGCTTCATTTACTTGAATTGAAATTTATGAAAATTTGGTCAAAAATTAATTACCTATTTTTTTTATATAATTCGAATGAGAATCATGTACCGAGTATTCTCCTTAAATATTGATAGTAATTTACCAGTCATTCTGTATATATATTTTTACATATGTATAATTAAATGTGATTTATAATTAAAATAAAATTTTGATTTTCTTTTTAGATTCTTCAATTCACCCCAGCAAGGCCAGCAGAATATCGAACAGTTTTACAGCCAACTCTCTCAAAACTATGGACTGAATCAACAACAAAGTTATGGATTTTATAACCCAAATTCACAAAGTCATGGTCTCCAAACGCATAATCCTTATTCAAATTATGGTCAACATAACTATGGATTCGCTTTTCCTTATAATGATAATAATATTAGATTTAAAAATTCTGATTACAATAAAAATGTAGATGAAATTCAGAGACGTATACAGAACAAGCCAATAATAACCGAATATGATGATAGTTTTAATACAAGATGGACATTTCCAGGAACTATTGAAAATACTCGCATAAATTACATTAATATTGATATCTTTACAGATTCTAATTATGCAAATACTAAAAGAGAAGTCAATTCACTTAAATTTCCTGAAAACAATAATGAAGAAACTAAAGCAAATATTGAATACGACAGAAATACAAGGGGATTTATATTTCCAGAATTTCATAGCAATCGACAATACAAATATTATAATAATTTAAAAACAAACGATGACTACAATAATAGAATATATAACCAGTATTACACAAATAAGAATACCCATAATGTGAATAACGATGATGATGTGAGAGGCGTCAGAACAGTTTATGTTATTAGAGGCAACGGTGATCCGAACAATCCAGAGATTATTAAACTAAAACCAGGAGAAACTTTACAATAAGATATATATATATATATATATATATATATATATATATATATTATCATTATTTTTTCCCCTAAACTGTAGTAGATCAGCGTGTATGACTAAAGTAGAAATGATCTTTTTGTTCAGCAGGATGATACGATGAGACGTTATTATTATTGTTAGTGCACTGTAACGCACAGTTTATAAATAAATAGCTTTTGTGTTAGTGACCATAATAACCACGTATTCAAGTAATTTTTTAATTAAATTTACAACATCTATGGACTCATCTGCCCATATCTTTTTTTGTTACGAATCCTATTTTGTTATTTCATTAAGGTTAGCTTACATAAAAACTTATTGCCGTACAGTGATCGTCAAAGAAGTCCAGATCTCTTTCTTACCCGTGATTGTTGGTTAATATTTATTTAATATTTATTTATTATTAATATATTTATTTATTTACCGAAATGTTGTAAGAGGCGCTTAAGGCCATAGTGGTGTGAGCAACTATACACCAACCAGAATGATGATGTTCATCAACATCACCATATCCTGTCGCAATACACTGGCCTCGCCTACACGTCTGCCAAGCGTAGCGAGCATTTCCTGAGATTATTGGGGAGGCCTACGTTCAGTAATGGATGATGGCTGATGTGGTGGAGAATTTTTACATACTATCTTCAAAGGTGAATCAATCAACATACATATATACTTAAGAGTAGCAACATGAATAGTATTTACATGTCAAACATGTTAAGTACAATTTATTGCTGTTCATGAAGGTTTTTTTTTTTTAAATTTTTAATGTATTTGTATTGTATTAACAAATTATAATTAATAAAAATATTTAAGTAGGATAAATATAAATATTATTTTTATGTAAGTTTTTATCTCTATGGACACATATCGTCTCGGTCGAGCTCTGTACGGTAACAAGGATGCGGGTAGTTGATACTCTGTGGTAGTCTAGTGTTTTCAGTACTATGGTTGTATGTGGTATATTTTAATGTTGTCTACATTCAAACAACAGAACAACTGTTCTCTTATATTTACGCGAATTTTATTCATTTAATTAAAAGTCTAAAAACGGATTTTATCGCGTTTATTTAAAATTACTGTTTAACAATTTAATTTAAATTATTTCCCGACGTTTCGGACCCTTTACAGCGTCCATGATCTCGGGGGACTGAGGTGGTGGATGTCCTAATAATGAATGTAAAGGGTCCGAAACGTCGGGAAATAATTTAAATTAAATTGTTAAACAGTAATTTTAAATAAACGCGATAAAATCCGTTTTTAGACTTTTAATTAAATGAACAGAACAACTGTTCTGGTGTAGTGATGCTAGTAGTCGCATCAACGCCGGAGGTCACGGGTTCTCTTCCCACTCGGTGTAGATATTTGTATTCATACAAATATTTGTTTCTGGTCTGGTTGTGTGTTCTTGTAGATCTAAGTACCGTCTCTCAGAGAGCACCAAAAAATTTCGTTCCCGGTTTGTTGTCATACATACCTGATAGTGATCGTTACTCGTGATAGGGAAAATTATCTGCCAATCCGCAGCAAATCAGAGTGGTGAATTAAGCTCCAATGAGACGCTTACAGACTGAATTAGTTCAGTTCAATCTACATCAGTTATTTACTAATTGCATTGCATTTCAAGTTGTCAAATAACGACAGACACAATGTTACCATCTAATTCGTAATTCGTATATTTTGAAGTCAAACGGAAAAATCCGTTGCCTAATATGATCAGCCGCTATATGTTTATGGTAAATAAATAACTATATTTGAAAACTAGGTATTGCTTGTCTGTTACTAAAGGTTAACACGTACAAAACTAATAAAGAAATTAATGATTTATTTTTTTATTGGAAAACAGCCATAGCATAAAATATATTGATGACCACGGAAAATTTACATTAGTTGACTTCTTAACATGATTTTTTTAAAGTCATTTCAAGCCAATGCTTTTTTCTGAAGATAAATTATTATTCTCTCTCGTAATAAATAGTAACTTCTCAGATATTTGTTAGCTATCAATCGAGCTAGTAGTAAAGTCGTAGTAGCAAAAAAGAGAACCTAAGACTCTAGATGTAACATTCTGCGACCAAAAAATAGAGAACTAAGAACTTAATTTTGTATATAAATTGAGAGCAAATAATTATCGGATTTACGAACAGTTCCATGATTAATTTCTAAAGTACTAGTATGTTATTTTATTGTGTAAATTGTAACTTAGGTACGTCAGCTTAACAATAATGTCTATTTGTAACATGTTTTTCCTTAGAACATAATAAATATTCTTAGTTTTTTTCGAAATCATAAATTATTCACGTTACATTTTATTTGCAAGGAAAATTTTCAAGGTTTTTTATCTAGTCACATTCTTAACTTAATCGAATGTGTCTATCGCCGAGTTGCACGAAACAATTTTTAAATTTAAGTGTTTATTAAACTAATTTAATCACAAGAATCGTGATTATCTGTTGCACGAAACCTACATCTGATTAAGTTAACAAAAAAATTTAGTTTAATTAAAGACCTATCTAACGGATGATTAATTCCAACAGCTTTAAATTAATCATGAGATCAATTAATTTTAAGATTAATTGCAACTTAACTAACGGAAAGTTAGCGACGGTTTCGTGCAACTCGCCGTATGTTATTTAACTTAATCGATAGTTTGTTACCTATATGTGCACGAAATATTCCCTGTTATATGCTTAGTCGCGGATCAAGCCCAGCTTGCATCGCTAAATTAAGTAATTGGTTTTAAAATTCACACGAAAAAATAAAGATAAAGCCTGCATGTTATCAGCTATTTAAGTATAATTATGAAACTTTAATCTTTAATACAAGAACAAGTCTGTTATAATATATAATTAAATGCTGTAAATTTCTAATCATTCGTTTTTATTTAATTTGAAATATCGAATAATATAATTGATTGCTATATTTTAATACTTCTGTCATTCATCATCGTCTTTTTAAACTTTATTGGCACTAATTTAGTGTTATTATTTATTTATTTATTTTTTATTTTATTTGGGGAATAAACAATTATCCAGTTAACTGTTTTGACTTTGTTGGAATATGTATGGAAAGAGTCGCTAGGTGAGCTGTCGGGCGGGCAGCGCTCGCTGGCGTCGCTGCCGCTGGTGCTGGTCATCCTGCTGTTCAACATGGCGCTGCTGTACGTATAACATAAAATTTAACAATTTTTTTCATGACGAACATATTTGTGAAAAACAGTTAACTGTTAGGTACTGTTATATTTCTAGAAAAAATGTACCAATTATCTACTTAAAATCAACACAAACAAATGACTAATTAAAAATAAGAACAGAAAGTAAAAATAACTAGTAATACAGTTTATATCATATTTTGCTTTGTATATTAACTGGATATTACAGAGGTATGAAGTAAAAATCGTATGAATAATATTATCGTACGGTACAAAGGGCGCGTTACGTTCGTGACATTTGCCGTTTTGGGGAAACGATGAATTATATGGTTTAACCCTGAACTTAAATTGTTTTAAGTTGCTCTATTATTCATTTATACTACACGTAACACAGTACCAGAAAAGGTTGTACTTTAGAAGGTATGTCACTTACCATATACCATATCGTAGTAAAACCTCTGATAAGCTGTCGAAAGCGGAATCATTTCCTAAATATTGTTAAATAAATTAATAAATTTTATTTAATATTACAGAAATAAAAATTATATATATATTTATTATATATATATATATATATATATATATATATATATATATATATATATATATATATATATTTTTTTTTTTTTTTTTTGTTCAAATACTACACTGGCTGATTTGTTTAAGCAACTTGGTCGAACACTTGTCTTGTTACATGGACGCAAAAAAATATTTCGTGTCACCATTTTGGATTTGTAGGCATTACTGATTAATTCGTCATATTTATCTTCCTATACGCTATATATACTTTCTTAAAGATGGATTTGTGAAATGCCATAATATGTTAGGTAAACAAGTATGCTTAATAAAAATAATAAAAAACCCGACTGCGTAAAATACTCTTATTATAAACTAAAAAGAATAAAACAATTTACTAGCTTTCATTTGATACCCATATTGCTACAGTAAGAAAAAAAATTCAACTCCCCTCCCTCATTCCGCCATTTGCGGGCGCCATTTTGAAAATTTATATAGCCTATGTCACTACTACAATTTAGACAAATCCAACGACACCTCATATGTCAAAAACTGTCCAGCCGTTTGGGCTCTAGGGCGTGCCAAAGAAATGGACATACATACATACATACATACATACATACATACATACATACATACATATATACATACATACGTACACTCGAAAAACATAACCCTCCTTCTGTCGCAGTCGGGTAAAAAGCGAAGATTTTTATGGAAGTGTGAAACAATCTATGGTTATAATAAAATTGTGACAGCTGCAATTCTGAATATTGAAGATATTTCGATATTTTATTCGATGATGAAGACAAATTTGTCTGTCTGTATTTTTGTCTATATCTTGGTTGCGCATTGATGAGCAAACTATTGATTTGAATTCGGACTACGAGCTAGGATACTGAGTATTTGTTTATTATTTGTATTTATTTATTTATTTATTTATTTTTCTATTTAGGAGGAGGGAATGTTAAAATGTGTACATATTTAAATGCCGTTTTTTTAGTTTTATATAAAGTTAATATAAAGATTGTTTGTTAAATATTTAAGGATATTTAGTTCGTCAGTACAGAAATTACAGACATCCTTAGTGTTAGATCAAATCAAACAATAACCTGAAACCTAGAATGTTCAGAAACCTTTTAATCTACTGCTCATCTTAAGCTGAATTATAAACTTTCTCTTTAAACTTAATAAAATTTAAGCACAAATCAGCGTTTTTGAAAATTCCACTCATAAAGGGGTAAAATAAGAGATGGAATACCGCATGGGAGCTCTATCATGTAAATAACCATTTTTTTTTGAATTTTTTTTTCTCAAAGTCCCACGTGAAAATCATGTAGTCGATAAAAAAAACTGAGCTCTAAAAAAGCCCTTAATTTTGATTTTAAGCTGTTGCTCAACAAACAGTAGGTTTTCCATACTAAAACGTATGAAAAACCATTTTTTATTCATTTCTTCTTCTGCTCACACAGTAAGATTTGTATTTTTAGTATTTTTCTACTCAATTTTTTGAACAATATTCAATTACCTTCAAAAAAGTCCAGTGAAACAAATCTGTAAGTTGAGTGTTTTTTACAAATTGTCATTCTGCTCGAAATTTTTCTAAAATAGCAGTTAATTTTTTTTTGTGGCTAAATTAATTATTGATGGTAGAAAAAAAAGTTAGAGAAAAATTTCTAGAAAAGTTTGTGCTCTACAATTTTGTTAGAAATTATTTTTCTGTACCACTAGTACAACAGTTTAGCTTATACAGCTACTCAAATATCTAAATTTACAAAAATTCCGTTTCTGGCGACTGTAATAACCAAATTCTCAGACTTACGTGAAAAAGTTAAAGGGGAAATTTGTTTGTTGATGAATTTACTGAACTATATTCATATTTAAACCAACTATTGCATTATTTCTACCGCAAATACAGCCTCGAAGAGTTTAAAAATCATCAAAACTCTTTTAAGTATATTTTACAAAAATCATTTAAAGTAGAATTTTGGGTGTGAGAGAAATTTAACGGAATTTCTTATTTTATTCAAGCGAAAATACACATTAAATAATTTATTTTCAATTCTAACGCCAGTAAGTCTGTTTGTCCGGACCTATTTTGCTACTCACAATACCATGACTCGGTACTAACTTGTAGTGTAGAATAATACGAAGATAAATGTAACTAACTGAACTATTTAGACTAACAAAGCATATGCAAATCGTTAGGAAAATATGCAGAAAACATAGTTATATAACGCGACGCGGATCGCATTGTAATAAGTAGCCCAGTCCATATTCCTTACACATAACGCGGTCCTTTTGTTCGCGTGTTCGTATGATTTGTCACATCGAAAAACGCGTTGGAATTCTTATGTGTATTTCCGTAAGTCATATTTGGTGTTCGGTTTGTAGCAAATGGATGTGATGTGTATGATTTCTAGTAAAACTTTATGACGTGATTTTGTTACTGGGAATTAATTCCAGAAAGTTTTTATTTTTAATTTTTTTCTTCCTAATCAAATTTTTGGGGAGAGAGTGTCCAATTTATACATTTAAAAAAAATTAAGCCTTTGGGATTTTTCTATTTCTTTTAGTTTATTTCTTTGCATTGCCATTTTTTATCTATGAGTACACTTTTTTTAGATAATAGTTGTAAAAGTTTCACGAAAAATTAAATACTATATGTACCTATTATTTTTACTTTGTTTAGAGTAACATAATTCTAGATAATCTTATTTGTACTGTTGCGTACAATACGTTTGCGTGTCACATCGGCTAAACAATTTACTTAGTGGTGTAATATTACTTAAAATTATTGCATGTCTTTGACAATATTGTACTTTGTAACTACGTACACTACGTATGAAGACAGTTTTACTGAAGTAATTTTTAGAAGAACTTATGCTATATGTCTATCTGATAAATTAAAGCCTATGAATATGTTTCTTTTTAAATCTTCCGTAATAAAAACTTACCTTATTGCATAATATTTAATACTTTACACTTAATATAATGCCATTACAAAATTCTCAATCATAATATTATAAGCACAATATTTTAAACTAAACAATTTTAGTTCAATATTACTCTATATGTACTCACTTGAACTATAGAGAGATTAACATACAATTAGGTCTGTACTTACATTCTTTATCGGTTTGACTGTTCTGCATAACCAGCACTTTTTCCACAAGATCCAATAGCGTCCGAACTCAATCATATCTGGTCAGCTTCGTCTGGCTTCTGAATCCCGAACCAAAAACTCAGTTTTATTCTTCTTCTTCTTCTTTTGGTTTAATGGCTTTCAACTATGCTAAAAGAGCACAGATTATTTTGCCAATGTCACGAAGAACGGAGTATACACGAAAGAGATTGATCGGTGCAGTCGGTTTGAAACCCTTAATACCTAGAAAAACACAAAAATTGAAGTTAAAACTTAATCTTCATTGATTAATTCATTCATTTGTTTTAATGGCTTTCAATGCGAAAGAGCGAGATTAATAATTTTATTTTTCAAATGTCAACTAGAAACTTAAAGACGTGACTTCCGTTTCTTTTTTTTTTTTCACAAACCTAACAGCACCTCCTTTACTAAAAATACAATAAAACAAAACGCCAATGATTTTCTTATCGCTTAAGCAGAGATAATTGTCGCCGAAGAAGTGTGATGTAACATTTTCTGACTGCGCATAACTTTGTCTATCGTATTGTTGTCTTTTTCAGTCTACAAGAAAGGAAATAGTATAACAGGTAAAATGCATAAAAAAGACCTTATTCTTCACCAGTTCAAAACGAAGATTTGTTTCAATGCTGCAAGCGATGTTATGTTACGGTGCCATGTAAGTTAATAAGAAAGGCGGTGAAAATATCTACATAAAAATAGTTTACAATATTAAGGAGCAAGCTGTAACATGTTATAACATGCACAATTTTTTTTTGATATATCATACTACCAATACTATTAAATTATAAATAATTATTAAAATACTTATCAAATGAAATATAACAATATACTAATTAAGAAAAGGTTTACACAAACTTATAGATAGATTAATTTGAAAGAGTATAAAATACTTCAAAATTATTTTATAATAGAAAATGCAAAATAAATATTTCGAAAGAGTATATGTGTATGTATTGTGTATGTTTATGCATGAAGCAAGTAAGCACGACTACTTTCTGTGCGGCTGATTTTGATATTTTTATAATCACAGGTTGGCTGGAAGAGATATCTTCTAGAGATAAGTCCACCTTGTAAACAACTCTTTATACTAATTACTGTAATATACTTTTTAAGTGCAATAAAGAATATTATATATTATATGAAACGTCGCGATATAAAGTTGATATTCAGTTCAAAATGAAGTAATTTTTTTTTACTTGAATTTAATTGGCCCGTTGGCACAGTAAGCAGTGCTTTCTGATCTAGGGTTGTAGGTTTGATTCCCGCCCCGAGTATGAGTGTAATATATATTTATTTATATATTATTTATATGTATATTATTTAAAAAAAATACTAAATATAACCTACATAAATGAATAAGTCTTGATGGCTAAGTCATATCTAATATCACAGAACTTTTATTTAAATCAAGTATTTTTGTTTATAAATTTTTTGTGTAAAAAAAAAAGAAAACCAAGTGAAAAAACCATGAGGAACCGCAAATATCTGGGAAGTACTCGTAGGTAGGTTTTACACCCTCTCGTTGTCGAGCGTGATCCGCTGCATGCTCGGCAGCGAGAGGTGCTGGTCGGCTGTGACCTCCTTTTGCGAAGAGGTCATGGCTTTGAAGGAGGCTGCGGAGCGGGAGCGTGAAGCAGACGTTAACGCTGACCCGCTCCGCAGGAGACGACCGGGGGGAAGGAGACGCCGCTACGCGCTCCTTCACCCTCCGCACTAGAGTGGGAGGGGCACCTTTAATCCTCCCACCCGCCACTAGGGCAATAGAGCGCTCACGGTGCCCGCGAGCGCTCTATAGGCGAAGGCGGTCCGCATAGGCGGGCCAACCGTCGGGGCGTCACGGTTGCATGCGAAAGCGATCCCGTGGCGCCCCACTACGACGATGAGGGCACCGCTGGGTTTTAGTGCGGTATTCTGGCACGTTCTGCGTGCCAGCGAGTCCCACATACCCGCCGCCTCTCCGTGGCGGGATGCGTAAATGCATTTCCCAGCGATAAAAAAAAAAGGTAGGTTTTACACGCGTCTTAGTATGTTGAATTTACTTTGTTAAAACTTTACTACAATTGTTTCGATAGTCCACTTCTAGACGGTGTATCAAGATAAAAACTATTCCAGATTTTAAATTAGACCACCAGGATCACATCCGATTTCGTTCCGCCCGTTAATCCGTTTCGTTTCGCAGATTTTTTGTAATGCCAGATGAACAGGACAAACAGACAGTTAAAATTTTAGAAATAATTGTTTTGGCTTCTATTGCTCTCATAAAGACCATAATAATTCGTTTTTTCTAAATATTTCTCATGTACAGACATCGAACGATTACAATATTTTATTATATGTTCCTAGTATATTAGCAGTGGCGTAGCTAGGGGGCCAAGGGCCCTGGTGCATAGGGAAAGACTCGGGCCCTCCTCTCCTCTTTCTGCGTAGTTTGAACTTATATTGGCCTTCAAAATTATTGATAAGAATAAGAATAGGGAACAGTGAGTTGAACTATATAGTATCCCTAGTAGTCTAAATCCATACGTCCTCTCTATTAGAATCTCCGTGTGTTCAATAGAAGAAAAAGGGAATAAATAAACAACGACGCACATGACAATATAGAATATTTGTTATACAGATGAGATTAATTAAGGGAAAAAACCATCTTTAACAGAATTCCCCGTCCAATTCACAATCTCTTGCGCGCTTTAATTTTTTCGAATTCGTCTATAATTTCACTCAAATCCAAGTTTGATGCCGCCTCATTTTCTATTGCAATTAACGATTAATGTCTGAGGTGATCTTGTTGAATGCTGTTTCTTAAATATTTTTTTATAATCTTCTTACTGGAAGATCTTTCTGCTGCCGCGGAAGTAACATGAATTGTATGAAACAGTAGCATCGCTGTATACACTTCCGTAAGGTCACATTCGAGCACGCCAAATTTCGTTATGATTTCTTTGCAAAGCTTGCGAATAGACCACGTCTCCATCAATTGAGGGAGGATCAGATGATATACATTAAGAAATTGGAGTGAAAAATTGAGTCCAATAATATCGCAATATTTCTTCTGAAACTGATCACATTTCTTGAGTAAATCGTTTCAGCTAAGCAATTTTTTTGGAATCAGGAAGTCGCGCATTATATCCATCGAATACAGCCGTTGCCCTCTCTCCGTCGCCGCCAGCCTTACTCTGCTTCCGCCGACGCGGACGCCGCCTCACACGAATCAGTACACACGACGCAATATATCGTTTACCCCCTCCACGCGGACGTAATAGTCCGGAGGCCAGAAACAGTAAAAATAAATTACTAATACTAATTAATTCCAAAGTCTTAAGTCTTCTTTCTCTTTTTTTCAATTTATTTTATTTTATTTTATTATTATTTTTTCAAAGCTGAGGTTGGAGGTCCCCCTGAGCTCCGGGGCCCTGGTGCACTGCACCACCTAGCCCTACGATAGCTACGCCACTGTATATTAGGTTCTTACAAATAGGAGAGGAGCAGTGACCATAAATCGTACCTATCACTATCTATATGTTATCATATATGGGTACCAAAACACAAGTAAAACCGCAGGGAACTCTAGTATCATAATAAAACTACAATAGCTAAGTGATAAATAAATTTTATGAAATTAAGGTAAATATGTATAATTAGGTATATTACCAGGACCGGATTTAACCTTAGCGCCACACCTGGGCACTGAATAAAATGCCGCCCTACGACTGAAATTTTACATCAAATTATAGTATAGTAGATATACAATTTGTTAATAAATAAATTGACTCATTTACAACAGAAAATTTATTACACATCTTAATATGCACGCGATATATCGCTTCAGTACGATATTATCGAATCATCTAGTATCGATATATTTCATTATATATTGATATTGTACCTACAATCGAAGACCTTTTTTTTGTCTGGAGTCTGGAGAAAGAAATATTAACATCGCTAATTGCAACGTTTATAATTATAATCATAATCTTAATTACGTATAAAGTTATTTCATTTATTATATTTTAAAGATTATTTCAACACAATTATACTTTTTAAAGCAATTTCAATAGCTATAAGTTTTTTTATATCACGCTTCGAATTTCCCAGCCCCAGAACATTTACCGCCCTGGGCATTAGCCCCGATTGCCCCTAGTGTAAATCCAGCGCTGTATATTACATCAAACAGTTTCTCAATAAAAACAACATATTAAGAAATTTGAATTTTAAGTATATTTAAAATAGTATTATTATTAATAATGGTTTTGACTAGATATGAAACTCACGAGTACTGTAATAAAAGTAAAATATTAATAAATAAATAATCCCGTCTAGGAATTTATCATTAATCAAAAACTATGCAATTAGGTGGAGTAGGTGATACCAAACTATATTTTTTAATTTTCTTACTAAAGACGTAAAACGGGATATTTATTAGCATACACGCTTCTTACAATGCAATGGCGAATCGGAATGAGTAATGATTGACAAACATGGTAAGTATCCCGTGTGTGATCATGAAAGCTTAAAAAGTTATGTTTTTTTTAATAAATAATTATTGAGAAGCAAATAATATCAATCCTTATTATTATATTTATCTATATTGTTTTAATGGACTGCTATTTCAATGTATCAACATTTTTATACGATTGCTCTAATATTTACGAGTCATTAGTAATAAAAAAGTAATAAAAAGGCGATAATTTATTAATTAAATTTTTAAAATCAATTAACGTTTATTTTGCATATATTTTTAATTTACTTATAACATTTTTTAAAGGTTAATGTATCGATCAAGGAGGAAGAAATGAAATACAGGCCTAAATCTCTTGGTAACATTACTTGCAGACATTATTAGAGGAAAAGTACCAATTATGGAATACGTCCCTAATATGGAACTCCATAATATTTCTAAAACTAAGAGCCACGAAAATTCTAGAAGTATGTCATGTTATTCCTCCCACTACCCGCGTTCGACGGCCATAGAACATGTTGCGTTCGGCAGCACTAGACGCGAGTGAGAGTGCGCGACACTGTTAACGAAACATCCATTGGATATTGAAGTAAGTTTTACGTACATGTTCTCTTATTATTCTTACATAAATATTTCATATAAGTTGGTAAGTATTTAATCGAATTATGTCATTTTTAAATGGTATTATTATTTTATGAATATTTAAGAATAATAAAAAGTTGCGCTTATTTTTCTCCCACCATCATATTGTTCGTAATATGGAATATCGTTGAGTTCTTAATATGGAATACTATTCCATATTAGGAACTTAACATAACATCGACGTAAGCAAGTTTTTGATGTGGTGACTAATTATTATTCCTCTCTTTTACATGTATATTTATGATCAACATGGCCCCGCCAGTAAGAAAACGAAAAGCATGAAAAAAAACCAATATGTAAAGTGCTATTGAAGCCTTGAAACCCAAAAATGAGTTATAAGAGAGATCCACAAGTCTTTAATGTACCTCGGACTCTCTCTCTTGCTCTGACTATTCCAGCTTGCAAAATTACAGCATCTCTCTATAAAGCTCAATTAGAAAGCGTGTCATCAAAACAGTACAAGATACGAAAACTAACTACTGCTCACAAGCTACAGCCATCAACGAGCGGCTATCAGAAAAACAAGCGAAAGAAGAAACCAGTGTTGAAGTCTGGAATATCTTCTAATAGAGATACCACATCTTTATCTAATGATTATAGTTACTATAAACCTTTCTTCTACCAAGAATCCAATCTGAGTGCATGTATTGCTCTGTTTTTTTCAGTAAAGACAAAAAGGGAGAAGAGTGGATTCAGTGCATTGCCTGTAGACAGTGGTGTCACGTTGCGTGTTCCGGAATAGAATATGCAGCTTTTATTTGTGATTTTTGCTTGTAGGGTTGATTTTATTTTTTTCTTTTTTATTAACGAGACATTATTCTATTATGGAATACCCTATTCCATATTAGGATCACATTTTCGAGAGGCACATTTTTGATTAATTTATTTTAATTACTAATATTACAGAAAGTGTTTATTATTTTTTGATTAAATTATTACTTTTCAAGAGTAATTAAAACTGCATTTAAATGTAACCCATTAGACTGATTAAAATAAAACTTTTGAACTGATTTTTTTAGGAATTTGTTTAAGTATTCCATATTCGGTCCCTTTCCTCTATTATTAGCTGATTGATTTTACTGATGGTTCTTGATGGAAATTCATGTTTACTAATAAAACTACAATCTTTTTACACTTTTCCACTTTTTTATTTTATTTTAATTATAATTTACACGACCGACTTTGTCGAAACCGGTCGTGTAAATTATAATTATAATAAAGTAAAATAACGGACAAGTGGCAAAAAGAATTGCAACGGACAATTGGAAAAACGAACGGCAACGGACAAGTGGAAAAACGAATCGCAACAAAATCTATACTTGAAGTTTTACGGGCAGGTAAAACTTCAAGTAAAACCGGTTTTCAAATTGGACAAGTACATTAACAATCTGACAGACCTTTCCACAAACAGCAAGAAGGGAACAACTGCAGCTCATTATTGACCTAAACAGTATTTCGTAGTCGACTATTTCCTCCACAAAACGTGCCATTTTTTTTTGACGTGATAACGTCTAGTAAATTGATGAAAGGGTGCCCGTTCGAAGAAGATGACGTCATCATTGTCACAATTAGTGAGCGAGAGCGCGGAACAAGCGGTAGAGAGGTACGATCGGCTCGGCCTAAGCGTTCGGCTCACGATCGGCGGTCGGCCTAACTTACGACGCGTCCGAGTAGAAATGACAGCAGCAAATGGCGGGAAACTGTTTTGTCAATATTGAAGTAATGTCAAATAGTGAAAAGTTGATAATATAATGTAATGTAATAATATAAGTTAATAATATATAAGTATATAAATGTAAGTTAATAATATAAAAGTTAATAAAATCATAAAATGGTTACCATAGTTTATTACAACAACAATTGCAGCAAAAAAGGTAATTAATTCTTGCATTTTAAGAATCCGATTAGCGATAAATCTCATATATTTGTTCTTAGCGACACTTTGCGAGTGCAGTAATATTAGGTTATATTACAATTTTGACTAAAAAGTTATTAGGACTCATATAATTACGATCGTATAAAAAGTAAACTGTTTTTATTTAGTATATTTTTACAATTTTCATAAGTGGTTAATGATAATTTTATTTGTTTTGCTAACTTTAAGTTATTAAACTTAGCTTCTTTATTAAACTTGATTATTTCTTGTATTACATATCATTATTTCGCTTTTATATTAAATAAAATTAATTACCTGTAGCTTATAGATATATTATACAAAATAATGATAATTCAGTGATAATAATTCAATTCCATTTATGTTTTCTTATGACGTTATCACGTAAAAATTATCGTCCGTAAACCGACTTTACAGACAACCAATTTTTTTTTAAATGTAACTAAGAAAACCTTCAGCTATGCCCCTATGTTCTCGTTTTTTACCTGACTGCGACAGAAGGAGGGTTATGTTTTTCGAGTGTATGTATGTATGTATGTATGTATGTATGTATGTATGTCCATTTCTTTGGCACGCCCTACAGCCCAAACGGCTGGACGGTTTTTCACATATGAGGTGTCGGTGGATTTTTATATATTATAGTAGTGACATAGGCTATATAAATTTTCAAAATGGCGCCCGCAAATGGCGAAATGAGGGAGGGGGGGAGTTGAATTTTTTTTTCTTACTGTAGCAATATGGGTATCAAATGAAAGCTAGTAAAAAGACCAGTACAAAAATATATATATCACATTATGATTATACTGCTGTTTTATTTAACATAAATATTCATAAAGCGTGCCTTTTATCGCCCGGGCGCCCGAATTATCGTTTTCTAGCAATACGAATAATGTATAGCATTGCCATGCCATACATTAAGCATTCATTCATTTCAGGAATAGCATTGCCATGAAATTTTCATGGGCTTAACTCTGTTTGAGTGAGCGAAACGTTGTTTGCCAGAAAAAAATATACCTTATATAAAAACATAAATTAATTTAGGTCATAATTAGTTTAGGTCAATTTCTTTCTACGCATTTTTCCTTCAGTTCAGATCAACCAGACTTGTTTTATTATTTTAAGATTATAATAAGAGTATTTTACGCAGTCGGGTTTTTTGATTTTTTTAATTTATGTTTTTATTTGTAAATATGCGTAATTTTTTTGAATGAGTGTATGAAAATGTATAAAAAATTAGGCAATATTTCTAGTTTTTGAAGACACCTATAATAATAAGAATATAAAAAAACCTAAAACATGGGCATGGTCGTGCCAGTTAAAGGTTTTATGTTACAAAAAAATGTCGTGTGTACGGAGTGCACATGTCAGAAGTGAAACATCTTTGGCAAATTCAATTTAGAATTTATTAATATTAATAGTTAATCATTCTATTACCTATTACTTGTGCGCAGAAGGTTTGCCGATGACTACCCCTCCCACTGGAGATGACCGCGTCCCTCGCTCGTCTGATAGGTACCGCTAGCAACGCAGCCGATACGTACGTGTAATTTTCTGCTTTCGCTCCGAATTAATTCATTGTTGTTTTCTTAGGTTTTACTTGTTTTTTTTTTTTGTTAGTTATTTGTTTTCGTTGTATAGAACTATTAAACTATTATTTTACGGCTTCGTTTCATTCATTCACTAAATATAAATACATAAAAATATATAATCTACGTAATAACAACAGTGTTTTTTATTTACTATTTATAATTACACTTTATATTAAATTTATAATTAGACCGAGACTATTTTTTATTATTTTTATATAAAACATATACAATAATAATTTACTTTTATGTGACCTTTTTTTCAACCCTACTGACAATCGCCACGTGACGTCACGAAGCCATCGGCAAAGTTTCTGCGCACGGATAGTTATTATATAGTCTAGTCAATAAGTTCAAAAACGTGTTAAATAGAAATAAAGCTCCTAAAAATATGTGCCATAGCTCATTGGATTCGGAATGACGTCTAGAAAAATGTTTTTTAAGGGTATATTAGCACATAAAAAATTGCGGTTGTTATTAACAAAAAAAGAAAAAAAAGGTATTTAGTTTTTCGTTACTAACTTTTAAAATAATAATATTTAAGGAATTTTGAAAAAAGATCCTGAAAGAGGAGAAAATTTCCAATAAAAAAGTCCCAACTCCCGGAACTCTATCTATATTATTTATTAATTTTTTTTAACGCTGGAATTAGAGCTCCGCGAGGGCGTTACGGCATAGGCGCGCCGCCTAAAAAGCCGGTATATCACCTAAAATATTTTTTTTAATATTAAATAACAATTTAAAAATTTGAATAAATTACAGTGTAATCTAGACACTTGAACGAAAAAACCCTCGGTGAAAAAATTTTTTTTGTCGATTTTTCAAAAAGTTACACCATTGTTTATTAACTATTTTTTTTCCAATCTCTGTTTTTATAAATTACGGTATAAAAGTTTAAATAATTGGTCTAAAAATATTTCGCTTCGTGGAGCTCTTTTTGTTTAGGTACTTAATAAAGTTATGCAAAAATTTTTTATTAAAGTTAATTATTTTGTTAATTATAATTTTTTTAAACTAACTAAAAATTAAATTTCTATAAAATGTTATCAAAAAAAATTTTTTTTAGTAATATATTATTATTGCTGTTTTCGCACTTGATATAGGTATTAATTAAAATTGGAAAAAAAATTTTACGTCATTTTTTAAGAAATTTTTTATAAAAAAAATAGACTATTTTGGGATTTTTTAAAAAAAAATTTTACTATCTTATAGCATAGGTGAAATGATGATTTTTTAAAAAAAAATTTTTTCTTAAATATTTTTTTTTATATTTTATAATCGTTTTTTTTTTATATTTCAATTGTTTCAAAAATTAGTTAAGAAATTATTTTATTCTTAAAAATCATCATTTACCCTTTTCAATGGAATAACAGAGAAAAATTTTTTTTTCATAAATAATTTAATTGTTTATTAACTTAACAATTTGTTATTAACAAATAATATTAACCGTTATATTTTTTTTCGAAAACTTCAAAAAATTACAAAAACAACCATATATAACAAAGTTAAGTAAAAATTTTTTTGTATTTTTTTTTACAAAAAAATTGTAAAATATACAAAAAAAAATCTATATATATGGTTGTTTTTGTAATTATTCAAATTTTTGAATTGTTGTTTAATATTAAAAAAAATATATTTTAGGTGATATACCGGCTTTTTAGGCGGCGCGCCTATGCCGTAAAGCCCTCGCGGAGCTCTAATTCCAGCGTTAAAAAAAATTAATAAATAATATAGATAGAGTTCCGGGAGTTGGGACTTTTTTAATTGGAAATTTTCTCCTCTTTCAGGATCTTTTTTCAAAATTCCTTAAATATTATTATTTTAAAAGTTAGTAACGAAAAACTAAATACCTTTTTTTTTTTCTTTTTTTGTTAATAACAATCGCAATTTTTTATGTGCTAATATACCCTTAAAAAACATTTTTCTAGACGTCATTCCGAATCCAATGAGCTATGGCACATATTTTTAGGAGCTTTATTTCTATTTAACACGTTTTTGAACTTATTGACTGGACTATATAGTATTTACGCGTTTTTTACGCGTTGCAAGGATACGCGTTGCTAGGATACGCGACATCATACTATCTCATTCTCTCCTACACATTTTTGTATTTGTGTCTCTTACCTGTCGTTTTTTCCGTCGCATCCCGTTTCAAATCACAACTATTCTAAAGAAGTTTCACTTCAAAAATATTTAATCTTGTGTCATTATCCAGGGAGGAAACAGTCGACTACGTTTCTGTGGAAAAAGAGCCGGCATCCTTTCCTCTTAAATGTTTTGTAATAGAATGTTAAAACAAAATTCCAAATTCCTGCACTTCGCCACTTATCACAATAACAAAAAAAAAATTAACCTAGGCATTCAGACCGCGCCTAAGCTGGACTAAACAGCATTATTGTACTTAGTATTATCTTTAGACGCCTATAGTGAAAGTCGAAGGACGCGCGTCAGTGCGCCCACGACGCTCGAACTGTATACACGTGTCAAGATTGAAACATAAAAACGCGCGGCAAAATTTTGACGACTGACGTTTAACGAAACCGAACTATACTGATTTAAGTATGTCACTTTTGTTATTATTATATAATACGGAAAACATATTGATATATAGTGTTTTAAATTTCGACCGTTAAAAATTCTTCTATTTTAGTTATTGGTGAATAATATATTTTTATATAGTGTCCTTGTCTAATTTTGAGTTATAAATAAGTGTTTTATAAATTAATTGAATTTAAGGATTATGAAAAAAATCCAAAGCTTGTATTGGGAGTCGTAAGTTTAATATATATATACATATATTTTTTTATATATAAAAAATCTAAAATATTGTCTACGTGAGATAATTATGAAAGTATATGTCATCGTTATACTAAAAATTATCAACAGATAATCTTTTAATAAAAATACATTGTTACTCATTACATATTGATAAATATACAAATATTATTATTCCAATAAATAATTATTTATTTAACTCTAATATCAATCTCATATCGAATTTATAATTGCTAATTCAAATTATTTTGAGAAAACGTTTAATAAGAAAAAAGAATAAGAAAAATATAATATTATATTATGCAACCGTAATATTGAAGGTCGGCAATAAAGATATAAATGAAATAAATATACATATATTTTAAACATTAAACATTTATTTAATAATTTGTTATAAAACCTGTTTTTAAGGTTATAAATTATGTTCTTAAATTAGCAAACTATTAACAGTGTGTTTTTAAAATAAAATAAAATGGGGCCTTTAACACATATACCAGGTTACTATAATACTACGTTTTAAAGCCTACAGCAGCCTTCATCAATAGATACTGGCAACGCATAAAATTATTTTTTATTTTATTTAAAAAACACATGTTCTTTTTATAAATAGAGACAAAGTAATGGCTGATTAATTTCTTTTACACTTTTTTCACGTCATGTTAGCGTATTTTTTGTCGTTGTAATTGACAACATAGATAAAAAAATGTTGTTAAGATTTTATGTACATTAGCCGTTATCAGTTGATAAGGCAGTTTATTTAAAAATCTGATAGGAACATAATGGTCTTTAGAGATAATCTGAGGTAGAGCGCAAGGTTACAAATGTTACTATTAGTGTCTAATAGAATTTATGTGATTTTAATAGTACTTACTTTTCGAAAAAAAAAATTAAAAATAATATTAATAACCTTTTTTATAATCGTCGACAGATAGACTTGAGTTCGACAATTTTCAAAAAGTATTATTAATTAACACAAACTTTGGGTGAAGTTTTTGTCAGAAAACTAATCTAAGTTCTTACCTGGATTTTATCATGAACTCGATCTAGACTCAAATTTTAATTTAAGTTTTTTATCAAATCAAATGTTCTAAACCGTACTTCATTTTAAATAATAATGATAATTATATAATAAGGCATAATAATTATAAATCCACTTTTATTTTAAATCGCTTTGAACTACAATTGTTTTGATTGATATAAAACCAATTGACCATTGAAAGTTGAAGATGAACTGCTTAAGTGACCTCAAGTGACAGGAATCCTTGATTTGATTATAAGAATTGATGTATTTTGACATTTAAAAAACGTAAATATTTTGATCGTCGACTGTCTAATGTTTACATTATTAAATTATTTACATATTACAATTTATAATAAAATAATGTAGATGAAATTTCGAAAATCGTTCTGGTGTAGTGGTGATAGTAGAGCGTCTTAACGCCGGCGATCGCGGGCTCGATTCCCGCTCGGAGCAAATATTTGTATTTGTATATATTTGTTTCCGGTCTGGGTGTATGTCCTTGTGGGTCTCCCCATCGTGCCTTGGAGAGCACGTAAAACCGGCGGCGGTTCCGGTTTTTATCATAGACATCTGATAACAATCGTTACTCATGGTATAGAAATTATCTGCCAACCTGCAGTGGAGCAGCGTGGTGGATTAAGCTCCACCTCCAACTCTTCTCCTATATAGAAGAGAGGCCTTTGCCCAGCTGTGGGACGTTTACAGGCTGATTCAGTTCAGTTTAGATGAAATTTTTATTTTGTAAGCAAGCTTAAATAAAAAATCGAAGTTGTCGAATAGTAAATTTTATTTAAGATCAGTTCAGAATCTGTGTATCTAATTTTATAACATCTTAGCCTCTATTTTTTTTATCTCACTACTAGGAAAAAACTATTCCTAATATAGATTATAAATGGAGCAACAATCGAAGCACTTTTTGTAACAATTAGTGTTGACAGACGTTTCGGTTAAAATTTGGCCTTGAAGGCTCACTTATAACTGTCAATTTATCGGCCTTTGCCTTAATCTCACTCCTACACTTGTAGAACCATTTGTATTTTTTGCACAATAAAATAGCGATTATAAAATATAAAAAATAAAAATAAAAAACTGAACTACGCTTTATAATACGTAATTGAATGTCTTGATACATTTTGTAACGATAATAGATACAATATGTAGTTTTAGTATATATTTATAGGATAAATATTTCAATTTATATTTATTTTACAATGTTATACATATTTACAATGAAAAACTTGAAAAGTACCTAATTATTTAGAGATGATGATTGTGTTATATCATGTATAATAATGTTTGTATAGAATCGTGACAAGGATTATGGTAGCTTTTCCCCATTGAAACGTAATTCCTATTATCTGGACAAAAAATGAACCATCCCTTAAACCATAGGTACATCTGTCACAGGTGGAGTCAATTTTTATTTTGTACTGCTACTTCAAGTTTTAAAGTGCTTATTATAAAATTAAAATATATAAAATATAATTATAACGTAGTAAATATTAAGAGAAATGAAAAGTAAAACATTTTGATTATTATCGCATATATGTAAGTATGTCAAAAGCAGATGCATCTGACACAGTTAGGACAAGTTCCGTAAAACCTTACCATATCCAAAAGCTATTTAAATCGGTCATCATTTAATATATCGGAGTGTCATTCCAATTTATCGGATTTTAATCGAGAAACGATCTCAATAAAGGGCTCTATGAATAATTCAATAGATATTTGTTTCTTTGAACGTTTTGTGTCAGCGGGTCAAGTTGAAGATTTGGATCGAACCCTACTTATAGGGATCATTTATAATATTACATTAACCATTAATAAACATAATCGGATTTCGACTCATTGTTGTCAAATCGAAATGGTTATATTTTAAACATTTTAATGATGCAGGTTTAGACATCGAAATTTTAGAAAAGTGTTTGTTTTGTTTACAAATTATAAAACGTCTTGTATTCTATAGTGGAAGTATCTGTATGTATGTCTTGTCTTGTGTATCTATAAATAAATAAATAAATAAATATTAACCAACAATCACACCACGTTAACCTAGCCCCGTGGTAAGTTCGTAAGAACTTGTGTTACAGGTACTAGGAACGGAAATAAATTTAAGAAATTTTAAATAAATACATATATACATAAATACACATCCATGACCCGGTGCAGACATCTATATTCTTCATACAAATTATCTGCACCTGGCGAGATTCGAACCCGCAACCGCTGCGTAAAGTGTCCAGTTGCCTGACCACTCGACCAGTCGGTCGTCGAATCTGTACTGATCAAACAATCAAACAGACATTGTGACTGACAACAGAACAAAAAAGAATGATAAACAGAAAAAAAAAAGAAGAACTTGAGACTGTGTTAGATGTAATATTTTGGCGCAACGCAAAGTATACATCCAGTTCTACCACCACATCAGCCGGATTATCTCTTGGGGTTGGCTAATACTCGCCACGCTTGGCAGACGGGTAAGCGAGCGCAGTGTGTTGTGGCAGGATATGATGACGCCTATAATTGCCTCTTTTAATGTTGACTAGCTGCACCCGCAACTTTGTTCGCGATTATACATTAAAACTTTCATCCTCTCTCCCAAAGGAGCCAAATGAATTTCCTGATAAAAAGCATCCAGTATACTAGCTCGTGGTCTAAACTCAATTCGTGCAAAGTTTCTGACAGATAGACAGACAGACGGACGGAAAAACAGACAAAAATAAAGAAAGAAAAAAATACAGTTTTGACATCAGTAACGACTGTAGAGAGCCTGCTTAATTTTTTTTTTTCAAAATTTATTCATGTACATAATTAGAATTGGTTTTGTTACATTCTTATAAGTATAAATAATTTTGTGTACATGTAAATTTGACCAGATCATTAAATCGTAATCGTTCCACCATTTTGTCATCCACGATTGGCCATATCATGAAAATATATAAACAAAAAACAAACAAAAATCCAGAATATAGTTAGGTTTATAAGTTACGATTTTTTTTTCTTGTATAAAAAAATCCAGAATATATTAGATTAGGTTTTTTTTCTTTGAATATAATATATCCCTCTTCCGCAGTTTCTATAATGTCATATTTGAATAGCCCAGACTTTGCTTCGCATGGTCACCCTACTATCATTTATTTGTTTTATAAGCGATATGATCAAATAATCTTGACCAATTCACGAAGTAGCGCGCCTTTAGTTGACCATATCGACAAACGATTTCTTATCATTGATCTGGCCAAGGCACCTCATTATGTGGCCAATGGACATTGAAATATTTCATGAAATGCGACCATTTCATGATGTGGATAATTTTACGATATGGCCACGACATACACATAAAATATAAGTAATCATTTGTATGCAATGAGAAAACAAAAGAATAATTAAATAAAAAACATAAAATTTGCTACAAAAAATAACCATTAATCACCTACCCATCCGTAGAATCATGTATTTTTTTCTAAGGCTTGTTAAAATTCCATCGGGAAAAAGAAAAACTGTTTTATAACGACGGATGTTGGTCACAAACGGAAGGTGCGTTCGTTTTGCTACGTGGCATAAATATAGCTGGGTCACATTCTAAGGGCCATCGCTTCCTCGTCGGGAAATAGATCAAACGGCGCATGCGCGGCCTCATATTAATTTCTACCACAATCTGATAATTTATTTACATATTGTACACCACAAAATAAACATAAAAGTTTTAATAAATACGAAAGTAAATAGTTTATGTATAAAGTCCTCTTTTTTAGGCAATCATAAGGTTTGAGAATGTCTACGAAAATATTGTAGACTAGCAGCCCGCCCCGGCTTCGCACGGCTATTTAACTAAAATTTTAAAAATTATAAATTTATATTTTTTATCACCTACATGCGCCATCTATCGTATAATGGTAGAATATCGTTTTTATATTTAGTGACATTTAACATAATAGTACCTATGTTAATTGAAAATGATGTTTATCTAAAATATTAAAATGATTTCTATTCCTATCCGACATATTTAGTCAACTTTAAATAATAACTCAAAAATAAGTTTTGTGAGTTTTTAAGATTCGTTAGACCAGATGGCGTCTATGTCGCGTAGGCGTATTTCTATTTTCTTAAATATTTATTTTTAAATTTAATTACAATGAAACAAAAACTAAATTATACTGTGAGTTATGTATAATTTTTATGTATTAAAGTTATTTACATTGGTTTTGTACTTTTTACGTGATACGTGCACGAACAAAAAATGATAACAGATGGCGCTGATTGAAATTAAATCGCGCTATTCAAATTTATTCTTGATGATATATAGTGTATTAATGAAACGGAGGTTTTAACAGATTTATTATTTGTATAGATAGTAGTAATTAGAATATTTAATAAATTACGTTTATATAGCTGCATATTTGTATACATACATATAAATACTATTACGCTATTATGTACAAACACTAATAAAACGATAAATTTATAATCCTTAATTTTTTTTTTAATTTTAGTTGAATAGGCAAACTGGCAGACGTTCCACCTGATGGTAAGTGGTTGACGTCACCCATGAACATAAACTAGTTTACCTGGAACTAGCCCAGACAACTCATTTATGTGTTGCCTATCCTGAGACGAGATAAGGTGTTAAAGTCTCGGTGCCAGTAATTACACTGCCTGTCTTGCCCTTCTCTCCGAAACACAGCAAAGCTTTTTCTCGGGAGAAACAAGCAAGTAAATTATATATTGACTAAACAAAAACTTATGCTAAATATCTAAAAATCGATGTTCTAAACTAGTCGTAGCTTCTCGTTCCATATAAAATTATTTTCGTAAAATATCAATGCAATGCAATAGGTATGTTTTGATTTAACGTAATGTTTACGATAACGCATAATTTTGGCGCCATCTTCCATACTATGTAGGTAGAAGAAGGCGTTTGTCTGATATTTATGTTAGATGTCGAAAATTATTGTATACGTTTTTAGATGTATCATCGAATCGAATAAAAAAAAATTAACTTATTTAGAGATAAGAGAAGTGTGAATATGGTACATTTTCACTTTTTTTTTATTATTATTTGTTTTAAAATAATCAAAGATATGTTTTTGAAACTCTTACAATAAACCCTTTTTTATACTAGATGACCTGTGTAGTTTGACCTGTGTTTAGAAAAAAATGGCGTTCTAACGTAAAAAATATATTTTTAAATCTCACTTTTTGATATCGATATTAATACTATTAAAATAATATTAAATTACACTGATATGCGTAAGCGTAACGTTAAGTAACGTTAAGTAAGCGACCTGTACCCACATGTTATGGACCTATAAGCGTAACCGAAACTGTCCTATATATCGTAAATAAACTAACATGTAGAATATTTTAAATTTCTTTCATTATTTCTGTGCGAAAAAATAATTTTCTTGTGTAGGTCACAAGATTTCGATAAGGCCTTTTTTTGCTACGCACATAATTAATAACATACATAAATTAATTTCTTTTCGTTTTTTTTTTCTTAATTTAAACTAATAGTTATGTATATCATTTTTTACTACTAGAATAACAAGGATGTGTTCTTGTCGTAAGTTCTACGCTATTTTGTTCTAAAGCTGTAATTTAAAAGAAAGGAGTACCAACTTGAACGAAGAATTCGGTAAATATTTTATATAAAAATAATGTCATTGTTACTGCAATTACAAAACGAGATATTATTAATTTTTAAGTTAATTAATATGAATAAAGAATGGAATTAATGAAACATTAAGTTACTCATATTTCACAATCACTAAAAATACCAGTGGCAGTATAAATATACATCTTTTTCTGTTACGTTTCCTGATCCAACAAAACTATAATGGTAGCTATCAAAATCAAAGTTCTACAAACTTCAACTTTATTTTTAGTACTATAGTGATCAATTTGGTATAATCTTAAAAAATCTCCATAGTTACGCTTAAAGCGTAATCTTTGCTTCTAAATATATTTATAGTATTCTTTATTGTTGTAATAATAAGGATTCAAATCGCTTAGAAAAGGTTTTATAACGGTAAAAATATTAGTTTTTAAACGGATGCGTTTCAAGTATCCGAACGTGCAGAGGGTTTTTAATTTTTTTTTTGTTTTTTTTTTTTCATATGACTGCCAGTTATCGTTATCTAAATCGATTTTAAAATGCGTAACGCCAAATAGTTCGCAGTACGGTGTCCTTGTAGAACGACTATATATATATATTAAGTAAATAATTAAGAATTTGCGTTCGTTAATTAAAAACCAGAAATAAGTAAAAAAATCTCATTCATTATTTTCTTGCAGAATATTTTTTTTATAATAACAATAATATACTTTATTTTACACCAAAAAAGAAGTGTTACCTAGAAAAAAAAAATATAACATTAAACAAGGTATTATAAAAAGGGCGGCGTTATCGTTGAAAAGCGATCTCTTCCAGGCAACCTAGGGGCAGAGGAAATGGTCTTGTATCGGAATAGATGTACAAATTAAATATTAACCTTTTATAGTAAAATATAAGATCATATACATACTTACACATTGATTCATACATATTCACATACAATCATACATAGATAACCATATATATATACATGTAATTTAGATTCATGTTGAATTTCAAGGAAATGCTTTCTGACAATCTTTAAAAAAGGAAAGAGTTTGTACACGTCTAATATGCATAGTTAAGTAGGTAACGAATTCCAAAGGCAAGAAATTTGATTTTATAAAGGCATTAAAATTTTTATGTGGTTCTTTTTTGGTAGAATATACATTCTAACTTAAATTATAACGGTTAAGCTAAGAGACAAATCATAAGTACATTAATTAAATAAAACACTTTTATTTAATTTTCTTAAACATAAGATAGATATGTATATATCATGATTTTAATAATATACAATAAAATATGAAGAATTATTTAAAAAAATTAAAAGAAACTATTTAGTATAGTTTCCACAGAAGGTTCTAAGATAATATGTCGTCAATTATACGAATATGGTCTTTATTAACAATACAATAAAGAATTAAATTCGTTTATATGTTAGTACGTATGTTCGTTTACGGTGCGACCGTGAGCGCTGTGACTAATGACGAGGCCCCGACCTTAGGACTGGGGCTTATCTATTGTTGGATTTAATTTAATCTGTATAAATATAAAAGTTTTGAGGACGTACGTCTGTTGGCTAGTCTTTCACGATGATACTGAACAGTATGCGATGAAATTTCGTTTGTAAATAGTTAGAGACTCGGATAAATACTATCTACTTTTGCTTTAACGCAGCGTGGAACACGTAAAGCCGTCGGTCCCGGTTGTTATCATTATACACCTGATAGCGATCGGTACTCATAGTAGTATATTATTCGCCAACCTACAATGGAGCGGCGTGGTGGATTAAGGTCCAACCCTTCTTCTCTACGGAGAAGAAGCTTTCGCTCACCAGTGGGTTGTTTATAGGCTGATACAGTACAGTACTATCTACCTTAGCCTATTTTTCTGTCTCGAAAATATTATGCGATCGAGGTTTACGTGGAAGATAGACAAAATAGTTCCACAGAGCTAGTCAAATATTTAGGTAAAACTGATGACTCATGCGCTTTACCACATTAAGTGATTATATTTCGATTGGTTAAATTTTTACAGACTTTAAGCTTAAAAAAAAATAAGTACCTACTTCATGTAAACTAAATAATTTAGTTAGTTTTAGTTATTTTAGTAGGTATAATTAAAATTTTGGTAGGGGATTATAACTTTTTAGACGAAGATACCGTGGATTTCGGTTTGTTTTAGAAGACATTGGTGTGTTTCAAGAAAAATATTTACTTGCCTAACTATCCCCCGTGGTTTCACTTATGTTGAATTTATATTACATATAGTTATTATATAACCATTAATACACATCATGAAAACGTAATATTATATTATGAATTATGTATTTAATATTTTAATATGTTTTATTACCTACGTTACTTCTGACTTTTGTTTTCTAATGAAGAAGCAATTACGTTAATTGGTTCAGGATCTTCTGGAGAGTTTATAAATTACAAAAAGAGAATAAATTCTTAATATTATTTTCTCTATAATATGTATATAGGTAATCCATGTAACAATGTTTAAATGTAAAAAAAAAACAACAGAACTGATAGGTACATAAGAGTCATGAGCTAAGTATATACAGTTAAAGATATTGTTATTTCAAAATATGTTTCAAATTTAATCTTTGTTGTTAATTTATTCTTAACGAAAAAAAAAAAAAAAATTGATTTTTGACTTAAAACAAATGTCGCTTCGCAAATAAAAGGTAAATTATTTCGAACTTAAGTAGAAGATCGCTTCTGGATAAATTCTTTACTTTTGAATGATTTAAAAGAATCAATTACATTTTTTTTAAATACTATAAAAAGTATTTAAAACATATATTTCATATAAAAATACTTGGAAAAATAAAAATCTGGAGGATAGGTCATAGACAGCATGAAAACGACATTCAATAGTGAAAATTATTTTCAGGGGTCAATAGAAGTCACTCCTTATTATTATTTTTTTGTAGTTTTTATAAAATTTTAACATTAAACAAAACATCAATGAAAGTAAAAATCTCGAAGGGCGTTAATAAGTGAAATCACGACCTTGCACGTTAACAGCTTCGCTTACCACAAAGTAAACAGATATTGTACTTATATCACTTTCATTTCGGATATATAGTATTTACAATACATTACCTACCTTGTTTTAGAGCATGTCGTAGGTGTTAAAACGTTACATATGTTAGATACACACAATGGTATGTACATACATACATTTTTTTATCTTTATTATTGTTATAAAATATTAATATAAAACAATTAAAGCACAGCGAAAAAAACCTAAAAAATAATATAAAATAATTTATATACATTATAATAATACTAATATTAACACTACATATATACATACATTAAGAATGTATTGAGTTTAAAAATACTAATATTATAAAAAGAGAAAAGATTTGTATATTTGTAAAATATAAACTCTATCAGCGTTGATAAATGAGTAAAACAAATGATTACGAGAATAATTATTATGTATAAATTATATGTGTAATTATATTTATAAATATATTTATTTAAAACAAAATCACGAATACAAATAAATAAACAATTAATTACGATAAAATTTAAATCGATTTAAATAATTTTTTTTTTTCAAAATTCAACAGCTACACAACTATACTATCTAGAAAATATGTATAAAGTAAGGTGCTAATTACTATTACATTTCCTCGATCACAAGACAAAACTGAAAATCTACTCATAATTACTAATTTAATAAAGTGGTAAGAATATATATTTTTTGTAATCAACAATTCTTAAACTACTGAACCAATTCTAATAGTTTTCTATTAGAAATTTGCGTTACAAGGTACATAGGCTACAAAACAACGTTCTCTATGAAGCGGAATATTAGCCATAAAACCTCTAACGAGTCTAACGGTTGAAACTGTGAATGATATCTTGTTTAAAATAGAGTACTTTTACACGTAAAACATAAAAAAAAATATATATTGATCTACTGGATAACAAATGTTTACTGCAAGAGTTTTTTTTTAAAACATAAGTACTGTTTTCTTATATTTACGTGAATTTTACTCATTTAATTAAAAGTCTATAACGGATTTTATCGCGTTTATTTAAAACTTTACAGTTTAACAATATTTTAAATTATTTCCCAACGTTTCGGACCCTTTACAGCGTCCATGGTCTCGGGGACTGAGGTGGTGGGTGTCCAAATAATTATTCGGACCTCCACCACTTCATTATAGACTTTTAATTATTATTTTTTTTTAATTCAAAAAGCCAGTAATGAACAGTGTTGTCTGATGTTGAAGTGATTATTGCGTCAGAGGTGCTACAATTGCGTTGCTGGCTAAAGGGTTAAAACTATAAAGAGAGCGAGTGGGAGTTCAGGGGAAAAGGGAGGCATCAGTACAAGATCGTTTAATTTTGATCCATGCAGTGCTTCAATAGATTGTTTTTATAGAAAATATATGTATAAATTTGATACATTTCATAAAATGACTCTGCGAATTTTCCATTGATTTATTATAATTTAGAGGTATATAATAAGTGAATGTCCACAACTGGATAAAGATCACATATATACAGTATATTAATAATTTTTAATTTCTTTTGTTATTATTGCCGTGCGATGACCAGTAAAAAAGAAAAGTCTCGACCTCTTTCTTGCCGAGGTGTCGTAAGAGGCGACTAAGGCGCCATAGTGGTACGAACAATTGTACAACAGTCACCATATCCTGCCAAAACACACTGCACTCGCCCGCCCGCCTGCTAAGCGTAGCAAGTATTGGCAATAATAGTAATAATAGTTTATTGAATCTTAACACAGTTTTAAAAGATTATACACCGAAAAAAAAAACTGACCTAAAATAAGTGTACTTAGAACATAAATATGTACATGTAAATAATATTTAAAATATTTTTGACCTTTACATACATTTATATAGCACGTACTACTTTACTACTCTCTCGTAGTACGAGTAGTACTCGCAACAGGGCCGGCCTAAGGCGAAAATTGCAAGTGTGCAAGACTCACATCTTATGCCCCTATGAAAACATTATCGAGTTTTATTATCCATAATTATCCTGTGTCGGAAGTGTACACAAAACCAAAAGCCGCCAGGCTATACGTATTCCTAAAAAAAAGGTTGTCCGAGATCTACCATCGACTGTAGCCTTTCCGAATACCTAAAAAATATGCCCTCCCAAAAAGCTCGAGTGTGCGGCTGCATACTTCGCACATCCCTTAGGCCGGCTCTGACTCGCAATTTCATCCGCGTAAAATTTTACTTATTCGTATATATTTTTTGTGAACAAATTTTATCGTATATTTATTTAGCGAATATCCTTCCGTGTGTTTTAAATTATATTCTTATTAATTTTTATTGAATTCGGCAGCGCTTTGACCGTTGATATGTGACAGACACAAAGAATTACTTTTGAATTAGTATGGATATTAATTATTTTTCATAGAAAGTGTTGAATGTAAGTCGGTAAGTTAGATCGATCTCGGAAACGCGTGTTGGCGTCGCAAGGTTGCGCGTGGGATGCGCCGGCGCACCTTACCGCTTGGATATCGGAAACTTGACTAACTCGTTACATTTTTATGTTGCCAACTAGTTGTTAGTTTTGAATATTTCGTTTTAACTAGCAGCCATGAGATACTTGATTTTTATCTAATAAGAACAACTCGATTAAATATCCGAATAAAATTCTTTTAATAGCTAAAAAGTACAAAAGAGACTAAGATACTGCTCTGTACCATTCTGGAAATGTGCTTCTGCTGAGTCCATCGACGGACGGACGTTGGAAGCCGGATCCATCGATATCGATTTATTATTTCAGTATCTTCTCTACTACGGTGAAGGAAAGCTTTTGAGGAAAAGGTTAATTGTAATCATTTATTACTTAAAAATACAGGATTATAACCGCAGTAACTGTAAATACAGTGAGATATTTTCAGTTTTTTTTTTTTAATTTATTGCATTCCCATTAAAATCTCTCCTTTTAGGCTTCCCTATGTATATTAAACCTTATTATTATTATTTTAAAATTTCTCGGATTCTTTAAGATTAGGAAGGAATTATATGTATGGGTATGTATTTTACGTCATAGGCTGTTTATTGAGAAAGGATACTTTGTATAAGATTTCCCTTCCAGTCTAGTCTTTCCCCACAAGTCGTATTCGTGGGGAATGACTGGAAAAGGGCGAATCAATAAAAATGTAAAAGTCAAGAAAAATAAAAATTGTATAAGATTCCTTGGTGAAATCGCGCGTGATACCTAGTCTATATTTATCTACTAATATAATAAAAATAAAAGTTTTTTCTCTTTGTACTCTAGATCAGTTTTAACAGTAGCTCGGCTAAGAATCGACGATTGACAAAGGCGGAAGAGTAAACATAAATATCAACCCAAGTGAAATCGCTGGAAATCTCTAGTCGTTAAAAACAACTATTTTAGCACTACCCACGATTCATAAAAAAAAAATAAACGTTGTATGTACAAATGCAGCGTTATTAAAGTTCCAATAGTAGTTGAGATAATTGAGACTAGTTTTTGTTGTATAAAACTGTCATTTTTTGTACTTGTAAATTAACTGCCTAAAATCTATTGGTTATTGTATTATTTGTATTCGATATACTTAAAAAATACCTACTATTTACACGGTCTTCGATATTCTATTGTGGTTGGAACCTCGACTCACCGATCAATTTCCTTCGTGTCTTCTCTATCTATTCTAAATTACATTGGCGAAATTATCTGTCATCTTGGCACTAGAGAAAGCCGTTGTAGCGACATCTATCTCGCCACATACGAAAACTGACGTATCCTACATCGCGCTATCGAAGATATCCAAGCGATTTAACACATATACGAGAACCCGACAACAACCGTCGGTGGCAGTAGCCCACCAGACGCAATACCCGTCTGGTCGGATGATCCTCCCTTTTCAATGGTGTGTGAGGAACTTTACACCCTGTTCCTCGCCCCCCAAACTGGTGACCCCGACGTGATCTGAACACGCCACCTTCTAATTAATAATAATTTAATCGATACTATATTTTTTTTATCGTCCCCATAAATGTAGTATTCCGCATACGTCGTCGCGTTTCGGCGTATTATATTCGGTATTTATTTATTGTTACAACTAAATACTTTTAATGATTATAACAAAAATTTTACAAAAACCTACAAATACAGTTAATTAGGTATTCATGTCTTACTGTATCAGCCTGTAAACCACCCACTGCTGAGCGAAATCCTCCTCTCCATATAGAAGAAGGGTTGGAGCTTAATCCACCACGCTATTTATTTAATTAAAAGTCTAAAAACGGATCGGATCGAGTCCATGATCTCGGGGGACTCCCCCGAGATCATGGACGCTGTAAAGGGTCCGAAACGTCGGGAAATAATTTAAATTAAATATTGTTAAACAGTAAATTTAAATAAACGCGATAAAATCCGTTTTTAGACTTTTAATTAAATGAATAAAATTCGCGTAAATATAAGAGAACACCACCACGCTATTTCACTGAGTGTTGGTGGATAATTTCCCTACCACGGGTAACGATCGTTATCAGGTGTCTATGATAACAACCGGGACAGACGGCTTTGCGTGCTCTCCGAGGCACGGTGGCAAGACCCACAAGGACATACACTCAGACCGAAAAAATAGAAATGTTTGTCCCGAGCGGGAATTGAACCCGCGACCACTGGCGCGCGGCTTTGAGGCAACTACTCGCACCACTACACCAGAACGGACGTCAATTCATATCTTAAATCTTAATAATGTGTTCATTGTTCTTGATTCGATAAAGGAAAACGTCATAAGGATGCAATTATATCCGTAACAGTTTGTAAATGTCCCACTACAAAACAGTTACGGATCTTTCTGACTAATCTGGCATGTTCTTACTTTGTGGATCAGCGGATACACATGTCTCGTAATTACTTCTGAGATATGAAGGTTTTCGACACTTCCTTCACTAAGCAGGAGGTTACTTTAAACAAAAACTAAGTAGTACTAAGCCAGATTTATACCCGATGCATTCCTGTGTAATTTTTCCTTTTTGATTTTCGTATTCTATAACATCTGAATTGATATATCTCTGGAAATTATAGTGTTATTACGTTCCACAGAGAAGCAGCGTCAAGATTGAGGTCAGTGAAGATTCTCCTTATGAGGGTATTCCGCAAGGGGTCTAGAAGCCCGAATTTCGGGCGTTTTTTGACGGACAATAAAAAAAAAACAACTGCAAAACAATTTGCAATTTGGATTGTCTGTAGTATTCCAGCATGAATATTTTTCACCGTCAATTTCTAACTTTAACATCTACACTGTCTAGACAGCTTAAAGGTTAAAATGAAACTAACTCGAAACTGGATGCAAACTAAATAAAGATTTCAGATTTTGTACACCTGAAATACAATGAAATAAACTACAAAAATATTCATGTTCAGGTAGTCGGAGTTTGTGAACCGCGCATTGTTAGATTCGGCCCGTCTCAACCAGTCGAGTTACCACTACACTGAAATAGCTATAACTTTTTAAATAATTAGAATTTCGAAAAATCCTTTTAAGGAGATATTCTTCAATATACAAACTATCGCAATATTAAAAAAATTAACTTTCTAGACTAGAATATCCTCTTAAAAAGAAAAAAATAATCGGCAATGGAAAATTCAGGTGATAGATTATTTAACCGAGAGAACCATAGCCAATACGATCTCACGGAATGTCATCGCGGATCCAAGATATGCCGTCGTTGTTCCCATCATTAACACTATAACTTCCCATACCATATACGATAGAACGTAACAAGAAAATTATTTTAATTAAACGTTTTTATCTCAGGAACTTCGTACATAAAAATAAATCTACTTTATAGACGCCGCAGTATTTATAGAAAGCTGATAACGCACATATGGATATCGGGCTGTGGATAAAGAAATTACTATATAGGCGATATTTAATGGTGCAGCTACACGAAACGATTGTAGCCGGTTTGCGCAGTTCACTTACACACAGACGAATGGGAACTGTGTAGTTCATGTTTGTCTCTGTGTATAGTAATAGCAAAGAAGCAGAAAATGTAGTCATCTTGACTAAATTAAACAAACGACACTCAACTCAACTTAAGCAGTTTCTACTTCTCCACACCATAAATTATAAAATAAAATAGAGGACGCGCTGGCACAGTGGTCACAGCGTCTGTCTGATGCGCATGACATTCTTGCACATGACAAATATTAGTATAGGCCATAAAGATGTTCGTAGTGGTCTGAGCATTTATTCTTGTGTGTTGAATATTTCCAGACCCCCTGACACAGGATTCACATCCTACCAGGGGCCACTGAGTTCCAGGTTTTTTTTTAAATTATTTACATAAAATATCGTCGAGTTTTATAAAAAGGTTTTTTATTACAATCACTAATATTATTATAATATTAATTTATTTGACATGTCTTTGATATTTTAGTTCCGACGTTTTGTTATTACCATTTTCTACAACGTATGTAATTAGTTTTCGCGGTTTTACTCGCGTTAATATTTATGGTCACTGTTTCGATGTTACGAGTAGTGTCGTTGTGTTTACGACGTTGTGTTATAGTTTTGTTGTGGTGCTTAAACACCGTTCTCAATGAAGTGGTCTTAGACATAAAATTTTTATTTTAAAATGATTTTTAAAATTGTAAGGTTTGTTATAAAAAATGCTATACTTATAGACAAAATGGTTATATTTCTTTAATAAAAATAACTCAAAATCTTATCTATTAGTCCATTTAAATGCCTCTGGGTATCCAATAGTTGTTTAAAATTAACAATAATAATAAAATTTGTTTAACAAACACTCACGGTTGTCTGTGGTTTCAATCAAATCTAATGTCAAATGTTTTAGGTTACAGCCGACTGATATACAATTTTTTTTCGAACCCACAACCCTGGAGCAGAAAGCAGAGTCCTGTCAACTGCGCGGATGAGCCAATCAATTTATTCGATTATTTAAAAACATAATAATTTAATCATTTATTTGTTTCAGGTTAAGGTAATAAAACAACTTAAATGCAGTGTCAGTGTTTACTCGACTCGATATGTTTATGAAAAATGTGAGTGCTGTGTTTGTGACCGTGGTGACATTTTTAACAGTGTCGTGAGTTGGTGTTTCATTTGGTAAGTTATAATTTAATCTTATAAATATTAATAATTTAATAATTAGTAAGTGAAAAACAAAATACATTTGAATATTTTAATGTACCATATTAGACAACCGTTCTGGTGTAGTGGTTCGAGAAGAATTTGTTTTGTATGTCCATATGGGTTGCCATACCGTGCCTCGGAGAGCAGTAAAGCCGTCGTTCACTGTTAAGGTAATTATAGACACCTGATAGCAATCGTTATTCATAGTAAGGAAATCACCCGCCAACCCGCAGTGAAATAGCGTCTTAGATTAAGCCCCAACCTAATAAAAAAAAAATCTTAATCTATTTCAATAGTAATTATATCAATAGAAAACACATTGCTGCAACATTGACGTTATTCACACAAAAAAAAAATTGTCATTTAGGTTATATTTTGTCTGAGTACTACTTACTACTCGTAAAACTTTCTTCTTGAATTCTTAATTAAAAAATATCCTTAAATCGTAGTAAATTTCCAACATATTTAAAAAACAAAATTGTCTTATTCAAATAAAAGCTGTGCCCCGAATTAGGTGTGAGTAAAAAGTGACTTCCGACTTTTATACAGTAATAACATAACTTTAAGACGGTGTATTAATGTGTAACTTGTACTAGATTTTAAGTTAGATACATTGAATCACAATTGTAAAAAAAAAGCATTCTATTTCGTGCCGCTTATTTTAATAAATAATAAATAAATAAACGTCTCACACTCAACGGCCCCCAGTAGGATGTGAATCCTGTGTCGGGGGTCCGGAAACACACAATACACAAGCACAAACTACGACAAACATCTGTATGCGTATACAAATATTTGTCATGTGCGGGGATCGAACCCGCGACCGCTAGCGCATCAGCCAGTTGCTGTGACCACTGCGCCAACGCGTCGTCGTTTTCATGATACCGGAACATAACACAAAATACAGACAGACCCTAGAATTATTTTCTTCTCAATATCTTTCGTGTGTGGATATCGGCCGCTTATAATTTTATTATAATTATGTAAAGATTATTTGCACTAAATATATATAAATTAATTTTAATAAAATATTGAACTAATTAAAATAATAATAAAAAATAATAATTAAAAACATTGATAAGGAAACGAGTCCGTTAAACGAATTAAGGAAAATGTTTAGAAACATTGCAAACAATAATTCGTAGTTCGTAATATTGGCAATGACCCAGTATGGGAGCGTTGTACTGAATAGTAACTGTGACGTGAATCAAACTCGCGACCGATTGATAGGAATTACACAATTGCTCTCACTTAGCGATGGTTGACCAATTTTCTAATATTAAGGTATAAGCGGTAGCGGTTATAAATAAATAAAAATTTTAATATTAATAGATTTTTAAAATATAGATTATTTATATATTAATAAATAATACTAAAAAATAATAATAAAATAATATCAATAACCTTATAACTGTGCCTTCAAAATATTATTTGTGTGTATGTAAACAAAATTAATATTTTGAATACTTTATTATTTTATTTTTCTTTTCTAAATAATACCTACATTTTTTCTTATTTTTATGAATTTTTGTGATGCAGTTTAGGAAAGAAACTGTTCTAATATTCAATCTTAAAAATTGCTTGATGTTTCAGAATGCAGTTTGAATTTGTAATCCATCAATTTAATATAGTAATATTATTAATAATAATAAAAAAACATTAATGATTTAGTTTGCGAATTATCACATAAAATAGATAGTGAATTTTTTTTGGTATTTTTTCTTAATATTTATATTCAAAACAGTAAAAGCCTCACGTGTCGTTATCAAGAATTTCTGATAGAGTACTGCAGTAAGAGAGTGGTCTAATAAACATAACTAAATCCCAACATTTTTTCACTTTCTTATTTTAAAACTATAAACCAATCCAATAAAACGCGTTTAAAGTGGCTAAAATTGTTCAAAATTATGTATTCAATATGTTGTGTAACATGCAGTTTTGCTTTCTTTATGACGTTACACAATATTACAATTTCTATAAAAAAAATATACTTATTATAAAGATATAACAAATTAACGTTTTTCTAACATTTCGTTTTATATAATAGTAATAGGAAAAGTTTCTTATCTTAAAGCCTTAACATGTTTAAGAAAGTGTTAATAATTGCTTCTTTTTCAAAACGCTATTCCTTACCAATTAGACCGCATATAAATAAACAATCTGTGATTTAGCTATCGGCGAAGAAACAGGCCTGTCACACACTAATTGAGTTATTGCTTTTTATTATTTTATCTTATTTCGTCGGTTCGTCTGTTGTGTTTCATATGATGAGCAATTCTTTGTGTATTTAAATGTTTTTTTTTTGTATTTTTGTACGAGTACCTGCATTTGTAGCATTTTAATGACATTTTATTGTCAATTAATAAAAAAAACCGGCTTCAATGAAATTGATTTATAAATAAATTTCGATGTGATAAATATTTTCAATCTTTTTTCTCTTAGGAGTTGTATTTTTCTTTCAATTTTAATTGGGACCAAACGGAAAATGAAGAAAAAAAAGTATAAAGGAAAAAATATTTTCCCCTACCGGTACATAAATGATGTAATTCTGTGGTAAAAAACATAAAATATTTTTTTATTGGAATTTTTTAATGGAAAATTTCTTTGTTAAACTCAGTTAAGAAAGGAATATTAGTCTTGTATACACAAGTTGCTTACTGTAGGCGTTTTGTTTTAAAAGCCTTTTCTTATACGAAGGAAAATTACTTTTATAAAATAAAACAATAGGTGAAGTTACTAAATTGATGTATTTCTGAACATCGAAAAAGTTTATAACAATTAGTTTTCTAAAACTAAATATTATAGATTGATTATTACTATTCATAAAAATAATTGTTTCACGCTCTTTAAAATCTGAACGATAGATCCTAAAATTAACGTGTTTGAACAAAACAAATAAATCAATATTTTAATTTTGATTATAATATTAAAATATATATCAATCCCTCTACAAGAAGCAGAGACATTTGCTCTGCAGTGGTACAGACTGATTCAGATCTAAATCTCAATCTATACTAAATATGAATGACTCTGAATGAATGTCATGATAAATTTGGACGTTTTGGCGCAGTGATCACAGCAACTGGCTGTTGCGCTAGCAGTTGTGTCTTCGATGCTCACTCATGACAAATATTTTTACGGATCATACAGATATTATTACAGACCAAGATTTAATTTTACTGGTAACCGTTAAGTGAAAATATATTTACAACCTCCACATCACATCAGCCGTTGTATGTCCACTGTTGAACATAGGCCTCGTTCAACTAAAAAAAATATTTATTTATAAATAAAAATACTCCTACAAAGTACACATAATTTGTACTAAGTAAAAAAAATATACAGTCTAATCAAGTAAGTAGGTAGTAACCTTAAGAACAGATGTTCGCGGGAATGTTAAGGTGGGTTTTCGCAACCGCGTACGTATATGGCGAAAGGGGTCATTGCTAGCCAAACTCGACCTTAAGTTACTCGATCCTGACACGTTATATCATATCTTGTTTTTAAAGATATATAATTAATTTAAAAAGGTCTCGAAATACCTTTTCATCTTTAATTTCTGATAATATGCAGATGATAAGTTTGTCTTGTACTCTTCGCTCATTTGGAGCGACAGTGACACAAATGCAAATTAGTTAAATTTAGGCCTTGACGAAGGCACGGTTTCCCACATCCTCTTCTCCTTCCCAAACTCCTCCGACCTGTATATGACATCCTTCCCTGTGATATCCCACGTCCTATAAATGTTCAATGTTTGTTAATGTTGGTGTTTAGTCCCTACTGTACATTTTTGTGTAAATATTTTGAATTAAATAAAATTAAGTTGTAAATATATCATGTGTCTGTCCTAGTGTAATTAGTTCGTAATATTTTAGTTACTAATAGCTGTAGTTATAGTTTAACATTAAACGTTTGTGTTGTTTTAGGTTACGGTGTAATAATGAAAGTCTTGCTATTTTGCCTGTTTACAAATTAAAATTAAGACTGTTATCTCAACCGCACCGATCAATCTCCTCCGTGTATTCTCCACTCTACGTGACATTGGCGGAATCAACCGTGCTCTACTGGCACAACTGAAAGCCACTAACCCAATCAATCAATCAATTAGTTAACTTTACACCAGATCAGAATAAAGATTATTTCATAGTTCAAAAGAAGATTCTGAACCATTATTACGGCTAATTATTATTTTAAAATTGTTTTATTATAGCTGGATACTGTTGCATTTTCACTGCCAACGCAGATGTTTATGCATAGTATTTTAGCATTAATAAGTCATTTTCGCGTATTTTTGCAAATGTGTCACTGTCGCTCCAAATGAGCGTCTTGCTAGCCCTATTGGAAGAACTTTTTTAAATATAAGAAAGCATGTTTATTGATAATGATTAGAAGCAAAACATGATACCTACTGTAGCTAATAGGAGAGGATTAGTACTGGGTGTAAAATTTATAAATGGATTATGTATGTACCTTACACATAGTCACCTAAAATGTATATTAAACATATTTATTTATTCATTTATTTATTCATTTATTTATTATATATATTTAAAAATAATAACATTGATCGGAAATCGTACCCCGTATGTAACTTTTCGTATCTCAATACAGTTGGCCACTTTAAAATTAAATTAAAAGAAATATAACGTAGTAAACAGAGCGCGTATCCGATCCGACCAACCAACAATGACATTAGGATTTATTATATATTAATAATTTTTTTTTAATTGTCGTTGAAGAAAAATAATGTAAAAAAAACCTATATAATATACCTATATCAAGACTTTTAAAAATTTCCAGTATTTAATTTAATTTAAATACTGGAAATTTTTAATTCCGACTTTTACCGAAGTAGCGCCATGCTAACATAAATTTAAAAAAAAAAATCCTTCCACCAGATAACTATTTTTTTTTTTAAATATTTTTATTCCATTTTTATATGTCAAAAAGTAGGTTAAATTTAGTAATAAAATTAATAATAATAAATACTCGTAATACCAAGGAGTTGAATACAAGACGGTGAATTCGCGATAACAGCCGTGCCATATGGTGATGTGTAAACATTTCAAGACCTTGACCTGAAAGTGAACTACATAAAGTGACCTTAAATTGAGGAAAATTATTTTGTTTGTTCGTTTCGCGAAATATTTATTATCATTGTACGTTATTATGTAAAATGAGTTTATTACATTAATCATTTGCGTTTCATATCGAATATTTAAATGTAGCTATATATATTTTTTACATATTTAAGTTTCTGCTCTAATTGAGTGTAATAAAAATAAATAAAGACTTTAGGTAAGGTTTTGGTAGCGATGCACTCTCTAAACTGAACTTAACTGCTGAGTAAATGCCTTCTCTTCTATATGTACATAGGAGAAAGAGCGGAGCTTAATCCGCGATACCTATCCACTTTGAGGTGGTGGATTATTTCCTTAATATCTATACATACTTTTTTTTTGTAAATATCACTTTTCTGATGTTTTTCAGAATTTTCGACGACAGCTTTTGTAGGAGTCTAAAACACTAATTATATACATTTCTATAATTTTTAGATATATTTGTCTGTTTGTCTGAACACAGCAAAAGTATTAAGTATATTTTAATATCAGCATAAAATTATAAAACATATCCTGGTCATTTGGTCTAGTTATTTCATCAAAATCGCTTCAGTCTATCAAAAGTTATTGCTAGGAATTTCGTATTTTGAATGACGGCGTTGGAGAACAGTGATCCAAAAATGCTAATAACGGTGAGAAAAATATTGTTTTATAACCTTTAGGTAATAATAATTATTATTATATTAATATTCACATTCAAAACTCATTAAACGAAAAAAGACGAAAAAGAGAAATGTCATAATTTCGCATTGAGATTTATTTTTACGCTAAGTAGAGCAGCCTAAGCTAAAGCCTCTGAAGCGGGACACTATTATATTAGATGGCGTTGATGGCGCTTTCTAGATCACAGTTAGTTAGTACCTGCAATCACACTACATTCTAAAATAAAACTAATGTGCAGGCGACGCCTCTAGCACAGCAGCTAGTATATTATAAAAGGGTGGAGGTGGTGTAGGAAGTGTGAAGGGTGAAAGATTGTTTTATTACTATATTGAAACAAGGCTAAAATTGAAGCGTCTATTTCTTCAAACGGGTGAAACATTGACGGTCATCTATATAGTAATTAAAATCGAAACTCCTACAAGTACAGCTTAAGAATTTTAAGTGAATCAGCCAGTGCGTCCCGTCAGCGCATTGTCGCTAAATATAGCAGCACTTCTCAGAAAATTTATCATTTTAATGATATTTATGTTCGAGTGAATATGGCATTTGTCATAGTTCTCAAACACTTAGTTTTTTATAAATTATGATATAAATATTTTAGCTTTAAATTTATTTATTTAATTCATAGATTTTTTAGTTGATCGATTCATACATACATACGTTGAATTTGTTTTTTATGGTTGTGACAATTTTTAGTTCAATTGTGTGAGATTTCATTTTTTGCTTGGGATTGCGTTGTTTCCTTACTGGTTAAGTGCCCTGGTGGTAATTGTATTATCGGCAGTATATTTATTATAAAATACAAAGTAATCGATAGTTAAATGGAATTAAAGATATATAAAGTATTAATCGAACACAAATTTTACTGAACAAATGTTTGACAGATGTTTCGATTTTATAAATACTTATTAAAAGTTACTACATAACAAGATCATTAGAAATAGTTTCAACGTTTAATTAAAAGTCTAAATCGGATTTTATCGCGTTTATCCGTCCGAATATTCGGACACCCATCACCTCAGTCCCCCCAGATCATGGACGCTGTAAAGGGTCCGAAACGTCGGGAAATAATTTAATTTAATTAAAAATCGTTAAACTGTAAAGTTTTAAAACAAATAAACGCGATAAAATCCGATTTAGACTTTTAATTAAATGAGTAATATTCGCGTAAATATAAGAGAACAATAGTTTCAACGTTTATTTATGCTTTGTTTTTATGAATCCACATTTGGCAAAAACGCCAACACATTATACTTCTGATGTTTTGACAAATTTTTAATACGTGATTCTTATGTATAAGTGGTGTGTAAAATGAAATGGTGTTTTGAGTGGAGATGGCTTATTGGTTGGATACGTGAATTGATCGATGAACTAAGTGCTCTCATACGAGGAAGTAACATTAGGCTTTTTCACATAATATAAACTGTATCTTTGTATGACAAATATCTCACTTTGAAGTGATAATTTTTGATTGACATATATAGTTTAGTTTCCGCTACCAATGCTAGCAGTAATACAGCCAGTTATTGATTTAAAGTAGTAGTAGGATCCTCCCTTATTGAACCTATAATATGGTTTTTTGTTTCTTATAATAAAAACATATTTATTTAATCGTTTATTTAATAATAAATTAATTAAATGAGCCAAGTAATATGACCCATACCTTTATATCCTACTTTACTCGCACTGTTACGACAAGCTTAATGACTTTGCTGACAATAAGATAAAATCCGTAAAACCTCTTAGCCTTTAGAGCGTGCCAAGATTATTACAAACATACATAAGCAAAGATACAAGCGTAGTCTTATCCATTTTTATAATAAAAAACTTTAATAATTTGAAATAATAATTCTACCGTAGCCTTACCGCAGCGTATTATTTTAATCTGTTACCGTCTGTAACTCAATCGAATTCCTTAAGAAGCGATTGGATTTCATTATCAAAAATAACTGAATGTTTTTATAAGACACCTGTGTGACAATTCAACTTCTAAAACTTCTAAATATAGGTACACATCGACTCCCGACCTATCCTTACGTCCTTCCTGACTTCATCAGGATTATTGAGATTTACAATATTTAATCCGTACTAAATAAAGCTGGACAAGGATAGCTGTATCTAAATCGTTCGTGAGGAAGCGAAATGGATTAAAATTGATATTTTTACATTGATTTGTTCCGACAATTAAACGCTTATTGGTAAGATTCTTGGAGGTCAATGACACGAAAGACTAACTAATGGTTTTTGTTGCTGTAATTGTTTTATTTGGTTTTAATGAAACTTGTAGTTTTGGTGGTTGGAGCACGTGGTTTGATACCAGATGGTGGCGATTTCAAATTTGGTCTGCGGAAAGTTTTCAAATGGTAGAGTCATTAAAATTCGTCTCGTACTAAAAAATAACAAGGAAATATGCATGTAACTTGTAAATATGTTTGTTCGCCAAACCCCAGGGAAGTATCGTTGTTGATTACGCTCCGAAACCTTCTCCTTTAGGTACTGTAGAAAGAAATCTTTGTCCAGCGATGTACCTAAACTTTCATAAATAAAATAAACTAGTCTTCTTCCCATTTCTGCTGCTGTAATTTACTGCCCACTTACGGCGAGTTGCACGAAACCGTCGTAAACTTTCCGTTAGTTAAGTTGCAATTAATCTTAAAATTAGTTGATCTCATGATTAATTTAAAGCTTTTGGAATTAATCATCCGTTAGATAGGTCTTTAATTAAACTAAATTTTTTTGTTAACTTAATCAGATGTAGGTTTCGTGCAACAGATAATCACGATTCTTGTGATTAAATTAGTTTAATAAACACTTAAATTTAAAATTTGTTTCGTGCAACTCGGCGTTAGAGTCTTAAAAACCTTGCTTAATAAACAAACAAAAAAAAAAACAACATAAATATCGAATTGGACCAATATATTCCTAATTTTTCTCTAGCTTTAATATCACTAATATCATAAAACAAGTGCAACAGCGAGGGCCCTCTAGTGTCGGACTGTTTATATATAATTATAATCTGTAAATACCTACTTGTACACCTCGGTGACATTTAAAGTTTTTTGAACATTTGACATTATTGAAATATAATGTCACATTAATTGTAATCTCGGCGTTGTTATTACTGGTATTATTTTAACGTTATTTCTTAATTAATGTCGTTATCGGTAACACGTTTTTATAATAATTACCATTTATTTTTGAATAAAAATTAAATTAAATACAATCGTTTCGTTAATATATAAATTATTTAAAGATTACAAGTCTGCGCAAAAAATGGCTTGTTTTTTTTTGTTTAATTTTTTCGTATACACTAATCGATATTTCATGACACCTGTCGTATCTGTTGTAGTATAATATTATTAAAAGTAATTTCTTTATTCGAACGGCGTAATCTGAGAAATTTAGATATAATGAGCCAATTTTTATAAATACTTTTTGAGTTATAAATCCTGTTTATTAACGAATTAGGCAATTAAATATTACGCTACAAATTATGGGAGTAGATTAACTATAAAATTTACGAGTGGAAAATTTATAATATTACAAATGACCCGACTTCGCATGGTTGCAAATTATATTATAGGCCGCACGCGATGATGTCCAGCAAATAGGTTCACTTTGGAGTATTTTTGGTTATGTTATTTTGCAAGTTATTTGTTCTAAAATATTCATTTAAATGATATTATGTGGAAGGTAATTTTAACCTTCAGTATATGCTCTTTTATTAACTCACAATTAGTCAAGTACCAATACCGAATTGCAGGACATCGCTTCGCTTCGAATATACCTAACTTGGGAAAAAAACTAATTAAAATTTCTATTACTTGTATCAAATCTTAAATAGAATCTATTTTAACGCGTCCATAGATTGTCGAGAGATAATTTATTTTATTTTATATAATGTTTATCAGGAACTCATACTGATAAAATAAGTTGTTGAGTTTTATTGTAAAATAGGAGTCTAACATCATACATACGCACATACGCTATACCAACTGACATATTTTTGCTGTGTCTCAACGGAACTCAAATGTTTTTTTGACACTTTATTGAGCAAAAAATCAAAACAAAAGGCGGACTTAATGCCTGGTGCCATATTCTCCCAGTCATCCTTAAGCCAAAACAGAAAAAAATATATAGACGCGTAACAACAAAGTAATAAAAAATGTTTATACACAGATACATTTGTATGTGCTTGTGCACACAGACGTATAAACATAGATACATAATTATATGTATATTCATACACACATACGAGTAGGTACATTACGAATAATGACGTTTTACTTTTTCATCAAGTATAAAGGATTTTTAAAAGTTCATCTTTAAAGGGGTGAAAATAAATGTTTTAGAATAGATATGGAAGTTCTGTATTTTTTTCTTATTAATTAAAATTAAAAATGAAATCAGTTTAACAGACAATTCTAAGTGCACATATAGTGATATCTTTTATGATACTACAAAACATTGCAGGAATGTTTAAGTTATAGTATGTTTTCGGCAGATAAAAGCTCATCACAGCGCTTGCTTGCACTGAGAAACTAAACTATACAGTAGGCGGCCAGTACCTACACGTTTGCTAACTTCAGTAGCATTGACAATCCGCCATTTTGCCTATTTATTTTGTAATATTATTTTAAAGTATTATTAAAATTAATAATAATATCAGCCCAAAAATAGTGAAATATATGTGCGGAAATGTGGAATTTGATATTTTTGCGACAGATGATAATATGATGTAGGTATAATTATATCAGCGTTGCCAGACGTCCCGATTTTGGCGGGACGTCCCGATTGTTTAATCAAAATTATATGTCCCGCGCGGGACATGCTGAGTCCCGCTTTTCGGGTATAACTCGACCATGCGTGCAGTGTGCTGAGGAAGCGTGGGCGGGTGACCCACACAAGCATGCACTGGCCGCCCTCCTTTTTATTTCAGAAGACGAATAAGACTCAACTATTTAACGATAGGGTAAATCTGATTTCAAATATTATATTTTTATTAAAATACATTTTCTATGACTATTTTTGCTATATATTATCACGTAAACGTAATTTGAATTCAAATGAAAAAGAAAAATATTTAAAAACTTCTGATTATATGTTTTTTTACGATGTCCCGCTTTCGACGAAAGAATTCCGCTATTTCACTCAAAAAGTTCCAAAATCCCGACTTGGCAAATAAAAAATCTGGCAACGCTGGTATATATATAAGCTTCAAACATAATTATGTTTAAGTTTGGTTAGATTTCCCGGTAAAAGCTAACTTAGCGTCTTAGAGTAAATAGCTTACAGTGGTTACCGCTTAGCGATCGCCATTTTGCTTACAAGCGCCCCCTATTGCTTTTTTCTGCCGAACACAGAGAATATAAAAGAGGTTGGTTAGCTGTTTGTTATTGGGCGAAGGCTAAGCTCAGGTAACATTTGTTCATCCACCTTCTCACGATAAAAATAGATACACTTACAACTAAATAATATTACGTCATTATAACTTAGAACGAAAAAATAAAGAATACAAAAATATATTTTAAATCCCTTTTCCAAGAACTAGTGTGGTATGTCGAACGATGATGGCTTCCGATTGCGGCATTCCAACTGTTGATAAACTTATTTGTTATGACTAGATTCTACGTGAACTACTAATCGCTTTAAAAACTTAGATATAAACCTTAGAGATAGATGGATAAAACGATAATAAAGATAGATAGATAAAACTTTATTACAGTCACGCCAATTACAGTGAATAAAAAAAAAAAAACATTAAACATTAAAAACAATTTAGCTAGTAAAAGCGGTCTTATTGCTATAAGAAATTAAGGAGAACTTAATTGATAAGGATGAAATGGTATGTTTATTGTAAAATATTTACTTCGTCCGTCTGTTTATGAAAGCAAAAAAAAAAAAAAAAAAAAAACTAATTTGTTTGGTACCTACTTTTGATTTAATTTAACAGTTATAAAACGTAAATAAAAAATTTACATTTTTATTTAACAAATATTTACGCAAATATCTGCCGCGAACGGGAATCGAACCCGCGACCACCGGCGTTGGGACGACTACTTGCACCACTACACCAGAAAGGTCGTCAGACCAGAACGGTCGTCATTTAATCTGATGCTAACTACTTGCAATATATAATTTATTACTTTAAAATTGTTTATAATGATTAAAAACTGTCCTTGAAAGTCCTAAAAAAAATGTGTTACGATTTTGAGGCATATATATATATATATATTTGTTTTAATTTAAATTTGAAACTAGAAATCTAATTTAGCCTCTTTTGATAAGAATTCTATTAGCAATATATTGCGCAATATATTTATTTTTAAATAATTTCCCTCACTTATTAAACCCAATAAAAGAGAGAAGAACGACGTCAGCGACAAAACAAGACGAAAGACGAAGAACAATGAGATACGTTACTAAAATAAATCTTCTAAGAAATACTTAATTGAAGACTTAACCCATATTAAAGGTCATGGGTTAATTCAAGGAACTGGGACGTGATTTGGTCACAGTGTTGTGTTAACCCTTTTTTCCTGTCTAAATAGCGCATACCAATGTTCTTATGTAGATGTTGGCGGGTTAACTTTTAAATAATGAAGTGGCATCATCAAAACAACATGTCAAAACAACATGTCAAAACAATAAGCAAAGTTGCTTAGCTTTTGTGTAAGCAAAAATAGGAAAAAGAAAATCAGATAGAAAAAAAAAAAATCAGTGCGAGAGTCAGTGACAAATGAACCATATTTTGTGCTAGCTTTTGTCCGGTCAAGGTTAATTATTCTGAGCTTAATAAAATACTTGTAGTAACTTAAATGTAATTAGACATTTTTAATAAGTCAACCGTCAATCCACAGTAGAGGAAAGAGGTGAATTAATTTCCATATTCTTCTCATTGGGAGAGGAGAAGACGCCTTTGCCCAAGTAGTTGGACAAAGACTTTCTATACAAATATTGTATAGAAACGTTAGATAGGTGTCGTGTCAACTTCTTGACACTTGAATCAAATTTTCATGTGTGAAAAAACGAATTCGCTCGTCCAATTCACCAATTAATATATTACTTTTTAAATACGTTTTTTTTTTGTCAGTATTGAGATATTCATGAGCAAATAAAATATATAAAAAAACCGTCTAAATAGGAAATGCTTTTGATTTTGACTATCTAACTAACGCCTATATACGAGTTTTTTTTTTTTGCTTCGTTCCCAGCCGAAGTTAGCGGGTTCAGACAAGAGTACTTTATTGTACAGATTATATTGATGACTGCGCTGATGTTTGATATATCATCAACAAATATTGGTATATATTATACGATTTGATCAAGGTCAAGGTATGGGTCTCTTTGTTCGTTATTTTTAGAATCCTGACTTAAGAAATGTTTTTTTTTATTTATTATTTCTTGTCTCTTGTCGTACGTGAGTGACAAATACGACAATAATACTTGATTTAGTTTCTTTATAATTCATGTTTGTTTTTTTTGTTATTTCATAGCATTTAAATAATTTTTTTTTGTTCCTTTTCTTATTTATTATTGTAATATCTTTTTTTTTTTTGTTAAAAGCTAATAATATGAACGATTGTAGTCATTGTATATAAAAATATTTAGTTATATCCCAGTTACGTATAAACAAATGTGAATTACACAGTTACATGTTACATCTACGTAATTAATAATATCGTGATCCATATGTGTACAATGTACATAATTATAAATTATTTTGTTGCTAATTTAAATAAATAATAATATTTATAAAACACCACTGATATTAACATATTTTATTTTAAGATTACAAAACAGACACTGACATAATAATGTATACATTATACATAATATACCTACTATTAATTAAACTCAAATAGACTTCTGCGTCAGCTGAGGCAGATATAATACAATATTTTAATAAATTCCGACAAGTGTATGTGCGTTTGCGTCGCTTCATATGATATAGCTCCTTATTCTAAACAATGGCGCGCGATTCGTTAACAATTACTAGGGTTGGTAGATTTACATAATGTTACTTTAAGATTGTAAGGATAATTTAAAGTTCCTGTATTAATATCTCTAGATATTTAACCTAAATACAGTTAACATAAGAGAGATATTATGATTCAATGTGATCTCATCATAATAACAAGTAATAACATTAAATAAGGTCTATCAAAACACCGTTTAAAAATTAAATCCGTCCAATTGTAGCCTCTTTAATTACCAGCACTTGATTCGTTACAGGTCACAATACCTACAGCTATCATTATTTTTGTGAAAAACTGCATTTTAAACGTAGAATTGGATTGAAATTTGTAATAAAACTATTTCAAGTAAGACAAAGTATTTTATAATACAGTTTAAATTATATTATTTTGAGTTTAAAAAATAATTATTCATTTCTAATATATTAAAATAATAATATATGAAAATAAGATATGAGTTTGCAAAGTATCATAATAAACAAAATATCGGATGCAAAAGGCAGTAGGTAATTGCTTGAGTGCCGTCTCATGTATTCTGAGGGAGTTCCTCAGCATGTAACCCTAACTATGGGAGGACTGGGTCTAACCTGCCACCGGAGGATAATTATACATATATTTTTCAATATTTTTGTTTTTTTTTTTATAAATATATTTGAAAATATTCGAAATAAATTAATATAGAAATAAATAATAAAAATATAGTAAATTTTATAGTAGTTTAGTTTTAAAAATTATCAATTCTTCCTTCACAAGAAATGTGCCAGCCCTAAGTAAAACAAATGTCAGTTATGTCAAAGTGTCGCTGGAAGCGGGCGTCCTTGGTTCGATTCCTAGTACGGACAATAGATTAATAATACCCCGCTGACATCGTGTGTATAACGAATAACGATCCTGCTTTATACCTACTATACCTTTAACGTTGAATGATCGACGGTTATGTTTATTTTTTCCGAACATTTCGTTAAAAATTTTTCGTAGAAAATATAAGCCCAGTGCTATCATAATTTTCTGTGCGGTGACCGGCAGAAAATAATAGTCCCGACCTTTTCTTGCGGAGAGGGAGTCCAAGTAGCCATACATACGTTAAATAGTGCTGACGCATTTTATTAATGGCATGAAAAATATAAACATTGTATATACTCGTATATTATATGTTCCGTGCGGTTACCAGCAGAGAAGAATAGTTCCGCCCTCTTTCTTGCCGAGGTAGTGGCGTGAACAACTGTACACCAACCAGTATGGTGATGGACATCATCGTCACCATATCCTGTCACAAAACACTATGCTCGCCAATCCACCTGCCAAGCGAGTAGAAAGAGATCATGGGTAGCTTACGTTCAGTAGTGGATATCCAACGTCGGATATGGTGATAGTGGTGGTATTAGAAATACGATAACTTAGCAACAAAAATATTTTTGCTTAAAAAGTAAAAGAGTATTTATATATGTAATAACAATACTGGTGATATGCAAAACATTTGTCATGGGTGAGAGTCAAGCCCGCGGTTAGCTTTATTTAGTTCAGCTGTTATCAATTTGTTTAACTAAAATAACATATCCTGGCTGATGAATTAACTAATTGACTGACTCACTGAGTGATTCATTATTAGCGTAACCTATTGAAATTAGACACACGTTTTTTTCAGGGTATCATTAAAACTTAAAAAGAAAATATTTTTGAAAACAATTATGAAAAATTTGTATAGCATCTTTATTTTAATTTTTTTGATTACAAATATATAATATAGTAGAATGTTTCACTTTTAAGGAATAAATTTTTAAGTTAGAAGTGTGAATCTTAATTTTTAGGCTTATGAATAGATAAAAACAATTAATAATTATTATTTATGTATATAATATTATAAAGCTGTTAAAGCTGTCAGTTTCTCAAATACAATTGACACTTATCCTTATGGATGTGAATTGGGGAGTAAAAGTTTCTTTGTAATATGCCCTTTATTATTTCACATTACTACAAAATTTGATTTATTAACTATTTACCATTAACTGTTTTTTTTTATAATCTCATTTCCCAATCTTCAAAAGTAACCGGTTTTAGATACCAAGGGTATTGGTTTAATAATACGTAAGCTAAAATTTGTGCCTAGAAAAATATTTATACTTTAACAGTCGTTATAGTACAATACTGTAAGAACTAAAAATAAATAAAAAATAACAAAGAATTACCTAATAATTTTTTCACTAACTTTTTTTTTATATTTAAAAATAAGATATCATATCGTTGGTTCTATTTATTTAATCGGCGGATTTTAAGAACTTAACTACAGTTCATTGACCCTAACGGTTATCAAAAATCATGGTAAATATATTGTGTGAATATTAACACCATAACGACACATATTTCTTAAATTGGCGACATTGTTGTGAGTTGCGTTCGATGTTTGTCTTTAAACGTTTTATTATACGGTTCACCAGAAAGGAGGTTCTAAATTTGTTTTTATGGGATGTTATCTATATAAATAACTAGCTGTTGTCCGCGACTTTCGATGTTTTTGTATAAGTGAGTGATTTTTAAATACAAGGCTCCTGTATGATACAATTGTATGCTATCCATTGGATTTTAGGATTTTTTCGGGATAAATAGAGCAATGTCAATCTCTGACCTCTAAACTATTTGTTAAAAATTATGTCGATCCCTTGCTCTTTGGAAAACAAAAACAAATCTATCCCACGGGATTTTTTCTACGGATAAAAACAGTAGTAAGATTATAATTATATTATGTCCCACGTGATGCACTTGCATACATATTTACTACTGGTACGCTTTTATAATTTATAAAGCGTTTTTTTTTAATAATCTGTCACTTTTGGCTTACATAACGATCTAATGGTGAAATAATTATTAAAATAAATTCAGTAATTTTTAAATTTAATTTATGATAATTAAATTAAAACCGTTTAATTATTTTAAAATCTTGAACAACGTTATTTTTTATAACTTTTTTATATTTAAAACCATAGCAATAATATTGTTTGTGTGAATAAATTAGCAGTTAAAACCGGCAGATGTTTTTGTATAAGTTAATCGGTATTTCCGACCCGTATTGTGAAAAAGTTAAATATAATTCTCTAATAAGTTGCTAACTTAATTTAATGATAATGATTCTAATTTTTGACTTTGTTTGGAGATACTTTTCGTAAGTTATTGAACAGTTTGAAGTTTTAAGTACCTACGAATAACGTAGGGATACGCACTTTTTATTCTTGTATTTTAATTGTATGTATTTTTATATTCTATACCTGTACGTATAGTAAAGTCGTAAATGAAATAGACATTCTATGCGGTTAACCTGTGTTGTGGAATGGTAGTCATTTCGTTTTTATGAGTGCGTGAAGTTATAGCATAATTATGTAGCTTCTGAATAATGTAAAATACTATTGGTAAAATTATTACATTCTGTTTAATAATTCAGGGTTCACTTCCGAAAAGTAGATACCGAATTTTGTCGTTACAAGTTACGTAACAGGCGTTATTTTTAGACATAATATATTGGTATGTATAAATACCTACGCATATTATATACACATTTAAGTATATGCGGGTCCCCTCAACGATTCAAACTTGCAAGCGTGCAAAGTTCAAACTTATCTTCGATTCAAACCCAGGTTTTTGGAGTTTACTCCTTAAGAATTGATTTTCATATATAAGGCGCCCGGTATGAGAAAAATATGAGAGGTAAAATCTACTATTAAATGACCTCGTTACTTTTTCGGTGCGCGCGCACCTACGGTGCGGTGCGAAAGTAATGTTGCTCTAATTAATATTGAAAAATAATATTTAAAAAATAAATGATAATTGTCAGATAATAATAATTACATAATTTATCAACATTCCTAATGAAATATTTGTGCACATCTGAAATTGACTATTGTGAAAAGTTTAATGTAAAATATTTCGCTGATTAGTTATAATAAATGTATATAAAATGAATAAATATATATTTATATATGTATATTATTTTCATTAATTTGTTAATTTACCCTTTCATATGGTATTAATCTTATTTTCAGTTGGATTAACTCTTTTTGCGTATGTTTAGACAATCGTACTTAAGGAGTAAACTCCAGTCGTGCGTCGGAGCTGACACACACAATTTTTTTTTTTCCTTTAATTAAAGGTTTAAACCACCAAGCCTAAACCCACTCGACTATTTTATTTTCTCGACGACGTTTTTTATATACATGTGTGTACGAGCGTGCAAAGTTCAAATTTTTCTTCGATTCAAACCCTCTATGTTTTTTTTCCACGAAGTAACGGCTAACGTGCAATAAGTGGCTTCAAAGTGCATGTTTTGGTTAGGTTAGGATGTTGTTTTTTTTTTTTCTTTTTTTTTTGTCGTTGAGAAATGCATTTACGCATTCTAGGATAGGTAAGGTTTCTTTTTTTAAAGGTTGGGTTATGTTAGTTTTTTTTTGCAAATTCGGTACCTATCCACTTTTTAGAAGTTTATCCATAATTTAAAAATTTGTTTTTACTAATACAAAAATCTCTCTTCTTGTCTATATTAGTTTATTTATAGAGATTTTTTCTTGTCATTGAGGTAACATTAAAATTATATCGGAAAATACCTACTTTTAATACATATTTCACTCTAAGAATAAGTGACTTACGGCGAGTTGCACGAAACCGTCGCTAACTTTCCGTTAGTTAAGTTGCAATTAATCTTAAAATTAGTTGATCTCATGATTAATTTAAAGCTGTTGGAATTAATCATCCGTTAGATAGGTCTTTAATTAAACTAAATTTTTTTGTTAACTTAATCAGATGTAGGTTTCGTGCAACAGATAATCACGATTCTTGTGATTAAATTAGTTTAATAAACACTTAAATTTAAGATTTGTTTCGTGCAACTCGGCGTTAATTATTAATGTATAAACAACTACACTTTTTTTAGGCAAACGATACGTACACAACTATCAAATACTTACACAATTTTCATTTATAATAATGTTAGATATTACGCTATTTCATGCAATAACGAATCGTTAACGTGAATAAATGCCAACATAAATTGGCTTAAGCATTTGTTCAAACATACCAGAGACAAAATAGTTTGATTGGGACCAAGTGTCAGTCGGCTGAATGGGTGGCGGCGTTATATTTGTATAAAAAAAGAAGAATCGAAATAGTCGTCGGGCGCCGCGTGCCGCGCGAGATGGCGCGCGCACCTGTCCAGTATGCCGTTTGCGCCATTTTGGAAAAAATGCCGCCGGGATTTAGCGGAAAATGTGACAGTCTACTTTTTTATTTGTTTTTTTTTCTTTTTTTGTGAAGTTGGAGTTGGAATGTTTTAGTTGTTGCATGAATGAATTATAGTTTCATATAATGAAAATAGACGTTTTTAGTTGCTTTTAAGCTTGTAATTTTTTTATATTACTTAATTCAATAAAGGAACTACATATCAATTCATAATATAATTCGTTTAAAAAATTATTTAAATATTTTTATCGGGTATGATTTTAAATATGTTTTTTTAAAAGACTATATAATATATATACTTAAGTTTTTTTTACTGAAGTAAACACTGATCACAGATTACAACAGGAAGAGATATAGTTAATAACATACATTAAGATTTATATGACAGGCTGCTTAGCAGTCAATTGGATAATGATAGGGCAGTGCCCTTGCACTATTAACTGCTTTTCAATTGATTTCTATTTGTTTACATATAGTTGTATATAGTTATATGTTGACCACAGTATTTTTAACTTAATTTGTGAATAACTATCTGCGATTTCGTACACGTGGAATTCGGAAGCAGGTATCCTCATTTTCCTTTTTTTGAAAAAAGAAGCTGATGTAAACAGTAAACACACAATAAAACATACCTTATCTGATAATTATAACGGTAGATATTAACTTGTTTTTAGACAGACGGACAAATATGTATTTCTCATTTGGTCTCCAAATTCATAGCGAAAACAACAGCAGTCGATATTACATGTAGGTACAAAATGACTTCATTACGATTTCACTAAAACTGTTTATAGAGTAATAATTCCACTTCTATAATAGGCGCTGTATCGAGGTAAAACATATGTCAGATTTAAGTTAGATCTCAACATCCTTGGTTATAACTATAAACCACATCCAATTTCATACAGAAGATTTTTCTTGAACAAACCTACAAAAAGGCAGACAAAAAATACAAATAGATCTATTGTGTACTGACATATATATTTATATACATATATAATATAAAAATTTATGCTACGTAAGTTTCTCAAATGCTCTTAAAAAGTGTAAAAAATTTTAAATAATTCTAAAATTGTTGTATGTGTAGGCAAGTTTTCAAATTATGTTTTGTATCCAAAATAAAAAAAACAAACGACGCTAGACTATGCAAAAAATAGACATTAACCTCGTTGCCAGACTGAAATTAATTTTAATCAGGATGTGCATACTTATGTGAATCGACTCGGGTAACTAGGTCAGTTTTCACGATCTTTGATTGGGCTGTATGCACATGTGTAACTTTTTGTTGCCAGTATTATTACGTTTATTTTTTTTTTATAATTTTATTTATTGTGATTCCAATAAATTGATATTACGACAGCAATTAATATACTATCTTACATATACCATATACTTTTCCAATCCTCAAGTGGTGAAGTAGGAAGTAAAAAGAAGTCGGTTTATCCGACATATATGTATACATAGAGTCGGGGAGTGAAACAGTCGGCAGATTAAATAAATAATTAAATTACTATAGTTTAATATCATATGCGACATAATGTTATAATTGCAATAATTACTCTTTGGTTGCATCAAGCAGTTTAACTTGGGTGTAGTCATTACAGAAATGAATCTCAAACGATATAATGGGCTCACGCTCATGTGAATGCAGATTCTACTCTGAATAGACACGAAGTCAGGTTGCTATGGAGATGGAAAAGCAGAGATGTCAATGAATTATCTGAGAATATGTTTGATAGTATTTTTGGGGACAATTAGAGATGATAAGCTAGATGACAGGCCTGCATAGAATTAACCACACTGCCAATAGTAATACAATTGCATTGCAAGTATTTTAAGAGCTAAATTAAATATTGTAATCAATTACGAGAAGTACACGCCTGAGAAATGTAATCAATTTTTACCCGACTGCGCCAGAAGCAGGGTTATGTTTTGCGAGAGTATGTATGTATGTATGTATTATTGTTTGGCACGCTCTGCGGTCTGAACGGATCGATGGATTTTAACTTGAGAGGTGTCGTTAGATTCGTATTTACTGTGAGAGTGACACGAAATATCTATCATCAGAGCCCACTAATATCGAATCTTCAACATATATTATATATTTCAATTATATTTTATTATATTTGCTCTATATATCTATTGTCAATTATTATCTACATTCAAATCTCTCTTAATTTCTATATCTTACATCTTTTAGAGTCTGTGGACAGTGTGGCGCCCTCTTTTTTCTGGCTCGGCTTTTGCAAACGCTTATCAAGTGTCTCATTAAATATATATTTGAATTAACCGAATGTAGCACAAAATTATTTATGTTAAGCATATTCTTCAAACTTTCATATTTGTAGTACTGTAATATTAGAAACTATATTTGGTTTAGTTTTAATGAGTGTTTGTGATTTTATACACCACTATAATACCGTTTGTCTCAAAAAAAAAAAGAAAGTTTAAAGTAAATAAGTATAAATTAACATCTTTGCTTAAATCAAAGACCAAAGTTAAAAAAAAAAAAACATTATGAATTGACTTGGCGTTGGTGTGGAATGACGGAAAGAACGCTAACCAAGTTAACAACACTGAATTATGTATTCGTTTTTTGTAAATAATTATTGTATTCCATTCGAATGTTAGTATCGTTTGAATATTATGATTAAGTCTGTATAATAACACTATGTTAGATTATTTTGTTTTGTCAATTTAAATAAAATAATAATTTGATGTTAACGATTTTAACAGAACTTGTATTATTTGACCGTTATGAATAAATATCTACTCGTATTTTTAAAAAACAAAATGAACATTGACCGAATTAAAAAAAAGTTCAATTTTTATTTTGTAAAATTCATTTAATTCTGAACTCAGAACACAACTAAAATACAACTAATTTTTCATTCTCTGGTATTTCTATTACTAATAAAACTTTTGAATGTGTGATTTTGACAAAATAATATGTATAATAAACTTTGACAATTCGGTTTGCCCGTTGGCGCAGTTTTCGGTGACCCCGCTTTCAGCGAGAGAACCGAGGTATAAATGTATTATATTAATATTATTAATTATAACACAGATTGGACGCACTGATTGATGACTTTTGTCTTTAGACGTCCTACCTGTGTTGACATATGGCGCTGAGACGTGGACACTGAGAACGGGATTAGTACACAATTTAAAAATTACTCAACGGGCTATGCTTGGAGTCTCTCTCGAGGATAAAATAAAAAATGAGATTATTCGCGAGAAAACCAAAGTACTTGATATAGCCCGTAGAATCAGCAAGTTAAAGTGGCAGTGGCAGTGGGTTGCTGGAGCAGACTTGTCCTGGAGTTTAGACCGCGTGTCGGCAAACGCAGTGTGGGGCGTCCTCCGGCCCGCTTGACCGATGACTTACGCAAGGTTGCCGGCGGAGGCTGGATGAGGATTGCGGGAAACCGGCATATTTGGTGCGAGCTTGGGGAGGCCTATGTCCAGCAGTAGACTGCGATAGGCTGATGCGATGCGATTCATAATAAAGACAATGACAGTAAAAAACCTTTACTAGATTTTGAATTAGACCCCCAAGGTCACAACTGTGAGAACATCATCTAATTGTATGTAATATTCTGTTTGATGTGAGAAAAACTTACGGAAAAAACGGACAAATTTTTTTGATAAAGACTCCTACAATTCTTTTTTCTTATCTCTCACCTACAGACATCGGTTGGTTATAGTTTTAATATATATATATTACAATTTAAAGAAATTTATTCAATTAGACGAGGTGGGATCTTGGGGACATAACGCTAATAAGTAAGTGTTAAACTTAAAACGTCTCTATCAAACCCATGAAATATTTATAGGCATAAACGCCAGCGGTCACGAGTTCTTTTCCCGCTCGGTACAGATATTTGTATTCATGCAAATATTTGGTTTCTGGTCTGGGTGTATGTTCTAGCTAGTGGATCTACTCACCGTGCTTCGGAGAGCACGTAAAGCCGTCTTTCCCGGTTTTTATCCCAGACACCTGATAACGATTGTTACTTATGGTAGGGGAATTATCCGCCGACCGCAGTGAGGCAGCATGGTGGATTAAGCTCCAACCCTTCTCCTGTATGGAGGAGAGGCCTTTACCCAGCAGTGGGACGTTTACCGCCTGATTTAGTTCAACTCGTAATATTATTATATTACGTAAAGTAACAACAGTATGACCACGGTTTTACTCGTTAAATATTGATTAACGATACGAGTTAGTCATTACGCGTTACAGCAGAAACTCAAACATTTAAATCACAGGAATGCGTATTTAAAGGGGCCATTCACTCTAAGACGATTGTATCTCCCGCAGAGTGCGACTTTATTATCGTAACGCGATAATTTACTGTCTTAGCATAAATAGGTACATACAGTTTTTCCGAAATAAAATACTTTTCTCTTATAAAAAGTGGTAAATTGTTTTTCACTAAATTTACCAGGTAGGGAAGGGGGGGCAAGATGGGGTAGCGGGTAAGACGGGGTATCGCGTCTCGTAGGTCGTACGAACGACCAATTACAGCCGCTCTGACTCGTAACGACGCGTAATAATATTGTTTATCAATCAGCGCTGTGACCAGCTTGTGAGTCTATGCGTTTTCGCCCTTCCGCCAAAAACTCGGTTTTTGCTAAGTTCGTTGTGATTTTCGTGTTATACATCACATGTGTTCTGTACCTCAACATTAGTTTTTTAGAACTGATTAAAAGTTATTCTTGTCTATCAATGATTACACCAGCAGGTAAGAACATGTTTATTTCCATAGTTTGATTTGTTTTTTTAAGGCATGCTATTTTATTGAAATGAGCGTGAGGGGGCAAAATGGGGTATGAGGTACCCCATCTTGCCCCCTTGAAGAAAATCTAATTTCTCTAAGAGACTTTATGATCCTTTAAACTTAGTTGAATTTTATCTTGTTTAGGATGGTGAAACATTATAAAAAAAGACAAAGAGGGGAATTCGAGTAAACAGACTATGAAAAATACGGTAGATGTTGTAATTGAAGGGAAAAGGGGTATAAACTAGCATCGAAAACATATTCTGTGCCTCAAATGACCTTTGAAAGAAAAGTCAGAGGCTCTTGCAGCCCTAGAAGGTCCCGCTGCTCTTACAGCTTCGGTGAAAGTTCCTTTAGACCCAAAATAGCGAACATTTTCTGATAACGAAGAGAAAGAACTTTGCAATTATGTTGATAATAAAAAGAGAAATAAGAAGATAACAAAAAAAAAAAAAAAAAAGAGGTAAAATAATAAAAAAAGTTGCTAAGAAAAAGAATAAGAAGAAAATATAACAATAATCCTAATCCCTCACCAGATTGTGACAACGAAGAAGATAATATCCCTGGTTTTTACTGCCATGGAAAATACTTGGATTCTAAGGAATTATGGTTCGCATATTCTTATTGTAGGAATTGGGCACAATATAGCTGTGCTGGGATAGATGACGAGGACGACGAGGCTGTATTTGTTTGCAAGTTTTGCAGCCAAAAATGGAAAATGTCTACCATACCCCATCTTACCCTACCTAGGGGGCAAGATGGGGTGTTGGACGTTTTTGACAAAACTGGTCATTTTTTTCTTTTTCTATGAGTGTAAAGTTTTTTAAGTTCCTTATTTATAAAGATTGATAATGTAAGAGTAATTATAAATAAAAAAATATTCAAAATACTTAAAAACGTGCGTTTTATTACGCTCCAAACGTTAACTACCCCGTCTTGCCACCTCTTCCCCTATATGTGATTGGCACCAAAATACTTTAAATTAAAACACTTCAATAAAATAAAAATATAAACACCAACATGGAACCTCCTCTTTTCTAAAGTCGGTTAAAAGTCATGAAAGTACGTTTAAAATGGGAGTCCTACCTACCTACAATAATTGTTATTAAAAATACATACTTTATAACTACGACAGAAAGAACTTAATGCCATCATTATTTTATATTGTGTTTGTTTTAAAAGCACGTGTCCGTTAAGCTCACTTGATTTGTTATTGGTTTAAAATTTTATGGAGCAATTTTAATGATTATGTTTTTAATGATTAATGATGTGTACGTTATATTAAAATAATTATATAAGGCATAAATGAAGATTGATTTTTTTGTATATTTGAGATGAGATAAATATGTGCCTAGAATGGTTTAGACTTTAGTGATTCTGTTTTTTATTTATCTAATAATTTTACCGTTTAATTTTTTTTTAATCGTTCAACAAAAGATTAATTTTTCGGTAGAATTATAAAATATTATGATAAGTTTTTCATGAAGATCAGAGTTGTTTCCTCATACATTATTACTATATTTTTTCCAAATTAAATTTCATGTTTCGAAATATTTGAGTACCTATTGGAGGAGAATTGCTTAAATATTTAACTCTACGGCTCATAAGCCTCCGCTAATGACAATTTCTACAATAACACGATTATCTTTAAATAGTAATTTTAACAGTTGCATTATAAATATGTATAGCTGGCTGTGTCCTGCTGTTTTACGAACCGTAAATGTGCGTTTAAAACGACTAAATTACGATTTTACTATAATTGTATATAGAGTAATAACTTCGCTTCTGATGGTATATCAAGATGAAACTTACGCCAGATTTTAAGTTAGACCTCCAAACTTACAATTTTGAAAATCGAATCCAATATCCTGCAGCAAAATTTATTTGATGCGGGAACAAACATATAGACATATAAAAATGTAATAATAATTATTTTGGGTTCTATTGCTGTCATAAAGACTAGTCTGGAAGAGATCACTATTTAGTGATAAGACCGCCCGTTGCATGCTCTGTACTAAATCATTAAGCTTTGCGTTTTGTAAATTTTGTAAGTTATTTTTATGTGTGCAATAAAGTTATTTATTATTATTATTAAAGACCATGTACATATTGTACATCGGTTACAATATTATTATAATATATATATTATTTACAAATACTGCCATTTTTATGTGACATAAATGTAAAACGTAAAACTTAATACTTCAGGTATTAAATTAAGACATTGATATCGAACCCGCATCTCACTTTACAACCGCTGAACTATAAAAGCTTCAGCCACTTAATTACCGTTTGTGGCTAATTAGTTCACTCACAATATATTGCATCTAAGCGATTGTAAAATATATATAATGGTTATTTATAAAACGGCAGTTGTTCGGATATTCCGTTAGTACGTGGGCGAATTTTTATGACATTTTATGTGAAATATATGAGGACCGGAGTGACAACTTGCCTAAATGTTAAACTAAGTAATAACTGGTTATGATACCAAAATGTAAGAAGTTCGAATCGATATAAATTAACTATAAAATACCATTTTAATAATAGGTATAAATCTTATCTAATAGACAGTATTTCGAATGTAAAAATTAAAATAAATCCAGTAATTCCAAGTCAAGTACGTTCAATGAAACAAACGAACGAACTCTTCAGTTTTATAGCATTAGTATAAGATAGCCGTGCGATGACCAGTAGATATAGAAGAATAGTTCCAATCTCCTTCTTGCCGAGGTGTTGTAAAGGCGACTAAGGCCAAAATGGTGCGGACATCTGTGCACTAAACAAGATGTTAATGGACAGTAGCGTCAGCATACCTTGCTACAACACATTGCGCTCACTAAACCAAAATTACTATATGAAGTCAAAATCAAAATCAAAAACAACTTTATTCAAATAGGCCCCACGAGCTCCTTCGAATCGTCATTTTACAAATTCACGCTATAAAGTGATTATTATTTTTGTAAAAGTAAAGCTACCACCGATTCGGAATGTAGATTCTACAGAGAAGAATCGGCAAGAAACTCCGCGGTTACTCTTTTGAAAATAATATAATTATAAACTGTGTTTTACTCGATGGGGGAGGCCTAAGTTCAGCAATTGACATACAATGGCTGATATAAAATTTAAGATATAGATTAAATTATCTTTTATTTTTATTTTTTTATTTATTACTTTACTTTACAAATGTTGGTACAGTAATCTTAATTTATATATGCATTAAAAACCACTGAGGTTTACAATTTTGCATATAATTTACATTTTTTATATAATTTGTTTTGCAACAATCAAATTGGATTATTAAGTAGGTTAGTTATAAATTTATTTAGAGACAAAACTAGGCAAGCGCATCAAGTGTTTATCTGTTATCTTTAAGGTAGGTATTAAAGAAGTGGTTCTTTAATTTGTTTTTAATATTATATGGTTTGATACTGTCGCGTAAATCGGTGGGTAGATCGTTTATTAAACGTGGAATCAGGTAGCTGGTCGTTCGTTCGCCATACACATTTGAGGCGCTTATTATTATCTAAATCTATTATTATTATTATTATCATTATTATCTATTATTATCATTATCTAAACGTAATTTTACTGATAAGGAATAATTAAACAACATAACCAAAAAGTTGTGAGTTTAAAACTAGACTAGCTCCACTGAGGAAAGAAACCTGAATGTTTTGGAGAAACTCCGTCATATGTACCTAACCAATAACTGCCAATCCAATGTGGATCAGCGTGGCAGATTTCAAACTATTTTTTTAAATTATACTAGCACAGCTTTGGGATGTATTCAAGCTTACAGTTAAGATGTTTGAAGAGCCTTTGAGAATACTTCTATATTATAGGTGTCAAATAGAGAATAAAGTTTTTAGCAAACTCAGTATTTGATATTTCACCATTAATGGGGTGAAATTATTATAAAATCCATAGCGATCGCTTTTGTTTTTAACGAAAAATGTAATTGGTGAACAGGAAACTTGAACAGCTGATATTTAACTAAAGTTTTTATAAGAGATATATGTATATTATGTTTACTTCACTACAACGATTCAGTGATACTTCGTATTCAATTTAAAGACAATGTAGACAATTGTTCGCAGCAGGTTCATTTGTTATAGTTCAATTGATTAATAGTTGTTTTAATCGTTTTCCGTCGAGCGTCTCGTACCAACGTTTTGTTGTGGAAGAGAGTGTGGGAATATGTGCTGTCTTATTGACTCGTTACTCTTCTTTATTATATAATTGATTCTTGTTTAGATACTAGAATTAGCCGTGAGTCCGTAAGGTATTGCTATCACTTTCATTGAGCCTATAAGCCTTTTTGGAACTAGTATTATTGAGGATTACGATGTCTGTAATTTCTAAACTATCAAATCTTTAAAATATTTTCTTAATAATAAAAAAAATTATGTGTGTGACCTTTACACGCCGTTGAAGTAAAACTTCTTAGACATCGTGACAGATGACGATTAAACCTTTTTAATGTGTCTCGTACACTGTTACAATTTATGTATTTACAATTTATGTATTTTTGATTGTAGTCTGTGCTAGTTGTGGTTGCCTGTAAATGGATGAGCATAGTTTGAGAGATTTTTTTTTCGTATATTTTTTTTTGTAATTTTTGTGCATCATCTGTAAGCGATCCTTAAGAATTATTTTTATTTTATTTTTACAACTTTTTTCTTCAACGAATATATATATTTTTTAACTTATGACTAATTACAGTTTTAATTTTTATTTACAATTTAGCTTAAAGTAGGGAGGCACGGTACAGACTAAACCAAACTAAACTAATACCTTGTTACTTATTTCTAGATTAACTAATATTACAATATTTATATAAAACAATTTTTTATAAAAATGATATGAATAAAGGTTGCAGCTTAATTCGATAAGCTGATTTACTGTGGAATTTTTTTTCTGTAAAAAATAAGAATCTTTATTGTAATAACAACCGAGATTGACAGCGTTACGTCACAGGTTACGTTCTCGACAGCTTACGTTATCCAACGAGAATCGAAGCCGCGATCGTCCAGCTCTAATGGTAATTTCATTACTAACGCGTCGACAAGCGTATGTAATTACTATAGAATTAATCTCATATTATGTGATATGTAGAACATCGTAATACATACATATACCACATATTATAAAACAAAGTCCTCCGCCGCATCTGTCTGTATGTTCGCGATAAATTCAAAAACTGCTGCACCTTTTTTCATGCGGTTTTCATCAATAAATAGAATGATTCATGAGGAAGGTTTAGGTACATATACATACACCGGGCGCAGCCGGAGTGCGCCGCTAGTTAAGTATAAAAATTAAAGTAAATAAAGTTTTCAAACAAACGAATGTCTCAAACGAATCGTATAAATTCAAACGGTACAGAGTCGTCTGAAAACCATGATTCATTCACTCCGAGTCGTAACAAGCGAAACGTAAAAACAAATTAATTTACTGCATTTAACATTAAAATCTCGTGTTTTATAATATAAAGGAAGTGAACTAATCAGTCACGGCAAATTGTACCGAAGTGTTAACGCTATTAAGGCCAATTTGGATTACTTAATGGACTCAAACCAAACACTTAGTGTCCGTTTGGTAATACACGTAGCTAAGTATCTCCATTTTGTAATATAGAGTAATTATGTAATAGATGTTTTATTTTCTTATAGAAAAAAATGTTATTGTCGTTTTGCGGTATTTATAACTTAATAGATCGAATTTTTTGTGCTAGTTTTAGATATCTATACATACACCACGTATATAACTGACAATGAGATTAGTGTAGTGTCACTCTCTCACAGAAAAATCGGTATAAATGATACAGCTGCGAACAGTGTTTGAGAGTTGGAATTCAACTCTTTTATTCATTCTTAATTCTCTTCTACTTCCATCGTTAAACAGGTGACCTGGCTGTTGACTGATAAAAAAAAATAAAGGCCTATTTCACCAGTTGATGATAAAGCTGTCTAACGTATAAGGGTGCCTTACCATTGAAGTGGAGCGAGGCGGTCGGTGGTGCGGAGAAACGGAGAAATATTAACCAATAGGATTCCAAAAAATATCCCCTTTGCTCCAGTGGGCAAGTTCTCTGTAATCCTATTGGTCCTAATCCTATTGGCATAGATAAATTATCTGTCAGATATTTCCATATTTGTAGTTTATTAGTTGAGGTGAAATAGGCCCTGAGGACCTGTTTGAGCCCTTTTTGATAAAAATTGTAGATAAAGATTAACTATGGTAACTAATGTGCGAGACAAACCGTATCAGGAACTGGTGAAACAGGTCCTAAATCATCATCAAATTATATTAGCCATTGAATGTCCACTGTTGAACGTATGCCTTTCGCCCTCCAAGCGACCGGTTCAAAGCAGCCTCCATCCAACATCCTACATCCAGGTCCTAAATGGTTTTAATAAATTAAATTAGTTGAATTTTCATGAGTTCATATTCATTTTTTTATAACTTTAACAGTAGTAGTTCGTCAGATATCAATCCAGTTAAATGTCCCAGTCATAGAACATACAAAAATATTGCAACCGCAACTTGATTTGACAAAGTTTTATGAAATCTTTACACGTTTACGTAATGTGTATTATATAAAAATAATAAGTTTGTGGTTTATGCTTATGTCAATATGTAAAGAATCGTAAAAATTGTATGTATTAGATGACTTGTTACGAGTAATTTAATTTAATGTATTTAAATCCACTTAGGCAAAAAGTTAGTGGGGCAAGGGTTAATCCATTACGCTGCTCCATTTCGGGTTGGTGGATATATTACCATGAGAAACGATAGCTATCAGGTGTCTGTGATAACAACCGGGACCGACAACTTTACTTGCTCTCCGCGGCACGGTGGGTAAACCCACAATAACATATGCCCAGATCAGAAAAAAATATTTGTGTAAATACAAATATCTTCCCAAGCGGCTATCGAACCCGCAACCGTCGACGTCAAGGCTACAACAATACCAGAACGGTTGTCATTGTCGGTTCGTATATTATGACGTATAAGTATACAAATAAAAAACCCTATATTTTTTAATTGCATTATCTATAAACTAATTAATCTACGTCTTAATTTAGACGAGTTAATATGTATGAGCAACGCTAATCGTAGTAGCATGACGAATTGTAACCGAACCGGTAATTCAATGAACGTTCGGGATCACGGAACTGCAGATGGCTTATAAGTTATATTGCCTATCTTTAAAAGATGTAAAAGTCTTGAAGATTTTATTTCTATAAATATATATACAAGTATTTTTTGTTCCACTCCTATTAGTCATAGCGTAATGTTTATAGCCTATTACCTTTCTCAATAAGAAATGCGAAATCTTAGACGTTAGTTAATCTTTGACAATTGAAATGAGACTCGGTAAGTAGATAGCTGCAGATCCAGAATAATACGTAGGCTGCTTTTCATCCCAATGTTTCCACGGAATTGTAAGTTAGGCGAGTTACAGCTAGTGCATTAAGTATAGTTTTTTTAATTATCCGTATTTCCGTAAAGTTTACACAATATTACTTTTTTATCTTTTTAATAGTACAAAAAAATATTAAAGCTTAGAAATATCTATCTCTTTTCTAATCGTATTATTGAATTGTTGATAATGCTGTAAACATTTTTGTAAACGTCACAACAATGTTAAACCTCTTTTTATTCTCCAAAGATATCTTTAATTACTTATATACAAAGATTTATACAATTCTAATTACCAAAAGCTAAAAAAAAAAAAAAACTGAATTGTGATGCTAATTCTTTGTCGTTAGTAGAATTAATTAAAAATTATTTTCATAATATATACGCATAATAAAATAAAACTCAAGTGTTGGCTTGGTCGAAAAGTGTTAATTTTAGTATCTACTAGTACATACGACTTTAATAATTATTTATATATTACAAAACTTTTTTACTGAGGAAAGTTATCTGTGTACTATTTACTATTTATACAATCTGGACACTCATCGAATGAGAATCGAAATATACTCCGTATTCAATAGAGGCCTAATTTCTGTCAGACAAAAATTCAATAACCGATACTGACGAAAATAGAACGATAATTACTTGGTTTACTATATTAGGCACAGGGGCCCATAATCATAAGGTGGCCCCCGTTACTCTTAAATGTACAAAAAACTCCAATAGTTTAAATACGACCCTGCGTGGGTAGTTCATTATATTCAAAAATATATTAACGATCAAAAACCAATATAAAATAATCAGTTTTTTATTTAAAACGAGTGAAAATTACGTATTGATAAAATATCGATAACGTGATAACAGACGACCTTCTCGACATACCTTCGTGATTATTGGTGATGAAATCATTGATTGTTGATAATAAGATAATTAATGCGGTCATGAACGAATTGTTTTGTTTTAAAAGTACGATTTAAAAAATTCTAGTAAATTGAAACTTTATTACGACGTATATCACGTCGTATACTACGTGACCCATTATTTACAATTTTTTTTTATAATAGACCCCCTTCCCCCGTTAACAGATCACGTAGTATGGGTACGTTCCATTTTTAATAAGTATGTCATTAATTCTACATAGAGTGTTCACGTGACCATGGCGCTTGAACTAATAGTAAAATACGGGGAACTCAAAATTAACGATAAACATGGTAAATAACCCGTTTTACGTAGTAATCATAATAATTTTAGTGGCCATGAAAGCTTAAAACTCTTTTTATCGATTATTTTTTTAGTATAGATTAAAAAATGATGATTGTATTCATTTCTTTTTGTTATTAAGTTTTATCAACATGTCATTTGGTACGATAAAAATAATAGGTAAAGCTGATATAAAATTGAGTTAGATTCATAACGCTTGGTCATACTAATACTGAAATTCTATTTTACCTTGTGAGATATTAGTGTAGTCCAATTTAATTGCGGTTTCTTTATAACATATTTCCCCGGTAATGTGTATCTGTGACGATGTAAATAATGAAAATGCTTCATTGAAATAATTTTATTACACTTTTTCTTAGTATAAAAATATTTAATTTTGTTTTTACGTAAAGTCGATAGTTGAAAAGAAATACAATAGTTACTCTTTTAACCTTGAATTGTCCTTTTTCACTTCTTTTAGTTTGGTTAAAACACATAAAAGTTTTTCAAATAGAAAGAAAGAAGCCTAATTTCATTCTTACATTTCAGTGTTATAATTAATATTTGTATAAGCGATTACGTTTTCGATGTATGATTTAAGTTGCTTAAAACTATAGAAAAATTACCGCCCCGTATTATAAACCCTGAACGGAACTGAAACGGCCTTTAAATGGCCAACTGCTTGGTAAAGCTCTTTTCTATAAAGGACGTCAGAGTTGAGGTTCAATCCTCCACGCTGCTCAGCAAGATGGATTTTTTTTTCTAATACAACGTTCTGCAAGTCAATTCGAATGTCATCGTGTATTCAAATGTCTGTTAAATGAGTTGAAGTAATTTATTCACTTTTTTCTTCTACTATGGCAAACTGAATGAATATCAATTTAACTTAGATTTATGTTGCCAGTTATTTGTCTTAATGTCTACATACATATGTGTTTAAAGATTGTCAACATATTTCAATTCAAATATCGATTTATCTCATCTGGAACTGGATCTTGTCTGGAACCAGAAAATTAAGTATAGTAATATCTATAACAATATTTTTGTGAGCGAGGTTAGATGCTGCAAACTCAGGCAGATGGTATGACGCAGATCACTGCGTTAAAAAGTAAATTTTTTAAGCGATTTAAATTCGCAAAAGTATGATTTTTTTTTTTTTAAATTGATATATGAAAATTTGTATTTTTTTTTAATCAGCATTTTTATACGGTTTTTTTTTTATTTTATTTAGACGACAATGTTATAATTAGGTTTAAAATATTATTTATTATTAAGTAGTGAATAGTAGAAAAATGATACGTCATAAAGAAGTTTCACTTCTTACGTGTGTACCCTTTTTTTAATTATAAATATTTAATTTTTATTCAGGCTTTTGAAATATCGCATATGGTTATCCACCGGCTAGTTGCCGACTAGATATTATAATTAGATTAAGAAATTGTCACTTCGCGCTTTCATTATTATATAATACAAACATTTAGATAAACATGTTAACATAAATTTATATGATTAACTATAATTTCTAAGTCTATTGCATTCGATGGCATTTATTACATATTTGTTATGGTTTACTATACTCGTAGGTGTTTGTTTATTTAAGAAGAAAGTGATGATATAATATTAAAAACTTCTTTTTTGTTTCAAGTTTTTTTTTTTTTAACGTACATCCACAGTTGTCTGTTCCTAAGGTAGGTCTGAGTTTTAGGTAATAGCCTAGACCGATACACATATTTCTAATATTTTTAAATAATAGTTCATATGCGTTATATAAGTATATAAATATTATATTCAGACTCGAGACGTGAATCAAACCCACAATCCTTGAGCGGAAAAAAGGGTTACTGCCAACTTGCCAGTCTAAATAAATTTTAATTTATTGGGTTAATTCTTAAAAGCATCCTTTTAGGTTCTTCAGAGCTTATATTCAAAGTTGTCAATAAAATATTTTTATTTATGTCAATATTGAATCCTTTTTCGGACGCTGGAATTTGCCGATTTTAAAACTTTTAAAAATTCGCGGTTTTTTTATTAAGATTATAACGATACTGCGGAAGTATTGACCACATGATGTTACCTGCCTTTAGTGTCTTGTCCCAGATTCTTTATGACGTAAAAAATACGACACGATGCGACACGACACAAAACGGATACTTCAATTGCAAGCGTCCATATTTCTTTTAATCCTGTGTCGGGAGTTCGGATATACATACAATACAAGAACAAACACCAAAAACACTAAACCACATCTAATTTGCCTATACAAACGTGTCACCCAACATCAAACCCACGAACGCTGACGAAATAGTCAATTGCCGCGACCTCTGTGCCGCTGTGCCAGCTTGTCGTTTATTGACATCGTCAAGACAAGATCCGTGCACTAATCTTGTCTTGTTTATGTTTTGTCGTGATATGAGACTTTAATGTCGTCCCCGATCAGGGTCCTTGACCCCCCCAAATCCCAATAAGTCCTAAAATTATTGAATTCAAACAATAAAATATTAAGTTGTATAACTGTTATACAGATAATAAAATAACATAAAAATAAATTTTGAAATTTATTTTAATTTTTACAAAATCCCAAAAATCATCGCAAGAAAAACATTAACAAGATATCATCTACACAGAAGCTGACACGTGTTTTTTAACGAATCAATTAATTCTACCATAATTGGCCATTGGGGAGATAAGATCGACATGTGTTAACATGCACATTTATATTAGTTGGCACTTTATAACGGTTTTTTTGACAAATATTAATAGAATTGTTGGAAATATTATAGTTATTTTTACAATTACTGCTTAAAATATTACTAGATATTTCTAGACAAATAAAATAAATCTTTTAAGTAATTTTTAACGGTTTAAAGTTGACAGGTGACGACAGGTGTTGACTGGTGTGTTTTGATAAATTTTTACAAAACGATTATTTATGTTATTATTGCTTATATTATTAAGAATTTAAAACCATCCCTTTCTTCAATAATATAAAATATGATATCAGCATTTACTGTAGTTTTTTTTTTCTTTTCTTTTTTTTTAAAATATTTTAGTTGCATCTTTTAAATCATACTTATTCTTTCATTGTAATTGGAAAAATTCGTGAAAATAGATGTTTATGTAAAAGATCAGACAAAAACTAATTTTAATCACTTACGATGAACGTTTATTAAACGGAAGATACCTACACGAGCAAAACTAAGATATAATTAGTAGGTTAATACCTAACATAATAATAATAATATATAATAGGTTATAACCCTTCATTTTGTCCTTATGTATGAAATTCTCTACACAATATTCCAGAATACATTATAATCCACAAAAACACACACATAGGCAAGTTGTGACATTGTTGAACGATATTTATTACGACCTTTTAGAATTTATAGTACATTTTAAAGCACTGTATTGTGTATTTAATTCAAAAGCTGCAGTACATAAGATTGTTATGTATTTTAAACAATATGTTATGCAGCTGCGGGGTGAGTAACTCTCTCTTACGATCAAGTGATTCAAATAATATCCACTGTTATTACTTTCTCGTGCACAATGAATATGAGTAACACAGGAACGGATTTTGTTTTATTTTCGTGTTAATACTTGTACTGGTGGCGTCCATAAATTACGTGAGACAATTTTGGTGACTTTTTCACACCCCCTTTTTGAGATTTCGTGAGATTTTGCTTGACTTCCTACCCTAATATCACGTGAGATTTTTTATTATAGATTTTGTACAAAGAGCACACGAAAAAAAAATCCTAAAAAAAGGTCATCACGGGTACATGACAAATATTTCACATTTTTAATGACGGAAAAAATTACGTGATATTGTCGAGACCACCCTCCCTTCACGTGAGATTCTGTGAGATTTCGCTCGACCCCCTACCCCCCTAAACGCTTCACGTATTTTATGGACGCCCCCACTATATGTAAATAGCCCACTTCTGGGCCAATGTCTTTTATTGAGGACAAAGTTAGTATTTAATCCGGCTCACTATTCATTTACAGATCAATTGCTTTAGATAAATTTAGGTTTTTATGATGGAATATGATATGATATATAATATTGTAATTTAAATTATATTTTTGACCTTAACCAAGAATAGCCGAGATACCCCATTGGATTGTAGATACAAATCGGAGCAAGCTACTCGTATGTTGAATTTTAAAGTGCTAATTTTATTAAGAAAATATAGTTCTCGGCAATGAAGAATAAATTCACTTTAAGGATCTGAATGTTTTGCAAGAAAGGTTTTACTGTTAGATTTTGTTTTCTACCAGAATACAAAATATGATTTATGTGTAGGTACATACCTAATTTGTACAGGGATCATTATTTGATTTATTTTATGTTCAATTTATATTGGTATGGTTGACCTGACAATGGTGTACGGTAAATTTTGTATGTATTTATGTTTACAGCATTATTATTATATTAACCTATAAAAAAAATTAATAATAATTAATATAAAATAATTTAATAATAATTTTTTTTTTGTATACCTAGTTGTACGTCTACCTTTTTTGATTTTTTATCTGTAATGCTTGCTTTTCGGGTGTGGTGAAAGAAATCTCTTATAGGGATAACCAAACCCTTTCTACATTTATTTCAATGACTTGTATCTTTGTGAAACATTTTTATACGTATAATAAAGAGTTATAAATAAATAAATAAATTAATAATAACCCACAATGGAAAAGCGTGCTGAATTCAGTTCTAACTTTTCTCCTTCACGGGAGAGAAGACATGCCCAGCGGTGGGACGCTTATCAGCTGACTCTATACAATACATTCGAATGAAAGAAATAATATTTATACGATAACTATGTATCTGTCCTTCTCTTGGAGGGATAAGAGAGCCAATTTAGTCTGAGGATAGGTTTTCTTGTACTTAATTTAATATTCATTATTAACATTGGTGATTAAACACAACAACGTTAACAAGTATGCTTAATTAAATAAAAAATCAAAAAACCCGACTGCGTAAAATACTCTTATTATAAACTAAAAAGAATAAAACAATTTACTAGCTTTCATTTAATACCCATATTGCTACAATAAGAAAAAAAAATTCAACTCCCCCCCCTCATTCCGCCATTTGTGGGCGCCATTTTAAAAATTTATATAGCCTATGTCACTACTACAATTTAGACAAATCCAACGACACCTCATATGTCAAAAACCGTCCAGCCGTTTGGGCTGTAGGGCGTGCCAAAGAAATGGACATACATACATACATACATACATACATACATACATACATACATACATACATACATACATACATACATACATACACTCGAAAAACATAACCCTCCTTCTGTCGCAGTCGGGTAAAAATAATTTTTTTAAAAGGTGAGCTCTTTTTGGAGGCAATTCAAAAGTTACAAAAAATATTTTGGTAACTGTTTCGGATGACTAATCCAATGAAGGAGCTTAATGTGAAATTTCCAAGTACATATTTTCATCACTTTAAAACTAAATTGTGTCGAATTTATTTTAATAGAAATATTACCAACATTTTTATTATATATATTTATATCATTGATCTTAAAAATATCTGCGTGTTATCTTATTCACGTTGTTTATATTTCCTCATAAACACACTTACATTACTATAAAAACACCATAAAAGATCGTGACAAGCGTGTCGTTTTGCTAAATTCCATGAAATTATTCCGTTTTGCGTAATAGAACAACCATTGTCTCAAGAACTTTCGTTCTCACCGACTTCTTTGCAAGTAATACGACCATAATACGACATTAGCGTCCATAAGCGGCTGGTTGTATGACAAGAATCCTTGCATTTTAACCATCTTATCAAGAACCGCCGTTGTTTTGATATTTACATGTATTCCAATGTATAAGGGGGTTCATTGTAGATGGTTAGTTAACCAGTTTATTTGGAGCTCCAATGCCCTTTAGTAAAGTATGTAAATAAATAATAGTTATAGTCCAAATTATATTAGTTGTTAGTGACATGTGTGCATTCCGCAACAGTAGGTATTTATTACAACGAAATGTTTGACATGATATGGAATATTAATTAGTATGTATTTGACTTTTTGGAAGGTCTTGCGACTTAAAAACGCCCGATTACATTATTTTTAGACGACCCTGTCCGCTTCTCCGTGTTTGTTTGTATGTTTAAACAGACTTCTGTATCAGATTGTCGATGGATTAGTGCAGAGGTCAAAGTACCTCGCTACTCGCTAGTGGCTATTGCCACAGTATAGTAATATATATTACTATACTGTGCTATTGCTCTGGCAGTCGCGGGTTCGATCACCGCTCATAACAATGATAGATCATACAGATATTTGTTGTGGTCTTGGTACTTCCAGAACTCCAACACAGGGTTTCAATCAACTAGGGACCGCTGATATATGTATATATACATATATGTAATATTTATGATGTTTTAGTTAAGAAGAAAGTGTTCTTATTATTCCAAGGTTGCCTGGAAGAGATCGCTTTTTAACGATAAGACCGCCCTTTGTACCTTACGATTCTTTGCTATGTGTTTTTTACTTTGTTCTATATAATATTATTATTTAGAATTTATTATTCAGAATGATTATATACTATAAAAATCGTACTATAATATACAGGACTGTAAGCGTCAACTATAGTGACAGCAGCATTAAATGTTTAAATTAAAATCAGATTGTTTATATTGAGATAAATGAGTTCTCTCATTACATTTTATTATTACTTGACCTATTTGCAATGTTTATTTAGGTATGACGAGACATGTCTAAAATCTAAGCTCTGGAAGAGCCTTGACACAAATCATGACACATAATAAAATCACAATAATGACTTGAGTATATAAATTATGTATATGATAATTATATTTGTTGAAAAGATTAAATCTACAAAAAAGGATACACATACATTATACATTTTAATTGATTTTTTCCGTAAGTTTTAAGTGTATTATAACTTCGAATGATTCTTGAATGATTGTGAATGATTTCTTTAATATAAAACGGTCTGATATTGTACTAGATGTTGTTTGTAGCTTGCGTAGAACGCTTCATTCCCCGTTTCACCATTTTTATAAATAATAGAACAATTGTTTATTTAAAAATAAACATAAGCTAATAACAAAATCATCTACTCCGGACTTCAAAATACCGTTATTATGTCTTTAACTTTACTTATTTTTACTTGATTATTAACTGTTTACGTTTTAAAAAGTACTTTAAGGACTAAATTTTAGTATATAGTATCAGTCGTAGTTTAGTAGGTAGGTATCTAGTATCCACTCAGTAGTCTCCGGTCGGTGATGATGGATTACCACAAGAATAGCATAAAATAAATTTCCTTAGCATTTAATACTAACCGAGAAGATAAAAAGTACGTAAACATTCAATTGCTAATCGCTTGCTAATTGTCACACATTTGCGTAGCGATAAATAATATTAATAGTTGCCAATTGCTTTTTTAAAAATAACTGTCACTTTTGATTTGCAATATCACAGTAATAATTGATATACCTACTATTATTGATTTTTATCTTATTGATATTCATTACCATACAAGTTACGACATTTAAATAAAACTAGCTCCCAATTTGCAAAAAAATAAATTTAAGTCATACATCAAAAAGTCACACCTACATCATACACAATGTTCTTATCTCTAATCAATAAATACATAATTGTATATACATATATAACAAATTGATGCAATACGAAAGCGTGAAGGTTAAGATTCGGAGGCTGACGAGAAGATTGTAGGGAACGGATACTGATCGGTCACGCGGGTTGAGCAACCACTACTGCGGGATTAGTAAACCGTACTTGCTGCATAATTGTCGACCGTTTTGTAATCCTTATTAATACATATCTATATTTATATGGTAAAACGAAAAAATATTTTCTTGTATTAATTTAGCTCGTGATCTTCTAATCGGTGGATCTATTACGTAACTTGCGCGATCGCGAGAAATCGCTGTCTTGTCCACAGTCTTGTTGTCTTTAATATTGTTTGATGATTTTCAGTACTGCAGATATAGCACAGATGATTTCGAAAATGTCACGTGAAATCTCAAATCGATTATAAAAACTGTTCTCGCGGGAGAAAGTCTAATTATTAAATTATTCTATAGATATTAATTACTATGTTATATATAATGTATAGATTATTGAGTTTATCATTTAAAGTAAACTTTTAAAGATATGATAAGGCTATATTATAATAACCAATTATAGCTATAGTGACAAAATACGATAGCAATATGACGTCATACGACATAATGCGACAAAAGCATCGAGCGATTTAAATTAACGCGACCACTATACCATACCATAGATAATTTTACAATGGTACAATAACTTTCTTTCGATCATCATATTGTCTTGTCGCGTTTTCTCGCTTGTTACACGTCGGGCGACGGATAGTCTCCTTTACGCAGAAAAGTTATGTAAAAAAATAAAAATATATTTAACGAAAATCATAAAAACGAAGATTGTGTTAAGCACTTTTAAAAACTTTTACATGAAATATAACTAATAAGGTTTTTATTTGTTTCAGGTGCTAGGCGAGACAAAATAGGTACGTAGTGCATATTTAACTGACCTGAAAGAGTCTATATCCCTCTACTGGGCGAGTATCTAGGTATATAGGTATATAGAGTCTATATGCCTCTAGTCTCATGAGCGACTTCTTCTATGAGAGAGATGGTTTACAACTTAACCCGCCACGATGCTCTAGTGTGAGTTGACGGATAGCTTCCCTAGTAACGATCGTTATGATGTTTATGATAAAAATCGGAACTGACGGGTTCTAGTGCTTTCCGAGGCACTACGGGGAGATCCTTGTCTTTATACAAGTATCCAGACCAGAAAAAAATTACTATTTGAATGTATAAAAATATTTGCTCCCACTGAACCCACGTCCTTCGGTGCTTATGGGACCTTTTATAACATACATCGGGATTTAGAAAGAGATAATCGGCTAGATTCGGTAAGTATCATAAAGCATTGTCACTGTTACACAAAATGTTAACAATTCAATGTATCTATCAAAACATTTTACAACAACCAGGGATTTTGAGAAAATTTATTGTTTTTAGTTTTAAAATAATCTACTCTAGTCTAATTTGTAATATTTGATATTTTTAATTAATATTTAACATTAATTAGCATGTACCTACTGTATTAGGTACTTGTACTTTTTATACAACCGAAGAGAGTCCTTAGTTAAAATATATAATTATATATAATTACTTATTTATTTATAATAAGGACAACCAACGGTACAGAAATTTATAAATTAACAGCTTGAACAGATAAATCCAATTCCAGGTCATCACAGATAGAATTCACTTAAAAAACTTCGAACTATGAACTTTAAAAAAATTTGTTACAAATAACACGGTTTGAAATCCTTCAAATATATTCAATAACACTTAATGTCACTTCCGAAAGAGAAAGTGATTTGAAGTAGCCTTCGTATTATTTGAATGATTTATGCGATTTGATGCTTTTTCATTTTGTATTAGGGACTGTTATTCTATAACTATTTTTATAGGTTCAAGTATCAATTATAAAACTAACTACTTCATTTCAAGTGTATAATGAATTATTTTCTCACGATTGTAATTGCAAGAAAGAAAGAAGAGGAAGACATGAAATCCATTTCAACCAAGTCAATATATAAAGCTTAAGTTTGTTTGATGATTTGATCACACTAACCTCAGTTACGAATTTAAAAAAAAATATTTTTGTGTTATTTACGCCTCTCCTATATGGAGAAGAGGCCTTTGCCCAGCAGTGGGACTGTTCTGTTCTGTTCATTTCAGTGTTAGGTATGTAGCTTATCTATTGAGAAAGACTAAAATAGCAATGACATTAAATGTCAACAAATGCTCGATTAATGCCAAATTTTTTGGTATGAAACTTAAACCAACTCCATTCAACTTCTCAATAAAAAATTCAGAATCATTTTGATACAGAAACATGACTTAAATTGTATTGTTATAAAACCCAATTTATATTTTAGCAAATAATTGTTTAAACATAGTAAACTTATATTGTCTATAGTAAATTGTCATTTTATTACATGTTTACATGAATTTATATGTCCGTCCGTTCCCTCTCACGGTAGCGCGGTGGAGTGAAGGTCATTAGGGTCACGCGGTCGGCGTAGACAAACAGACACTTTCACAATGTTTAGATATTAACATACCTTGGACAGTGTTTATGGTGTGCGTAAATATTGTACATGCGATTAGGAAAATTGTAAGAGTGAACGAAATATGCTAACACTAGGGGTGCGATGTCGGTATTATAATCGTGTCTCACAATGAGTCAAGTTAATAGTCACTCGTTGATAATGATGACATCAAATGGCGTAGCTAGGTAACCAAAGGCCCTGGTGCAAAAAATAAACTAGGACCCTGTGACTAAAACTAAACTGTTTTAAGTTTTATTAACATAAGCCAAAATATAAATACTTATATTTAAATATTTTAAAAGTATAAAGCTTTATTTACTTTATCATCTGCTCTTTATCATACACAGCAGGGCCCGTCCAGGTTCTACACGCAAGTAAATTTCAATAGTTCAATTTTTGGTTTGTTGGTCAGGTTCTGAGCTTGGGAGCCCCGGTGCAAGGCACCGTCTAGTGCTTCGGTAGTTACGCTACTGAATGGACATCATAATAGTTGGTATTGGCACTTTTGGTAATTTCACAATTACAGTACGACGGCATTATGACACCATACTAACGTTTTATTAAATTAAAATTACTAGAAATATTAAAAGCAATAATGTAGAGACATTATGAGTAGATACTAGTGTTATAGCTGAATCGTTAAATCTGAATCTTTGTTTCGTATAAAAAAATATTATAAAATATAAATTAAAAATAATGTACCATTACAAATAATAATAAAATCGATTAGAGCTTAATCAGCGACGCTGCTCAATTAGGGTAGTGGATTTACATAAATACTAACTCTAAACTGCCTTTCATTTAATAAGACATAACTATAGAATAATACGAGTATTATAACTTGTAAATAATAAATTTAGCTGTGCCACGTAGGGATGGCGTAGCTTGTCTTGGTTTTGGTACAAAGGTTGGTTATGTTTTGTCCCGTCAAAATTCGGGCATAGGCTTTGTTTTGCTAGTTTTATCAAAATTATTTATTCTGCTCATTTCTATAAATTTAGTTTATTTGATAGTTTTTGTTTATGTTTGTTTTCCAAATTTCACTTATTTTCAATCCTGAGTTAGATATAGGTATATCATTTTTATGGATTACATCGCTAGCTCAATATAAAGCCGGTAACTTTCAATTTCGCATTTATTTTTCCGTAGAAGCCGGTAACTTCCAATTTCGCATTTATTTTTCCGTAGAGCCGCTGGTTTTGTGAAAATAAATTTCCCTCGTGAATTTCAGGATATAAAAAGGCGTATATCTTCAATTCTTTGACAATATGCGCAATATCATATCATATAGAACATGTTATATTCCAAAAAAAAACAATCATAACTCCAGTCTTAAATCAAGACTAAAAAGTCTTGAAAATTAAAACGAAAATTAACTTAAAGTAAGAAGTATGAAAATAAGAATTAAAAGTTGATTCTACGACTACAATTTAATAATAATATTACAAGTTTAAGACTAATCATCGTATCATCATCATATTATTGAATGTCCACTGCTGAACGTAGGCCTCCCTCATCGACCTCCAGAGCGACCGATTCGAATCAGTCTCCATCCAACGGCTTCCGGCGACTCTAAGACTATTCATGAACCATTTATTTAAGATTAACAAAAATTTATTAAATAGTGACCACACACAAAAAGCAAAAACGGACGAACATTCATTATTTTTACCAGTTTTAGCATCGAGGATTAACCGATCCTTACAAACTTTCGAGTTTATAATTATATGAATTTAGTTTGATGAGTTATGACTAATAAAACAACACTTTTAAATGGTATCTATCAATCAAAACGCAGCGATCAGAGGCATTGACCTCGAATCCGTATTGAATTACATTATAATCGTCAGACTAGTGACGTGTGACGAGGAAACTGCCACTTGACCGCTTCAGGGCTGGCAATGTACGAAAAAGACTTTTACTCTTAATTAAGCATTGAAATAAATAAATTATAAGCGTGTCACACTTAACAGACCTCAGTAGGATCAGAATCTTATTTCTGGGATCCAGAGACACGACAAACATCTTTATGGCCTATACAAAAATTTGTCATGAATCAGCATCGAACCCACGACCATCACCGCAATAGCCAGTTGCTATGAGCGATTCACCGACCTGTCGTCAAAATGATGGTCAACTGTCAAATGTGCCAAACTTTTTCAGCTAAAATTATACAAGTGCTTATACAAAGTAACGTGTTAACACATGAATGCGATGTTTTACGTAATTTAAACTGTGTCATAACATGGTACTATTATTTGTCCTAGGATAGAATTAAAATAGTCGTAAAAAAATTATGCAACTTCGCGAATTGCGCTATCGAAGTTTTTTTTCAATTTTTTTTCAATTTTTTCTTCAATTGAGTAAAGGTGTCTGTACATTTCAAGCCATTATGTTGTCAGTATGTTACAAAAATTCTTCGTCGTCATTCGTCGTCGTCAAACGTCAGAATTTCTGCTGAACCATGATTTATCTTGTTTTACTTCGATCCTAAATATATAATGAAAAATAATACATAGACACTTATGTAATTTTACCTTCGTTGACGGTAAAATTATTTTTTATAGCCAGTAATTGTCCTCAATAACCAGACTTTTCAACCTAGAAATATTTTCTTTTAAATCGGTTCAGGATATTATAGCTTATTACCGCGTTCAAACAAAGCAACAAAGAAATTCTTACACTTTATTATATTACAATAGATTTGGCACTCCGCAACTCGGTACTACCACTAATCGTATTTTGAACTAGCGACCGTCCGTTTCGGATACAGAAGTTAGTACCTGAATGACCGAGCTTTGCTAGTTTTTTTTTTTTTTTTTTTTAATATATTTAGATACGAATTTGATGTTGATAAAGGGCTCCCAATAATAGTGTTTCTCACAAAAGAAGGAACTTGAAAAAAAATAATGTATAAAAAATAATAATTAGACTGGAGTCATCTGGATTTGAACCGGGGTCTGCTAGTTTCGGGACCGCCCTATTTCCCACTTAAGCTATTATAACAATGTAGGTAGTGGTGAAATTTACATTCGTGTTCTAATGATATTGTAGCCGTTTTAGATTGCCTGAAAACACGGATAAAACGACATTTTCTAAAAATGAATCCCCGTGCACTCTAAATTTTATGAAAACCATTGGAGCCGTTCCAAGATTAATATTATATTTATAATTATACCAGAATTGCTCCTTTAAAGGTATTAGATAATATAGACCTTTTAAAGGTCGTCTATTTTTAAAAGTCATCTCTGTATATTATTTAGGCGAGATTAACAACTCTACATATTATGTGGTACTAGCTTTTATCTGTGACTTGGTATGAGTGGATTTATAATTATTATTTAAATCACAAAATGAACAATCCTTATGACATTATTAACTTCAGTTTCGAACGGTGTATCAAAATAAAAATAACAACAAAAAAATTTATTTCTGTTAAGATCTCCAAGAACAAACAAAATCGCATCTAATTTCAAAAAGTAGCTTTTGCATAGGTATGGAATAAACATACCAGCAAACAGACAAACACTAAAAAAAAAATGTTTTGTCGTCTATCTTATCTTATATCTTTAAACGAGCAATTCTTGTATATATATATATATATATAATCGGAATCTCGGAAACGGCTCCAACGATTTTCATGACATTTAGTATGCAGGGGGTTTCGAGGGCGATAAATCGATCTAGCTAGGATTTATTTTTAGAAAATGTTGTTTTATCCCTTTTTTTTACGCAATTAAAAAATACCATTAGAATACGAAGGTAAATTTCGCTGTCATTGACAAGCTTCTAATAGCTCGGATGGGAATCGGGCGGATTCGAAATCAGAAAACCTGGGTTCGAATCCAGGTTTCTACAGACCAATATTTTTTTCATTTTTTTTTTCTTTTGAATTAATAGCTCTTTTTATTTTTTATTTTTTATTTTAATAACCAGTTTCTATTATTTTACTATTATGTCGGTAAGATCGAAAATATTATTTATGTTTCATCTGTATGTAATGCATCTAAATATAATTGAACCGAGCAAAGCTCGGTCATCCTGGTACTTGCTTTTATAATAATAATAAAAAAAAATGTTATTATAACTTTTTTTATGTATACGTAGAACTGTTTAAAGAGCAATCCGGCTTTGATGGTATTTTTTATATTACATTATCAGTCAACCCTACACGTTAGAATTAAATTACAGCTAGCAGTTCGATGGAGCATACACACTCAAGAAGTCATCACAATACCGTATCTAGTCTTCGTTCTATTACAGCATTGTTATAGATACGGTTAAAATAATTAATAGTTAAGACAGTTAGTAAACAATCGAGGATTCTTATTGGCGATTGATTCTATAAAAGAAAACTAAAATAGCGCACTACCAATATAATGTTTCGTTCCTTATTTACGACCGTTCTCAATGTCGCGGGTTTGATTCCCGCTCAGGGCCGATATTTGTATTTGTATAAATATTTGTTTCCAATCTCGGAAACAAATATTTATACAAATACAAACAGTTCTTGTGGGTCACCGTACCCCGGAGAGCATGTAAAGCTGTCGGTCCCGGTTGTTATCAGAAACACCTGGAAGTGATCGTTATTCATTGAAAATTACTCGTATCTGCCAACCCGTAGTGGAGCAACGTGGCGGATTATGCTCGAACCCTTCTCCTATATGGATAAGAGGCCTTTGCCCAGCTGTGGGACGTTTACAGACTGATTCAGTTCCTTATTTACGATCGTACTAAAACGGTCGCCTTCTAGGCGAATGCCTCTAATCCTATCATTGAACTGAACTAAATTGAAACAGCATGTAAATGTTATTTGGGACAATGTTAATATCCTCACTCCACTGTCTGTCTATCACAGGTTTATCTTTGAAACCGTAATAGGTATTTAACTAGTAATTTTACAGGATATTTATAGTTATGATCCTTTTTAGAGGTCCATAATTACTATAGTTTTTTTCATAGTGTTACGGAATCCTTCAAGTCCAAGTCGAATTTATCTCGTTTTGTATATTTTATCCCAAAAAATATACAAGTCATGTTTGAAAATTTGTCAAACAAACTACTTACTGCGTTTTGACCTTCGTTCTTTATATTTTAAAACGTAAAGGAATTGAAAAAATCTTTAACAATACAATTTTTGCATTTATACTCTTGTCAGATTTGTTTGTTATTTTATTAACCAACTTCAAAAAAGGAGGTTATACTTTCGGTAAACCATATTATCGATAAATATTTTTAATATTCGATGTGTTTATTTAATATAGATACAGGTCTCTGTAATTTTAAGGTTATCTTATCGTACACCGGTATCCTCGAGGTTTCTAATTTGATTTATGTAATTCGTTAAAAAATAAAACGACCATGTTCGCTCCATTTAAATATGATAGGATATATGAACAAAATAATTACAGTTAAACTGTTAGTTTTTGTATTAAAAAATACAAAAGCTAACAGTTCAACTGTACTGTTTTTAAATATATAAAAATTCTCTCTTAGCGTAGTATAATGTTTTATAAGTTACTACAAAATAATAAAGGGGACCTCTGACGCAAAAATTAAAACCCCAAAATAACTATTTTAAATATATTATAGAGATAATGGTATTAAATGTTTAAGTCGACGATGCATTTGCTTGCAGGAGCTTTTTTCTCTAAAGAACAGATACAATTCCGTTCTTTTTTTTTTTTCTAAAAATTTGATTTAAAATTAAAAATATACAAATAAATAACAAATACTGGCAATTAAATCATGAAATAATTTTTAATACTTTATTAAACGTAAATAAATATTATACAAATATACAAGTCAAGTTTGTGGTCAGTGCAAGGACTCGCGATAGATAGAGATCCTAAGCTTAGCTTAAGTTTCGTTGTCTAATTAAGTACGCATGAAACATAGCAATAACAATATAAAAATGTAAATAAAAAAGGCATGGGCAAATAAAGCCTGTGGAAGTATAGTAAAAAAAAAAAATATATATATACAAGTCATTGCAATTAATGTATAAATGGTCTGTTTATCACGAAATATGAAAAGGAACCGTTACAGACAGAAATCAAATGAGGTAGTCGTACAATTTTAGAAATAAAACATATTTAAGTACTGAACTGAATTGAATCTGAGCCTGTAAACGTTTCAGTGGTGGGCAAAGTCATCTTCTTTATATGGCGGATATTTTCCCTTTTACGAGTAACGATCGCTATCTGATGTCCATGATAATAACTGGGACCGACGGCTTTATAAGTTGTCTGAAGCACGCTGGGGAAGGCTGGAGGAACCCACAAGAACCAAGACCAGTAACAAATATTTGTACAAATATCTAAAATATCTGCCCCGAGTGAGAAACGAACCTGCGACCGCCGACGTTGAGGTCACTATTCGCACCACGACACCAGAATAGTTGTCACATTGTCATAAACCATGTCAAGAAATAAAATGCTCTTTAAACTTTGGTTAAAGAAATAAATAGATTTACCGATGCCTTTATATGTAAAGTTTTACATACATTTGTTTGACAGGAAGTTATGTTGAATGACGCTCTTTGTTACACTTAAGTGTGTGTTAAGTTACATGTTGTTACAACTAATGTAGTGCATGTAACATGTGCTTGGTAATGTATGAATGTCAATTTATTTGTAAACACGTGTTTTACCGTTCGCGTTGCGTAAAATGTATTGTGTTTTGGTATTTCTCGTGCAAACACGCTGATGTCTCAATGATCAATGCGAATGGAATGCGAGTTGATGGTAAAGATACTCTTGTATGTGACAAATATTTACTATAACGTTCATTCATTTCTCTATTTATTACGTTTAACATAAGATTACTGACTTTTATAGCGTAAATATTTTACTATAAATAAAATTGTTTATATTATACTAATATTTTTTGTTTGTATGTATCATATGTTTACACTACATGAAGTACTTACACATTATAGATGTACTTTATTAATTTTTTTATACAACATATATTTTAATGTGCTGATATTATAATTATTATATTTAAATTACAATATTATACATAAGTATTTTGTATGTATCTATGTTTATTGATTTGTATAATATGTATTGTATATTAATGCGTATTAGTATATATATAGTTAAGAGTTTTCTTATTTATCGTTCATTTATTTTACTATGTTATATGGAATCGCCGGTTAATGTTTTATTACATTTTTTGTTTATTTATTTATAGCTATCGAATTTTTATTTCTATCCTCTACCTAAGGTTGCCTAGTAGAGATCGCCATTTTAGCGATAAGGCAACCAATTATTGTACATTTCTTCTTTTATTATCTTCATGTTAATCTATGTGTAGTGTATACTGAAGGATATATAAATATAAAATATGAACTGAATTGCTCTGAATCAGTCTATAGACGTCCCACTACTGGGCAAAGGCCTCTTCTGGATATTGAAAAAGCATTGGAGCTTAATCTGCCACGCTGCTCCACTGCAGGTTGGCGGATATTTTTCTTTACCTTATGTAACAATCGCTATCAGAGATAGATTATAACAACCGGGATCGATGGCTTTACGTGCTTTCTAAGGCACGGTAGAGAGACTCATAAGAACCCATACTAGAAACAAGTATTTGTACCAATACAAATATTTGCCCCGAACGGGAATCAAACCTGCGATTATTCAGCACTACACCAGAACGATTTTCACTACTATTACTTCAATACTTATACTATTTCATAAAACATTAAGATTTGTTTTACAATTACACGGATATATAATATGTATTAATATAACGTTCATTACACAAAATGTACGCCAAAAAACTAACGAAAATGTCCGCCACTTAATATACATTATATTGTGATCAATTTGTCCGTCAGTCTGTTTCTCTTGTATTGTATGTTAATATTATTGTTACGCGTTCGGCGTGAATGTTTTAAATTATTTTGAATGACATATTCGACTGTAATAATGGTGTGACTACTTTATAATAAGCTGGGCGACCCGCGTGTTATTCACCATCGTATAGCGTCGTTGTGTTATAAAGAAAAGTATGTTTATAATTATAATAATAAAACATTTATTGCAGACAAAATTCGTCCATAAGTGTTAGTAACAATGATCTTATAAACTACTAGCTGCTGCCTGCGACGTCGTCTGCGTGAACGCTATTAGATTACACGTTGTTACAGAATGCGTTGAAGAAATAAAGGTTTCCTGCTCGTTCCCCGTAGGTGATAGCGTGATAATATGTAGCCTATATGTTGACCCGACTTCTTAGTAATATTCGTGCCAAATTTGAAGTAAATCCATGTAGTACTTTTTGAGTTTATCCCGGACATACATACAGACAAATAGACAAACAGACAAAAATTCTAAAAACTATATTTTTGGCTTCGGTATCGATTGTAGATCATACCCCAAGTATCCTTTAAAAAAATATTCAATGTACAGTTTTAACTTTCCTACCATTTTATTATATGTAATAAACTAATAATAGATGTTAGTAACAATTAGAAATACAGAATACAGATTACAAATTAAGCATATAAGACATACTAAAAATTAAAAAAAAAATTAGCTACATTACATAGGACAACTTTGACTGGCCGATGCCAATGGTAGGTTAGTTGTTAGTCCTACTTAATATATTATAATAATATGTATATACGTATATTGATTGTAACTTGAGCTTCTTGAGTTCTTGTCGGTCCTCTCATCAGTATCAACTAAATACTATACTACTATCTATCTAATCATATACTTTTGTTAATTTGACAATTTAAAAGTGCTTTTAATGCCTACTTGTGTTAAGTTAATTTTGGTTATTAGTTTTTTAGCTCGTTACGGTTCTAGTAATACTATATATTTTAGTTTCAATTGACAAGTCAAAATAATTGTCAATCGTTAATCATTTCGTGTCGCTGTCCTGGTATGTCACCACTTGACATCATCGTTAATTGATTTCAGATGTCAAAACAGACTATAATTTTTTATTACATTACATATATTGTAAAGGTAGCATTCGGATCGAGGCGGCCGCGACTCGGCGGCCGCGACCAACTGCCGCGACCTACTGTCGCGGCCGGCGTCGTGCGCAGGCCACGCCCCCCGGCCGCGCTGCACAGTCGCGTGCATCGGAAAGCGTTGCATACAAATGCATATAAAGCGGTACGGCACTGCCAGGGCCGCGACCGCCGAGTCGCGGCTGCCAGGTCGCGGCCGCCTCGATCCGAATGCTACCTTAATAAGTACGAGTAGTCTGTCCCATTGTTAATTAGAGGCCATTTTTTGATAGATCTTTCTTGATCTTTCTTGATAGATCAAGGAGAATATCGGAACTTAATTCACAAGCGCATTACACGAATTTACAAGATATACATGCCTCAGATTCATTGATTCATTCATGATTTTTTTTTTCAAATATGTAAGTTTTAAGACTTGACATAGGTACCTACACTGCTCATATAACCTCTTACCGTTAATTTTGTTCTTAAGGTTTGATTTTTGGGATTGATATATCCATGTTGAATATAAGCCCCTGAATAAAAATAGTTTTAAAAAAACTTACCATAAATCGATAATTTTATTTGTATATGAGTAATTATATACTATCTGTAAAAAGTTTCAATTGTGTTTATATATTACGATTCCAAAGATATACTCCCGTCACTGAACCTAGAAAGCTCCCTAAAATAATCAAAACGATGCAACAGTAGACGCCTCTTGAATGATAAAAATAAGTTTGCGTCATCACTCTCATATTATCTGGACCGAGCGTTATCATTACGTTTTGAGTAGCTATCTCCGTAATATTGCGTCGGAGATAAGAAATAAAGTAGGACGTTGAACTTAATTGTTCCGTATTTACAACATGTAGTGTATATTATATTCATTTTGGGATTATTTATGTATTTATTTATTTTTTATTGCTTACGATAAGTAAACAAATTAACGGGTCACTCTTAACGGGCTCCATTGGGATGAAATCTCTTATCAGGTACTCGGAAGTACAAAAAACACAAACGCCCTAACAACGGCAAAAATCTGTATGACATATGCAAAGATTTATTTTATTTATTTATGTACGAAACAAATAATAATAACATAGACATTTAAGACAATTACAAATTTTGTAGTACAAGAAGAGGTCATATGGCTATTTGGCTATTTCTTCCAGACAACCGGAAAATATTTTATAGTGAGCGTATTGAACCAATCCAGTTACAAAAGTTAGTCGCTATGATCATTGCGCCAACCGATTCTCAAATAGAATTTATACAATGCAATATTTATATCTCACGAATTCTATAGGCTGGTGATGTTGTTCAGCTTCAAGTTTGATTGGAAGTGTCGAGTGTACGAATCATGCAGTCGAGGTGGCGTATTCACTATTTAATTTATTGCAAGTCACCCCCGTCACGTCTTAATATGAGAGCTATTCTGCCGTCCGCAGACTAAAAAGTGGTTAATTCCATAACATTGTTTTTGAGATAATTACAAAAAAAAGCACACATGTCAGAAGTGAAACATCTTTGGCGAACTCAATTTAAAATTTATTAGTACACTTGGCTAGGACAGCGTTTTACAGTAATTGTTTTGTTAAACAGTGCACTATTAGATTACAGCTACTTGTCCATTTAATACAGACGATTGTTTTAATGACATGGCAATATTTGCAATAATTCTGAAGGATTATTGCATTTGCGATTTGCGTCTTCTTCCTTCTGTTTATCATTTAAGATAGCAAATTGTTTACCTTACAGCGAAGGCCAAGAAGTTACCTTGTGTTTTAATACATTTTAAATATCGTCGTAGTTAGATAAGAAAATGTGTATATATTTTTGATTATCCCTTTGACTTGTCAACATACATTTTCCTTTTAGCATTATTCAGCATTTTTATAAATAAGTGCTTAGTATTCTAGTGAACTATGGCTGTCTAACTTTTGTAACTCGTAAAAGTAAAACAAACCATTGAAATAAGAACAGTTTTATATTCTTAGAGTGACGATCACAATCTGGTATTTTTAACGAAAACTGTGACAGAAAACTTTATGTTTCTTATTTTTAGGGATCCGTATTACACGATTGTGGCGCGGCGATGGACTCTGCCCAGCACACCCTCGAGGTGTGCCCGAGATGGGCGGCGCTGCGTCGGGGTCTGACGTCAGTCCTCGGAGGGGACTAGTCGCTTCCGAGCTGGAAGGATATGGTCTCCTTCTGCGAGACAGTAATGTCCCAGAAGGAGGCCGATGAGCGGGTTAGAGAGGAGGCCGCCGACGTGGCCTCCATCCGCGGGCGACGAGTGTGTAGTGTGTGTGCGTAGGAGGCGCTACTTAATACGCCTCCAGTGACGCCCCTGTGCCCGTGTCGGGCCAGGATGTGAACCCGGTCCTGCTAGACACGGCGTCGTTGGGACTGTTCAGAGGTGAGCCGGGCAGTCCCCATGGAAAAGAAGTCTGGCCTTTTCGCTGAGGCCAGCCTGTCGCTGGAGGGATCCTGTTGCCTGCAGATCCGGGACCCTCCAATTAAAGCGGCTGAAGGCTCCCGCAGGGGTTTAGTACGGTATTGCACTCCCAAAGTGCCGAGTCCGACATAGGTCTAGGACTGCCACCCGGGCGTCCTGGATATCATCCGTAAATGGATTCCCCTGCGACAAAAAAAAAAAAGGGATCCGTATTAAATTTCGGAATCAAAAGTATTCAGGAACCTAGCTAGTAGTATTGACTTAAATTGTGCTAAGTTTCATTTCATTTCAAGCCAATATACAGACAGACAAACACACAAAATGCAATATAGTGTTTATAGAATATCCTCCAAAAATATAATAATTCCTAAATATCTTCGATGTACCGAATTGTTTTTGTTACAGCTTTATTTGAAGTATAAATAACATTGTAAACATCGTAGTTTTAATAGGAATAGACGGACAAACGTATATGTATAACATATAATTATTTTACAAAATATTACATTTGTCGTCTATGAACGTAGATCATTTAATAACAAGAGGCGGCCGTGAGGCGTAGTTTTGACCTACATGTCCACATCTGGCACTTTACAAACTCTATAAAGATTGTCATCCACACACAGCTATCAGGTATTGTATTAAATGCAAAAAGGAGGATTATATTTAGGAGGATAAAACTTTTTTTTTCTTATAAATTAACTAACTACGTAAATCAATTGATCAAAATTCGAATTAAATTTGAATCAAAAAATAATAATGTTAGTGTTCAAAAATTATCATTAAATTAATGGATTGTTTTGTAGCATGAATGTAGACGTATGTTTGTAAATACGAATTAAGTATCTCAAGCGAATGAAAATAAATTAAATATGTTTAAATTTTATTTTTAGAACCATTGTAGTATTTATTTGTGTATTTCATTAATCCAATATAAATGTCATAAACTTTAAACCAGTATCTGAAGCGATTTAAAGCTACATATAGTACAGCTATTATTGGAAGTAAATGTTTATGCCATTATTTAAGAGTGTTTGCAAAATTATTTACTTTTGTGTTTAGGAACAAGCTGCTTATTGCTTCTTATTGTTACTTACAGTTGACCAAGTAACTGTTATACCTAAACGTAATATATCTTGAACAAAATATCCATTTATACTTGTAGACAGGGTGAATAAAAATAATACAAAGGGGTGTTTAAAAAAAAACAGTAAAAAACCTGACAGCGTGGAACGCAACACACAAGGACCCAAAAATACATATGAGTGATTCTAATATTTATTTATTTTTGGAATCACCGTTCTTTTAACACACCCAGATAATCATTATGATGCCATTATGCCACGACAATTTTTTGTTAAATATCAAACCTGTCAAGCAGCCATTGTTAACCTATTGATCGGCCAGTGATCTATCATCGTGACTCGATTGTAATAGCAAAAAAGCACTCAAATCCGTATACAATTGGTTCGAGGTCGAGCACAGCCATTCTAGATAGATTATTAGCGTAAAGTAGATATAGTAGAACTATACTTTGTATGGTAAGCAAGAGAGCAGGTTGCCAACACTCTAATATCACTACTATCTCGCCCCTATTTCCCTCCATTTCTTTAACTGGCAAAGTATTTGAGACTTCTTTGCAAATGATTCTTAGCTGCAGTTGTGTTATTGCTGTTAATCCAATTAATATTTTGACGGAGACGTTAACTTAGCTGTCGAAAGTATTAATGCAGGAATAATACAGGAATTAGAAAGAGACCACCGACCAATACTGCAGGTTAGACAATTTTCATAACAGCCTACACAAATTACATTAGAAGGTTAATTTGATATCTAAATGTATAATAAAAGATAGCAGTTATATAGAACAGCTGTAATCATAAAAAAAAATACCTTTTTAAAAAAAATTAAAAAAAGTTACCTTTTTTTTACATACACCGTCGTCTGTTCCTAATGTAGACAAACTTAATGCCTGTTTTTTAGGTAAGGGCTGACTGATATACATACTATTTTTTTGTAAATATTTATTTATTTATTTATTACTACTTTATTGCACATTACATTACATAATTGTACAAAAGTCGGGCTTAATACTAAAAGCATTCTCTACCAGCCAACCTTAGGATGTACAAGAGCGGAGGTTTGTGTGTGTGTAATAATAAATATGTATAACACACATATAAATATAATACGTACATATTACACTAAGACTCGACCAACAATCGAAGCCTGGAGCACAAAGCAGGGTCACTACCAACTACGCTCATGGATCAGTCCTTGTACTTTATTTCCATAACAATATAAACGTTAAGAGGAACTACACTACATATGTCCCTATTTTAATAATTATTAGGATAAGCTCGTTGGACTTTCATAATGATGAAGATTTTTAAATTTTAAACTCTCTATACATATTTACCCTACTTTAACGCAATTAGAGGTACAAAATAAAGCGGAAGTGTTTGATGTTCGTCTGTTTGCCCCGACCTCGTAAGCATGAAGGCTGCGTTTTGCATATCGTTCGTATGTTTGTCTTACAATGTCATTTGGATAATAATTCGAGTTAAGGAATTCACAAACGGCTAAGACAACTAACGCAGTGGTTATAGTATTCGGTTGTTGCGCTAGCTTTTGCAATTTCGATTCCTGGACATGTTAAAAGTTTGTTTAGATTTTATAGTTTTTCATTTTTGTGCTTGTGTTTGTGTTGTGTTTCCGGGCTCCCGACACAGGATTTAATTCTAAGATTCGGTGTGTGTATATTTATTTAGCTTTAATACTCATAGATTTTCTTTTTCGTCATCAAAATATGTCTTACTTATTCAAATGTATTATTGTTTGACCGTTCTTGTGTAGTGATGCGAATAGTCGCCACCACATCGCCGGTCGTGGGTACGATAAGATATTTGTATTTGCACAAATATTTGGTTTCTGGTCTGGGTGTGTGTCGTTATAAGTTTTTCCACTGTGTCTCGAAAAGCACGTAAAGCCATCTGTCCCACTTCTATAAATGTAGGTACCTGTTAGCGATCATTACTTATGGTAGAGAAATTATCCGCCAACCCACAGTGGAACAGCGAATAGATTAAGCTAAAACCCTTCTCTTATTTATGCAGAGGCTTTTGTTCAGTAGTGGGTCGTTTATAGGCTGATTCATTCATTCATTTATATCTATTGATAGGGCAAAACATCTAACACCACTACCACATCAGCCGTTGGATATCTACTGCTGAACGTAGGCATCCTCTGTCATGTCTCTTTGACAATAATCGCCCTTCCTGGGGCTACCGAGAGCAGTGTGTTGTGGCAGGATATGGTGACGCTGCTGTCCATCTGTCCATCCCGGTTGGTGTAAAGTTGTTTGTTACATCTCAGGGTAAAACGTATCAACATACATCACATGATATTATGTATTCAAATCAATAATAATAATTATTGAACTTGATTTTTTATATACGTTTATTTTAAAAACAATTCACAGTTAAGTATCATCGTTCTAAATCCAATATGGTGGACTTCCAAAAATGGCGAACCGATTATTTTTATGCACCTTTATGATATGGGTGTGAAATAAAAACGTTTGTTCACTGTTGGACAGAAGCTTCATCTCATATACAAAAAAAAAAAAAAAAAAAATTAAGAATAATAAGAATACGAAAAGGTTAAAGATTGTACGTTAATACGTAAAATAAGGTACGAAAGAAATCTGATGAACTCTGAACTATCTGATGAAGCTTGTCAAATAATTTTTAGTTTCTAAAATAAAAAATAAAAATAAAAGAAGATTAAAAACATAGCTCTTGCGTGTCAAACCCTTTAAATTTATTTGATTAATTCCATAGAACAACTATTTATAAAAATAATTTATTTTTTTACATTGTAAAGCAACACGCAATACAAAGCTTTTGAATCGCCGTCCGAAGAATCGATTTAAGTCTAACAGTAACTAACGCTCTTATTGAAAATTTACTTTTTCCTATTGAAACTAGAACACTCATTACGTGAAACGTAATTTCAATTCGCTTAATATGTTATCTATGTTTAATTACATAACTATGCTTTTAAATACGTATATATTGCATGTCTATGTAATATATTTTTTATTCATTATACACGACAAATACATTATTAAACATAGCTTAATTATTTATTATTATTGTTTGTTAACTCTTATGTTGTTTTTCTGCATATTAATTTATATTTATTTTATTAATTAAAAAAAATTGGTTGTGTGTAAAGTCGGTTTACGGACGATAATTTTACGTGATAACGTCATAAGAAAACATTGAAAAAAAATTGCATACTTTTATGAATTGAATTGAATTATTATTATTTTGTATACCTAATACAAAGAATGAGTTAATTTAATTAATTACAATTTTTTTCAATAAATTAACAATTATTTGCACTCGTTAATTTTAATATTTTATTACTTAAATTATACAGATTAATTACAAGTAACAAATTTGCTATTAACAATTTTTTTACAACTTATACACGTGTGTGTTATTTAAGATCCTCCAATCTGCGTTATTGTTTTTCATTTACGAGTACAAGCCGAACGCTTAGGCCGAACGTGCCTCTCTATCGCTTGTTCCGTGCTCTCGCTCGCGACACGTGACACTTCTTCGTGCGTGCAGCCGGCATTCATCGATTTACAAGACGTAATCACGTCAATAATTTTTATTTATATTAAGACCAACGCAAGAACTTTTTGAGGCTACTACCGATTCTAAATGCAGTTTCTATCGTAGCTACACGAAATACGCTTTTGAAATTAAACACATTAGCATTTTTATTATCGTTTAACGCAAACTTAAACTCTGGTCACCGATAAGGTAAATGAGTATAACTTTCACTATGTATTTGGTTCGAATGAATAACTTACATAGATAAAAGGAAAATATTACAAACACGACATTTCTGTGTTAATCTACAAGTGGCTTTCTAAGTTTAAGTATTTTTTTAACTATAAGTGTATCGTTTGCACTACTTTTTTTTTAAATTCATATCTTCTTACTGCCTTAATGAACGAAATACAAAAGTCTTCGAGCAGTTCGTCCTACCTGTGTTGCCATATGGCCCCGAGACGTGGACACTGATGACGGGATTAGTACACAAATTTAAATTCACTCAACGTGCTATGGGAACGGGCTTTGCTTGGAGTCTCTCTCAAGGATAAAATTAAAAAATGCGATTATCCGCGAGATAACTAAAGTAACCGACATAGCCCGCAGAAACAGCAAGTTGAAGTGGCAGGGGGCTGGTCGCGTATGTCGCAGGACCGTTGGCTGCTGGAGCAGACGTGTCTTGGAGTGGAGACCGCGTATCGGCAAACGCAGTGTGGGCCGTAGGTTGTATGAGTATTGCGGAAAACTCTGATATTTGGCGCGAACATGGGGAGACCTATGTCCGGCAGTGGACAGAGTTAGACTAAAGAGAATAATTGTTCTAGAATTTCTCTACCTATATGTTATCAAATGATGACAAAAACTGTCAATCAAATATTAATATTTCTTTACAAGTTTTTTATTTTTCATTATCAGGTTTTGTATGACGAGTAAAAAACTTAAACTTGATTATGAAGTTAACTAATTATTGTATTACAATCCGCAATGTCAATAGATTTTTTTTTGCGACATCGACATTTTAACAACGAAAACTTTAAAAGGAACTTATACTCTACCAATTTTCATTAATAAGGCTATTCTTTTGTTTCAGATTTGTTTTGGGTCATGGTATAGTTTATGTAAGTATTGATTTGTATTTTGAGCAAAAAATTTTAGCAAATAATTTTTTCACGTTAAGAAGAATACCGACACTATATTATAATTCTGACTGTCGGCACAGTATTTGGCTGTTAAGAGATCTGTCGATATGGTCGGGTATATTATACTTACCACCACTTATGACAAATGTACATAACACATATACAAAAGTTAAAAAAGTAGATATATACTATATCATATCATATCATGTGTTCGTATATTTCTTATAAAGGCTATATTATTCATTTCTAATTGAAGATTACTACTAAACTTCTCTTTTTTTGTATAAAAAAATACATAGATAAAATTTTACAATAGATTAAAAAAACGAACAAGACTATTTATATATTTCTAAACATTCCTCGCGACGTCATCCGCGTTTACGTTTATAGCTTCTATTCCGCTACTAGAAGTGGCAGCGTGATATATTACAGCCTATGTTGTCCAGGAACAACATCCAGGGATGATGTAGCTGTATACTGGTTAAATATTCATTAAAATCGCTTCAATATCAGAGTTTATTGATTATTTACTAGAAAAAAAAAAAAAAAAAAACATTTCCTGTTTATAGCATTAGTATATTAGTATAGGTATAGATTTGCCGTGCGCTAACCGACAGAGAAGAATAGTACCGACCTCTTTCTCGTCGAGATGTCGTAAAAGGCGACTAAGGTTTTAGTGAAGCGAACAACTGGACACCAACCAGGATGGTAATGGGCAGCTGCGTCACCATATTCTGCCAAAACACGTGGCGAGTATTGGGAAATCCCTCTAGAGATAATGGGGGAGGCCTATCTTCAGCAGTGGACATCCAACATTCGATGTGGTGGATAGGTATAGATTGTCTCAATATAACAGGAATTCCGCGATCCATAAACAAACTCTTAATAAAACAAACAGTAACTAAATAAGTACTTCTTTTGTTACAAAAGCCACTTTTCACGTTATCCAAGCGTGATTGATATCAAGTCTTTATGTTTAACGACGTAAATGGTAAATCTGCGCATTTTTCGCCATAATTACCACCAAGGTCCCCTCCGTTCTACCTCTAATGGTAAACACTCCATAATAGGCGAAACCATGCTTCCTACATTGATGATTGTGGAGACAAAGGCTTCACATCCTCTTACTCGGCGCCATCTGGTGGTATTACGTCAAATTTAATTACATATACATTTTTTAAAGTAATTTTCATTTTTCTTTGTGATAAAGAATATAATCTTGCGAGTTTGTAAATGATGGAATAAAAATTGCAACGCATTTTTTTTTTTGTTTTAGCCGGCGGATGTTAATCTATTTAAACCTTTGAAGGTAGCACGGAAAAATTCACCACCTTATTAGGCGTGGATGTCCAGCGGGGCGTCACGGTTGAATGCGCGAGCGATCCCGTGGCGCCCCATTACGACGATGAGGGCACCGCTGGGTTTTAGCGGGTATTCTGGCACGTTCTGCGTGCCAGCGAGTGCCACATACCCGCCGCCTCTCCGCGGCGGGATGCGTAAATGCATTTCCCAGCGATAAAAAAAAGGCGTGGATATCCAGTATAAAAAATAAACCCTGTCACACTGCCAATGATAACCGACACACTTTTCTATATGATTCAAAGTCAATTCGATTGTTCTTTTGCATCAACAAAGACAGCATTAATAAATATATATAATATAGCGATATATAAAATTATTAAATGCAATAGGAAAAAAATATTTTTTAATATAATTTGTCGAACGGATGCTTTCAACAATAGCTTTTCGATAGAAAAGGTGCAGTCCCCAAAATCAAAATAGGAACACTAAATCAATTGTAAGTGTAATGGCGGGAACGATAGTGTAGGTCGTCCACATCCGGTGTATGCGAATGCAATGCGCGTCTGATTCAAGTATACGTTTCCGGTCGGGTTTAGGGTTAGCTCTGAACTTCAAAATTAATATTTGTTAACTAATTGTTATAAAAATATTGCAACCATTTTATTTTAGCCTCGATTTAAGCTAATTGACTATTCAAGTACACAGTATGCGGCTTGGGTAGAATCATACTCTTACAGGAAATCGACGTAAGTCCCCCTGTACTACCGCTGTTATTATAATTGCTCTTTATATTGAGTAAAAAATCTAGAGACTGACTCTGAAACTTCTATCACTAATAGGTAAGCAAGATCACAGACAATAGAGAAAAATAGTTTTAATTCTGTGTAGGGAAACTGTTCCTCTTTAACAGGTCATCTGAACTACTAGGCTTACTGTAATTAAAATTAAATAGAATGTACAATTGTAAATACTTATTCATAATTGTCAGTTTTTATTAGGTCAATATATCATAATGAGTTTAAAACTATTAAAAAAAAGTTTAAAAGAAACTCACAGGTCATCATATAACAAAATAAAATAATTATAAATAAAAAAAGTGTACCAGTCGTCAAACCAACATCCCTATGATCACGTTCCGCCTCATTAAACACGATTACTTCGCACTGATACATATTAAAACTCAATCATCAATAAACAAGTATTTTTGCAAGACGATTAATACATTTACATACCCGCTTGGCTTGTAATGTGGAGTTAAATGACTATTAATGATTTCACTTACCAAAGAACCTGCTTCATTGTTCCGATAAACACCTAAGCAAGAAATATATCATTAATAAATTCATTAATAATAAAAACTGCAAATATATCGCAGTTTTATTTGTGTTTAGTTTGATTATCTTTAAGGTTGAACTAAATTGAACTAAAACAGTAATGTACATCGTAATACAGACAGTAATATTCATGTCCAGTATCCATGGCTGTAAATGTCCCATGCTGGGCAAGGTTATCTTCTTCATATAGAAGAAGGATTGGAGGTTAATCCACCACGCTTCACTGCTAGTTGGCGGATAATTTCCCTGTCAACAGTAACGTTTTCTATCAGATGTCTATGATAACAACCGGGACTGACGACTTTACTTGCTCTCCTAGGCACGGTGGCCAGATCCACATGCACATACTCGTACACACAGAACAGGAATAAACACAGAAACACAAATATCTACTCCGAGCGGGAATTGAACCCGCAACCGCCATCGTTGAGGTGACTTCTCATCACTTCACCAAAACTTTAGTTTAAAGACTTTTTTTTAAATAAATGTATTGAGAAAGATACGGTTTTCTTATCAAATTTCCTCATGTATATAAGAGACTTATTATAGGTATTGCTTAAATGAGGTGGGGGTGTAAGTAGAGAGCGTCCCCGAGTGACGATACATTATTTATCTATTTTACCAAAATAAAATAAAAGAAAATTTTATCTATCTTGTCCGTCAACCTTCTAAAATTTTTGTAATGTACATAATTATAAAATAATCGCCTATTTTTATAATCGTAATTATAACTTATTAAATTAATCGAATTTTACTGTGCACTAACAATACACACTATAATATTATAGTGCTATATTTTTATAATGTGTGTTTCTTGAATATTTACAATATTTTTAATATTATCATTAACTTGATTAAATGCTAAGGTAGTATTATTCATATATAACAATAAAATACTCTGTATCAGCCTGTAAACTGAGCGAAGGCCTCTTCTCCATGTAGAAGAAGGGTTTGAGCTTAATACACCACGCTACTCCACTGCGGGTTGGCGGATAATTTCTCTACCATAAGTAGCGATCGTTACCAGGTGTCTATGATAACACTCGGGACCGATGGCTTTACGTGCTCTTCGAGGCACGGTGGGGAGACCCACAAAGACATACATCCAGACCGCAAATAAATATTTGTACAAATACAAATATCTGTCCCGAGCGGGAATCGAACCCGTGACCGCCGCGGGGCGCCGTTGAGGCAACTACTCGCACCACTACACCCAAAACGGTCGTAGTATAAAATACTCATGTAACATAATAATAAATTATGTATATATAAAACTTTTTAGATAATTAATATTTTTTCTCAAGTTAAATCGTAGGGTACTGGTTAATGACTACGAATACTTACATCTGTATGACTTAATTGGATCAAAAATTTTACATCTTAATAAATAATTATTTCGTTAATAAATTAATTAAGAATTTAAAATAGATAACAACCCTAATATCGTGTATTAAAACAATGGACTCTTGTCCGAGAACCGTTAAGCGAGGAGTGAACCTATTGACCGCGATGCGTCATTCTTTGATTATTATGGTCAAGTTATATGACCACTGTGGCTTTGATTTAAACGATAAGATACAGGCGCCGTTTATAATGTGCACACACATATAAATTGTGAGCTTTTATATGCGTGTGTCACGCTAAAGTAACATTGTATGAACCTAGTGATAATTTAAGGACAATGTGTACGATAATATACTTTTGAACTTATAGGAAATTACAGGAGCTCTCCATTTTGGTTTTTGGTTTGGTTTTCACAAAAAACAGACTTTCTTTTCATTTTATTATTTTTAATTTATTCCATCAACAATCACCATCACGAATATCTCATTAAATCTAATTGGCTCATGTAATCTGATCGGCAAGGAAATCACGTAGTGTCACGTAAATAAAAATCGGAACTTTAACACAAGACATCCTACAGTAGGCCATTGGTTTGGTTGTGCTCATTAAACAGGGGAATCGCCCGCGAGTTTACTAGGGTATATTATAATGTCCTGTTATATCCCACTACTGGGCAAATGCATTTTCTCCTACAAAAAAGAAGAATAATAGCTTAATCCGCCACTTTATTATGTAAATATCACAGATTTTTTTCCGAAATATAGAAGTATCCTTACATTGGAATCCTACACAAAATTTAACGCATTATAATTAATCGGTATTAGCCCTAAAAACCCGCAACTGTCTGCTATCGATTCACGCCTCTTATCCACAGAACCACCTCGACTATATGTTATCTACTTTTTTAGAAAGAGAGAAAACCTGTACTTCCACAGGTCACGGACTAAGATTATCGAATACCACAGTCGTCAGTTCGATTTATCTGACAGAGACCTTGGCTACCGGTTCGTTATGCAACTAACCCACTTAATGCGGCCTTTAATGAACCAGTCGGGGGTCCATGTGTTAAATATCGGTACTCGTTATATCGATGTTTGATTGTTTATTTTTATCGTCCTTCAATGCTGCATATATTTCAATCTACGGTGTAGAGTTGTTATTACCTCCTCGGTGGTAATTTTTTTTAAAAACAAAAAACGACTTTTTTATAATATATTTAAAATATTGTATAAATATGAGATATTGTATTCACTGTGTACTCTAAATGGACCACTCAATACTCGAAAATATTGTCTGTCATCATAATCTACTAAAAAATAATTTTAGTTTTTAACGTTAAAAATGTGTTTATTAAGAAAACCTATAAGGCTATAAAACATTTATTTATTTATTTATAATACATATCGAATCTCAAAAGAAGTAAAACCGCGAGAGACATTTAATCTTTAAAAAAAAAAACAGACAAAATAATATTAAAACTCAATTCATCTACATAAATTATTTAATCTTTAAAAAAAAACAGACAAAATATCATTAGGTACAACTCAATTCATCAATATAAATTAGTTATATAAAATTCTCAATAGTTTCATAATACATTTTGAGTGACTTGTAAAAGTTCCGCCGGAAAATCCATTTGATAAGATTACTTAGAAAAATTTTACGAAAAGGATAACGAAACTTAAATACTATTATTGTTTATCATAGGTCTCACTGGTGACTAGTTATTTATTTAATATGAAGTCATATATCTTATGAGAAGGAAGGGAAAACCGTTTTTACCATAAGTTTAATAAATAATCGCTCAAGCATTGTTTCTTTGAACAAAAAATATTTCATGCGATATCATAATTGCATAATGCTGATAGCTCTACCAATCAATCTTAGGATGTACAGGAACGTCATTTGTATAGAATAAAAATAAAATAAAAACACGAAAGTAATCAAAAAATTAATCTGCCAATTGCATTGGTTCAGCGTGGAAGATTAAGCTCCAATCCTTCTCCTATATGAAGAGGACTTTATCCAGCTGTGGGACGTCTACAGGCTGATCGAGTTTAGTTCAGTTCAATTTTTCCTAAAAGGTTCAACAAAAGTTTTATATCGTCATTAATAGATATATGCTATCCGCTGAGTTTCATTCGAAATTCTTCTCAGGTCAGAGGCTTCTTCTTTCCGAACTGGTGGTAGACTCATGGTGCTCAGTAAGAGCCAAAACACATAACGGCGTTGCGGCGACGCAACGCTAAAATCGGCGGTATGCGTTGCGGCGTTGCGGCGCCGCGAAAAAGAGCGTTGTTGTAGGGTAACCAGTTCTTCGTGATTTTTTATTGTGGATATTAATTTAATTATTTTAAATATTATAGTTCAGGTGAAATTTGTTAATTATTGTTTGTGAAGTTGTTATTTAGTAGAATGCATAAAAAGTAATCCTTTGTACCGGAAATAATTTTGTGAATCAAGTTTGTATGCTGGTAGAATTTTAAACAACTTTTGTCTCATAAACAAAATTGAAACAAAGTGATACATAAATTAATATCTTACTATATTAGTTTTATAGATTAAATATAAATAAATAGGTTTTGTCCGCGGCTCCGCTCGCATGGTACAGGCACCAACGGTAGTCGGTACGTAAAGTAGGTACTCTATGTCCTTTTCTGTACCCCAGACAACTGGTATGCAGAATTTCATGATGATCGTAATTCAGGTGAATAGTTAAAGCGTGAAAGGGTAACAAACAAAGAAACTCACTTTAGCGTTTATCATATGCATGAAATTAGCATTCCCCTATAATTGTGTAAGGTAGAAAAAATATCACTATAATAACTTTTCGAAACGCTGCTTTATTACATATTTATAATTTAGGTACATCATACATGTCATTTTTTGAACCGAGTCATAAATTAGCTGTAAATCTAATAGTTAAAAGTGGTTAAAAGTAACAATACCTATAACAACAATTGAGCTGAACTGTGAGCCGTTTCACAGCTCCGGTTCAAGCATATGGCTCATGAGCTTATCTGCAGTTCATAAATATTTATTGAGATACCCATGTCTAATAAAGACACAAAAAAATAAAATATAAAAATAGACACAAAATGTCAATAAATCATGGTCAACAAGTATGACGTCACAACGCCGGAATTGGCGGTGCCGCGCCGCTAAAATTGGCGGTGACGCCACCGCCGATTTTAGCGTTGCGGCGCCGCAACGCCGTTATGTGTTTCGAACCTAAATAATTGTAATAATTTTATGCTGAATAAAATATTTTGACTTTTGACTTTTTTTACTTTTATGTATTCATACAAATCTCGGAATCATTAGACAAATCATAGACAATCATCTGATCCATCCTCAATGTGCGACTGTTTGCGTCAACGAATCATTTCCTTGATACATTATAGTATATGTTACATCGTCTGTTCGTAATGAGCTATGTGGGCAGATGAAACTGATACACATGATAAGTTCAATGATCCGATCAAAACATATGTAGCGTGCTCTAAACTAATTGTCGACCCCTTTGACCTCAGTGACCTGTTTGACCTCGTGTTTTGATTGTCTATTTAAGTACTGTAAATAGCCAATTGACTAAAGCTAAATGTTTTATGTTATCATCCTTAACTTTTGTTGTATTCATTAAAAATATTAGTGGGAATGAAATTTCGTCTGATGTATAATTTCGTTTTATGTTGTATTTTTTTTTTTCTTTTTCGTTTACATTCTCTTTATATTTAGTCATTGGTATCAATTATGTACTTTGTGTTTTACTGTTGTATAATTTTCATCTGATGCAGTATGTTTTTCACAAATAAATTTATTTATTATTATTATTATTATGTATAAAAATATTCCACAAAAAATACTCTCCTCTCCGACTCTAAGAAATTAATTTTGAAACAAATAAAATTCGATCCCATAAAAATCATCCCCCTTTTTAAACTTAATTAATTTTTTAATTTAATCGGACCAAGCGGTAATTCCATACATATATATAAATATATTAAACATAAATTCTGGTTTATGAGTTCTGGAGTATGGAAAAAAAAATACAAGTTCATTGAGAATCTATGAAGTCAGATAAATATATACTTATAAATGTGTTTTTTTTTGAAGTTCAAAATATTCAATAACATCTGCAACAAACTTTATCACCTATAAATATTTTTTATTCATATTAATTAAAAAAATAATATAAAATTGAATTGCCTGTAATTACTTATGCAATGCTTACTAGTAATAAGGAAGCGATAAATATTAAATAATAATTTCGGAAACGGTGTATACGATGTCAATCATACATTTAATTATTAAATTATCATAAATCGTAAAAAAAATTAATATTCCTTAAACGATAAGGAATATCGTCCTTTTAAGCGTAAACATCGTTAAACTTCCAATGTAGGTACATATTGATTAGTGCCCCGTCGTGTAAATAGCCGCCTCCTATAAAAAAGTACCATAAGGAAAAAAATCCGAGCTAGTGGAAGTCTACAGGAAAGACTTCGTTTCATTGGGACGCTTAATATAATACATATAAATTTGTTAAGATTAAGGTAAATAACGTCGAAAGAATTTTATAATGAAAACTTGTTATGGCAATATACTGCAGACATACTCTGTTAAAATTTTAAGTATTTACCTATGAAGGTTTGAAAGGTACACTAAAACTCAGTGTTCCTTAACCGGAACCCTGTAACTAAGACTACGCTGTACGTCTGTCATAGAGTTTTAGTATCTTTGGAACTGTAATAAGTAGACGCTGGAAATTATTACAGAACATATATTTTGGCCTATATTACTACAAATACACATTACATATTAAAAATAAAATTAAGATAAATGTATATATATATATACTCGTATATTTATAATAAAGTTTTACTATTAAAAAAAATGACATTTTCAATTTATCCTACAAACGTCCTCCTTTGTATTGTATGTCCTAAGGTTGGTTGATAGAGAATGCTTTGAGCATTATAAGCTCGCCCTCTTTACAATATTATAATGTTCTCGTGCAATACAGAATTAAAATAAAATACATAAATGAAAATTAAAAAGTAATCTTCATACATATAATTTTTTTTTTCGCAATTTTAATGTTATGTATAGAATCTATGTTAGATATATTGTTCGTAGAGTTGTACGGAATCCTTCACGCATGACTTTTTTACACTTGACAAGTTTTTTTCAACCTATATTTATCCCAATTTTTTTTTTTGCTATATGGAAGAACAACTCTCAAGTTACAAATAAAGTATGTAAGGTCCATATGATCGCTCGAACGAAATATTTCATTTAAAATTATAAAAAATACAATTTTTTGTTTATAATTTATAATATATTAAATTTTATTATAAATTATGTTATATAATTTTAGTAAATTATACAGTAATTTTTCTTTAATTCAATTGATCGTCTATGAATTCTTCCTAGAGTTTTTTTTTTGCATATGAAAACCTATTTATTAAGGGATGTTATGGTATTATAATATATAACGCTATGAAGAGTAGTAAAAAAGTAGCCATAGACGAAGTGCATTTTTTTAAGGGCATTGATGTTATAATTATTTTTAATTGATAAATAATATTTAACGCATGTAAAATTGATAAATAGAATTAAATTCTGTTTCGTGGGCTCGAAAATATAAATTACACAAGCACAAACGCCGAAACCACGATAAACATCAGTATGGCCTTTACAAATATTTTTTACTTGCGGGGATCGAATCCGCGATCACTAGCGCAATAGCTAGATCTTGTGACCACTGCGACAACCTGTCGACTAAATTAAGCATCAAATAAATTTTAAAATTGATTTAATTATTAGAAAATTATATATCTATACGTATCTCCTTAATCGTATGCCTTATTGTCTATATGTCGTGGCCATATCGTAGAATTGGCCAAATCATGATATGCTCGAGAATTTCGTAAACTGGTCGCATTTCATGTAATGTTTCACTGACCATTGGCCACATCATAATGTGTCTTAGGAAGATCAATGATAAAAAAAGTCTAACGTAACCTAACATATTCACATAACATATTCTCGAGCATTTCAAGATGTGGCCAATTCTATGATATGGCGACGACATATACATTTCGACATATCGTAAAATCGTAACGAGTCAAATTCGGTTTATTCAACATTTTTTCAAAATAAAAATTGTTTAGGACCTTACTACACCAAAACATTTTTTTTTTTTTTTATAATTTCGTTTTTTTGTAAATATAATAATATGTAGGTACCCTACTTCAAAATTTTAAACTGACTAGACCATTGTCACATTTGACAGTGATCCTACTTTCTGATCTTGGGTTTCGGGTTCGATTCCTGCCCCGAGTTTGGGTATAATATTTATATATGGATTATATTTATACAATATGTATCTATTATAAACATTTACTAAAGAAACTCGCGGTTTTGAAACATAATATATTTTTAAGGATTAAAAAAATTATATATATGGACAAAAATATAATATATTATAATAATATAAATATGTACTGTTCTCTTATATTTACGCGAATTTTATTCATTTAATTAAAAGTCTAAAAACGGATTTTATCCGGATATAACGGATCCGAATTATTCGAACACCCACCACCTCAGTCCCCCGAGATCATGGACGCTGTAAAGGGTCCGAAACGTCGGGAAATAATTTAAATAAAATATTGTTAAACAGTAACTTTAAATAAACGCGATAAAATCCGTTTTTAGACTTTTAATTAAATGAATATAAATATATCTATATTTTAGTCATCAAAAAACTATATCGTAGTATGTACCCGTTTTTATCTTTATTAATAAAGAAGAGTTGGTGTCCCTTCATCATTTCGTCATTCAGTACCCTTGCCCAGCTGTGGAAAATTTACTGGGTGTTACTATGTGCCGTGCGGTGAAAGATAGAGGAGAATATTCCGACCTCTTTCTTGCCGAGGTAAAAGGCAACTAAAGCTATAGTAGTATGAACAACTGTACATCGATCACGATGGTGACAGGCAGTAGCGTCACCATACTCCGTCACAACACTCGCCAACATGCCAAGCATGGCGAGTACTGCCCTCTACCCCCAAACCCCGGAATGATGGATGTCTTCGTTCAGAAATTGATCTTGATATCAGTACGTTGAGACAGACGAACAAACCTTGTTTTATTAAACAAATATATATTTAGGATTAATCCTCTTAACATGTATTTAAATTCAAATTAATGGGAAAACGTTTCGGTTGACTTAATTTACTTTGCCTGTTTCTTTTTTTATTTTTGATATAAAATTAATAAACTACCTACTTTAAACTCTACGTTCTATTTTTTATACATTTATAAATAATTGATCTGATTGCTGAATTTGTTTTCAATTGACTAGTACTGAAAGGACCCTTATTGGTATTTAATAACGTATGGTGAGAAGACTCAAAACTTTTATAGTAGTATTATTACGGCAATTTATAGGACAGGCCCTTTTGAATTACCGATGAAGCACATGACAGGAGATAGGTATAGTTGAAAAAAAAATTCCACTCATAATAAACTATTCGTAACCATGGATAGGAAGTGCGACCGATAAGGGCATGTGAGTGGACCTGTCGACCCCACCAAATTTGGGGGGGCCTTGCGTAAAGGCCACACGAAATTTGTGACTAGGGTATCGTGCCGTAATGACTAACACCCGCTGAATATGACTTTAACGAATATTTTGTTAAATATGCCATTTTAAAATTAAATATAAATGTAAGGAATTTGTACTTTTTTTTAAATTCAAATAAATTAAAAAGTTGGATCAAATCATGTGTCCCGACACATGAACAGAAACACAAGCATCATATATATATATAATACTGTCCATTCAATCATTGTCAATAAGCTAGTTAGTGTTTAGAAGCTACACATGGCGACCTTGATTTTATCGATCTGTGCTGTGGTATAATTAAGTGGAACCTGGCGCCACGGCAGTAGGCGATTAAAGTACTGTTAGCATTAAGTGTAGAGTATCCGGCGGAAATGGTATATGGCGATGAGCTTTTTCAAGTTTTATTTTTTCTTATACTGGATTAGCTAATCTCGGAGTTTAACAGGCTGATTTATCGAGATAATAAGCAATATTCGCTATCTTTTATAAAAAGAGTGGAGTGACAAAAACTGTCAAAAAATCTGTTCCATATATCAAAACTCTACACGGGTAGAAGAAGCGCAAGTGACATCTACGAAATAAATGTTTGTTTTTTTACTAGCTTTTACCCGCGGCTTCGCCCGCGTGGAATTCGGTTATGAATTCGGTTATATCGCGCTTCTTAGTTTTCCCGTATATATAGAGTTTAGAGTTTTTAAACCAAAACTGCGTGGTAAACTATATTATATTTTTTACGTTGGGGAGCAAAAACATGCAAATTTTGGGCACTGGATACCCGGGAACACGCTACATAGAGCTGGCCATGCGAAAAACAATGCTTTTCTAAGTGTACTCCAGCAACTCTTAGAGTTTGACCTTGTGCTTTATTAATGGTCATAGCAAATGAAACCCTTATAGGAAATTGAAGTCTTTTAAACTGAAATGGGAGATCTGTTGGAATAATCGGAATCCGAGGAATGAGTACACTTTCACCCTTTGCAGCGCCAGTTAAAATAGTGGCGGTAATAATATTCCGCCCAAGGTGAGTGACACGCAGCCTGGTACCATTGCACAGTCTAGGGGCATCGAGATTACGCATGAGCATCACCGGAACCCCTACTTTTAATTTTAATTTATGTGATGGCACCCCAGATAATTCCAAAGAATTTAAGAACTCTACAGGATATGAGGTACTATTTTCTGAGTCTATCACCGTGTCTACAGATAAATATTCAGTAGTTTCTCCCATAACTTCATCCAAAATATTTTCATTTATTTTAGTGACCGTTTCATTTTTTGGTGCTAATATTGCGCGTTCGCAGAGCCATTGGTAAAACAAAACAAAAAATATTTATAAAACTAACTGAAAAAAAAACTATAGTGAAATTAGGTTAAACAGCAAATAAATGAGTCGAAAAGTGCACCGAATAAGTATAGGTAGCGTATGAGATATAGGTTAAAGCGCGAGATGTCATTCCACTACTTACGCATCTTAGAAAACACAACGATACCACGTTTTAAAAACCACCAAGCGCCATCTATCGCATACCTTAAGAACTAAATAGCGTAACTGCTAATACTTTATACTTATTTCAGTATATTTGTCATATTTGCACGTAATAACCTACTTTTTTGAAATTTCTTCACTTTTGTAAACCCTCTGGAACAGTATTATACCAGGATAAAGGGTAGGTAAATAATAACAGAAGTTTTTGCAAAGAAAATTACTAAGTACACAGGATTAGTAGATGTAAAAAACCAGTTTAGAAGATAAACCAAATTCCTCATTTTCGGGGATTAATTATCATATCATTTACCTTCTAAGTTTACATTGTGTATATTCGTATGCAAAACATAACTTTGTTTTAAGCTACACACAGCGCCATCTATCGCCATCATCTCCGAACTAACAATATTTTTGTTTTCCCTCGGGAAAATCAAACTTTTTCGGGATAAAAAGTACCCTATTATTTAATCCGGACTTCTAACTTTACGTCTGCAAAATTTCAAAGCAATCGGTTCAGTAGTTACGGCGTGAAAGCGGAACAAACATACAAACTCACTTTCCCATTTATAATATTAATAATATATTAGTAAGGATTCTTACACACATTAATTAAATAACTATTTGTTTGGTATTTTGTAGAAGTTGGAAGCATTGGTTTTTTTAAACTGTTTTTGTGACTACTACTGACGTTCTATTATTGTTTATTAAAAATAACAAATTAGAGGATCATTACATCCTTTCAGAGGCATACAAGAGCGAGAGATCTATCAAGGTTGAGCGGTATAGATAAAAGATAATCACTATTAACAATACTGTACTGTATCAGCCTGTAAACAACCCATTGCTGAGCGACGGTCTCTTCTCCATATGAGAAGATGGGTTGGAGCTTAATCCACCACGCTGCTCCACTGCGGGTTGGCGGATAATTTCCCTACCATGGGTAACGATCGTTATCAGGTGTCTATGATAACAACCGGGATCAACGGCTTTACGTGCTTTCCGTAACACGGTGGGGAGACCCACAAGGACATATACCCAGACCGGAAACAAATATTTGTACAAATACAAATATCTGTCCCGTGCGCGAATCGAACCCGCGACCGTCGGCGCTCGGTGTTGAGGCAATCCAATCTCGCAATACTACACCAAAACAGTCGTATTAACAATACAGATAATATTTGTATTACTATGTGTTAATAAACATTTTTCTGACAAAATCGCATCAAAAACAAAAGCTAATAAAGAGATATTTAATATTTAAATAACGTTGGATAAAAATAAATATTTATAATATTCAGTTGTAGAACACTCAGTATCTAGATACCGAGTGTTCTAAAGGACATGAATATGCAACATGTTACGCGACTCAGATAATTGTTTTATCAACGCCTTATAAGGCAATCGAGCTGAGATTTTAACGAGTAGACGTTGATCATTCAAACGTTATTTAAAACAATATCTTTTATATTCAACGACAAATTATATCGTTTAAGCACGATAGAGAAGTAAATTAATGATTTAAGACTTATTTCGTGGTTTGAAGACATATTATTATGTTTAAAACGGGTACATACCACGATATAACACATGGGTCGAAATATTGACGCAAAATCACTGTGTTATATCGTGGTATGCACCCGTTTTAAACATAATAAGAGAAGTAAATTTTTTTAATATTTTTATTCTATTGCGCTTAAAATTTCAATTATACGAAATCGTCCAATATATAAATCTTAAATTCAAATAGATGATCGTGTCAAATTCGGTCGAAGAGTAGAACCACTGAGTTAATTGGTTTTTTTTTTATTTGTCTTATTTATAGGGTGTCAAACTAGAACTCAATAAATGAGTCTTTTATGTATGTATGTATATAAGAATATTTATTACTGCTACAGTTTTCACAAGTTTATTTTTTTTTCTATATAATTATGGTGCCAATGCTGTACAAATATATCTGTTTTGATTTCCTATTCATCATAAGCTATTTCATTTATAAGTAAAATCTATACTATAATATATATATTAATATTATAAAGCTGAAGAGTTTGTTTGTTTGTTTGTTTGTTTGAACGCGTTAATCTCAGGAGCTACTTGTTCGAATTGAAAAATCCTTTTTGTGTTGGATAGTCCATTTACCGAGGAAAGCTATAGGCGATATAACATCACGCTCTGACCAAAAGGTGCTGAGCAATAATAAGAAATGTTACAAAAATGGGAAAAAATAATCTTTTTTGTGAGCTTCCGTTGCGTCCTTTATTATTTCTCGTCTTGAGACAATTTTTAACTAAGGTTCCACTTTTAAAGTAAATATAACATCACTCTTTTACTGAGAATTTTTGAATAAAAAAAAACACAATAATACGTTGACGATCCAGGAATCAAACCTGAGACCCCTTGCTCGGCAGTAACGCTTGCGACCACTCGATCAACGAGGCGGATACCTACTCTTAGAGTAATTGTTTAAAAATATTTAAGTGCATTTTTCCCTCAAATTAACGCATTAGTACAAAATAATATTATCATAGTCAACAGGATACTTGTTCTGAGAATAATAATTTTCAAACAAAAAATACATACATCAATATAAAGATCAATAATGTTCGACATGTAGCAGATTTTTTTTTAAATTATAATATAAAAAACAAACGAACTGTCGGTGGAACTAATTGAATAATACGAAATTAATAGAGGCAATAATCAATACACGTAATGCTTGGTACGGTATGTACAGTTGTACATAATATATTAACGACTCAGAATATAGAATAATAGAAGTGGTATGTATCGTTATAACACAGAATAAAAATAAAATAAATTGTATATGATTTATATTATTTATTTTAATAGCGAAGTAATTTTTTTTAAAAAGTATTTTACTTTTTGTAACTGTATTCTATTATAACTGTGAACGTTCCATTGCTGGGCGAATGTCTATTCACATGTGAAGGACATGGGTTGGAGAGGTCATGCTGCATCACTGCGGATTAGCGCATATGGTACATGTTTCTAAATTTTTTTGGAAATAAGCTGATTTACTCGCGATTTTTTTTAATATTTGTAGACAAGGTGAATATTAAAATGATTCAATATATTCTGGTATCGGTTTACCTGCTCTGTCTAATGTACCACCTCGACTCTACTATTATCAATAAATATTAACAATGTTTAAATTTATGTTCCCTTTTTTAATAATAACGAATTATTTTGTTTTAAAAAAGTACTCTAGAAATGAACGTCATTTTGTCCTAGCATTTTATTATTTATCGTTTTGAAATCGTCATGAAGACAACATCTCCTCCACCCGGCTACGACTCTGGCTCCTCGCAACTCCTTCACTTCCGATTATAATAGCACCAGGTGTTGCCCCCTTTTATTCTGGTTTTGTAGTTATCACCAATAAAGAAGTAAATTATAACTGACTAACTGACTAACTGACTAACTGACCCGTTGGAGGAGTTGGCATTGACCCTCCACTCAAGTGTTGCTGGTTCGATTCCCGCCGCGAGTCTTATAATATTTGTATATATAACAAAAAAGTATACGTATAGTAGTGCACTGTTCTCTAAAACACCGGCATTAAATCCTACCTTAGAAACGGACGACCGTGTGTCTATGTTAAGACATATTTATTTATTTATTTATACATTTATACTAGTTACTTTATACCACTTCTGTTTAAGCTTTACGTATGTAGCCTAAATTATCTTCGGCATCTGTCATGGCGTTGGTGTATTAATGTCAAGGTTTTATTGTGATCGAATCATAGGTTATTTACTTATTCGATAATAATATAATAATTGGTGTATGGATTTTTAATAACGTAATAAACCTTTCTTACGTCACTATCTACATTTTTATATATTTAATGTTGCATCGAAGTATTTCTTTGTTTTATAAAAACAAAATCAAAATATTTATATTCTAGTAAGCTTCAAAAGCGACTTTGAATTGAAATTTTATAAAGCAATAATTTATTATTTAATAGTTAATATTGTAGCTATTAATCATAGCTAATGTGGAAGCTTTTACCGGTTCGGAATGTCCTTATCCTCCCTAAATCCCTATCCTCTCTTACTTACTCTCCTTTTTCATTTGGGTTGTCTGGAAGAAATGGCTGATTAGCCATAAGACCGCCTGTTGTACTACACAATATTATCTTAACTAACTTTGTAACTAAGTTATGTAATTCCGCTGAGAAGAAGCGAATAAGAAACTCAACTGCTACTCGTTTCAAATCGTAGATATTACTCAACAATTATAAACTCAATCATAATTATGTCCTGCATTAAAACCAGCGTCATCAAACCCACACACCATACTATAATATTATAAATGCGAAAGTAAGTTTGTTTGTTACGTTTTCAAGCGAAAACTACGTAACCGATCATCATGAAACTTTGTATACATATTCATGGAAGTATTAGAAGTAACATGGGATACTTTTTTTTTTTTGGTTGCGATAACCGACATCCACGCGGGCGAAGACGCGGGCAGAAGCTTCTTATGTATAATTGTAAAATAAAAAAATATAAATAAAAAAATAAATATATTATAGTATAAGTAAATATTCTCATACTTCTTTACATAGTATTAAAATAAAAGAAGGAAATAAAATATTTATAAAAGTTAAATTAAAAGAATTATAAATAAACAACGAAACGAAAGAAAGACAGAAAACATAAAAGCATCAAAGGAGCTTATTAACAATTATTATTCGTAGGCAGTACTTTGTTATCTATTTAAATAAATAATAACAATATTAAGTATTAGCTGCTGCCCGCGACGTCGTCTGTGTGAACGCTTTTAGATTACACGTTGTTACAGAATGCGTTGAAGAAATAAAGGTTCACTGCTCGTTCCTCGTAGGTGATAGCATGATAATATGTAGCCTATATGTTGACCCGACTTCTATATATGCATGCCAAATTTGAAGTAAATCCATGCAGTACTTATTGCGTTTATCCCGGACATACATACAGACAAACAGACAAAAATTTCCAAAAACTATATTTTTGGCTTCGGATCACAGCCCAAGTATTATTTAAAAAAAAAATTCAATGTTCAGTTTTGACATTCCTAGCATTTTATTATATGTATAGATTGGGCAAACCGTTCTTTTTATTCGCATTCACGCACTGCCGAATTAAATAAGCGCGGGGCCCGTAGCATGTTCTGGATGACAGTACCGATAACTTACCTGTACCTGTTCTTTGTAGTAAATGTACACGAAAAAAAAATCCAACGCGATCCCACTAAAATTGGGTATTTTATTTACGCAAAGGAAATTATCACATCTTAATAAATTACGCTCTGACAAAAGATTAGCTTAATATATGAGGGGCCACATTTCACGTGGCGCGGGGCCCCCTTTCGCGCGGGTCCCGTAGCAATTGCTACTCTTGTTACGTGGTTAATCCGGCACTGCATTCACGTCAATATTAAGCCAGTTCTTCATGTATACATATGTCATAGTATGATGTTATATAGCCGTAATGATGCCCACGTGTATAAACTATAATCGTACTAACTTTACCAGAATCGGTAGTGTTTTTTGAGTATTGCGCATTCGTACAACAGTATTTATATATAAAAAAAAAATTGTTACAGTCACTGTAGTATAAATACAAAACGTAAGAATTACAATTAACGTTGTGGAATTTTGAAGTGAAACTTCTTTAGAATCGTTGTGATTTGAAACGGGATGCGAAGGAAAAAGCGACAGGTAAGAGACAAAAAAAAACAAAAATGACTAGGAGAGAATGAGATAGTATGATGTCGCGTATCCTAACAACGCGTAAACAACGCGTAAATAAGTAATAGAATGTTTAACTATTAATATTAACAAATTTTAAATTAAGTTTCCCAAAGGTGTTTCACTTCTGACATGTGTACTCCGTACACACGACATTTTTTTTTTAATGAACAGCCTAGACCTCTCTACAGTGTTACTAAAATTAAGTATAAACAAATATGAACAGAACTAAATCAGTCTATAAGCTTCCCACTGCTGGGCAAAGGCCTCTTCTTCATAAATGATAAGGTAGCTTTATAGACTACGCTATTTCACCGTGAGGTTTCTGATAATCTCCCTAGTATGAATAACTATCGCTATCAGGTGTTTTTTATTTTTATGTTAGTTGGATAGGCAAACTGGCAGACGTGCCACCTGATGGTAAGTTGTCGACGTCGCCCATGAACATAAACTAGTTTACCTGGAACTAGCCCAGCCAACTCATTTATGTGTTGCCTATCCTGAGATATATATAATGTTAAGTCTCGGTGCCAGTAATTACACTGCCTGTCTTGCCCTTCTCTCCGAAACACAGCAAAGCTGTTTCACGGAAGAAACAAGCAAGATGGTGGTACCCATGCAGCCGGGAGCGTGGCACAGCGCATCCCTCCCACCGGTATATAAATATAAACAAATCTGTACATATAAATATATATATTTTTTTAAAGCAAGTCATAAATAAATCAAGTCTTTAGTCCCTTAAACACTGAGTCAATTTAAGCCGTTCGTGTAGGTGTTGATTAATTTCATCCGTTTTTATTCAGGCTTTAATTAATTTACTATCAACCTTGATGAGTATCGCGCAAAAAGTTTGTTTTTAATTGGCATGTAGATGTCGGTGCGTATAATGTACGTATTTTGACAGATCGGTACAAAAAATACGATAATACACAATTATTATACATATTTCTTATATTCAATAAATTTTAATTACACGGTGGAATAAATTTATTTTTAACAATAAATAATTATTATTATATATATAATTACCACTACTAACACCCGCCAGCCCATCAGCCGTTGAATTTTCACTGAACGTAGGCTTCCCCTATCATCTCTGGAGGGGTTTGCCAATACAAGCCACGCTTGGCAGGCGGGTTGGCGAGCGCAGTGCGTTGTAGCAGGATATGGTGACGCTGAATGAGGTGTATATGGATTGCGGAATTCCTGTTATGTTGAGCCAATCTATAGACCATACCTATATACCACATCAGCCATTAGATCTTCACTGCTGAACGTAGGCCAACCCCATTGTCTTTGAGGGCTTTTGCTAAAACTTGCCACGCTTGGTGCCAACCTACATGAGGTTGGCGGGTGCAGTGTGTTTTGGCAGGATATGGTGACGCAGCTGCCTATCACTATCTTCGTTGGTGTCCAGTTGTTCACACGACTGCCCGATGGCCTAAGTTGCCGTTTACGACACCTCGGCAAGAAAGAGGTCGGGACTATTTTTCATTGCCGATCATCGCATCGATCGCACGGCATACATCTGACTCAAATCTTACTAAATCTGAATTGGTTTGATTTGAGTGATATTAATGAGTTTGAGTATCTTGTTAGTAGCAAAATTTTGTGCATATGTCACCGTAATGGGTGTCTTGTTACAATTATTATTGTAGATGTTATGATTTTTAATATCCGGAAGTTTATAAACCGTCTTATTAGATGTTTCCAATTTGCAAATTACTTTTTTTTAATCTTAACAATATTTTGTTTAATTCAAATATTGACGATGGATTAGCACAGTGGTAGCGTTAATTGTCGCTGGTTCGATGCCCGATCATCACAATGGTTTGTATAGGCCATACAGATTTGTGTCCGTTTGTATTTTTGATGTTTGTTTCTGGACCTCGACGCAGGATTTTAACTCACTAGAGGCCGTTCTGGTGTAGTGGTGCGAGTAGTCGCCTCAACGCCGCGCGCCGTTGGTCGCGGTTTCGATTCCCGCTCGTGACATAATTATATTTGTATATGTACAAATATTTGTTTCTGCTCTGAGTGTATTTGTTCTGCCTACCGTGCCTCAGAGAGCACATTCGTTACTTGTGGCAGAGAAAGTATCCGCCAACCTACAGTGGAGCAGCGTGGTGGATTAAGCTCCAACCTTTCTTCTATATGGAGAAGAGGCCTTAGTTCAACAGTGGGTTATTTACAGGCTTATACAGTACAGTACAGAAACTGTTGACAATGAGACGTTTATTTATAAATTTATATCCCAATTAATTTATTCGTTTGTATTTCACAAATATAATGATTATCACTTTCGTCTTCTTTAATTAACTAGATAGGAATATTTAGTAATAGAATTTAGTAACTACATGGAATCGACATCTGTCCGTTCGTTACGCTTGCGAAAATTATTCATATATTCGTTATGCAAAACGGTTGGTTCTCATAATTATGAACCAACTATTTAATAGTATTTTTATATAATAGTTAACTGAGTATCTATATACATATAATAAAATGGTAGGAAAGTCAAAACTGTACATTGAATATTTTTTTAAAAGACTACTTGGGGTGTGATCTACAATCGATACTGAAGCCAAAAATATAGTTTTTAGAATTTTTGTCTGTATGTATGTCCGGGATAAACTCAAAAAGTACTGCATGGATTTACTTCAAATTTGGCACGAATATTATTAAGAAGTCGGGTCAACATATACGCTACATATTATCACGCTATCATCTACGGGGAACGAGCAGTGAACCTTTATTTCTTCATTGCATTCTATAACAACGTGTAATCTAATAGCGTTCACGCAGACGACGTCGCGGGCAGCAGCTAGTTATATATAATTATATAGTTATCTAAACTTCAATCTTGTTTTAACTATTTTTTACAAGGCAAAGTTGTATTAATTTTGCAATTTTAGTGGCTCAAATGCTTTAAGAAAAATATTTATGCATACGCACTTAAAACTATAACTTGTTTTGAAAAATATAACATAAGCGTGGACGAATTTAAATAATAATAAATAATAAATAATAATAAAATGTTTTATTTACTCATAAAAAACAATACATATTCTAAACTTTTACTATACTTTTAGCAACTATTACTTTAAATTATTCTTGTTCATTAGTTAAACGTAAGTTTTTTACTGACATCTAAACTAGGCATAGCCTGTATCTTAGATGCCAAATACTCTACAAAATACTCTATTTAGTTTAAAAGACTAGCTTTGGAAAATATTATATTATTGTATCTCCTAAAAGAGTAATTTATATAACAGTAACGATTTCAGCTAATCTCTTTAGATAGGACAGAGCTCGCGAAAAATAAAATCCTTTTGAAAGCGTTTTGAACGCTTTTTACATTTATCTTTCATCAATAAATTCATTTTAGTGGAAGCAATAATCGACCGTTTTTACAAACGCAAGTTAGCGGTACCGCGATTTTATTCCTGAATATATTATGTCGTTACAGGTTCGTGTGGACACATTGCCATCTAGTTGTGAAATTATATCTTGGTGGGAAATATCGCAACTAGGGAGGCTACTTAGGAAGTTAGGACTAAACGAAATTGCCGGATAAACCAACCATAAGACTCGCTGACGTCGGTCGTTCGTATCTTTGTAGTTTTTTAGATGATGACGTCCGCAACGTTACCGCCACCAACACGGGCGTAAAACGTATTGTGTAAACTATCATTCAATTTTACTACGTATCTGCGTCAGACGCGGTCAAAAAACGCTGCGTGAACTTTTAGCCTCAGTTGTTTTTTTTTTTAAATAAGTTATTTTTTTTTATTTAAATTTTCTTTTTCAATATTTTTAACTCTATTAAAATTCCCATTCCTGTGATTATCATTTTTACATAAACGTAAATTCTTTTGATATATGTTTCTTTTAATAATTAATACATTCATATAAAATACGAAGAGCTATAATTAATAATAATTTTATTTAAAAAGATATCAACTTACAGTAAGCAGAACGCTGACAGGGAATCCGGATTCTATGAACCCTGTCGTTTGTGCAGACGAAAGAGTCTATAAATATTTATGACAGAACATACTAATATTATGATTGCTGTCAGAGAAATGTACATAATGTGTCTGTCTGTAAGCATCTTGTTCATATTATAGTTAATATAAAAAAATATATGTTAATAGTTACCTATAACTGCGATGTATAGTGTTAAAAATATTAAAAAATAACTTTTTGTAAGAAAGATTAATATTATTATAAAATTGTTAGTAATTAACTTACAGATTTTTAGAAGAAAATAATTGAATTTTGAATACATTAAATTTTTTTAATGTTTGCTTTATTGAATGAATTATAATATATAGTCGTATAATATATACGTAGTATAGTATAGTATAGAAAAAGTTTTTTATAAAGCAGAAACTGAACTGAACTGAATCAGCCTGTAAACGTCCCACGACTGGGCAAAAGCCTCTTCTTCCATATATGGAAGGAAGAACAAGTCAATCCCCATCCATCTCGTATACGGATCGGCGTATCGATCGGCACACGTCAACAAAGTTATTCCGAAACAGTACAACCAAAAACGAAATTAATTTGAAACAAGTTAATTGTTTTTACTTAGACATTCTAGGCAAAATTTGAATTTTTATTTGCATTATAGCTACTATATCAGCTGTTTAATTACTCTTATCAAATTATTTCCTAATACGGAATCACGTAGTCCTTGCTCTTGACATCGTTTACAATAATTAAGATACTAAATACTCCATACACATATGCGTTAAGGTAACATAACTTTCCGTGTAAACCCTTCGAGAGATAACTGTTACAAAATATGCGAGTTATGGAAGGAAATATTTTTTCGTATCGTATAGATGTTATCCGTGACAAAGTACAGTAAGACGGGTGTTGGCATTCAAGGAACGCGTGGGCCGGTAGCCTTCTCTAAGAAATACGGTTCTAAGTTATAAACTTATGAATTTGATTATGATTGATAACTTTATTTTTTTCAGTTATAGACTTTTTAGAGTTGCCTATATTAAATATTCTTATTTGTACATAGACAAAACTTTACAAGTTAGATTACTAGGACATACTGCTTTACTTTGTATTTGTTAAAAAAATTTGATGTCCAATAAAGAGTACTTGTTGTTCTCTATCTATGCGATTGTTAGAAAAAAAAGTATTAGATTAAGAAGAGAAAAATAATAATATTCCACCGACTTATGCATATGTAGCTCTGTAGCTTTGTAGCAAAAGACCGAGGAGTATAATCGACTATTATGCTTGGCGTTTGTGGACTATGAGAAAGCTTTCGATTCGATTGAAACTTGGGCAGTGCTACAGTCGCTCCAGCGGTGCCATATTGACTACCGGTATGTCAAAGTGTTTCAGTGCTTGTACAGTAACGCTAATATGTCGGTTCGAGTACAGGAGCATAGCACAAAAGCGATTCCAATGCAGAGAGGTGTGAAACAGGGAGATGACATCTCTCCGAAACTGTTTACCGCAGCATTGGAATACGCTTTCAAGCTTTTGAAATTGAAAGGATTTAGCATAAACATAAACGGCGAGTACATCACTCACCTTCGATTTGCCGACGATATCGTGCTTATGACAGAATCCCTGGAAGACCTCAGCATTATGCTTAGTGACCACGATGAAGTTTCCCGACGGGTGGGCCCTAAAATAATTGTGGACAAGATAGATAGAGAAGACCCACTCCGATATCGGTTGAAAATTCAACTCTAGAAGTTGTTGACGAGTACATCTACCTAGGAGAAAATGTCCAACTTGGTAGGTCTAACTTCGAGAAAGAGGTCAATCGTCGAATCCAGCTAGGATAGGCAGCTTTCGGAAAGTTAAAAAATATCTTTTCATCTGTCATACCTCAGTGCCTGAAGTCGAAAGTCTTCGACCAATATGTGTTACCAGTGATCACATATGGATCTGAGACATGGTCTCTGACTATGGGCCTTTTAAACAAGCTCAAAGTCGCACAGCGTGAAATATTTTTTTTTTGTCGCAGGGGAATCCATTTACGGATGATATCCAGGATGCCCGGGTCGGCAGTTCTAGACCTATGTCGGACTCGGCACTTTGGGAGTGCAATACCGTACTAAACCCCTGCGGGAGCCTTCAGCCGCTTTAATTGGAGGGTCCCGGATCTGCAGGCAACAGGATCCCTCCAGCGACAGGCTGGCCTCGGCGAAAAGGCCAGACTTCTCCTCCATGGGGACTGTCCGGCTCACCTCTGAACAGTCCCGACGACGCCGTATCTAGCAGGACCGGGTTCCCATCCCGGCCCGATACGGGCACAGGGGCGTTACTGGAGGCGCATTAAGTAGCGCCTCCTACGCACCCCCATTCGTCGCCCGCGGATGGAGGCCACGTTGGCGGCCTCCTCTCTCACCCGCTCGTCGGCCTCCTTCTGGGACATTACTGTCTCGCAGAAGGAGACCATCGCCTTCCAGGACTCGTCGTCGCCGAGCATCGCGATGATAATGCTCGGGAGCGACAAGTCCCCTCCGAGGACCGACGTCAGACTCTGACGCAGCGCCGCCCATCTCGGGCACACCTCGAGGGTGTGCTGGGCGGAGTCCACCGCCGCGCCACAATCGTGACATTCAGTCGTCGGCTCCCTCTGGGCCGTCCGGCACAGGTAGTCACCAAAGCAACCGTGCCCGGTGAGAACCTGCGTCAGACGGAAGGTGAGGGGCTTGCGTTTTCGACGCATCCACCGCTCAAGGACCGGGCGAATGGCAGCCGTTACGCGACACAGCGTGCAATGGAGTGGACTATGCTTGTTATTTCTCTGCGAGATCGAATCAGAAATAATGAGATCCGCAGACGAACAAAGGTTGCCGACATAACCCAACGGATTTGCAAGCTAAAGTGGCAGTGGGTAGGGCACATAGCTCGTAGAACTGAAGGCCGATGGAGCAGAAAGGTTCTCAAGTGGAGATCACGTACCGGCAAGCGCAGCGTCGGACGGCCGTCCACGAGATGGACAAACGACTTTAGGCGAATCGCCGGAAGCCGTTGGATGGAGTCTGCTTTAAACCGGTCGCTCTGGAGGTCGATGGGGGAGGCCTACATTCAGCATTGAACATCCAATGGTTGATATGTTATGATTATACTATAATATATAGAAATGTAATTATATAATTTAATAGTTATGTGTCTTCCCGCTTTGCCGATTGACTTGTACCACACCAACAAAGTCGTTCGTTGTTATGTTGATCGCATTGGCAGTAAGGACGACAAGGTAGCGAACTACGATGAAATTTAACAATTTCACGACGGCTTTGTAACAGGAAACATTTCTCTTAATAATACGTACACGATTCACATAAAAAACACAATACTTATATAACGAGTAAAATTTGACTAGTCCGTTGGTGCAGTTGGCAGTGACCCAGCTTTCAGCTTCAGGGTTGTGGATTCGATTCTCGCCCCGAGTCTGGGTGTAATATATATTTATTTATATATGTTTTATTTATTAAAAAAAATGTATATCAGTCGGCTGTTACCTAAAACTTTCGACCACTTGACCAACGAGGCGGGTACCTACTCTTAGAGTAATTGATTGAAAATATTTAAGTACGTTTTTACGTACGTTTTAAACCGCGGGGCACAGCTAGTAGGTGATAAAGACGTTCAAATCACATGAGTAAATAAACCGTATATTTACTCATGTGTTCAAATGTCATAAAAAAGAAAAACAACATTTAAAATGTTGAAAAAAAAATCCTAAGTACCTAATCATAATAAAAGTTGTGTAATTAAGAGTTTACTTAAAATATTAAAAAGGCTACCTTATTATTAAGAAAAATATGTTCAAATGTATATGTTAGGTATATCATTACATGTTAGATTTGTTTTCGAATTAGTAAATAAATGATTTTTGAGTTTAATAGCCGTTTTAAACAAAAGCATTTATTTATTCACATAAAGTAACATTTAAACTATAATTATTTGGCGCTAATAAAAAAATAAAATCGATAAGATTAGAAACCATTTGACATTTGTAAAATGCGTTTAGAATTGAAATTATATTTTTTTAAATATTTTAAAAACGATATTAAAAAATGTTAATCGATGAAAAAATAAATCATTATAATTACATTGATCGAAAACGACGTAAGATTTTATCTATGATTACAATTTTAATAGTTTGAAAGTATAATTTGTATTTTTTAAATGTACAGAGTAATTAATGTTTAATAGTATATAATATTAAACTTTTATTAGCAAAACATGGCCAAGATCACATTACATTACGATTAATTTTTTTTTTAAATATTTTACTTAAATACTTTTTGGGTTAATAGGTATTTTATATACCTATATAAAATTGTCAGGTAATTATCTTATATTTTTTTTAACTTAAGGCGTTTTGGAAATAGTTTCGATAATTATTTAATATATATTGTAATTATATTATACTAGCGGCCCGCCCCGGCTTCGCACGGGTATTTAACTAAAATTTTAAAAATTATAAATTTATATTTTTTTTTATCACCTACATGCGCCATCTATCGTATAATGGTAGAATATCGTTTTTATATTTAGTGATATTTAACATAATAGTACCTACCTATATTAATTGAAAATGATGTTTATCTAAAATATTAAAACGATTTCTATTCCTATCCGACATATTTAGTAAACTTTTAAGTTTAACAAAATAATAACTCAAAAATAAGTTTTGTGAGTTTTTAAAATTCCTTAGACCAGATGGCGTTGGCGGCGTAGGTACCTATTTCTAATTTCTTAAATATTTATTTTTAAATTTAATTACAATGAAACAAAAACTAAATTATACTGTGAGTTATGTTTAATTTTTATGTATTAAAGTTATCTACCTTGGTTTTGTACTTTTTACGTGATACGTGAACACAGAAAAAAACGAAAAGAGATGGCGCTGATACAAAAAAAAAACGCGCTATTAAAATTTATTCTTGATGATATATAGTGTATTAATAAAACGGAGGTTTTAACAGATTTATTATTTGTATAGATATAGATAAACATTTAAATTATTATAGTATACATTTATCGCGTTCAACAAGCTAGTTTCATTACAATGAGTTTCAGTGCCATTGAAATTTTTTTTAATTGTTTTTTATTTGGTAAAAAAAGTATATCAATAAAATACAAGTAAATATTTCCTCTTATCTTTTTATTAAATGAATAATAAATAAACATCGCTCACTCAACAGCCTCCAGTACGATAAAATTCTGTGTCGGGTATTCAGAAGCATATTCTATTAATACTTTTTAATACTATAATATAAATACGAAAGTTTGTATGGATGGATGTTTGTTACTCTTTCACGCAAAAACCCTTAACGGATTTAGATAAAACTTGACAGTAATATAGCTTATACATCAGAATAACACATAGGCTACAGTTTATAAAGTTTTTGTGTAATTTGGCCATAGTATAATATACTTTAAAAATAATCACGCGAAAACGCGTAAGTGACGCCTATTCCACGGCGCTTACGATTTTCTTTTTGCGAGAATTCACTATAGTGTCGACTGGGAGCATTTATTACTGTGCACTCTGCGACCATGGAAGAACGTTTTTTGTATGAGAGTATTTTTTACCGAGCTATTGTAAGAATTTGATACGAATAGCCTGAAGCCTGTGGAATGACATAGGCTACATTTTGTCAATACAACCATCCGGGCGAAGTCACGGGCGAAAGCTAGTACAGCATAAATACAAATAACCCGCGACCGTTAGCGCAACATTCAGTTGCTGTGACCACAGCGACAACACATCGTCGAATTGATTTCTAATAAAACATCAAAATTAGTATCAATGAATATAAATGTTATATATTGATTTATGAAATAAAAATATTACATAAGTTTCTCGTCACACGTCTTCCTCGTCATTCTGTCAATAACACTTCAGTTATCATGCGTTCGGTATATCCTTCTGTCCAATCATTGAAGATGCGTTGGCGTTGGTCATAGCTATATACTGAAGCGTTAGCGGTCGCGAGTTCGATCCCCGCACATAACAAATATTTGTGTAGGCGATACAGATGTGCGTCGTGGTCTGGAAGTTTGTGTTGTGTTGTGTATTTTACCGGAGTAATGCGTTTTTTTTAATTATTTATTTATCGTTTCTTTGTGTCGATACTGTCATTCGGTCGCACACATACGTACACACACAACACACGCATATTATGCACGCTTACACAAACAAACAAAAAACACACACACACACACACACTTAAAAAAAATAGAAACATTGTTGGTAACGTAGTAGGAAATAAAAATTTTACGTATATTTCGACATACCTATAATGCATTACCATCCATTGATAAACTTTATATTTATTTTATAGTCTTTCTCCTCGTTTCACTTTCACTGACAAACCGATTGGTCGATTTTGATAAAATTTAATATTGAAATAGTTTGAATCTTGAGAAAGGACATTGGCTGAAACTATACAATTCGAATATGAACGCAACGTACGGGAAAACAAAATATTATGTAGATAAAGTTGCATGTAATCACTATAAAAATAAAAATAAAACACTTTTATGAACTCACGTCACAATAAATCGCTCTTACGTAATATTAATAATTTAGACATAAAGAATAGAATATTAAAACGTTATACTTTCTTTGAAAGTCGACACACAGTGGCGCTGCATACAAATAATCGTCGGGCCCTTTGAGAGTTGCGTGATATCGCACTGCTCTAAGGGATCAATATTAGTCTCAGGAATTATGCCTTAACATAACAATAGCTCTTTTGTGCCCTTTTATAGAGTGCAATGTAAAGATGCATAAAATGCATTAGAATCGTAACGCGTTATAATCTTTGACGTGATGTAATTTTTAAATATCAGAAAACTTTTTGCCCGACTGCGACAGAAGGAGGGTTATGTTTTTCGAGTGTATGTATGTATGTACTCGTATGTATGTATGAATGTACTCGTATGTATGTATGTATGTATGTCCATTTCTTTGGCACGCTCTACAGCCCAAACGGCTGGACGGTTTTTGACATATGAGGTGTCGTTGGATTTGTCTAAATTGTAGTAGTGACATAGGCTATATAAATTTTCAAAATGGCGCCTGCAAATGGCGGAATGAGGGGGGGAGTTGAATTTTTTTTTCTTACTGTAGCAATATGGGTATCAAATGAAAGCTAGTAAATTGTTTTATTCTTTTTAGTTTATAATAAGAGTAATTTACGCAGTTGGGTTTTGTGATTTTTTTAATTAAGCATACTTGTTTAAATAAGGAGTTTGTATACTATTTACGTATTACTATACACATTATACATATTATTAACAAACAATAGAAAACTAAGTTTATTTAGATATATTGTTAATCATATTCAAGCTATGTTATATTAAAATGAATATTTTATAATCGTATCAACACATTTATTAATCAAAAAATTATCAAGTTCAACACAAAATACCTCAATCTTAAAATCTCAAAGCAGATAACAGTCAGTTATAATTCATAAAAAAGCCCACCCCATTCGTAAACCTAATTTATTATCGAGTGTAATATATTTTTATTTATTATATTATTTATTTAGGTAATAAATCTAAATAAAATTCTGAAACCTTAAATTCGACAATTTTATAAAACTATTTCGTATAACAATAGTACCGATCTTATTGATATACGTATGATATCAGAATTCGTACTACATGAATGAATAATTTGTTTGCAGAGCAATGGAGAGCAGAGTGAGTCTGGACTATATCGTGGAGCATGCGGAATACGCGGGCAAGCTCGCGGCTGCTCTCACGTCGCCCACCGCAGCTGTAAAAAAACAAGTAAGTTTTGATTGAATTATCGAATGAAAGAATGGTTTAATAAATCTTTTAGAGATTCGTATATAAATAAATATAACTTTATAACACAAAGAAATGTAAGTTTTGAATGAATGATCGAATGAAAGAATGGTATAATGAATCTTTTGGATATTCGTATACAAATAAATATAGCTTTATAACATATAAAACTGACTTCAGTAATATGTTTTTAGCGATAAGGATGGAATTGTTGTACAGCTTTTTAGAAAAGACGCTGAAAAAAAAATGACGATAGGGATCCTATTTTTTTTTTTGTATTTAGTTAATTAAATAAAATACATAATATATTAAACTACAATGATCGAATTTAATTCTCCAGGTCTTCGAGCTCCTTTCAGCCCTATGTGTATATAATGCAGATGGCTACGCCAGGGCAGTAGACACACTCGATAGATATAAGGTACATATATTTTATACATTTTATTAATTTTATAAAATACAAAAGGAAGTGCCTGATAGGACGGGAGTAGTCGTTCTTTGTGCTGGCGACTACAGACAACTGACAAAGAATGACGGAGTATGTGAGAGTGATCCTGTAGAAGAAGAAGGAGAAAGAGTAAGAACCGGAGGACATGTCGTAATCAAACCGGCAGGGTGGAGTACCAACACCACGAAGTAATGCTAACGCGGTTGCGGGGTTTTGGGTTTTCCATCATTTGTGCTCAATGTATGTAAATATAAAATACAGCGTTTCAACTTAACACTGATTCGTGACTTCTTTATAATGTAAAAAAAATAGGATTAAACAATTATTATATACAATTATATACCCTTCTTGGAGTAATAGTAAAAACCCCGTTTTTACATATCCTAGGTTCTCAAAGGTGACCGTTACCGACTCAGCGTGGTGGTGGAAGAGCTGAAGAACGCTACCACCATCGACTATAAGACAGCCCTCGTGGCCTTCATCAACTGCCTCATCATCTCCGCACCTCGCTTGCCGGACAGGATTCGAGTGAGAAATGAGTTTATTGGTAAGTTCATATCTTATATCAAAGCTGGTTCATTTGACCGAGGTCGATTTAAGAAATTCTTATTCCCTTAGAAATCCTTTTCTTTATAGAAGATTAAAATTAAAGATTACAAGGACGACTTGTAGGAGCGGAGCAGTTACCGTAATTTCAAATGCATTTAAAATTACGCGTGGTCTACCTTTTTTATATTGAAATAATTAGCAGATGAATTGGCTGGTCACTTAATGTTTGTAAAATACCGACACTCATAAATACTTGTACTAGCAATTTTAGAGGACTTAATAATGCATTACTGACTAAAAAAACGAAGAGGAGCTAGATAAGATACAGCTAAGAATGTAGGCGAGGGCGTTGGCTTTCAGCTCTCTCGATATGATAATAATACTATAAATTAAATAAATTTATTGTATTATGTATGTTATTGTACAACATGACAAGCAATTTAATGAACAAATTAAAATACGTACAAAGAACAACCTTATAGCTACAGAGCGATCTCTTAGACAACATTAGGGCAAAAGAAATGTTACAATAATGGTACCTACAGGTGTACATACTGTTCTCTTATATTTACGCGAATTTTATTCATTTAATTAAAAGTCTAAAAAACGGAGTCCCCCGAGATAATGGACGCTGTAAAGGGTCCGAAACGTCGGGAAATAATTTAAATTAAATATTGTTAAACAGTAACTTTAAATAAACGCGATAAAATCCGTTTTTTAGACTTTTAATTATACAGGTGTACAGTTTTTATATACATATACCTCCATACATAGAAAGAACAAAAATGTACTAAATAATTTAATAAATAGATATAAATACATATTATTTAATATGCATGCAAAATAAATATATGTATTATAAATCGAACGTTATTATTATGCTTGCTTGAAGACGTTTACGTGAAGAACTACGAAACCTTAAATTGAGAAACGAAATAAAAACGCACGTGAAACCGCGTGTGTATTCTAATATTCTATAAGTAACTTGGATGTAGCTTATCTAGTAATTTTTATGTGATCTAAAAAATATAATAATAATAATAAATATTAACCAACAATCACACCACGTTAACCTAGCCCCGTGGTAAGTTCGTAAGAACTTGTGTTACAGGTACTAGGAACGGAATTAAATTTAAGATATAAATACATATATACATAAATACACATCCATGACCCGGTGCAGACATCTATATTCGTCATACAGATTATCTGCACCTGGCGGGATCCGAACCCGCAACCGCTGCGTAAAGTGTCCAGTTGTCTGACCACTCGACCAGCTGGCCGTCGAAAATGATTATCTATCATTATAAGAATATTTATCATTACAAGAATATTTTCTTTTTTAAAGTCATTTAAAAACATAACATGTGAAAATTATTAAAAGTATGAAATATCAAGATGTCAGCTAGGAGTTAAATCACAATTTATAACAATTAGAGAAGTAGATATTTGTTTACGCAAATACATGATATGCAAAGATTATATAACGTCGTATTAGAATTGAACAATGTTAATTAGTGATCTCGATTCGTTTCATAACTACAGGATAATTTTATTGATGACAAAAAATGAAATTCCTTGCCTAATTATTTATTTACCTTTTTATCAAAAAATAAATAATAAACTCTACAAATTGTAAAAAGAAGCTTCTAAACCGAAATAAATAATTTAATTTAATAATTTCAATTCATCATTTAATTGAATAATTAATTCGTTTTTATAATTTTGCAACTTGTAACGAAACTAACCACATACATCCTCGTTAAGGAAAAGTATATAGTATGGTATATGATCCGTATACTTATGATCACAATAGTTTATTTTTGATAAAGAAAAATTAATTATTTAATTAATTAATTAATATAAATAGAGTTAATTGGACTCATATGAAGTCGGGACGAGTTGCTTCTTTAATTTATGTTACTTAGTCTTGTATTTTTCTGTTCACAGGACTTGGACTGCTTCCGACACTTAGTAATCTAAGGTAAGTTCATAAAATAAAAAATAAAAATCTTTTTTTACTTGTACAAATATTTTTGGTAATGATATTCGGTATATAATACAATTATATATTGTGTACAGACTCAGCGTGATTGTAAAATTAAAAACCATACAAAAAAAAAATACGAGTCCAGTTACATTAATTTTTTGCGATGAAATTCGAAGACATACTCTTTGTAGTTTAAAACAAGGCGATCGTGACTTGAGGATCATTGCTTTATCATTATTAATATTCATGTTCTGTTTAAACATTCCTGAACACTTTCTATTACAAAAATTATAAATAGTATCGATATGAAATATTATTTACTTAACTATATAATTGCATGTAGACGTCAAGTGCTGGGCATAGGCCCTTTCTCTTATACAAGAAAAGGTTTGAATTTGTTCCGTCACACTGTTTTACTTCGGATTTTTCGATGATTCTCGGTTTTTTTTTTTCGTTTTTTTTTTTTTTAAATCTAATTTTAAAGACAAATTCAAATAGATATGAAAAAATCAGAGGTACCACCAGTTCGGATTGGAAAATTCGACAATCTGATGTATAGTGTACTGTGTACAATTGTCCCACTGGAACAACTCCATTAGTTCTCATTCATTCATTCATTTGAATTAATGTATTTCATCAATAGTTCTCAGAAATAAGCTTATCACGTAAACAGGAGACGGACAACTAACTATCTGGAACGATTCCCATGGGTAATTACAGTAGGGTAATGCTTCGGGCCGGGATGGGAACCCTAGACACGGCGTCGTCGGGACTGTTCAGAGGTAGAGCTGGACAGTCCCCATGGAGGAGAAGTCTGGCCTATTCGCCGAGGCCAGTCTGTCGCTGGAGGAATCCTGTTGCCTGCAGATTCGGAACCCTCCAACTAAAGCGGCTGAAGGCTTCTGCTGGGGTTTAGTACAGTATTGCACCCCCAAGTGCTGAGTCCGACACGTATGTCGGAATAGAGGTAGATCGTAATCTAGGACTGCCTACACGGACGTTCTGGATATCACCCGTAAATGGGTTCCACTGCAATGCAAAAAAAAGTAAGATAATGCTGCCAGTGTATGGGAATTTTACTTCAATGTGGTTGCTTTAACGAGAATTGTGTTTTGTACCTAAATGTTTCACCGGAGACTACTGCTCTGGTGTAGTAGCGCGAGTAGTCATCTGAACGTCGGCGGTCGCAGGTTCGATTCCAGCTAGGGGTAGATATTTGTATTTGTGTAACTATTTATATCTAAATTGTAGCAAGTAACGACACAGACTCGGGGCGGGAATCGAACCTAATCTGCGCCAATGGGTCAGTCAATAAATCAAAGAAATTTATAAATTCAATTTAGTAGCGTACTTATATCAAGTGAATTAGACATAAGATTAATCAATGAACCGAAATCAACGATTTTGTAAGAGAACGAGTTAAATAAAGCAATCAGTATCAACGGTTAACGGTAATAGATGCAGCGGCCCACCGAATTATTTTAACGAAGCCGGCCTATTAGTCAACTGAAATCTTAATCCAGTAACGCAACAAATATTTTGCAATGAAACATGTTTTGTGATTTTCCTAATCAATTTTAAGACATCAAGACGTTTTTAACGATTAAAAAACAATTTACGAAATTCGAAAAATTTGAAAAAAAAAAAGAACTTTAATAAATTAAACAATTTTTTTATCACTTAATATAATATGGATATAAAGTCAAAAGAACGCACATTGCAATTCAATTTAGTTATTACAAGTTTCATTTACCACATATTTTGCGTATGATATTGCAGCTAAAAATGTCAATTAGTCGTTCCGGTCTAAAGTCCGAAGCTCTGTGCCCAGTAAAACGACAAAAAAGGCTTAGACGTGGGCGAATCTGTCTCGGACCAAATATGGCGAGCATGAATTATTATGAATAATCTTACACGGATAACGCTAAATATAATTCGCTTAATAAACATAATATAATGTTAATAAAAATAACAGCGTTTATATAAACAGATCTATGTTATAAATATATTACTTAACTATTTTTAATGAATTAATATTGAATGTATAGAAGTATATGTATTTGATTCAAGATTAAATTTTATTTTCTAGATTTATTACAAGCAAATAAGTACTCGTAAAGTTGAAATTAAAAAATTAAATATATAAATAAATAAATATGCTTAACATACATACATGGTCGTTTGTTCCTAAGCCGACTTAATGCCAGTGCCTGATTAAAGTTCTTGATGCCCTAAGCAATTTTCCCCTGTGGGCCCCCCTATCCTTAAGTGAAGTACAAAGAATTAAGTGAAAAAAAATGTGAATACATATCGTAGGTAGAATATGTATGTGTTGTTGTTTTGCCGGATAAAAATTATCGATACTTGACGATAGTTATCGATAATTATCGGTTAAATTTTCGGACGACGAAAAAAAAAAAAAAAAAAGGTCATCCGGCCTTCAGCATGGACATTTACCTCCGTACCCTATCCGAATACCTACAAAAAAAAAAAAAAGGTCATCCGGCCTTCAGCATGGACATTTACCTCCGTACCCTATACGAATACCTAAAAAAAAAAAAGGTCATCCGCCGTTCAATATCGACATTATCCTCCGTACCCTATCCGAATACCTACAAAAAAAAAAAATTGGTTGTCTGTAAAGTCGGTTTACGGACGATAATTTTTACGTGATAACGTCGTAAGAAAACATGAATGGAATTGAATTATTATTACTGAATTATCATTATTTTGTATAATATATATATAAGCTACAAGTAATTAATTATATTTAATATAAAAGCGAAATAAAGTTAAATACTTTGATATGTAATACAAGAAATAATCACGTTTAATAAAGAAGCTAAGTTTAATAACTTAAAGTTAGCAAAACAAATTAGATTATCATATCATCACCACTTATGAAAATTGTAAAAATATACTAAATAAAAACAGTTTACTTTTTATATGATCGTAATTATATGAGTCCTAATAACTTTTCAGTCAAAATTGTAATATAACCTAATACTGACCCGTTGGCGCAGTTTGCAGTGACCCTGTTTTCTGCTCCAAGGGTTGTGGGTTCGATTCCCGCCTCTAGTCTGGGTGTAATATATGTTTATTTATATATGTGTTATTTATATGTACATTTATTTAAAAAAAAAAAAGTATATCAGTCGGCTGTTACCTAAAACACAGGCATTAAGTTGCCTACCTTAGGAACAGACGACCGTGTGTGTGTGTGTTAAGCATATTTATATTTATATATTACTGCACTCGCCCACCGATGCTACTTATTTTATAATCAAAGAACAAATAGGTGTATGAGATTATATCGCTAATCGGATTTTTAAAATGCAAGAATTAATTACCTTTTTTGCTGCAATTGTTGTTGTAATAAACTATGGTAACCATTTTATGATTTTATTAACTTTTATATTATTAACTTACATTTATTTACTTATATATTATAAACTTATATTATCACATTACATTATATTATCAACTTTTTACTATTTGACATTACTTCAATATTGACAAAACAGTTTCCCGCCATTTGCCGCTGTCATTTCTACTCGGACGCGTCGTAAGTTAGGCCGACCGCCGATCGTGAGCCGAACGCTTAGGCCGAGCCGATCGTACCTCTCTACCGCTTGTTCCGCGCTCTCGCTCACTAATTGTGACAATGATGACGTCATCTTCTTCGAACGGGCACCCCTTCATCAATTTACTAGACGTTATCACGTCAAAAAAAGGTCCTCCGCCGTACCATAATTATCGATACTTATCAGATCCAAAAACAATTTTCGAATATTTATCGAATGAAAAATTATCGAGTACTTACGAATTATCGATAATTATCGCACACCCCTATCCCATGCTAGGTGGGGTCGACACAACATGATTTCGTCTCTGTCATGTCGTCTCTGGTGCCCCCCAAGACGGGATGCCCTAAGCAATTGCTTAAATAGCTTATAGGCTAATCCGGCACTGCTTAATGCCTACGTTTTGATTAACAGTCGACTGATATTAATATACTTTTTTAAATAAATGTACATCTGAATATTATATGTACATATATAAATAAATATTACACCCAGAATCGGAGCAAGAGTTTAAACCCTCGAGTCGAAAGCAGGGTCCACCACCAACTGCTCCAACGGGACAGTGAAAAAATTTTACAAATTTAGTTTCTATATTTTAGTTTATAGCTCGGATTTTTGATCTTCTATAACATTGATTTATACATAAAAACTTCTCCAGTATATTATGATATCGAAAACGCTATTTATATTGGACAAACATATTTTTGGTAATATATAATATCGTGGAATATATACATTATAAATAAGTAACATAATAAATACGGTTCAAGCATATTCAACAATAAACCTTTTTTTAAAAGTCGGTTAAAAAATAATATACTCAATATAAAGTTACCTGTGGCGTAAATGACCTTTCTGTCTTTTCATGAAAAAGTACATAGTAGAAATTATTATAGCTTATTAAGTAGCATACGACTACACATATTACATTGTCATAGACAAGGGTGTAGCGGAGTACGGGCAGGAGGAGGGGGGGGGGGTGCAGCTGTTCCCCCCTAGAAGAGCGGTCAGTCACTGATAAAAACGATTTCTACGTATTTTCTTACTGTAATCAATGTCACTAATAACGATAAGTGAAACGAATAAAAGAACACCACTACCGATGTGAGGTACTCATATAATATTTTAAAAAGCACGATTAAAACAGTACATTCAGTGATTTTCTTTATCTGCCCTCCCCTATAGAGAATCCTGGCTACGTCCTTGGTCATAGATACGACACTGATATAACGATTCGTTTCTTCCAGGCATGAAGCTGCCAGTCATCCAAACCTCGGCGTGCAACTTGACGTGTTCGAGGAGCAGAGAGAGAGCGACGAGGCGCAGGGCCCCGGCGGTATCAACCTAAACTCACATTTAGACGTCTTTTACGCTATAATGAAACAGGTAAACTTGTGATGCCTTTTATTAAAAAAAAATATCGTTTTATCTATAATATATCTAATTTTATTTTACTTTATTAGCTTTTAAACCATTTTTAAAGTATGAAAACTTTGGCACCAGAATAATTATACCATTGTCTTTTTTTTTCTGTCCTGAGCGGGAATTGAGCCCGCTACCGCCAGCTTTGTGGTGACTACTCGCACCACTGCACCAAAAAGCTTGTTCCGTTTGGGGTAGATCTTTATATTTGTATAAATCGCCGTGTCTCGGAGAGCACGTAAGGAGGCATCCATAAATTACATGAGGCGTTTGGGGGGTGGGGGGTGGTTGAGCGAAATGTCACAAAATATCACGTGGGGGGGGGGGAGTGTGGTCCCGGCAAATATCACATAAATTTTTTTCCTCATTAAAATCAAATTTTTTTTCGTGTGCACTAAATAAAAATCAATAATATATTACAAATACCTACGTGTTTTCAAAAATTGCACGTGAGATTAGGGGTCGAGCAAAATCTCACAAAATTTCACCAAGAGGGGAGGGGGGTCAAAAATTGCCAAAAATGTATTACGCTTATTATGGACGCCCCTAAAGACGGACGTTCCATTTGTTAATTTCTTATCATACACACTACACACCTGATAACGATCGATAACTTTACTCTTAATAGAGAAAATATCCGTCAACACGCAATAGAGCAGCGTACTGGATTAAGCTCCAACTTTTCTCCTATATGGAGCAGTCTTTACCCAGTAGTGTAACGTGTACTGGCTGATTTATATCTTACTTTTTCCTCCACTTAGGTTTCTGACACACCTCAAGAGATTCCATTCCTGAGTATACTCCAGCATTTACTTCGAATAGACCCCAAAGAACCAGTCAGTGATATAGTTTGGGACACAGCCGAAACACTAGTCCACAGAGCGACCCTTTTAGAAACAAGGGAAGACGCTGCAAAACTGCTTCGAGCACCGAGTGTCCAGGTACACATAATTAAATTAATAAAAGATGTCCGGTTATAAATAAAATAAAATAAATTAAAATACATGAAAATTAAATGAAATTAGTTAAGATATAAAAAATGATTACAGGACTTTAATATGTAGCAAAAATATAGCAATGCTATATTTCGAAACTTATTATTATTACTTTGTTTTTAGATTCAAAGGTCTAAGATCTTATTTATTTATAACAGGAAATTAAAATAGTATAATTCAGGCGCTCATCAGCTAACCTAGTCCACAAAAATTTGAATTGCGAAATGTCCAAATGAAGTGTTTTTTCAACAAAAACTATCTTAGCTTCAAATTATAATGCCATAATTTTCCTATTTTTTAAATATTTTATTACACATGTCCTGTATAAAACCTATAAGGTTGCCTGGGAGAGATCACTACTTGCAATTAGCGATAAAGACGTTTTATTGTACATCAGATCTCATTTTAATTCCTATTTATTAAGTTTTTTGTGTTATTAAATTTTATAATAAAATTAGTGTTTAATAAAGTATATAAAAATAAAATGATAATAGATATTTTTTATTATAAGATTATAACTTAATACGAATTTCAGGCTAAAATGGGCTGCACTTGTCAACACAGAGATATGGCTAGTTCAAATCGTAAGCAAAGCTTACAGAGAGCGTTGTCACCTCCCCCGCCACCGCCGCCTGCGCCTGCGCCTCCTCCTGGTACATATACATTCTGATAGTTATATGTTTTTTTTATCAATTTTGTTTTAAAGGCTTATAATGAAATGTAAAAAAAAACCATTTGAATAGAAGAGAAATAAAAAAAAAAACAAAAGAATGGGACACCACCTTTTTTTTTACAGTGACGACAGGAACTAATGATTAACACTAAACCTACCAGAGAGTTTTTTTTAGTTTTTTTTTTTTAGGTTTACATGTTAAGTAACTACATAATATAGAAAAAGTCGTGCCGTAAGTTCAAGAAAAATGTAAACCTAGAATTTAACAATTTTATTTAAAGTCTCAAAAGCGGTCATTTATCCGCTGTGGTAGGCTTAGTGTTAAAATTTAAAAACATGTTTTTGAAATTAGTTGATATAATTAATAAAACGTTAAGTACGATAAATTATTACCTATATTATCTAATCATCAGTACATATATTATTAATTATTCTTGTCTATAAACACCTAAATAACAGCGAAATAATTTATTTATAGTATATATTATTAGATTATCTGTCATTTTGTCTACTAGAGAATAATTGTTAACCCAGCATCCACGTAAATTGTCAAATGTCAGAATACTATCGCTGTTGTCAAACCCGATTGTATTGCCTCTGTTAACTTATATGCCAAGATAAATAGATTCCTTATAGTAATTGATATCATTATCGCTTACAGCAATACCTCCCCCACTACCACCAGCCCCACCAGCTCCTCCCGCGCCCCCCGTCCCACGAGGGGCTCCCCCTCCACCTCCCCCCGCATCTCTCACCCCACCACCGCCGCCAGCACTGAACATCAAGTTACCGCAGCAAGAGACACCATTACCGAAAACGAAGATGAAGACTATCAATTGGAATAAGATACCTAACAATAAGGTAAGTAATATTATTTTAAAAACGGATTTTGAAATATTCAATAAAAAAAAGTATATTTGATTAATTTAAGCCTATCACAAACGACGATATTATACGATTAATATATGTAAGAGGTATAATTGTAATTATAATTCAATAATACTGTAAAAGATCTGAGACTTTCAGTTGGACATTATTTTTCTTTGTATAATTATGAATTATGTTTGAATCAATTTAAATAGGATTCAGACATGGTTGGTAATCTTGAGCAATAACCACGACAGATGTAACTTAACTGACGTTTATTAATAACAAATCGACAAAAGTCGCGGAGTATAATCGAACAGATTCAGGAATTCTCAACCCGCCGCCACGGACGAATTGAAACATATTTCGTCACTACCCCTAATAACATGCTTGCGTTCGGAAATCAGAGCTGAATTTCCGACATATATAAATTTGGTAAAATAATTTCACCAATAAAATCAAAAATCAAGAGATACTGAGCTTTTAATTATAACAGTTAAGAATGTAATGGATTACGGCTATAATTACTATTAATGTTTTACATTTTTAATTTTTTTTTCTAGATTATTGGCCAAAATAACATTTGGTCAATCGTAGCGTCAAGTCACAAGCATTCACCAAAAACGGAACTAGATTGGAGTGAAATAGAAGGACTCTTCTGTCAGCAGGTATGTTTATTGTTTTTATTTTATTAATATAACAAATAAGATAACTCTACAGTTTTCTAGATAAAATCATGAAACCTAATATATCATTATAATAATTTCTTAAAAAACAAAAAATATGTTACAATATGTTTGAAGTTCTCATATAATAGAAAAGAATTAAAAAAGTTGATGAAGTTTTGCCAGTATATGGATATTAATGTTATAATAAATCAGTGAGGTAAAATTATTGGTTGAAGTAATTTGCAATATTTTTTTTTGCTGTGATTGGGATAGTTCCAGATTGTCTTGATGTTTTGTGAACTTTGAAACTAAACTTTTGCTTTTAAACATTTAAATGATTGATTTTGTAATAATTATGACTAAGTAATTATGATTTGATACTTTTATTAGGTACAACCTCCAGGATCAGCAGGATCATCCCCGCGTCTCGGCAGAAGTCCCATATGTGATAGTTCTGGGGAGAGGAAACCTAGAAAGGAACCTTCTGAAATCACACTTCTCGATGGAAAACGAAGTCTAAATGTTAATATTTTCCTGAAGCAATTTAGAAGGTACCCTTGTGATTTTGTTAAATAATGTCCACGACAATTCATTTGGTCTTTATATTTAGAAAAAACCCACATAAACTACTCTCAAAATTTCTAAACAGCAGTTTAAATTGGACCTTCAAATTAATACAAATGTTTTAGAAATTTTAACTATTGTATTTAAAAATTGCTTTGGTGAATGATGATCAAATCTCATTTGAGTAATTATGGTTTGTTTTTAGTTCGAATGAAGACATCATACAATTGATCCGTGAAGGATCTCATGATGATATTGGTACTGAAAAATTGCGTGGTCTTCTCAAAATTTTACCAGAAATCGATGAGTGCGAAATGCTGAAATCTTTTACTGGTGATGTCACCAAATTGGGCAACGCCGAAAAATTCCTTTTACAGCTCATCCAACTGCCCAAGTAAGTAAAAAATACGAAAAAACAAGGCTATTTATCGTATTCTTTTCATTACTCAAGACCTCTGAACAATATTTGGTTTAGTCTACTGAATAGACTAAATGTTTTCTTAGTATTACTGAAATTTTGTTTAATCAAGTGACAAGTTTTATCTTTTTATATGTGTGTAAAATATTGGTATGTAAATGAATTTATAGTATTTCTTAAAGGTAAATAGTATTATGATAAAATACAATTGTGGATATAGTAAAAAATATAAAAATAACATTCATTTCAGTTACAAATTAAGAATTGAATGCATGCTTCTAAAAGAGGAATGGTCGTCCACAGCTGGGTATTTGGAAAGTGCGATCAATGCTATACTTGTAGCTGGTGATGATCTCATGTCTTCAAGAGCGATACAGGTAATACGGAAACAATATTTCATATTTAACTATTCAATATTAATTTATAATAATTAATGACTAAATATTCAATTAGTTAGAAACACTTGGACCTTGGAGTAGCAGTGCAAAAAAAATTCTAAAAGAATTGACCCCACGTCTCATAGCCTCGACTAGTGATAGGAGGGCTGGTGCATTTTTTGCCCAGAGAATCGGATTTGCGATTCAACGGGGAAATGTTGCCAGTATTCTTAGCACTATTCCACGCGGATATGATTTATACCAAAACTATCTGTAAATAATTGGTTTAAGTTTTGCATTGTAAATATGTATAATCTTATAAAATTTCGAATTTAATAAACTAAATTGAATTGATAGATCACAACTTTACTATCATACAAATTTGAATCATATTATATCTCGAATTTAATCCTACTAATATTATAGATGGGAAAGTTTAGATGAATGTTTGTTACTTTTTTAAGCAAAATCTACTAAAACGATTACAATGTAGCTATATGTTTTAGATAGCTGAAGATCCTAAACAACATTTAGTTAACTTTTTATCCCAACAAAATAGAAAATTACGTTACTAAGTTACTAACTAGTTACTAGATAATGTTTTACAAACTTAAATTAAAAATATGGTTGTCGTAGTTTTAAATTCGAATGAAAAAAATTCAAGCTACATTCAGTCTGTTTTAGCGTCAACATTGAATTTTTCATTCATTCCTTCAACATTCATTCAACATTAGTTCAACATTCCTGCCAATAATAACACTTGCGATTTATTTATAATATTTAAAAAAAAAAACTATAATTTTTTAATGTAATCTGTAAAAATAATCCTATTCTCAATATACAAAAATAATATTAGGATGAAAAAATTACGATCTTTACCCGTTTAACTTCATTTTAACCATTAAAAAAACAAAAAGATTCTTCATACCTCCTACACATTTATGTAATCCGTGTACATACCTTACCTTTAACAGTCAATTTAGACAGACAGGCGGTGTAACGGAGCGGTTTATCCTCCATTAAGAAGTTATCACTTTAAAAAAAAATGAATAATAGCAAGTGTAGTAAATTGTGTCTGAGAAGTAGTAAGAGAGTCGTGTGGCGCTCCGCAGGAGGTGCTGTACCTGGCGCTGGTGGCGGGCAACTTCCTGAACGCGGGCGGGTACGCGGGCGGAGCCGCGGGCGTCAAGCTGTCTTCGCTGCAGAAGCTGTCCGACATCCGCGCCAACAAGCCCGGCATGAACCTCATGCACTACCTCGCCTTGGTGAGCTATACTTACAGCGACCGATGCATTATATAACAGACACACGAGTAAAATACATTTTGATTTTTCTCGAAGATTCAAAATTAACTTTTTAAATGTGTAATATTTACTGATACTGTATTTAAATAATAGTAGCAAAAATTAGATAGACTATATGATAAAAATATATATAGTATATTAACATTTACTTTATTTAGTGATAATAATAATTATTAAATTTATATGACTTTCTTCTAAATAGCCATTAGGCAAAAAAAAAAAAACAATAATAACGAATTACCATACGCACAAGATCCTTATATTAAATTGAATAAAATTTTAAATTGGTCAAAATGATTTAAAAACATTTAAAAAATTCTTACAGCAAGCTGAACGCAAGAATAAAGAACTGATACATTTTGCTGACGACATAAGGGTTTTAGAAGAAGCGTCAAAGGCGAGTGTGGAACAGCTTCACAACGAGATCAATACACTCTCGCAGAGGATTAGCAATCTCAAGAGAGAGATACAGTCGACTAATCAAGATATCAAGGATCAGATGGGAGACTTCTTACAGGTAATTTTAGTATATTCTAGTGGGAGCCGCTGCGGAAAAAGCTGAAATGCATTCTTCTTTCTTGTCGAGGTTTAGTAAATAACGACTAAGGCCATTATGGTAAAAATAAGTGTAAACCAACCAGAATGGTGATGGACAGCAGCGTCACCATACCTTGCCAAAAACACTGCGCTCGTCAACCCGCCTGCTAAGCGTGGCGATTATCGGCAACCCTAGAGATGATGGGGATGCCAAGGTTCACCAATGGACTTAACGGCTGATGATCAGTGGGGGTGTTGGTGGTGGTGGTGGTGTTGGACTAAATGGTACAAATATTCGTCACTTATACCAAATTAAATATTTGTGCCGTTTTTAGTCGATACACTTGGAATTTAGAGTAGCAGTGCAAAAGAAAATTTTAAATAATTGACATGTCTCATAGCCACCACTGATGATAGGAGTCTGGTTTACTTTTGCCCAGAGAAACGTAATTGTGATTCAACTTGCAAATGTTGCCAGTATTCTTGGCACTATTCCAGGCGGACATGATTTATATTACTAAATTATCTGTCCATAATTAGTTTTGGAGTTTTGCATTTTAATATTTTTTTATAAGATCCGAAATAAATATCTTTAAATATAACTTTTTATCATACTATTAAATATTTATACGGATTGTCAACCGTAAAATTCTGAAAAATGCCTAATAGGTGAACAAAAACATGGGCTAAACATGCTTTTAGCTAAAATTATTCTTAGGCTTTTTAGGACTAATGAACTGAGCGAACATAATGCAATTAAAAATATGTAAGTTTTGTACCAGTCCACAATTTGACGGCTTACAATATGTAAATTATGAAACCAAGAATGTACGCTATCATAAAGTGACATAAATAATTTTCATCACTCAGAAAATCGTAGTTTATTTGGACATGAATAAAAAAAAAAGGCTTATGGTTATATGTATCTGCTTGAATGATTCGAACAGGTCGCAGAAAGAGAGGTGTCAGCTTTAAACAAAGACATGGAAGAAGTCGAGAGTATGAGGAAGCAACTCGCAGAGTTTTTCTGCGAAGATCCCGTCTCATTCAAACTAGAGGAATGCTTCAAGGTATGTTACATAAATCACAATAAATAAATTTATGTTGAAAAAAAATATTTATATTCATGTACTACAACTGATCAAAAAAAAAATGGTCTTCTGTTTTTTGACATGAATTCCAACTAAAAAAAGATCTTCTTCTTAAAAAAGAACAAATTGAAAATTGTACAAGTCGTTTTCCATTTACAAATATACTCTTTTTAATTAATTACCTAAATACATAATTTTGACTACTTTATTTTTTTATCGATAAACAAGAGCAGCGGTTTGCCACTTTTTACCCCCTCTACTTTCTTATTTGACTGCCTATTCTTTCGTTATACCAAGTCAACAAATAAATAAAAAAAACAAGTGGTAATTATGGTATTACTGATTGAAACAACAACTGATTTATGCTATGAATTATGTTCAAGGCTAATTACAGGCTTATTTTGTTGATTGATGGTGCTTCTAATGATTTATGACACTAGTTTCCATTGAGTTACTATATGTAATAATAGTTCAATGCTAGTTTTATTAATTTTTTCTTCCTGGACACGATTATGTTGGTAATATTGTAGAATAAGATAGTCGAATAGGACCCTGTTTTACCGGTTGCTGATAAAGTTATCTGACACGTATGATGGTATTGGAGAGATAAAAGTTTGTGACATATTTTTTTTTTATCATCGATCTTCACTTACGTTTCAGATATTTCTATTCGCAAGCTGTGATTAAAAAAGTTATAGTTTATTAGTTGAGGAGAAACAGATCTGGTCTGTATCTGGTCTGGGTCTGTTTTATCACCAGTTGGTTAAGCATATCAGTAACTTATGTGCGTGATAAACTTTATCAACTGATGAAACAGCGCCTAAGAGTCCTATCTCAAGCTTAAGTTGCAAGCCGCCGGACAAGAGCAAGCTTGACAACCCGTCCGGTTCATCAATCACTAGTGTATTTTAACGAACGTCCCGTGTGGCAGACGTTCGTGACGTTCTGCAGCAAGTTCCGGTCGGCCGTCAGCGACAACGAGCGGCGGCGCGCGCTCGACGAGCAGGCGGCGGCGCGGCGCCGCGCCCGGGACGCCGCCGCCGCCCGGGGCAGGACCGGTACGAGACTATTTTATTGTTACTGAAACAGCCTGTAGACGTCCCGCTGCTGGGCTCAGGCCTCTTTTCCATATATGAGATGTACCGGTACGAGCGTCGGATATCTAGCGCCTGTGTTTATAAAACGACGACGATTCCACATGAGAAGAAACGGAACAGAGACAAAGCTTCTAAGGAGCGAGAGAAATTTATACATATTTTGGTAGGGTTGGCATGGGAGGCTAAAATTAAAAATAGACAAAAAATTATGTGTTTTTATTCTTTATACTATCGTTCAAACACACTGTACAGTAAACCATACTTACACCTTTATATTAAAACACTATTAACATTGAGGATGTTCATCGGAAAAAAGTATCGATAAATTTACTATCGATAATAATTATCATATCGTGTTATCGATAATTATCGAATGAACAATTATCGAATGAAAAGTTATCGATAGTTGGCGATAGTTATCGATAATTATCGGATAAAAAATATCGATAGTTGACGAAAGTTATCGATAATTATCGGTAGAGTTATCGGACGACGAAAAAAAAAAAAAGAAAAGGTCATCCGCCATCTACCATCAACATTTATCTCTGTATCCTATTCGAATACCTAAAAAAGGTCCTCCCTTCTCTCTACCAAACTTTTTACTCGATAATTATCGGCTGACATATGCCCATACTTATTAAATCACAATTATTGATATTTATCCGATCACAAAATACTTATCGATAATTATCGGGTCAAAAAAATATATCGATAAATTATAAAATGTAAAATTATCGATAATAATCGAATGAAAAATTATCGATAATTATCACACACCCCTAATTAACATTACGTTAAATCATTATTTAAAGTATTAAATTATCATTAAATGAAAACACGACGCACGACGTTTACTGCAGCCCCTGAGTGTGAGCACTCGCCGAGCCGGTACAGGCCGGTCTCTCTCCGCACGTGACAAATCGCGAGTGCACGCACACGCGCGCCTCGAGCTGGTAGTAGTGTGCCATAGAGTAATAAAGTCCGCTCGGTTGTAGTGTGCGTATCGTAACGCGCTCGTATGAGGCTTTGTCTCTGTTCCGTTTCTTTACTCATGTGACGATTCGACCAATGATCAGTGGGACTATTACTTAACTTGCGCGATCGCGAAAAATCCCCGTAATGTCTAATTTTAATACTAGCTGAGCCTCAATTAGTATTGAAATCGTTTTTGATTAAGTATGTCAGAATCTATCAGCGTAAATATATCATTGCTATTGATATTTGTTATATTCTTTAAAACATTTTGATGCTATTTTTGTTAAGCTTTCGATCAAGTGTATTACAAGACCTAAGCTTAAAATTTGTTATTTATATTAGAATTTAAAAAATCTTTATTAAGTACAAGCTTACTTTTATTAGAAAATAAAAATGATTTTTTTAACTATAATCTGTCTAATGTATTTATCGATGCATTATTTTTTTATCAATGCTTGTCCATTGGAGTTCCGCTAGGGTGTATCTTTGGTCCAATTTGTATTAAAATTACTTATGGATTAATCTACACTGATATCATAAATTGCAATTTGTTTCTTTGAACACGATATATCTTAAGACTTAATCCTCATAAAATTATATGCAAAAAAACTTCATGCTACTAAATTACTAAAAGCGACTTCACTAGAAACTTTTATGCCAAACATTAATTGTATTTTTCTCAACCGTTAAAGGAGGAAGTATGTGCAGTACCCCGGCGTCAGATTGTGAATCTCTAATGGAGTCTCTTCTTCTGGACATACGGAACGGTCTCAGCAGAAGATCTTTAAGGAAACCTCATGATCTATCACCGTCACCGGGTAAATTAATTTTTAAGGTCTACGATTTTAACGTGATAACGTCTTATAAATCGATGAACGCCAGCTGCATGCATAAAAAAACATGAATCATTGTCACGTTCCGAAAGCGAGAGCGCGGAACAAGCGATAGAGAGGTACGATTAGCCTAAGCGTTCGGCTTGTGACGCATCTGTCTCTTTTCTACTCCATCGGCAAATGCGTCCGAGTAGAAGAGAAAAAATATTTGAATTAACGAGTGCAAATAAATGTAAATTTATCGAAAAAATTGTAATTTTAAATTAACTCCTTCTTTCATTGATAATAATTTAATTAAATTCTTAAAAGTGAGCAATTTTTTAATCAATGTTTTCTTATGACGTTATCACGTAAAATTATCGTCCATAAATCGACTTTACAGACAATCATTTTTTTTTTCTAAGAGACTTTAGTGCTGACGGACATTCAACTACTATTATTTGTTTCACATGAAACGAAAGAAAGAATAAAATACAAATATTGTAATTTCGGATTATATTTAATTTATATTTGTGATGTTTCCAGACGTGACTCCAACGGGCAGCCTGAGGAGGCGGAGCCGTGCGAGTCCAGGAGATGACGAGGATGGTCTACTGGAGTTCCTGCGACACTCCTCACCCGCAGCCAACGAGCTGAGAGAGAGAAATGCTTGGGGCAGTCTGGGTATGTTCTTGGTTCTAACTGGTTGGTGGTTTGATTTACAACTAGAGACAAACTAGCATCCACCTGTGGCTTCGCCCGCGTGGGTATTGGTTATCGTGACCAAAAAAAACCAGTATACTATGTCACTTCTAATATCTACACGAATATGTCTACAAAGTTTCATGACGATCGGTTAAGTAGTTTCGCGTGAAAGCGTAACAAACAAACTTACTTTCGCGTTTATAATATTAGTACGATAATCAACGAACAACACTGCCCCCCTCAGACCGGTCGTGGTCGCGGCGCGCACCCGTTCGCGCTCGCCTGGAGCTCCCGGAGCGCGAGCGCGCGCCCTCCCCTCGCGCCTCGCCGCGCGCCTCGCCGCCCGCCTCGCCCGCCGCGCCCGCCTCGCCCGCCGTCTCCGACGCGTCAGCCGCACCCGCCGCACCCGCCGCCAAGCCGAAGTAAGTCAATGACCTTCTGTAACAGTACCGAGGAAATAGTAGTCATTTTTTTTGTGAAGGGAAACTTCTTTGCACGCGTTAAGGGTAAAATTTCAAGCTCGCGTCAAATAAAGCGTCACGATATGAGCGTTAAAATTAAAGACGGATAGATGTACGTAGCCCGAGAGAAAAAGAGATAGATATAAAAATCATAATAAAATAAATTAATTTATAACTTTCGTCCCTATTACATATGAGAAAAAAATTGAGACAAAAAATATCCCGCCAAGCCGGCATTTTAAAGATATTCGACATGTTGACATAAAGTTTTTTTAATTGCTTATATTATTTTTATCTTTAAACTTTATAGTAAATTGTTACTATAAACTTTGATTCATCACCAACGCAAAATACTCTTGGAGACTAAATTAAAGATTACCCTTTTAGTTTAATAAGAGATACGTATTTTTTTTTTTTCATTATTTATTAGATATTAAAAAGGTAATGTTAAGAATATTATTTATTTATAAAGCATCAATTTACTAGCTTTTGTCTCTGACGTGTATTAACAATTAATTAATATATTTTAAATTGAGTTTGCAAAAGAAGTTTCACTTCTGACGTGTACTCCGTACACACGACTTTTTTTTATTCTATACGTCTCTCATGTATATCACTTATTATGGCCTGACTAAAAACGCAGTCTTTCAATTATTGTTGTAAAGGCTATTACTACTGGCTTCAAAATTGTTTTGAAATAATTGAAGGTCAGCCGTGAAATTTTCTTAATCTCTTACTGATTTGAAAAATATTTCTGATTATTATCATATACGAACTCTTAGATTTATCAATTATTATTTTTCTATCACCAATTAATATTTTTAACAACTTATCATCGAATCATCCAACTTGTCACTTACGATAATCTTCAATGCATAAATCTACATAACTAGAGATACACGACATAAACGTAACGTCCCAGGGAGTGGCGGCAGAAGATCGAGTCGTGGCTCCGCGCCAGCAGCGAGGAGGAGCGCCGCGCGCGCGCGCCGCTCGCCGCACTCGCGCGACACTCGGAAAACGACTCCGGTGAGTACTAGACTACTAGCGGCTACTGAATACTGATGGTGGCGGTTCGGCGCAACCGCGAAATGAGAGACAAAGACAAGAGATTGTTATTGTTTTCAAATTTATCCCAAATAGGCAAAGGACTATAGTTCATACAGCCTAGTTTAAATTTGTAAATTTCATTCCAATATAACAAAAGGCCGGAGCCAAGTCTGAAGTAACTTCATTTTTCGTCTGATTTCACAGAAACAAGAGACCGCGACAAGTTATATCATTGTCGTCTCGGTTCTGTTGTCTCTGTCTCTCGTCTCGCGGTTGCGTGTCGCGGTCGCGAACCACCACCATGAAGCGTCTGCTATTTCGAGATAAGGTGAGACGACGTCGCGGCGATGTCGATGAATCATTTCTTGTGTCGAATCGAGGCGCAATTATCTCGAAACGGTCACCTGATGAAATCTACACTCAGACCATCTAACTCACATATCCAAAACCCCGAGAGCTTTCAGTTCGAATTATCTAATCTTTTAGATTGCTTTGACAATTGCGTTTCTGTGGACGATATAAGCAACAGGCTGGTAAACACTGTTCATACAGTTGGGAGTCAATTTTACAGATCCGGCCGTAGCAGTGGTCCCTGAAAGCTCTCTTACCAAACTCAAAATCTCATGGAAGAACGATGCTTTTTAAACCTGCAGTCCTCTGATTACATTGAAGGATATAGCACACGTGATATATGTGTCTTTAATACAAAACGTATTAAAGATACAATAAAGCGGAATCAGAGCTGCAAAGTGTTCTCAAGGGATTCGTTTGTTGGTCAAAGCCAGTTGTCGATGGAATTACAGCGCCGACCAGAGCCGAGATACTAAGGGAGGTCGAAAAGTTCTACGGACAGTTATGTAACTCAGTCAACCAACCTGTTTGCAGCAAGGAGCACCGGTACTTAAAGATATTCAGAAGCTCTTTAATTGCCGTCTTGCTTGAAGGCATAACGCTGGAAGCCTTGAATAGAAGCGTTATGGTGCTCTTTTTCAAAAAGGACAATACCACGTTTATAAGCTGTTCTCTACGGTCATTAGGAATCGTCTGACAGGCAAATTTGATGACCTTCAGCCTCCTGAACAAGCCGGTTTCCAAAAAGGTTATAGTATCATAGACCACATACATACGCTGAGGTAGATTATACAAAAGACCGAGGAGTATAATCCACCATTGTACTTGTCGTTTGTGGACTATGAAAAAGCCTTCGATTCGATCGAAACTTGGGTGGTGCTGCAGTCTCTCCAGCGGTGCCACATTAACTACTGGTATATCGAAGTATTGCAGTGCTTGTACAAGAACGCTTCTATGTCAATTCGAGTACAGGAGCATAGCACAAGAGCGATTCCAATGCAGCGAGGTGTGAGATAGGGAGATGTCATCTCTCCGAAACTGTTTACCGCAGTATTGGAAGACGCTTTCAAGCTTTTGGAATGGAAAGGATTCGGCATCAATATAAACGGCGAGTATATCACTCACCTTCGATTTGCCGACGATTTTGTGCCTCCCCTTAAAATGAACATGGACAAGACAACGTCATGTCGAATGCCCATATCGTGCCCACCCCGATATTGGTTGGGAATTCTACTCTCGAAGCTGTTGATGAGTACACCTACCTAGGACAAAAGGTCAAACTTGGTAGATCCAACATCGACAGAGAGGTCAATCGTCGAATCCAGCTAGGACGGGCAGCGTTCGGGAAGATAAAAAACGTCTTTTCATCCGTCATACCTCAGTGCCTAAAGTTGAAAGTCTTCGACCAATATGTGTTGCATACTGACATACGGATGATGGCAGTGATATTTGTCGTGGCTTGAGGCTTTGTGTTTGTGTTGTATGTGTTCCCGGATCACCAACATAGGATTTCATTTAACTGGATACTGCCATTAATTGCATCTATTTTTGCTTACGAAAGAAATGGTTGTTATCAGTAAAATTTGTTACATATAATATTATTAGGTATTTTGCAACAATAATCGATCTTTTCAACTGAAAATCAGTATTAATACGACACGTTTGTTAACAATTAGGTCACTGACTCAAATATGTAACGTTACGAAATACATAGTAACGTATAGTAGTAGTAGTGATCTATAATACCAAAAATAAAAGACCGTTAACATCGTATCGTATGAGCGATCCATCGTCCATGACTTATACGACCAATAACGAACGACCCCCGTGTCGCTTCAGAGAGCGAGCGCGGCGCGGCTCTGGACACGCTGGCAGAGGCGCGCGCGGAGTGGCGGCCCGCCGTCCCCACCGACAACGACCTCGTCAGGGCTATCGAAGCCGTTGAGGGTGAGTACCGTCTGGATATACCATAATACTGTAATGTAACGACCTGTAAACGACCCACTGCTGAGCGAAAGTCTATTCTCTATATATAAGAAGAGTTGGAGATTAATCCACCATGCTGCTCTATTACCAGGTATCCACGATAACAACCAGGACCGACGGCTTTACGTGCTAGGATATACACCCAGACCGGAAACAAATATTTGAACTAATACAAATATCTGTTCCGAGCGGTAATAGAACTCACGACCGCTGGCGCGCGGTTTAAGGCGACTACTTGCACCACTACACCAGGACGGTCGTTACCATAATACCATTAACATTTTGACCGAAATTCTTAAAAATCTAATCCGTCAATCGTTAAACCATTTTTCTAATAATCTGTGTTGTCTATAACATCACACTAAAAACATAATTATTATAAATATATAGTTACACGTAACTTCTCAAAAATTTGTATAAGTACATTAAAACTGTATATAAATACCTAATACAGTATAAAGCATGAACATTATATAAAAATACCTAAAATTTTAATTTAATAAATAATTTGATTTTATTTATTAATTTAAATTTGACGATAAATTAGACTATTTTTTATATACATATATGAATAAATTATATATTATTTTCAGATGTACAACCAAAAACAAAAGATAACAGGTTACCATGGAGAAAAACGGAGGAAAACGAAGAGATGAGGCGGTTGAGAAGACAAAGATCACGACAACAAGTGGAGTCTCCTCAGCAACTCGTATCCATAACAGAGGAGGACAAACGAAAACTACCCGACATCACCGTCACCAGTACTAGAGAGGCTAAAGTCGAGAAATCTGATAGAGTCCAAATAGATTCTGACAACATCGAAACCCCACCAGTGCAACGAAAAATGTTCAATCCACCGCCTGAAAGAGAGACATGTCGAAAGTTCCAACCCTCTCTTTCCAATTCTAGTCTTAGTGACAAAGCTACGACGGAAATGAGAGATTTGTGTCAAGAAATTTTGGGTGATGGACAGTTCGATAGATTTTCCGCGGCTAGAAGAACGAGGAGGTATAAACGGAATACGGACTTAAGTTCACCAGAAGAAGAGAAGAAACAAGACAGTCCAACAGAATTGGTCGCAGAAACTCAAGTTATGAGGCCGTCTAAACTAGAAATCCAAGCTTCATATCCTATTGATAATCCGAAAGAAGTAACGGTGGCCAAACCTGTCGAGGAACCAGTGAAAGATGAGAAGGAGTTTAGATTAAAACGTTGGCAGGACAGATTAAAAAACCAAAGCGTACCGAACACAGAGAAAACGCCAGCCAAAGATAACAAATCTGTCCCCTACTCGCGAATGAGGCGGCAGACTTCGATCAACCAAGAAGACGTTCAAAAAGCGATTAGAGAATTAAAATCACCAACACAGACACCTACGGGAGTATGGTCGAGGAATGCTTATAGGAAATCGATGAATGTAAAGTTGGAAAAAACGCCTTCCACAACGGAAAGGACGACGTCACCTCGAATTCCCAAAGTGAAAAGCGAACACGAGTTAAACGATGAGGGCTTCGAAGAAACGCAAAGCCTCAATTCGGAGAGTGCGTCACAGGGTGCTTCCTCCGGATGCAACATGGAATGCGAGTCACCAACTCCGAAGAAACCTACTGAAATTCCAAAGAAAATTACTACCAAAGAGACGCGGCAGCCCCCCCGGACGCCGCTAGATCCGAAACGTTCACTTCCGAAACGGGCAAGTTCACTGAGAGTTGAACGATCAACTTCTCGCGCATCGCTCAGGAGTTCTAGAAGTTCTTTGAACAGTTCAGCATCGGTAGCGACTGTGAAAAGGGCACCCTCGTCTCAAGCCAAACCGGCCCCTAAGCCAATTCCAAAGCCCGTATCTAGGATGCCTGCATCTAGATCATCTTCTAGTGGAAGTTCAGTCGGCATCTCGAGACCGCCTTTGAAGACAGCCAGTAAAACTTCCAGTTTCATGAGACCGACGCAAGCTTCGAAAGGCAGAGGGACGACTCTTCAATCTGGCTTAAAAACCATTGTCAAATAAAACCAAATATTCGAAAGAGAAAATTTGTTGCGTAATCCATATTTTAAAGAGATAAAAATTATTTCTAATTAAGTCATCTGTACCAGTATAGAAGTCTAGAAGTGCTATAGTATTAATGTATAAAATAACAAATAAATCAATAAAAAAAATTATTGGAATCTTCAGATAAAGGTGCTCGAATCTCAGAATAATCTGAAGCTTTCAATGACTGAATTTTTTTGTAAGTCTAACTTTTAGATCTGTTTAGGAATGAAATAAGTAAATCGTTTCGATTTTTTCGTTTGGCCCGTACGTTATTTTTTACTATATTTTATATTTTATTGTAATAAAAATTCTAAATGAGTAAATGATTATTTTTTACGTTTTGTAATTATTGTGCCACGATTTTGTACGGGTAATTTATTCATTTTACTGTATTAACTTAAAACAGTTTTTATATATATTCTAATATGAGTTTTGGACTTTGAAATTTAAGCAGTTTTTTTCCACTTTTGTAATGGTCTAAATTTTACCGTCCAAACACCATTGCACTAAAACAATTTGTGAAAATACTATATATTTTTAAAAATCACATATGCACGCATGTTAATATATACACATATTGTAAATCTTCACATAAAGAAATAAAGATACGATCTGATTTTTTATACTCTATAGTTATTTTTATAGATCTTGAATTATTTTATCGTCACAAAGTAAGCATGGCTCTATTGAATAACTCTTAAGTGTTAACACCAATGTCTTATTTTATGTTTTTATATTTACTAAAATGAATACATTAAAATTTATATACGAGAATATATTTAGTGTTGTTTTATTTCGTCTCTCATCCTACTATTCTTTGTCAACAACTAGCATCATTTTTTTAACTAATAGTAAAAAATACATACATATAATTGATATAATTATAAAACACTTTTTTATAACATACTAGCTGCTGCCCGCGTCGTCGTCTGCGTGAACGCTATTAGAGTAGGCGCGCGAGTTCATGTCCATCCTGAGGAATGCGGTAGTTCTGTGACCTATCATAATGTCGATATCGATAATCTCATTTGGTCAACCATAATATCTATTCCATATTTATTGCAACTTTAAGTAAGTAAATATTTATTTATTTATTTATTTTTATTTAATACTTTATTATACACGTTATTAAATAATAGCATTGAAGAAAAAAAAAAATACAGTAAATGTGCAATGGCGGCAGCGTTGCCAGATTTTTTTTTTGCCAATTCGGGATTTTGGAACTTTTCGAGTGAAATAGCGGGATTCTTTCGTCGAAAGCGGGACATAGTAAAATAATTAAAAAAATCAAAAAACCCGACTGCGGAAAATACTCTTATTATAAACTAAAAAGAATAAAACAATTTACTAGCTTTCATTTGATACCCATATTGCTACAGTAAGAAAAAAATTCACCTCCCGCCCCCCCTCATTCCGCCTTTTGCGGGCGCCATTTTGAAAATTTACATAGCCTATGTCACTACTACAATTTAGACAAATCCAACGACACCTCATATGTCAAAAACCGTCCAGCCGTTTGGGCTGTAGAGCGTGCCAAAGAAATGGACATACATACATACATACATACATACATACATACATACATATATACATACATACATACATACATACATACACTCGAAAAACATAACCCTCCTGTCGCAGTCGGGTAAAAACGTATATAATCAGAAGTTTTTAAATATTTATCTTTTTTATTTGAATCCAAATTACGTTTACGTGACAATATATTGCAAAAATAGCCATAGGATATGTATTTTAATAAAAATATAATATTATAAATCAGATTTACCCTATCGTTAAATAGTTGTCTTTTTCGTTCTGAAATAAAAGGGCGGGCGGCCAGTCCATACTTGTGTGTGTCACCCGCCCACTCTTCCTCAGCACGCTGCACGCTCGGTCGAGTTATCCCCGAAAAGCGGGACTGAGTATGTCCCGCGCGGGACATTTAATTTTTATTTATAAATTGGGACGTCCCGCCAAAATCGAGACGTCTGGCAACGCTGAATGGCGGCCTTATCATGCTTATGTATTATAAAAGATTTTTTCTATTTGAACTTGTTGAAGGTGAAGTACTCATGGTTTCGTAAAAAAAAACAATACAATAGCGGTCAATAGTTTTTAGTATCGACAAGCGCGCGTGACCGTCAAAGACAACACTCGATTGCGGACGAATACGGCGAGGTGGGTGAAGGTGGGGCGCGCTGACCCCGCCCTTCACCTCAGACCCCGATGGACATGAACTCGCGCGCGTACTGTAGATTACACGTTGTTACAGAATGCGTTGAAGAAATAAAGGTTCACTGCTCGTGCCCCGTTGGTGATAGCGTGATAATATGTAGCCTATACCTAATATGTTGACCCGACTTCTTAATAATATTCGTGCCAAATTTGAAGTAAATCCATGCAGTACTTTTTGAGTTTATCATACATACAGACAAACAGACAAAAATTCTAAAAACTATATTTTTAGCTTCGGTATCGATTGTAGATCACACCCCAAGTATTCTTTTAAAAAAATATTCAATGTACAGTTTTGACTTTCCTACCATTTTATTATTATGTATGTATAGACATACATATAATGATATAATTATAAAACACTTCTTTTATAACATATTATTAACAACATGTAAAAATAAAAAACTCTAAAAAAAGACACTCTATTTTCTTAATAAACCTGAATATAATATACGTTATGTTGTTTCTTTACAACTAATGACATCCAAAATATTAGAAAAAAAAAACAAAAATTGTTTCAACGATTTTCAAGTTAAAAAATCAATTCTTATTCTCTCACAGAACTTTATTGAATATAAATTGTGAACAATTTATAAATTAATTGAAATACAGAATAATATTAATTCGATGAGTCATATTAATCCTTCGTCGACGAGTTCGACTACTAAGTCAGTCATTTTCTTCCTACAATCAGCGTTGGATGTCCATACTGGCTTGCAGCACTTGTGAGTTGTCGCGACTTCACTCTCCTGGATAAAAAGAGTATTCTCTTAATACAAGTACCTACTGGATTAATTGTATGAGAATTTCTCAAGTTTATTTTTTTCGACAGAAGAAATATTCCAAATCAGTGTTATCTTCAAATAATTCTTAAATTGTAACTATAATTAAAAAAAAAATAAAATAAACAAAAAAAATAAGAAGTGAAAACACAAAATAATTATTTAAATAACCTGATCCTAGAAATTTATCATGCATCATCCTCTTCCATTACTCTTCTATACTCTCTCCTATTCCATTAATTCTTTAGCGAACAACATTTTCATGAGTTTTTTCTCAGCGCTTATGGGAGACATTGAGATGTTGGTCATCGGATTTAAAAGTAAAAAAAATAATTGACGGATGTCAATAGCATTTCTATTATAGTAAATATGTTTTAAATATCTAAGTCTAAATTAATAACATTACAGTTTCAATCGTTTACCTTTTCCTGATAAAGATTCGGCGCTTCGTTACTGTTGCACGTCATGATGGGGTACATATCTAACGCGATACCGAGACCAAAGCGACTGCTTCTCTTGAACTCCTCTTGTAACCTATCGATAGAAAACTAGTATTTATAGACAAAGCATTTGCATCTCATAGGCCTGCGGTGTTCGTTTATTGAACATAAACATAAACATAAACGTTTTTTGCACATTATTTTTAAAAGAAACAAAGTATCTATTTATTGGTGTACTCAAAGTCGGATGTATAGATTGATGTTAATGAAACAGTAGTTACCAAAGTATTCTTATATGTTCATTAATATGTATAATAAGCCGAAGCATTTTTTATCACTTCGAACAACATTACTTATGTTGCAAAGTCTGATGACAGATGTAAAATAACACGACTATAAAAATTATGTTATACCTAATATTAGGACAGTAATTAAATTTGAACCAATCTGTAATAATAAACAATCAGCAGTACCTAATAAAATAACTGGTATTAATCCATATATCCTTCCAACCTCCCAAAATTTCAGATTTATGGAATAATAAGAAAAGAGGACAATAGCAGTTAAACAGATTATGCATGTCTCACATATCATAAAGTGTGTCTCTATCAAGAATGTTTCCATCGCTCATCTCCAGCAGCCTGGCATGCAGTTCATCTGTATAGTACTCAAGCAATCCTTGAGTGTGTTCCGCGCGTTGCTCGCGCTCCAAGCACAGGTATATAAGGAACGCCAGGTCAAGAGCTGGAGATGCGTATCGAGCCAGCTGGAAATCTACGATGTACATCTGGAATTTTACAAATAAATATTTATAATTGGGACAAACTGAAATGAGAATAAGCCATACGTTTTTATTGATTACATTTTTTATTTGATTATTGTGTGTTGGCGCAGTGGTTTGATTTTGACAGCAATTAACTGATGCGCTAGCGTTCGCGGGTTCGATCCTTATACATGACAAATATATGTATAGGTCATACAGATATTTGTCGTTGTCTAGGCATTTGTGCTTTTGTGTTGTGTGTTTCCGGTACTTAGATACATGATCCAAATCGTACTGAGGGTCTTTGAGTGTGAGAAATTTTTTTTATTAATTGGGATGCAGATCATAAAAAACAATACATAAAAGTTTGTTACATAGTAGCGCAGACCCTCGAGTTGAATGTACGAATAATGGTTCGTGTATCAAACGTTAACTGTTTCGTTTCAATTAATTCAAATTAACATTTAAACTCAAAATATATTTTTATCCGAATAAGACAACCGTTTTGGTGTAGTGGTGCGTATAGTCGCCTTAATGCCAGCGGTCGCGGGTTCGATTTCCGCTCGGGACAGATATTTGTATTTGTACAAATATTTGTTTCTGATCTGGATGTATATCCTTGTGGATTTCCCCACCATTCCTCGGAGAACACGTAAAACCGTCGGTCCCGGTTGTGCTATCTTAGACATCTCATAACGTGTTGTAACAAGCTGTGGGTTGTTTATAGACTGATTCAGTTCAGTTCAACCAGTCGAACAAACAATTAAAAAACTAGTTTAGCAAATTGTTAAAAATACCAAAAAAAAATTTTTTTTAATTCTGACCTCTGCAATTTCACCATTTACAAATTTAAACAGCATATTATTCGTCCAACAGTCCCCATGACAAATGACCGCCAATGGCTCTTTCGGAGCCACCATGTCCACCATCGTCTGGAAGAATGTATCCTCACTGCAGAACCGTTTAAACGGACCCAAGTACTTCTCCTTGTCAGTCAATTCTTTTAATTCTTCCTCTACCATAGCTATCGCGTTACGAGTCGCTTCGCTGTAGTAGCTTCTATAATAATTTTCGTTTTCAGCGACGAAAAATACTAAAAATAATAAACAGAAAATAATTTAATTAAAATCAAGTTTTTTTTTTAAAATCCAGTTTATTTTTTTAAGTCTTTTACGGTTATATACCGCTTGAAGTGAAATGTCACAAAATATATTATGAATTATATTCAATAAAATTTTATAAAGTGATGTTTTTTTTTTACATAAATCATTACAATTTTCATCATGACGATACGATTACGAGACGAGCACCACCACCACAGTAGTCGTTGGATGTCTAATGCTAAAACGTAGCCTCCCCATCATCTCTGGGGGGAGTTTGCCATTCGCCATGCTTGGCAGGCGGCTTGTCATAATCTTCTAAAATAACAAACAAAACAAAAATTACCTTCGGAAATCCCGTCCTGTATATTCAATAACTCGTTAAATCCCTCAGGATCGTAAAACTTCATGGCCAATGAAAGCGCATGAAAATGTGACAAATGCTTCAAAACATAATAGCACTGTTCGATGCTTAAGCCCTGCGTCCTATCCGGCATCACGAAACCAGATTCCTTTAGATCTCTTAGTATAACCAAATCGTTTTGTGCCAAATAGCATTTTGGTATTGATTTAAATGGATGAGTTACCCTTTCCCATTGACTCTGAAACTTCGATAGAGCTGGCCATATCTTATTGTAGAAGGCGACTTCGTTGCAAAATAATTCGTCGCTTTTAAACGCTTCTCGACGTAAAATACTATCTGGTAAGCATTTGTATATTATAGATCCCTCCCAGGGTTCGATGACCTCGGTTGTTCCGTCTTGGTCGATATGTTTGCGTGATCCCTTCAAAGTTACGCGATATACCATTGAAGTATAGTTATCCCCTCGCTTTGATCCCGGTGCACCCTAGAAATGCACAAAATGTATAATATTTGAGTATAACGTATATAAGTAAATACTTATGACAAATGTTTTAAAATTCCCGGTAACTATAATATATATAATGATATAAATTTGATCAGGGTTTAAAAAAAATAATTAATTGCAGCTGTATGGTGTAAAAAAAAAGTAGATAAGCCTAATTTTCAAATAAAATCTACAGACATGCAGTAAGTATTAAAACATTTAAATCAGAGAATAAAAGGTTTAATGAATAATTTTTATTACTTTCATAGTTTATTATACATATATTTTTTGTATAGACTGAAATTTACTCAAATTAATTGACTAATTCTAAGCTTAGGAAATAAATTGAACAAGTCTGTTTTTAATTGACATAGCTTTTATTTTAAAAGAGTTCTCATATAAATGAATAATAATAGTAATATACAATATATAATATAGTCGTATTTTAATACACATGGGAATAAACATACGCTTATCGTCAGATCAAAAATATAAAGTAATAATATGAATGATAAAAATTATATGTAATATGAACTGTGTGTGTATTTAGTTTCTCTGTGTTACAACTCAATTTACCTACTTTTGATACATTTTTTTATAATATGAGAACGTAATACACAATTTAATTCGTAATATATCTTATTCTTGAAATAAATGTTAAGAGATTGAATGTATTTCGGATGTTATTTATAATTATCATTGGAATATAATTTTCTTTGATCATTGAGGGGGGACAGCGCGTACGCAGTCCCCACTACCAAAAATTACGCGTCCGAGTTATCCACATTAGGGATAATCGCAGAGGTCAACCCATCCGCAGTGCAATGGACAGGCCTCGCTCTGGGGGAACCGCCTTCATGATCACGGTAGCCCCTACGCTAGGTAAGTATGCGTTAGTTACCTTGTCGTAGTGATGCGACTCGAGTCACTTTTACTCGAGTGACTCGAGTTGAGCACGGAAAAAATCATACTCGAGTGAAAAAAAGTATTGACTCGAGTTAACTTGGACTCGAGTTATCACTCGTCGAGACAAACGATAGGTATCGATAATTGTGATTCGATAATTATGGTTCGGCGGATGACCTTTTTTTTAGGTATTCGGATAAGGCTAGGGCGTAAACGGCAGTACTGGAGGCCGGATGACCTTTTTTTTTTTTTTTTTTTTTTTTTTTTCGTCGTCCGAAAATGTCAGTAATCACTCGAGTCACTCGAGTGACTCTAAACTACTCGAGTGACTCGACCACTCGAGTCGTACTCGAGTGACATTGCAAAATGACTCGAATGACTCGAGTGGCAAAATTGGACTCGAGTCGCATCACTACCTTGTCGTGAGAACGTCAATAACGGACAGAAAACTTAGCCAGCGCGATTCAGAAATCATTCTCTGTGGAACAGTGACATCTAGTTTTAATAATAGAAACTTTGGTAAACAAAATGTATTACGTGAAACGAAACGTCTTAAACGCTATTAGCGCACTTATTGTTAGTAAAAGAGTAAAAATAATATATTATAAAATAATATAACGTTATGTATTAATAGTATTAATTAACTAAAACCTATTATATTATGTGTGTATGTGTATTATACTATAAAATAAAGATAATATTAAAACACTTCAAATCATTGTTGTTTTATAAATTTTTAATGAAAATTTGTTAAAATTATTAATATTATATAAAAATTATATTAAAATATGAATTTTATAACAAAACATAATCTTATTTTTCATAATTCAAAATACTCACCTCAAAATCCTGAATAGTAACATCGGGGTATTCATCTTTTAGAAGGTCCTGGAGAAATTCTAGAGTAATGTATGACATGTTAGTCCTGGTGTCGTTCTGGATTTAGGATTACAACTGAATTGCCTGGAGGTGGAAGCAGTTCGCGACACTACCGGTATGTATTGCAATCATTGTTTATTAGTAATGGGACCTAACTATAGTGTGACAATAACTTACAAGAACTGAGGACTATGTATTTTAAATCCTTTAGTTTTATATATTGTATTTTATTAAGTTTCAGATTGATTCAAAATTAAAATTAGTTTTTAAATAATATCTGAAGTATTTCAGTAATTGAATGAACTTAAATTACTAGTAAAATAAACTGAAAAATTGTAAAGAAACTTAACTAATGTAAAAAAAAAACAATGTTTTGACGTGATAACGTCTTTTAAATCGATGAATGCTGGCTGCATCGCACGAACTATTGTCACGTTTTGCAAGCGAGAGCGTGGAACAAGTGATAGAGAGGCACGATCGGCCTAAGTGTTCGGCTTGTGGATGAAAAACAATAACGCAGATTGGAGGATCTTATTACACTTTTACTACACTTATACACATTTATATAAGCTGTAAATAAATTGCTAAGAGCACATTGTTACTTGTAATTAATCTGTATTAATGTTATAATAATAATAATATTATAATAATATTAACCAACAATCACATTACGTTAACCTAACCCCGTGCTAAGTTCATTAGAACTTGTGTTACAGGTACTAGGAACGGAAATAAATTTAAGAAATTTAAATAAATACATATATACATAAATACACATCCATGACCTGGTGTAGACATCTATATTCGTCATACAAATTATCTGCACCTGGTGGGATTCGAACCCGCGACCGCTGCGTAAAGTGTCCAGTTGCCTGACCACTCGACCAGCCGGCCGTCAATATATTTATATGTGTTTAAGTAATAAAATATTTGAATTAACGAGTTCAAATAAATGTTAATTAAAAAAAAAATGTAATTAATTGAATTAACTCATTCTTTGTATTATACACAATAATGATAACTCTGTGATAATAATCCAATTCAATTCATAAAAGTATGCAACTTTTTATTAATCTTTTCTTATGACGTTATCACGAAAAATTATCGTCCGTAAGCCGACTTTACAGACAAACAATTTTTTTTTTTTAAATATACATAATATATATTATTTATTGACACAATTTATCACACATAAAATAATACAATGCGCCAATAATATTTATTATTAATTGCTTCTATTTTTAAATTGAACGTAATAATTATTAAATATGCAAATTACAGTCTTGGTGAAATTAGAATTACATATTAAATAAATTAATAAATCAAATTATTTTCAGTGCTTAAAAATAATTTTAATTATCTAATTTCGTTTATAATTATATCGTGGAATGCACAATATTGTTATTATTTATTTATCATAACAAAATATGGTTAGTAAGTTTTCCTCTATTAAAGAGTCAATGTGGTGTTTCCATGCAACAGGGGCTCATTATCGAATTGTTGCAGCAGTGGGGTCACTTAAATTAAATAATATACAGCGTCGTCAGTATATTCTTGTTTGCATAAGAGTATTTCCGCATTTTTATTGGTAAATACAAATAGCATGTACATGACTAGTATAAGTTATTTTAAGGATTATTTTGAAAATCTTTGATAATTAAATACCGGGTAGTAAAGGTTGCTCAACTTTTATCAAATATAAAGTTAGAAGAAAACTAAATATTACTTTTATAAGTACAGTTGAATTTTAATTAATAACAATATTTCGGAGACTACGAGAAATATTTTATTTTATATAATATTACTTTTTTAAATCAAATGCTATTAATTGTATTACATGAAATGGAACGTGACGTACCGGTCATTCTTTTTATAAATTTTAATTTATGTTATTGATATTGAGATTTATATGTGAGAAATAATACAAAATAAGCTAATCGTACTTATTATGAAATAAATATTTAATAATTATGTACTTTTTTTTTCTTATATTGTAACAAAATTTTGAGCGCCAATATTTTGATTACTTTGAAGTTTGACAGTTAAAACAGCTGGAACGTAAATCGATCTGAGTAGGTACTTTGAGAAACACGCACTTTTCTTATGAAACATTTTTAATTTGCTCTTAGTTAGCTGAGTTTGGTTAAATTGTAAATAAAACGGGTGGTTTTTGAATTGTAAATAAAACGAGTGTTTAGTTCCAACAGCTTTATTTTTAAAATGCCAGTAGACCAAATACAGTATTCAGAAAGGTACAACGATGACGTTTACGAATATAGGTAAGAAATTTTCATGAATAAAATTATTCAATTATTTATAATATGTAATACTTGGAATAATATGTTTGTCAAGCAAGTCTATACTAATTATTTAGTTCATTCTAGAGACTATAATTTTAAATATGTTCTATAAGCATGACTAATTCAATTGGTTACATTAGTTTAACATATTGTAACATGAGGAAATTTTATTTTATATTATTTGCTTGTATTATTCTTGTGTAGTTATATTCTACAATATCATAATAACTAAACTTTCAAATGATTTTTTTCGATACGTAATCAATATTACATTATGGTTAAAATAACTAATTTGTAGAGTACAACTTTTAAATAGCATTGAAAGTTCTAAAGATCTTTATTGTTTTGTCTTTTAATCTCCGCCTATGTATAAATATTTCTAAAGGCCATACCAACTGTATCTCATGTATTGTCAGTCTGGGTGTTTCTGTTTTATTTTGAGTTTCCGGAGTCTCAAAAAAATATACTAGTCAGCAGAGTTGTTGTTTTCTTTATTTCAATTACATTTTACCTCATATCTAAATACTTTACTACTAAGTTTTTAAGCTATATGAAAAATCGATAATTCTAATTTAATAAGTCTTAGTCAACTCCGTCGTTTGCTTCAAAATATTTCGAAGCAACGAGTCAACGAGTTGACATTTAAAGAATTTGTTTTTGATGACAGCAACTATTTGAATTTGTAAAAACAGTTTCTTAACTATATGTGTACTTCTGTGTAAACAATATTACATCATCATTTTCTATACAATGTTGTATCTTAACAATATTATATTAATCGTTATAAGAAATATTACCCTGACACTTTTAATTTGCTTTGGTATCTACCCTTAATAATTTCTTCCTATTTCAGTCTTCTTTATAGTTTAAATTTGCAAAACAACTTTTCTTCTAAATGTAATTTCCTCTATCTAAAATTTTCAGGCACGTAATTCTCCCACCGGATATAGCCAGATTAGTTCCTAAATCCCATCTGATGACGGAGACGGAATGGCGAAACCTAGGTGTCCAGCAGAGTCCCGGTTGGTTGCATTTCATGGTGCATAACCCTGAACCGCACGTTTTATTATTTAGACGACCTAGAACTGACATTCCTGCACCTGTTAATGGCCTAGATGCGAGTACCTCTTCTACTGTAAAAGTTTGATATTGTGGAATTTAATTTTAGATAATGAGGTCACATATTTATTTTATGTTACTTGCTAAGTATCTTCAACAAGTGTTAAAAGATAAATTGTTATAATAATAATTGTTAACAAATCTAGTTCAAAATAATATTTCTATACATGCAACAATTGTATGAAGTATTCATCAACATCCTACTTTGAAAATTACATCCATCATAACTTTATGACAATTCGCCATTAATGTTAAGCTTTTTTATGAATTATATCACAATTATTAAGTAACTTACTGTAATATTAATCTATTACTTTATGTAATTAATATATATGTATTGTAACTTTTGTAAAGTAAATGATACCCGTGATAATAAAAGTACTAGACTTGTGATAATGTGAAGTATACTTGTTGTCGATTAATTATAGGTGCTTAAAACAATGTAAGAAAGTGGCCTTAGACTGATGTATGTTAATTATAGATAATGCTAAACGAATACACTATGTATAAATACAAATTATATTTAAAATACTATTGATTTATTTAAGAACAATATAAACGTGCTTAACATATTGTTAACCAAATATAAAATATTACGTTCCTTTTACGAATTTTCGTTTTTTTTAACCTCAGTTCTACTTAGTTACTATATCTTCCTGGTTTTAATTAAAGGTAAGACTGATAAGTTTCCTTATGTATAATGGTATCCAATAGATAACAGTTTATGATTAATTTTTCTTTTTCATAATCTAACTCCACTGAAACACCTGTCAAGTCACAAGTTGTAGTTTATAAGTTGGCTGAAACAAGCCCTAAGGTATGTTTGACCTCCTGGCAGTGGCGTAACTATACCGTTCGAGGCCCGTGGCAAATTTATCAGATGGGCCCTCTCCCCCCAATATAAAGAAGGTGAACCAACAATAATAATATGTTTTTTATTTTATAATATTTACTTATTTATACACCTTGTAAGAGTACAATATTATAAGAAATCACTGCGTTAAGTAGGTACAAACTTTATAATTATACTTAGGTACTTGATTTTCTAATAATTAAAGAAATTTGATATACATATAAGCATTCCGAATCATCATATTGTTGTAAGCACACAAGATGTTCAAAATATAAAATGCGGACATTCTGTTCAGCAAAAGTGGTAATGACATCATCAAAGTTCAAATTTCGGGCCATAGAATTTTCGATGGATAGAATAGCCAAGTTGCTTAACCTGTCTTGTCCCATAGAATTTCTTAAATAAGTTTTTATCAATTTCAGTTTTGAAAACGATCGCTCGGCACTAGCGTTGTCACAGGAATAGTGAAAGCTTGAAGATATAATGATGATTTGATTTTTTATTATTAATAAGTCAGCAACTTCTTTTATAGAAGTGATGTTACTATTTAGCATCTATTTTTTTAACTTGTGTATGCAACTGAGTAGGTAAAAAAATAAATCAAAGACAAAACCTTTTTTTACTAAACATGTATGATAAATAATAAATGTTTGGAGTTGGGATTCTCCTCTGACCGGGGATCCCTTCCGGCTGGGGGCCTCGGGGCCTGGGGGCGTGGCATTTTGCCGACTTGCCACCCTGTAGTTACGCCACTGCTAGTGGCGTAACTCGGAGGGCTAGACGGTGCCTTGCACCGGGGCCCCCAAGCTCAGGGGGCCCTAAGAACCTGACCAACAAACTAAATTGAACTACTGAAATTTGCTTGCGTGTAGAATCTGGGCTGGCTCTGCTGTGCATGATGAGTAGATGATAAAGTACCTTTTTAAAATACCTTTAAAATATTTAAACATAACTATTTATACTTTGACTTGTATTGATAAAACTTAAACAGTTTAGTTGGGGCCCTAGTTTATTTTTGGCACCAGGGCCTTTGGTTACATAGCTACGCCATTGGCCACTGCCTCCTGATAACAAAGACCATCTAGTGTTCGAGATATTATACCTACTGTCAGCAACCAAAGAAACGAGCTCTTAGAGCCTATTTCACCGGTTGCAGATAAAGTTTCAAATAGTCTACTAATATTTCTAGTCTGGAATTAGCAGATTACTGATTTTTATACTACTGATAAAAATACTCTTTATTATCCGACTACCAATGAAATGTTAGGTTTTGTTGTATGTATTATTCTTGGCAACTGTATAAGCCAAACGGTTGCAGGCATGGCCGAGCTATCTTTAGGCCGTGGTTGCAGGTATTTTTGACAGGCCTGTTGACGCAGTTGGTAGCATTCCGTGCTTTCCGCTCTAGGGTAGTGGGTTCATTTCTCACTCCGAGTCTGGGTGTATTACATATTTATATATTTATGTATTATTTACATTTAATTAAAGAATGGTTCGTATGTCAGTTATCTAAATACAGGTAAATCTGCCTATGTTAGGAAGAGACGACAATGTGTTTACGTTAACCATATTTATTTATTAACTACCTATTATTTTTATTTAAAACTGACAATTAAAAAAATATTGCGCATGTCCCATTTCCGTTTCCGCGCATGTGGTCTGTGGAATGCATAGATAAAAAAGTGATGAAATCAATTAGAAGAGGGCGCGCGAACGTACCCATTATCTTCATTATCAATCAATCGTCATAATGGCGTGGGTATGTACATACATAAAAAAATACAGATTGCCTATTACATAATAGGCAATCTGTATTTTTTCTATATTATTCTTTTACGTTATTCTGCTTTCAGTCATGACGTAACTGCTTGAATTAAACAATTTCATCATGTTTTTGGAGTATTGGCAATATGTTGTTGGTTCGATAATTGCTCGATTATTTGACTTAGAAATAAGACAGAGGGTTCACTTATCCAAAAAAACAAAATCGCATATCGAATTATCGATAGTTGGACGTAGGCGCCACCTATCCATACACTTTCTGTAGTAAATAAATATAGATATAGACTTGACAGAAAATCTTAAGTGCAATATTGAAATTTATTATAAAAGAAATAGGTACTTATAACGGACGTTTATCATAAAAATAAAAAAGAGATCAAAGTCAAAAGACATAAAGGATTAAATAAAACATAATTTACTATGCAGAACGTTTATTTGGATTTAACTTCTAAAACATTATAAACACAGTAAAATATACAAATAAATGCAGAAGTAGTATATTTTATATATAACTTTGCCAATATTAAAACACAAAAAAGTCTCGTCCTACACGTTAAACAAATACAATAAAATTATTAACAATATATTAGTGTTAATTTAATAATAATTTTCCATTCGTTAAGTAATAAATTGTGCTTTTCGTATTCTTAAAATCTATATTAGCCAAATTAAAACTAAGATTATTCGTCGTGAAACGAAACGGAATCATAACGAGTTGCCAGTTAAAAAAATGAATTAATTATGTTCATAGATAATAATCCAACATACAATTAATAATACAATTGCACAATGGAGTATTTAATATCTATGAAAAATATAAAGAATATTGGCCAAATTTAAACGAAACTTGATATGGTTAATTGGAAGTACTTATTGTAAAGTTAGCGTCAACAGTTACTTAACATTCGTATAAAAGTCATCTCTCCAATATAATCTTATCTAAAAAGGTAGGCATTATCTTATAAGTAGACACATTACAAAATATCCAAACGTACGAATGGGACATAGAAAATGTCACATTCTATATAATAACTAGAAAGAAAGGTGTCATGCCTTTGTAATAGTGAAAAAGTTTGGTTACATGTTTTCATATTCGCTAAGAAGAGTTCCTACTATTTCAGACCTCAATAGGTAACAGAAAATGACTAATGAATAGAAGCTGGATTATTCATAGTTTCATCTAACGATACATTTTTTTTTTGATAACTTGATATATGTAACATACAATATGCACATAAATAACATACTTGATATTTATTTGGCTACATCTAATACTACTGCAAAAACCGTTTAACGAATTCTTTAACTACCGCCATATTGTGTATGGCATAATATTGTATGATGAAAACAGGACTTCATCTAATAACGATACACTTTCCACTAAAACGTAGGCCCTCTCGTCGAAACGGTAAAGTCTTTACCGGTTTGCATTAAATATGTCAACATAGGGTATATTAAAGCTAACTTTGTGATATATTTAAAGCTTTCGCCCTTTATAAGCTGCCTTAGGAAAGATTTCAATCGAAAATTTCGATATCGAATTCTGATTAAAAATGGAGGCGTTCGCGCTTAATTTTATTTTTTTCGTGACATTTTATACACGTGTCAGAATTTTTATACAGCAAAAAATGATATGGAAATTTACAAGAAGTGATATGAGTAGAAATTGTACTAATAGATATGTACTTAAATAATTAATAAAAAGATTTTTTTTATCAAGTATTGATAAATTTGGTACAATTCTATAAAGTGTAAATGCTCTTTACATTGTCTTTTTCGTTGATTCGCTTCGCTTCGGCACCAGTGCTGAGTTACCATACGAAAAAATATATAGTAGAAATGTAAGAAATAAGGTTAGGACTCAATCACGATACGTACTGCAACAATGGCATGCCCTTATCTATACAATAAGCGTTGCATACGAATATCGTCTTTACGAAACCGTTGCTATCATCAATTGTTCAGCTTAGGAACTGATCAACTTGTGGCTCCGATCCTAAGGATTAAATTCCCGTGACCCGTTAATTGCCAAGTGTAAATAGGAAGCTCGGTTCGGTATTAGTGTAATGATAATGAAGTTAGCTCTTGTATAGTTTGTACAGATAAGTACGTGCAGGTATTGTTAGTGATGAGTCGAAAATTAGTAAACGGTTACCGTATCGGTAAATACATTTTTAAAATAACTTGCTAAACAGATTTGTATTGTGCATATAAATATCAAAGTACAGGTGTACGGTAAAGCAATCTTTGATATTTCAGCAGTGTTGCCAAAGCGATAAAAATACGGTTACAAATTGCTACCACTATTTATGTACTGGCAACATTTGACCGATTCAGCACCATAGCGCGTTGATCGAATGTTCTCGAAGTAGAAACCTATTTGTCTTCTGGTTTCCCGTTAGTGTATTGAGGAGGAGCGTTGGAATTCTGGTTTTGATCCTCCGTCATAACTGATACTAGTTCTTCTACAGCTCGGCCAAGGTCATCTGTGTACAAAAATAGCCTAATGAACATATAATATTCTATCATCAATTAGTACAGTAATATCTGACAATTAAATTAAAGATTAAAAGTATGAAAAATATTTGTAATATTTAGTAAACTAGCGACATGGTCCCTTTAAATAAATAATTACTTTACCTCACGGAATACGTCCTAGTAGGTTTGCAATAACAAAATAATACAGAATTAGTAACGATGAAAACTTGTTCTAGACATCAAAACCATGCAAAAACATGCAAAATATCTATACACATCGAAAACTATTAATGAATAAACGAAATTAAAAAAAAAAGAACAACAACAAAATCACAGCAAATAATATTAAAACTATTGATTGCGAAAATCATCAAACACCAACAGAGACTCTGAAAATAAGCACAAACCAAACACAACGACATTTTTATTTTCACTCCTGATGACAATTGCTCAATAATATTGTGCTTAATAACGTACGAAATCACTAAAAACTATTTTAAAATTTAATTTGTTTCATTTACTCGGGACTTATAAAATTTTGCGCTTGGTTTATAGATTAACCACGTAAATGACTGCGTACTAACTGTATATATAAAATTTCGAACATGAACACCTAATGTGTAACTAATTACAAAAAAAAAAGGAAAAAAGACGGTCTATCTCAAAAACATTTGAATTTTTAAACGATATCTAATAATATTCGATCTGGCAACACAAGTCAAGCAATTGTCAGCCTCAGGCCCAGCTGACCTGCGCAGTGCATGAGCGAGTGCACGGCGTGCGGCGGCGGCGGCGGCCGCTCCAGCTCGCGCGCCTCTCGCTCCGCGCGCCCGCCATCTTGTTTCACACAATACGTCAAAATGGCGGACATGTTCTTATTTTAGAGTGTTACTTGTTGGAAATATGTTTAAAATCTATAAGGCTAATTATTATGAATAAATTTAGAAATAATAAAACAAATAGGTCTATATCATTATAAATAAATAATTAAATATATCTTAAATATCTAGACGTTTTAGAAGACAATGCTGAATTTTTAATTCTATTTATACTGAAAAGTTATTACATACGTGTATTACGTTGACATTAGAAGGGAATAAAAATATTAAGGTATAGAAATATTCAGTAAAAACCTATATTTGGAAGGAAGCATTCTTCATAAAGTTTATATACAAACTCAAAATGCACATGTTCGGTTCTATATAATAATACGACTTGACGGGATGAAGTAACGCTGGCACGGATGACAGTAATGGTGGCGGTTCGCGCCCGCAACACGTGACCGCGACAGGAGACCGAGATGACACTTGTCGTCTGTCGCCGGTCGCGTGTCGCGGCGCGAACCGCCAGCACAAGTGTGAGAGCGGGGGTACGTACTGGTGTCGTGGTAGAGGCCGTTGTGCAGCTTGGCGGGCGAGTCGGTGGCGAGCTGCGAGGCGGTGACGGAGCGCGTCTGCAGCGTGCCCGTGCGCGCGCCCGGGGAGCCCTGCGCCGCGCCCGGCTGGGGACGGGTATTATGTTACTAATAATGATGGCAGTTCCTGCCGCGGCAGGCGACCGCGATAGGAGAGACAGAGACGACCAATAATATATCCTGTCGCGGTCTCTTGTCTCTGTCTCTCCTGTCACGGTCGCGTGTCGCAGTCGTCTACTGCGGCGCGAACCACCACCATAAGGAATGTGCGCAGTTAGTTGTTTCGTCACATTCATAATGGGATGTTTTACAGCCTAATAACACAGTTTTATATCACAACCACTGTACTAACACAAAAATATTTTTTTTTAATTTAACAGGTATAATGTAGATCAAACAATTAGCATGTTAAAACAAACAAAGTCTTCAGCTTTACTATGTTAAAATACTAACTTACTAGGTAACTCAACAGGAATGATGAGTTAATATTTTTTAGTTTTATTGTTCTTCTCTCTTACGTTTTCTGTTTTTAGTTTCTTATCCATTTTTGTTATTCTCAAGTGATAAGTTTACCAACGGACAATAATTTTAATTTACATTTATTACAAGTATTTTCCTCGCAGGAGATGAAAGTTTCACCTTGTCACCATATTTTTGTACATTGCCATTGAGCAAATTGATAGTATTCATTCTCGAGAATTATGAAGAATCTCATCAGCTATTATTCCCTTTGCAAAAGTTAACAATTTATTCCTATACAAATTCTTTAAGCTGTACTTAAAACAGTAGTAAACAAGTGGGTGTATAAGGCTATATTTACTATATACCAAATTATTCCAAATAATATGTATTGGTAGGCTATATTCATCCTATTGCCGGACAAAGGTACCTTATCCTATAAAGCAGTCTAATTGTCCACGCGGTTTGATCGACTGCGGGTTGGTGGATAAATTAATTGTAATGCTTTACCTCGTCCAATAATCTACGCAAGCGTTGCAACTGTGCTTCTAGCTGACGGTTGTGTTCTTCGAGGATCTGCATACGAGCCTCCAGTCGTCCTTTGTGCTGTCTCAGGAGACGGGCTTCTGCCATCATGTCCTGAAAAATTGCATAATTATCATTTCATATATTTTATTAAATACAATTCAGATAAGTGTATACATTTTTCGACGATAAAATTTGTTCACATTTATCGTGAATTAGGCATAAGGCTGTGGTGGAGCAATGCAAGCAATGCAGTCGCCTGGTGTACCTAATAAAAGAGTCGCCTTGTACGATTACATGCGACATAAACAATTATTTTATTTCAAACGTCCTTTTCAAGTGTTAAATTGAATTAAACAATTCAATATGTCGCACTTATTGTTTTTCACCATTCATTGTTTTTATTGCACTGCTTGTCATGTTTTTGCAAATATATTATTTTAATTAAATAAATACTCTCTAAAATTATTTTAAAGATCCATTTTATTGCTAACAATGAATTACAAAGATACTCAGTACTTACTCTCATACATACATTTTTCACTCAAGATGTCAATGGATTACAAAGATATTCAGTTACTTGAAGAATCAGTTCCTACGATCGAAATGTATGGAATGATCAATTGATCATTCCATACATTTCTAATTAGCAGCAATTAGTGATTGAGTTTTACCTGGTCAACAGGAGCATTTCTATTGTCAGTGACTGCGTGCTGCTCTTCGGGTGTTGAGCCTGGAGTTTGTTTGGCTTTCAGCCTCTCGTACTCCGCTTGAAGACTTGCGTTCTCTTCTTCAAGCTCTCTGTAATAACAAAAATGTTTTTTGTTGGAATTGGAACAGCGAAATACAGCTTTGAGATTTTTAAAATCACGAAAGCCGGCACAGAAATTGGTCAGTGTACAAAAGAAAAAAAAAACACTTGCTTGAAACTCTTATTTTTTAATAAACGTTTTTTTTAAGGTACATATAGCATGAAGGTAAATAATGTTTATTTTATAAGAATAACTAATAAACAAGTAGACAGTTCATCTGACTTAGGTGATCCATTGTTTATTTTATAAGAATAACTAATAAACAAGTAGACAGTTCATCTGACTTAGGTGATCCATCGCCTATAAAAATTGCATTATCAGAGATGCAAATGCGTTGTTTTTTAAAGATATGGTTCGAGTGGAACAAAGCTTAGTAAGGAAAAGAGAGGATCTGATGTTCCGTCTCTCTCACTCATGACGTGAAACGTAGCTATTCATAAAACAGTACAGTTAATGGATTAGGAATCTCACCTGATCATAGCCTCAAGCTCGTGTCGCTGTTCCCGGTGTATAACAGAAACGACGTGCACGGGAGAGCGCGGCGCGTCTTCACCGTCTCCTTCCCCTTCGACGCCCTCAGAGGCTCCGTTTAACGACGCGCAGTATTGAGCGATAAGTGCGTGCTCTTCATCACTGCAATGATATTACATAATGCATCCGGTTTGAAGGACCAATTTAAATATACTTACTATATTAGATGACTTAATGGAATAATTAAAGAATAATTCTAATGTTTCAGTTAAGTTTTTTCTGGCCTATTTTATTTTCTAAATAGAGTACATAATATCTGTCAGGCCAGGTTTTAGTAAAAAGCATAATAGAAGAAATAAATGTAAATTTTAATTAATGAGAAAACTACAAAAAAGAAATTGATGAAATATAACAGTCGTCACCGTCAACTGCACGCGAGTCACAGCTATGAGAAGCACGACGAGAGCTTAGTGGCTATACTAGCTGAGCCTGAAGTAGTATTGAAATTCGACAGCACAGCGATTTCTCGGGATCGCGCAAGAAGCGCGCAAGTTACGTAACAGCCACGGGTACCTGTCGGGCGTGTCGGCGGCGCGCGCGCCGAGCTCCACCTGCGCGAGGCGCGTGGCGTACAGCTCGAGGCGCGAGTGCATGTCGTCGGCCGCGCCGCCCGCGCCCCCCGCGCCCGCGCCGTGCTGCGGCGACGGCGCCGGGGACTCCAGCGCGTCGCCTGCGGGAGGCGCATACTGTAGTGTGACTCGGAACATCGCTTGACAATGGGCTTTATGGTGCGAAACTATTTTATAAATCGGTTCAGTAGATCATGTTATTAGCTCGTTTAGACAAACATACAAAACTTCCAGCTTTATTACTTTAATTAATTAAGGTTTTCATTTAGTGGATCAGTTCCGACCTAAACACGTACTTGAAGACACTAAATTGTTACACGTATTTAAACTTATAAAAATATCGATATGATATTAAAACCTTATAATGATACATGATTATAAAATATATGAGGTGATGTTCGCGGTCGGTGGTAATTGGTTGATATTAAACTAAATTGTCTCCAAACTTATAATAATATATCCTTTTAATCTTTAATGTATTTTTTTATCTATATCGTTTATAAATATAATAAATAAAAGGGGCCTTAGTATGAACTCTTGAGGAATACCAGGCGTAATCTAAACCAGCTCCGAAATATGTCCATTTATGTATCCTAAGAATATGATTTATTATAAAATATTTAATCGATCGCCATAGATTACCACGTATATTTTAATAATAAGAATGCCTAACCCAAAAAAATATTGCACATGAAACTCCTAAGATGCAGACCTATTCGACGCAATTGTAAGTATCTATTGGTGATGTGCCGGATCGTTAATAAAGTGTATCCACGGATACAGATCTGAATATGGATATTTGATGTCAAGGTCCGCGGATACGGATACGGAACTTTCCTATTCAATCGGAGCGCGTGACCTTGATAGTTGTTGCCACTTGACGCTTTGCTATTGATGCGTGCCAGACAGGTCAGTACATGTTTCGAGTTTTCGACTTGCACTGCGCGGTCTTTCTTTTGTTCATAGTTTATTGTGACACTGCGCGGCATAGATAACGTTTGTGTTTGGTAGTGAGACTAGTAAGTTATAACGCGAAAAATTGTTATAAACAAAGTTGTCTAAAAATTTCCTACAATTTTGATTCTTATCAATTTTAGGAAAACAAATTGAAACGAGTTATTCCATAACAAAAAATTGACCCCCTCTTTTCACTTGTAAATCGAAAAATATCGATCCTACGAAAAAATTGATGAGAACCAAAATTGTAGGAAATTTAATTTTAAACAACTTTTGTAATAACTGTTTTTCGTGTAAAATTGAAAATGAACGAGTTATTCGAGAGACAAAACTCTGGTACCTCTACTTAAAGTGAAAACTCTGGTACCTCTACTTTTTGAATTTAGACTACCAGTGACCCCCCCCCCCCCCAACGAATTCAAAAAGGGAAATTTCTGCTAAAATTTTTGTAAATCTAAAATACTAATTCGATTGGGCTATTGCTGTTTATACTACTAACACGTACCAGAGAGTTTTTCAGTGAAAATGAAATCACCTTATATAGAATTTCATCTTTGTATTGAAAATTAATAAGTGAAAGATCCGTAAAAGATACTGCAAAAAAGTCACGGATACAGATACAGATACGGATCTCTCTTCTCCCTTGGATATCCGCGGATACGAATACGGATATTCGGCACATCATTAGTATCTACATCTATATTTAAAAAAAAAAACATCCCAAAGGGAAAGAATGGTTACGTTCACAATTTTACGGTCAAACAAATTATATATAATTATATATAAATTAATTAAATTATAATAATCATTTGACGTTGAATATTTTGAAAACTTTCATATATTATTTTATAATGTACCTTCAAGTACAGTCTGGACCGGTAAGTAGCCGACTCTTGGATGCTTTTTAAAGTATCTCGCAGATTTAAATTTATTGCGAAGAGCTCTTGTGAAGTCACGGACGTCTTCGCCGGATGTCGTCTGAAATATTATATTTGATGTATAAAATATCGCATTGTGAGAATTAAAGTGACTCAATCCAAAATTCACAACTTTAGGGAATCATGGAAAATGATAGCATAAAATAAAAAATATTTGTCACTAGCACTAATTACTAAATCATTATGTAAAACTAAAATTGTTTTAGGTCATAATGATTTAGTAATTAGTGCTAAAGTAACAAATATTTTTTATTTTATGCTATCATTTTCCATGATTCCCTAAAGTTGTGAATTTTGGATTGAGTCACTTTAATTCTCACAATGCGATATGTAACAAGATCACGTCTTACTTTAGAGAATAATTAACAAATTCAACAACTTATTTCATAACAGCTGTCTGACATGATTTTGGACACGTTAACTTTAATGGTTAATGATTTCTTATATGAGTCACAGCGTGATGTTTTATAGCCTAAGTTTTAACGAGGTGAAAGACTATAATAATATTAAATTTTATAAGAATCAGTTCCATACTTTATGAGATTAGCGTGTTCATATCAAAAACATAACCCTCCTTCTGTCGCAGTCGGGTAAAAAGACAACAATTTTATGTGATCTTTTTGGTCATAGTAAAATTAGCACTAAACATTAAGTAAAATTAACATTTAACTTACGGCTGTGCAGTATTCTTGCATCGGATGTGTAAGTTTGTGATTTTTGGCTTTGCGACCGTTGAAGAAGCATTTCTGGCACATATCGAAGTTGAAACACTTCAAACAGCGATATCTAAAAACAAAGTCATAATATGTATTATCCATACACGAGTAGTAGATAAGTTGTCAAAAATTAATTTCGTTTCTTTAAATGATTGTCATAAAAACTGCTTATTATTTACAACGATGTAGTTTCAATTGGATTGAACAATCGGTAATAATTTATTATTCTTAGGGCCAGTTTCACCACTTGCTATTAAGTTCTGGATAACCTAACTGGCACTTATTTTGACAGATAACCCATACAATGACCTGTCAAAAAAGTGCCAGTTAGGTTAGCCGGAACTTAATAGCAAGTGGTGAAACTGGGTCTTAGTATGTTTTTTTTTAATGTTAGTTGGATAGGCAAACTGGCAAACGTTCCACCTGATGGTAAGTGGTTGACGTCGCCCATGAACATAAACTAGTTTACCTGGAACTAGCCCAGGCAACTCATCTATGTGTTGCCTATCCAGAGAGATATCCTAATTTATTAAAAAAAACTGCAAATTTCAGGATATAATTGGAATTTAATGCTTCTATATTGTTGAAATTCATTAAAAATTACACTTATTACAATATTTATTTTATATACAAGGAGTAGAAGCGAGTTACTCGATTTGTCTGTATGTAAAAGTATCAGTCAGAAGCCGACCATAACAATTCTAGTTAATAACGAATAGGTCTCTCGAGGGCCGAAATTGACTGGGTGAAAACGGAGAATTATCAGCTCGATTATTGTCGTGAAATAATTTCGTCTTCAATGATACCAAAACTACCAGAAAGAATGTTACGGTGGCGGTTCGCGACCGCGACAGGAGAGACAGAGACAAGAGACCGCGACAAGTTATATTGTCGATCGTCTCGGTTCTGTTGTCTCTGTCGCGGGCGCGAACGGCCAATATAAGAGTGAAGCGGAAGGCGCACCGGAAGCCGACGATGGGGTAGTCCTTGCAGATGTTGCACTTGGCCTGGTGGCGCGCGCCCTCGGCGGCGGCGAGGCGGTGCAGCACGGGCAGCCACACCATGGACTGCGGCTCGCGCTGCAGCCACTGCAGGAAGTGGAACGCCTCGATGAACTGCAGCTGCCCGTCCGCGTCGCGCTCCAGCGTCTTCTCTTTGCCGTCCTCCTTCTCCTTTTCCTTGTCACCTGCGACTGTATTTTTTTAATTTTTGATATTCAGTTTGTCGTGATGACTTTTTTGGTGTAGCGGTGCGAGTAGTTACCTCGACGCCGGCGGTTGCGAGTTCGATTCCCGCTCGGGGCAGATATTTGTTTCCGGTCTGGGTACAATCCTACAAGGTATATCCTTGCGGGTTTCTCCACGCTGCATTGGAGAGCACGTAAAGCTGTCGGTCCCGGACGTTATCATAAACACCTGATAGCGATCATGGTAAAGAAATTATCCGCCAACCCGCAGTGGAGCAGCGTCGTGAATTAGATTCCAACCTTTCTCCTATATGGAAAAGTGTCTGTTGCCTAGTAGTCGGACGTTTACAAGCTGATTTAGTTCAGTTCAATTCAGTTCAAGTTTGTCGACCTGGTAGACGAGCTCGCGGAACATGCACGAGTCGCAGGTTCAGATCGGTCTAATTGTAAGACTGAGGAATTTTTAAGGACAAAATTTGTTTAAAAGTCCGGCATTGTAGAAAAAACTCGTAATGAAACCTTCAAATTCATCTTATTACAGAAAAATAGCTCTGCAAGGCTCTGCTTGATATTTAGAGGAAGTTAGAAGACAACAGAATTGTTTCACATAGGAGATAATATTTAAAAAACTTCTATATCTTAGTTAAGTTATAATTTACCTGTTTTTCTATCAAGCGTGCTGCCTTTGTTACCGTCCTTGGTAGCAACCGAGGCTTGCTCAAAACAGCTCCTCACTGACGGCTCAATATTAGATCCTCCGAACGCCGCTACTTCACCTAACTGTCTTGGAACCTAGGAATGGACGGTATTATATTAATTATAATTAAACTAGCAGCGCACCCGGGGTATGCATATGTACCTAAACATTCCTCATAAATCACCCTATCTATTGGTGAAAACCGCATGAAAATCCGTGCAGTAGTTTTTCAGTTTATCGGGAACAGACAGACAGACAGACGCGGCGGAGGACGTTGTTTTGTAATATGTAGTGATGAGATTTGTCTCAAAATATTATCTTAAAACCAATTTTAAAATTTTGTTTTTGGATTAAGAAAAAGAGAAGAAATAAAGAATATTAATATTAGTAAATTACGCGTTTTTGTGTAATGTCTGATTAATAATGAGTCTTATGTTATTTATAAACAGAGTTTAAACTTTAAGTAACAATATACGTTTGTTTTTTTTTTAATTTACTAGTAAATACTTGATTTAGAAATTCACATTTTTATGGAAAAAATTATGAAAAAAAATGAAAAATGATAAAAAAAATGGATTACGTTTCCGCTAACTTATTGTTAGTTAAAAGAATTATGTAAAACGGTATATTGAACAACTACTATATAAAAATATACTTATATACTTACTTGTATACAATCGTGTAGCAGTAGTCCTAGTTTTCTTTGGTCAGCGCGACAAGATGGGTCAGCAATTAAGCGGAATAAATACCTGGAAAAAAAAAACAAATATTATTGATCAAGTGCTTATTTAAGTGGCATATACCTTATTCATTTCTATACGTATGTGCAAGATGTTTACTAAAGTTCCCTTAATCATATATCAGCTTATCATATTGAAGCCTCATTGTTACCTTAACTACTTCTAAACTACTTCACACTTTACTTCCGCATCTATCTTACCTATATTTCTCCTCCAAGTGTCCCTTACATAGCAACACGAGCCCGACCTTGAAACTCAACACCCTGATCTGACCGGTCCGCTGGCTGTCGTACACGTTCAGCAACCAGTTGATAGATAGGTCCAGACAGAGTGGAACATTCACTAGACTTGGATTTTCTGCTGCGATAACCTGCAACCATCATAAAGAAGATGAAATTTGGAGGTAAACAGATAATTGTTGAAATTGCTTTCTTCCAAAAATAATGCTCAAAATTCTGAAATATGAATGAATCGTTGTTTGGAAAGATGTAGCATTTTTAGCAAAAAAGTTTATATATCTAGTAGTTCTAATTGACCTACCTCGTATAAAGAAGTAAGTACGGTGATCATATCTGGAATATCTATGAGGCGATCGTTTTGTGCCCGAAGTCCGTGTGAATCGAATGACTCTAGAGCCGCAGGTAATTGGAGCATGTGCACTAAAAAGAATTATAAATAAATAAGTATAAATAAGTCTTGGAAATAATTATCACAAAGAGAAGAATATTTAGCTTTTTTAACTCATCGTATCAATTTCAAAATTAATCAAATAAATAAATATAAGTAGATATAAAGGTTTTTTGTCGAGTTTTTATATACATATACATATATCCGATATCAGTTATCATAATTATTAAGTCTTATTATTTATCCGTATCTATGACGACCGTTCTGGTGTAGTGGTGCGAATAATCGCCTCAACGCCGCGCGCCGGCAGTCGCGGGTTTGATTCCCGCTATTATTTGTTTCCGGTCTGGGTGTATGCCTCGAAGAACACGTAAAGCCGTCGGTCCCGGTTGTTATCATAGACACCTGATAACGATCGTTATTCATGGTAGAGAAATTATCCGCCAATCCGCAGTAGAACAGCGTGGTGGATTAAGCTCCAACCCCTCTTCTATATGGAGAAGAGACCTTCGCTCAGCAGTGAGTGGTTTACAGGCTAATACAGTACAGTACAGTATTATCTATCCGATATTTAACCGCTTGTTATTCGCGCCTCTAGCCAGTAGAGTAAACTTGTTGCGACGTATCGTATGACAGAAGCTGCGGTTACAATGGAGTCGCTAATGTGAAACCACTCGAAAAATTTCTATAAAGTCTTTCTATAAAGTCAGATGCGTTTAGAGTGACAATAAACAACGCTTCTATAGTGAGAAATATATCTCTAAAAAGTGACTTGAACTATTTGTTTTATTGAATTCTTGGAATTATTTTTTAATTTTTAATTTTACCACAGTAAAGTTATTCTTAACTGTAATTATTTTCAAGAATAGGTTTTACAAACATATATATATTTTTTTAATTTTATTCAAATTCTTTTAAAAAAAAAATGTTGTTCGTTAAATTCTTTTAAATAAATGATGACGCAAAAAAGACCTTCGATTTAATGAAGGAATCGATCTTGATTTTTGTTTGATTTTTATTGATTATATTGAATCAATAGAATTGCTAATTATATGACTTACTACAAAGAGCCTTTTGAACAGTCCTTAGTTTGAGTGCAGTTCTGTAAGCTGAGAAGCGAACTTCGTTCAGGTCAGCCAGAGAGTTCATCAGCTCGATCATCTTTGGATGATCCCAGTGGGTAGTTTCGAGTTCGTGACTGGAAATTTATAGAAAGGAAATAAGCATATTATATTCAGATTTCCGAAGTTTTCTCAGTCGATGAATACAATTTTATTAATAAAGTAAAATATATATATGCTATTAATTAATTTATTTATACAAAGAGCCATCGGCTTCCTATTTATTATAGTGTATTTTGAATCACACTAACAATATTATCATAATCCCGTTTAAACAACAAATGTCAATTTTTTTTAAGCAATTTACTGTTCCCTTTTAAACAAATGTCATTATTATTTTTATTTTTTTTTGAAAAAGGATAGACTTTTGTTTGAATCAATCAACCAAGCAGAAAGTTAACTTCACTTAACTTCTTCTAAAGTATCTCTTTTTCCACAATCTGTGTCTAAATTAGTTTTATTTTTTTTGTGTGTTGTTTTGAAATCTACCTTAACAATACTTTTGTGCCGGGCCTATGGTTTATCTGTATGGATGGCGAATCTATTGGCGAATCTCTTTTCATAGCAACTTACTTGATATAATAAGGTACGTTGGCTGGTGTGACAGCTCGTTCCCAGGGCGGGCGGACGGAGCCAGCCAGGAATCCCTGAGCCGCTCCAGCCCCTCCATCCCTGGCCACTCCTGCAAGTTGACGTGCACGCTCTTCACCGCCGGCACTTAAACCGGATACCCTGAAAGGAAATATATTTATGTATAAGGCAAAGGTTCGAAATAAAACAGCAATTAAGCAATAAATTGACGTAAATATTTAATAATATTTATAGATAATTCAAAATATATTTTCATATATTCACGTGACTAACCAAATGATTGGGTATAGTTACCTTTTGACCAATATATTATTATATATATTATTAACAATATATTATTAACAACTTAAGTACTGGTCCATCGCTTCGTAATAAATTAATAAGAAATAAAACTAACATTGTAGTAAGTATATGTTAAAATTTATTAGTAGTTAGTGGTTATATATAACTTTATAATATATTTTTTATGTCTTTATTAAAAGGTATTGGATAGTTTAATACTTTCAATCTCTCACTCTCGCAATTTTATTTTAGTACTCTTACCTTGTATTCAAATCCTCAAGTCTTGCAACCAAGTGTTCAGGCAATTGTATATTATCTCTAGCCATCGCCTGAGCTTGGCCTCTCAGTTCGTCCGCTAGTCTCTTCAGCGGTGGAAGCTGTGCTCTCGCTCGGGACACCGCATCGAGCTGCGCGCGCGCATCTCTCGCATCTCCCGGTGCACGCCATGATGCACGAGCCGCTTCCGCTGTTTGCACACGAGACGCTAACTCGTCCAGCGATGTCGTGAATGTGCGTACACGCTGAAAAGAAGAACAAAAATTTAATGATACAGACAAGCTAACAATTCTTTATCTGAATTAGTTGTTTTCAAAATAATATATTAGCATGTCAAAGCACATCGCTACAACGATAAATTCTACTCGTGAGTTTGATGTTACCAATTCACTATTAAAGATTCAAGTAAAGTATTAGCTATAGTATGGTATTTGAGTTATTTTTGGTTATAAAATATTTTTGAAAGACAAGAACATAATATCAGAAATTGATGAAAATACCTTCATATTTAGATGATTTGTATTAGACATAGGATAAAAGTTAAAACACGCGGTGATCGAGTAACCAAAGCGAAACACTGTTGTAAAAATCTTATTTTCGCGAACAGCATCATCGCCTGTCTATTTAAAGTTTGATGTGTTCGATTCACGATGATAGAAATGAATGATTAAATCTATATTTTAATTGTAGGTTTTTTTTTTAGTTTGAGATATAATTTTTTGGTGTTTTTTTTTTCTTAATTATTAAAAAATTAAGTCTCAGTCGTTTCTTATAAAGCGACAGTGTTGCTGTTAATACAAAAGTTATATGAAACTCAGTTTATTTTAAATTATCAAACATTATTTTGTATTAGGTCTTCGTTTCAACTTGTCTATTATATTTGAATTTAACGAAGAAACCCGAGTCGAAATTTAAAGCCGACATAGCTCCCTCAAGTCTGACACAGAACCGATTTAGAGCCCAGTAATCCGAAATAGAACCGATTTAGAGCCCAGTAGTCCGACTTAGCGCCTATAGGGGCTAAATTTTATTCCATTTAGGTCCGGTTAAGTCGTAAAGTGGAAAAAACAGAAATTTGTGCTATTTTTGGGGTGCTAAGTCGGACCTAATTTAACATAGGTTAGGACCGACTTTGAACCCAGAGGTCCGACATAATTCCTACCGTAGGCGGCGCTAAATCGGTTCTAAATTTTGACTCGGGAAGATCTTAAAAAAAAATCTGGGGATTGATTTTATCAGCTTATGTGTCGGTTTATCTGTTTTGTCACCTTATTCTACTTAATTCTTCTTCGTTTCACCACCATTTAACTCATAATGAAAACTTATTGCTTAAACTTATCAAACCTAATTTAGCAATTAGTGTAAAACAGTAATTGGCAAATTAAATAAATATTTATAATTATATTATAAACGTAATTTGAAATAACCTAATTTGGTAAGCTATGTCAGGATCCCCGGCAGTAACCTTGCGAAGGAACGCGGTAACCTTGGCTGAACGACTTGAGTTACCAAGGCTGTCCCACTTGCAGGTGTCATGTGTAAGATAAGAATCTTCTATTCATTTGTTATATGTAAAAATATCTTAAGAGCAGAATTTTGATAGTCTTTTCTTTCGATAACTTTCATACCAAATACAATATTTGACAACGCGTTGTTACTTTATATTAAATCGTTACAAGTTTTGATATTTGTTAAGTTTAACATGTGTATGAACTGGAGTGAACTGAATCAGCTTCTAAATAACCCACTGCTGGGAAAAAGCCTCTTCTCTATATATAGAAAGGGACATGTATAATCTATTATATATAATACGGGTACGACAAAACCACAGACCATACGACTGGTTAGAAATATCGACATTTAGAAAAAGTAAACAGTAATATGTACCCACATTATCGTGCTGTAGGTACCTAGATATGTTTGAGAACACGAGTGTCAATGTTTAAAAAAGTTAACGTAGAATCTATTATATAGGACATACGACTAGGAGTATAGAGACACGCGTAAAAGAACATATAGCTGACATTAAACACCAACGGTCGACAAAGTCTGCTGTGTATCAGCATACTCAACAAGGTACCAACCACTACATTAGATTTGATAAGCCACAAATTCTCGCTAAAGAACACCGATTCCTACCAAGGATGATTCGCGAGGCTATTGAAATAAAAAAACATCCTAATTTCAATAGAGAGGATGGTTGGAACGTACCACCAGCTTGGGAACCAGTTCTAAAATTAATTGAACCCAAGGAAAATAAGAACACAGCACGACTTCCAGACACAACAAGTTCATTCTGTGTGAATAGGAACGGTCAAAAGTAATAATTTATAATTGTATAAAAAGCGGGGTATGTAACAATTGATTCATTATTCGGACACCCACCACCTCAGTCCCCCGAGATCATGGACGCTGTAAAGGGTCCGAAACGTCGGGAAATAATTTAAATTAAATATTGTTAAACAGTAAATTTAAATAAACGCGATAAAATCCGTTTTTAGACTTTTAATTAAATCTATTTTAATAACTAGCAAACTGCTTAAATTAGTATTTACAACTAGACTATTTTCTGAAGTTAAATATGAAAAATTATAATTATATAAATACTTTTTTATATATTGGATAATCATTATGCAGTAAAAACAATTAATTAATAACGTTAGTTAATAAGCAGGAAGTTCATGTTTCTATTGAAAAAATATGAGGGTTGTCGTAAATCATGAGATTTTTGAGGTTTCTTTTAATATCCGCGAATCTCTACAAGTTTAAAAGAAAAAAGTTCTTGCCTCAAATTAGGCTCATGAAATTTCATAATATTCTTTCAATTTTTTTTTCTGATTCTTTTAAAATAATAAATAGACAAATAAAACAGGAATACAATCAAGCAATTAACTTTATTGTGTTTCAATAAAATTTTATGAAAGTATAATTGAGAGCTCGCGTTAGTTTATAGTACCTGGATGACCGAGCTTTGCTCGGTTAAATTATATTTAGATACATTACATACTGATGAAACATAAATAATATTTTCGACTTTACCGACATAATAGTAAAATAATAGGAATTGGTTATTTAAATAAAAAATAAAAAGTAAAAAAAAGCTCTTAATTCAAAAGAAAAAAAAAAGGAAAAAAAATGGTGTGTATTCACCTGGATTCGAACCCAGATTTTCTGATTTCGAATCCGTCCGATTCCCATCCGAGCTATTAGAAGCTTGTCAATGACAGCGAAATTTACCTTCGTATTGTAATGATATTTTTTAATTGCGTAAAAAAAGGGATAAAACGACATTTTCTAAAAATAAATCCTAGCTAGATCGATTTATCGCCCCCGAAACCCCCTGCATACTAAATTTCATGAAAATCGTTGGAGCCGTTTCCGAAATTCCGATTATATATATATATACAAGAATTGCTCGTTTAAAGATATAAGATGTTGTGTTGATGTTAGTGAGTTGATATTACTACACATATAACATACAATTATATCTAAATATATCACATCACATCACATCATATACCTATTGTACGGGCTATGTGTTTTTATACAAATAATTATTATTATTTTAGCGCAATAATATATAGTAATATTATAAAGCTGAAGAGTTTGTTTGTTTGAACCCGCCAATCTCAGGAACTACCGGTTCGAATTGAAAAAAATGTTTTTGTGTTGGATAGCCCATTTACCGAGGAAGGCTATAAGCTATATAACATCACGCTACGACCAATAGGGGCTGAGCAATAATAAGAAATATATAGTTCCACTTTTAAAGTAAATATAACATCACTCTTTTACTGAGAATTTCCGATAAAAAAAAAACACAATAATACGTTGAATGAATCAGGAATCAAACTTGAGACCCCTTGCTCGGCAGTAACGCTTGCGACCACTCGACCAACGAGACTCTTAGAGTAATTGTTTAAATTTTTGTAACTACGTTTGTCCCTCAAATTAACGCGGATGAAACCGCGGGTCACAGCTAGTATCACATAGAAATTAAATTCACGAAGAAAATGTCTTTAAAGAATACTATTTTAATAATTTTTCCTTGTTGAAATAAATTTAAAACTGGCAACTTCGCCTTTTTTGTGTCAAACTGTGATATATGTCATAACAGTCCTTTCTTTTTTGTCTCATGTTTATTCTACATATCGAATTAATAAGTCTTGTAAATACCAAGTAATTCGTTTTAATAACATCAGGTTCTATGGCCCAGTATTTATTTATTTATTTATTTATATTTTATTGTACAACACAGAATTGAATTGTACAAAAGGCGGACTTAATGCTAAAAGCAATTTCTGATCTGTCGATTAGTTACGTGCGAGTAATAAGTTAATTAAAAAATCGGTGTTATACGTAAAACAGTAACTTAAAATATATCGCGTGCACAACCTATGTTATCTGTACGCGATTTTTCACTTGTCAGTTATTTCAGATTATTGGACATATAAAATGAACTGGGCTAGTTAAAGTTTTGCGATGAAAGCATATTTGCATTTTAATAATAACACACATTAAAAGCGAAGGTAAAGTAACTATATTTAAGCAGTAGGTTGTTAAAATTATAAAACTTTAATGTATATACAACTGGATATTATAAATTTATCAATAGTTAAATATGATTGACAGTGGCTCATAAATCCTTAACTCGACAATATGTTAGAAATTCGACGGCAATTTGATCGACAATTTATTGTACTAACAAACCAAATTAATTATACTACTAAAACTGAACGTCGTTTTCAATAGTGTAGCAAGACTATTTTAATAGATAATAGAAATAGGCATCCGTAGTTAAATAACAAAACATTTAATAAGGAAATAAATGACGCATAGTGAACTTCGCCTTTTTAATTCTTTGGTTAAGAATATTATTAAATAAATGTGCAGTATTTATTTGACATCGTGTACGAGTACGTGTGTTTTGTTGTGTTTTGAGCAGAGGCGTAGCTACCGCCGTTTCAGTCGTATCAATGATACGGGGCTCCCGGCCTACAGGGGCCCCGAATGTGTAGGGATATAAAAGACTATCAGACTTGTTTATAGTGACAGGGCCGGATTAGGGGAGGGCTTTCACATAGGAGGGGCCCCACAATAGAGACTTGGGGACAGAAATTTAAATTCATAGATGACCTTGTATTTTTTTCTTTTTTCTTTAGGAACACATATAGCCCGACGACCCGATGGCTCTATATCCGGCCCTGTATTAAGTGCTTTTGTTCCGTTGTTGAAAAATCTTTACCCTTCAATTGGGCCCCTTTACAGATATTGATATCTAAGTCACGCTACGCCACTGGTTTTGAGTACGTGTACGAGATGCTTACTTGTCTACTTCTCCTTCAACTACACACATAATTTTATTTTGTGACATAATTATGCTACCAATTCGTCAATATTACAAAACAATTATTAATTGGTAATAAACAATGTCATATGTTGGTCCAAACATTCTTCAAACGTTTGATCAAAGGTTATTCATATTAATGATCGTGTACAGAACATTAACATTCAGATTCGTTTCCACGGAATCCGAATAGATTCTTCTTACCTTGCCACTCACGTTGCCATTACGACCGTAATCGACGCACTTGGCTTGCGTTACTCGCATACCATAGCAGACGAAGATATAGCTATCGAGAAATGACAAAACGTTCGTGCCTAATCTACTAAACATTTCATTTTATACAATTCCATTCGTGATTATTATAATTTTATAAAGATTTTACGGTTACTGTTACAGTCCTGTGAATCGTAGTCCTATTTTATAGACGTTAACCTTCTTTCATTAGTTCTAACGAGATACTATCGATTATTCATGATTCTAAGATTAGTTAAAGTTAAAAATAAATAAATAAATATATTTTCATTTACAGTCCTATGGTAAGTAACTTAATACCTTTGTTTTAGGTACCAGTCGAATGATACAAAAATTACACATAGACTCGGGGTGGATATCGAACCTACGACTCTGGAGTGGAAAGCAGGATCAATAACAATTACGCCAACGAGGCAGTCATGCTACTATATCTACTATATCTGCTACCATAGACGACCCATCCTGCATCCACAGTGGAGAAGATAGTTGATCGAGTTCAAATACTTCTGCAACGAAGACGAAACCTTTGCCCAAAAATTTGACATTTACACGTTATTTGACCAGTGGCGTTACATTTATGTGTTTAATTAGTTTTTACATCATTATATAAATACCGTTTACACACCATTATTAATAAGATTGAATTCCTTAGATTTTAGATTTAAAGAAAACTACAGTTTCACTAACATAATGGTTAAGGAAACTCGTTATCTAATCGTAAAAAAAAGTAAAATATGAAAAAATATAGCACAAGATTTTTGTAAAAATATTTCCGTTTACATCTGAAAGCAGGTACAAAGTAATTTCATCTTACACGTTTTGATGTCATCAAAAGAAAAATGTATGCATTTTATAAATTGTAACTAAAAATTTACGTCATTTTTCAAGAATGTAAATACGGGACACATCCAGAAAGCATATTTCAGGCGTACCCTTAAAATTCAGGGCTGGGTCGTGTGACGAATTGTGAATTTTATGCATTGTACCCTATTTTTGCATACCTTATTGTATGGTAATAGGGGCTATTTTTCTTTGAACATTTTCGTCTTAAGAATCCCAATTCCCGGAGCAATAGAATAATAACGTTCGAGGAAATTCTATAAGGCTTTGTGTTCTAAATGTTTCATTCGTCACTATTTCGAGTATTTTTATATTGCAATCTATACGAAATTTTATAATATTCATCGTTATAAAAATCAGCGCATATTTTTTTTAAGGTTTGTGATAATCTTCGCAACGATAGTGTGTTTTGTCAGAGAGGTTTTATTTCGGCACCTAAATGTTATCACGGTTGAAACACATCGTGTAATTAAAATACTGGCTAAGATAAGACTGGCTCATTGGCGCAGTTGGCAGTGAACCTGCTTTCTGCTCCAGGGTTGTGGGTTCGATTCCCGCCTGAGTGTGGGTGTAATAGGAGCTGAGCATTCATAAGAAACGTTACAAAAACGGGAAAAACATTATTTTTTGAGAGCTTTCGTTGCGTACGCTGACAGAATTGATTTACATTAAAAATTGTAAAAAAAATCTGCGACAGCAAATATCTATCTCTTGAGGTTCACTCATTATAACCGTTTTTATAGTAATCAAGTTTTTTCTAAAATAATGTGTTATTTGCGAAGGTGATTTTATAGACATGATATAAATCCTTATCCAAATAAATAGGTTTATCATCACAAGTATTTCCTTTTGAACAAAATGGCCTTAACATCATTTGATTTTAATCAATATTTTAGAAGATATCATAGTTTTAAAATAACTCCGCAACGAAATTATGATCACAATAAATGAAAACGTGATTTAATTGCATTATTATTGCCAGGCATATAAGAAAATCAGTATTTTCTTCTCCTTAGTTAATTAATAATGGTTTAAAAATATTTAAGTACGTTTTTTCCTCAAATTAACGCAGGTAAAACCGCGGGGCACAGCTAGTTTTCTATAGTAATGTATTATTGTTACAACTATTGTGTACTGAAACGAGGATAAATTGAAACTGAACTAAACTAAGGGACGGACTTTCGACTATCGCTGACATCTGGAGCATTAATACAATCTCGAAGTTTCCGACAAAGTTTACACAGTCTTAGAATATGGCTGTTAGATTAAAGATTTAATAGCAATATGTTTATTTTTAACTGGACTCATCTCGTGGATAACGTTTCGCTATCATGAGTCGCAGTGACAAGTTTTGCAGCTACTTATATTATATCTAAATTAAATAATATATTTAGAATAGTGGAAGAATTACTAAGGGCCAGTTTCACCACTTGCTATTAAGTTCCGGATAGCCTAACTGGCACTTATTTTGACAGATAACCCATACAATTACCTGTCAAAAATGTGCCAGTTTGGTTAGCCGGAACTTAACAGTAAGTGGTGAAACTGGGTCTAAGAGTACCTGGATGACCTGATGATTAAATTATATTTAGATACATTACGTACTAATGAAACATAAATAATATTTTCTATCTTACCGACATAATAGTAAAATAATAGGAACTGGTTATTTAAATAAAAAAGTAAAAAGAGCTCTCAATAATAGTTTTTCTCACAAAAGAAGAAACAAAAAAAAAAAAAAGGAAAAAAAATGGTCTGTAGACACTTGGATTCGAGCCCGGGTTTTCTGATTTCGAATCCGGCCGATTCCCATTCGAGCTATTACAAGTTTATCAATGACAGCGAAATTTACCTCCGTATTCTAATCATATTTTTTAATTGCGTAAAAATAGGGATAAAAAGACATTTTCTAAAAATAAATCCTAGCTAGATCGATTTATCACCACCGAAACCCCCTGCATACTTAATTTCATGAAAATCGTTGGAGCCGTTTCCGAGATTCAGATTATATATATATATATATACAAGAATTGCTCGTTTAAAGATATAAGGGCAGTTCCGCCGAAAGTTGTACAAATAATAAATTCGAGGATAAATAAATAATTTGAACTTTTAACAATTTTTTTAATGTAGGTAGTCGATATATATAACTAATTTTAATGTTAACTTAAAAAACCTCGCTTTTCTTGTTGTTTTTATTGTTAAAATATATATTTTTGTTAATGAAAGACCATTTGGTAGTCAAGATCATTACGAAATGTTTCTTATTTTAGTCAATAATATAGACATTTTAGTAGTTATAAATTACTTTTATTACTAAACTTAGGGAATAAGTAATCCAATTAGGAAGAAAAATCTCACCTCTTCATGCAAAAATACAGTACTTAGATCACCATAAACCCGTTTCGTTACGTTTTGGGTATTATTTAATTATAACTTTAACATTTTTTGCTATTAAACTAGTTCTACTTAGAATTAATCACAGTCAAATTGCAACCTTTACTATAAACTAATTAATTATTATAGATTTTGAGCTTTAAATATTCAAAAATCATGTAAAAATCACATTTTTATACAAAACGAAAACGAGAGTGACAAGGTAAGGTTGATATCACACCAAGGCATTTGTACACTTAGAATAAATATTATTTTAATGTACCTACTATGTACGCGTTTTATTCTATACCTACTATGCAAGTGTTTTATTCTTTTTATCTTTTCTTGTTCATAAAATTAATTACCAGAAATAATCAACAAGATAGCAAAATAAAATCCTATTCCAAATGGTCAGAACTTTTGAGTTTCCATACAAAATGTATCGCTCGTTTTTATTTACTTACAAGACACTGTGGAGAGATTGAAATAATACTTTTCAAAGTATTATTTCAATCTACTTGAAATTTGTAAATTAAGAGCAAACTATGTTTGCATGAGAATTCAGCGGGACACAAAAAATAACTAAATATCACTTAAAGGACAATTCTAACCCCACATTATAACCGTATTGATTCTTAATACCAATTAATTATCACTATCATCAGCACCGAGACAAAAATCACAAATATAATCAATAAATATTTGATTACAACTACACTCACAACAGTACCATTTATTGCACGCCATACATTTCGATATTTCGATCAGGACTAGAGGTCTATAACATTTGTTACATTTAAACGTACGTTTCACTATAGTATTCAGCGACTTTTTCTTTTTGGTTTGTCTGTATGTCTTCATATTAAACGAATCGAGTGGATCACATTCTGGTACAAAAAATTTACAACATACTAGATGTTGATGACGCGCTAGGTAAACTGTTTGACATTATCATGCTAGTATTTTGATAATCATTTTGTATTTTTTACTCGGACTCTTTCTCTAAATATACTTTCGGTTTTTTTTGCGGAGACTTTATCTCTAAAATTATTATTATATTAATTAAATTTGTACTATTCAAGGGGTTCGATAGAATAATTTAAATATTTCGTTAACACATCGAAGTCCGACGATGGGTTCAATATATAAACACAAATTTATTTACATAACTAGCAAACCCGGCGAACTCTGTTTCGCCACCAACTTATTTTCGTGAGGGATACTCACACCACGTACTGGCACCGTCGGCTCCACCACCATGCAAAGCCATATTGGTTTGTAGTACATGCTATGTATCAGATATGGCGCTGTATGTGAAAAATGATTTTCTCTGTTTTCCTGCTTTTCTATTGACATTTTTCCTAAATTTTGTTTGCTATAAACCTCACGGAGCCCGAGACCTTTCCAACGAATGCAAAACCGTGGAAATCGATTCGTGCGTTCTGGAATTATAGCGTCAGAAAGGAAAACCCGACTTATTTTTATATTATAGGGGTTGATCGTAGAGGGGTGATAATTGAGAGTAATATGAGATTTTTTTATTCTAAATAATGACAGAATAAAAAAAAATTGCAAAAAAATTAAAGTTAATAATTAACAAAAAAAAAAAAAAAAATAGGGGTTGATCGCAGAGGTGTGAAAAATTCAGAGTAATATGAGATTTTTTTATTCTAAGTCATCACAAATAAAAAAAAAAAAAAAATTCTCAAAAAATAAAAATTTTTAATTACTAAATAAAAAATAAGGATTAATTGTAGAGGGTTGAAAATTTAGGTTGCATGTATTTTTGTATGATATATCATAAAAAAAAAAAAAAAACAAAAAATTTTGTCTGAAAAATAAAAAAAAAATTTAGGGGTGGACCACCCTTAACATGTAGGGGGATGAAAAATAGATGTTGTTCGATTCTCCCCCCTGGGTAGTATCCTCGCTAAGTATCACGAAAATCGGTCGAGCCGTTTCGGAGGAGTTCAATTACTAACCCCGTGACACAAGAATTTTATATATTATACTTTATTATATTTATATTATTTACTATATTTATTACACTAAATAGAGATCAAAAGAAGTCTTATTAAATTAACATTTTTTTAAATTGGTTGTTTTGTGTCTTCAACTTTATGACGTCAGTTTCGTTACAATTTAGGTCAGGCTGTACGTTACGTAACTATCCTGACGTAACGAAATGTGACTTCGACAATAACAAAATTACATATTTAATCCAGAAACCGCATTTATTAGCAACTTATTCTAAAAATATAATCAACATATAATACAGTTTACTATAAGGTACTCGTATAAATTGTAGTATAATTAAATCTTTCTATAAATTGCGTAACTATACTGACAAGAATCAAGGGTAAAACTCACCTCATAGAACCACAGCCCTTTACGCATCGCCTGTTAGCGAACTAAAAAAACGGCGGCCCTTGCTTGAGTAGTCTATGATCAAAGTTTTGCTATTTCTATATAAAAAATCCAAAACAAAGCAAAATTTCCACCTAATATTGTATAAAACACCGTAACTATAATGACCATGTCAGGATGAGCGTAAATCCAGGTACACTCTATTTTAATTAATTAATAATATATATCACTTACTTTCTTTGCTTGTTATTCAATTAAAAGATAGCTCTTTATTGATACTATAATCTCAAATCCTCATATTCTAGGTTGTAGAAGAAAAATTATAATTAATCAAGTGTTAAACACCATATAAGTTTTTAGGGACAGTATGGGAAGCCAATTTTGTCAATTTTCAGAGTAACTTTAAAATAATTATTGTAAATATATTTTTATTTATTGGGATATTCTTTCGTAGCCTATTTATTCAAAAATATTTTGAAGCACTTACTTTAATTATATTGTTGCTTAGTTCAACAAAAATAAATCTTAAGTGTTCGGACATCAAAAAAACACAAATGTACAACTTTTGGCGGAACTGCCCATAAGATAATTTTATCAACCTTAAAGTTTATCGTCTAAAGACAAACAAATTAAAAAGCAAAACTTTCTTCATTACAATAACTATATATATATATATATATATATATAAACATTTAATATGGTATTTATACATATATTTTATTTAGAGACAATTTTATGTACTTTATATGTTGTTATTAATTGTATTAATTGTATTTGTACAAATATTTGTTCTCCGCCAAGCCGCAGTGGAGCCGCGTGGTGTATTAAGTTCCAACCCTTCTTCTCTATGCTGAAGATGCTTTTGCCCAGCAGTGGGTTGTTTTCAGGTTGATTCAGTTGTATATATGTTATGTGCATAAGTATAGTAGGTAGTAGTAAAATAAGTACCTTTTTTCACTGTCTGTTTCGCTATACGACACTCTTTCTCATAACCAAAGGTTAACTTGAAGAGATTTCTTTTAGAGATAAGTCCACCTTTTCCATCCATCTTACACATATGAAGTATTCTTTTTAATATATTTTTTTAAGTACAATATTATCTAGCAACGTTCTTTCCCTAAAAGTAGCTTAAAATCAACAAGGTCATCTACAACACCTGACTACCTAAAACTTTCCGTTAAAATTAACAACATTATTATGAATAACAAGTACCTATGCTTAATTAAAAAAATCAAAAAACCCGACTACGTAAAATACTCTTATTATAAACTAAAAAGAATAAAACAATTTACTAGATTTCATTTGATACCCATATTGCTACAGTAAGAAAAAAAATTCCCCCCCCCCCATCATTCCGCCATTTGCGGGCGCCATTTTGAAAATTTATATAGCCTATGTCACTACTACAATTTAGACAAATCCAACGACACCTCATATGTCAAAAACCGTCCAGCCGTTTGGGCTGTAGGGCGTGGCAAAGAAATGGACATACATACATACACTCGAAAAACATAACCCTCCTTCTGTCGCAGTCGGGTAAAAACAATACTTTTTGTTTTCTTGTTATTTGACAGGGAAAACGTTTAAAAAGTATCTAATACTTAAAGCATATACATTGAAAAGTTATTTAGATGATAAGTATTTAGTATGCATCAAATATATTAAATTTACAACACACTGTGTTCGTATGATTGATATATATTCCTCTTTGGTTGTTAGAACTTTTTAAAGAAGAACAGACGAGACTCTTACTCACTGCTTGCAAAATCCACGATCAAAGACGGTAGTTTCTCTAGAATTGATTACGATGAAATTTGATATACACATACTGGAAACTTAGGACAATAAATAGACTTTATTTTATCCCGAAATTCCTACGAAATCAGGAATGACTCGAGTAAAACCGTGAGGCGATATTAGTGAGTATATATAGAAACATTGAGAATCAAAGAGAACAATACTCCCTTTGAAGTAACAGAAATGCAGTGAAGCAATTAATTAATTTCAAACGATATTTTAAAAGGGTGTCAACGCGTCCCTATAAAGCCGACAGGCTGTAATTAAGAGGTAACGGACTGTCTAGAGCTTAATGAAATAATTGGTGGGTATTCTGGACCATTTATAAAAGGTCCAGTCTTGAATCGAGTTACGTTCAGACTTTCAACAATTAATTGCTTTCAATTTTAAATTGTACAGAAAATTGTACCCATATTTTGTTAATTCTGAAACGAAACACGAGCTTATTTGAAGTTAAATGTCTAAGCACCCCTTTAAAATGTAACCTTACAATGCTTTTTAAAAGCTTTAGTTAAGGACTAAAAGACCCCTGCGGTTTTATCTGAATCGACATTTATGACTATTGTTTCGCTACGATTAGTTGTTCATGTCTAAACCCTATGTTACTAAATATTGTTGTTTTATGATGACGAAATAATTATTTAATCGATTTAGTAGTTTTGGAGGTTAAATTAAAAATAAAACAAACAAAAATTATAAAGAAGAGATATCTCTTTTCACTTAATAATAATAGTATAGAAAAGGAATACTAATGATTTTTAGCTTGCTAATGAATAAGGGACACTATAGAAAATAAAAAAAGCACATAAGTTAGTGTCGAAGTCTCGAGGCCGGTTTTGAAAATATTTTTTTTTTTAAATTGGAATTGTTATTATTTTTTCTTCCTTAACCCACAGATAACTGATTTTATAGTATTTGAATTGACAATAACTATCCTCAGGACAATTTTGCCTGAAAACATATCTGAATCGAACTAAGAAACTTCTAAATATTAAAATTAGTTATTTTTAAAGTAGCTTCTGTTTTTTTTTTTCAATGTTAAAATCACGTCTCCACGAAAAATTGGGTTTCACTTTATAATTGAAACATGACAGACGGTCAGACACTTTCGCAATAATAATATTACTATAGATACTTAGTAAAAGCAAAGAGTTTATGAGTAAAATATACAGTAAAAACATCAAAAACGAAAGTTACCCATTAAGGTACATGATGACGTCGATTTCACCTCTAATGAGGACTTCTGTAGGTAAAATAATCGTTAGAATTATTTCCAAGCACTTAATGTTGTCAGCTGTTATTTGTATGATTTGTGAATGTGAAATTGAATGGTGAAATTGTATTTATTTTTCATTTGACATACACGACGGATTGATGCAGCGATCAGTTACGGGCTATTGCGCTATAATGGTCGCGGGTTCGATCCACGCTCATGTTTTGTTTTTGAAATAAGATGATTTTCTAGCTACCTGTGGGATATGACCGTAGTTGGACACGATTGTGTGACTGTGAAGTTTCACAGACTTCGTTCCGAATCGGTGGTAGCTTTACTTTTACAAAAAATAATAATCACTTAAAATATTAATTTTGTAAAATACGATTCGAAGGTGCTCGTGGGGTCTATTTGAATAAAGTTGTTTTTGATTTTGATTTTGAGACAACCGTTCTGGTGTGAAATTAGTAGCCTCAGCGCCGCGCGCCGGCGGTCGCGGGTTCGATTCCCGCTCGGGACAGATATTGTTATTTGTGCAAATATTTGTTTCCGGTCTGGGTGTATGTCCTTGTGGGTCTCCCTACCGTACCTCGGAGAGCACGTAAAGCCGTCGTTCTCAGTTGTTATCATAGACACCTGATAACAATCCTTATTCATGGCAGGGAAATTATCCGCCAAACCTCAGTTGAGCATCGTGATGGCTTAAGCTCCAACCCTTCTTCTATATGGAGAAGAGGTCTTCGCTCAGTAGGTGGTTGTTTACACTCTGATACAGTACAGTACAGTACAGTGTCAAAGAATCTTATCATTAATAGCTTCTTTAAAATAATTTTATGTTGTCCTCAAAAATTTATTAAGGGAGTAATACAAAACCCATCAATCTTCTTCGTATCTTCTCCATTCTACATGACATTGGCGAAATCATCGGTGTTATTTTGGCACTATTGAAAGTTGAAACCCATTAATCCCAATGAATGAATGAATGAATAGTTTTATTTGGTTATATCACACGATAAGGTCAGTAGACCTTTTCTTAACTAGGAAGTTAAAGTTTACAGCTTCTTAGAGTATTTTCTACTACCGTGATGTCTATTTTTGGTTCAGTACTAGAGATTCACGAATTAGATAGACAGACCACACAATGTGTTGGTCACGACTATTTAGATAATATGCTAAGAAAGTGAATATTTTAAATATTTATAAGTGTTTACCGGTATTGTGTATTGGCGTACAAAAGGATTTAAGTCAATTTTTAAATGGATATTAATTTTTAATAAAATTATTTTAAGTATCCGATACAATTACCTATTTAAAAGTAAGAATTAATGACGAACCTCTTTTTACCCTACAGCTATTCTAAGGTTAACGCCAAAAGCCATTATCATAATGATTAAGGCATTTTTTTAAAAAGTTGAAAAGCTTGTTTACTCTGGATTATTATAGGCTATAAAACGTCACGTCATGATATAAACAATCTTGGCAATAACCATGAATACACAAAAAAAAAAGAAGAGGAAACCGCAAAAAAAAGTACAATTTTTAGAAAACATGGACCAGCGTTTAGCTTCAGTTTCATCACTTATTTTAAAGTGCAAAATAAGGTGTTCTTATTTAGAAATAAATTAAAATTGAGGTGAAATAGATTCTAAGGGCCTGTTTTATTTATCTCATACTAATAAAGCCTATCAGTAACTTATGTGCGAGATAAACTTTATCAGTAACCGGTGAAATAGGCGCTTAGTAGTGTGAATTCTTAAGTATTTCCGAGTAGATTAATCAGTTCTATGTAACTCATACTTATTATAAATGTAGTAACATAGGTTATGTAGCTAAGCGCTTCTATGGGATGTGCGTTATTGCTAAAGTATTGCGTTCAAGGTGTCCCAGTTATTAACACGCAATTGCAAGACGATGCAATTTTTCCACAATTAGATAATCCTTGCTTGTATATCCTTGCTTTATAATAAGATATTTTATTTTATAGTAAAATCTATAGGAGTTAGATAAACTTTTATAACGTGACTCATCTTAAAGTTAATATCATTTCTTATATTTTGTTTCGTTGACATACCAATTTGCCTATCTCTTAAGCAATTTGTCTACTGTCTATCAATTTACTTCAATAATGTTAGTATCATATTTATAACTAGAATAGTTACGCCTGACGATTGTACCCGCGTATCTTTCGATTCCGTAGGAATTATGGGATAAAATTTACCCATGTGTTCTTCCGGATCTTCTATCTACACACCGAGTTTTATCGTAACTGATAGGTATAGTATTTTTTGCACGAAAAATTAACAAACATCAATCCTCACGAATTTGCACTCAAAAAGTAGAAAAATAAGATAGTGATTAATTGGGGATAAAAACGCTTTTGCTCAGCTAATGGCAATTGGCTGAACATTGTAATAAAAAATGAAAAAAATGAATGTACCTATTATAAATTATATTATTTTTTCTACGTAAGCGACAAATGCGTCGACGATACGCGATGCAATGGGCTACGCAAAGTTAGCACCCTATCGAAAGATTTTTGAAATCAAAATGACCTTAATCGATAGGTCTACGTTAGGTCTGTATAGGTCCATCAAAATTTTTGTTAGGTCGCCTATTTTGTTTAATAAATATTTTTAATAAATAGGTCAATTTTTTCAACAAACCTATACAGACCTAACGTAGACCTATCGATTAAAGTCATTTTGATTTCAAAAATCCTTCAGTGGGGTGCTAACTTTGTGTAGCTGATGCAATGCGAAAATATTAACTAATCACTGTACTTTTAAACTATCTTACGTTGTCGTCTGTCGACTTGTCTTTGTAATTAAGGTTACTTGAGATATTACTCGTGCAATGTCGCATAACGACGCATCGCTTCGCTTCGTATCGAGTCGCTGACACTGACTGAGCGATAGACACGGCAACGCGACATAACATGATGAATCATTGTACCTATAACACGAGTATGTCTTACGACATTGTCGCCTGACGACTGGTCATTTTTCGTCGTCGACTTACGACAAGATTAAAATTTATTCCGTAAGATCATCTTTGATTTATAAATATTAGGTGCTTATTAATAATAAACTTATTATTATTAATAAGCACCTAATACTGAACCGCACTCAGTATGTTAAAACTCCTGTGTACGAAAACACATAATCAATCAATATCTGTATCGTCTATTCAAACATTTGTAATGAGCTAGCGCAGCAGTCACTTGCTGCCACCGCTGAGCCTACCAGTCGTTTATTTATAAATAAATATTAACCAAATATTAACCAACAATCACACCACGTTAACCTAGAACCGTGGTATGTTCGTAAGAACTTGTGTTACAGTTACTAGGAACGGAAATAAACAAAAACAGTTGATGCATAAAGTATTACTGTCATTTAAAATAAATTACATATAAAAAAATAGTAATTTAATAATAAGTTCATTTTGTGTGATACCGGAAAAAAACAGATAGACATTACTTTTAACAATAATTGTTTAGACTTCTACTTGTATTTCTATCATAAAAAACTCTATAATTCGTTTTTTTTTAATATCTCTTATGTGTAGACATAGCCCCAATATCAAGATGATTTTTTTCTTTTTTATTAACAAAAGCACGTCAAAATAGTCTCGACGGTATTAAAGGGATGTCTGTTAAGATAAAGGTTAGGCGTCCTTTATGTTAGAACTATTTTTAAGATCAGTTATCAGTCTCACGGGATTCTGCTTTCGGATGGATTTTCTTATCATTTCCGCTACTGTGTTATGAAAATTATTTATGATAATATTATTTTTCTTATTATATCAGCTGTAGGGTTTCTTTATAACAAGTTATGCTAAACTGAGCTGAAATGAATCAGCCAATAAAGGTCAAATTACTGAGCACAGGCTCCTTCTCCATAAGGGTTCGAGTTTAATCTAACACTCTGCTCCACTGCGGGTTGGCGGATAATTTCTCAACAAACCTACTAGTTTCGTTATCAGGTGTTCATGATAAAAATCGGGATATACGGCTTTACATGCTCTCTTAGACAAAATGGGGATACCTACAAAGATATAGAAATGAATAGACCGGAAACAAATATCTAGATCGAGGGGGAAACGAATCCGCCAACGCCAGCATCAAATCGACTACTCATACCACTACCATAGAACAATTGTCATTAGAAAAGTGTATAATATTACTATCTATCTATAGAGTTGCTCTCTATGTATATTTATATATACCAGGTATATATAAATTATTGGAACTGGCCAGTAAAATCCTCGACGCGTGATCTCATTAGTGTATGTCATTCTACTTAACCTTTACATTTTTTTTAAATATTAATAAGTATCATAATTTTACGAGTGTATTAATTTTAATAAAGATGTTAATATGATTAATAGATAAGTCCGATTTAACGACCGTCGGCCGTTCTGTATCCGACAGAGAAGAATGGTCCCGACCTCTTTCTTGCCGAGGTGACGTAAAAGGCGACTAAGACTATTAGTGGTGCGAACAACTGTACACCAACCAGGGCGGTGATCAGCATCACCATATCCTGCAACAGCCCACAACACACTACGCTCATGAACTCGCCTGCCAAGCGTGGCGAGTATTGGCAAACCACTGCTAGAGATGTTGATGGTGCTGACGAGGCATCCAACGGCTGATGTGGTGGTGGTGGTGGTCCGATTCATTTTTTTAAATTAATTGTTATTAAAATAAAAGTTTTTTTTTTACAAGATCACGTTAAAGTAAAAAAATTAGGTAAGAGGTCGTGGGTCGCACTTTAATTTAAAAAAAATTGCTATTTATCTGTGATAGATAAGCGTAATAATTGAAATTTTAACGTTATATAAATTGCATTTTGATGTTAATAAGCATATAATCCTTAAAAAACAAGCTTTCATGCGCAACAATAATTTTTCAAATAAATACATAGTTCAAGAGATTATCGCGTTCAAACAAATAAACAAACAAACAATTTATCTGTTATGAGATATAGATATCAAACACTATTTTTTGCCATTAAAGTAAAATAAATGGAGCGCAAGACTCTTTTTTAACGGCTCAGTATGTTCTACTCATTATCGGAGGTCAACGACCTTACGGTAGGCTGGTGGTGCCTCAGAACAACGACGTATTAGAAGTGGTATCGGGTATTTTGATATGGATAAAATATATAGTCGTAATTAATTAATGTGGATGTAAGTAACATGTTTGATCGTAAAAATATAGAAAATAAAAAATATCATAAAACGAAAATGTTTAACCGCATCCACGTTTATGTTTAAATTTACAATTCAACTCTTTTAGAACGTGCTGTGATATCATGAGTTAGGTGTACTCAAACAAACAAAATCTTAAAAGCTTTACATTCTGAACTGAACTGATTCAGCCTATTAACGTCCCAGACAAAAGCCTTTTCACCATATTCAAGAAGGGTATTTTACTTTACATTATAATTTCATATTTTAAGTTATATTATAATGGATTGTAAAGACATGGCACTTCCATCAATTTCCACTTCACGTATGTTCTGCGTCAAGGTATGTAGATATACTGCGATTAATGTTATCGAATTTATTGACATGAAAACATTATGACAGCTCAAATGTGAAGTGATTTAATGAATTAATGAGTGCGGAGATTTGGGTTCATACTTTCATAATTATCTTCTAGCTGTACCCGCAACTTTGTTCGCAATAACACGTTTAGATTTTCACTCCGTCTTACAAAAGAACTACCTGTACCGTATTCTGGGATAATATTTTTTTTTTACTTTTATTTGTCTTTCCGGTAATAAAAAAATAAATAAATAAGCCGTGCACAAAGAAACTTACCGGGCACCTATCAGATATGAAAAATCGCTAATCCTGAGTGTCCTTACAAGAATAATGGGACAAACTAAATTATTATTTTGTTATTATTCATTGTCATCGGTTCTTGAAAAGTGTGCAAAGTTTCAAATCAAACCGACGTTTTGAAGGAGGGGAGGGGGGGGGGGGGGGGTATGAAAATAACGTTCAAAGATTAGGTTACATAGATATAAAGATACAAGATAAAAAGCTAAAGCCAAGCTAACAAAACCGTGTTAAAAATTTTCAGTGTATCTTAGTATGGGCTTAAATAGTGCCAAGTTTTATTCAAATTTATTCAGTAGTTTCATGCGCGGTCAACATACAAACAGACAAACAGGAAGAAAATTACAGTTTTAACTTCAATATCGATTATAGAATGTACTTAAAAATTTATAGATATATACGATGTACAGAATTGTACTTGTTACAACTTTATTCGGCCGTTTGCGAGATGGACAGACGACTTGAGTAGAGTCGCCGGAAGCCGTTGGATGGAGGCTGTTTCGAACCGGTCGCTCTGTAGGTCGATGGGGGAGGCCTATGTTCAGTAGTGGACATCCAATGGCTGATATGATGACGATGATGATGATGATGATGATGATGATGATGATGATGATGGTGGTGGTGGTGGTGGTGGTGGTGGTGGTGATGATGATGATGATGATGATGATGGTGGTAGTGGTGGTGATGATGATGATGATGATGATGATGGTGGTGGTGTTGGTGGTGGTGGTGGAGGTGGTGATGATGATGATGATGATGACAGCTTTATTATAAGTATAAATAGTTTTATCTAGAAATTCAGTAGGTTTCCCTTGAGAGGGGGGACGAAAGTTAAAATGTGTAATTGCGAACGAAGTTGGGAGTACATCTGATATAATATAAATACCTATTTCACTTTCTACGTAATATTTTTCTTTTAATATAAAAAACACAGATGTTACAGTTTTACGACGCGTATATAAGATTTTATAAAGAAAATATTTATTTAACGAAGATATTTTATGCTTTACCTTTACCAAAAGAGGAAATGGAACAGGAAGGAAGTTTGTTATTGGCAAATTATATCCCTAATATTATAAATGTTAAATGAAAGTTTGTTCGTTACGCTTTCACGCGAAAACTACTTAACGGATCATCATGAAACTTTGTACGTATATTCATGGAGGTATTAGAAGTAGCATGGGATACTTTTTTTGGTCGCGATCACCGACATTCAAGCGGGCGAAGCCGCGGGCAGAAGATAGTGCATAATAAAATCCTATGGGAATTGTCTGAACTGATTCGGCCTTTTTAGTTCCACTGCTGGGTAACGGCCTCTTTTCCATATCGGAAAAGGGTTAGAGTTTCAGCTTGCAGGTTTGTGGATATTTTCCTAACATTAGTAATGATCGCTAACACGTGTTTGTGATAACAACCGGGATCGAGTGATCTACGTGCTCTCTTATCCGCTCCACTGCCCGTGTCAACTACTAGTTGATAAGAGTTTACAAACTAACAGCAATAACCGCAAGCGCCCGTGTCAAGTAATGGTCGCCATGGTTATATTGCCCATGTCAACTTTTTTTCGATAGGGGTATTAGTACGCGAAGTCAACCTGTCAACTACGGGTTGATTAACGTATATTACACTATCACCGGTGGGAAATTACGTAACAAAACGTGAGAAGCCTTGGGCAGTTTTGTGCAGTTGGTATACTAAAAGGTCATTGCCCGGACACACAAGCGGTTATGCATGATGGGGATACCCACAAGGACATACACCTAAACGAGAAACTAATATTTGATTGCAGCGAATATCTAATGGCTGATATAAACTAAATAAACGTCTCACACTCAACGGCCCCCAATTGGATGTTTATCCTGTGTCGGAGGTCCGGAAAGACACACAGCACACAAGCACAAACGCCCAGACCACGACAAATATCCGTATGGCCTATACAAATATTTGTCATGTGCGGGAATCGAAACCACGACCGCTAGCGCATAAGCCAGTTGCTGTGATCACTACGCCAACGCGTCGTCAAATGTCAATATAATGATGATAATGAATATTATTTAACAACTTAATGATTCTATAAGCTTTAATGGTCATTAAACTATCATTATATCGTAAAACGGTATACCTGTGACCATGGCGCTTGCAACGGTGTCGAAATATCGAAAACTCAGAATGATTAACGAGAAACATGGGCATTTTCCCGTTTTACGTCTTAATAATTGATGAGTTTAAACTCAAATTCTTATTAAATCAGTACTAATAGGCTATGAAAGTTTATATTAAAGTCTTAGGCTATGAAAGTTTATATTAAAGTCTTTAATAGTAAAATATATTATTCTAAACTGAACTGAAATGATTCAGCCTGTAAGCGTCCCAATGCTGGGCGAAGGCCTCTTCTCCATATAGGAGGAGGGTTGGAGCTTAATTCACTACGCTGCTCTACTGCGGGTTGGCGGATAATTTCTAAACATGAGTAACTATCGTTACTAGGTGTCTATGATAACAACCGGAACCGACGGCTTTTACGTGCTGCTTACGTGAAGCACGGTGGGGAGACCTACAAGAAGATACACCCAAACCGAAAAAAATATTTGCACAAATACAAATCTGCCCGACGACCGTTCTGGTGTAGTGGTGCGAGTAGTCGCCTCAACGCTCGCGGTCGCGGGTTCGATTCCGGCTCGGGACAGATATTTGTATTTGTACAAATAGTTGTTTCCGGTATGGGTGTATGTCCTTGTGGGTCTCCCCACCGTGCCTTGGAGAGCACGTAAAGCCGTCGGTCCTGGTTGTTATCATAGACATATGAATAACGATTATTACTCATGATAGAGAAATTATTCACCAACCCGCAGTGGAGCAGAGTAGTGGATTAAGCTCCAACCCTTCTACCTACACGGAGAAGAGGCCTTCCCTCAATAGTAGATTGTTTACAGGCTGATACAGTACAGTACAGTAATTTTTTATATGTACAGGTAAAAAAATCATCTTATATTGTTTAATGGATTTTATGGTAGCAATAAAAAGAGACTCTTTCTAACGGCGAGTTGCACGAAACCGTCGCTAACTTTCCGTTAGTTAAGTTGCAATTAATCTTAAAATTAGTTGATCTCATGATTAATTTAAAGCTGTTGGAATTAATCATCCGTTAGATAGGTCTTTAATTAAACAACAATTTTTTGTTAACTTAATCAGATGTAGGTTTTGTGTAACAGATAATCACGATTCTTGTGATTAAATTAGTTTAATAAACACTTAAATTTAAAATTTGTTTCGTGCAACTCGGCGTAAGTCTCTTTATTTTTAATATTGAAGACGCCACCATAATGTGATATTGAGCAATATGGCGTCGTAGTGTGATATGACGTTACACGTTGTTTGACACAGATAATCAATTAAGTACTTACTGACGTGTGTTGTAATCATAGATTAAGCCCCAGGAATTTATATACAAACTGGAATGCGCACGTACACTCAAAAAACGTTCCTAAGAGAGGGATTCCATCTCTTTCTACCATGGATTCAAGGCAACTCGTAAGAAAGAGACAAAATACCAGTAGTCAACGAATTGCTCGGAACGATTTTTTCACTTTACATGTTGGAAACAAATGTCAACCTTATGTCTGTTATTTCAAGGTGCATATTTGAATATACAATTTTATTAATTGAGCGTTCCGGTTATGATATAAATTCCTTGATACAACCACATTCAACTAATTTAAGTAGTATTTAATGAGACTATTCCAGTTAAATAAAGAAACATCTTGTTTCTTTTTTATATAGTACAGAATATTTTTTGTGGGTTTAATTTGATTGGTTTATTATTTTTCACTTTGTCACATAGACTATCGTTAAAGTGATACAGTGTCCTAAAATTAATATGATGTCAGTGGATAAAAACATTTTTAAGACCAGTTTTGACATTTGTTTTTTTATATATATTTTTCGGATTTGGATTTGTTTTTTCGTTTTCTTTAAATAACATGTTCATTATACTCGTATATAAGGACCAGATCCTATTGTATAGCAATTTTTGAGAAAATTTCAACGTTACAATTTTAATTTTCTGCTACATTACATTTTTTTCTATTTGTTAAAAATATAAAAATACATACATAACATTTATTCATAAGCCTGCCGCGAAAAATCACAAGAGCTTATCTGGACAAACCGCCGCGTCGCATACCATATCAACAGATATCTATACCGTAGGTACCGTACCATATTATACCAATAACTAAGTAATTATATGTACGTATTCATTATGTGTACGTACATATTTATATCTACGTATTTATTAAGAAGCGAAGATGCCTAGTATCAAGATCAGGCGAGATATAACACTGAGAATAGTAATTGGTAATTTCCTCATAGTCGCATATTGATATCACTATCAATTTAGGATATCTGATAATATTATCAATGCTTGTAACTATCAAACGGATGATAACATCTATATACCTATCTTGACGATGCATTGGCGCAGTGGTCAGCAACGGTTGGATGCGCTAACGGCCGCGGATTCGATTCCCGCACATGATTATAATTATGATGAAATATTTGTTAAAGCCATACTGATTTTTGTCATGATCTGGGCGTTTATATTTATCTTGTGTGTGTTTCCGGACCCCCGACACAGGATTCACATCCAACTGGGGGTCGTTAAGTGTGAAAAGTTTATTTATGTTTATTTATATATATTTGTTATAATATGTATACTAATACATATAGGGAAAAGCTGTGATCATCTCATGTATAGAAAGTGTGGATCTTGACGGAAATTACACTCTAAACATGAATCAATGGAATTTAACTAATTTTAAGTGACTATTCACTATTTATCGATATGAGAATCGCTCCACGCGAAATTAGTTACTATGCAATGTATGAATATGTGAATATCAGAGTCCACTGATTTGATAATTGAATATTTGTATATGTATTAGTGAGTAGGTATTCATTAACTTATTATTGAAACTCACTGATATGTAGTAAATTCAGCTTCACTAGCGTAATTAATGAAAATTCCACTGATTTATGTTTAGAGAGTATATTATTATTTGATTTTTTCAAGTAGGAAATAGGCTTATTTGAAATTAGTCTCGGGCTCAGCGTGAAATAGGAAATCGTGAATAAACTTGCAAATCTTTAAAAAAATCTAGATATTCTGTGATAGGTATACCTGCCAATCTGCAGCAGCTAGACTGATTAAGCTCTAGTACTTTTCCTCAATGGGAGGAGATTACAGAGAGAGACATTACAGACTTGGAGAATAGAAAGTTTCGACAAATTTTTAATTAATTGACACAAATTTTTTTGTCAGTTAAATAATTTGTCTGTCAACGAATATAAATGTATGTATAAAATTTATAAAAACGGTCAATATGTCATGAGATAATTTTTTTTTGACATTTCCGTAGGTATATTTCGATATGGCGATAACCGAATTCTTTAATCAATTAAAGAATGAGTTTAACGGCGAGTTGCACGAAACCGTCGCTAACTTTCCGTTAGTTAAGTTGCAATTAATCTTAAAATTAGTTGATCTTATGATTAATTTAAAGCTGTTGGAATTAATCATCCGTTAGATAGGTCTTTAATTAAACTAAATTTTTTTGTTAACTTAATCAGATGTAGGTTTCGTGCAACAGATAATCACGATTCTTGTGATTAAATTAGTTTAATAAACACTTAAATTTAAAATTTGTTTCGTGCAACTCGGCGTAAGAAAATTACTTCCTCCTACTTTATTCATAATATATAAGATAAATAATAATTATATTGACAAACTATGAACCTACTAAACCTATTGTAATAAAAAAAATCACTATTAGAAAGCTACATCAACCAGAAAAAAACTATTATTTATCTATGTAAAAGTGTCTAAATTCGAATGCGAGTAAAGCCAGGCTCATAGTCTAGTATGAAATATTTTTAATGAGATTAATCCCGAGGGCGTGGGGGATTTGATGAACGGATGACACTGGGGGGTCGTCTATGGTCGCGAACAGGGGAGATCAACTTAATAATATCATGACAGCTGGAGACGAAGCTTACACGATGAGATTTTAATTTTTAGGTAAAGATATCTTTATTGTTTTTTTTTTTGTTTTTTTTTTTTTGTAAGCCCATCAGTTCTTATATCCAGTTGTACTAGAACCAATTCTGAGTACAAATTATATTTCTATTAAACTAAAAATTGTTTTATAGTACCTATGTATATAAATACTATATACAATATACTGTTTTTGCGTGACTGATAAACTGACCAACATAAGTACACCTCTTCTACATATGGTCGTAAGTTCGTAACGGTAACATACGGGTACGGGCGCAAAAACTAGACGACATCATATTTAGAACCTCGTAAGGTCATTAACACTAATCTTTCGACTGACTACAGGAAAATATTCACTTTATAAAAATACGAACAGAAACCGGTTGGTAATTACAATTTGCAATATAATAAGAGTATAAACCTGCGCTGTCTTAGTGACGACCGTTCTGGTGTAGTGTGCGAGTAGTCGCCTCAACACCGCGTGCCGGCGGACGCGGGTTCGATTCCCGCTCGGGACAGGTATTTGTATAAATATTTGTTTCCGGTCTGGGTGTATGTCTTTGTAGGTTTCCCCACCAAGCCTCGGAGAGCACGAAAGCCGTCGGTCCCGGTTGTTATCACAGACATCTGATAACGATAGTTACTCATGAGTCTTAATAGAGAGATTATCCGCCAACCCGCAGTGGAGCAGAGTGGTTGATTAAGCTCCAACCATTTTCTAGATGGAGAAGAGGCCTTTGCTCAGCAGTGGGTAGTTTACAGGCTGATACGGTCTTCGTTATGCGAAACGATGCGATTTAACGCGACGTGATGCGACGTCATGCGACAGAACAGGGGTCATAATGTCAATGCGAGTAAAACCGCGATGGTAGTCTGGTTATATATTATTCTTATAAAAACATATAACTGTAATATACATACCTACCCTTTTATATAAGCGATTTGATCAATTAGTGGATCGCCTGAAGGCATCTCTAGTTAACATTAATTGATGTACAATGTACATATATATACAATACATACAAGTGAGGGATTTTATGAATATGTGTATAAATATATATGTAAAAATATACTAGACAATCACCGCGGTTTAACTTGCTTTTACGAATATATTATGATCTTTAAATAATTATTTATCGCAGCGTTATATTTTGTTCGCTTTATTTTTTTCTTCAATTGACATGTTTTTTTTTTTTATACAAAGAAAATTTATTTTTAAAATAGATAAATATTTGGCTAAGATGACAAAACGAGGGCAGCAATTAATACGTACGAGTATGACACGGGATTTCTTGAGCGACAAAGCAACCTATAACTGGTCGCTTTCTCAGCGGATTCTAAAAATTCAGAAGAGATGATTATTGCAATATTTAAGTTTGAAATACTCGCGAGTTACTGAAAGGTGGTTATTAACTACTTCAACTTCATTTTTTTAAAATATATTTAAGTAATTACACAATAGTTATCATCGATAACATGTTTTCGCGGCGTAGCTCACGCATAATTTCGCGCCTGTCATTTAAATTATAATAGCTTTTGATAGAGCAAACCACTTGTATTTTAATAAGTTTACTTAAGGATTTTTATATAAACTAGCAATGCTTAAGTTTATAATTATTCGAGAGCTTGACGCAGTAGTCATATCAACTGGCTGTTGCGCTAGCGGTCCCGGATTCGAGAGACAAATGTCATTTATAGTTTTGACATTGTGTTTATGTTGTGAGTTACAGAACCTACTGGGGGCCTAAACTGTGACGTGTTTATTTCTAATAATTTTACCAAGAGAATTGTGTACAAATGTAAAATTTACTTTTATACGTTTTTTATTACGTGTGTACGTCATAAAAAGTATCAAATGATGAAACACGTTAATTTCACTATCTCTCATCGCGTAGCCGCGGCTGCGGCAATAAAGATACGTATGAACCGATTATTGTAAATAACTGGCTATCGTTATGAAAGCGGTTCACAATGACGTGATACGAACTGTACAGAAATGAAAATGTTCTAGAGTTCCGTATAGTAGATAAAACTCATGGACTTAGCTAGACTAACTGTAGGAAATAATACTAAATAATTGTACATGGGCGTAGCGAGGTACAGGCAGACCCCCCCCCCTCTAGAAGAGCGGTTGGTCACTGATAAAAATTATTTTTACATCTTTTCTTACTCTAAGTAATGTCACTAATATCGATAAGTGAAACAAAAATAAAACAACACAACTACTAACGTGAAATACTCATATAATATGTTAAAAACCACGATTAAAACAGTACAGTCTTGGATTTTCTTTACCTGACCCCCCCCCCCCTCCCCCCAAAAAAAAGAATCCTGCCTCCCCCTACAGATAATCCTGGCTACGCCCTTGTAATTGTATCTAACTAAAGTATTTTAAAAATTAAAGTACTACTAAAAAATATGTACAATGTAACGGATTTTTTTACCGCAGTATAACAGTCTACGCGTAAACGCTAAATATAGTATTTTGTTAAGTCATTACATTTTTCAGAGAACTGTTGTCAACAATGAGTCAGTTTACTAATAAAATATTTAAGAACATCTTTAACGATAACCAAAACGTAATAATCAACAAAAACTTAACTTTAATAATAACAATAACAACAATCATATTTAAATCGTAAATCATTATTTTAAACAACAATCATCAATACAGCTTTTATATACATTTATTTTTAAAGGAAAAACGATAAAATCGTAAAAATACTAACACATTTTTAAAGTAAATTCAATTTTTTTTAATGTATAATTAAATAAACAAACAAAATAAATAACCTACTTTATTATATAATTATATTATGGTAAGTTACATTAAATACGGTTAAATACTTTTCTAAAGTAGAGAGTTGATATAAAAATTCCAAAAAAATATTTTTTCTGTTACATAAGCTAATATATTGTTTTGAAAAAAATATTTAATTTATAAAAAACTAACCTTGATCGAAAGTATTTAAAATTTAAAATGTGTTATTACATCTGAAACAAACGTATAGTTAAAAAGACGACCCTCGTGGTTTTACGCGAGTTGAAATTTGTTTTATTATCGTAATGTTTTATAGCCTGTGTAAAAGTTAAGTCTAATTGTTGTTGTAATTTTTGTAATCATCTAAAATTGTAGTCACTAAAAATAGATTTATATACTCGTAATTGCATGATGAGTTAGCCTATTATTGCGATGTATACATGTTAGTATTAAAATTATTAATTTTTAAGAATGATTAATACATCATAGGTACACTGTGGTCGATTTCTATAAAAAATAAATAAAAATAAGTTATCCCTACGCAATTTCATGAATTTAGAAGGAACAACGGTACTCCTAAATTATTTCTAAATCTGAAAGAATTGTTAAAATTGATTTTATAAGTTCAGTTTTCAAAAAATATAATTTGTAAAATATATATGTATACATATAATAGCATTTTTCTTAATAATTCAAAAACTTTAAAGATCGAATGATATAAATTATTTACGTATTCTGTTCTTCCCACGTTTAAATCTGGACGAAAACTTGTAACCTGTCAGTACGAAGTGCCAATTAGCTCGGGTTCGAGTCCCGGCGTGTTCTTATCATTGACATGTTTAACAACAGTTAATTAGGATTGATTTAAGTATAGTTTATAACAAGTATGTTTATTGTAAGTTAAAAAGTTTATTCGTATTTAATTATTTTAATGTGTTTGTGAACATCTTTTGGATAAGTCTGCGCTTATTCTTTTATTTCTTTCTAACTTAATATACTAATATATTATAGTATTTCTATACTTAAAGTGTGTTTAATTTATTTTTTTTTGCTATAAATTACACAAATGTATAAAAAAGACATTGTTTTAAGTTTTGATAGTTCATATGTATTACTCAGGTTTTACATTTTCTCTATATGATAATATAAAGGTTTAAAGAAAATAGTTTTGTGTTATTAAGATAATATCTATTGGCGCCTGGGGCGTGGTAATGATATAGTAATCGTGTCAAAACGACAGATCTGTGATAAAAAATTTAATTCATAATGCTTGTTTTGACAAGTGTGGTGTACCTATGTATTAATTTAATGATATTACTATGGTTGACACAATTATGATTTTTTAATACGAATAAGTAGTATAAGTATAGTTACTAATCTGACATTGAAACACGAGTATATTGATGATTAATTTATTAATCTAGATGATTAGTAATTTAAACTAGACAGTTTTGTTTACAAAAGGAATGAAATAAATTTAATACTGTAAATTAATACACGAACATATATGCTGTATATATACAGACAGTCTGACTGAATAAAGCTGCGATCACGTTCCATTCAACTCAATCGAAATATCATAAAATAATTAACAACGTTTATCGTGAGAAGTACTCATTAAACTTAAAATAAAAAAAATACGATCGAAATATTTAAATCAAAAAGTGAATCAGTGAGTTTCACAAATCTACCAAATAGACAGAGCAAACAAGCATCCATTGTTACTTGTTAGTATTTTAAGGTACTCGTCTAGAAACTATCGGCTACTGCCTAGAAACTATTTTCTAACACAATACGTTTCAATTATTAGTAAGTAAAGAACAACAAATAAAATATTTACGAAGACCCAATATCGAAGATTCGTTGTTTTCTCGTAACAAATCCAGCCCGATCCGGTAATATCCTGTTATAACTGGCTCTATGTTTGCAGTTTATGGCCCGGGATTGACCGGGTTTGGCAGTATATTAAAGAATAACAACGCAACTGGAAATACACGAGTTACTACATAATATAAGTGATGAAATATCCTCTATATAGGACTACGCACAACTTTGCTCCTGTTTTTTTATAGGTTATTGAACTTTTCATAATATTTTAATTTGTTTATTGGCTAAGTGTATCTATTTAAGGAATTATTTTGCGTTAGTAAGACTGTTTTTGGGGAAGATTTGTAAAATGCCAAGTTATTATATATATTTTTTATAACTCACAGGAACAGAGAGCAGAATAACTGTAAACATATAAGCAGGCGAAATCGCGCGGTTCTATTAACAAAAAACTTAGCTAGAAGCTTTTGTAACTTATAACATTAAATTAAAAGTATGTACAGTGTCGGGTAGGTTATTATGTATATAAGAATGTGACTTTTACATCACTAAATTAATACTTTTTCTTAATGATATCAGAGATTATTAAAATATGCAATGATAAGATCTACATCATTAAAATAAAATCTGAATCCAGTCGCCTTCACAAGAAAGGTCATTCACCCGTTATCAGTTATAGGATTTGTAAAGAATGTACAACAGAACGTAAAGAAAAAATTCTGCATATTTCTACGGAACCGCCCACAAAGGGCCTGACTCATGATCAATGTGGAACTATGAGTGATCTCGCAAATAATGTAAAAACACGGAAAAACATACCCTATTGTGTTACAATGGAGTTTACAGTTCAATAAATATGTATAGAATGAAAACATCTTTTAGTATTTCATTTAAAATCGAGACAACTTAAGTGAAATCTCGTTTAAGTTGAAAAGGATTTTACACATATATGTTAAGGTTGAGATTAGAATGAAATATTGTTTTATTATCCTTTTCCCCAGGAATGCTAAGCCTTTAGGCTGAGTTTTCAGAAATACAGTAATGCTTTTAATCCGACTTTAGAGTTAAGATATGGCAGTCCTTGTTTTATTTAATTTTTTTTAAATATTGGTAGTTGTACTACTATAGTAGTTTCTTGTTTCGCAATAAGTTTAGCTTTAAGTGTTCTAGATTAATGGGGGATGGTTAGAAGGACGTACGTTTTGGGGGGAAAATTGTATAAATTGAATACGAACGACAAAATAAGCGTATATCGTCTGTAAGAATTGATCATAAATATTCAACATTCCACTTCATTTCACCCGTGTTGTAAACTCGGTGTAATTATCTGTCATAGCGTGATATTTTATAGCCTATAGCCTTATCCAATAAATAGGATATCTAATTAAAATTTAATATATAATTGAGATTATAGAATACAAGAAATCAAATCTTTATTAAGCATTTAATAATCATTATTGATTTATACACATGGCTATCGATAGTGTCGTATCGTGTCGTGTCGTGTAGAATGTGAAAGAAAATAGTTAATGTAATAAATTATTTATTTCAATACTAGCTGTACCCCGCAGTTTCATCCACGGTAAATATGTACAAAACGACCTCGTTACGATGTCACAACACTCGAGTAACAACTTCTAGACCTTCTTTTATCTTTTCATTTCTAGACGGAGTATCATAATGAAACCTACACCAGATTTTAATTAACACGCTAATATAAAGTAATGCTGGAAAAAATATACTGAGAGACAGACAAGTCTTAAAATAATATCTTTGGTTTCTATATTTCTCTCATAAAGACCTCTATTATGACGTTTTTTTTTTCTTAAATATTTTTCATTTATGAACGAACAACACCCGGTTACAATTTTATTATATGTATAGATATATTATCTATTGCTTAATATGACATTTAAAATGTCAGTGAAAGGTCAATATCCGACTAACAATGATGTTATGCAGTTTAAAATCAACCGTCTGGAATATTAAAATTGACTTTCAAATTCAAGGACAACGGTTTTGAAATGAACACTGAATGTATTTTTAATTGAAAGAACGAATTCGTCTGTCTGTATAATGTAAAGCTAATTTAAGAATGTCAGTAAAAAAATCGCGTTATGTGCATCAAGGTTCGTGGTAAGCAGTACGAGTGATATCGCGGGATACGCCTAGTTTTAATGTGAATCCTGTGATGACGTAAATTCGCGTATAATATTCGCAAAAAAAAAACGGATTTTGATTAGGTTTTGCTGCTATACAGTTTATTTTTTTTTATTTTTATCGATAAGCAGAATACATCATTTTTTTTAAAACATTAGCAACAAAATTACAAATAACTAAGAAATATAGAAATCCAAGAGGAAATATAAATCTAATAATATTATATCTATCTTCTAAGTGTATTTGACATTAATAAATATACAATGAAGATTCTTTACAAAATTATTTTTTCCAATTAAAAATATTAATATACATCCATATCAGTTGCGTTTATAAGGTAGCATAAAATCCCATTTTTTATATATATTATAACATATGACAATAATATTAAATGTACTTTATACTTTAAATAATATTACCACTTCAATATTTCACCAACGTAACCAAAAAATTCTTCGTGAGGTTGCCATGCCATCACCGACGCATATCAATGTGTAAATTGTAATAACACGAAGCCGGGTGGGTCATTAGTTAAATATGGTTATTCAATAAGTTAGGTCATAAGCAATATACTCGCCCTTATCATGAAAAAACAATTATGTTTCATATGTTATTGTTTAATTACCACAAATACCTACTTTCCGTTATACTTATAGGTACAGCTGTTTGGATAAATATCCTTACCTGTAACAAAAACAAAATATTTATTAAATATTTTTCGTAAATGAAAACATGAAAACATAACTTAATCTATACTAATAATAAAAAAAAAATAATTTTTCAGAAGATATTAAAAACGATCAAATAGTTTTTTCGCCGCAGATATCCTGTTTGAAAATATTCTGTTATTGGGTAGGAGACATATTTTTCGCCATTATAAAGCTACTTATTCCAGAAGTAACATAGGCTGTAAAACATAACGTTACGACGTATAGGAACGGAGCAGTAATTATAAAAATTAAGTAATCAGCTACAAAAAGTATGTATAGCGAAATCGCTTTGAACAAAGATATAAAAGATCACACTACGATTAGTTATAAACTTTAATATTATAATTTAAATTTAGACTAAAAATTGCGTAAAAATTCTTTCTATATGAATAGCAGTCAAACTATTTTAAACAATATAAGTACATACATTAAGCTGATTAATTGAGTAGTAATCTAGCCTTTAATTTCTACACCATAAGGTATATGTTATCTAATATGTTTATAAGTATTAAAACCTTATTCCCTTGACATAAAGGTAGGAGATAATCAGCTGGACTATTGTATGTTAGTCACGTGTGTGTGAGTCACATGGGAGCGATTGGAACATCTCTTTGTTAGATAGGAAGTTGTGTTCTCTATAGAAATTAGTTATGTACTCGCATTATTTAAAACATTTGGGTTATTCTTTATTTTCAAGACACAATGCTCCATTGGCACCATTGAAAGCTTTTTAAATAATTGAACTGAACTAAATCAGCCTGTAAATATCCCACTGCTGGGCAAAGGCCTGTCTCTATTCCATATAGAAGGTTTGAAGCTTCCACAATGCTGCTTTACTGCAGGCTGGCGGATAATTTCCCTACCATTAGTAACGATTGTTTTGAACAAATTGATGATATATGTCATGTAATGTTATGTAAAATAGGAAAACGTAATCTATTAAGAAAATATAATAATTAAATTATAGATAAAAAGATACGAAGACGAGTTCCATTATTCATTTTATCAGCTGATCATGTTATTAGCTGAACTTCTTAATCTTTAAAAAGAGTAACAGCGGAGTTTCTTGCCGATTCTTCTCTGCAGAATCTATATTCCGAATCGGTGGTAGCTTTACTTTTACAAAATAATAATAATTTTAAAGTGTTAATTTGTAAAATGACGATTCAAAGGTGCTCGTAGGGTCTATTTGAATAAAGTTGTTTTTGTTTTTTTTTTACTATTCATAGTCACCTATAGTTTGTTAACCAAATATCTGTCTAATGTTAAAAATAAAATAACCTACAATTGTATTGTATGTTTATTTAACTGTTGTCAAGTGTAAATATTGTCAGATGAACAGTTTGGGAGCGTTGAGTACACATTAACTGTTAGCTTAGCCAATTGTGGTAGACATATTCAAAATGATTTTTTAAGTGTTTATTTAAGGATGTATCTTAAAGTGGTAAGTCTTATAATTGTAATAAGTAAAAAGTGGTAAGTTTGAAATATAAGATGACGAGATACGTGAAATTCATTTTTAATAGAATTCAAACAAGTATGCTTAATTAAAAAAATCAAAAAACCCGACTGCGTAAAATAGTCTTATTATAAACTAAAAAGAATAAAACAATTTACTAGCTTTCATTTGATACCCAAATCGCTACAGTAAGAAAAAAAATTCAACTCCCCCCCCTCATTCCGCCATTTGCGGGCGCCATTTTGAAAATTTATATAGCCTATGTCACTAATACAATTTAGACAAATCCAACGACACCTCATATGTCAAAAACCGTCCAGCCGTTTGGGCTGTAGGGCGTGCCAAAGAAATGGACATACATACATACATACATACATACATACATACATACATACATACATACATACATACATACATACATACATACATACATACATACATACATACATACATACATACATACATATATACATACACTCGAAAAACATAACCCTCCTGTCGCAGTCGGGTAAAAAGGAGGAGGTTCTCAATTCCATTGTTTTTTTTTTTGTGTTTGTTACGCGATTATTCCGTCAATAATGAATCGATTTTGATGATTATTTTTAAGCAGTAGGTCATACTTTAGAGGAATCGATTTAGCGCTTTTTAAGACAAATCAACAAAAAAAAAGTTTTTACATGTGGGTATAATCTTGACGTCGGTTTTTGTTTTTAAACCTTTAATTATTCTAAAGATAATTAACAACTTGGCTATATAAGATAACCTAAGTGATAATCCGGGTTAATATCTATATACCAAGGTAGATTACAAAAAGTTTAGTTGTTTTAGCGTGAAAAAAATAATAATCATCCATCCATCGAAACATTAATTCCCAAAAACAAATCTAAATAATAATAATTAATACTATATATATATGGATGGAGAAGGAGCTGCATGGACGGTTTTACAAGGCGCTCCACGCACCTCACGTGGATGTTAAGGCCTCCGTGCAGTGGCTGCGATTCGGGGACCTCTTTGGGGAAACCGAAGGTTTTGTCTGTGCAATACAGGATCAGGTGGTCAAGACGAACAACTACCGGAAGCACATTCTGAAGGATGGCACTCCCGACTTCTGTCGAGCTTGTCGTCATCCCGGCGAGTCACTCAGACATGTGCTTTCGGGGTGTTCAGCGCTTGCCAACACTGAGTACTTGCACAGACATAACCAAGTGGCCAAAATTCTTCATCAAGAGCTTGCTCTAATGTATTGTCTTCTGGAACAGAGGGTGCCGTACTACCAGTACACACCGGCGCCAGTACTCGAACGCAACGGAGTCCGGCTCTACTGGGACCGGCCTATCGCCACGGACAGGACGATACTGGCGAACAAGCCTGATATCGTGGTGATGGATAGGGCACAGTCGAGGGTGTTTTTAGTGGACATTACCATCCCGCATGACGAGAACCTCGTGAAAGCCGAAACAGAGAAAAAACGTAAATATCTGGATCTGGCGCACGAGATTGTCGACATGTGGGGTGTTGATTCCATTGAAATCATCCCTATCGTTATATCTGCCAACGGTTTGATCCCGGTTAGCCTCGCTCACCATCTGAGGCAGCTGGGTATCCGTGACGGTTCGCTCGCAGCCAGGATGCAGAAGGCGGTATTACTCGACTCGGCTAGGATTGTCCGCCGATTTCTCAGCCTACAGCCCTAACCCCCGGCCGTTTGATCTCCCTGCCGGGGCGTAATCCTCCACCCGCTTATATTTATCTAAGTAAGTTTATGTAAATTTATTATATTCCTTATATAAGTATTGTATTATATTTATTTATATGTGTATATGTATATCTTGAGCGGGTGGAGTGTAGCAATTAAAATTAATACTATTATTACAGTCAACTATTATTTATACCGGAATCAACCTCTGTTGTCCTCTGTTTGTCATAGGATTATCACGGTGAGTTTCAAATACAATAACAGGCGAAATAGCTATGCGATTGCTTTGTTTTTATGGTGAGAAATAAATGATGATAATTATTATTAATTTACGTAGAATATGTTTGTATATTATATTTGACTGACCCGTTGACGCAGTTGGCAGTGACCCCGCTTTCGGCTCCAGAGTCTGGATGTATGTAATATGTATTTATTTGTATGTCTTATTTATATGAATATTTAAAAAAAATGTATATCAGTCGGCTGTTACCTAAAACTTAACTTTACTACCTGTGTAACAGGTATTAAGGCAACTTAATACCTGTGTATTAAGTTGCCTACCTTAGAAACAGTCGACCGTGTGTGTATGTTATATTTATTTTTTATTTATTATAAGTCGCTAAAGCGTAGTAGCGAGTATATAAAAATATATAGTAAGTGATGTGAGAAGTCGCCTCAACGTCGGCGATCGCGGGTTTAGTTACGGAACCCTTCGTACAGGAATTCGACATCCATTTTATTGTTTTATAGATAATCAAAGGCATTGTTTTACATCAATAGACTATTTGCATGTATGTTAATGAGCGGACAGACAAAATTTACGTCATCATCATCATCATCATCATATCAGCCATCGGATGTCCACTGCTGAACGTAGACCTCCCCCATCGACCTCCAGAGCGACCGGTTCAAAGCAGCCTCCATCCAACGGTGGCAAATTACGTGGTTATATTATAATTTCCAACGAGTTTTATGACAAACTCGTCTATACTATAGTTTATAAAGCATGAATAGAAATATGTCATTCGTGTCACGACCCAAGCTTCAACAAGAGATCGAAAATGCTTATGTCACATTCTCAAAGATTTTTTGAAACGTATAAATCTAAAATTGTCACAACAAAATCGTTGACTATGTAATTTTATGCAGATAGCGGGAATTGGCAGCGTACATACATACCGTAACTTAGAACTATTACACGGAATGTGAAAACGCTCTGTGCTAAGTTTACGAATCATTATTAACTTAATAATGATTGGTAAACTAATAATACTTAATAATATTAAGTATTATTAGTTTACCATAATACTTAATATTATTAAGTATTATTAGTTTTAATTTTATTAAGTATTATTACTATTATAAAACAAAGTCCTCCACCGCGACTGTCTGTCTGTGTCTTCGCGATAAACTCAGAAACTACTCGAGGTAAAATAAGTGCTAAGAATGTGTTTTAACTCTTACTGCTAAAGCCCATCAGTAACTTTTTGAATTACCTAGCTTTCATTAATGTAATAATATTAATAGCTCTTTATTGTACACCAAGAATAAGCAACATTCCAAAAAAAAGGAAATAAGTACAAAAGGTGCCTTATCACTAAAGTACAGAGTGATCTCTTCCAGGCTACCTTAGATTAATGTATATATGTAACAGATTTTGCGGAAAAAAAAAACCGCAAGTAATTTCGTAATTGTGCGCGAACTTCTAAACTGAATATTCTGTAACTATTTATGAGTCGTGTTGTAACAGTGAAGTGCTTTAGTTGCGTTTCAGAAAACTACACTAAATTACTTTCACAGGGCGCTAGAGCAGCTCTGGTACAAGTTAGAAACTGATCGAGTTAAGGACAGTTTACTCGTATAATCCTGTTTGTAAACTTGATGTTTACAATTAACGAAGAATTAACGAAGATGGTTGAAAGTTAGTATCTACTGTCTAAGATATTGTTTTTACTAAAATATTGTTTTTACTAAAATATTAAACAATGTTTTTTCAAACCGATACATTTAAAATATTTTTTGACGGCAAGTACTTTACGGACTGAAAAAAAGAAATCAACTAATGATAATATCATTAAGCGGGAATAACTGTTTGTTATTATTCGATTTAATTTAAAACTATATATAAAATTCCAATAATTCATTCAACATTATGAAGAACTAAAATAAGCTATAAAACGCTTACATGGGCTAGCGGAATAGTAGAGACAAATGTAAATATATATAATTAAATTGACCGCTTATGAATTAGACCACACTCTATTATATCCCGCGGAGAAAACAAATACTAAAATGAAATATAATTATGCTTCAACCCGTGAGTATTATAGCGTTATAAATACTGCTTTTTTACAATTACAGTTCAATTTATAACGCCATAATTAGAAATTGTAATTCGCAGTCTATTAATATTGTAGTTTAGTAACATTTTTATTTTCGAATTAACTAATTATAAATCGACAAAATACTGTTTTTATTACCGAAGTTAGCGAATTAATACTATTATTAGGAAAAAAATGCACCAGCCCTTCTGTCACCAGTGGAGGCTATGAGTCGCGAGGTTCTTTATATTCAAGATACATTACATACGATATATTGTCTAGATTTATTTTTTATTATCTAAAAGTTTTAATATAGTTAATTATATATTATTTTGAATTAAATGTATCAAATGCTATATCTTTTGATAATTTAAAGTTCTTTATAAAAAATTATAATTTCATCGTGATATAAATTACAAACATATTTATGCAAATGAAATTGATTTGCGATGTAAAGATAAGCTTAATGTGTTAATAAAATTTCAAACATTTATTTACATAAAATATTGAGTGATGAATAAATTTAAGCAAAGTATTCTAGACCGGATTGGCGAGTCATCAAGTATTTAATGGTGCATTCAGTTACAATATAATATATGTATAGCCACCAAACTAGCATTTAATATTACAATTGTGTTCAAATTGTCAATCAGTGGTGTTCATTATGCGAATATCATCGGGATGTTTGTATTTAAAGCTATCCTCTCCTCGAAAACTCTCAGTCTGGGTCGTTATCATAAGTAGGTATCTACTAATACTATACTACTACTAATAATGAGTTAAGTTTTAAGCCCGGTTACTACGAGTATATCCAGAAAACGATTTGTTTTCCTTACGACCCGTTCAAATTGAAACGAATTGTGACTAAAAAAATTGTCTATAAAAAAAAAAAATTTGTTTGCTATTGTATCGACATCAGTAATATAGGAACCTTCAGGAGTTAGGGATATCAGATGAAGATCTGTGTGAAAACAGTAATAAGTCTCGCTAAAGGGAATAATACGTAGAACCTGGTAAAAATCGGAAAACGCTATGTATAAATGAGATTCTTGAATAAAGTATTTTTTTATTTGAATTGAATTGACTACACGACAGACTTCATTTTTGATTTATGCCTGTCTATACTGGCAGTCAGGTATAGCTTATACGCTGTACGCCCACTGTCAATCATTGTTTTGCTACTTAGAACAAAACAAGAAAAGTATTTGTATCAAAATAGGTACGGCGTATCGTTTTAGATACTTTCGTTATTAAAGGTTTAATACAGAATGACTGGTGAATTACTATCAATATTTAAGGAGAATACTCGGTACATGATTCGAATTATGTAAAAAAAGGTACTGAATTTTTGACCAAATTTCTTCTAAATTGACGGCGCGTGCACAGATGTTGTACTGTGCCGCTTGTTCACATCTAAAATTGCCAAAATTCACATCATTTACCTAGTCAAGAAATTTGTTGCTTAAACGAGTAAAATATCTTAGTATTTTTGCCTATCTTAAGCCAGGGATCAGGATTAAAGTATTAAGGGGGATTGGATCATGTTCGTTTATCAAAGGTAGCCTGCTACCCTGTTAACACGTGGCGGCCTGTGGACGTAGGTAAACTACCTGTTTTGTGTCGACAGTGCAGCTAGCTCCTAGGGTGTCCAGACGACACGTAAATAATTAGATAACTGTTGAGTAACTTTACTTAGAAGTTTATTAATATTTATGTTATATTTTTACGTAATTCGAATGAGAGTCATGTACCGAGTATTCTCCTTAAATATTGATAGTAACTCACCATTTACTCTGTATAATTATAATTACTAATGGTCGCCCAGTGGTCGAAATTCGACATAATCTATATTTAACAGCATTGTCAACATCATGCATATATATGTAGATTGTACATATGTGTAGTATTCTTTTTAAATGAATTTAATGTATTTTTTTAGCATAATTATAAAAAATATTAGCATTCTGCACTTCTTCTCCATATAAATTATAACTGTGCCAAATTACACACTTCTCCGTCCGCGTAATTTTCGTAAAAAGGGGTACAACGTTTTTGCTTCACGTATTAATATATTAACTTTGAATTAAAAAACAAATTGAATATACTTATACACTTATTCGATAAACAAAAAAGTAATTAAATATAATGACACACCATATTGCATCAGCATGAATTCCGTTAAAATTTAAACACAGAAGTTCGTAAGAAATACATTATGCAAGGAGATCAATTCGTACACTTTTATTAGCTTTAAAAACCTGTCCAGATGCGAAGGAACCGTTAAAAAGGTTTATTTTTCATCGTAAATAAATATCTTAGTGTGCGTGTCTACAGGAGGTTACTTTCATACATGTGTTAAGATTAAACGTTACTGCATTTAAATAAATATAACTAAACTGAATCAACCTGTAAATGTTCCACTGCTTAGCAAAGGCCTCTTCTCTATCTATCTCTATTCTCTATGACTATGATAACAAACTGGGACCGACGGCTTTACGTGCTCACTGAGGCACGGTGGGGAGAGCCACAAGGACATAAACCCTGGCCGGAAACAAACTAACAACGGGGTAGAAATTTGTACAAATACAAATATCTACCCCGAACGAGAATCGAACCCGCGACCACTGGCGTTTAGGCGACTTTACGCAACACTACACCAAAACGGTCTCTTTTTTGCATATTTATAGGGATTTATGTTATTACCCTGTCGCGAAATATTGCGCTTACCATGCGCATGACAAGCGTGGCGAGTAGTTGCAAATCCCCCAAAATGATCAGCAATACAAAGATCAAGCGGTCGCTCTGAAAGTCGATGGGGGAAGCCTACGTTCAGCAGTGGACTTTCAATGGCTGATGTGGTGATGATGATGTTATGTTATCATTAGGAGGGATTTATGATATGTACCTTTGTATTTAATTCTGTTAAAACAATGCTCTAACTGTTTTTACAATTTTATAATAATAGTAAATCACAGGCGAATCACTGACATCATAATTATTTCATTTTACAATCATTAAAGAAATAAATAATTTAATTGTATGATGTTTAACAGCAATTTCATACATATATCACTTTAATTGAAAATCTCTAAACAAAAACCACAATCTCTAGATTAATTAATATAAATTCAAGATAGATATTTTTAATAGATATTTTATTATTCATATAATACACAAAAAATTTATTTCAAAAACATATAACTTTGAAATAAACGAATAAAAAGACTATCGGCGAGTTGCACGAAACCGTCGCTAACTTTCCGTTAGTTATGTTGCAATTAATCTTAAAATTAGTTGATCTTATGATTAATTTAAAGCTGTTGAAATTAATCATCCGTTAGATAGGTCTTTAATTAAACTAAATTTTTTTGTTAATTTAATCAGATGTAGGTTTCGTGCAACAGATAATCACGATTCTTGTGATTAAATTAGTTTAATAAACACTTAAATTTAAAATTTGTTTCGTGCAACTCGGCGCATGACTATTAAAAAACTATTAATAAAAATTTTTTTTTTAAAAAACTATCACTATTTTATTTAGCAGTACCTACGCAGTGTGTAGAAGTTTCTTTTTAAATAATTCATTTGAAAATAAGTTAAATATATACTTAATATTTTAAGTTGTAGAGTTTGTTTTTCTCGCCCTAATCTCAGAAATTATCGGGCTTATTTAGAAACTCTGTATGACTTAAAGGAAGCCCCTATTTTGGTTATAAAATATCCATGTCACCAATATGAAAGCTATAAAATAAATTCAAATCCCAGCGAGTTAGGTTAAAATAAATGTAGATACGTAAATTAACAGTATACATAATATATTTGTCGGTCCTGCTGTCTGTCCGTCTCGTTTATTTGTTTCGGACAGCTAATGAAGCGTTTGCGAAGTTAGTGAGTAAATGTTTAATCAACGGAGTCCGTGTTGTGTTTTCTGTACTGCTTTATTTTCTTTTCAAGCTTCAAGTACATTGGTTGCGTAACACGGGGTAATATTGATGTGAAGATTATATTCGAGACGAAATTAATTTTTATTTTTCACTATTTTTTTTTGTTCTTGTTGATTTTTTTCTTATAAATTGCTTTTGTTGATTTTTTTTAAAGTGCTAAATTGATTCCGATAAAATTTCTATGCGAACACCTCTGAAGTATGACCTACCTATTAAAAAAAAAATCAAAATCGATTCACAATTGACTAAGTAATCGTGTAACGAACATACAAAAAAAAACTGATAATCTTCTCCTTTTTTTGAAGTCGGCTAAAAATGAAATACCACGCGAAGTTGCAGGTGATCCTGTATATGCATATAATTATTTATGGTAACAGTAATGTATAAATGACAAAAGTTAAATTAAATTAATTGTTTTGTTATGTATATATATGAGACGATACTAAAAAAAAAAAAAAATGAAACTCGACATATTTTGGACATTAATTGAAAAAAAAATTATTTTTTTTTTAAATAAGCTTTTGTTTACCTAAATATGATAAATACTATGCATATTATATATAATTTCTTTTAATTTAAATAAAGTCCGTTATAGACTACAGTTATACATATATCGTCAAATCGATTCCTCGAAGATATTAAAAGCATCGTACATGCAATATGCACGCAAAGAAAGTCACGAGCAATGCCTAAAGATGTTGTCCTTAAAATATACATATACATCCCACTATCCCACAGGAAAATTATTAAAAACTACCGATATCGTAAAAAAATATAGAAAAAAATATGACCACAACATAATAAATATATGCATTTTTTTTTTCAAAGAAATGTTTTCAAAAGGAATTTTTTAACTGTAAATTAAGAAAAAAAAAGAAAAATATTTGTAGTCAACTACTGTAATTAATGATAAAATAATAATTTGTGACACTTTTTTGTTAAGGGATAACTTAGGACAATTAGTACGTCAAATAAAGAGTGTTGTAACTTGCAATATATACAAATTTAAATTAAAAAAGAAAAAAAAACTCAACTCATTACAATTTGTTTAGTTTATGAACTGGTTTTAATTTTAGTGTTTTATTCCTTTATTATCTCTTAAATATTGCTTATATAAATAGCAGCGTAGTTGCAAGAATAAATGTCAACCAACTTAGCAAATTCTGTAGCGAGTGAAACCGCAAGATAAAAATATTTAAAATATTAAACAAGTTTTCAGCTTCGCACGATAAAAAACCGCGAATAATTTAGCAGAAAAAATACCTATAGACTAAAACCGAACATAGATCGCCGTGGGAATAGCTTCGGATATTTGACACCAGCGTAGTAAAGAAACAAAACATATTTTTTATATAAATCTACGCTAAGAGATTGTATGTATTTTTCATATATAAACTAACGCCTGCACACGGCTTCACTTAGATAAGAAAATTCTATCTTCGTTGTCTATATTCGTTACCTTTTTGATCTCGATGTATCTATCTATCAATATCGATATTCTGTAAATAATTTCTACAAAGTTGATGTTACCTTTTAACACGTGAAAATATATACCGGTTTTATTCTTATTTACCGACTTCAAGAAGTGAGATTGAAAATATCAATTTTCAGATTTTTCTTAAGTATATATAGCATTTATGGAGAAACAAAAATTTAAAAGTATACATATCTCATAAAGCTAAAGATGCAAACGGGGGATAAGTGAAGTAGGTTTTTATGTGGTACCAATATTTATTAGTAATAAATAATATTTATAAATTTATTACATAAGTATATAAATGATTAAATTGCGTGTGAATAATTGTTTTCGTAAGTTATATAACATCTAAATAATTTATATTTTTTAAAATTTGTACTTTTCCATCTTTTTAAAAATAAAAGTAAATGATATAATCATTGCCGTTACTTCTCAACTGAATTAGCCGAGACGAGGGTAATTTCTAATAAGTACAAGTTATACAAAATGTCGATTCAAAAGTGTATTTAAAAGCCTACGCAATTATAGTATTTTTATATATTTCTTTTTAATTATAGATTAAATAATGTAGATAACAAAATTGTTCTGCCTCATATCATCACTTACAACATTAAAACTTATTCAGCTAAGCACAGAGGTTTAAGCTAAGAGAAAATATTTTTACCTACCCTTTCCTCTTCCTCCAAGGCCCTCATCAGCTCATAATACAACATTTCGGCTTCCTTCGATATCTCCATCTTCTCGGGCTCATAGCTGATCTCACACGCCAAATCGGCTTGGAGATGCATTTCGATTAACTTTCACAGACACACTAAGGGTTAACACTTCACAAGTATCGCCGCATACGTTGTCACATTATTTTGTATTATCTTTCGTAATTTAAGATTAAATCTCTGTTTCGCGATTTCGCGTTCTGTGATATTTATTGTTTGCGTAATGTTTTTATTTACTATATTTGGGTAAGTTATATACTTAACCTATATCGTATGTAGGTTGCGATTAAGTGTAATCGTTATTTATTGAAAAAGTTGATAAGCGCGACTTTTTATGGACCTATCAAAGTAATATGTGTACAACTTAATAATGCAATAGTATTAAATAAGTTTCTGTACACAGCTTGATATGTACAAGTACATATTGCTATAGCCCTAAATTTATAATCATTGATCTCTAAATGTATACACAAAGTTTATGTTAGTGTCTATGTGTGAGTAAACTCTGTCTGTGTTTGTGGTTTTTAATGTGACATGAAAATCGGAATCACAGTGTACTAACGTCAAATTATTACTTAAACAAAATGATGTTTATAATGATTGAAGATTTCGTTTTTTTGCGATCAAGGAATTTATATCATAACTGGAACGCTCACATAATAAAATTGTATATTTAAATATGCACCTTGAAATAACTGACATAAGGTTGACATTTGTTTCCAACATGTAAAGTGAAAAAATCGTTTCGAGCATTTCGTTTACTACTGGTATTTTGTCTCTTTCTTACGAGTTGCCTTGAATCCATGGTAGAAAGAGATGCAATCCCTATCTTAGGAACGTTTTTTGAGTGCACTTGTGCGTTCCAGTTTGTATATAAATTCGACCAAGGGGTCGCAGCACAAAAATTTATGGAAATGTCAAAAAAATATTTTGTAAATTATATGGTTATGTCAATGTCATAAGCCTTGCGTCTGTTCAAATGTCAACGCTCAATTTTTAATTGTTATCGGAAAGAACATGCTGAATCTAGTATTAAAGGATAGGCAAAATGCGTATTCCATATTTAAGAAAGATTTTTTTTTTGTTTATAATATGATAGAGTTTGAAAACTCCTTTCGTATATATCTATTATATTTAATTGTAATCTTCAGGTCGTGGGATTGCCATTTAAACAGCGACAGTTAAAGTTACGGAGGTTATCTTAGACGTAATCGTTAAATGTCACTTGAATTTATTAACACTGAACGTCCTTACAAAATGATGGAAACAGACTAGCATAATTATTAAAATAAATATTAATTTTATATTTTACTAAAATTACTGTAACTCTATTTATAAATTAAAATATAATCTGTTTAAAAATAAAAAAAAGATATTTCATGTCAAAATTTAAATTATAAATGCTTAACTTTAGATGGAATGAATGTTTGTTACTTAATCACGATAGAAAGGCTAAACCGATCTGGAATAGCTCAAGGCTACTTTTTATTCCGGAAAACGTACGGTTTCTGTGGGATATTTTTCTACGTGAACAAAGTCGCAGATAGTTACTAGTAAAGATTAATTTGTCATTATAGTCTGTATCGTACAATAAATAATAAGCTAGCATGCGTATAATATATACAATTTATTGACAATATGAGGCGACACCCACTGAACGCAGTGTCGATTAAAACGACTGCAATTACAATACATATAAAAGACGCTCAAATTTTATTTTATTTACACGTGTCATTAGTGTTCTTTAAGTGAGTAAAATATAGCTCAATTGAGTACTTTTTTTCTGTGTCTGGGAACATGTGTCTGAGACGTAATTTATCAACGAACTAACTGTCGCGAAGATTCCTCGACGTCTGTATGAAATTGTTTGATATTCGCTTTCATTTGCTGTCAAATTGATTTGCGGATTTTTATAATGTTATATACTTATTATAGCTTATGAAGGCTTCATAAGCTATAATAAGTATATAACATTATAACTTGAATAATAAAATTTTAATTATTTTTTTGTAACGTTTTAATTTTATAATTTATGATTTCATATTTGTTACTTAACAGGATGGCGAAGTAATCACAGAAACTGGCTGTTGAACTGGCAGTGCCAATTTCAATCTCCGCTCATGTCAATGATTGTACAGGCCAGTGGTCTCCAAACTTTAAGGCCTTGGGGCCATAATGATTTTTTTTTAACATGTTCCAAGGGCCTCAAGTTTTAATTTTTATCCCTTAACTATATTTCTAGATAGACTTGGCACAAAGTGGGCGATCTAAGCAAACATAAGCTTTTTTTGCATTTCAGTTACTCTTGTGAATTGTTTTCTTATTCAACTTATCACAGCAATAGTAACAATAATAAGACATTGACTGTCGCGAGCTAGATTGATGACACTAGTCTTGAGCTGTCGTGGGTCGGATTGATGGCATTGGCGGGCCGGACTTGGCCCGCGGGCCGTAGTTTGGAGACCCCTGGTATAGGCCGTATATATGTCATATCTGGGCGATTGTGTTATGTGTGTGTCCTGACCCTCTTCACAGGATTTTAATCTACTCGGTACCGTTGGGTGCCAGACGTTTATTTATTTATTTATTATACTGTCGTTAGTCGTCTCCCGCGGTTTTACTACCGTTTTAACTTCGATACTTGTCAGGTGTCAATTTACCTAAATTAATCAAAATTATTCAATCAAAATTTTTCATTTTTTAATTCAAAATCAAATTAATCAGTAGCAATGTTTAATAGCTTATAACATTCCCCAATAAAGATGGACATTTTAAGTACATAAAGTAAAATATGAGCGAGAAAGAAATTAGTACATACAGTAGTACAGTTTCATACAATTTAGAGTAGGTACCTAAATTACGACGATGTTATTATTGAATACCTAAATTTGTTTTTTTTTTTTCAAAGATATCCTTATTTTTTATATTGTTTTGATAAATGTTTGAAATTAAAATTAATTTTAAATTAATTATAAATAATAAATAATAAATTTTATAATATAATATAAATAATAAATTTTAAAAATTAATTTGAAATTAATTTTGCTAAAATGTTATCGATGTAAGCGTTGATTATAACAAATTAAAATATATATCCCTTGTCAAATTTTCTGTTTTAATTTTGCAATTAATACTTTTATATTTATTTAATAATAGTTTATAATAAGGCTATCAGTGTAGTTAAAATAATCTGTCCATAAATTTTATCTCCATATTCAGCTAGAAAGGGATAAAATTGTTGTGGAATCGTAAATGATACGTTTAAATCTAAGTTATGTTTTAGAACTTAAACGAAAATTTAAGGGCAATTTAATAACGGAATGTTGGCAGAATCCCAGCATCTATATCTAAAGGAGTTCGCTCTCATTCGTCTTCATATTCGTTTTATTATTATGTTTGAAACTTAAGTGTATCGTTCTCCGTCTCTCTTACACGTTGTGTGTCTCTTTCACACGTGTATATTATTTTTGTTAGTAGAATGATTTGGTTAGAAATTATACAATGTTACGTTATAATTTGTCATTGTAAATATATTCCTGTATTTCGTACCTTACATATTAAATATGTATAAGGGTACCATATATAAAATAAATAAGTGTTTACAAGTGTTTTGTCCCTATTCCTCGCGCATTTAAATATGTAAACATACAACAGGTAGCGGCAGTCAATATGTCGTAACCAACATAATAATTATTAAATAATTTACCAAAAAAAAAAATTACTTTTATTATTACTACTTAATATGCATTAAAACAAACGTCAGAAAAAATGTTACATCGGTGGGACAGATTTTTGTTTCGACTGTTGTAACATTGTACAAGCGTCTATTATTTTCAGTGTTCCTATTTAAATTTTACTTTGAAGAAATGAAAAGTCTTAAAATTTTCGGAAGACTCTTGAATCTTTAGGGACTTTTGTGTTATATGTATTTTTTTAATATTTTTACAATTTTTAAAATCATTTAAATTAAGAAAATAATATATTCGTCATTTCAAAGTTATGTCTATCAGAAAATTTACATCTGTCAAAAAGATCAAGCTAACTTGTACAGGGTATAGATTTCTTTCCTTTGCGACCGTAAAACGTTTTTATCGTCTCCTGAAAAATTTATGTACATATTAGAATGGCAGTATCGTTATATTACGTACTATTTCCATTTATTCTTTAATCTAAGGATGAACTCTGTAAATAGCCTAACGCTAGGTTTTATTGCATAGGACTTGAATTTACAGTAATACATGACAAGACTTGCGTAAGCCTAGATCATTTATATATTTTTTATAGTTATTTTTATCTTTTAATATTGTAATACTGTAGTGATACCTTTTTTTCCAGTTATAATTTATTTTGTAATATTTGTTTGATGTAATTATGTTTTCTGTTAGTTTTAATAAATATTGAATTACTAGTTGTGTTCTGCGGTTTTTCCCATATAATAAAATAGTCTATGTTATTCTATATATCCAGTAGGTACACTACGTGCCAAGTTTCATTGGTCAGCCATTCTGACGTAATTGAGTAACAATCAATTCAAACTTTTACATTAATTTTACTTGTCATTTTACATAAAATGTAGTCAGTTCACGATTTTGATGTAGTCAAATTAAAGATTATGATTATTTTTAAGTTAAATTATGAGATTAAGGGAATTTAATTTTGTGTTATATTATTTAATATATAAATTGATTATTATTCTCAACTATCAAAATACTGTTATTCTCATTACAATTATACAAATTAATCTGAAGCTTATTTACGTAACATTTTCGTATTCTATATTTACCGTGGAGGACGTCTTAATTTCTTAGTGGAAAATTTATTTATACATTACATTGTTAGTTCTATGAAGTTTAGAACGGTCGCTAATTTAGCGAGCGTTGGACTGAGCTAATATAATTTGCGACGCGTCGACTGCGAAATTCTAAACAAAATAAATATACCTTCACTTCCCGTTTAAGTGCACTTGCAGTAAAATTCTATTTTTAAAGAAATGCAGGATGTTGTTAATGTGCATGTATAGGAACGAAAACATTTAATGAATTTATGAATTCGTATATCGTCGGTGTAATTTGCAAATCGAAATTTTGGGTTTTATTGCAAACTCATAAATATTTCAACAAGGTATAAATTATTTTTTATTAAAAAAAATATTTTTTAACTGCATATGCAAACTGATATCCTATCGATCACATTTAGCAATAAGCTGTATTACTATACTATAATAAAAAAATTAAAAATAATTTGCAGTTTCTGATAACAAAAAACGAATCGCTAATAATATATATAGAAAAAAAAATGTTCCAATGACTAATTTAAGTTTTTGATTTTGTAACTACGTAAATTGTTAATACAAACTGAAATTCTTTTTTTTAAACTTTACCAACGGGGAACTATTCTAAAGCCTTTCAAGAATAGCTCCAAGCAAGGAAAAAATCCCAAATTTATAGTTTAACAATTATCATACTTGCAATGTTCATGTTCAAGCAGCAAAAAACTTATTAATTAACTATTGAATAACTAATTGCAAAATTGCGATATATTTATTCCCGGCGGATTATAGTTCATTTATCTATCCAGTAAGCTTTTCATTTTTTTTATTTCTACAATTTAATATATGATATGTTTAAATATTTTTCAATGATAAGTGTCCGAAGTGTGATTGGCTTGCGTAAATCAGAGCACCTGGCTTCGGCGGTATTTTCATCTCGCTGGGAAAGTTTTAAATATTGGTCCTACAGTTCTGGCAGTCGTAACTTTTTTTTTAGGAAAATTCCTCCTCTTTTTGAATATTTTTTTTAGATATGAAAAATCTCAAATACTTTTCGAGATATTCACAAAAAACTAAACACCATTTTTCTTTTTTTAGTTAATTAGTTAACTTTTGCAAATTTTGCAAGCGAAACTTTTTTTTTTCAATAATCATCAATATGCTATTCCAAATCGAATGACTACTCGTTCATATTTTTCCAAGACTGCTGAAGTTGAACAAACAGGCACTTGTTGACTAGGCTATATGACAGGTGGAGTCTTAGCAACAGGATTTCGAAAGCCTGCTTTGAGAAGGAAACCATAAAATCGGAAAATATTAAAGTCTGTTTTTGTTGTGAAAATGTTATATATTAGAAGTTTATACGACTAACTTTATTTTTCTTTATTTTCTTTATTGTAGGTTTACTAATATCAGCATTATATTTCACTTTTTGCTAAGCGATTAATTAAGATACCTGACCTCCATCGCTCGTTTAGGGGGAAACTCGTTAGAGTCGATCATTGCATCGGTTCGAGTCGCCGGTAATGAGTTACCCTGATAGCTCAATTACGAATATTTAGGTATTAAGGTATATTTAAACCTATAACTAGCATTATAAACCTGTTTGGTTATTTATAAAATAAACAGCTAGGTTGAAGTTAACGCTTCTGTTCGTGTATAAGTGCGAGGATCTCCATTAATGTCGGCAGAGGAGATATTTGTTTGTGGTATTGGTGCTTGTTTTTGTAGGTCTCACCAACGTGCCTAAGAGAGCACGTAAAGCTGTCGATACCGGTTTTTACCAAGAACACCTGATAACGATCGATACTTTTGGTAGCCTACCTATTTCAGCAGTGAATCGCGAATTACGTTCAACCCCCCTTTCTATATGGATATGACGATTTCTCTCAGCACTGGGATAGGCTACGAGTTGTTCAGTTCTGTTCAATTGCAATTGAATTACATATTCCGAAGTCATTCTACCTAAACTATTTCTAAATATTTAAGCCATAACTGTTATGGTTTCCAAAGAAACTAATTTCAAATGTTTCTAATAACAAAAGTACACATTAACGAGAAGGAAAGCTAAAGTTGCTTATAAAACGAATTTTATTGGTCATTCGTCGTCCATGGCTTGAAGTTTATTGTCTGTGGTAATTAACAATGTTAAAAAGTTGCAGCAGAACCTATTTTTTTTATTTCCATCGAGTTTAATGAGACTAGGAAATAAAACAAGTAACAATTAAGAACGTCGGGGTTTTGGTAATAATCGTTATGGCAACATTGCGTCGGTTAATTTTTATTGGCACTGTTTTTAATTTTCATAGATGGACAGTTGAAGTCGATAGCAAAAAGGTAAAAAATCAAAGTTATATATAATATACTAACTTCAAATGTTTTTTTTTAGGTTAAGGGATAATAACTAAATTAAAACTATTTCCTTTTTCTTCAAAATTTATTGAAGGATGTAATCTCGACCGCACCGATCAATCTCCGTCGTGTATCATCTCCTCCTCTATCCTCCAAAACATTGGCGAAATTATATGTGCTATTTTTTACACTACTGAAAGCCTACAAACGAATGAAAGTCAAGGTAAAAAAAAATCTTGCAATTTTACTTTAAGTGATACCACTAAAAAAATTGCACGATTGTAATAAATCATTTATGAAATTCCACTTTAACTGAGTAAGCGTTTCAAAATAATTATTTGATTTACAAAATAGGTTTTATATAGGTATCTACATGTATTTTCTTCACTGACAGTCTGGCACTAAGCTGAGATAGTGTAGTTGTCATTAAAACAATCGCATAGTAGTATAATAAAAATGTCGTGTGTACGGAGTACACATGTCAGAAGTGAAACATCTTTGGCAAACTCAATTTAAAATTTATTAATATTAATAGTTAAACATTCTATTACTTATTTACGCGTTGTTTAGGCGTTGCTAGGATACGCGACATCATACTATCTCATTCTCTCCTACACATTTTTGTATTTGTGACGGGATGCGACGGAAAAAGCGACAGGTAAGACCTTTTTCCGTCGCATCTCGTTTCAAATCACAACGATTCTAAAGAAGTCACTTCAAAAATATGCATTCATTAGGTAATTCATTTGGTTTAATGGCTTTCGATGGTGCCAAAAAGGACAAATGATAATATATCTGAATCATATCATATCTGTAAACCACCATAGGAGAAAGATTGGATCTTAATCTACCACGCTACTCCCCTACGGGTTCACTGATAATTTCCCTACCATAAGTAACGATCATAATCGGGTGTCTATGATAACAACCGGGACAAGGCTTTACGTTCTACTACGTTAAAGCGTTAAGGCGACACACACCACACATCGGAACGGTTGTCACCGCAACGTCAACAACGTTGTCAAACATATGAATTGTGTCATAATTCAATCAGTAGGAAGCAAAATCAGTGACCTGTCGTTAGTCAACAAAAATATTTCTCTATCTATAATAATTCTTCTGAGTAAGTTTACCAGAGTCGAAATTTAAAGGCGAAATAGCTCCCTTAAGTCCGACATAATTTAGCGCCTATTGGTGCTAATCTTGATTCTATTTAAGTCCAAATTGAGTCGTAAAGTGGAAGAAACGGAAATTTGTGCCATTTTTGGGTGCTAAGTCGGACCTAATTTAATATAGGTTAGGACCGACTTTAACTCCAACCTCAGGTACGAGTAGGTAGGACAGTAAGTCCTACCGTAGGCGGCGCTAAATCGGCTCTAAATTTTGATTCGGGTAACAAGCTTACCTCAGCACCTTTGCGTCAGGTATAAAAAAATCATTTCACATAAAAACCCTGTTTAAAAGAAAGATATAGGCTATAAAACATACACGCAACGACAATGTGATGGAGAATTTACCCTAAGCATTATATTCGTACGAGTGTTTAAGTATTTTCTAGCTTGTAGGTACGTGAAATTAAATGAATGATTGCGTACTGTAATAACCATGTAACTTCTTTTTAATTATAATTAATTATTTAAAGTTGTTTTACAATAGTTGCGAAATCCAGTTTATTTATAGTTGAAACAGTTATTTTATCGCGAATAAATAAATCTACTAGAGTTAGAAAAGCCGACCCAGTTGGCGCTGGCAAAGCAATCTGTCAGAGGCCTTCTTTCTAAACGTTTGTATTCAAGCTGCGGTTAGCGATATTGTTATGGCGAAATTGTGGAATTAATTCAATTTAAACATCGTAGCTTACACCGCAAGATCTTTAGATTATCTATTATATTAATTTTAGATTTTTTTTTAAATTAAATTCCTCTGTCTATAATTTTGTTTTCAAGAATTGACAAGTTTAATCGAAAAAGATTATGATTTAATTATGTTATTCAGTCCGTTCGTTCATCACCTTATTTTATAAAGATACTAAGAATCGTACATAATGTAACCGCTCTCTACATTCATGGATCTCGTTCCTTAACTAATTGTAAGAGTTAGTTTACCTATCTAGTTGACTACATCTTCCAGGCTGTGTTATTTCTGTTGAATGTAGTTTTCTAATAATAAAAGAATTTATAAACTGTGTATATTAAAATCTCTTCTAGGTTATTTTATTAAATATTATAAGCAAGTAATATAGTTTTTGAGACATTATAATTAATACAGAAGCCATATACATTGATGGTGTAAATCTGTATTCTTATTGACATTTAGTATCTACAATATGAATTATTTAAACTATTATAGGTATATACTTACGATTTATTATCTAAACATTACTTAATGTTAATACTCCCTATAATACGAAAATTAACTACCAAATTCTATTTCTTTATTAAAGGTAAAAAAAAACGACTTCTAGTCAATAAGAAAATAACGTAGATTATAATCTCAAGAATGAAATTAAAAACAGATATATAAGATAAATACGATTTTTCTAGGAATCAGTACGTTAATTTTGATTTCGTTATACATTTTTCCAAGTAAATGAAGCAGAAAGTAAGTTTCGTTTGAAACACGAGTGAAAATAAATCGGTCGACATTTGAGATGCCTGCTCTGAATAAAGATGGCCGACGATTTGTATGCGGCGTGGCAACACTGCGGTTTGCGCGGGAAAACTGACAGTCCATCTCTGTTTTTTATTTATTTATGGTCTGACGTTTTCGCAGACGAATAAGTCCTTGTTTTATACGTTTTGATTTTTTATTTATTATTTCCCTAGTTATTTGATATTTTAAAGTGTTTTGCTACGGTGTAATTTACTTGAAAAATTTTAATAAAATTAAAACGAAATAATTTTAGCTCAACACTGAAAGATGTTTGTGTCATCAATTTAGAAAATTACAGCATTATTTTACGAGACCATGACGTATACAGTTTTCATTTCACTTACATTAAATTAAAATTAGTTTACGACACAAATTAGATATATTAAAAATTGCAACATAAGTAATTTTAGAATGTTGTTGTTAGCATAAAAAATAACACAAACAAAAACTACGTCATTAGAATTTATGTGTTTATAACCGTAAATATGAAACATCATTTTTTTTTATAAATTTAAATTAAATTATTTTTGTAACATTAAATATGTCATATATACAACAACAACAAAAGCAACGTTTGTTGTTTGTTGTTACCGTTTTCACCTTCACACAATGTGGTCATTGTGAAGCCTACACTTTCTCGTAAAACGTATTCAAAAGCCAGGCGCGGAAGTTAGGTGAGTCACTTTACTGGTTCACGGACCTAGGGAGTGATTTATTATCAACGTAATCGCTTATTATATCCTTTACTATTATATAATTGTACAAGACGACACGCGCGGTTTCACCTACTCTAAATTAATACTTCACTCCTAAATTTATACAATGGAACCAAATACATAATTTAAAATGCTTGAATCGGATTTGATCAATTATGTTAGAGTTAGATAGTCTATTAATTGAGGAAGGCTATAAAACTTCACGCTATGGCTCATAGGAACGATAAAGTCGGTCTAGTAGGCTGTATAGTTAGTTATACCTCGGTAATAACATTCGAACACCAGTCGTAGGTTTTTATGAGTGTAATTTGTTTGTATGTATGTATTATCTCTGTGAGATAAACGGTGTAAGGATACCTGTGTGTTTGTGTGTGCATGTGTGTGTGTGTGTGTGTGTGTGTGTGTGTGTGTGAAGTGTGAAGAGTCGAGTCACACGTGTATCCGATGGGGTAGTGTGTACTTATAAGTTACTATAAGGATTTCATTAAGCGACAAGTAAAATATTTTGTAAGAAATCTTTTAATGATCTTCACTCTTCTTAAGAATACTTATGTATATGTGTGTATGTATGTTTAAGATAGTTTTATTTCCTCCGTCCCCTTAACATTACTTAAAGAAAAGATCTCTGCCCAGCATTGGGACTGGATATAAAATACATGTTACAATTACTACACTTATTGTTAGTAAAATTCCAAGGTACCACTGTACCTTGGAATTTTTAGCTGTGGCCATTGAAGTAATATGTACTAACGTAGTAATAACATCTCAGTGACTGTGGCGAAATAATTTTAAGCCAATTTACTGATACAATAAAATGTTGTCAATCTAAGCAATTTAAATAAAATAAATAAATAATTAAAAATAAATATTTTTAACATGCACACACTGTCCGTCCGTTCCTAAAGAAGGCGGTTTTAGGTAACATGCGGCTGATATGCATATTTTTTTTTTTTAATATTAGAAATAATTCATATATAAATAAATATAATTATATAGCACCCAGACTCGGGGCGGGAATCGGGCACACAACTCTAGACCAGAAAGCAAGGCCAACGGGCCAGTCAAGTAAAAAAAGTTAATTGTTTTTGTACGTAAGCAACGTTATAAAAGTACTGCTTATTAAGAATATGTAAAAAAAAATTGATAGCGTCACAACTATATTTTATTTAACGGAATAATCAGAATCCGAGTTTATTTTTGTCTAAATCCAATCTACATAAGCCTAGCTCGATTTGAAATAAAGAATTTTTTGTTAGAAAAACTCTTTATTAATAAAGATTATAGGCTGTAAAACTTCACGCAATGACTCGTAAAAGTGGAGCAGTAACGGTGTATATCAACAAATTTTATAATTGTCGGCATAAAGCGGGTAAAACCTCAACCGATACTATGTTATAAAACTAACAGAAACATCAGAACATAGAATTATTTTTAGATAAAAGTATCAAGTTAATTTTTTTTACTAGCTATACTTCCCTGTTTTACCCGCTCAACTTCGAATACCCTGGGAATATCGGGATAAAAAGTAGCCTATGTATTAATCTAGACCTCAAGTTATCTACGAACGATTTTTTGTAAACGGTTAAGTAGTTTTTGCGTGAAAGAGAATCAAACATACATCCAAACTTTCGCATTTCTAATATTAATAATATTTATATGTCAAATAAAGCTCTTTGATCGATTATAATATATCTAAATCATAATTTAGCATCAAAAATGTTATTTTTAATGAGTGGATTAAGCTCAAACACTCCTACATGGAGAAGAGACTTTTGTCCAGCAGTGGGACGTTTACAAACTGATTCAGTTCAGTTAATGTATTTTTATATTTTTTTTCTCAAAAAGTTAAAAAAAGCCTATAGGTTTTTTTAACTAGTTAAAGTTGTACCTCCATAAGAGATGAGGACGAAGTGCGATTACAAATACTTGTTTATTGAACCGTGTTCTCGTGTGTCTAATTGGAAATTAAATTAATAATAATTTTTTTATATGATACTTACTACTTAATTAATAACAAAACAAACCAAAAAAAAAAAAAAAAAATTAAAATATTGCTTTTTTGTATATACAGTTTCAGACTTATTTCCATTATATACTTTATCCGTGTTTTATATTATATACCTTCTAATTATCCAATAAGTAAATAATGCTCAAAGTTCTATTTGTACTCAAATAGATAATTTATTGACACAAATCGTATTTGAACGTCAGCTACAAAAGCTGATACACAATACAAATGCCGTGAGTAACACGATAACGAAACCAGACCACTTAGAATATAATCCTGGCACAACACAAATAAGAGCACATCACTAAAAAACAATTAAAATAAGCCAGAAACGGCCAGCATCGGTATGCAAAAATGTTTGCAGACGAAAAAAAAATCTTATTTTAAAATTTATAAATATTTTATTGCACGTATCCGAACGTTATGTTATACACAAAAAAATATAGTGTCATTCGCGATTTTTTTTTTCAAAATGAAATATGGCGCGAACGCGCGGGCGCCTGGCAGACGGCCGCCATTACACTGAACTGAACGCGTCAAAATGCAAAAGCTAACGCGCCCTGCGCCAGCGCATGTATTTACATAATCATTATTGTACTTGGTCCTGCCATGCGTGATCTCAGCGTAGGAAAGCGGTATCGTTTATCGATAAAAAGCTCATTTATAAAACGTTTTACGTTTGAATATTTGAAGCTTTTAGTGGAGTTATTTAAAGCACGTATGATTATAAGTTATAATTTGTTACGTACTTTAATCAGTGGACAAATATTATGTTAAACTAGCTCTGCCCCGCGGTTTCACCTACGTTAATTTGAGGAAAAAAAACGTACTTAAATATTTTTAAGCAATTACTTTAAGAGTAGGTACCCGCCTCGTTGGTCGAGTGGTCGCAAGCGTTACTGCCGGGCAAGGAGTCTCAGGTTTGATTCCTGGGTCATTTTCCTGGGTTATTTTTCGAAAAGTCTGAGTAAAAGAATGACGTTATATTTATTTTAAAAGTGGAACTATAGTTAAATAATGTCTCGAGAAGAGAAATAATAAAGGACACAACAAAAGCTCTCAAAAAAAAAAAAATTCCCGTTTTTGTAACAACTTGTTCAGCCCCTATTGGTCGTAGCGTGATGTTATATAGCCTATAGCTATTCCTCGGTAAAAGGGCTATCCAACACAAAAATATTTTTTTAATTCAAACCAGTAGTTACTGAGATTAGCGCGTTCAAACAAACAAACAAACGAACTCTTCAGATTTATAATATTAGTATAGATCACTAACTACTCTGTTTTTTGCCATTTTCAGTAGAAATCACAACTCGAAGTAAATTTATTAGGCAAGTCGACAAATTACGAAAATTTTTAAATCTACTTTTCAAAAAATAATCCATTTTAACATATCGATATCTAAATGTATCGATATTCGTACATCACTATTCAAGAGTTGTTAAAGACAGAAGAAGTGATTTTGTGCGACGCAAATAACCAGGAGAGGTTTTGTTTCAAATGGTCTCTCGAATTAGAGCATTTTTACTAAAAGATGAGAGGGGTGGTAATGAGTTCACCCTTATACGTAGGGGTGGAGTGATGCGGGTCGTGATTTGAATAAAAAAATATAATATCATGTTAAAACGATGTAACCTGCCAGATTTGAAAGGACCCTTTATTACGGAACATTTGAAGAATACAGGTATTATATCGTAAAGTTTAGTAATTGTAATAAGGCCTAACTTTAGGTAATTTATTATAGGTCCTATAATCCTGGCTAGGCCGGAGTTTATACCATTAATTGATAGAAAATCGGCGTGAAGTAATTATTTTATATGTCTTTTGTATGGTGAGTAAGAGAGAAGGAAACCACAATCCTTCCTTCCTCTCATTTTACTTCCTTTTCATTTCGAAAATTGTGTTTTTTATTTTTATTTTATTTTTTATTTTTTTTTTGGAAAACAAACAGTATTTATAACACAAAAAATTTTGTACACATTAACAAATACATTGACCAGTAAAGTTTTCACAAATCAATTAAACATTATTGAGCAGATACATATTATACATGCAGTCAAAAAATGACAATCAAAGTACGTTAATGAAATAATTATTCAATCAAAAAAATTAAAATTAAAATAGCAGGAATAACAGTGAATCAACTAAAAATAATTACATCATTTCCAATTACATAATAATATTAATCAAAAACAAAAACAAAATTAAAACATTAAAACAATTCGGTTACATAATTCCAAAAAATAATTAATAATAATGTTGTAATCCTATTGCAATTAATACTATTGAATTCAATATTAATCATAACCAATATCATTGTAAATTATTACTCAAAGTATGTAAATTAAATAATTATTGAAAGAAATTAAAATTAAAATACCAGGAATAACAGTGTCATCAGTTAGAAATAATTACATCATCACTAATTACGTACCATTATTAATCAATTATAAAAAAATCAATATTAAAACAATTCAGATAGATAATTACAAAAAATAATAATCAATAAGTATGTTGAATCTTATTGTGAATAGTTATATATTCGATCACAAACAATTAGAGAGGGCTTTGATTCTTTTCTTAACCAATCTTAATGGAACCGAGAAATAGTCTATTTCTGCATACACTCTATTATATCGAGCACATGAACGATATATAAAATTGTTTTTGGCGTACTTAGTTCTAGTAAGTGGAATGCTAAAAGTGGACTTACAGCGCGAAGAATTACGTGGGCATCTAAAGTTCAAGCTATTTAAAAGAAATGGTGAATCTATCATATTGTTAAGAAGCTTATATAAGAACATTTGGTCTTTCTCCATACGACGCTGTTCGAGCGAAACAAGGCATGAATCAAAATCTGTGAATCTAGCAGTAAGAGATCTCTTAAATTTACGTTGGATCCTTTCAATTTCATCGATGTATATTTTGTATTGAGGGTTCCATACGATTGAACCATACTCCAAAACGGGACGTACTAACGAGTTATATAATGTAATTAGGGTATCCATGTTTTTAAAATCTCTACTAGCCCTCAGAACGAAGCCAAGAATACGAAAGGCCTTTGCAACAATGATGTCTACATGTGTTTTAAATGTTAATTTGCTATCAAGGTGTACACCCAGATCTCTCACCTCGGAGACACGACTCAGTACATTTCCATTTAAGCTATAAGTAAATACAACTGGTGTATTTTTCCGCGAGAATGAAATAATGTTACATTTTTTAATGTTAAGAAGCAGATGATTAACCACACAATATTTGCAAAGTTCGTCCAAATCATTCTGTAGTAGCCGGCAGTCATTAGGATTTGTTATATTTTTATATATTTTCATATCATCTGCATAGAGAAGTATTGACGAGTACTTAAAAACATGTCGAATGTCATTAATAAACACGTTAAAAAGAAGAGGTCCGAGGTGAGAGCCTTGGGGAACACCTGACGTAACTGGGACAAATGTTGAACAAAAACCTTTGATCGCAACAGCTTGGCTTCTGTCACGTAAATAAGAGGATATCCAACGCAGGAGGTCGCCGTGTATACCAACTTCCTCGAGTTTAGTAATTAGAAGATCGTGAGGTATTTTGTCAAAAGCTTTAGAGTAGTCAGTATACACGGCATCCACCTGGTAACCTTGATCCATGGCATTGGATACGTGATGTACAAATTCACAGAGATTAGTGTCGGTAGATTTTTTACTTACAAAACCATGTTGCTGAGGTGCAAGTATGATGCGTAAAACAGGAAAGATGTTATCAAAAATAATTTTTTCGAAGACCTTAGCAATAGTACTTAATTTTGAAATTGGCCTATAATCTTTAACATTATATCTATCACCGGATTTAAAAATTGGAGTAACGTGCGACTTCTTCCATATTATTGGCATTTCACCCTGGTTAAGTGATTTGGAGAATAATAAAAATAAGGGATAAGAAATTTGTTTACTGCACATTTTCAGAAATAAAGGCGGTAAACCATCGGGACCCTGGCCCTTATTTACGTCCAATTTATTCAGGTATTTCTCAATAATTTGACTTGACAGAGAGATCGCACTAATAGAAATGTGGAAGGGCAAAGTGAGCGTGTTTTTTAAAGTACGATTTGAAGAAGAACTGTTTATAGAACTATCTGTAACAAGTTCCGTAGAATCGTACACCGATTTAAAGTATTCATTAAATAAAATACACATTTCGTTCCCTTCGGTAGCAGATTTATCATTAACTTTTATGTGATTAGGTATAGAATTTGAAGATTTTTTTGACTTAATAAAGGACCAAAAATATTTACTGTTTTTTTTAATTTTTAACTCGGATAAACAAATGTAATTTTCGTAGCATTTTAATTGAATAGATTTTTGACGTTCTCTCAAAAGACTAAATTGGTTATAATCCGCCAATCTATTGTACTTTTTCCATTTCCTGTGATACTTTAACTTCTCGCGAACAATTTTTATTAGTGATTTAGAGTACCAAGATGGAAAGCCATTAACATATTTAATTTTAATTGGGACCAAATCTGAAACTATTTTATTTATAGTTTGATAAAAAGTATCCACAGCCATGGCTACATCATACTCGCTTAAAATATCATGCCAATCAACAGTAGCAAGAGCCTCATTAATTCTTTCATAATCCGCCGCATGAAATAAACGTATAGTTCTACATGAAGGCTGTAGTTCTTTGAAAATACAATTTTTTAAATTGATATGGAGCGCAGGGTGATGATTATCCTCCCCCACTAGTGGAAGAGTACAAGAACAAACACAGCAATCCATATCAGTAAATATTAGGTCAAGAAGCCTACCGTTATTATTACGTATTTTATTAAATTGTTTTAAATTTGAAAAATTTAGAAAGTTTGACAAGCTATATGCGAATTTATCCCCTTCACCCACCATACCCAAATGCGAATCGCTGCCCATATCAATCCATTGAGCTGATGGGATATTAAAATCTCCAACAATTAAGTAATTATCATTTGAATTGCTTATCATTTCTTCTGAAATTCTGTCAAAAAAATCACAAAGTGTGTCATAATGCATTGAACCTTGTGGAAAGTAACAACACAGAATGTGCAAAAATCTAGTACATGGCGCTGTATTACGAAATATTGAGACCTTAATTATTTCCGCTGCATACGTATCAATATACGTGGCGGATGAACGGACTAAAATATTAGATTTAAGTGCAATCAATACGCCGCCCCCCAACACATTACCACACTCGGAATAATTACGATCACATCTATAGGTAGAATACCGTGAATCAAAAAGTTCAGCACTAAAGATGTTCTCATGCAGCCATGTCTCACTCAAGCAAATTACATCATAGTCAACCTGAAGCAAGTTTTTATAGAAAGTATTAGTTTTTGTTCGTAGCCCACGTACGTTCTGATAATAAACATTCAGGGTGCTATCCATTGTTATAACTGGAAGATAATAATGTATAAATAATATTCATAAAATAGTCGATATACAGAAAATATACAGAAAGTGCACCTCCAAACAAACTCACATACCCGTAAATTCCAATAATAGCATAAATATGCAGACGAGAACAGGCACAAGTATACGCACATATAAACATAAACACGTACAAAAATATATAACGTATGGAGAAAACCAAGCTAAGAACATTATAATTACAGTAATCATACATTATATAAAGGGGCACTATAAAATTCCTACATACATGATATAAAACGCCAAAGTGTATGCAAAAACAAAGAACAATACAAATAGTAGGTACAACAATATAACGGTAAACATGTGTAGGTAAACTGTAAAAAATACAAGTAACTCTTAAACAATCTTTTTTAAATCACTCTCTCGTCCTATATGTAACACTGCACTTGTACTAGACCGTCTAACCATTATGCTACAATTTTTGATCCAAACGAACTGATACTTTTTTTCCTTGGCAATTTTTTTAACAGACTGTAATAAACCTTTGTTAAAGCTTGTCAAGTGATCGTTGAAATAAACGGAGTTACTATTACCACTAAAACCTAAATCATTACATTTAAGGTTTAATTTTCGTATCTGTGATAAAAAATCATCCTTTTTCCAACGACATAAGAATTTGACAATAATAGGTTTTGGTTTTTTCACATCCTTATTTTTCGATGCCACTCTCGTTACAAAATCAATATCTGTATTCGGATTCAATTTACATTTAGTTTTCTCTGATATGTTTTGTAAGATGGAAAGTAGGTTCTCATTTTTTCGCTCAGGAATACCATAGATTTCTACATTTGATCTGCGAGCCCATTGTTCACGAACGTTGTTCTCCTCCTTTAGGGTGGCTATAGATGACCTTATTTCACCCAACTCCGAAAACTGTTTGTTTAATTTTTGAACATCTTTTTCACAATTCTCAATTCTTTTATTAAAATTATCAAAATTAGAATTTATGAATTCAAAACATTCCTTCATGCCTAAAAACTCTTCACGTATAGATTTAAGTTCCTCTTGCAAGGGAATCATAGATTTTTTAAAATCATCTTTCAAAATTGAAATTTCTGATGAAACGACAGATCTTATTAATTCAATGATAGAGGATTCACCGTGTTCCGTGCCACAAGTGAAATCTAGCATCATGTTCATGGAGGATGAACCACCTCGCCTTAAAGTAACATTATTATTATCCACAGAGATATCTTCTTCCGACCTCGAGAGGTTGCTCACTCCTCGGACTGGTGTGTTGTCATTATTACCCCTGCGTGGCACAGTTAGTGTACATTCTGGACAGATCCAGTGTTTACGTATCTCCAATTTACCATCTTTCTTAATACCGGAGGCCTGGAGACATTGAATGTGGTAATTTAACTTACATTTTGTACATGTCAAGGAATCGGTGGCTCCACCTGTTGTTGACTTGCAGCAAGCAAATTTCATTTTTAATTCAAATATTGGCTTGGATATTTAAATTTAGAGAAATAAATTATAACTCAAACAAATATCAGCGGCCAAGCCGGAGGATTTGAACCCGGTTTCGCTCGATGATAGGGTATAAAAAACCGTAGCTGGAACCAATACACCGCGATAACAGTTCATTAACACTGCGAATTATGACACCACTATGTAATATTACGTGAAAGGACCGCAATTAATTAAGACAGAGGGTAGTGACCTCAAACTTAGAACAATTTAATATCAAAATCATAACCAGTTAATGCACTTAAAATCACTTTAAAAAGCAAAAAACTTCACGACTTTACGCTCCAGTATACACCACCAAGTCAAACAAGGATGCGTAAAAATAAATACACTAAAGTTATTGAAAACTGAGCAATATAACCAACGGAAAACAATGATTTTATTCGGACAAAATAATATGATCCTGCTCAATGACCGCTCTTACGCTGACTGACTGACTGTTTTAATAAATTAAAATAATATAAAAACTGTGCTTACTTATATTATAGAACGTATTTAACAATCAATGGAACATTACTTCTTTTTTGCAGTTTTGTTGATTAATAAAAAAAAAAAAACAAATTTAGTACCAACTTGATAAAGAAGATTCATATTTAAGAACTTAATACATTTACATTTTGCATACATCACTCTAACGGTCATTGACCCTGGGTGTGTTAGTAAATAGATTGTAGGTTTCACGGCTCATGTATTCGATGATCGAATAACGCAACTGATGATGTAGCGGCTTCGATTACTATTAAAATATATTTTGTTTTGTCCAAATAGGCACAGAGTTATAACCTCTATATTGGTGTGGTTTTCCTTTATATGCTATTTATGAAATTGTAAATAAAATAAACGCATCACACTACGGTCCTCACTAAAATAAAACCTGTGTCTGGAGTCCGAAAGACACACAACGTAAACATAAACAACCAGACGAACAAACATTTATCATGAGAAGGGATCATTCTTGGAGTCCTTTGATCATAGACTCATTTATTTTGAACATGACCGGAAGTCATCTACGTCTATACTAATATAAAAAGCGGAAGAGATTGTTTATTCAAATCGCTAACTTTAATGTTATCGATCTTGTTAGAAGTGTTTTTGCATTAAACAATAACATTACCCTATATTATAACACGGGTAAAACTACAGGAGTCATTTAGTCTTACGAATATTTTTGTTGATTTATTATCTTTATTCTTTTAACAACTCTTATTGTTAGAAGCAGTAATTTTATACTAGAAATTGAATACAAAGTTGACGCCTTAGGTTTCCAAGTGTTCCTTCGTACTTAAAATTCAAGTTGTAATAAGGAAATCATTGTTATTTAATCAGGATGTTTCGCAACAAGCTCTCAGACATTATTCCTTTGTAAAAAGACCTTTGCCCTTCGGGACTCACTAACTTTCATTAATTATACAATCTATACTTAATATTTTTATATAATATTATAAAGCTGAAGAGTTTGTTTGTTTGTTTGAACGCGCTAATCTCAGGAACTACTGGTTAGAATTGAAAAATTATTTTTGTGTTATATAGCCCATTTACCGAGGAAGGCTATAGGCTATATAACATCACGCTACGACGAATAGGGGCAGAGCAATAATAAGAAATGTTACAAAAACGGGAAAAAAATTCCCTCAAATTAACGTGGGTGAAACCGCGAGGCAGAGCTAGTAATAATATATAATGACTTTGTTATATTCTTGTGATATCTTATTTAGTATTAAGATTATGAAGTTTAATTATTGTTAGTAAGTACCTGGATGACCGAGCTTTGCTCGGTTAAATTATATTTAAATACATTACATACAGATGAAACATAAATAATATTTTCGATCTTACCGACATAATAGAAAAATAATAGGAACTGGTTATTTAAATAAAAAATAAAAAGAGCTCTTAATTAAAAAAAGGAAAAAAAGATTGGTCTGTAGTAACCTGGATTCGAACCCAGGTTTTCTAATTTCGAATTCGCCCGATTCCTATCTGAGCTATTAGAAGCTTGTCAATGACAGCGAAATTTACCTTCGTATTCTAATGGTATTTTTTAAATGCGTAAAAAAAGGAATAAAACAACATTTTCTAAAAATAAATCCTAGCTAGATCGATTTATCGCCCCCGAAACCCCCTGCATACTAAATTTCATGAAAATCGTTGGAGCCGTTTCCGAGATTCCGATTATATATATATATACAAGAATTGCTCGTTTAAAGATATAAGAAAGATAAGATATCTATATAATGTTGCAATTATAATAGTTATATGTAAGTTTTAATTTATACCTTAAAATGGAGATGAATTTTCGATAATACTTAGAGATATGGACGTTTACAGAGTGTTTTATGGCATTAAAATATTTTAATTTTTTTTCGTCGCCATATGCAAACAAATATATTTGGAAAACAAAATTTGAGATCAGGAGGCCTACACTCCTCTATTGCCCCGGGCCTCCACATAAATAAAATATATGTAGTTAAAATTATAAACGTGTAAGCTGAAATATCTGTGTTTTACTAACAAAATTAAAATTATTTTAATTGCATAAAATAATATTCAAATCAATTCATTATACATTAACAGAATAATATTCTGAAATACAAAAATGTAACTTGTAACATATCAACATATTATTTACACATTTTGACGTAATCATGCGGTCGGGATGTCCGACTGCGGTCGACACATCGATTTATTAAAACGCAAAACTACTCTCATTGTGTGTAAATCACATATTATTATTATAAAATGTTTAAATCACTTGTGCAATTTAATTAATAATAATATAATAATAAATGCCTGTGTTTTAGGTTACAGCCGACTGATATACTTCATATATACTTAGCCGACTTACTTACTTACTTGACTTTACTTAGCCGACTGATATAGTTGTAAATATATGGAGTCATTCAAATTATTTCGTATACTTACTGCTGCCTGCATTGGGTTTCGATATTGAACGATTTCCTGGAGCGAGAAATTGCATTAACGCTAATAATAATATTTATATTTGTACAAGTATTTATTTAGTTTTATTAGTTTATTTAGTTTATGGTCGGAGAGCACGAAAAGCTTTTGCTCCCGGTTGTTATCATACGTTACTCATGGTAAGGAAGTTATCTACTAACCCACAATGGAGCAACGTGGAACCCTTCTCCATGGAAAAGAGGCATTTGCCCAGTAGTGGGTTGTTTACAGGCTGATTCAGTTCAGTTCATGATCTGTCGTTTTGGAGGTTGATGGGTGGCCTGGATGGTGGTCAGCAGTGGACATCCAATGGCTGATATGATGATGATAATGATGATGATTTTTATATAACTTAGATAAATAACTTTTTAGATAACCTCATCATTGTTTCTTCAAGGTGAAACGAAGTGATAGAAGCAATTAATCGTGAGCCGAATAGAGCTTTTAATAAAAATATTTTGGCGTTTAATAATACACTAATGGATCTTAAGGCTTTATGACAAAGGTCTATTTGTCTACTGTATAAGTAACTCGGGCTCTCAAAGCTTCCGTCGGTAATATTACCCATAATAATAAATAGACTTCGCAACTATGAAGCTTACGAACTTAATTAAGTTAGCTTTTAAGTGAGAGACATGAAGTTGAGCTTTTAAGTTATAAAACTGAGCTTTCGCTGACAAAGACGCATTCGACCTAAGTGCTGACTGCCTGTGATCATTGAGATGGAAAATTTAATTTTTTTTTATTATTAGAATTTGATAAAACGAAATGGTAAAGTATAAAAGTTTTAAATAATTTTAACATCATCATAATATAGTTAATATAACTATATTTTTTATATTTTTTAATATGTAACATAGTTTACATAACGTGTTTTCTCGCCCATACTTTTATATATATTATTTTAACATAAGCATCCCACGTGGCCTTGCGCCTGTTGAATTTTATATCCAGTCCTTCAGGTCGTAGCGTAATATTTTTCAGCCTATAATCTTTAATAAGCAGATATTTAACGAATTGAAATCGAACTAGATGTCGATGTAAACGCTAAACTAACATTTTTATAGAAATTATTTCAGTTATTCTCTTTGACTCATAAACGACAGCGAGAGAAATTTATCGCGGGTGAAACAAAGTGGGTTTTCTAGTATTACAACACATTTATAAAAGAATGTCTGTCATGCCTTAATGTCATTAGCCGTGTCCAGACCAACCCAGCACGGCTCGCGATCCATGCTCGGAGTTCTGGCTCGCGAGCCGTAAAATTTGAAAGGTTGCGAGCGGGGCTCGCGAGCCAAGGTGAGCCATTTTGAGCATTTAGTTTCTCTCCGGCATACGATAATAAATCACTTGTTTTCAGCTGCTAAATGATCTGTGTCTTTTGAAACCCACAACATTTTGAAACTTCCGTAAAGTTGTATTAAGCGAATAGAGTCTTATTTATCCATTTTTAATTCACTGGCCCACGAGCGTCGTTATATCCGTCCACACCGCGCGAGCAGCTCAGACTGAGGCGCCTTTGAGCATCGCCAAAAACCAACAAATTATGGATCGCGGTCGAGCGCCGCTCGGCCGAGGCAACGTGTGCCCGAGGCAGCCCGAGCCGCGTCCACAACGGCCGAGGCATTGGCTCGCGAGGCTGCCTCGCGAGCCAATGCCGGGCGTGCTCGGTTGGTCTGGACGCGGCTATTGATCCTTAATTGTTTTTTTTTTTAATTAAACCTCAAATTCCACTCAATTTGTTAAATTCATATAAAACTTTGTTAGATCATAAGTAACATGCAGAAAGATGGAGAGTCGTACATTAATCTCGAGTAAATTTCTTTTAACCTGATTTGATATTAAAGACATCTTTTAAATTATCTATTAGTAAAAAGTATTTAAAAAAGGTAATACAAAAACGCATATATCCACAAAAATATAATAGTTACGTAAGAAATAATAATATTTTCCGGTAAATTATTTAATCGAACAATTCAAAGTACTCAATTTTGATGAATGTACATTCGAATGTCAGCGAAATTATAAGCGGAATTTGTACCTATAGAATTTTTTTTTCAATAATATGATGTATACCTAATAATCATTTTAAACTAACGTTTCTACGGAAGTATAATATGTAAAGTATATTTATTATATATTATTAAAAATATTAGCAAGTATCTGTCATATTATGATTAGACCTACAAATATTTGCAGATTGTTTTGCATACATTTTGTTCGTATATTTATTCGTCGGATAGATATTTCAATGCTTTACGTGTCCTGTTTATTAAGATTTAAGCCTGTAAACGTCATGATCTGACCTATTGACCTATAGGAGTAGTGCAGAAAAATGTCAAATGTCAAAAATGTCAAGAAATCTGTCAAGTTGGTATCATAACTTAACGTAATCGAAACAAATTTCACGACATACCGAAGGACATTTAGTAAAGAATAATTAAATAAAGTAAAACATGTTCATTCATCTATCAACTATTTAAAATAAAAGCGATAGAATCATTTAAAAATAAAACATATCATATTTACGCTTACACACGGACCACACCTCATTACATTTAATTACAATACAAATAAATGACCGTCCAATATTATTTGATCCCGCAATCCAACACTGATTGCATTATTATTTCATTTGTTTAATATTCATTAAACAGATCTGTAATAATTGTTAAAACAGTGGTCCATAAACAATAGACGCCTCACATTATTATGAGGTTTAATTCCACTGAATATTTTTTATTTATATACGTTTTATTGTAAACCACAAAATACAAATAATAATAATATATACCCACATTTAAGACAATAACAAATTGTGTAGTAAAAGGGGCGACCTTGTGGCTAGTTAGCCATTTTATCCAGACAAAAAGGTTTTTTTTTGTATGTATTTGATGTGATATCTTTTGTATTATTCATTGTATAGAATAGATAATTATAATATTTTTGACAATAGATAATTTGAATATTTTTGACAATTGCATTTAAACGCATGCACGCACGCATGCAGGCACGCACGCATGCAAGCACGCACGCACACATGAAAAAGAATATATAAGAGCTGTATTTATTCATAAAAACAAGATTCTTAAGTGCTTTAGTAAGAAAGGACAACCAGTTTTTGTTAAAATTAATAACTTTTAGGTCTGTCTGAAGCTCCGATCTCTTGATATTTGAATAGAATTTTGTTAATTACTATACTATTATATAAGATCGAGTCAAAGGATTTGATCTTATACGTTCGTTAATACCGAACGCTGAAACTGAGGAGAAACGGCAACAAACTCACAGAGGGACCGAGAGGGGAAAAATTAAATAAAATCCCTCATAACGAGCCAAAGCCGTAGTTCGCTATTTAATTATGAATTTATGAGCAGCGGGGAAAATGCAAACCTAGGCGGTCGATGTGGTTTATATTACATGAGCGAGCGATAAGCGGTAGCGGTTCTATTGTTCAGTGAACAATTTTTTTTATATTACTGACATTATAGAAAAACTTGTAAAAATTCCACTACTCGGCATAAGCCTCTTTTCATATTAAGCAGAAAAGTCGTAGTTTTTTCTGTTTCTGATCCACTTTGAGTTGATTTTTTGGTTGGTTTCAGGTTTCCTCACAATGTGTTCCTTCACCAGCAATCAAAAGATGATTTTTAAAGATCAATTTAGCATTTAAAAAGCTCTAGTTTTGAGTCGAGTCGATTTACGTGCTCGTATCAGAGTCAAAAATTTGACATTTGTAAAGTATTATAGTATTTTTTAATCTATCAAAAAACGCAGACAAGTGTAACTACTAGTACGATATGTCTATTACATTCTCATGGTAAAACCAGTCGACCGATTGTAATTAAATTTATATATATAAATGATAGTAGATATAGTTTGAAGCCTGAGTGACACAAGCTCTGTAACATGTCTGTAATAATGATAATACGAAGAAAAACATGTAAGATGAAATAGCGGGTGACAAGAAGATGTTATATAAAATGGTCTTTCTCGCTGACTTTTATGACCATAACCTCTAGACATGAGCTGCAACGTCTCTCGTTCTGATTCTGGTTAATTAAGACACTGTTTTGAGTGGCACTTACAGCTGACTAAATAAAAAATGGACATGGTATTTGAGCTGTGAATTCCGACAAATTAATTATATATTTTCGCTCAATATTTAGCTGTGGTAAATATTATATGGAATACAGAATTGAATTTTTTTAAAGAGTTAATTTTGTATTATTATTAATTTTCTATTACTTAATTTTGAAAGATAATGATTAAAATTTATAACTCTGTCTAAAAATAAGTCTATCTGCGATGTCTATAAGTAGTTTATGATCGATATTAACACATTAACAAATAAATAAACACAACACAAGCAAACCCTACAGATATACGATTAATATACATCGAAATAGCTTTGTATATTCAGTCGTATATATAATATTACAAAAACTACCAACACCTGGCTTTACTTTTTATTTAAGTATGTTTAATTATTCTATTGACTGTGCATAATTTAGAGTTTAATAACCTAGTTTTTTAAGTTAAAAATATAAGTTAAGTTAGTCTTTAAGTGAATATGTTTTGTAGTCTAAAACCACTTCAAATTTAACCTTTGTTATTGCGATAGAACATCAAAACGACCTCATTTGAGCACGAATGCATTATAATATTATGAATATTTATATATACATACCTATAAGCGAACCGATCCTACATAAGTAGATTTTAATTTGATTTAGTTTGTAAAAACGATTTAAAAGAACACTAAGTAGTGTAATCTAAAATAACACTAGGTACTCTTTCAACTAATATAGAATTGAACAGATAAAGTATACTTTATTAAGGAAGATAAAGGAGTTTAATAAGAATTTTATTATTGTTTGAAATGAAAATTGAAAGTTCAGAATGTAGATTTTACTGGAAATATACAGGAAGAAAACGCAATAGGTACTTCAATAATATAATATTAATAATAATTTAGCGATGATTATGTAAACAATTATACGTTAAATCCAGAAACAATAATATTAATTTTGTGTATATTTTAGCCGTACAAAACGTATTAGAATTTTTGTACTTATATAAAATTCTATCTAATAATAACTATTGGCTAATTAAATTTAATATATCTAATTATTATAATTGTCACGTCAAATGTTCTAATGATCGTTCTGTCTCATTAGTTGCGGTGTTAATAGAGGATGTCAACAATTCATATACAACTAGCATATAATTAAACCATTGTTTACGGTTCATGGTTTAAGTCGCAGCTATATCTATAAATTTGATATTAATCGTAATAGCCAGTAATCCCATTGCTGGGCAAAGAGAATTTCTATTAAGAAGGAATATTGGATTTTATCCGCTATATTGTAAATGTCTCGAAATTTCTTTCGAAGTCAAAATAAATATTAGCTCTAACGATTGAAAGTAAATGGTTCTCTCGATTTGAGCTTCACATATGCTTGTTGTTTGTGTTGTTGTTGTTGTTTTGGCGCATTTTAACATGCTTTTTTAGATGACAAAGCCGAACATGCTGTTACATAGCCTATTTATATAAGTATGATAATAATTACTGGTCAGAAATTTCCTTCACATACAACACAGACATATTTAATCAACTTTTTTATATAATAATAAGTACAACAATCCCTGATTCAGGGCCTGAATACGAGTAATATCAAGGTCTTTCATTACAAATTGCAATTGATCTCGCTCATTAGAATGTAGGTAACCTAGATTGGTAATCCTAGACAATCGAGCAACCGTTACTAGTACCAATATGGTAATAGACCCTGGAAGTACGCCAATATGCAAATGGATTCTAAGTTAAGTAGAATTTTATCATTGAAAATACTAACTATCTCTAAATGGAGTCTTTCGGTCTGGATAAGTTCAGCAAGATCTAAAAATAAAACTATGGTAGGAAATTAACAACTTCATTCACGCGTTAACTGGATAAAAAAATAGTTACTTTGGAAAGTGTGCCAATCCAAAATCTTGACAAAGTTTTAACTTTGATTAAAAACTCACCGTCCGTTGATTGTAAAAAAATGTGTCGTTACATTTACCTGAAAAAAAAAAAAGAAAATATTAATTAAAAGAAACACTTAGTTATCCAATAATAGCGTGTGCAAACAGAACGCTTAAAATGAGAAGTTAAATATATGCAAGCTCCCGGTTTCCCTTTTGTTGTGAAGTCATGCTGAATGAATGCGCCGGCGCCGACAAGCCGGCGCATTCATTCAGCATTATTTGTTAATTCCGGATTATCTGTAAATTGAAATATCATGATCCCGCAAAAACCGGTTTGAGGCGGTTTTAACTTGCTTGTTTAGCGAAAATAGAGAGAGCGGTATTAGATGTTTATTGAATTTGCGGTTTTATCTAGAAAAATAACTAATTCAATTCTGTGGTTTATATATTTTCACCTTAAGAAGGTATTTATTATACTGTTCTCTTATATTTACGACATTTTCTTGACCGTCTTGAGACGATTACACAAGAATTTTTCTATTATATTCTAAACACGATTTATAGAATATTAAGATAACTTAGGGCGAGAATTAAGCCCACAACCCTGGGGCGGAAAGCTGGGTCACCGCCAAATGTTTTACTATTATAATTATATAAAAAATAAATTTCAATATATTAATTAATGTGATCTGGGATTTCATAATTATAAAATAATAACTTAGACTTATTTTATAATAGAAAGTAAATAAGGTAGCGTCTGGCGCCGAGGACGGAAAGTGACATGTTTAAAGACAATTTATTAAACGTAATGATATCTAAACGTAAACGTTTATTGCCCTAGATTTTTATATATAACGACACTTTATTAATCTCCTTTTTCTATTAGATATTTTTATCTAAGTTAATAAGCTGGAAACAAATATTATAGTATCCGAGTAATGCTACTAGTATTATTAATGAGAAAGATTGTGTGGACGAAATTGTCAAAAAATCTCTATAAAAATAGAAAAACTGCTAAACTGATTATGAAAATACTTGAAATGTAGATAGCTAGAGATTTAGGATAAGTCAAAAACTATTTTATCTCCCGATATTCCTACGGGTCAGAAGTAATGTGGATAAAACCGCAATGCACTTATCATAACATGAAAACTATATATCATTCTCTATCTCAGATTAAATGTTCAAACAAACAAACAAACAAAAAGAAAAATAAAACTTTTAAAATACAAATATAAACTTAGTATTAACGGTATTCCAGAAGGAAAGTCTATTGTATTATAATTCTAAAGTTATATTAACAATATACATAAATTAATCTACGGAAGAAACGTATTTTTATTAATATATAAAAGTGTCCGTACTATAAAACTACAGTGATTTACAATCACATTAAAAACTCAGCGCTAAAGTCTATAAAATTTATTGTATACCGTAAATAGAATAAAACTGCTATTAGATAAACAGTGAGCATGGAATTGAATCTATTCTTGTTTATAAAAATAGTCAAAATCAAAATTAAAATCAAAAACAACTTTATTCAAATAGGACCCACGAGCACCTTAGAATCGTCATTTTACAAAATTATTATTTTAGTGATTATTATTATTTTTTGTAAAAGTAAAGCTACCACCGATTCGGAATGTAGATTCTGCAGAGAAGAATCGGCTTGAAACTCCGCTGTTACTCTTTTGAAAATAATATATAAACTGTGTTTTAGTACAAAATTAGTAATATCTTGCATGAAATACAGCGCCACTAAGTCCACACATCTTTATCAGCTAAATTATTTTTGTTAGTCTAGTAAGAGTAACAAAAATAAAATAAATCACTATTATAGAAATATTTTACGAGACATGTTTGAACTTCACGATTTAAAAACATCAATTGCATAAAGTTAACAAGTTAACATTCTATGGCTGGACATACCTATATGTCTATTAAGGCGAACAGCGTGGGGTATTGAGCTCCATCCGTTCTTCATTAAATACATAGTACTATTGATGTATAATTTCATATTGGAAAATATCATAAGCTGTGTGACGTTTTGTGATGACAAACATACTAATTATTTTCTTGACATTAAAACATTTCGCCATCACCAAAATTATGATGAGAAAAAAATCGTCGGTTTGTAATCGATAAACTCTGTAGCTAACGAACCTATTTCAACAGCTTTCCTTCCCTTTTGAAAGCTACATAATTCATAAAGTAATATAGGCTATAAAAATATATCGCGCTACGATTCACAGCAGCAGAACAGAAACCATAAATGTCAAAGCGAGTGAAGTCCCGTCGCACGTGTAGTATTTAATAATTTAATTAAATTTAAAATACGATTCCGTTCAGACCAAAACTTCATTGTGGACATGACTCACAAGCTTTTGCGGTGAGAATCCGCTTCCCCGGATTATGGGATATTATTATGGAATCTGTTTGAGGTTTCGATGTACATTTTGTGTAACATACGGGTCTGTTAAACACTATTTTGAGTGGTGAGGTTGATGTACTAAGCTATCTAACCATTATTTTATTTGAAATCATTAACTATGACGACCGTTCTGGTGTAGTGGTGCGAGTAGTTGCCTCAAAGCCGTGCGCCGACGGTCGCAGGTTCGATTCCTACTCGGGACAGATATTTGTATTTGTACAAATATTTGTTTCCGGTCTGGGTGTATGTCCTTGTGGGTTTCCCCCTGTGCCTCGGAGAGCACGTAAAACCGTCGGTCCCGGTTGTTATAGACACCTGATAACAGTCGTTACTCATGTAGGGAAGTTATCAGCCAATCCGCAGTAGAGCAGCGTGGTGGATTCAGTTCTAACTCTTCTTCTATATGGAGAAGAGGTCTTCGCCCAACGGTTGGTTGTTTACAGGCATTAACTATGGGAACTAAGCTGTACATTTGGTAAAACTGCATTTTTTCTAGCAGCTCTGAAGGTTATCACATAATATGGTAAGCGTTGGCGAAAAAAAAGGCCATCTCTTGTGTCTCCTACTACAAAACTGAGATCTTCATGTCAAAGATCATATTATTATGAGGTGAGGAACCCCGTACCTCGAATTTACTTTCGACTTCCTTTTATACTAGTAGATATTATTATAGTTTTTTTTTTGTTGCCGTGTATTTTGTACTGTGGAATATTATAAAGTGAGTAAAGTCGATTATAGAATGAACACTGACCGTCCTGGCCCTTTAGATGTTTCTTTCTATTCATAATCATTCATTATTTAATTTGTTACCGATTTTATTAATAACCCATCGTATCAAACGGTTTAAATTTCACACCAGACTAAGTGTTTTTTATTACATCATTATAGAGTTTATTCTAAATTAATAATAACCGAGCATAATATCACCCCAATTAACACAACATACACAACACACACGGGTGTGTCCGTTGTATGTCTACATCAATAATGTCACGTCACGTTAATATATGCGGATGCACGCCCGTCTATGTTATAGGAATATGCATGCTACGCAAATCCGACGCGGTTTAAAAAACACGCTCGTAGGTTTATTCCGTCGAGGTGTAATTTAATTTTTTACCATGCTTTTGATTTTCTTTTATATAATATTATTTTATTTTATTTTGTAAACGGCATATATTATATTCATTGTATCATTTAAATGCGATTGTGATTTTCAGTATTACTTTTGAAACTACTCAGTCGAAATATTAGCTGAAGGCCTGGACTCCACCAGAGCGGAGATGTGCGGAGATGTGTTTTAAACAACCAATAGAATTTCGTTCAGTGGTATCCACTGAAGCGGAGGGGAGACGAGGTGTGTGAATAACGAAATTCTATTGGTTGTTTAAACACATCTTCGCTCCGCTCGTCTCGTCTCTGCTTTGGTCGAGTCTTGGCCGAATAGTCGTAGAGGTGTTTTAATATTTACGGTAAATAAAAACAAATATGTAATCAGAATGTCTTGTAAGAAAGTTTGAGATTGATACTTGTTATTATTAGGATACAAGGCTTTTGACCAGCTACCTATTGGTACAGTACCTAGTCTAGATAGTAATATACATATATTTAGTTCATTAATTTAATGAAAAACTTTAAGTGAACTGTAACATTAAAATTCAATACGAAAATAACTTATTTTTATAATAAATTATTATCAAATCTGATAAGTATATCTATACTATTATTGTAATAAATAAAAATGTGTCTTTTTGTGTTGTTATTCGATAAACTCTAAATTTTTTTTAATGATTTTGATAATATTTATCTACATTATGTAATAATAATAGTGATAACCGCTCTAGTATGTAGTAGCCGCTGTAGTGATGCTAATAGTCGACTTAAAACCAGCGGTCGCGGGTTCAATTCTCGCTCGAGACAGATACCTATTTGTATTAGTAAAAATATTTCTTATAGTCTGGTATAGGTCCTTATAGGTATTCACACCGTGCTTCGGGGAGCATGTAAAGCCGTCGGTCCCGGTTGTTATCATGGACACCTGATAGCGATCGTTACTCATGGTACGGAAATTATCTGCCCAGCGAACAATCGCGGTGAGGGTGATTCGGGGGTACCGTACGGTATCGTGGGCTGCAGCTACTGCTCTAGCCGGCGACCCCCCGTGGGAGCTCGTGGCGGAGGTTCTTGCCGAGACCTACTCATACGTCTCGGGTAGGAGGGCTCTTGGTGAGAACCCTACGTTGGACGGGATCCTGCGGGTGCGACGGATGGGGCAGGAAGCGCTTATGCGGAGGTGGGGGGAGGACCTGGCGGGGCAGCCGTACGGCACACGCGTAACGGCTGCCATTCGCCCGGTCCTTGAGCGGTGGATGCGTCGAAAACGCAAGCCCCTCACCTTCCGTCTGACGCAGGTTCTCACCGGGCACGGTTGCTTTGGTGACTACCTGTGCCGGACGGCCCAGAGGGAGCCGACGACTGAATGTCACGATTGTGGCGCGGCGGTGGACTCCGCCCAGCACACCCTCGAGGTGTGCCCGAGATGGGCGGCGCTGCGTCAGAGTCTGACGTCGGTCCTCGGAGGGGACTTGTCGCTCCCGAGCATTATCATCGCGATGCTCGGCGACGACGAGTCCTGGAAGGCGATGGTCTCCTTCTGCGAGACAGTAATGTCCCAGAAGGAGGCCGACGAGCGGGTGAGAGAGGAGGCCGCCGACGTGGCCTCCATCCGCGGGCGACGAATGGGGGTGCGTAGGAGGCGCTACTTAATGCGCCTCCAGTAACGCCCCTGTGCCCGTATCGGGCCGGGATGGGAACCTGGTCCTGCTAGATACGGCGTCGTCGGGACTGTTCAGAGGTGAGCCGGACAGTCCCCATGGAGGAGAAGTCTGGCCTTTTCGCCGAGGCCAGCCTGGAGGGATCCTGTTGCCTGCAGATCCGGGACCCTCCAATTAAAGCGGCTGAAGGCTCCCGCAGGGGTTTAGTACGGTATTGCACTCCCAAAGTGCCGAGTCCGACATAGGTATCTTACTCTTCAGGCTGTCTCCGACTGGGGTGATGCCAATCTAGTAAGATTCAATGCTTCAAAAACCCAGGCGTGTCTCTTCTCCGCTAAAAAGAGCCCGTTTAACTTGGCTCCCACTTTCCGAAATGTGCCTGTTCCAGTCACGAACCACCTTGAACTACTCGGTATAGACTTATCGTCCAAACTCAATTTTGGAAGCTATATCGAATCCAGGGCTAAGACTGCTTCAAAAAAACTGGGCATCCTCTCCAAGGTCCGTCACTATTTCACACCGGACCAGCTGCTAAGACTTTATACAGCTCAAGTCCGCTCCTGCATGGAGTACTGTTGCCATCTGTGGGACGGTTCCGCCCGGTATCAGCTCGAAGCCCTGGAAGCTATCGACAGGCGTGCCAGAAAACTCATTGGTGATGAGATGCTTACTTCAAGACAGCTCCAGAGCCTCGAACATCGCCGACTGGTTGCTAGTCTGTGTGTCTTCTACAGGTTACATTTCGGTGAGTGTGCACAGGAATTGCATCAATTAATTCCCCCAGCACCATTCCACCATCGGACAACTCGACGAGGGCAGGGGTTCCATCCATACGTGGTCGACATTCCTCCGGTTCGTACCTCGCGGTTTGCATCATCTTTCATTATTAGAACTGCAAAGGAATGGAATTCTCTTCCTGCGTCACTGTTTCCCGATGCGTACAACCTAGGGATTTTTAAGGCAAGAGTGAACAGGCATTATTTGAGTTTGCGTGCTTCACCTTAGACCTCATCATTGTTTACCATCAGACAAGATTGAGGTCAAACGCACTCAAATTTCCAATAAAAAAAAAAAAAAAAAAAAAAAAAAAGGTCTAGGACTGCCGACCCGGGCATCCTGGATATCATCCGTAAATGGATTCCCCTGCGACAAAAAAAAAAAAAAAAAAAAAAAAAAAAATGGTACGGAAATTATCGGTCAACCCGCAGTGAAGCAGCACGGTGGATTGAGCGACCCTTCTCCTATATGGAGAAGAGGTCTTTACTGGGGAGTGAGAGGTTTATAGGCTGATTCGGTTCAGTAATAATAGGCTGTTAAATGTCAGGTGTAAAACGTGAGGCGTCATAGTGGAACAGCAGTTGTAAATACTCGTATCAATGCGAGTGAAACCGCCGGAAATAGTAAAAAAATGCGCTGTAATTATTATTGAAGTTATATGTTTTAGGAAAAACAGAACGAAAATAGATTATCTGGAGAATAATTCGAAATGGTTCTTGTAATGCTAACGAGCTGCGATCCTTTGCTGAATCTTCCGTATAGTGACGTTTGCGATCAATGTCGATAACAAGTATGCTTAATTAAAAGAAAATTAAAAAACCCGACTGCGTAAAATACTCTTATTATAAACTAAAAAGAATAAAACTATTTACTAGCTTTCATTTGATACCCATATTGCTACAGTAAGAAAAAAAATTCAATTCTCCCCCCTCATTCCGCCATTTGCGGGCGCCATTTTGAAAATTTATATAGCCTATGTAACTACTACAGTTTAGACAAATCCAACGACACCTCATATGTCAAAAACCGTCCAGCCGTTTGGGCTGTAGGGCGTGCCAAAGAAATGGACATACATACATACATACATACATACATACACTCGAAAAACATAACCCTCCTTCTGTCGCAGTCGGGTAAAAAATATCGATATTTTTGTAAGAAAATTAAAGTTATGTAACAAACACGTTCCGGGTTTTATTATCGTTTTTGTTGAATTCATGTAGTGATTAATAGTCTATTTAGTGACTTTATAGGCTATAAATTATTACGTTAGTTATAAGCTAATATAAGCACAGTAGTAGCTACAAACATAGTATAATAAGTCAAGTTTAACACTTGCGAAACCACAGTAAATGTCTAGTAATTTTAAGTAAAGACCGTCCCTTTTGAACCAGGAAGACTGTAGACTAACCCATTGGTTTATCTCGGTTTAAATTTCTTGGCAGAATATAAGCTTTAAAATACGACAAAAATACAAGATTTCATAACTTCAATTATCATACTGATAATATGTAATTATTAGACTCATAATTTATACTAAACTTCATGTAATAACTATATTAACAGAAATAAAGAAATAAAATGAACAGCCATATTGAAAACCTTTCACACAGCTCCCGAACTATTACTCAGCACAACAATCTATCGATATTGTCACGTCACTAGTGCGCACTCATCGCGAGTGGTCGCGTAACGACATCGATAACGAGCCCAGCATTGTTATCGGATGCAAAGCGATGCTGACTTGCCACAATTATATCTTATTTTTCAGTGCGAAAATACGAATTTCGCATTCGTACATATTTCGGAAAAAATATATTATCTTATGTATAGTAAGGAATTTAATACTGTATTTTTTATTTGCCTCTCCGAATTAAATAAGGTTAAAGGCAACTAGGTGCTAATTATAATAAGTTATACGACCCGCGTGCCAATTTACTTATTTGTTTACTGTTGCTTTGCATAATTATGGGATGTTTTACAGCCTACAGTTATAATACAAATTTGATGATATTATTATTCTGATTTACTTGGTATTTATTACTATTTGATTTCTTTTTTGTAATCGTTAATACATATTATGTTGTAATAGTAGTATTTTTATTGTATTCGATAGTTATATGTATATTTTAAAAAGTTAAATCTAATTATAATTATAAATTATATCGAAATTTATACAGTTTCCTTTTATTTTTTAATTCATGATGATTTTCATTTTTTTTTTGTTACATAAACTTATAAGGCTTGGTAACTTGAAATGAGGACTTCACTTAATTAAATTCAGAAAGCCTATATCCACTCGTGGAGGATTATATGTAGTGAAAAGATGATGAAAAAACCATTAAGGTATTGTGCACCTGGTATTCTCCATTATACGTAACATGACATAAGCGAAATCAGCTGTGCTATTTCTGGACTATTTAAGGCCATCAAATTAAATAATTGAACAAATATTGTGAATCTGTCGTCTCAGTTGTCATCGCAGACATGTGATAATAGAGTAATTTTATTTTAATTGCTATTTAAAGTAAAACATGGAGTTTATCGTCGGGATGAACGGATTGGCGACAATATATATATATATATATATGTATATAATTATATTAACTTTTTCGTTATTTTCTAGTGTATCAGCTCGACCGGTCAAATGTTAGTACATGTCATAACATGTCTTATGCAGACTTCGCCTCTGTTCTAAACTATTTAAAACTTAAGATTCTTATTTCGGATATACGATAGTTCGGTTACTGTTACGGAGCTCCATAACATCATTAGTGTAACGTAATCTTTCCCATCCGTTGTGAATTTTGCGGACACTTCGCTTTTCGTTACAAGGTCGCCATGCTATAGATACTATAGAATAAAAGACTAGGGACCCCAAGATGATATTCGCACTCTGTATCCTACTATCCACAGTCCTTCCCATTACATCTTTACGAAGTTTTCATCTATTTCGGCGTATCTCGCTCTTTATGGATCCCAGCATTTATGTTCATTTCGCGTCTACTGATTAAAAGAATTTTTAATCCGTTTAATCCAATCTAAATTTGCGAATAATTATTTCTGTTATGCGAGAGGATTTTTTTTTTGAATTTCGTAAAACGCAAAGCACTTTTAATTACGTTTTCTGAGAGCACTCGAAAGTTTCATTTTACGGAGAGTTCTCTTTCCCCAGTTTAAGAAAAAAAAATCCTTCAGTTTTTAATTACGTATTTATATTTTAGTTTACATTTCAAAGGTACTGTTGTGTTTCCATGACATACTTTTCAAGTTATTGAGTGAATTTTGACATAAATTTTATTATTGTATAATATAAAATACTTATTACATATTTTCAATCTATACAAATAATAAATCTATTAAAACCTCCGTTTTAGTAATACACTATATATCATCAAGAAAAAATTTTAATAGCGCGTTTTTTTTTGTATCAGCGCCATCTCTTATCATTTTTTTGTGTGCACGTATCACGTAAAAAGTACAAAACCAACGTAAATAACTTTAATACATAAAAATTTAACATAATTCACAGTATAATTTAGTTTTTGTTTCATTGTAGTTAAATTTAAAAATAAATATTTAAGAAAATAGAAATAGGTACCTACGCCGCCAACGCCATCTGGTCTAAGGTAAGGTACTATTATGTTAAATGTCACTAAATATAAAAACGATATTCTACTATTATACGATAGATGGCGCATGTAAGTGATAAAAAATATAAATTTATAATTTTTAAAATTTTAGTTAAATACCCGTGCGAAGTCGGGGCGGGCCGCTAGTTATAAATAAAGGAAAATATCGTGGTCATTGCGAGTTTTGTTTTTTGTACGTCATAAGAAAACATCATCTTTTATTTATAATTATTATAGTCTCTAACTGACAACTGTCACGACCGTTTTGGTGTAGTGGTGCGAGTTGTCGCCTCAACGCATCGCGCCGACGGCCGCGGGTTCGATTCCCGCTCGGGACAGATATCTGTATTGGTGCAAATATTTGTTTCCGGTCTGGGTGTATGTTCTTGTGGGTCTCCCCACTGTGCCTCGGAGAGCACGTAAAGCCGTCAGTCCCGGTTGTTATCATAGACACCTGGTAACGATCGTTACTCATAGCAGGAAAATTATCAGCCAACCCGCAGTGTAGCAGCGTGGTGGATTAAGCTGGGATTAGAGCTTACTCCAACCCTTCTTCTATATGGAGAAGAGGCTTTCGCTCAGCAGTGGGTTGTTTACAGGCTGATACAGTACAGTTCATAGCCTCTAGCATAAATTATACAAATTGTTATTTAAAAATCAAATTTAAATATTTTAAACAAAGAAAGTTGAATGACATTGCATGACAGTTCATAAGAACTAAGGTAACATAGTATTATATATGTCTATAAATAAAACAGATAAGGAACTGTACTTTACTGAAAAACCTAGAAATTCCTCACTTCTGAGGAAGGTCTTTTCTTCACATGGAAAAGATTTAAAGCTTACTCAGCCACGTTGCTCTACTACAGGTTGGCAGATAATTTCCCTACCGAGAGAAGAGATCGTTATCAGGTGTTTATGACAAAAATCGAGACCAACGGCTTTACGTGCTCTCCGAAGTGCGGTAGAGACCTACCAGAACTTATTTTTTTATAAGCAAAAATATATGCTGAAACGAACTCGCGACCGTAAACACTAATGGAACTTTTTGACACCAGAATAGTTGTCATAGATACAAATAAGAAAAAATAGGCAGTAGTTATTAAAACCCACTCAGTTGCAAAAATTATTATAATATGTGTTTGACTCTGGGCAGTCATACGTCCTAATAGGTGTTAAGGAAGCTTTGACAGTGCAGCGCGTCGGTAACATTTTCGGAGGCTCTTGTGGACGATTTTTATGCAATCATACGCAAGCGTTCCGCGTCCATAATGAGGAGACTATTAAGCAGCTTCAACATCCTCCTCAGCACTGGATATAAAACAAGACAGCCTCCTCTGCAGGTTGCTGGGGTAGCGCATGTATAGTTACAAGGAAAACGAACTAGACGCATGCATTTGGTAGATCGCAAGTAAGCGTAAGTTAGGTTGTAATTCAACTACTATTTATTAACTTTTATATTAGGTAATATGTGATTTCGTTCATAGTGATATTATTTTATATGGGATTTGCCTGAAATACATTTTTTTAATTTTTTTATTATAATAATAATATAAAATAAACATTGATAAGAATAATAATAAAGTTTCAACTAGTGTTCAGAAACACATTAAATATATATGTATAGGTACCAAACAAAACCTAATTTCCAAACCGACGTATAGATTAGGGCGAAGTCACAATGGTCGCTGCAATTAATCCTAACACGCTTCGCAATTAACTACGAAATAGAATTTATGGAAGGGACAAGAAGGGAGGAGAGAAACTAGGGCTCGGACCCTAATTTAAATGTGGACTGTAAACAAAGTGGTTCATTTTAACGTAATAAGAATTAGGGATTTTTTTTTCATTTTAAGTCGTAGAAATTTATGAGAATACAAATCTGGTATTCAAGTTTGTAATATGGAATTTATTCACAACTATTCTACAGTAATATACTCATACTTAACGGGCTAGTAGGATAAGAATCCCACGTCGGGGTTCCTAAAAGAAACACAGCACAAACTTAAGCGCACAGACTACGATATCTTTATTGGCCTTATTTGTCATACGTTGTCGCACTCGCAAACGCTACACTCTAAACATGAATAAGTGGAATTTCACTATGATCACGATAATACTGATTATTCACTTTTTACCAATATAAGAATCGTATCACGCATAATAAGTAACTATTTAATGTATGTATATGTGAATATCAGAGTCCACAGATTGGATCATAGAATATTTGTATGTTTATTAGGGACTATTCACTATGAGAGAGGAGGCCGCCGACGTGGCTTCCATCCGCGGGCGACGAATGGGAGTGCGTAGGAGGCGCTACTTAATGCGCCTCCAGTAACGCCCTTGTGCCCGTGTCGGGCCGGGATGGGACCCCGGTCCTGCTAAACACGGCGTCGTCGGGACTGTTCAGAGGTTAGCCGGACAGTCCCCATGGAGGAGAGAAGTCTGGCCTTTTCGCCGAGGCCAGCCTGTCGCTGGAGGGATCCTGTTGCCTGCAGATCCGGGACCCTCCAATTAAAGCGGCTGAAGGCTCCCGCAGGGGTTTAGTACGGTATTGCACTCCCAAAGTGCCGAGTCCGACATAGGTCTAGGACTGCCGACCCGGGCGTCCTGGATATCATCCGTAAATGGATTCCCCTGCGTAAAAAAAAAAAGGGACTATTCACTAACTAGTTATTAAAATTAACCGATATGTAGTGAATACAGTTTCACTAACTTAATTAATGAAAATTCCACTGATTCATGTTTAGAGAGTAGTCCCACAGCTTATAATTGCTGCCACTGCTTCGACGCCGTCAAAGAAGTCTGTTTTAGAAGTATAGTAAATATTTTTGGATTATTTTTTATATTCCTATTTCTTAAGCATGGCTATATTATACATAAACGGTTTTAATTTTATTTTTTTTAGTTAAGTTTTTAATAGAAATTGTGCCATACAAAAATATTACAACCAAACTTTTTTAGGACAATTTCGACGTTGACTTCAACTAACAGAGCCTTGATCTTAGTGATAGTCATTATTAATAAATTAACACTATAATAAAATATTAAAATCATAATCATATTTATATTTTTTTTTCAGTATTTATAAGTATGAATAAATAACACACCGTCAAAGAATAAGCATGTAAAATATGATTATTTAATATTTAAAATACATTTTATTACACTCATAGGTTTCTAAGATTTCCGAGCTTAATTTTACAAGTACTAAAATCTTTTAAAAATTAATTTCGTGCTCCAGAAAGTAAAACCTAGGGAAATCAGCACGACTCGGAAGATATTCTGATGTATATATATATATTCACCTACCCGCAGTGGAGCAGCGTAGTATATAAATAAAATACCTCCACTCATAGGAACAAAGATGATTTCAGCCTGTTCCAGCAAAACTACTAATATTTTAGTAAATGTAACCACTCTACCGCTGAGCACTGCAATTAATCTCCGAAGTCATTTCCAGTCACCTATATCCCCGTCGATTGCATATTATTAAGCATTCATTGAACAGCTGATATTCAGGTCAACATGGGCGTGATCTGGACTCCACGATGGATATAAATCGTTTCTAAGCATGCGCGTGTTACCGATCAAAGATTAATTATTCTCGTATTTCAATGTTAATTTGAATTGAATGAATTTTTTTTTTTTTTGTAAAACTATATTAGTAGGTACATTAATAAAATTATTTTAGTGGTAATATAATGCAATATAAGAAGAAGATAAAATGTTATGAATACGACTAATAATGCAGAACTTTCAACATTTAAGTTACTCATTATTTCATTCGGTTGATGGCTATCAATGGCGCCAAACGAACATATTATGATTTTCACTCTGACATTGGTAGTATGGAAAATACCCGGAGGACATTTATGTTAGACGTTTTTGTACTGTTCACATTTTTGACGGATTTTGACGGAAGTACATTCGGACACTAATTTTAGTGTCGTAAAGATGTGATAATAAAAGTACTTTATTTTATTCATCGATATAAACTAAAGGCTGATCCCAATATCCTATCTATAGTTTTAGCTTACAAGGATAGATATTTTTATTCTTTTATTTATAATTACGTCCCAAAAATATATCGACACATAACTAATCTTATCATTGAACCCTATCGACCGAGAGGACAGATAACTGTCGGTAGCTACAACTATAGATGTAGTAATATTAAACAAAACGTCGATGTATGGGTTTGTTATTGATACTTTCATCAGTGATAGATAGAAATTTAGTACTTATCGTCGATAGTCAGTTGTCTTTAACTGCAGTTCTAATATTGGGAAAAATTGTAAGTGTATTTCTTATATTTTCAAGATCACTTTATCTTTGAAGTTTACCTAATAAGCGTTTAAGTAAGGAGGAACATTTCTGTATAAACAAATATTTGTTTATTGAAATGCATATATGTATATGCATGTGCGTAAGTATTTTGAGTTTGTAGACGTCAAAGAGTTTCAAGTATAATAAATACAGTTTAGTGCACAATACATTATTAAATTGTACAAAAAACCCGGGTTTAATGCTAAAGGCATTCTCTACCCGACAACCTTAGGACGTACAAGAGCTGACGTTTGAACGAATTCAAATAAAAAAATAGGTAAAAGAAGATTAATAAAATAAGTAACAATCATTATATTGAATACATGAACCATAAATAACACAAATATAAAGTACTGTTTTCTTATATTTACGCGAATTTTACTCATTTAATTAAAAGTCTAAATCGGATTTTATCGCGTTTATTTGTTTTAATTTTGACTTCCAGACACAATAAGCTCATTCTGCATGAATAGGAACGGTTAAAAGTAATAATTTATAATTGTATAAAGAGCGGGGTATGTAACAATTGATTCATTATTCGGACACCCATTACCTCAGTCCCCCGAGATCATGGACGCTGTAAAGGGTCCGAAACGTCGGGAAATAATTTAATTTAATTAAAAATCGTTAAACTGTAAAGTTTTAAAACAAATAAACGCGATAAAATCCGATTTAGACTTTTAATTAAACAAATATAAAGTGTTTATCGAGATGATAATATTAAGTTAAATGATAAAATACATAAACAGTAAAATAGATTTAATTTACCACTTTTTACAATTCTAATTTTCATTAAATTATCATCTGCGCTCCGTTGGCATCATTCCACCGAATTAATTTGTAAATAAATTTTAAAACTCTAAATTAAATAAAGAACAGTACAAAATAAAATAATCTTTGACAAATAAGGGCCCCTAATACACGATCACGCTTCGCGTACGAATCGTTCTTTGTTCATTATAACAACTTATTTTGTAGCGAGCCGGATGTCCGGGACCATACTGTCAATGCATTGAATAGGCTTTTATAAGAGACATTTCAATACAGATTAAAAAGTATAAAATACGACAAAGCATATATGTCTTCGTTTGGGATAAGGACGAATTTTCTTTCAAGATCCATGATTAAAATATTCCTTATATAAATAAACTTTTAAAAAATATGTTTCAACATACACACACGGTCGTTTGCTGCTAAGGTAGGTAACTTAATGTCTACGTTTTAGGTAACAACCGACCGTTATACATACAGTCAATTTACAAAGATTACACTCAGACTCGGGGCGAGAATCGAACCCACTACCCTGGAGCAGAAAGCAAGGTCATTGCTTACTGCGCCAACAAACTAGTCCAGGCCAGCTATGTTTCATAACTTTTACAGATGCTGAAAATTGTGATATGCACTCTCCTTTAAAAGTTATCAATTTTTTTTTTCTTTTTTGTACACGTACATCGTGAGATTTATTAACTCTTGTTTTAGACTGACAAGACGACGCACACATGATTAAAATTAAATTTAAATTAAATCTCCATAATAACACTTCTAAGGACAAAATCTAATTACGGCTCTTTCAGTCTGACTTTTATAAGATTTAAAAAAATGATTTACTATTTATATTATAACATGTAAATAACTATATATACTGACTATATTTCAAAAACAGACACACACAAGCACTACGATAGTGTTTATACCGAAAATATATATACGTGTATATAAGTATTAGTCGAGGGTACTCAGATTGTGTCGACGGTTTAAGTATAGCATGAAAGGGTCTGAGAAATACCACTTTAGGGTATAAAGATTACTTGATAAGTTGAGACACAAACGGATTAACATTTTGTAAACATCTCTTAGTGTTAAGACATACGTTAGACTTGTTCAAATAACATAATTTAGATTTAGATTTAATACAACGTTTATGTTTAGGTATCAAAAGGTTTAGATGCTTAACATTTCATTACTAAGTAAAATAGTGTAAAATAGTAAATTACTGAAAATAAGCTTTTGACGAGTGCGTTAACATTTTGTAGTGTACGATGTAATCCTATGACGCATGTAATGTAAACAAAGTAAATAAACTTGTATTCAAAATTATATTTAGATGAAATGTGTATGACTGTATTTTGATACCATTAATTATTTTATGAATATTGAATATTCTATTTCGATGAGTGCTGACAAAAGGATGTTATCCGATATTTTTACAAATGAGTAAAACGTTGACTTATCGACCTACCCGTAAGCCACTATAAAAACCCTTCATTTTATAGAATAAATGATCAGTTCGACTGTCCCTACGTATACTATCGAAACTGAAAAAAGGTACTTTACAGGAGAGCACTTTTAAGTTAATTTTGTGTACAAAATTGTCATTTATTTGTTAATTTGTTAATTGTATCGTTATTATACTCATGAAAAATGTGGTTTAATATGTATTTTTTAGCTTATTCTCTTTTTTTTTTTGTATGAAAACATATATAAAAAGGAGTTTCTTAGTGCAATAAAAAAAAACGCAAATTTTCAGTTTCGATACTGTACGTAGGGACAGTCGAGTTGAGAATCGACTTGCATTGTATTATTACATCTCCCGCACCGGCCACACCACAAATCTCAATTCAACTCCTCGCTGTGTGATTTTTTATGCTGAAATTCCTATGAAATATGAAAGAGTAAAACAGGGTTTTTATAATTTAAGTTATTTTAAACGTTTGTGGTCTATTTTAGCGCGAGTAAAGCCACGGACAATAAACATTATTTATTTTATTTTTAATTTAAAAAAAAAATGTACGACCGAAAAATAATTTAGAAATAAATGTTTATACCAAAATATTGAACGTTATTTTTTTGTAGATAAATGATACAATTTTAAGGCATTTATTAAATTAATTATTTGTTAAATTTTATAGCACAATATCGTTGCCTCTTTAAAAAAATCGTTATAATTGAAATATTGAATATGGTCTTTTTTGAAGTTAGTATAAAATTCAATTTGTCCTCTGCGGTGTAGGAAAATACCATAAGAGTATTTGCTTGTGTGAATCGAATACTGTATCACGTATATCCGAATGCCATACGTAGCGTATTAAGCTTTGAATGCACTATATCAAAGGAGATTAGAGCCCAGCTGTGGGACGTTTATGGGCTCTTGCGGTTGATAGAAGTAGTAACTATAACTGTTGTGCATCTTGTAACAGATGTTCGACTATAATATTTAAATAACATTATAAAATTAAAATTTTCAGACTTAATTTTTTTTATCAACCCCTTAACATTATCATAAATATAAAAGTCGGTTCACATTCGGAAAAGATGTAGAGCTAAATACGCAAAAAAGAAAAACAAAGCAAATATATGGTTGAATTATGAAACTGCCTAACTTTCCGCAACTTTTTCTTTTTCTGGATGAAAAACTAAAACCCCGTCAACTTTATTGTATTATATCCAGAGTAGGTAAAGTATGAATTTTATATTTATTTTTAACGCCCTCTACTATTTCGTTATGAACTACGTGGAGATTCCGTATTGATTGTCTTGCCGGTTTATACAGTTTACCGGTAGATGGCGCTTACTGGCTGTACTATTAGTACTTTGTTACAAAGTTCAAAAGCAATGAATATAAATTGTTAGTTATACATTACTAAGAAAAAAGTTTTGTATATTTTAGTGCTAATTAATCGTATAATCATATAACGCCTAAGACAAAATCAAATCATTACCTGTACAGCATCATCCAAACACCGTCCCCACGCGTCACTCCTGTCAACCAAGTTGTTCCACTTGTCCGCTAGCTTGGCGACTTCACGACGGATAGACCGAGCCAGCTCACGCGCCTGTTCCTCTGCTGACCTGTAGCCTCTGGAGTCACCTTCGCTGTCACGGCTCGCTGTTGAAAGATTGGTATGTATTATTAGCAATGAAAACGTTTTTTTTTATTGCAGATTGATTCATGTAAGTCTAGTTTTATTGTATGTTAGGAATAAATTTGATAACTAAAAGATAGTAAATTTGATAAAAATTGTGACATGTGCTTGCACAGATTAGATCTCACGATTATTTAATATTTACAATTTTGATCAACTGAGTATTAGGGTAGCCAGTAATTTACCCTTCGACAGTCTTACGCGTAAAATAAATATACATTGAGTGTATATTAATTGTATGCTTTTGAAGCTCATTTGTTTAAAGAATTTATTGATTCTGATTGATTTTGGAAAATATAAATATGAAATCTAGAAACAAAATATAATGTAGTTAATTTAAAGCCTGTTTCACCGGTTGTTGATAAAGTTTATCTCCCACATAAGCTGTAGATAGGCTATCAGAGACTACCACCAGGAGATACAACAGGTCTTCGGGCCTGACTCCAACTAATAAACCACAAATTTTGGTTTCACAGGTCGCTACTCGCTAATAAGTGTAAGTGATAGATAAATCAGAGTTTGATGATGCCACATATAGATAAGAAACTTTCGTCTGTTAGATAACGTTACATGTCGGATAACTGCCTCGAGCTTTACCAGCTACCTGTAAAACAGGGCCTTAGTCTATTATCGAGGAGGTATTATTTTACTCCTTGTTAAATTTAAAACCCTTATAAGTTTAAGGGGGCATCCATTGATTATGTAAAACAATTTTGGCCATTTTACGAGACATCCATCCCCCCTTGGTAAGATTTCATGAGATTTTGCTCGATCCCTCCCCATTTTTTTTTCTTTTATTTTTTTTTTCGCTGGGAAATGCATTTAAGCATCCCGCCGCCCGAGGGCGACGGGTATGTGGGACTCGCTGACATGGCAGAACGTGCCAGAATACCGCACTAAAACCCAGCGGTGCCCTCATCGTCGTAGTGGGCCCCACGGGATCGCTTTCGCATGCAACCGTGACGCCCCGACGGTTGGCCCGCCTATGCGGACCGCCTTCGCCTATAGAGCGCTCGCGGGCACTGTGAGCCTGCCCTGCATTGCCCTGGTGGCTATTGGGAGGATGTGGTGCCCTCTCCCACTCTATTGTGGAGGGTGGAGGAGTGCATATTGGCATCTCCTCCTCCCTGGTCGTCTTCTGCGGAGCGAGTCAGCGTGTGCGGCTGCTTCCCGCTCTCGCTCCACGGCCTCCTTCAGTGCCATGACCTCCTCACAATATGAGGTCACGGCCGACCAGCACCTCTCGCTGTCAAGCATGCAGCGGACCACACTTGACAGCGAGAGGTCTCCACCTATCACTGCCACCAGGGCCCTGAGCTGGGGCTCCCAAGCGGCGCATTCCTCCAGGGTGTGACGCGTCGAGTCGATTGGCGCGCCACACTCGTGGCAAGCAGGGGTGGTTTCTCGTCTAGCGATAGCTAGGTATAAATAAAAGTAGACAATGACAGTTCTAGAATTTTCTAGAGTATCAAAGAGATTTCTTATGTATTTCCAAGGTTTGGTCTCTACCTTCTAATATCATCATTATGCTTTGTCATCTTTATTCTTTATGTAATGTAAAATAAAATAAATAAACATTTTACAGTTTTCTTTAATAAACAGCCCCAGAAACATTCGGTACTAATAAAATCGTGTGGAATGTCTCTCGTTCCACGAACGGCGGTCGGGGTCCGTTTGATCACTTAATATTAAACATTCGAAAAGTAAAGAATTTCATAATTGCATCGTTCGAGTCGGAATCTTCCTTTGTGATTGAATTTAAAATAAAATCATTGGTTGCTCTATATTGATGTGAATTATCGAAGTTTGTTCGCTTTGTAACTGGATAAAATTAAAAATTCTTATAATAGAGAGAATTAGAGATCAGGAAGTAATTGAGTGGTATTTACAATCAATACTTTTATTATTTAAAATCAAATAAAGTACATATGCATCTTGTATTTAAGCAAACTTTTACAACCTAGTTGAGACAGTACAATGTATATATGTATATGTACCTATATATAAAAGTTTCACATTCAACGGCCCCCAGTAGGATAAGGATCCTACGTCGAAGGTTTTGGATAAACTCACAACTTGAGAACAGACACTCAGACCGAAAAATATCTGTATGTGTATACAAACATTTGCCTTGAGTGAGAATTGAACCCGAGACCGCCAAATGCTAAATATACCACTGCAGCCAATTGCTAAATATATCACTGCACCAACCCTTATTTAATGAGTGTGCGTTAAGAGTAAATAAGATAAAGCATCTGGAATTATGTTTTTATATTCCACAGCAGAGAGAGTGAGAGAGTGAGATTTCGTATACCGATAGTTTAGGTTAGGATTCATTCAGTTTATTCCCGTTATGTTTAAAATAGTTTATTTTTTGAATTTCAATTGATAATTTTGTTTTAAGCTATACCGAGATGCAAAATGATTTCGATAATATTAAAAAAAAAAAAAGACTAATCCATGATTGATAAAAAAACTCAAACGATAGCAATCGCGGCATAGCGACGAGATTCTGAAATGTTTCACGTTTCATATCCAAATTTTTAATTATAAACCCGTTTAACAATATTCAAATATAAATTTTTTTCGTCAACACTTCAAAGTGAGTTGAATTCAAAAGTTAAACAATGTTATTAAAGTTAATTCTATACTTTGCACCGTCTTTATAGAACTGGTAATTTAATACGTAGTAATTAAGACTTTGAATAGCTCACGATTGTATCCAAAGGATTGGAAACCTGCTTTAATTAAAGAGTACTCGTGTATTCAAAGGAACCATCGTTTTTGAGGTAACTTCGTTACTTGGTTGATTTTTATCTGTTTTTACAAAGGAATCTAACTATACGGCTTAATGAAACTTAATTTTTTGTTTATATGTATTTACTTATTAAGTTCATTAAGTTTTATTTTACTGTTGGTATATTTAACATCTATACATCATCATTATCGTCATCATCATATCAGCCATTGGATGTCCCTCTGGTGAACGTAGGCCTCCCCCGTCGACCTCCAGAGCAACCGGTTCAAAGCAGTCTCCATACAATGTCTTCCGGCGACTTTCCTCAAGTCGTCTGTCCATCTCGCGGACGTCCGTCTGACGCTGCGCTTGCCGGTACGTAGTCTCCACTCGAGAACTCCATCGGCCGTCAGTTCTACGAGTTATATGCCCTGCCCACTGCCACTTCAGCTTGAAAATCCATTGGGATATGTCGGCAACCTTCGTTCGTCTGCGGATCTCATCGTTTGTGATTCGATCTCGGAGAAAAATCAAAAAGCATAGCCCTCTCCATTGCACGCTGTGCGACTTGGAACTTGTTTAAAAGGCCCATAGTCAGAGACCACGTCTCAGATCCGTATGTCATCACTGGTAAAACAAATTGGTCGAAGACTTTCGACCTCAGACACTGAGGTATTACGGATGAAAAGATGTTTTTTAATTAATATTTATACAAAATTAAAAATGACTAAGATCTGCCATTGTGCGCGCATCACGAAAAAACTACTGGACATACTCGTATTTTAATTAAGTTAGTAAGTTCTAAGTTTTATTTCACCAACACTTGGCTCCTATAAATTAAAAAATAAACAAAATAAAAATGACAATATCACGATAAATTAATTTAATATATTAAGGTCTTAAGAAACAACGATTTTAATAAAAAGTAGGTACGTTTTGTCCAAAAATAAATTTCATAACCAATGTTTATTTTTGCTTACGATTTGATGTTTTTTTCATTGCATATGAAATACATTATCCATACAATAAGCAAAGCAAATAAAGTCGCCGGTATTAGTTAGTAATAAAAATAAAATCTTTCATAGGATTTATCGAAATGATTAGAAAACAAAAGATTAAATTAGAAAGACTATTATTTAGGGAAGGTTACAGGCAAACATTACGTTACCACTCATACTGGCAGAGCAACCATAAGGCTACTGATATTAGCGTTCCTTAAATTTAGACGTTTCTTTGACGCTTGACAAACGCCAAGGCAGACGCGGCGCGGCGTTCACTTACGCATTCGATATAAATGTAAGATTCGATTTTTCTTAAAAAAATTTGAGGATAGAAATTATTAACTCAATATATTCTTCTTATATTAATTATTATTAATTTATGTTATATTAGGTCGTACAATCAGTGCATGAACAGAAGTCATATGCATTCAATTACCAATGCATAATAAATTCAAGTGTATGGTAATAATGTTTAACGAACTGAAACTCAACGCAAACATTATATGCATAAATATACCTGTTAAACATAAATTAATATTAAATATATTATATTTAAATAAATAAAAAATTAAATCTAAAAAGGCAAGACGTTCTTTACAGTTACGTCTTCTCTCATATGGGTCATAACGTGATGTTATATAGCCTATATATAAAGTTCAATGTTTATCAAAAGCATAGAGAGATTATTAACTCTTCCGTTTTACAATATTAATGTATACAAAGATGAAAATAGTGATAAAGTATTAACTTAAATTTAATTATTGAGTTTTTTCGTATCCGTGCTTTTTTTTTTCTTACTTATTGAACAAAATTAACGTGTTATTATGTTAAAATATATATATTGTATGGTGTTAAGTATGTATAAAAAATATTTTGACGCTAATGTTGTCATTATATTTTAGGGGTCCATATCCAAAAGTGGCTAACGGGAAGCCATTGCTGGGTTCCGCTTACCGTCATTTCCGTTTCACATTTAATGTTTAAGTCAATATTTTTTCATACACCGATTACTCTCTTTCGTGTCTTCTCTATTCTGGGTGACATTGGCGAAATCATTCGTGCCTTTTTTGGACGCCAACGAAAGGAATTAATTCAAATGAACGAATGAATGAATATTTTTTCATATAGATATTTACAGAAAGTTGTAAAAAAAACCATAAGTTTTCAAGTGTTTAGTTTAAAATTTCTAGGCTTTCAAGCGAAGAAAAACATTAAACGCCTATAATAAATTATAATATATGAGTAATCGTCTTTCCCATTTAAAAGGTATTTTATTAAACAAAAGCAATCAAAGCAATTATAAATTTATGAAAATTATCACATTTGATTTTACTATTCTCTGAATAGAGGCGTAAACTGAAAAGCTGTGACGTCATAAATTAATATATAAATTAATTAAAAATGGCCGACTAGATGTTACGACTCAGAAGTTAATAAAGCATTCCGTAAGGATCGTAGCCAAAATACCAATAAACCTATACAAACTGTTCGTTCGATTCGAGCATGTTACCAATTCCCTCATTGGGTAAAGGGAATACGGGAGAACGAGGGCTTCTACTAACAATGAGAATATCAATTAAAGCCGGCGTTCTCGGTAATTGCTTACGAATGTCGACGAAACGAATCGATCACGTGATTCTCGAGAATTTTATACCGGGAAAACGGCTAAGCTATTCTTGTTAACAGTTTCCCTTTCTATCTTTAAGATGTGTAATATTAGGATACACTGAAATCGTGTTACGGTTAAGATTAATTTGGTTCGGCTTATGTACGAGTACTGTTTACTAAGAATTAGTTTTAAAGTTATTTTCTTAATTTGGCTTTCTAAAATGATTAGAAGTTCAGTTGTAAAGATTAGTTCACACCAGACTTCTATTAATAAATAATTGATTAAATGAATGACTCGTTAGCGTCCACCATAATAATCGCAACTCAATCGAGTACAGTATATATGAATGTCATTTCCCTATTATTTAGCAAATGATCTCGAATAACACCAAAGGTTTGGTATAGTCTAGTATGGTAAAAAACAGGAAATGGATTGGCTCAACAACTTATAATATAACTCAGTTGAATTTTTTCTCAATTTAGTTAAAATTTGGTAAAGTAAATAATATTCAGACATTTTTAGCGCAAAATTTACTCGCTACCGGAATACATTTCTAGTTTAATGCAAACTTAGTCAGAATAATAAAATCAACGATTGAATGAAAGTTTCCATGAATGAATCAGACAATAACTCACGTTCAGTGTCACTGGTGTCGGAGAGCGGTGGTTCATTGGCGACATACTGTCTTCCGCTGAGGAGATTACTCTCAACGACTGGCCTTTTGTCTTCAAGTTGTCGTCTAAAAGCACGGTGATCGTCCTGCAAGAAACATACCATTAGGTAAATTTAGTAATTTTTCAATACCTATTGAATGAGTTAATTAATCTGGCTAATAAAAGCAGGTTATATTTTAGTTCTCAATAACGTATTCTAATATATATTCTTCTAGATAACAGCGCCTTCCCCAGAAGAGCTGTTTGTGTGATTGATTGATTGGTTACTCACTTTAAAACAATTTTGTTTAAAGTCGTTAACGTCAAGATTGACATGAATTTCTAAACGAACATCAACTATGCGCGGAGCCATCTCAAGATATTAACATCGTTCCTATCATAATTAAATATTGAAGAAAAAAAAACAAATCAATATAATTTGTTTTTTATTACAGCATAATCAATGGTATTAACTTTTACGAAAATAATTTATTTATAATCTGTGCAAATATATAATCTATTTCGTTTTCATGATGTATTTTTAATCCCATTCCAAAATACGATGGGTCAATGATTTGTCGTATCGTAATCGGCTTTATATCGTGGTATTATCGAAAATTTAAATCTTCAAATATCCTCTACTACTGTATAGGCTCTTTTCATAATCTGTATTACAGATTACAGTGATTTTTTAGTTTTGTGTTTAGTAGCAGTGAGCGCAATATGCAGATAAATCAAAGATAAATATTTAACACAGGTTTCTGTCATAAGTCCCGTAATCTTCAGATTTATACAGATTTAGATGGTGTAATAATGTGATTGTTATGTGATTTTCCCAATATTATGGTCATTTAAGACGTATCTTTATTTAGACATTAGACACCTATGTAGCCAGTTATTTTAGTGCATACCGTCGAATGTGTTTTTTTAATAATTTATTAAATTCGTACTGGAGTTGCTAGAACGACGACTTTTTAACGTCAGCTGCTGCAAATTTTCTTATTTAATTTATTTTCAATACACGATACGACACTTTTTTAAATATAGTAATATAACATTATATACTATAACATTGTTTAATATAGTTTTGAAAATAGAGATCTCAAAATAAAACGATTTAATGATTAATCATTCATCAATCATTTAATTTAATCATTTAATGTCACGTCTCCAGCTGTGAAAGCGTCCACGTAATACGTCCACGTATTATCGATTTTCATGAAGCCATTGTCGTTATTCATAATTTTCCCACTTACGAGCGATTTATAACGAGCCAACAGAAATATGCTTTTCATAAACCAACATTGTACCCTATTATCGTAAATAATGCTTCTCGAATGCGTTTTACCGGCGCCTTATAATAATACTCACCTTTTTTTGGTATTTATCGACATTTTGATGGACACTTCTCTGTTTCTTTGTTCTATGTTTAATTTAAATTGCCGGATCCTACCTGACATTAACGAACTATACGCGATATCATCTTTTGGCACCACAGAAATTCGTTAAACCATTAATGAAAGAATAAATGGGCGAAGTGTGGTGTTTTGTAAGATTCACCAAGTTTATTGAATGTCCGAAATTCATTTATCTTTTGGTGATAGTCAATTTGAAGAGATACAAGAGCACCTTGGTGATTTTTAGTCGTACAGGTCTTTAGCGTTGCAGAATGAGCAATCATTTCATCCACTTTTTTTTTATCGCAGGGGAATCTATTTACGGATGATATCCAGGAAGCCCGGGTTGGCAGTCCTAGACCTGTGTCGGACTCGGCACTTTGGGAGTGCAATACCGTACTAAACCCCTGCGGGAGCCTTCAGCCGCTTTAATTGGAGGGTCCCGGATCTGCAGGCAACAGGATCCCTCCAGCGACAGGCTGGCCTCGGCGAAAAGGCCAGACTTCTCCTCCATGGGGACTGTCCGGCTAACATCCCGGCCCGACACGGGCACAAGGGCGTTACTGGAGGCGCATTAAGTAGCGCCTCCTACGCACCCCCATTCGTCGCCTGCGGATGGAGGCCACGTCGGCGGCCTCCTCTCTCATCCGCTCGTCGGCCTTCTTCTGGCTTCTTCATTACCGTCTCGCAGAAGGAGACCATCGCCTTCCAGGGCTCGTCGTCGCCGAGCATCGCGGTGATGACGCTCGGGAGCGACAAGTCCCCTCCGACGACCGACGTCAGACCTTGACGCAGCACCGCCCATCTCGGGCAAACCTCGAGGGTGTGCTGGGCAGAGTCCATCGCTGCGCCACAATCGTGACACACAGTCGTCGCCTCCCTTTGGGCCGTCCGACACAGGTAGTCACCAAAGCAATCGTGCCCGGTGAGAACCTGCGTCAGACGGAAGGTGAGGGACTTGCGTTTTCGACGCATCCACCGCTCAAGGATCGGGCGAATGGCAGCGGTTACGCGTGTGCCATATGGCTGCCCCGCCAGGTCCTCCCCCCACCTCCGCATTAGCGCTTCCTGCCCTATCCGACGCACACGTAGGATCCCGTCCAACAGGGGGTTCTCACCAAGAGCCCTCCTACCCGAGACGTATGAGTAGGTCTCGGCAAGAACCTCCGCCACGAGCTCCCACGGGGGGTCGCCGGCTAGAGCAGTAGCTGCAGCCCACGATACCGTACGGTACCCCCGGATCACCCTCACCGCGATTGTTAGCGCCGCCTGAATTTAATCATTTCATCCACTGGTTTATTTATTTATTTATTTGGTACACCAACGATTGTTACAATGTTACTTACATCTACAGTATAATATTAATTTATTTGCGCTAATTGCACAATCAGTCATAGGTATACACCACATGCTTTTATAGTATGTATACATAACAAAATTTCTTACAAACTAAATTATGCTAAACACCGAGAATAATGAAATCCACTAACTATAACGAAACAACCCCTCCGGACTTCATTTGACTTCATTCGTTTTTCATTTTAATTTCATTTGGTTAAAGCGCCATGTTATATAACTTATCTTAGTTCTAATTTATTTTTTTATGAAAAGTCAACAAACGAGCTGGATGTTCATCGCCGTTTATTTCAACGCTAAAGTCGCAACAACAACATTGTTGGCTAAAGAAAAACAGGGATACTTAGGCTTCCTCAATTATCGAACAGCTACTCGTGTTGTAGGTATTTAACGCTGATTTTCTGTGTGGTAGTATCCAGATGGAGTATCGTCTATAGGATCCGTAGTCTAACTACGATAAAGTCTATATAATATAAACGGTCTCTACAACAGTAAAAACTATACAAGTTTCTAAGCTATTATGGTTGAAATGAATTGAATTGAATCAGCCTGTAAACGTCCCACTACTTGGAAAAGGCCTCTTCTCCGTGTAGGAGGTGTTGGAGCTTAATCCACCACGCTGCTCCACTGCGGCTTGACGGATAATTTCCCTACCATGAGTAACGATCGTTACAAGGTGTACCGAGGAGGTAACCGAGACCGACGGCTTTACGTGCTCTCCGAGGGACGGTGGAGAAACCCACAAGGACATACATACACCCAGACCGGAAATAAATATTTGCACAGATACAAATATCTGCCCCGAGCGAGACGTAAGTCCGGTTTAAATAAAATTTGTAAAAACTCTATAACACATAGTTTTTGTACATGGAAACATACTACTTCAAAGTAAGAAACGGATTTTTCTTTATGTAATTCTTTTCAAAATAATGTACATGCATTTATAAACATACTTTGCAGAAAGTTTTATTCTAAGTTTCCCATTCGTTCCGTATTTTATTGAATGTCAATTTGAATAAAATAAAGTAAGACTCATAAACTTGTTCAAAGAGGTCCATCGTTATACTTTTAACACTTCTACTTGATCGTTATACTTCTATGATAGAAGTACAATATAAAAGAAATAATGATCACATTACGAATTTCAAGCCAGAATTTTTATTTCAACTGCTTAGTATTTAAGTTAGAGATTTTTTTTAGTAGTATTTGTTAAACTTTTTTTATAGTTTAGATTTTTGTGACTAAAATTTATATTAAATACCTTTAATATTAGCTGCGGTTTTGTTCGCGATTTTTCTTTATCGTTTTTTTTTTATATTGTTATAGTAATGCTTCTTTTATAATGAATTACGTATATCGCTTTTTTTATGCAAAATAGTTTCCCTATAAATATACATAATATATAAAGTACCTACTTATGTAAATTTTGAATGAATAAAAATTCTCAAGAACACCGGTAGGTGTATGTCTCTTGTTTCAAAGATCACTTAAAAGGCTCAAGAAGACAACGTCGACATATTTGGGTTCAAATATCAACATTGTCAAACTATTTTTTGGTTGTTTTAAAATAACTTATCATATTTCAAAGACGAGAATAAAGGTAGAAAAAAAAAAGATTTTTGGAATACACGGAATTCACCACAGAACTAACTCGTGTTCCAATATTTTTGTAATTTTAGGAAAATATTTACGGTTAGAGCCTAAGCACACGGCGTATTTTAAACGCGCAGATAACGCGTGTATACTCTCTTTAAACGAGATTCGAACGCAACCTTGTAACCTAAGCACACGTGGCGAGCATGAAACGCGTCTCTACTGCGCGTGTACGCGCAGTTATAGCCATACAGACGTGCTATAGTCACTCGTAGCTTCCGTGCGACTGGTGACTGGTGAGCGCGTACCTCTCTTCTGCCCTTTCTCCGCCCCTTTGTACTCGCGTTTGAAGCAATGCAAACGCAACAATTAGCATCTACGGCGCCGAAAACGCGCGTAACTAAAACGCGCGTCGTTCAAATACGTGTGCTATGCCTCTTAATGTTACAAAACTTCTTTGATTTATATTTTCTCATCATTAACCAAGTCTATATAATGAGTTATAGCAACAAACTTATATCAATTTGATTTTTTAAATAAATTTTTATTTTTATAATTAAAATTTCGAATCCGTTAAATATTAGACACAATCCAAAGTAAGCACGTGGATGGTTAATTACTGTTTCGTGATAAGACTACTATTTTTTGTTTTGTAATGAGACTTAGTATGTAGACTGCTGCGCTGCTTTAATACTTATGACGGAAAAATGCGGGACACGGCTTATATCATAATCAATTTTATATTTCTTATTTACCCGACTGCGACAGAAGCTAAAAAGAAAGCTAGTAAATTGTTTTATTCTTTTTAGTTTATAATAAGAGTATTTTACGCAGTCGGGTTTTTTGATTTTTTTAATTAAGCATACTTGTTAAATCTATAGGAAATATCAACACTGACCGAGTTAGACCGAGAGAGACACACACGTAATTATTCTTATTGTGTGATTTGACAGTAGTATGTATTTATAACAACTAAACTACAAATATTTATTACGAAATAACGTTATTGCATTTTACATATTTCTTAGTTATATACATTATAAGTACCTACATAATATATTTTATGCAACTTTCATTATCTTTAAAAAAAATGAATGTCGCTTACGTAGTTTTTTTTTTCTTCTCCGAACTACGGTTCACCAAATATAAATCTTATCCGTACGTTAAAACGGTTATTTGCTACGCACCCGCCATTTTGCGGCGAGGCCGAAACCAAAATGGCGACGCATCCAACGATTTTAATCCTCTGATTTAATGCATTGTTGTGGTTCATTCTCATTGTTTCGTACATTATCAGACGGCCGGCTGGTCGAGTGGTCAGGCAACTGGACACTTTACGCAGCGGTCGCGGGTTCGAATCCCGCCAGGTGCAGATAATTTGTATGACGAATATAGATGTCTGCACCGGATCATGGATGTGTATTTATGTATAATATATGTATTTATATCTTAAATTTATTTCCGTTCCTAGTACCTGTAACACAAGTTCTTACGAATTTAGCACAGGGCTAGGTTAGCGTGGTGTGATTGTTGGTTGATACAAAAAAAAAAAAAAAAAATATTAATTGATATTATTCTTTATTAGTTTTTTATTGTTTTAAGATTAATTTAACTTTAAACGAAATCTTTAATTTGTTATCCACTCGTACCTACACTAATATCATAAAGCAGAGAATTTGTTTCATTGTTCAAACACGCTAATATTAGATTATTTTTGCTCCGTTTCAAATTTTTTTGTGTGTTAGAAATAATGTAAATCTAAAAAGGTATAATTTCACAGTAGTAAACATTAACGCAGGTGAAAAGGGCCGGTCGTTTAATTTAGGATAAAGAGATTTTAACATAAAACGTGGCGTTTGTTTCTTTGGTCTATCTCAGAATCTATAAGTATAAACGGTTTGAAAAACCTTCTTTTTTTTCTATTTGCATAATAAAGTAGCCTCTAACTGAACTAAATTGAAACTGCCTGTAATAGTTTCCCTTCTCAGTAAAGGCCTCTTATCCGTATCGTAGGTATGAAAAATCCGCCATGTTATTGTAGAGCGGGTTGTGGGTTAATTTTTCTTACAATGAGAAACGATTTTTTAGGTTTCATATGCTGTCCGAGGTACGACGGATAGAAGAAACTGAAGGAATCACGAAAATCGCTAAAATCTCGTATACTTGTTGATAGTACAATCTAACATAAGTATAATCTAACATAAGGGGCCATCCATAAATTACTTGAGGCGTTAGAAACGGGAGGGGATCGAGCGAAATCTCACAGAGTCTCACATGAAGGGGAGGGTTCTTCTTGGCCAATATCACGTACTTTTTTTGTCATTAAAATCTATAATAGTTTTGACCTTTTTTTTTGTTTCAGGAATATGTATAGCCTGTAGGTGAAAACATTGGTAAATGGGTCGTAATGACCTTTTTTTTTGTGCACTTAATAAAAATCGATAATATTTTCGAGATACGCATTTTCAAAAAACTCGCCTGATATTAGGGTAGGGGGAAGGGGCGAACAAAATCTCACCCAAGGGGGGAGGGGATAAAAAAATCACCAAAATTGTCTCATGTATTATATTACATTCAGATCTTTATGAGAGGATAAAGAATAATTAAAATTAAAACATAACTCAAAATGAGTTTTCGATTCCATATTATTGCCATGATAAGCGTGTTCAAACCAACAAACTGATCACTTTTATTATAATAATAAATAAATCTAATAACAAAGTTACATTTGATTAAAAGTCTATACCGAATTTTATCGCGTTTATTTAAAACTTTATATAACTAATCTTTCATTATTCGGACACCCACCACCTCAGTCCCCCGAGATCATGGACGCTGTAAAGGGTCCGAAACGTCGGGAAATAATTTAAAATATTGTAAAACTATAAAGTTTTAAATAAACGCAATAAAATCCGGTATAGACTTTTAATCAAATGAGTAAAATTCGCGTAAATATAAGAGAACAGTAAACAAAGTTACATTACAAATCATAATTTAAAAGAAAAAACGATAAAAGATAAAAGAACGATAGACACATTAAAATACTCGATCGATTCTCAATTACGTATAAGAACTATCAATTTCAAGAAGAAAAAAAAAATACCTGACTTAAGAAAATACCTCGACGCTCGAGCTCCTCTTGACGGCAGGTTAAGACTAATCTGTTTTCCTTTGCTATCGGTATTAATCCTTTTTGTAGTCTTCCTTTAGAGGAAGTTGTATTTTCATTGCATTTTCTCTTTTTAGTGTTCAAGTGGACATCGACTAGTGATTGCGTTTCTAAGATGTAATTTATTTGAAGCTCAACTTGTAGTTGGTTTGTTTTAGAAAAAAATAGTGTTTAAGTTACAGTTGGTAAAGTTTATTCCAAACTTTTTTATTCTATATATTACGATAGCAGGGATGTTACTTAAAATAATTGTTTAAATGTATGTGAATATTATTATTATAATTTTATATTAGTAGTAATATACCTATATAAAATCCACCTATTCATAATGAATAACCACTCTCCTTCAGTCCAACCGTTCAACTAGTTCCTCTGCTGTTACAAAAGGTTGTGGAAGAGCGTCGATAACTTAACTTCAAGTGCCTATTTGCTTATTTTTTAAGTATTTATCCGGAAAAAATCGCACATATCGACATGATAATAAAATACTTATATTTATAACATATATAAAAACCTATATTTACCTGTTGTTTGATGAGAGCGTTGAGATCGCCCCGAGGCGGCGCAAGCGCATTCAATTCAGTCTCCTTGCGTATCACCCACTCGGTGAGCTCGCGTAACGACAGCAGTAACGCTGACCAATGCTCCGCGTTGCTCTCTAGACGATTTCTGTTGACAAAATGTATATAATTCTTAAATAATTCCGCCGCTTTATCTTCGATAACCGGAAACTAAGAATTTCATACTTTATTCTAAGTCTAAAGATGGTTACATATACATACATATATGTGACGTTTATACCTATAGATAATGTTGTTATTGAAATTATCAAATATCATTGACTAGTAAAATATTTACACCTAAGTAATTTTATCAAGAAAAAGTACTACGAAAATATACTCAATATTTTTCCAAAAGTTCTAAGTGTCAAAAGAAACTAATCAAATGAAAATTTAGGTAATTTGTGTAGTATTTAAAAGCACTTTTGACTGGCCCATTGGCGCAGTTGGCAGTGACCGTGCTTTCTTTCTGCTCCAGTGTTGTAGGTTCGATACCCACCCCGTGTCTACGTGTAATTATATATTTATATATAATACTTATATATTACACCACGTATTTATGGTATTTATATATATACTAGTATATATGTTTGTATGTACGGCATTAAGTTGCCTTCATTATCAACAGAGGACCGTGTGTGTATGTTAAACAAATTTATATTTAGTTATATATTTATATTTACTTTTAAATTATTATTTGTTAAATTAAATTCAGTTATTTTCAGTTCATTTAGTTTAAATTCTTATTGTCAAATAATATATAAAATAAGTAAATTAATATAAAGCGTCCGAAGTTAGTGTAACCTTTACCTTTTGCCCAACAGTGGGTCATTTACAAGTTGCTTCTGCACAGAATAATATTCCATATGTTTATATATAATCTTAACAATTCTCTTTTTAAGATTAGGAAAAGATAAAATTTAGGAAATGTTTTAAATATTACCTACATGGCATTGTCAACCGATTTTTGAAAGCTTCTATTCGAACGATTGTAATATTTATACAATATGCATAATATAGTCAAACGATATACAATAATATGCAATATATTATATAATATTATATAAAAGAGCAAATCGCAACATGCCCCGGTGCCCACATCGGAACTTGGCTGCGGTGCTAGATGACTACAATTGTCGAAAATTGGCCGACGCTCAGCTCCTTAATATGTTAAGACGAGGATTTAGATAATATTAGTGATGTGGTATTTATCGATGTGATAAAAAATATCAAGTTTTTATTTATTTAATAATATAGATATTAGAGTTGGCTCTTTCTAACCTTCTGTTTAGTGAAGCGAAGCCCATGTTGTTTGTGATTTGAAATTTTAGGTACCTATTTGAAATTTAAATATTATTAAAGGGTTTGCTATTTCATATTAAAGATTATTATTTAGAAGAACATTGAACTTTACAGGTATCTGGTTAGATATCCATGATGCATGGAAAGAGCTTCATATATTTTGTCAACCGATACATACAGTATGTACACTGTACATTATTTATATTATATATATTATTATATATAACTATATATTTGATATATGTGTAAACCAAAAATCAATAAAATACTGTTAATTTCTAATTTAAATACATATACATCGACTGTCGATAGATAGCCCGCAACATCTCTATTAGATTGTATAAATCTCTCTTGTAAAGAAATTTTATTCTGGCACCGCTTACACTTCGTGAACAAGTTGGTTATGCAGCGAAGTTCGTTCTATCTTATTGCAAGGTTTTAAGAGTTATAATCGCAAAGCCGTGGATTTTGAGATTTAAATCTTAACAAAATTGTCTTTAGTTAACTTTTAATCATATCGCTATAATTTTAAGAGCTATTTTACTTGAATATTTTGTTACAGAGCTCCTTTAGTATTATATAGATGATTTATTTATTTATTAATACAATAAAATACAGTGAGGCATAAACAGAAGTTACTTTTAATGTGCACTGTATTTAAACCTACGTATAGTAGATAATCTATACAAATAATAAATCTGTTAAAACCTCCGTTTCATTAATACAATATATATCATCAAGAATAAATTTTAATAGCGCGATTTAATTTCAATCAGCGCCATCTCTTATCATTTTTTGGTTGTGCACGTATCACGTAAAAAGTACAAAACCAATGTAAATAACTTTAATACATAAAAATTATACATAACTCACAGTATAATTTAGTTTTTGTTTCATTGTAATTAAATTTAAAAATAAATATTTAAGAAAATAGAAATAGGTACCTACGCCGCCAACGCCATCTGGTCTAAGGAATCTTAAAAACTCACAAAACTTATTTTTGAGTTATTATTTTGTTAAACTTAAAAGTTTACTAAATATGTCGGATAGGAATAGAAATCGTTTTAATATTTTAGATAAACATCATTTTCAATTAATATAGGTACTATTATGTTAAATGTCACTAAATATAAAAACGATATTCTACCATTATACGATAGATGGCGCATGTAGGTGATAAAAAATATAAATATAAAATTTTTAAAATTTTAGTTAAATATCCGTGCGAAGCCGGGGCGGGCTGCTAGTAATATAATAAAATTATATCAGAATGTAGTCAAGTATAAAGATATAATTTATTAGTCCATCTTATCAATGCCACTAATAGAACCGATATCTATATAAATTGCTCTAAAAAGTAGTTTTTGAGTTTATGTTTATAATTTTTTCTGTTCGTTTCATATTTTAGGGTTTTTGTAACAGAATTCACTATGGCAGGAACAATATATGTATTTAAGAGAATGTTTGCCATATTTAATTAATACTTTTCAAGTTATCAATATATTTTATATTATGATTTTATTAAAATTACTTTAAAGCTATTCCAAATATATCTGTTTCTGGACAATGTGGAGAGTCAGTTTTATGTCTTTTATTAATTAACTAAATCTAATCAACTGTAATTATTCTCTATCAACTGTATTTATTGATATTATCGGTTTTATTGATTAGGTTGAATTTCTTTTATTATAATTATTAGGAAATATTTTTTAAAATAATTTTTATGCATAAAGAATACTTAATATGCGTAATTGAATTAACAGACAATGTTAAAATACGCATTTGACAATACACTTAATGTTTTTTTTTTTTTTAAGCGTACTTCCCATTTCTACAATTAGCAAATGGTTTAAGTGAGAAGTCAGAGTATTACCTACTAGATTTTGATGTTGTTACAAATTACAGAATTTAGCACACACAGAAAAAAAAAAATAATAAAAAAAAACATTTAGTAAAGATTAAAATCACACTACGACTCCAAGAAGCGAAATAGTAGGTAAAAATCAACATCTGAAAATGAGAGCAAGCGATTTCGTGGGACACATCTAGTCTACTATAATCCTTTTTTTTTTTTTTTTTTTTTTTTTTTTTTTTTTTTTTTTTTTTTTTTTTTTTGACCCTGAGAAATACGTTTACGTATCCCGCCGCCCGAAGGTGACGGGTATGTGGGACTCGCTGACTGCGAAGTCAGAATACCCACTAAAACCCAGCGGTGCCCTCATCGTCATACAAGGACGCCACGAGATCGCGGTTGCATGCCACCGTGACGCCCCGACGGTTAGCTCGCCTACGCGGGCCGCCCTCGGTCATAGAGCGCTCGCGGGCACCGTGAGCGCTCTAACTCCGCTGCACCAGAGACCGGCGAACGGGGAAAACTGCGGCAGGTCATGATGACATGGCCGCAGTCTCCTCCGTTGACTGATGCAATGAACTTTGGGGAGCGGTCGGAGCCTTAGCGACCGCTCTAACCCTCGATTTTGGGGGGCGGCACTCCCGTCCTCCCATAATGTGCGACGCCGATTTGCCGGCATCAGCGCAAACGGCGCAGCGCAGTGCCCCGGTGCAGTTACGGGCAATGTAGTCTACTATAATCCTGCCTTTATTTACTTTCACTTTGAATAAGTAATTAACGAGCAAAGATAAGTATTAACTGTATTAAAACTGCGTTAACTTTTCCTTAACAGGGCTCGTTCTTATCCGACACTGCAGTTCTTGCATTTTTTTAAAGTACAATAATATAATAAACTAATGAATGAAATATAAAAATCAAGAAATAAATCAATCAATAAAAATTAAAATAATATAATTATTGTAATATTATTATGCTTAAAACACAAACACGGTCTTCTGTTCCTAAGCCAACATAACTGTTTTAGGTAATAGCTGAATCATATAATATATATATATTTTTTTTTTTTTAAAGTAAATAAACGTAGTACATATATAAATAAATATTACAACCAAATTCGGGCCGGGAATCGGACCCACAAACCTAGTGTGAAAAGCAGGTCTACTGCCAATTGCGCTAATGGGTCAGTCTTTATATTTATTTTATTTTTTAAATTTATTTGTACAATTTTAGGAAAACTTACAGCTAGAAAAGTACAGTGTAGTCTTGAAACAGCACTAAAAGGCCAATTACAAGTTTTCAGTAGGCAATAAATAATTTGTAAACTTAAACTTATTGCGCTACAATGATTAGACCTATAATTATGTAATTTACTACAAAACTTTACAAAATAGTCTTTCTTATACTTCTTTCTCTAATTTATATTACATATGGAAACATCGTTTTTTGTTACTTTGAACTGAAGTGAACTAAATTGGTCTTTAAACTTCCGAAAGTTGAGTAAAGACCTCTTCTTTATATAGAAGAAGGGTTGGAACTTAATTCACCATGCTGTTCCACTGCGACAAAATGTATACGAGTTTAATCACAGATGAGACAATGAGATGAAAAAAAAACAAAAAAAAAAAAGAAAAGTTTCCCCGCAACCCTTCAGGGATAGTCCTATAGTACGAGTATTTTACATTGCTTTAGTCTTACACCGCCCGCATACCTTACATCCGTCAAAGGATCAAAGGGCTAACCGCCGGGCACCTGCGCCCTAACCGCGTTAACTCAAACAGCAAACGAAATTTCGCATTTGTAACACAACAGAATCCTATTGTATCTATGCTAACATAATACGAGTTTGTTGGAATACCCTAATGCAGGATCAGGAAGGATCGAGAAATCAGAAGGTGGAGAGAATCAGTAATAATGAATAATTCGATCTGAAAACTTATTTTTTACCTGCCTAGATCTAATTGGCAAGAAGCTTCTAGACCCATAGTAGCAGGCTCATTGAAAGGAACTCAATATTCACATTGACATAAGCTACTACAACACCGTTCTGAAACAAAACTGACCCTGCGGCCAAATACAAAACCATGTTGCAGTGAACGTGTGATATTATCCTGCAGGGTATTGTTAACGCTGCTTGGTACTGCCATAATAGCGAAATTTATGATCACATGAACATGACCACAATCGCAGACCTTGAGCAATATAAAAACACGTGTCCAGCGCTTTATTTCCCCTTATTCTTTCGCTACACAATTACTTAAAAGTATATGCAGAAAACGAAACAAGATATGCATTAAAAACGATATGATTGTTGCCACTCCATCTTCATCGAAATTTCCCTTAAGCAGATCTGCTTATTGTTTAAATAATTGAAAAGCAAATACAAAAAGCCCTGGTGACCTCAAGGAGCAACAGGGAATTCGTCACGGTTTTGAGGTTTTTTTTCTTGTTAGATTAAATGACATGTATTATTACAATTTACCAATCCTTAAAGTAGTTACGTGATTTTTAACACAAATCATTTCTCAATAAAATAAAATAAAAAAACATTTTACGTTAAAATTAATTATTAAACTGTGACTGTAATAATTATGTTAGAACTAATAATAATTGCGTATTTAAGTCGAAAGTTTTTGACCAATGTGTGTTACCAGTGATGACATACGGACCTGAAACTTGAACTCTGAGGGCCTATAAACAAGCTCCAAGTCGAACAGCGTGCAATGGAGAGGGCCATGCTTGGTATTTCTTTGCGGGTGCGAAACAGAAATGATGAGATTCGCAGACGAACGAAGGTTGCCGACACAGCCCAACGGATTTGCAAGCTGAAGTGGCAGTGGACAGGGCACATAGGTCATACACTGACGGCCGACGGAGCAGAAAGGCTCTCGAGCGAAGACTACTACGTATTGACAAGCGCAGCGACGGAAGGCCGTTCACGAGGTTGACAGACGACTTAAATGAGCCGCCGGAAGCCGTTGGGATGGAAGCTTAGAACCAGTTACTCTGGAGGCCTATAGGGAAGGCCTACGTTCAACAGTGGACATTCAATGGCTGATATGATAATGATTATGAATAATAATTACTGATCTAACTACTTATTTTCATATAAATTTTGCTATTTAGACAAGACGGTTATTAAAATTGTTTATTTCAAAACTCTTATATGACTTTATAAAATTGGACAGAATATTAAACATAAACACGCGATATATTTCCGCATTCGGTTATAAAACTCTACTATAAAAATGTCTTCGTTATCCTATTTTTATTTCACTATGAAATCACTAACAGCCTTCTTTCACAGCGCTTCGTATGCAAATAGATAAATATGTACGGTAAAAGTATGTCTAAGTGACAGCGATTTTATTATCCCGTAGATACTTCATGTTCTACACGATTGTATTTGCGGTTTTATCCCACAGTTATAAGTTTAGATATTTGAATGATTACATACATATATTCAAGGTGAGTTTTTTTTTAGTCTATTTCAACTTGAAGTGTGCCTTTTGAATATTCATAGAGTTTTTAATATGCGCAATGGTTATGAAAATTAATCTCTACATACACGCACAATCCGGACATTTTTCATTTATAATATTACCATGTTGCTGAGTTTTACAATTTTTTAATTTTTATTTTATTAATTGTAGATACTCCTCAGTACAAATGTAACGAATATAGATTACATGGAGTCATTATAAAGTTTAGTTAGTAAATAATATTAGTCGCTTATCGCCAAATCTAGCACCATACCTTTAGAAAACTTTTATATACAATTGAAGGGCAATAAAAGGCACTTTATACCCTTTGGTATCTTATCGACGGCATATAAGGGTGTAAAAGTGTTGTAAAACTGTTTTACTGTCAAATATTCATCATATATAAATTACTTTTGTTTGTTTTCAAAGTACGATAATAATATAAGCCTTGGTCGATTTTTTAAACGCATGTTTTTTAATATTTATGTCTAGACATATGAATATCTTTGATCTGCTGTCTTATATGAGAAAAAAATTCGGCAATACTTTACGAAACAATCAAAAAATATGAAATAGTCGTAATGTCTGTAAGTTATCCTACGTTATTGCGTTAGTCCACGTCACGCGAATGGTCGCGTTGCATCGCATCAAGTCGCATCGGTCCGCATCGCGTCATGTCGCTTTCATAGAACCTTGTTATGTATTAATAAAATATATTGTTACTGTTTTATATGTTTCGTGAAACGAGTACAAAAAAACTTACGATCTTAACCGAACTTCTATCAGTTATGTCTATAGCGCTGTACTGTTACGGTCGGTTTCAAAAATCTGGCTATCTCTGAAATTGTTTACTAGTGACAGAATTCTGATTCAATTGACGACGCGTTGGCGCAGTGGTCACAGCAACTGGCTGATGCGCTGACGGTCGCGGGTTCGATTCCCGCACATGACAAATATTTGTATAGGCCATACAGATGTTTGTCGTGGTCTGGGCGTTTGTGCTTGTGTATTATGTGTGTTTCCGGACCCCCGATATAGGATTCACATCCTACTGGGACCGTTGAGTGTGAGACGTTTATTATTTATTATTTATTATGAAATTTACGAGTAGGTATGTCAAACTTCTATCTCTAGTAAGCAAAATTACTGGTAGATATAGACTGTTGAAACTGGCTGTAAGACTAAAGCTATGCTGTAGCTTTCCGGTAATAGCGATACATCAGTTTGATAATTACTAAATTGCGTAAAGCAGCATTATCTAGCGCTGTGATGGGCGTGAGTTTCAAATACCGAATGAATTGACATTAAAGCTGTCTTGATGACGAGTTCGTCGCAGCGTACAGCCAAGAAATTGACTTTCAGAGAATATCCTAGCAGAAAATTTTCAAGACAAATTTATGAAAACACAATCCTGGTCTTTTTTGTAGATCTCATTTTTGTAGCTAAAAATCCTATTTCTTTAGGTAATGCGTTCCGTAAAATATCTCACGAACAAACTTAAGCTCTTGAAGACAAACAAATTATGTAAATAAGCTAACAACTTACAAATCTTTGAAACATTTTCCTTATATGAATTTTGTAACAATTCCGCGAGGAATGCCTGCCTATACCGTGTTGCCTCGAGAGGTATTCCGGCTCAAAGGCTTTAGGGAATTGTTGGTCAAATAATTATATGAATTTTTGTGGAGGCACACGAGATTTTTATTATGTGAGTGTTTTTACTGACAGATTGCTTGTAAAATAGCAGACGAAAAATCCAAATGTTTCATCAGGTCTAAACTGAAGTTTTTGGTATGTATAACGCCCTAAAACAATTTGATTATATCTGTCAATATGAATGTAAATAAATATATTAGGAGACAGAAAACTCAATTAAATCTAGGAACACATACAGTATATTATAGTCTTCTTCTTTCAAAAAAAAAAAAAAATCTAATGATTGTACTATATTCGATTAATTTTAAATATTTGTGGGGAGACACTCGATATGCTGTTTATAGTAACGAGCCGGAACCAGAGAAGGCGCCTTTCATAAATGTGCCCACAGACACGAAAGACGCCGTTTGAGATCTAAATGGAGTCATTCATAAACAATAGAAATATAGAGCAATGAGTATATATGGTTACACTTCATTTTATTTGAAATTGTGTCAAATGATTAAATAAATAAAATTAAATAAACGAAAAGTTTAATCGAAATGTGTCAAAATATATATTTTTTTCTAACTATTTAAAAAATAAAAAACGGATTTATTTTAATAATTAATTACGAAACTAATTTCCAATTATTTAAAAAAAAAGTTATATTTAAGAAAAGAAAATTTAATCATTAAAAAATCTTTTTAATGAAGATTTATCCGTCCATTCAATATTTCGTCGCGAAACAGACGGTAAAAATGACCTCCCGAAGGAAATGAAATTTCTGACAGATATTTATCGTGCTGTCAATGGGTGCTGTCAGCGTACAAATTGCCTAATTTTGGTTCAGTTAATTGAAATTTACAAATGTCCCTTCGTGAGGCACTGCTTTCCTTTTATGTCAAATAGTTTCCATTTTAAAATTGTAAATGTTTCTTAATTTTTCTATTTTGAAATAAATCCTACTAAATATCGATTTGATTATTTTTGTATTCATATTTGATTTGTCGTATTATTAATAATAATTTATTATTTTGACTTATTGTAGGTTTTGTTTTCATTATAACTTAATGCATTTCGTTTTATAAGAATCAGGTTAGATCCAAAATTATAGGTAAAAACCTTGGTAAAAAGCAAGGACGAAGACGAAGGAGTTTAGTTTAAGAACAAGTATGCTTAATTAAAAAAATCAAAAAACCCGACTGCGTAAAATACTCTTATTATAAACTAAAAATAATAAAACAATTTACTAGCTTTCATTTGATACCCATATTGCTACAGTAAGAAAAAAATTCACCCCCTCCCCCCTCATTCTGCCTTTTGCGGGCGCCATTTTGAAAATTTATATAGCCTATGTCACTACTACAATTTAGACAAACCCAACGACACCTCATATGTCAAAAACCGTCCAGCCGTTTGGGCTGTAGGGCGTGCCAAAGAAATGGACATACATACATACATACATACATACATACATATATACATACATACATACATACACTCGAAAAACATAACCCTCCTGTCGCAGTCGGGTAAAAATATATATACGCATATTCAAATAAAAAACGTCATCTGTGAATTTAAATGCAAATTTTCTAAAAGTCAACCATACTAGCACCGTAGAAGTTTAGGTACGTTTGGTTTAATTTTTAAATTCACCTCGTGTCTCGACTGTAAAGAAATTCTGAAATCTGCTTGTCTCACAAGTTATTTTACGACAAGTAGCGGTAAACAACCGTTCTGGTGTAGTGGTGTGAGTAGCCTTAACGCCGGTGGTCGCGGGTTCGATTCCCGCTTGGAGCGGATATTTTAATTTATACAATTATCTGTCTCTGGTCTGAGTGTATTTGTTTGTGTCACCTCACCGTGCCTAGAGCACGTATAGCCGTCGGCCCCGGTTGTTAATATTGACACCTGATAGCGATCGTTACTCATTGTAGGAAAATTATCCGCCAAGCCGCAGTGAAGCAGTGTGGTGAGTTAAGCTCCAACACTTCTATATGGAGAAAAGGTCTTTGCACAGCAATATGACGCTTAGAGGCTGATTCAGTTCAGTATAGTTCAGAGATAAATATATAATTTAATCAATGGAAAATCGTTTGTAAATTACTCTCGGATTTTTATCCTTATAAATAATATTATTCTCCTGAATAAAATTTTGCAGTAAAGCCCAAGATCTAAACAAATATAATTCTAAGGAAAATAATAATGCAGAAAACAAAACATCAATCGCGGGACTAACGAAAACGTATAATGATTTCAAAATTAAAAACATTCAAAATATAAAATACGAATACGTGAACACAATTACAAAGTACAAATGTTTCGAATTTACAATCTTTCAAAATATTCATACGTCCATTAAATTTAAACAACAGTTTTATCACTTTCACACGTACCGACGACAGTAAAAACGACATTAATTTACATTTTATAACGCATGCAAAAACATCGCTTCAAGCGTAACGTTGGACACCCGATAAATCTGTTGTAACTGTTCAACAATTATTCTTCACATAAAAAATGTAAAAATTACAATTCGTTCCAACCATCTCAAACAACAGAAATCCTTTTCTAGTCATTAAGAAACAAAATTCTTTGTCAAACCTTTGTCCTTTTAATTATTTATTAGGTACAAGAGATGCATGTCGTTGATATGGAAGATCGAGACTTCTAGACACAGGTATTTTTATCTTTAATATGATATTTCAAAACCATTCCTACCTACCTAATTATATTTTAACTATCTCGATAAAAATATGAACTTTTATTTTTAATTTATTTTTTTATTTACTGTTATATACTACACGCTATTTTATTTTGAAAATGAACGGAAATCGTTAAAGTGCCTCACTTATAACATAATAAGCCATTATGTATAATGTTATTTATAACGTCAAAAGAGTGAGAACTTCGACACAAGTGTTTTAGTATTTACTAGGATATCTCAAAATCGATTGTTTTTTCTGAAAAACAATCGATTTTAGATATCTATAATATATTATATATTTAATTAATTTTTAATGCGAAACGCCATTTTATTTTGGCAACAAAACTGTTAAAGAAACTCGTCCTGTTTCCGCCATTGTCATATCAGTTTTAGCGCGAAAATTGACGTCTAAAAATTCGTGTAGAAACTAGTAAGCGTTGTTTTTAATATATTTTATTTGATGAATTATTATTATTCTAGAATAAAAGCAACAGACAGAGATTTTATGACTCACGTAATTTGGTATTTTAAAACTTGCTTTTAAATCATATTTTTTATAAAATTAATACCTAGTATTACTACAAATTTATAAAAATATAACAAACTCCACACGCCTTTGATACAGCAGTAGCTATACTAACGAGCTTCGCTCAGCAACTTACATTTTTTTACTTAAGAATTTTCTAAGGAAAGACGAGACAAGTTCGTTGCTAAATTTTCTCCAACTTATCTACCTTGAGCAGAAACGACTCAGTGGATAGAATACGTTACCTGATAAATACGGTCATCGTTTAAATTCTGGTCTGGTACATCTGAGTTCAAGCATAACTGAACTGAAGCAGCCTGTAAGCTGCCCACTACTGGGCAAAGTCTTCTTCCCCATATCAAAGAAAAAATGGAGCTTAATCCACAACATTTTTCCACTGCGCAAAGAGTGGATAATTTCCCTACCATGAGTAGATTGCCATTAGGTGTCTGTGATAACCACCGGGACCAGAGTTTTAGAAGAAGTGCTGTACAGTTGAACAGTTAATCAAGCTACTACTTTTTCCTCTTCATAGGGAAACAGACATTTGCCCAGCATTAGGAAAATTATATGTTGTTCAAGTAGGTACATAACAGTATTATCCAATTTCTCACAAGTTTGTAAATAAACCATTTACTCGATTAAAGAACCAATCCAACGATGAGATAAATGTAACCAAATCCGTAAACTGAGTTAGCTTGCGGTGATCACTCAGACCGCGCTAAGTCAATTACGATGCAGCTCTAATTGATATTAAGCATCGCTCGATACCACTTCGGTCGCTATCTCTTTAAACGAATCAGCATAACGGTATGTCTATACAATTTACTTCTCATTCAAATGCAAATATTTATTGAGTACCACAATTATATTATTTGATATGAAATCCTATTTCTGTCTCAAAATAAATTTTTATTTACTATGAACTTTTTAAATCTTTTTAGCTATGAGTCATAATGGGATGTTCTTAAGCCTTTTTTTGATGATAGCAATGTATCTCACTCATAGTAAGACGGCCGGCTGGTCGAGTGGTCAGGCAACTGGACACTTTACGCAGCAGTCGCGGATTCGAACCCCGCCAGGTGCAGATAATTTGTATGACGAATATAGATGTCTGCACCGAGTCATGGATGTGTATTTATGTATATAATATGTATTTATTTAAATTTATTAAATTTATTTCCGTTCCTAGTACCTGTAACACAAGTTCTTACGAACTTAGCACGGGGCTAGGTTAACGTGGTGTGACTGTTGGTTAATATTATTATATTATTATAGTGAAGTAGTTTGTCTTATTTTCGGGTTCTTTTTCAGCAGTCAATTACTGAAATAAATCTTTCTTCTTAAGATTTTATAATAAATAATCTTAACTGTCTCCAAAACGGGACCTGACCGTACCGACCCTTTAAAAGTTACAAATTATGGTTAAAAAAAAAACCTAAGAGAAAATTAGATTAATAAAACTGACCTGATAGCCATACTCTTCGCCTTCAAATGATGCCATCTTTGGTTCATCTCATCCAGTCTTCTCTGCAGCATAACAGCATCTTCTTGGGACGATAGGGAGCCGAGTAAACGTCTCCCGGTCCCCGTGAGCGATGCGTACACATCTCGATGTGTCTCGATCTCTGATTGCAAGTCCTGGAACAATTGCGTATATTTTAATTTTCTAAAACAATATGATTTTTCTATTTTCGGTCATTGAACTCTTAGTCTTAGTGGGATAAATGATATGGCGAAACACTGAATGTTTCGCGTAGTATAAAAATATTCATTAGTTTTAAAAATAAAGTGGGATAGCAAAAAGTAATAATTCCGTAACGCTTATTCAAAAATAACGAATTCTGAAATCAAAGCAGACAATGCAATAGGACTAAGGAATAAATAGGAAACGGAACAGAACAGACTAGAATACACGAGAATCTGTAAATTTCCACGAATATGAATACAATCAGATCATGAAAAATACCTGCATAATGAATTACAAGGAAATAGAAGTGCAACTTCTGAAAACCAGTCTCAGCATTGTTTGTAAAGATATGTTCCAGCCATACAAAAGTTTTTTCATATTATCACAATAATATATAAATGCAATATTATTTTAAAACATAATATAATACCCAAATATACCTTAACTATATGTTTGAAAGATCTTAAGTAAATGGCCAAGTATGAGTAAGTTTTATCAAGGAAAAATATTAAAAATGACTGAAAAGTTTTTTGATAAGTCATAATGAAGATATATCTTCTTCAAGTTAGTCTTTAAATTCAAGTGACATCCAGTTAGTTTCTTTACGAGCTACGATATACTTAGTTTACCATCTTACGAAATCCTCTTTATTATTACTACATAAAACGTAATCAAACTCGAATGTAAGCCAAGACCGAAATCTTTACGAGAACTTGCTGCCGAAAATAAGAAATATAATAAATTTTAAGACGAGATCTTTCTAAATCCCTAAACCTCCGTAAATGCGACATAATTCAAGCCACACTAGTTACAGTTTTGTTTGCTTCATATAAGTGGGCAATTCTTTTCGGAGGCTTGGATTTGTGGACAAATTGCTGTTCTTTCAACTCTGACGGGGGAACTTATTCATGAGATGCTGAAATACCGCTATCGACAATGGGATGTGATATTTTTGATGGGCTCCTCAAGTTTTACAAGACTTGGCATTTTATTTAATTTAAACGTTTTCATTAAGATAATTTATTTTAGGGCTAGAACAAATTAATTCTGTTCATCAGGATAAGTTAAAAAGTTTTTATTGTCATTAGCATAAAAAGTAAAACTTAAAACTCAACAACTCAAGGAATATCATTGTTGTAATTATTCTTTAACTAGTTAAAAGCTCGACATCCTTGTAATACTTCTATTCAATAAGAATATACGACAGTATTTTTAATTCGATACGTATGGCTTTATCAAGCAACTAAAATTTAATTTAAAGTCGTTTAGAAGATCCAACAAAGATTATACTTCCATATAGGCCTCGCGATTAATAAGGTTTAATTAAAAAGTTTCTTGAGCACTCTCTCTTTTAATCCCTATCCTGGGGCTGAAAGTCCAACTCTTCACTTTACTAAGATTTTCAGAAAATACTTCAGCCTACGAAATTCGTTTGTTTGTTTCAAGTTTCATACTCGGATCCCTGTTTCGGAATTTATGAACTTCTTTGCTTTCAACTAAGCTTATCTGTTCTAGTGTAAATAAAACACATTAAATAGGACAAAATCTAAATGAATAACAAGATACTTTTTTAAATAAATTTGGAGAAACTTTGCCCATGAATAAAAAATAATTTTACATACATGTTTCTTTATCAATTTTGTTTTTGTTACGAATTAAATTTCAATAGAGTTGTGATAGAAAACAAACAATAAAATAACTATTTATAAAGTAATAAACATACGGATAACGTATATCTACAAAAAAAGTGTCGTTTAAAGATTATTACTTATGTACGCATGTAAGAAGTTATACTTCTTTGGCGTAACAAGATAAAAATCTTTCTAAAAATTTTATCTTTCGCATTATCCTAGGTTTGTAGAAAAAAAAAAACGACACTAATAATAGAAAAAAAAGGTAATGAATACATTGAAAATTTTATTATAACGCATTATCTAGTTAAATAAAGTTTATTTAAATGTAATAAAAAAACTAAAATGTTGACTAGCTAACTTCAAAGTGTCGGACTAGCTAACTTCAAGGTTGGGCTAACTAATTTCAGAGTATCGGTTTTAGTGGCGGTTTGCGCGCGCATCGTAAAAATGTACTCTCATCATTTTTCCCTAATGCCCCAAAAGAAGTATAACTTCAAAAATCATGTATATTTGAACTATTGACCGAAAATTCGAGAACGTCGATCTGTTTGAATATAGGGAGAACAGGTGGGGATCATCTCTAAAAGATTCAATATCAACGTTTGCGAACAAATCGTCAGGTTTTAAACAGCCCACAATCAACGCACAGCTCGTCGAGAAGCCGATCACGTTATAACAATTGTGTTTTTAATTAATACTCGGCCATTGTATTAAAATTCGCGATTCCGGTATGATGGCCGTTTTTCGTACAATTTTATAATTTTCGGAGGCAAAAATCCGTAAACGTTTACTGAAATCAATGAGCGTTTAAATTTTGTTAACGATGTTTTTCGGAAAAATTCAGACTTTAATAGTTCCTTTCTTATTTTGCTGTGTTATGGAAAAATGGAACAACGATATAATTTATGAATTCAAGCTGTAAAATGTTATTTGTTAAATATTTCATCGTGTAATTTAAGTGAAATGCTTTCAATTTCAAAAAACAATTTTGAACAAGTGCTCTTAGTGCTAGCGCGCACTGGTGACTTTAGCCTGAGTGACAATAAATTCTTTGTCACTGTCACGTCACCAAACTTGATTGATTGATTGATTTTATGGCTTTCTGTTGTGCCAGAGAAGCACTGTTGATTCCGCCAATGTCACGTAGGATGGTGAAGACACGGAGGAGATTGATCGGTGAACCACCCACCAAACTTTTCGTGATGCGCGCACTTGCGGTGACAGTAACGAAATTTTCTTGCATTCAATAAGATGGATATCGAGGAAACTGAGGTCTGTTCACTCGTTTTTAGAAATAAAAAAAAAATACAAGGGTAAAAAGTATTGGGTTCACTCGCTTTGGCGTGGTAGACTGATAAGTGGAAAGTTCTACACCATGTTTGGCAACCTGTGACAATTGTGTCGCGGCCATGTTGCCGTCGTCACGTATCCAAATGCGCGCACCTTCATTAGGGATGATGTACGCGGTGACAGTGACGTAACAGTCACGGTGACAAAAATCACTGGTGCGCGCTTAGTCTTAGTGTTAATTGTTTGTGTAGTTTAATTGAAAATACTATATTTAATAACTAATGAATTTATTTATAAATGTATTATTATAGTATGTATCTTAATTTAATGTACATATGAGCATATGTTACAAAATGTTTTCGTAAAAAAAAATATTTTCCTAATTAATCGAACATTCTCCAAAGACTAAATTGTTAAATATTAAAAAGTATTACAAATTTCAAAAGGAATTTGAATTCAAAAAATACTATACTTTTCGAAATATGATAAAAAAATTCTCTCAAAAAGAAAACTATTGCCATTTAATGTTATTTTTACACAGAAAAAGCAATCTCTGTGTGGGCTACTGTAAATGGAAGATCCTATAAATGCTTAAAAAAATATTAGAGCTATATTAGCTCTTGTGATTTCAAAAAAATTAGATTAATAAAATTGTAAATATATTTTTCTAAATATAAAAGTGTAAGTTTTCCTTAACACCCCCCGCACTACTGTATCTTACATTACACACATATCCTTTGACAAGTGGAGGACATGTTTAACAAGTTAGTCAACAATAAGTCATTCGCTTCAAGTGTTCAAGGGACGTTACAATATATCTCTGTAATGATAACGTTGGTCGTGGACGTGGTTTCCCTTAACGAAATTAATTTTGTCTTGTGACGGCTACCCTCCCTTCATGAATATTAATAACTGAACATGATGTTCTGGTAATTTGTGACGAACCTGTTAAGGTAAGGGTTCAAATATATTTTTTAGGATATACTGACGATTCTTAACGTTTTGATGGTAGAATGGAGAAGATAATAGATGCACTTGAAATAGGTCCGTTAACTTTTGCGATTTTAATTGCGGGTTCGATTCAAACTCATGACAAACTTTAGTATAACATGTCGTCGCTTCGTCTAAGTGAGTGTTGTTTTCAATAACATTTTTGTATTGTGTGTAATACTTAGAATATTTTGTAGTGTTTTCAGACTTCCGATACAGGGTAAAAAGTGTGTATATAATTCATTTATTTATCTTTTTTTTAGTTTTAGTAGTTTTGGTTTAACTAATTTTTGTTCCGAGTTCCATGTTCGTCCAACATTCAATATGTACTACCACTAGACGACATTAGGTTTTAACCGCGATTTCTCTCACAGTGACGCTTCCGTGTGTCATAGCGTACTATTTTATTATCCTATCACCTTTCTCTATAAAAAAGCATTAAATATTATAATGAATATTTTTTTAAAATGAAACCGTATATTTCAACATTACCACATTCAAACAAACAAAAGAAAATTTCAAAATATTTTCATAGATTACATTGTTTCTGAATAAAAAATTTAAGTGAAATAGTCATTAAGCCGGTCTCAAAAATGGAAAGGAGGCCTTAGCTCAGTTGTGGGACGTTTACAGGCTGATTTACATCAGTTTAATTGTCAAATGAAAAATATTGTAATCAGATGTGTTTAAAACATTTATCTTAATACGACTGAATGTTATATCATCTTAAGCAACTCTAGGACAGGGAAAGGCATTCATAAGATTAAGTTGTTAGGCGCTAAGATTGACACAGAGTTAGATTAATGAGACTGCCAACTGAGATGTGAGGACTAAGAAGAAATGACAACTCCATAAGAATTGGAGATTAATGTAGTCGTAATTAATTTTAGAATAGTACTTTTAGCATAAAATTAATTAAATACGACAGAAATTTTATAAATGGTAGCAATTATTAACTTAACTCATTACTAATGTTACAAAGGTACGCGTTTCTTTATTTTTAAAAAAGAATAAAATGAACATCAACATTTAACTTGCTAGTGTTGTACAACTAATTTTCCAAGTAATTTTATAATCTAGTTTTAAGAGTATATTGGTAACTATTAATAAGTATACGCAAATACTATATTTGACAACCGTTCTGGAGCAGAGGTGCGAATAGTTTCCCGTTCATGGTAGATATTATTGATAGATTGTTTTTTCTTCCCACAGTACCTCGGAGAGCACGTAAAACAATCGGTCCAGATTGTTTATGGACACCTGATAGCAATCGTTACTCTTAATGTGGAAATTATTCCATAACCCGCAGCGTGGGAGATTAAGCTCCAACCCTTCATCTATATGGAGAAGAGGCCTTTGTCCAACAGTGGGAGATATACAGAATGATTAAGTTTAGTTAATATTATACTATCATACTTATATAACAGTACTATCACTTACGTATAATATAATTATAACGTAAAAAGTTAAAACAAAATGTCAAAAAACTCTACATTTCCCAGAGGATACCGAACAATCCACTGTAAAGATACTATAGAACGATTATTATAAGCCGAAAAAATATAGCCTAATAACGTACAGCCTTTGGGATAAAGATAATATGAATAGGGCACTTTTTATCCCGGAAAATAAAAAGTCCCTAGAGACAGTCACAAAACTGAACTTGCTCGCTTTCTTCCCGATATTTATTTGCTTAAACGTACAGATATGATAGATATATTAACCCGATGTCAGTCAGGTCATGTTAGAATGATTTATTTTTTAAGTAAATGGTATTTCTTATCGCACTGTTAGCTTTATTTTAACTTGTTTTTACAGAATTGGCTTTCATCAAATAATTTAACCTTTTTAGACTTAGACACCCGCAGTTTTCAAACACACTTTATTTTTAAGGATAAAAGCGAGTACTACGGGATAATTAGGGCCAGTTATATGGTCTTGTCGTGATCACGCGTATCCACTATATCGTGACATGTACCCGTTTTATGTTTAAAATAAATTATCAAATAATTAAGTTTTGCATTATAATGGAAAAATATGGAATCTATCAAATTCACTTTACCTAACTTTTAATATCTTAATATTTTAAATCAAACGGAAATACGCATATTTTGGAAAATAATAAAAATAAAAGTCTATAATATATTAGTATCTCAATTGATTCTATATTCCATAAATATTTATTTAATTGTCGAACTGATTCGACTTCCTTTGAGAATTAAATATTTTAAAATAAAGATTTTATTTTGACTCGGAGTAAAAATATATGTTACTAACATTGTTAAAATAAATCAGTCGTCGGTGAGATGCTGTAAAGTAACATGTAAGATTTAGTGACCTGATTTTGTGTGAATTGTTGAAAATAAAGAGAATTTCAAAGATAAGTTTTAATATAATTTTAAATATTGAAGTATTAAGTGGAAAAAAATTATAACTTCAAAACTTCACTGGAATCCTCATTTGTCATATATTGCGGGGAGACTCAATTCTGCAGCTTTACACAGTGTGATACTCGTAGATCTGACAGCTCTGTCGTATTATTTTTACTTATCGATTAGTATTTCAGTTACTTTCACATTATTAATTTTTGGCATATATTTGAGGCAATGCCAAGGAAATTTAAGCGAAACATTAATATTATAAAAAAGAGGTATTAGAGTTATTTTGTATAGTTGAGAAGAGCAAAATATGAGCGTTGAGTTAGACGTCTTCAGGATGTATTTTAAACGTGTCTATTGTAAACGTTATTTATGTTAATATTTTTACATATTTATAAAAAAAGATCTTAAGATTTCTGTAAATATAACACCTGTAGACATGGTTACAGGAACATGAACATTAAATAGACGGTTTAGTCTTGAATATTCGAAAACTGTCCAGGTTCGAGCACGTGCTCCGCTACCGGACTGAATATTAAACACCAATATTGAATTCCGGTGGAAAATTTTAGATGCAATGAAAATTTTGAAAAAGTACTTACGAATTTCATATCGGTAAGTGAAAAGAGTAAATTTTGAAAGTGATCAAGTTTTCGATATAAATATATAAGTACATAAGATGATCGAAGAATGACTTGCGACTTGGCGCGACTTTGGACGACTCGATCCGACTCAATGCGATAAATTAAAGTAAACATTGTATCTATAATCTTATATTGTATTGTGGCAATGATTACTAATATTATGTCGAATGGCGTCACGTTTTCAAAATGAGTATTGAAAATTTCTTCAAAATAGCAAATACATGAAAGTTAATCCTGAAAAATTGCTGATAAAATAACACTGTACAAAGTAAGATAACAAATATTCAAATAGATATAGAGAAAGCAGGTTTTACAGTACAAATAAACTCCTTTGTTGCAAAACCATTTTGAGCATGTTAACAGCTATTTATAGTTCGCCTGAATTGAATTCACCGTATAAAGACGATTACAGAGAACTTGCAGCCTCACAGATACGTGATCACTGCGAGATGAACGTTCTGAAACATGCCAAGCATTGAGTATTAACAGACGAATTGTATTAAACTGCTTTGAAATTGGTAAACGTGATAAAATTTTGTTGATTTTAGGTGAATTGGAATGAAATGTTTCTATTTAATAATTAATTAATTAATTAATATATTATGCCTTTTGCATATATCTTTTTCGGGGGCCGGGATCACGGGGAGACTTCCCGTGATCATGGCGATTGATACATTCCTGAAATATAGGGACCTCAATAAAATTATAAATGCGGTAAGCATGCGAACAAATATAAATTTAAATATGAATATTGATCGCGTTAGTTTAAAACAATATCTTATTTAGAGTCTGCATTTGTGCTTACTTAAATTGAACTCGCAGAGCGTTTCTATTGACTATGTATGTATGTATACCATTTATATTTGCAGCATAATTGTTAAACTTTATGGCAAAAGCCTCATACCTATGTAGGAGAAGGGTTGGAGCTTAATCCGTTACGCTGCTCCACTGCGGATTTTCTATATTTTTTCCTACCATAAGAAACTAACGCTATAAGTTGTCTATGATAGCAATCGGCACCGACGCTATTACGTACTCTCCAAGGTACGTTGCGGAGAAGCACAGGAAACTGGACCAGAATCAAATTATGTACAAGTAAAAATATCTGCCCCGAGCGGAAATCGAATCGAATTAGTTAGTAGTTTATTCAGTAGGCTATAAAACATACCTGTATGAATCATAGTGAATGAATGAATCAGCCCGTAAACGTCCCAATGCTGGACGAAGGCCTCGATAGGAGAAGGGTTGGAGCATAATCCGGCAAGCTGCTCCACTGCGGGTTGGCAGATAATTTTTCCCCATCATGATTAACGATCGCTATCAGGTGTTTATAATAATAACCGGGACCGATGACTTTACATGCTCTCCGGGACACGGGAGACCCACAAGGATATACACCCAGTCCGGAAACAAATATTTGTACAAATACAAATATCTGCCACGAGCGCGATCGAACCTGCCACCGCCGGCGTTGAGGCGTGAATCATAGTTGCGAAGCGAAAACAATAAGCGTTAACGCTGTTGACAGCAGGTCGTGACTAAAAAGAAATAACTTTAGTGGTGACTAAAATATTTTCTTAATTTTAAAGAATTTTAGTACCAATATACAAAATAAAACAGCATTTATGAATGTTGATATCAATAAAGTCAGATAACTTAACATTAAGTAAGACCTACTTCTCGATCGTTTGCAAAGTGGAAGCAATAAATTCAAACTCTTTGCTACCTCAAACGGATTGAAAGGAACCAAATCGCGGGGTACATAAATTCTTACCGAACTAAAGATAGTTGCTATCGGAGGAAGCGAATGAACAAGTTAGTAAACTACCGCATCTGTGGTTTGCGTAGGGTTACCAACATCATATTTTTAGATTTTGCTTGTTTTAGAACTTTTTTAATGAATTAAATTTTATCAAATAAATTATTTATAGATGATCGTTCTGGTGTAGTGATGCGAGTAGTCGCCTAAACGCCAGAGGTCGCGGTTTCGATTCCCACTCGGAGTGTATATTTGTATTTCTATAAATATATGTTTCTGGTCTAGTTTCTTGTGCTTCTCCCCACCGTGCCTCGGAGAGCACGTCAAGCCGTCGGTCCTGGTTGTTATCATAAGACACCTGGTAACAATCGTTACTCATGATAGAGAAATTAGCCGCCAACCCGCAGTAAAGCAGCGTGGTGGATTAAGCTCCAACCCTTCTAAATGGAGAAGGGTTCTTTGCCCAGCAGTGGGACGTTTAAAGGTTGATTCCAAATACATTTATTATACTTTCCTACCAAATCTACACTACGTTTGTATTTAGTTATTAATTTATATAAAGACACTGAAAATAAAAATAAAGAAAAGAAACAAGAAAGAGTTCGAATATATTTAATAGGAATAATTAAAATTTCCTTTGACAATAGATATAAGTATATATGTATATTTATAATTATTATTTTCTGTATTTATGTTTTTTATTGTGCCTAATTTATGCTTCAACACAAAAAGCACTATAATTGAACACTGAGGAAAGCTACTACACTACTAGCACTGTGGAAGGGGAGGCCTATGCTAGAAAGCAAGACAATCTTAATTAACGTACCCATGTCAAGTATTAACTAAAATATAAAAAAAACATAATTGTTAAAAAATAAAAAATAAAATAATGTAAGATTATTTAAATAAAGGCTATCATTATTTAATGTTTCGCGTGAAGTATTGCTTATTTTTAACTTTAACTTTTTTAAAGTTTTATATCACACAAGTAGAACAAAGGGTAATTTTACAAAACTAGTAAATCTTAAATAATTGACAGATGAACGTTAATCACATAACATTATTATTTAGACCATAGGACATGGAGTTCACTATGTAATGTAATGAAATTATCTAAATATAGAAAAAAACTATTGAATAACCTTTAAAAAACAAACCATTTAGTTTCTATTTTATTTTAATGCAATCTTTTAAGATAACCAAACACCTTGAACTATCTGTCCTGTATGTGGAAGAGCGGGAACTCTTAGCACAACTTAATTCCATTACTTAAAAGGAGCTCCTTATTATGTTTGCTAGCTTATTATGTTTGTATATAAGGTAAAAGTTACTCAAATAAACTATTTTTCCTTTTACTTTACTTTTCTTCTCTTCTACCTCTGGATTGTGAAAACACATGACTTACCAAAATTATTAGCTTTTTAAAAAAAATTCCGACTCATTAAAAAATCATGTGGTAGACAAGAAGTCATTAATTTTACATTTACGAAAGGTTTACACTTTTCTCTTTGGACAGATGGACAAAGAAACATTATAAAGATTAACTATTATGACCCTTTAAATTAACCTCAAATATAGTCCGAAGCTAAAAGTTATTTTTATTTTATTATTGAAATTATTATTTTTAAAATTTTATTTATGAAAAAAAAAAAACGAAAACTAAAACATTAAATATTTATGAAACTTGAAATAGGATTTTGCCAGTAATAAATAAAATTATTCTTTATATAAAATTGTGTGAAACAAGTCACATTCACAGCATTCGTGAATTAATAGTGTTGTACAGTTTCTACGCTACAGTATATTGAGTTTAGAAACAATTTCCAACAGAAAATTACAATCGCCTCAAGAATAATATAATTCTGAATAGTAAGTCAAATTAGGATTTATAGACGAGTAGTAAATTCTCTCTGACGCTGTCTAGTTAGTTTCAGATTGCTTTCTCAGCTGTTTTGACGTTCTGTCACGAAATCGAGTTACGTTAGTCTGGCCACCCTACGACCAGGTCGTTATCGCAGGTGCCCGGGCCGGTTATATCCAGTTAAATCCTGTTACAACCGGTTACCAGGGTAGGGATTACCGCCTTGATCCGGTTTTCAGTCGTTTGCGACTTGATTTATTCACTCTCGGGTTTTTTTTCTGGTCGGTTACGTTGTTTTCTTTTATGTTTCTTTTCAATTTGATTTATTTATCCTCAATTTTACAGGATGAACATTTAAGCAAAAAAAGTACACTTTTTCAATAAAGAAATGGAATTTAATCTTATTTATAGCAACATATTAAAGTAAGAATAATTATTACACTTTTTCTACGGTGAAACTTTATCTGTAAAAATTTAGGAATATGAATTTTTATGTGTCTTATTTTAAGTCCTAAAAAGACAATAAATTACATTATAGTTAAATGTAATTTTTATATTTTTTTGTAAATAAAGAAGTTACATAATAATTAAAAAAATTATAGCTATTGTGTTTTCATGAATACAAATTAAACATTTTATTATTCTGATCTTTATCTTTAAAATCCGAGCACGTGCGTACTCCCATTTAAATTGTGCCAAAAATGACAAATGTGACAGTTGGGTTCGTGATTTCGATGTCCAGTTTAAACTGGTTTAATCCGGCTCATTAACGATTCGGCTCATGGTTGACAATCGTTACAAAATATATATGTCATATCCAGTTTTACATAATTTGCATAATCTTGTCTCGACACGTATCTAGTTCATTAGTCCTAATGTAAGTGACATGTGTCAAATTGTTGCCATTTGACTGTTCGAAATTTAGATGAATTACGATCGGTATACAATAATGTCACATTTTGTCGGTTTGAAATAATTTTACACGTAAACGCTACATCGCTTGTCATGATATATTGTGTAAATTATGACAGATATAGAGCCAATAGCCCAGTTGATAGTGAATGTGGATTTTATTCAAAATGTTGTGTTAACTTTATAAAAATATTCTGACATACTAAAATAACTTTTATTTTTATTTATTGAAAATAATCAGAAGACGAATTATTGACGTGTCAAGTATACGATAAGAACAAAAAATATAGATAAGATAGATAACTGTTAGCAGGTGTCTAATTTGCTTCGAAAGAAATCGAATAGGTAGTTCGATTGTGAAAAATATACACAACTGTATTCTTGCACCATCCGACAGTGTAGCTAATAAAGTACATATTCTGAGAAATAAAGTTGTATTTTAAACTAACAGGAAGGATTATTTTTTAACACAATTCAATTTTATTGTACTCAACTCAGTACTCAGTATGTAATAAACTTTTCTTTGCTACAAAAGATTCCAAATTGGTCACATCTCTGATAATGATATTTCTTTTTGAAAAAAAAAAAAAAAAAAAACTAGTAGTAAGTCCATTAAGGAATTATGTTAAGTCAGCCAAGGGCTTATTCTCAAACAAACCATATGGTTCACGTGGCAAATAAAAGAGTTTTATTCAACTTCCATTAAAGTTATTTGATCTTTTCATTTTTGAAAAATAAACAACGTAGATATAACATGTCATAATCAACTAGATGAGTCATCAGTCCATGTCCCTTTTATGTCGTTAAACATTTAAAGGAAAGGACAACAGTTTTAATATCCAGATCAACATCACTGAGTTTTCAATTGAAATTCATCTCGTTGTAGATGAATGAAACATCGTGTCTAAATCTGCATCTCTCGGGAAAAATTCTCAGATATACATTCCTACTTCAATAAAGCTTCTTTGATTCTGATTTCTACGCGCACAAATCAAATTAAATCAAATTAAAAATTTCTTCATTCAAGTAAAATTTAAAAGCACTGTTGAATCATCATTTTACAAAGTATATTTTTTGATTAATTAATTACATTTAATGTGAAGCTACCGCCGATTCGGAATGGAGATTCTGCTGAAGAATCGGCAAGAAACTCAACAGTAACTCTTTTTAAAAAACAGTCGATATAATACTCAACAAAATATCCTGCATGAAATACAGTGCAACTAAATCCACACGCAGTGTTGGCATTATTAGCTAATACTATTATGTATTCAGAGCCGTAAAATTATCGTTTTTTGTTCCAATTTATCGTACAAATACAAAATTTTCAAACAGAAAGTTGTCGACTGTAATTTTATATACCCTACTTCTGAAATGCAGACGAAAAGAAAAAAAAAAGGTCATCGTCTGTACGTGTCCACTGTATCTAATCTCTTACTTTTTACAACGTATTGACTGCTATATTATCGAGCTAAACTAGGTGTTTAGAAAGTCAGAAAATATATACGAAAGGGCAGCATAGTCAAATTTTCCATTTCTATGAGAACATATGAACTGAAAAAAAAATCGCAAAATTATGTTGTGCACGTTGGATTATCGTACAATTTCGACACCTCTATGTTCGATCGTACCAACTGCTAAATTATGTGATTTGTACGATAATTATGTGACGAATGCTAACGCTGTCCACACGTCTTTGTAATTTAAATAAGCACAGAGTAATATGATTTGGCTAGTAAAGACTTTTTAATGTGATACGAATTCGCGGTTAAAATATGGTCAACACTTTAACGACGACGGTTCGTGAAAATGATAAATTAATTAAGGCGGGTTTCCTTGCGACGCCGAACCGCTCAAAGTACCCGCAGCACTTTTATAGGCGTTATTAAAAATTCAGTCTAAAATATTTCCACAGCGAATATTAAATTTTCACTACTACGGCCGAATTTCTCATTTTCAAGCCATATATTTAAAACTAAAAGTAACATTCTGCGGCGTTTCCTCTGCGTGAAAAAAATGCGCATGTATATATATATATCTCTTATGTATATCTGTTCCGTAAATCTCTGAACAAATATGGCATCTCGGGGGAAACTAATAACTGTTTCAAACTCAAATAGCACTGCAACAGACGTTCCTTCGCCTTTTATTGTTTTGCATTTCTCGTGTTTGCGTTTGATATTGTAAATATTTAACTTTTCCATATTTTATTTTTGTTGTAAATTATTTTAACGTTCATACCGCTTCAGAATCGAAAGGGAAAACTTGTTTACTGCTGACATAGAAAAAGGAAGAGGTTCTATATCCAACTGTACCTTTTCTCTTATACATATTTGTCGATTGTGAATTGTTTTAATTAGTATTTGCTTAAAAAGAAGTACGTACCTACATGACAAAAGTACCTATGTAATAAAAAAAAAAATTAAATTATACCGTTACGTTATTCATATTGAAAGTAGACAAGTATTAATATCTATAACATATTATATTTATGTTTACAAATTATAGCAACGTACATATAACGCAGTTATGATCATATTGCTATTAAATAATTACAAAAAAAGATAAAATATTTACAAAATATCACATTCCGTAATTAAAAGTTACTATTACAATTTTTATAATTCCATCATATTATTCTAACTTCAAATTTAGAATAACAATATTTAAGTTCATTTCAAATTTAGAACAACGATAACCAATATTACAATCTAAAAACCGTAGCTAGTAACGTTTATAATTGCCGACAAAATAATTTACAAATTAAATTATTAAAAAAAACCGCATTAACCTAATTTTAAATAAAGAACAACAAAATTGCCTGTATTTAAATACAAAAACAACAAATCTTCATGTAACTGACAAGTCGACGTTGCAGTAAACTGTAGCCGGTAGTGCTTAAGTCGGGTTCCCGGTATCAATTTAACGATACCTGCCGGCTTTACACACACCTGCGGTCTCTGTAGATTAATGAATATACAGAACTCCATTACTTTAATAGATATATTGAAATGAGATATTTAGAAAGTTTTCTTTTAAAATAGTTTTGTTTTCGTATAAAATTATTGTTTACTACACGTCCAGCGTGGTTTTACCCGCCTTGATTCATACTGATACACGGTACGTTTATTACCGCGTCTATGAATAAATAAATTGAGTGTGTGAGTGTCTTTTTGTAATGTCAAAATAACAGCTTTTAACTAACATCTCTACAAATGTTTACATGGTAGTGGAAATTGAAATACCAAGAAAATTATTATATTTTTCTCTCTTTCGTTTCGCTGAAGATTTTTACAGGAAGAATAGGAAAGGAAATTGTTTTTATAATTTATATTTTAAATATAACCTTAAAATGAAAGTAAAAGTATTAAAAGAAGATTGATTCTAAAAGGTAGTAAAAGATCCAAAAGTGCTGGTACGTAACGTTTTAAATTTAAATCCGCGAAAGTTATAACAATTTCGCTCCTTATATTTAATTAAAATAAAGATGGTATCGCGCAACGATATGAAAATAATTAAATTGTATATAAAATCAGTGGTATATTATGTTAAATTCTGCGCAAACAAAGTCACTTTTAATTTAAAATTAAATATTCAAATAATGTAATGAAATATATTTTCATAATCCCTAAATTCCGAAAATCCAAAAAGTCAATCATTCTCTGTATATTGGCTACTCTATAATAATATCTGACATAAAAGTGGCCAGGTAAATATACTTGATAATAAATCTTTCTTAAAGAACCTCAGCCGCAAGATGGATGATACGCAAGCTTGCCAATAATAATGAGGCAACATCGTCTGAAATATTGCGTCGAGATTCGTGAAAACAATAAATAATAACTTTACCATTAATTATTAATATTGTATAGAATATGTCTAAATAGACGGATGGATTATTCGGTGCCCGTTTCACCCGTGATAAAGTTTCAGATAGTTATCCGACGTATAACGGTGATCAACAGATTAACAGAAGTAACCTGCGATATATGATTGTAGTTTATTTGTTGAGTAGAAACGGTTTTTGAACTGAAATGAATCAGCCTGTAAACAACCCACTGCTGGGAAAAGACTTCTTCTTCATGTAGGAGAAAGGTTGGAGCTTAATCCACCACACCGCGCCACTGTTGGCAAATAATTTCATCCTACCATGGTAACGATCGTTACCAGGTGTCTACGATAACAACCGGGACCGACGGCTTCACGTGCTCTCCAAGACACGGTGGCACATACATTTCCGGTCTCGGTGTACACCCTTGTGGGTCTCCGTACCGTGCCTTGGCGAGCACGTAAAGCCGGCGGTCCCGTTCAGTACTGTTCAGTACTAGGTAATATAATAAATTTATAATAATCCATCTTTTATAGTAGCAGGGTCACTGACGGGTCTATAAAAATCAATAGTATATTTTGATTCTTGATTTCATTACATTATATTCTAATCTCTATGTAGTCTGCAAAGTGTTTTTATATACGTTAAGACTTTGTTTGAATGAAATAATTACCGCCAAGTTGGATTTTAAAAATGTCGGCCTTACTTGCGTTAGAAAGCCTTTTTATCGGCTATAAAACAACTCTACGACACATAAAAGCATAGTGACCATTAATAAGGATGAAACCGCGAGGGTCGTCTAGCGAGTGTTACAATGTTTAAATATATCAAAGTATTTAACTTTTAAGATCGTTGGAACTATATTACGAAGCGGTTTTTTCGACTCAATATTAATAATCGCCAAAATTATGTTCTTTTAAATAAATCGTAATCTATGAAAAATTATTTTTTATATCTACCGGAAATCCCATAAGCCATTGATCCGTATCTCTTTTTACGGCGCCATCGTCAATCATCGGTCGGATTTGTTTATTCGGGAAGCCGGAATTTTACGATACGATCATAAAATGTATACAAAATATACAAAATATTCAATGAGAGTCTCGGTAATGAGATTAAGAATCATGCCTTATTATAATATAAATGAAACTTTGTTGTTACAGAATTATGCTATCGATTCGAAAGAGAAAAATTCATAATTTATATTATAGATCATAATTATATGGACAACCGTTTTGGTGTTGTGGTGCGAGTAGTCGCCTGAACTAAAATTTATAGCTAAACATTCATTAAGATCGAATTTAAAACACAAAACACCTTTCTACTAGGTATACGAAACTTTTTTAAAATTAAAATTTATATTATTATGATTTATCGTTAGTGCGGCCCTAATAAAACTATAAACATCGACCTGTTACTGTTCCAAAGAAGAGCCAACGGATGAAACGGATGAACTCCTTAGAGCCAACGGATGGAAGGCTTAGTGATAGAGTTCCATTTGCATCGTTTAGGTACAGAACCTTATAAACATGCTAAGTTTAATTGAAGCGAAATACTAATAAAGAATAAATGTAAATCGATTTGACAAGTATCAAAATAGAACGCAGTTGAAAACGCTGAAGTCTTCAAGAATATTATATGAAACCTCCAAAATTGGTAGATTAAGTGATTTGAATGAAGCTGCTGTTTTCCCATTCAATTTCGTTTGAGGTACTTAAACATGGTCTCTGTAAAATAAATGTAATTTACGAGAAAGTAAAACGTTTCGTTATTCTAAAAACAAAATTCTTTGTATCTTTATGTTTAGCTTATCTTTATACACAAAAATCTTAGGATCATAAAGGGATTGTATCAAGGGACGACATTGCAGTGACCCCAGCTAGTGCTGTGAGAATATATACTCGTAGATAGCATTTGAATTTTTTTTATCGTCAATTATTTTATGTTTTTTAACCATTTCAGAACGCAATATTTAAGGAAGTTTATTTAATTTTAGAATGCTTTTAACGGTAAGGATCGATCAGTTATTTGTTCGGAAAAATTATTAGATTTCTCAGATCTGTCAGGCATACTGTAAAAGAATTTTAATATATAATAATTGTATGATATTTTCATACAATATTTATTAATAAAAATATTGATAGAGAAGACGTTAAATATTATCGGTGAAATTAATATTGAAATGGTTTTTTATCATAATAATTATTATTTAATTTTTATTTATTTTGATTATGATAGTGGTTCTCAATTTATGTTTTTGCTATTTTCTTTGTAATGATAGAAAGTAGTTTTTTTTTTTAATTTAAATTATGCAATTGTTAAATTTTATTAATGTTTATATAATATATAATTAATGTATATATGATTATGATAATTTGTTCCTAATTTTTATTTATTTTGGTCATGACAATTGTTCTTTATTAGTTTTGATTTTGATCGTTTTGATTATTATGATGATAAAGAGTCACTTACTTCTTTTTTTTAATGTTACAAATATGTATTGAATTGAATTAATGCTTATTTAAAGTTCAAATACTTTTATTATTTGTGATTTTTTTTGTGTTTTAATCCATGTATTCCAAAGTGTTATGTATACTTGTAAGTGACATGCATATTAGATACATTATTATTATATTTTTTTTTGATTTTTTGAATTTTTTATATGTATGTTGTAAGTGTGCTTTTCAAATAAATAAATAAATAAATATATCAATATCAAATTTAAGACATTTTTATGATGGTCCTAATTTGGTCTGAAATCTATACTTACAAAATAATATGTGATGTGTTATGTTTATCATTGCCGACCATAAACTATTGAGGCTTATACGTTTGAAGTTTGGCCAATAGCGCCTTTTCATAATCTTCACAATCTTTTAAAATGGAAAGATTTTTGAAAATTCTACTCCTAAATCAATTACTATGTTAATTACCTGGATTTTGATTAGAATTAAAAATATTAAATAAATAAATGCTCAAGCGCTTCTGGAATTTACACAAAGGAGGTGAAATTGGGGATGTAAGTTTCTCTGGCATAGCTGCAGGCGACAACTAATAGCATATAAAGGATCAGTTACACCTGTGCGACTAAAGGACGACTAGTCTCTTTGTTATTATTATCTCGTTCAGTGGCACAGGTGTGGGCGCACCATTAGAAATCATCTCGCTTCGCTGAATCATGCGTATATGTTTAATATGTAAAACGTTAAAGGGAAAATAGTTATTGTATGTCTATTGCAAACAAACAAAATAATTTATTTTATATAACTATACTAGAAAAGTTAGTCACATTAAAAAGCATTTTCTGGTCATCTTCTTCTGAACTGTCAACAGTCCCACTGTTTGACAAAGGCCTCTAATCCATATAAGAGAAGGGTTGGAGCTTAATCCACCACGCTGCTCCACTGTGAGTTGTTGGATAAAAAGCCTACCATGAGTAGCCATTGCTATCATGTATTTATAATAACAACTGCGACCGATAATTTTACGTGCTCTCCGAGGAACTGTGGGCAGACCCACAAGGACGTAAACCCAGACCGGAGATACATATTTATATACAAATACAAATATCTGCTCCGAGTGGGAATCGAACCCGCGACCGCCGACGATTTAAAATCATTTAAGAATGTTCTATAATCAGTTCCATGATCATTCATAATATACAAAATAATCTTTATTCAAGACCCCTTTAAGACCAGATGTCAAAATGAATATCTGGTTAGGAAATTTCGGTTAGTATTTTAAAAGAAATTAATAAATGTATACACTAGAATCTAAAAAATTCTGCATCAACGAACTCAGCAAATTAAAAATGAAACTACTCATCATTATCATCTAAATAATTATTCACAGAATAATATGCTTAATATATATATATATTTGTGAAATTGTCGATATTCTCACATCACTATACATGATCGACGATGGTCTTCATTAATGATGTATACTCGATATCGGTCACGAAGAATCTCATAATATGACTGCAGGAGATGATCGACAGTAGAGGGATTTCGGTCACTAGTTTCATTTTTAATGCACTATGTAATCTAATTTATCAAAGTACTCGTATCTTGCCATCGTAAAATAAAACGCCATGATTCAGAAAACCATTTTTTACAAATGGTTAACGTGTCACGTGTATTATAAGATTATTGTCTACAACTCTAATTATCGTTAAAGATTTCAAAAGATAGTTGAATATTGTCTTGTATGTAAAAAACTTACCGTTTCAAAGTGTTGTATCTCAGCAAGCAACACAAAGTTTATATGTATAAACCTCGCATCTTCACACGACCTGGCCTTAACACGATAACCCGGCCGATTGTAGAAGTACTTATAACCCGTATACTCCGAACTGTCTATATTCACTTTTAAAGCACCTTTGTATTGGTAATCACCACCGCAGCCGAGACAGAGGCCTTCGGTTATAAATTTCTCTAAGCTGTCGGGCCAGGCCGGGGCCGCCCCCGAGCGAGGGCGGCCCGGCCATGTTCCAGATGAGCTCTGAGTTCCGAAGCCCTGTGAGGTCCTCAGCAGTTTCCAGTCCTCGTTGGACTTATCAGCTGCTTTTTCTGGTCTCCATCTCCATTTAGAGATCACCGATTCTGATTTCGAACGTTTGGTTAGGCCACTGCCAGCATTCTTTGTTGTCTTTGGTAATTATATTCACTTTGTTCTTGTTGCATTTATTTCTATAAAATTGATCGTTGTATCGGTAATGTGTCAATGGATTGTGCATATCATTCTTATTTATTAACAATAATAAGATTTGAATTACTTAATATATATTGATAACTGGGTTTTGAACTCCGAAAACGAATTTTTACATTAATTTAGCATTATCTGTATTATTTACGAATGTTTTTAAATATTTGTTTTTTTCATTACATTGTTGCATAATAATAATATTTGTTTTCTATTTATTGTTTATTAATAAAAGTTGTTTTAAAAGAATGATTTTGTTTAAAACATATGATTAGTAATAAATAGTTTATAATAGATTTAATATTTATTCGTTTGTAGACTTGTCAAGAAAATATATAAATTATTCGATCAGTCACGTAATCTTGGGTGTACCTATTATTCATATATTTGTCTTGACAAGCGAGAAATGAGATATATACAAGTTGACGTTCTTCATCAAAATAAAAAAAAATAATTCATACCGATTTTTTTCGAATATTTTTATAGAAGCAAAGCGATTGTTAAAGAAAATTGCGTTCTCGTCATTTAGGAAATTGCTCAGTCATTACCGCTCGCTCGTATCGATTATTTTGTGGCCCGCTTTAATTTGAGTGAACAACAGTTTTTGATTAAGAACTTAAAATTAAATAATATTTTGAATATTTTCGTAATTTTCTTTCATTTACTACACTAAACAAAAACTATCTTTATATATTATTATTAGGTATTATCATCGATATATTATACCAACTAATCCATATTTATGTTATAAAAGAGAAAGTTAATTGTATACTTTGTGTACTCAGAGAATACTCTAAAACAATTGAATATATTTGAAAAAAATGAAATAATCTTAAGTAATCTGTAAAGTATCAAAACTGATCGTTGGTGAAACAATATGTTTCATTTAGTGCAACGAAACAACTAAAGATGGTGTTATTTTTGTCCTGCAAACTATTGACACCGAAAATAACAAAAAATCGCAACTGATTAAACATCAAACTGCTAGGCAAATGCTTCTTCTTCTTCTTTACGTGCTATTCGCTGCACGGTGGGAAGACCTACATGGACATATGATCACGACCAGAAACAAATATTTGCTATAATACAAATAAGTGCCCCGAACGGGAATCGAACCCGCAACCACCGGCGTTGAGACGACTACTCGCACTATTACATTAGAACAGGTTGTTAGAATTAATTCCTATTATTCCGTCTCATTATTTAAATTGCATAACAAATTGTGATCAAAATTAATAAATAATTATCTAATCATCTATAATAGATGCATATTATAATACTAAATCTATTACACAAAATAATTATGAAATTGAAAATTCTTTAATAGCCAAAACCCAATTTATTAGTGGATCTCGTTAAAATAACCTTTTAGTAAAATCACTAAATCATCGCCTTACCAAAAGAACGCCATCGGAGACCAATTAATCAAATACTCCCTCGTGATTAATTAGAAAATCAGGAATTAGTTGGGAATCACCGAAATTAAGACTAAAGATGGATACAACGACAAAGATATGTAAATGGATAGGGCATATGTAAGTGTAACGAGCTAGCCCATCCGCACGGCTTCACCTGTGTTAATATTATTACATAAAAAAGGAATGAATTTTGTCAAACGCTAATATAAGATGAATTTAAAAAAAATTTAAATTGATATTCTTTTGTGCAAAATTTTGAATCTATAGATAAAACATATTTTCGTCTCCATACATAAAATCCATTAGGACACGAATTTCGAAAAATAGGTACTAACTAGTTTTTAGGTAACAAGAAAAAAAATTAACCGTCTAAGGTCCAGTGTTGGTCTAGTAGTTTCAGCTATACGGTGAAGAGTTAGGCAACTAATAAATAATTTAAGTATCTTCATCATCATCATCTGAACTGAACTGAACTGAATCAGCCTGTAAACAACCCACAGTTGGACAAAGACCTCTTATCTATATAGAAGGGTTGGAGCCTAAACCACCACGTTTCTCCACTGCGGTTTAGCGGATAATTTCCCTACCATAAGTATCAGTCGCTATCAGATGATCTATGATAACAACCAGGACCGACAGCTTTACGTGCTCACCGAAGCACGGCGGGGAGACCCACAAGGACATACACGCGGATAGGAAATAAATATTTGTACAAATATATCTTACTCAAGCGGAAGTCGAACCCGCGACCGTCGGCTATATCGTTGAGGCGACTACTCGACCCACTACACCAGAACGGTCGTCAGATAGTAAAAACAAATAAACACAAGGCAGAAATAAGGGCTGAAATATTTATACAGAGCAAATGATATTAACGCATCCAAACGTAAACATATTTCGTGGTCCGTCGATCTTATTCAGTAAGAAATGAATTTCATATTGTAATTCCTTTTACCCCGGATTAATATCTTATGATGGGTTTTTGTTCCGAGTAATAATAGAAATAATTCGTTATGAAATATCTTGAATGAAAATACCGTAATAGTAAAAAAAATCAAATAAAATCGTTTGATTTTTTAGCGACTTTCAATAAGTTTTTAAGATTTATATTTAATCGTTTGTATGAGTTCTATATAGAAGTGGTATTATTTCAATAGTCTTACACTTAAATGGTATTCATATGTGTACACTTATCAAAAGCTCGAGAAAAAAAAGACAATCACTATAAATATTATATTTTTATGAGTATGGCCCACAAATCTCACCTCTTATTAAACGCTAATAGTCATATACGATGTAAAAAATAATTTATTTGAAATATTTATTTTATAACTTACATTTTATTTGACACCTACAGCCTTTTTTTTTTTTGTGCATCAAAATACACAAAGGAAAATTTACAACAACATTAATATAAGCACTGTAAAATACTATGTAAAAAATCACTTAATGAAAAAATAAATTTTATTATAAAAAACCAAAAATATTTTCAATTAATTAAATATTACTTTAATGATATATTTTGCTTTAACGTATAAGAAAAACATCGATACTTTGCGATAATCGAATCTCACCAACACTAATGTTTTTAAGGTAAAAGGCAGCTATAGAATAATAATTAATCATAAGTGAAAAAAAAAAGACTTCAACAGTAAGTCAAGAGTAATAAGAATTTGTCTAATACAATTGGAACTCCATTAGAATTTTCAATTCTAAGTTACCGATACAAAAATAATAACAAACGTAGTATAAACACGAGAAAGAATTCAATAAAACCACTTAGTTTGGTTACAACACAACGGGCACTTTATTACGTACATGGGAGTGAGAGTAATGCTTACACGTCACACAGATTATATCAAAAATAGATTATAGACAAAGTACATAGAACTGTATTGACAGATAGCGTTAGTGTGTTTATTTGGATGCGACCAGTAATATACAATAAATATTTCTAATAGAAATTATGTAAAATTGTACCTCCAAATGTTCGACTTCGCAAACTAAATGTTTCCTTTTTAGGCCAAGGTTTTCGCATATATAATAAAATCCTACAAACAATTTTATGGTTGCCAATTAATAAATTTAAAGTTTATATTAAAAACTGTACGTCACAATGATGTCTGGGTTTAGTAGCGTTTTCTTTCATGTAGGACATTTGATAAAGGCATAATAAGGCTTTATTTCCTAAGTCGAAATTAAATATTGGAATTCAAAACTGTAAGTGTGATCACAATAATCCAATTGACAATCCGAGGAGGTATGGAGTGCTTTACATGCGGTATTTATTGGTGGTGATCTGAGATATGGCCTTTCTTTTTTTATGACAGGAGATCGATCTTCTTCGTTTAATGTAACAACCAGTAGTTATGAACAAAACGTCATTTTGAGATAATTACAGTTTGGGAGCGGCGATTTGTTGTTATTAAGTCGCTTCTATTTAACGACTTTAAATCTTGATGCAAAACTGATTAACCCTCGATTAACATGAGTTAAATTTGTAAATAAATGTTCTTTATAATAAATCTTTATACCTTTAAGTTAATGTAATCGTTTTTATATGTAATGAAAATGTTAAGTTCACATTTTATCTTTCTAAAAAAATTTGAACTAAGAGGTTACGAAACAAAGGGCGAATAGTTCAAAATTTAAAGGACAAAGTTTGAAAACTTTAAAGCAAGGATTAAGAGCTACAAAATTAAATGAGACTGAGATAAACTAACTGCTGGCAAACGAAAGTGAATAATAACTGGCGGTATCTCATTATTCCAATTACCCTAAAAATACGATATTTAATACAAAAAGCGTATTTTATTCAAATGACATTTCAGCGCTCTAGCCTTCATTCAAACGATAGTATCGCAAGAACACAAAACAGCGCTTTCAAAAACAGGAATAATTGAATCACATAACCATAAAACAAGCATGAATTTTAAGTGCAGCGCTGGCAGCACTCCAGAGGTATAATTACTGAGCAGCATGAGACAATTGTAACCTTTCTATTTGTTTGCTTTGGAGAACTCTTAATTAAGTGCCCCACTGAATACTCTTTTGTTCAATCTCCTTTGTGATTTATACTATGATTATAGTTGGGTCTTGTTTCTGGTATTTTGTTATAGATTTCTGGTGATAGACCTGAATTAAAACGGTTCAGTAGATAGAAAAAAGGATTATAACCGTCAGATTTTTGGTTCAAATCTAGGCTAGAAGACTTCAGTTTTCAGGTGCTAGTTTACTGATTCATCTCGTGTTCAGAACTAGGGATTCCGAGATATGTATCGCTTTACCCACTCCATAGAGAAGTATTGTAATGGCTAAACTTCCAGTTATTCCCATCATGTTTTTACTGTGACTGTAGACGCGAAAAAAAAATCAAAAGGTAAATGATTCCAAGACTTTCATAGGTTGTTTCTCCCCAAGTATTTAATTTACAAAAAAAACCTTTTGAAGTCACCTACGTTCAGAATCAAATGGCAATCACTATTTGATATTTTATTTGATACATTCTTTCTCTACCTACTCAGCTTTACTATCCCAATTTTAGCTCTACTATCCCAATTTTATAATTAGATATGAGAACCTTTAGAATTATGCTGAAAATAAATAAGTAATTTTTACGATTGTGAACAACAAGGTCTCCACTACCTATAATAGTCTTCGTAATATCGAAATATAAATTTTAATATTTATATAAATATATATATAAAAAAACGTAAATAGGTAACATAGCTTACGCATTTTACGCATCACATGTAATAAAACATTTGCACGACATAGTTTATGGAGTAACTTCTACGTAGCTTTATATCTCTTTACCGATCCCAATTCACTCCCCCAAGTCTACTAAAGTTGAATTCGTAATAAAGACGACGTACAAGTAGGAGGAAATTTCACTCTAATAAACCAGATAAAGGGTAAATGTTCGTTTTGGGGCGGTTTTTTCGGTTGTAACTAGTTTTATCTGATACCCACTGGTTTGGGACAGAGTTTTGGATTTTTTTCACATCATGCATAAGTTTTTTCTTTACAATTTTCCACGATGAGCCAACTGTATGTTTTTTTTATATATTGACGGACAAATATATCGAGGAACCTTATAAATCAACTTTGTTCGCTGCTTATAAGACGGTGTCGCAGTCCACTATGGATCATTTTACAGATTTTTATGTAACTTAGATATAGTAAGTCGGGGCAATGGGCAAAGTAGCTTCTATAGTCAAAGATGCTACTAGTTTCTCGATTTATTTATTCGATAATATATACTACGTTTAATGATTTCTAACGAAGTATTTGTTACGATTTTGATATAAGAATTGACGAAATATTTTTTTTGATATTTTTTTTAAAGAGGTAGTATATTTAAAATTTATTATCACATATCTCTTATACTAACAACTCAATGGCAATATTACTCAAAATTATATGATTATATAGAATCAGTCTAATATATACATTTGTATTTTAATCTAAACGTTTGATTAAGAAAATAATAAAATCAAAAATCCCACTCGAAAAGCAATTTCTTAAATGTCCGAAGTGAATCCTATTTGCAAATAGAAAAGTACAAATACAAGACTCCCTAGGAGTGTATTAACTCGATCGTTTGGGGCGACTCGGAAATGAAGAAATCCGGTTTCGGGACGGCTGAATTAATGGAATCTTCCAGACGTTTGATGAAAAAGCGTAAACTGTGAAAATTGTCCACTACAATATTACTTACCGCGGTGTAATTATATGTTACTGGTCAATTTTCACAATTTTCACCTTTTCGTCAGACTTCTGTAGGTTAAACCTCGCCGCTACTATGTGTGGAACGTGTCTGCGTAGCATAGGTTCAGCTTCATTAATTCTGTGGTGGTTTATTAATTATATGAAATTGGTAATTTAAAGCCTTATTTACGGAATATTAATATGCAGAGCGATATTCTTTTTGAAGCCATGTTGGTTAAAGCGAAGTTGATTATAATCGAATCCAAATATTGTCGCTGGTGTGTGCATATTTGTAGAATTCAGGTTTGACCAGACTTTTGTTATATGGGTCAATATTGATTATTGAGTTTAAGTATTTATACTTATGTAAAACTGGAACCATATTGATACAGTCTGTAAACATTTAACTGTTCACTAAAAGCCTCTTTTTCTGGGAGGGAGAAGGATTGGGGCATATTTTATTACTGTGCTATCGTTGGTTGGTAGTATTCGTGCATAACTCAAAATTTGTTTGAAACTTTTTTTATTTAAAATATAATGATATATTTAAAAAAAAAAGTTGAAAACAAAACTTAAGTGCGTAAAATAAACCATTCTTATATTTTCTTTTCAACACAGAAACATACGAGAATTAAAAGTCCAAATTGCAAAAAAAGCTTCGTAAGCTCCAACCGATGTTCTCAATAAAGTTATTTCAAGTCGACCTGCAGACGTCTCTTTCAATAATTCAGCGAAATCAATTGGTCGGAGGACAAAGTTAGAAATGCTGAGGTTCGAAAGTGTGCGATAAAATTTATTACTGAAAGATAGAGGAATATTTAATTTATAATCAAATGTTTAAATTTTTTTGATTGAATTGAGTTAACTCGATGAATATTGAAAAAAATAGTTTAGCTGATTTAATTGGAATGGGAGTTTAAACGCGCTTTTATCTAGATCTTCACGTCTTTCGTTAATTTTCATTGTACTTTTTCAATTCCTACTATTAGTTTACACTCTATATCGGATATATTTAATTTTATACATATTTGAATTTTTTTAACAAAATTATAAACGCGGTAAGCACCCGAACTAATATAAATTTAAATATGAATAGTGATCGCGTTAGTTTAAAACAATATAATTTTATACATGTTATTCAAATTTTCAATTGTTTTAATATTAAAAAAAAAATTTTATATTAATAAAATACTTTTTATTCATCCACTCAAGTTCAAATAAATTTTTTAAAACTTTTAGTTGATGATACTTGATGTTGATACACTCTTTTTTTTTCAAATATTTATTCATTAATTAAATTTAATAAATTAATTTTAATTTTATATGGGTGAAAAAATTTTTTTTCTTTGTTGACCTAAGTAGGAAATAGACTTAATTTTTTTTTAATTACTTATTTAATTATAATTTAATTAATTGGTAAGCTCCAATCTGTAACTTTATAAAATATCTGCATTTTTTTTACACCAAATTCAATATCTATTTTTTTTTCAAGTAAGTTTCATAAGCACTTTACAAATACGGTATTTTACAAAGTACCTACATAATATTTTTTACTTAATTACTCATAGTAAATGTGAGGCTACCTCCGAATATAGAAAAGATAGACTATGTTGAGAAGAATCGTCCAGAAGCTCAGGGTTACTATTTTACAAACCATATTATATATCTTATATCGTCGCTTACAGTCCGACCACGGTCTATAATGATATTAATATTATTATAAAGTTATATATTACAAAGTTCGTCACTCACATAGAACAATTGGATATCGTCAGAAAGCTAATGGATCGAATATTTATAAGCCCTTTTCGCTTCAAACATACCATCTCTTCAACTTAATATTATAGGCTTACCAAAACTCGATAAAGGTCAGCGGTCGATTCAATAAAGCATTTAAACAGTGCTGAATAAAAATTTAAATCGTCTTTGCCCACAAATCGGCTTGAACGAGATTTCGATTTACGATTCCTAATAAGATTTCCGTTAAAACCATTAAAGATATTGTCTTACTGGACGTGACAAATTATGGTATACTTTCTGTTTTTTTTTTTAACTTGTCATAAAACTTATTCTTATTTGTATGGCAATTAGTTGTGCTAATCTAGCACAGATTATTTCGCCAATGTTACGTAGAATAGAGAAGACACAATTTCATAATCATAAAACTTAAGGAGATTTTTCTTTGAAATGACACGTGTCAATGAGGCCCAATATTGTGTGAGAGTGTAAGTAGTTCATGTAAATAGCCAATTTATTCTACAAAATTTAACATACATCGAAATTTATTTCACGTTAGAAATAAATAATTGCATTTAACGTTTAAGCTAGCAATTTGTTTTTTACATAATTATGGCTGATGAGTTTGATGTGAATTTTACATTTTAGGCTCAATTCTATCAAACTTGCTTTTGATAATAATTATATATTATAACAAACAACCGCTAGTCTCTAGGGGAATATCTGACTAATCTATATTCTTCATTAATAAGGGATATCACTAAGTAGTAGAAATCGCTAATCATAAAACTACTAGATATTGCAACGAAACTATAAAATCGTTGCAATAAAATTAGCTATTTATGACAGATTTTGACGTGCATGAAAATGTCACGTTTGATGAAAATTATGCAGCAGCAATAAACCTCGATTATACTCTGGAAAGATTATAAATTTTATGGATTAAATTGAGGAAGATAAGCACAGTGTCATAATAAATGTGTTTGAAAAAAAAATCATCAAATTAATAAAAGTTTGAGAAACTACTGGGCCCTTCTACTATTCATCTACTGATCTACTCTATATCCTTGTAAGTTCCTCTTGATTCTGAAACGCTACCGATGTCTCAAATAGTGTTCAGATAAGCTACCGATGCGGTTACTTAACTCGAACTTTATCGAGTTTCACTTGACTTGTCAGAAGCTTGACAGGTTAGTTTTATAACTACGATGATAGAGCATTTGTGAAGAAAACAGTGAAAATATCGATGTGACGTGAAGCGATTCGAAAATCTATAGTAGCCATTGTACCTATAATATGTTCTACTTTGTCGTAATAACTTTCGTCGCATGAAATATTCGTCGTGTTATGTCGAATCGCATTTTATGTCGTTTTTCGTCACCCATGCAAAGGAAAAGAGCAAAAAAAAATATCCTGTTTAATTAACAAAGATTTCCTCTCCTATTATGAATGCTTTAACTTGAAATCCATCAAGTTCATCAATAATTTAAATATTTCTATGATTTTTTATGTTATTCTACTACTATTATTAATGCGAAAGTTTGGATATATGTTTGTTATTCAATCACGCCAGGAAGGCTGATCCGTGGATGGTCCACGTACGGTCTACGTAACGATCGCGAGAAATCGCGGTGGTGTCGAATTTTAATACTAGCTGAGACTCAATTAGTATTGAAATTCGACTCAACAGTGATTTCTCGCGATCGCGCAAGTTATGTAATAGCGCACGAAGCTGTACGAAATTAGTCACAGAGATAGGTTATAATCTATAACAGCACAAGCTTTTTTTTATTCCGAAAACTTGTACGGTTCTGTCAGATAAAGTATCATGAGAACTGAGACGCGGAGAACAGACAATTTGCTAAATTTTCAGTAAGTAGTATTTAGTCAGACGCGGTCCCAAAATATTAAACATATCGTATATGCATCGTATGGTAATAACGCACACGCGGTAAAAGAAGCAAGAAAGGAAGAAGAAATCACTGAAAATTAGCGATTATTTATTTAATTTCATAGATGTCATAAGAACATCGTAGGTATTAGACATTACACATCTATACATATTATTCGGTATGATTTGTCTTTATAGGTGTATAAATTTTCTTTATAAAATTTAAAAAAAAACGTTGATTATATTGTGACATTAATTATTTATTAGTGAAAGACCTTTCTTTTCCTTTTGTGTCCGACTGTCGGTACACTGTTGTGCAGGTATCTTATAAGTTTAACTTATAATATTATAATTTTAACATTATGATATTATTACCTGTTTTTCATAAGTTTTTTTTTTAATTTGTGTATGTTGTTTATATTTTAACTTTTTTTAAACTTTTATCTATAATTTGTTTTTATGCGATAGGTGATAGTATATTTGTTTCATTTCATTATCAAATCCACGGTTGATTCTTGGAACTCAGGATATTCGTAATTCATTAATATAATACTTTTATTTAATAAAAAACAGTTAATATGTTAAAAGTTATTACGATAGCTTCGTAATATAAGTATTTGTACATTGGGTATCGCAAACCGTGTCCAAAGCACTCGAAACTTAAATTTTGATAACTGACCAAGTTTCATATTGAAACTAGGAAACTCCACTACGGGCCGGACGGACGGGTCTTTGATATCGTTCGCTTAGTCAGAACGTGACTTTCTTTAGGATGATATTTCAATTAAAGCAATAATAATCTGCTAAATATCATCAATATTATATTTTCTTACCGATTTCAGGAGTAAATTAATAATATATATACATATATACTATACACAATATAAAGCTGAGGAGCTTTTTCAAAATATTTTGTTTTGATTATAGAGAGTACTCTATAATCAAAATAAAATATTTTGAAAAAAAAAAAATTGGATTGATTTTGAATCCAATTTTTTTCCTATCTGTGGTTTCGCTGCACGTCACACTGAAAACTAATTAATCAATTTGAATAAAACTAAGCTCATGCTTACCTATATAAAGAAACTAGCTTGTAGTTTGGAATTGTAATGATACAAACTAGATGGTTTAGAGTAGTCGATACTTTGAACCCTATATTAAACAGATTTCCTTTGAAAGAGGGGATGGAAGTCCAAATTAGTAATCGCGAACGAATTCGTAGGTAATAAATAAGAAGAGTATTAGCGCGGTTATGTTTACATATCCCATATT